>OY755238.1:36459650-37924668 GCA_963576725.1 Azorinus chamasolen | reverse complement strand
GTTAGGCGAGGCTACATGTATTTTCTCAGCAGGAAACAAAAAGTCAGATACCTCGCCATGATCTGTATAACGATTTTATTATACTGCAAAGTTTAATATTTGTAGCAGTTAATAAGCGTTGTTAATTTAGGCATCGTTTTGCTTCCCTCAGGGGCCTCATACTGTAAGATAAGGGCTTATATTATATGTATAATAGCCAGCTCATTATATTTGTGGATAGAAAGGGGTCTTCAAAGTGCATTAGTTTCTCAAAGGATTGAAAGAATTTGACGTTAGTAAAACTTCCAGCATATCAGCGGTTAAGCAGACACTATTTTTCAGCATGAGAACAGTTAAACTTTATAGAGTAATTGGCGCTATTCCGACGTCATTTGGATGACGTCAAAGTGACGGTTTTATAATATTCAAAAATGGGCGTTGGAAGGAGCGGCTATACTGCAATTTACAGGTACGTTTACTGTGCATGTGCATAAATAAAATCTGAATCAAATTGGGTGTGGATTGTCTTTGTAAAAGCGGGGGTTTAGGGCCTAATCAGTACTTGCACAACCACTTTGACAATAATTTCAGCATCAGAGCAGAATAAGACATTCGCCACGTATCTTTCTCAATGGATAACTTTGTTCCGCCCCAAACTCTTGTTATTTCGTTTGAGAGCGGTTGTTTGGATCGAATCGACGAGGTAAAGCTGGTCGGCCATTTTTATTTTATTGTAGCAATGAAGTGAGGCCCTTGACGGGGGAAATTCCATTGTTGCTCATGACTCCGTATATACATCAGAATTTAGAGGGATACACGGCTTTTATACATGGCTAATTGACCAATCAAAATCGAGGATTTTACTTTGCAGTATAATAAATATATATATATGCACAAGCAAAATTATTTCCTAATTTAAATCAATGGATCACTTTTGTTTGAAAGGCCTTCCATATATACAGTCCCTCTTTCTTTGGAAATGATGGTAATTGTTTTATTTCTATGGCAATTTATTTAGTTCTTTATTAGTCAAAAGCAAAATACGTGACTATTACTACTAGTATCGTAGACAATTAAAATTTAAGCGAAGATTAAAAAGGAATGCATAAAAGGACTATTCTCTGATGTGATTGACTAGACCTGTATATTATTAGTTCCATATTCCATAAAGTTATACCAGGTAAAGAGTTATAAGAAGTTTTCTTTATCATGTAAAGGGTTATAAGGAGTTTTCTCTATCAGGTAATGGGTTAAACCAGAATCTAGTAAATTCGAACCCTCTTCATCACAATCCACGTGAATCTCATTTATTGAACTTGTCCAAATATGACATTGTGTTATTAACCCATTTTTGACAACTCAAAAGGTGTTTTGTACGAGTTAGTTTGCCAATATGACCCCTTTTGAAGATATAATTTTGTGAAGCAAACAGTGCAGACCCTGGTCAGATAGCTCCTTCAGGAACCCTATGATCTGGGTCTACATTGTTTGCCAAAAGAGCCTCTATGCACAGAGGGGTTACTGTTATATATATATTTTGTATCTCTTGCATGAACAAGGTCTTGGTCGGATCATTGGCCTTTAGCAGCTACATGTCGCGATTATCGTATGTTACGAATATAAGTCTATATTGTGTGGTAGATCTGTGGTGCCTCTGTGGCCGAGTGGTTATGGTCTTCGACAGACAATCGCTTAGCCCCTCACTGCTGTGGTTCGAATCATGGGTCTGGGATTTTTCATGTGAGTAAGCCTTCCAGTCGGCTTGCGGTAAATCGGTGGTTCTACCCGGGTGTTCTGTACGCGAAATAATTCAATGTGTGCCGCGCACGGAAGAACCTCTGGAGTCTTACTCCGCCTGGAATTAGCTGGACGTCGGTATATGACTGACATATTGTTAAAGCGACGTAAAACACGATAAAAAAAACTAAGCTAAAATATCTTAAATAGTTTTTATCTTACGAAATTATAGTCTAAATTGCTGTGCGCTAGAAACCGCGATGATATCGGCTACCCTAGCACATTGTAACGATTGACGATCATTTTCCGTTTCATGTGCGATAATTTCGGCGACGGAGTATTAATGATTGTTGTACTTTAGAACCTAAGACAGTTTCTGTCGTTCAAAATGATATGCACTAGAAATCGCGATAATTTCGAATGCGTGATCATTAGCGAGTGACGCGTGTCTCTTGCTGAATTTTAAAACACATTTCTCCTTCTTTACCCATGCCCTGTTGTATAATTACATATATCTTCACTGTGTACACGTATATCGCAGTGCAATCACTGCTGTGGAGTGTACTGGTTGCACAATCAACTTGTAAATAGTGCAGACCCTGATGAGACAGCTCCTGTAGGAGCTGTCTCATCTGTGTCTTCACTATTTACAGGTAGGTATATTGACACGAATAGCAAGCGAAGGGTTAAGAACCTACGAACGTGTTTCGTATGAAGTTGGAGTTGGACCATAGAAGTGACAATACTTTCCGCTAGGTGATTAGTAGTGAGTGTCGTATGTTGTAACCTACGATCAGTTTGTTGTACGAAATTATGGCCTAAACTTTGCACGCTAGAAACCGCGATGATTTCGGCTACGCTAGTATATACATGCAGTAACAGTTGTAAATTCAGACGTGTGATATGTTTTGTTGTACGTCCTTTCAACAGGCAGACTCCTTTAAGGTCTACATAAACTGCTTGCAAGGTCCGAGAGTTTGTTGTTTATTTGTTTTATTTATTCATTTATTCATTTATTTATTGTTTGTTTGTTTCTTCACTGGAGCACTAGATATATGTATTTGACAAAGTCTCACTATGAACTGAACCCAAATCACGCGGGTCCCATCGATTTCTGTGAGATAAAATTATTGTATTACAGTAAAATTTCCAGGCCCTAAAGCAGACTGAAATTGTCAGTCTTTAAGACAGGTGGTAGCTTAATGCTGGATGAAAGTCGTGCAGAAAGCTCACAAATGAGCTTTCTGCATAACTTTCACCCTGCATTAAGCAGTAACATGTCTAAATAGATCAAACTTTGTCTTTACTAATGGTTTAGTGTGTGTGTGTGGGGGGGGGGGGGGGGCGTTTGTACATTGTCCTATCTCTAACGCCGTAGGTTCAAGGGATTTGTATTCTTAGAGTAAACTGTTTGTTGTCTCTTTCAGTCCTACACTCACGGATGGGTTAGTAAAGGAAAATTCTACTACCATTAGGAGGCTTTTTATTACCACGACAAATCAACCAGACCCGGTACCAGTGAGCGAAGGAGCTCGGCAGAAACGCGACGCCGTTACTGCAACTTCAGCCAAAAAAGAAGGACGCGCAAAAGAAGATGCAAAAACGGAATCATCAAATACTGAAAGTGAAGGGACCAGCTCCGGAGATGACGGGCCAAACAAAGAAGGTTTATCAAGTAAACCTATAACAGGTGACAGGCCAGTAGGCAGTGAGCGTGAGAACAATGACAAAGGAGTGGAATCGGTGACAGCTGCTAAAGATCCACATGGAGAAGTCGTTAAAGATACGACAAATCTAAAGAAGAAAACAGACAAAGATGCGAACAATGAATTGAAACCTGAAATGAATATACCTACTGGAAACCATGGACCAGGATTACCAGTTATAGCAACAAGTGGTGAAAGTGCTGATGCAATAAGCAAAGCAATGAGTGAAAGGGGAAATGGGAGAAAGACATCTGGCCTCATGTACCTGGGTGTGGGCCTGTGGTATGGAAGGGCTTGTGTGAACAGCCAGAGTGTATCAGATGGAACAAGGTTGGACCCTGGAGCAGAGTGGTGCACAACTTACATTAGAACGAACTCATCTACGCTTGGTATCTAGTGTTTGTTAATGTTTAATTCTCTCTCTCTCCCTCTCTCTCTCTCTCCCTCTCTCTCTCTCTCTCCCTCTCTCTTTATCTCTCTCACTTTCACTCTCCCACCGTCCCTCTCTCGTGTCTCTCATCTCTCTCTCACTGTCTCTGTTTGTCTGTCTGCCTCTTTATCGCTATCTTTCTATCCCCCCGTCTCGCTGTCTCTCTCTCATTCAGTATGAACTGGGTTGTGATTTTGCAGATGAGCCTGAATGACATCCTCTGATCTGGATCTACTCTGTTTGCAAATGTCAGTTTCCAGCATTCAACGGATAATACATGAGAATAAACATAAAACTTGGTCTCTTTTATCATTGTTCTCTGTGTGCCTTATTTTCACGACCACGATTACATATTCAATATTCAGGGTCTCAGCTTTATTCCGCTTTTACGTGACGAATATTTATGTTGAAAATTTATTTATATCCTTGTATTGAAAGTATAAAATACGGAATTCCATTGCAATGTAATTGGCAGCAATAAATGGTAAGCAAGCAGAGTACAACCTTGCTCAGACAGTCCCATCAGGAAATTTCTGATCTGGGCATGGTCTGTTTGCAAGAGTGTTTTTGTTTTCTTTCTAAATGCGACATCATCAAATAAAGACGATAATAATTGTTCTGAATGTGCCATCTTATCCTGAAACTGACTTTGTTATAAAATTTTCAGACAAGAAGGGTCAGCTGTTCGAGCTTCGCATAGAGGGAAGTATCGGGATAGCCCTCAATATAGTCAGTCTCGTCCTAGCAGGGACGTTGTGCTGCTGCCATCGACGTTCCGGGTTGCGCATGACGTTTGCTGTTGCCACGTTGTTTATAGCAGGTATCTACGAACCCAAGAAACTATTTAACCCTTTCCCTGATGAATATTCATGTAGGAAATAATGACGTCATGAATATTAATAAGATTATTTTTTATAATGGCATATGAACATGTGACTTTTTGGCTCAGCCAGACATATTACTTCATAAGCAAACAGAGCAGACCCTGATCGGACGGCTCCTATAGGAGCCGTCTGACCTGGGTCTACTCTGTTTGCAGATGCGTCTAAATGCGCTTACATAAGGGAAATGGTTAACTCTTATCCCGCTATCCGCAACCGACTCGCGTTGCAAACAGCTTGGTATAACTCGGCGTCTCATCGGGATCCAAGCTGTTTGATACTCTGTCAAAAGTGTCTCAAAAGCTTGAACAAATGGGAGTCTCGAAGATAATAAAAATTGCACCAGATTGCACTCCTCTTGCTTATGGGGTTTTATAGAAGTCATTCTGCAGTTTCTTTCATAGTTATTTTTTTAAATGTCCATTACTAAATGTGATATTACAAAAAGTCAGTTACTGAATATTTATATCATGAATTCTTGTATAATTTTTTATGGTGTACAGGGTTAAGAATTCTTCTTCTTCTTCGTCGTCTTTTTTTTTATTAATCTATTGATTTATTAACCCTTTCCTCCATAGGCTATTTTTAGATCCAACCTCTTTGATTAAATCTACCAAAAAGGAGCATTAACTAGAGAAAAGGAAAACTTTAGAATTTTGTAATTTGAAACCATTGTGATAAATAGAGCATTTGCTCCTATAGGAGCAAATGCTCTATTTATCACAATGGTTTTAAGACGTGATTATTACAGAGGCGTAGAAATGTGTATTTATGGAGGAAAGGGTTTAATTATACATTGTAGTGACATCATGCACGATATAATGTTTGACCATGTCAGAAACTAGAGTCATATCTATACTATTTCATGAGCAATCACAACGGACCCAGATCAGACGGATCCTGCAGGAACCGTCTGATCTGGGTTTACTGTATTTGCAGTGATGTTATCCCATTCCTCCATAGGCTATTTTTAGACACAGCCACTTTAAATAAATCTACCAAAAAGGAGCATTAACTAGAGAAAAGGAAAAAGTATTTTTTAAGATTTTGTAGTTTGAAACCATTGTGATAAATAGAGCATTTGTTCCTATAGGAGCAAATGCTCTATTTATCACAATGGTTTCAAAAGGTGATTTTTACAGCGGCGTAGAAATGCGTATTTATGGAGGAAATGGTTAAAATGCATCTATACCTGGTTAAGGTTTATTCGATAATAGTTTACATTAACAAACAAGAAGTTCGATTATAAATTCAAAGTCTGTACAGTTATTTACACACACGTGTAATTGATTGACCGGTTTTGCTCAACCGAAATTCAAAGGCAAATTCATTATTGTTTACCGAATATTGTTCAAAATCAAAGTAGTTCTATCCAATTTGTTAGTATTTCGATTTTAATTATTCCAGGTGCTGTAATGGCTGTTCCAGTTGTCCACGTGATTCTACAGCACGCGACGATGCATTCAAAAATAATGCGCAGGAGGAACTGGGGCCATGTGTTTATCAATACGCATGCGCAACATGATCTCTTCGATCATTGGTCCGTTATTGTTTGTGGCGTGGCTAGCATTATTTCCACAATTTCTACATTCATATTCACGGTGTTGGCATGCAGGGGAGACACGAAACCTAGCAACAGGTACGACCTTGGGAAAGTAGAGCTTGCTGAAAATACTGGAACACGAAAGCTAAACCTCAGCATGAACGGAAATGGAAAGGTTACCCTGCCGCCGGAGACGAAATTCATTGACGAGCAAGACTTGAAAGCTGGTAAGTTGTATAGCATTCAATATTACCCCGCTGTCGTAATGTTTGCTTTAATATTTTGATTACTTCTGAATTGATAAAGTTTTTGAGAAACCATTGTCCGCGTGACAACATCCTGGATTTAAGCTGTTTGCCACTGCGGTCAGGTCGCAGGTATCGAGATAAGGGTTAAGACTGTAGCTGTATGTATGCTTGCAATGGATTGGTAATAACCTACACAAACAGTTAACCCATTACTACAGGAATATTCATTTAACCTTTAGCCTGTTGAGCAAATTATTTTTACAGAATATTTCGCCTACCATATTTTCAAAATTCAGCTATAATCAATTTATCTACCAAAATGCAATCAGGGTGTCAAACAGTTCGGATCCTGGTGAGACGCTGAGTTACTCGGCGTCTCATCTGGATCCAAACTGTTTGCATAGGTATTCACTCATCCGCCCATAGCAGGCTAAAGGAATAATGACATCATGAATATTAATCAGTAGATTCATAATGGCACATTAATATGGGGATGTTTTGCCATGACAGAACTGTAGGATCATATTTATTTTATATCATACCCAAACAGAACAGACTCTGATCTGAGTCTACTCTGTTTGCAAAGGCGTATTCATGGGGTTAATGGTTAAGGGAAAACTTAATGATTTTCATGAAATCAAGATATGTAAAAAACATTTTGTGGGTGCCCTATAGGCTACTGTAACCAGGTATCCATCTACTTTTCTGAATCTTTACAACTGGAATCGCAAAAACTGTACTGATCAAATAGCTGGTGATTGAAAACCTTTCTTATTAGTAACCAGATTTGGACACAGGGATTAGGCTCGTGAAATATGTCTAAAATAAGTTAAATGTCCCTAAATTGACGTTTTGTAACATTTGGAGCCGAAAAAACAAAGCTTAGGGCGTTTTGAGATAACGCTGAAATTTCGTATATTCTATATAATGATGGCCCGAGAGTTATTTGCCTTTCTCTTATATAGAATATACGAAATTTCAGCTTTGTCTCAAAACGCCCTAAGCTTAATTTTTTCGGCTCCAAGTGTTACAAACCGTCAATTTAGGGACATTTTAACTTATTTTAGACATATTTTATGAGCCTAACGCCTATGGATTTGGATATGGCGGAAGTCAGTTTGGATGTAACAAAATAAATGATTGACTGCTTTGAAGATATAACGGCCAATGCTCCAGTGAACACGACACAGGTGTCGCTAAATTATGTAACAGTATCCTAAATTATGAGTCGTTCTTGTGTCCACAGACATAGCACACGACAACGACAGCGCATGCGTAAGACCAGACAGCAGCGCTCCCTCTGCAAAAGATGGCGGGGATTCTTTTTCTATCGACTCTTTCGAAGAAGCCAAGGAAATGACGTCATTCAAAGACGAAATCGGGAACTATGTCGACATTGACGATGCCGACAGGAAGTCAGATACATCGGAACAATGTTAAAACTACGGCACAAATTGTATCTATGTTAACAAGGTTACGATTAAAGTTTCGCCAAATGTCGAACTTTAACAGTTAAATCGAGCATAAAAAGTTGTTCGCCAAACTCTGCTTTGTAATTAGATCTACCTATGCTATTTGTTTCTATACATATTGAAATGCCAAGACTCATCAGGGTCAAAGTTGTTTGACATTCTGTATGCATGTTTAAGATAGCGATGACGGGCAAACCTCTTGTAAACCTAACCGTATCTGCCACAATGTTAAACACCTTTACAAACTTGATCTTTTAAGAGTTGAATTGATCAATGTATAAAGAAATTGAATTAAGTGCATGTGAGAAAAATATTTGTACTAGCAGATAACGACTCTTAAAGGGTATTTTCACCTACATAACATAAATAATAGGTTTTTTTAAAAATGTCATTTGATCCGGATCTGGTCGCCTTTTCGCCATTTTGATCCCGCATTAGAAATTAGGTCAATGAAAAAAAAATCATATAAAATAGTAAACGTTCCTTTTCATTCAAAGTTTTGTGTGTATTTTATCAAAAAGGATATGTTCTATGCCATGTAAAGCATTTTAAATCTTTATTTGATCATAAATTACCCCCAAAATGCTTTTGAACATTACCCTACTTTAGCGTGTTGTCACTTCAACCTGCTTTGAATACGAAATATAGTTCAACCAAAAATAGACACGGAATTCCCATTCGAAGAGGTTCCCCAAAGGATTTTTATCGTAACTGTTGGCGGTTACACGCGAGAAACTTTTAATTTGACCCACTGAGAGCCCCAAAAAAATCAGCGGCAAAATGGCCAAGGGAAATAACTGCAGCCGATTGACGAAAGCATGTAGAGTGCGCTTCTGTGCTTACTGGTTCCCCTTTTTCGCCAATGACAGCGTTGCGATGACGGGCAGCCGCAATTTCCGTTTCCGCTACAGTCTTACCAACAGAAATACTTCAAATTCAATGAAACTTTGATAAAGAAGCAGAATTCGTATATTTGATGTAAGTATTTGAATCGTTTACGCTTGATTTATTTGAAAAAAGACCTTAGTTCAATTTTTTGCTTCGAAATACACGAATATTCTATCAGAAAACAACTTCAAAATGCCGTTTTGCTAGCCCATCGATCGAAAATGAGTTGCGTCTTGCGATGCATTCATGCATGTCTTTTTCATTTTCACTTCCATTTAATAGAATAACAGCATATTTATTAGATCTACTTCATTCAGATATCTGTGTTGATGAAAAGAAAGAAAAAGTGAATGGCAAGACGCTGCAACAGACACTGTAATGCAAAAACAAAACATTTTTGACTCGATGTTGTTATGAAATTACATTTAGTTACAATTTACAAATTACAGAAATATTTTAGCGATGACGGGCAAACCTCTTGTAAACCTAACCGTATCTGCCACAATGTTAAACACCTTTACAAACTTGATATTTTAAGAGTTGAATTGATCAATGTATAAAGAAATTGAATTAAGTGCATGTGAGAAAAATATTTGTACTAGCAGATAACGACTCTTAAAGGGTATTTTCACCTACATAACATAAATAATAGGTTTTTTTAAAAATGTCATTTGATCCGGATCTGGTCGCCTTTTCGCCATTTTGATCCCGCATTAGAAATTAGGTCAATGAAAAAAAAATCATATAAAATAGTAAACGTTCCTTTTCATTCAAAGTTTTGTGTGTATTTTATCAAAAAGGATATGTTCTATGCCATGTAAAGCATTTTAAATCTTTATTTGATCATAAATTACCCCCAAAATGCTTTTGAACATTACCCTACTTTAGCGTGTTGTCACTTCAACCTGCTTTGAATACGAAATATAGTTCAACCAAAAATAGACACGGAATTCCCATTCGAAGAGGTTCCCCAAAGGATTTTTATCGTAACTGTTGGCGGTTACACGCGAGAAACTTTTAATTTGACCCACTGAGAGCCCCAAAAAAATCAGCGGCAAAATGGCCAAGGGAAATAACTGCAGCCGATTGACGAAAGCATGTAGAGTGCGCTTCTGTGCTTACTGGTTCCCCTTTTTCGCCAATGACAGCGTTGCGATGACGGGCAGCCGCAATTTCCGTTTCCGCTACAGTCTTACCAACAGAAATACTTCAAATTCAATGAAACTTTGATAAAGAAGCAGAATTCGTATATTTGATGTAAGTATTTGAATCGTTTACGCTTGATTTATTTGAAAAAAGACCTTAGTTCAATTTTTTGCTTCGAAATACACGAATATTCTATCAGAAAACAACTTCAAAATGCCGTTTTGCTAGCCCATCGATCGAAAATGAGTTGCGTCTTGCGATGCATTCATGCATGTCTTTTTCATTTTCACTTCCATTTAATAGAATAACAGCATATTTATTAGATCTACTTCATTCAGATATCTGTGTTGATGAAAAGAAAGAAAAAGTGAATGGCAAGACGCTGCAACAGACACTGTAATGCAAAAACAAAACATTTTTGACTCGATGTTGTTATGAAATTACATTTAGTTACAATTTACAAATTACAGAAATATTTTAGCGATGACGGGCAAACCTCTTGTAAACCTAACCGTATCTGCCACAATGTTAAACACCTTTACAAACTTGATCTTTTAAGAGTTGAATTGATCAATGTATAAAGAAATTGAATTAAGTGCATGTGAGAAAAATATTTGTACTAGCAGATAACGACTCTTAAAGGGTATTTTCACCTACATAACATAAATAATAGGTTTTTTTTAAAATGTCATTTGATCCGGATCTGGTCGCCTTTTCGCCATTTTGATCCCGCATTAGAAATTAGGTCAATGAAAAAAAAATCATATAAAATAGTAAACGTTCCTTTTCATTCAAAGTTTTGTGTGTATTTTATCAAAAAGGATATGTTCTATGCCATGTAAAGCATTTTAAATCTTTATTTGATCATAAATTACCCCCAAAATGCTTTTGAACATTACCCTACTTTAGCGTGTTGTCACTTCAACCTGCTTTGAATACGAAATATAGTTCAACCAAAAATAGACACGGAATTCCCATTCGAAGAGGTTCCCCAAAGGATTTTTATCGTAACTGTTGGCGGTTACACGCGAGAAACTTTTAATTTGACCCACTGAGAGCCCCAAAAAAATCAGCGGCAAAATGGCCAAGGGAAATAACTGCAGCCGATTGACGAAAGCATGTAGAGTGCGCTTCTGTGCTTACTGGTTCCCCTTTTTCGCCAATGACAGCGTTGCGATGACGGGCAGCCGCAATTTCCGTTTCCGCTACAGTCTTACCAACAGAAATACTTCAAATTCAATGAAACTTTGATAAAGAAGCAGAATTCGTATATTTGATGTAAGTATTTGAATCGTTTACGCTTGATTTATTTGAAAAAAGACCTTAGTTCAATTTTTTGCTTCGAAATACACGAATATTCTATCAGAAAACAACTTCAAAATGCCGTTTTGCTAGCCCATCGATCGAAAATGAGTTGCGTCTTGCGATGCATTCATGCATGTCTTTTTCATTTTCACTTCCATTTAATAGAATAACAGCATATTTATTAGATCTACTTCATTCAGATATCTGTGTTGATGAAAAGAAAGAAAAAGTGAATGGCAAGACGCTGCAACAGACACTGTAATGCAAAAACAAAACATTTTTGACTCGATGTTGTTATGAAATTACATTTAGTTACAATTTACAAATTACAGAAATATTTTAGCGATGACGGGCAAACCTCTTGTAAACCTAACCGTATCTGCCACAATGTTAAACACCTTTACAAACTTGATCTTTTAAGAGTTGAATTGATCAATGTATAAAGAAATTGAATTAAGTGCATGTGAGAAAAATATTTGTACTAGCAGATAACGACTCTTAAAGGGTATTTTCACCTACATAACATAAATAATAGGTTTTTTTAAAAATGTCATTTGATCCGGATCTGGTCGCCTTTTCGCCATTTTGATCCCGCATTAGAAATTAGGTCAATGAAAAAAAATCATATAAAATAGTAAACGTTCCTTTTCATTCAAAGTTTTGTGTGTATTTTATCAAAAAGGATATGTTCTATGCCATGTAAAGCATTTTAAATCTTTATTTGATCATAAATTACCCCCAAAATGCTTTTGAACATTACCCTACTTTAGCGTGTTGTCACTTCAACCTGCTTTGAATACGAAATATAGTTCAACCAAAAATAGACACGGAATTCCCATTCGAAGAGGTTCCCCAAAGGATTTTTATCGTAACTGTTGGCGGTTACACGCGAGAAACTTTTAATTTGACCCACTGAGAGCCCAAAAAAAATCAGCGGCAAAATGGCCAAGGGAAATAACTGCAGCCGATTGACGAAAGCATGTAGAGTGCGCTTCTGTGCTTACTGGTTCCCCTTTTTCGCCAATGACAGCGTTGCGATGACGGGCAGCCGCAATTTCCGTTTCCGCTACAGTCTTACCAACAGAAATACTTCAAATTCAATGAAACTTTGATAAAGAAGCAGAATTCGTATATTTGATGTAAGTATTTGAATCGTTTACGCTTGATTTATTTGAAAAAAGACCTTAGTTCAATTTTTTGCTTCGAAATACACGAATATTCTATCAGAAAACAACTTCAAAATGCCGTTTTGCTAGCCCATCGATCGAAAATGAGTTGCGTCTTGCGATGCATTCATGCATGTCTTTTTCATTTTCACTTCCATTTAATAGAATAACAGCATATTTATTAGATCTACTTCCTTCAGATATCTGTGTTGATGAAAAGAAAGAAAAAGTGAATGGCAAGACGCTGCAACAGACACTGTAATGCAAAAACAAAACATTTTTGACTCGATGTTGTTATGAAATTACATTTAGTTACAATTTACAAATTACAGAAATATTTTAGCGATGACGGGCAAACCTCTTGTAAACCTAACCGTATCTGCCACAATGTTAAACACCTTTACAAACTTGATCTTTTAAGAGTTGAATTGATCAATGTATAAAGAAATTGAATTAAGTGCATGTGAGAAAAATATTTGTACTAGCAGATAACGACTCTTAAAGGGTATTTTCACCTACATAACATAAATAATAGGTTTTTTTAAAAATGTCATTTGATCCGGATCTGGTCGCCTTTTCGCCATTTTGATCCCGCATTAGAAATTAGGTCAATGAAAAAAAAATCATATAAAATAGTAAACGTTCCTTTTCATTCAAAGTTTTGTGTGTATTTTATCAAAAAGGATATGTTCTATGCCATGTAAAGCATTTTAAATCTTTATTTGATCATAAATTACCCCCAAAATGCTTTTGAACATTACCCTACTTTAGCGTGTTGTCACTTCAACCTGCTTTGAATACGAAATATAGTTCAACCAAAAATAGACACGGAATTCCCATTCGAAGAGGTTCCCCAAAGGATTTTTATCGTAACTGTTGGCGGTTACACGCGAGAAACTTTTAATTTGACCCACTGAGAGCCCCAAAAAAATCAGCGGCAAAATGGCCAAGGGAAATAACTGCAGCCGATTGACGAAAGCATGTAGAGTGCGCTTCTGTGCTTACTGGTTCCCCTTTTTCGCCAATGACAGCGTTGCGATGACGGGCAGCCGCAATTTCCGTTTCCGCTACAGTCTTACCAACAGAAATACTTCAAATTCAATGAAACTTTGATAAAGAAGCAGAATTCGTATATTTGATGTAAGTATTTGAATCGTTTACGCTTGATTTATTTGAAAAAAGACCTTAGTTCAATTTTTTGCTTCGAAATACACGAATATTCTATCAGAAAACAACTTCAAAATGCCGTTTTGCTAGCCCATCGATCGAAAATGAGTTGCGTCTTGCGATGCATTCATGCATGTCTTTTTCATTTTCACTTCCATTTAATAGAATAACAGCATATTTATTAGATCTACTTCATTCAGATATCTGTGTTGATGAAAAGAAAGAAAACGTGAATGGCAAGACGCTGCAACAGACACTGTAATGCAAAAACAAAACATTTTTGACTCGATGTTGTTATGAAATTACATTTAGTTACAATTTACAAATTACAGAAATATTAATAAGAGGAATAAAACAAAACCTGATTTGTAGCAAACGAAATTAGATCCAGATCTACATGTATTTGCAAACGACCTCGTCTTGAACTGTAACAAGTCGTGAAGTAAGATCTCAGAAATAAGAAGGCATATGTCCGATGTTCTAAAACTTTTGAGTCTGAGTCCACAAGTAACCGACTAGTCAGATTTTGTACAAACTCAAAAGCTGACCAACCAGATGCTTGAAAATGATCTCAGACGCAATAGTACATGTATAACGTTTTATACCCTCAGGCCCTGAAGTAAAACATTCAGAAGGCATAACCTCGGCAATATAGCAAGTCGTAAAATTAGAGTGTGGAAGGAGGAAATATTTGGACTATAACAGAGACAAATTTCAGATGCATAAATAAAACCTTCTTTTCAGGAACAAATACTTTCTCCATCAAACCCTGTATTAAGACAACTCTTAGAAACGCCTCGAAGGGGTTGGTGAAGAAAATACAATTTTGGTATTTGAAATACGCCCTTAGCTATGGCTCTGGTGTAAAGAGTCCAGGTTCAAAGGTTATAAAACGTCTGATTTGTATCGAAGTTCATTCTCAGTATCTGATTGGTCAGATTGTGAGTGAAACTGAAATCTGACCAATCACATAATTTGGAATTAACTCCGGCTCAAGAAAAATATTGTATTACATAGGCACTTGAAGTAAGAACTGAGAAAATAACTAGTGATGTTGAGTGCTTCCATGATTTCCACAGAACAGAATGCATTCAATATCTGCATAGCGAGAATGTTCCCAAAAGGCCATGTACATTCTGTCAGTTGACTCTCTCTCAACATTCTAATGTGTTACTTGTTCGTTTAACCCTTTCCCTCATATAAACGTGTTATCACGCATTTGCAAACAGAGTAGACCCAGATCAGTCGGTTCCTATAGGAGCCGTCTGATCAGAGTCTACTCTGTTTGCTTTTGTAATGATAGATATCTGATTCTAAAGTATTTCTCAATGCAAACAATTTCCTTGAAAACTTTGCATTATAGAAATTGAGCTAACAAATATCCATGATGCCATTTTTTCTTAGATGAAATATTCAACAGGGAAATGGTTAAACAATGTACAAATATATCGTTATAAATTTTGACCCCGAAAATAATGTCTGCTTAAAGATTGATCTGGTGCAATTTTGACTACTTCACACATCTTGGTTTTGAGAAACTATTGGCCGAGTGTCAAACTGCTTCGATCCTGTATCCATGCTCATAAAACGTTTTAGTTGAGTCTGAGTTTGTTCTCAAGCTTTTGATTGAAAAACTTGAGAACGAACTCAGACTCAACTAAAAAGCTTTATAAGCATGGACCCTGGTTAGCAAATGTGCGTCATGTCGCGGATAACAGGATACGGGTTAAAGGTCACGAGTGGTGGGATGAGAATTAAAGGCCACGGGTGGTGGGATGTGGGTTAAAGTTCACGGGTGGTGGGATGTGGGTTAAATGTCATGGGTGGTGAGATGAGTGTTAAAGGTCACGGGTAGCGGAATAAGGGTTAACCCTTTCCCTGTTTAATATTCATGTAAGAAATAATGGTGTCATGGATATTTATTAGCTGATTTTTTATAATTTATTTTTTTCAAAGGGGAGGTTTGGCTTTGACAAACACTGTAGAATCAGATCTATATGACGTCATAGCAAACAACAAATCCTGATCAGACAGCTCCTACAGGAACCATCTGATCTGGGTGTACTCTGTTTGCAAATGTGTGATGAAGCGTTTATATATAGGAAGTGGTAAAATATCGCAGATTGCGGGATAAAGGTTGCAGATAGCGGGACAAGAGTTAAAGGTATGGATAGCGGAAAAAGGGTTTAAATATCGCGGATAGCGGAATAAGGATTGAAGGCCAGGGATAGCGGGATACGGGTTAAAGGTCTCAGAAAGTGGAATAAAGGTTAAAGGTCGCGGAATATGGGTTAATGGCAATCACCTTTTACAGGACAATTTGGATGTTATTTAGGTAAAAAGTTCATCAGCAGTTGACCCTTCTTATTCTAATGACGTCCTGGCTTGCATTTGCAAAAACTGCTGTAAAGTCTAGCTAAAACGACCAGTCAAAATAAGTTTAATTCTAAAGTTTTAAAAGAGATGGTAGTTTAACCCATTCCCTCAGACTATTTTTTAGATCCAACCTCTTTGAATAAATCTACTAAAAAGGAACATTAACTGGAGAAAAGGATTTTTTTTAGAATTTTGTAGTTCCAAACCATTGTGATAAATAGAGCATTTGCTCCTATATGAGCAAATGCTCTATTTATCACAATGGTTTCAAGAAGTGACTATTACAGAGGCGTAGGAAGACGTACTTATGGAGGAAAGGGTTAATTCATGTGAAAAGCTATGCAGACAGCTCCCGTAAAGAACTTTCTGCATTACTTTTGCCCTGCATTAAGCAACCATCTACTTTTACAGTCTCCTAAGTTCATAAATTATGTGGTCACATTGGCGAGACTTTACTGTAGATTGGATCCAGATGAAACCCTCGTGTAACTCGATGTCTCGTCAGGATTCAGATTGTTTGGCCAGTAGTTTCTCAAATGTTTGCACGAATCAGAAGTCGGTGGAACATTCAGCCAATCACAGATTGAGTAGACTGGAAATTCATGCATTGAAAAAAACACGTGAAAGTGCATTTTATCGACCAATGGAATTATGTAAATAAAAGTACATTTTATCTATTAATGACAATGTGTAAATAAACGTCACATGTATTTTACCACTGGCAATGTGTAAATAAAAGTGTATTTTACCGCTGGCAATGTGTAAATAAAAATGTATTTTACCACTGGCAATGTGTTAATAAAAGTGTGTTATCTATCAATGACAATGTGCAAATAAAAAGGTATTTAATATACCACTGGTAACGTCTAATTAAAAGAGAATATTCTAACTATCCTAAGTAATCGGACAAATAGTGCAGACCAAGATCAAACTACTCCTGAAAAGGCAACTTGGTCAAGGTCTACAGTATTTGCTACTATGTCAGTTTGATTTAAAATTATCACAATGGAGCCAAATTAGCTTCACAGACCAGTGGAATGAGGGCGATTGGGTATCTGAATTTCAACACTTTCAGTACAGGAAACGAGTCGCTGATGCTCTTTGCAAACAGTGTAGTAGAGGAGCCCACTGTTCGTCATGTTACACTTTTCTCTTTAAAAATCCCTGAATAATCGCGGTTAGCTTGAGCTGTTTTAACCATTTCCCTCATATAAACGTGTTTTCATGCATTTGCAAACAGAGTAGACCCAGATCAGACGACTCCTATAGGAGCCGTCTGATCAGGGTCTGCTCTGTTTGCTAATGAAAATTGAAACATCTGTTTCTTTATTTACATAAATTGGCTACAAGTTTGCACCTTCTATGCCTCATTATAACTATTGTATCCATAAATATTCAGTAGGTATTGAATTTTGGAATAAACATAGAACAGGGAAATGGTCAATTTTAGAATGGTCTATTAGAAAAATTGCATTGAAAGGGTTAAAGGTAAATAGTACTAAATACGATAGTAATCAGAAGTGTTTTGGATGTGTGACTGTTTGGTCAGTCTTCACTGTTGTGTAATTGTCTGATTGTTTCATGTTTTAACCCGTTATCCATGAATATTTAAGCAAGAAATAGTCATGATGAATATTAATTAATTTTTAAAATGGCGCACGGGCATTTTTGGCCATGGAAGAAACTGTAGATTTATTATGTATAAGCAAACAGAGCATACCCTGAACAGACAGCTCCTATTGGAGCCGTTTGATCTGGGTCTACACAGACGTATTTATGAAGTAACGAGTTATCACATATGTATGTCAATTGTATACATTAAACAGAAATAAATAGAGATGTTTTCGGCGTAGCTATTCAACCCTGTTTTAGAAATATATGACATGTTGCAAAGAAAATTACGTTGAGAAATTTGATCATTTGAATGCTGAATTTTCAAAGTGGAGTGGTCCATTGTCATTTAACCCTTTCCGTCATGTAGGCGCATTTGCAAACAGAGTAGACCGAGATCAGACTGATCCGTTTGCTAATGGGATCTGAAAGATCAGTTTTACTCTCTAAAATAGCTACAATGCACAGCCTTTCATTACAACTATTTTGTCCATGAATATTCAATAAGTATTGAAAATTTGAAGTTAATATTGAACAGGGAAAGGGTTAGTGACAAGAGTCCATTTACAGGGTTGCCACAAACCAGATGAAACAAAAGTCCCTTTTCTTTGCAACATTTGGTTATGTAATATTTTGGGAAGAATAATTATATTATGGCCTTAATTCTTTTTTTTTCAAAAACCCCTGCCAATTCCTCGACATTTGACTATACATGTACTTTCAAAATTCCTGACATCTTGTCGAAATTCCCTTACCATGAAAATAATTCACCCCCCCCCCCCCCCCAAAGACATGTGGCAACCCTGATTCAGTGTGCCAATGTATAATCAGGGTTGCCACAAGCCAGAGGAAACTAACTTCCCCGACAATTTCATTGCACTATTTTAATCACATTTTATGTATTTGTTTGGACGTTTAACCTTTTCAAACCCTGAATTATCAAAGTGGAATAGCCCATCTGTGTTTAACTATAGTCCATTCAGTATGAAAGGCGTAAACTTGTCGAAGGATTTTAGGCGACAGCGCAGATCCTGATCAGTGGACTCCTCTAATCTGGGTCTACACTGTAAACAACAGTACACGAGTCTCTCAGGTTGACAGGGTTAAAATATATGCCCTTGAATCTAGTTTTTTCCCCCAAATTCCTGGACTTTTGCATATTTTCAAAATTCCCAGACAGTTCCGAAAATCTATGACCTTGAACAAATTTCAACATCCAACTTTTTCCTGGCAACCCTGAATTGATATACAATAGGATTTTTAAAGACAAAACTGTGCAGACCCTGACATAAGGGTCCTCTATATTAATTAAGTTAAACCTTTATAACTTTTTGTTTTTGCCAAGACAAAACCTGTAAGATCAGATCTACACAATTCCATAAACAAACACAGCAGCCCCTGATCAGACAGATCCTACAGGAGCAGTCTGATCAGGGGCTGCTGTGTTTGCAAAGGTGCCAAAAGACATCTTTAACCCATTCCCTCATAATTACGACTTTTGACTACTCTGTAAAAGTCACTTTGTGAAACCATTGTGATAAATACAGCATTTGCTCCTATAGGAGCAAATGCTCTATTTATCACAATAGTTTCAAACTACAAAATTCTAACATTTTCCTTTTCACTAGTAAATGCTCCTTTTGGGTAGATTTATTCAAAGAGGTATCAAAAAATAGCTTATGAGGTAATGGGTTAACTGGGAAAGTGTTAACTTGTCATTAAAAATGTACATGTTTTGTGATATAACTTGATAGAAGCGTTTCTGTAGATTTGCAAGATACATGTATTGATAAGAGAAAACAAATAATAAACACAAAGTTTCTTTTACTTATTTTTAATTTAGGATTTCAATAGTATTAACCCATATCAGTATTTGAACAAACCTGAACAAATAATTGCCCTGTTTAATACACAACCCCTGTTGAAACAACTTTTACTGCTGTCCAACAATGAAAATGATTCAATGATTAATTCACAGAATGTTACATATAAATGCATGTTGTTTTTTATCTACTGAAGAAATCTTAATCCAGAGCTAAAAATAAAGGTGTGTACCCAGATATTAAAATCATCATTTCTCCACCAATACCCTGTACTGCGACCACTCTTTAGAATCGTCTCGAAGAGTCTGTATCGATGGCATACTATTAGATAACGACGTTTACATTAAAAATCTCCTCAAAGATCTAAACTTAAAACAAGACAGGACCTTAAACACAGCAGACAGTTTCTGTTCTACATATGTCCATATTCATTTTGTCCTGATGTACAACATGTATCATCTTATTCTTGAATGATTTTTGGTGTATAACATGCATAATCTAACTGTTGAATGTTATCTGATGCATAACATGCTTAATATAATTGTTGTTTAAAATATCTAACATTCTTTTTGAAATGCATCCTCAGAAACCTGAGGTATTTAAACATTTCACAACAATGACCCTTTGCCTAAAATTCACTAACTTCAAATTTTCACCTACAGAACAGTATAACAGATTTAGGAACAAACCGCGAGATGTAAAATATGTTTAGTTCTATATCCAAGATGAGGTTCGTGAATTCCAAGCCCGTCTAAACTAGCACTAGTGTTCCCATGGCTGTCGAATCTCATCGGCAGACTAACGCCATCCAAACACAGGGCCCATTCCTGGGCTCTAGTATCTGTAGAAGCTGGGCTTGAATGGTCCTTCTGCCGGGATGCCCAGGTAGTCAGCCTGAGACTTGCTCAGTTTGGTCAGTTTCACGCCCAGATGATCAAGATGGGCAGCTGCTACTTCTTCGTCAAGCTGTAAAAGGACAAGAACACAGTGAAATGTACTGTACCCATCGCTACATAGGCCAGAGACATAGGTAATTAAACCTTTCCCTGTTCTATATTTAGTCCAATTTTCAATATCTACTGAATAGGAAAAATAGTTTACAAACTAAAACAAATCTATCAAATTCCATTTAAAAGCAAACAGAGCAGACCCTCCTATAGGAGACGTCTGATCTGGGTCTACTGTCTGCAAATGCATAAAAAGGCTTTAATATGAGGGAAAGGGCCAAACAATTTTTTCAAGAATAGCCCTTTTATTTCTCCAACAAACCAGGGTCCATGCTTATAAAGCTTTTAGTTGAGTCTGAGTTTCGTTCTCAGGCTTTTGATTGGTCAGATTTGGGTTCTCAAGCTTTTGATTGGTCAGATTTGAGCCAAAGGCTCAAATCTGACCAATCAAAAGCTTAAGAACGATCTCAGACTCAACTAAAAGCTTTATAAGCATGGATCCTGGTCTCAAGCTTGAGTGTAATTTGGGAGAAATAGTCTCCCCCATAGGCCTTCCAAACCTGATATATTATGACCACTCCTCAGAATAGTCTCTTTGAGACTATCTAAAGAGTAGTCACATCATTAAATTTATGAGAAATGATGATTTTACCATTTAAACCCATTCCCTGTTCTATGTTTATTCCAAATTTCAATACCTACTGAACATTCATGAACAAAATAGTTACTTAACATTCATGAACAAAATAGTTACAATATATTAACAAAATAGTTATAATGAACTATGGAAGTGGAAATAGCCATTTTAAAAATAAAACAAATCTTTCTAATTCCATTAGCAAACTTGGCAGACCCTGATCAGACAGCTCCTATTTTACCATTTTAAATGCCCCTACTTATCTATGGCTCCAAAGACTTTCTAATTTGGTGCATGTCCAGATAAATTAAAACTTTTTGAAAACAATAAAGAGCCACAACTCCAAACTTTTGAAATCAAGATTTATGTTTCTTATGTAGGGGCCTTTTCCTGAATGAGATCTACCCACCATTAAAGTTTTCATGTTGATACCTCTTATACTTCGAGTAATGAGCTACATTAAAGTTTTTGCACGCTGTCAATGACGCATAACAACTACGACCCAGTGATCACAATAGTTCGACGTTTCTTTGAAACAGACAGGCTAAAAATCATCAGACCAATTAAAGGACTAACCGACTCGATGACTCATTTATAACCCCTTCTCAACTTTGTTTCTTGGTGATTATAGATCTATATCTTCTTTTCAATTTTGAATAATAAACAGCACAGAACAACATCTGACACCAGTCTCCAGTATGGGTCTCTACTATTGAAATGCTAATTTGGTAATTAACTCATATCCCAGCCAGAAGATTAGTAGGCAAGATACTGTTGTAAATCAGTCCATAAACAGCACATAGCATTTTGTAGGTACCCTTATGGTATCCGTATAAGTATCACCCAATCACCTATTTCCATCTGTTCGTAAAGCTGAATTAAGTCACTTTGGCACCATTTTCATAACTTTAAAGTACTTAGTAGACTGACATAGTAGCAAAAAGTGCAGACCCTGAGCAAACTGCTCCTGCAGGAGCAGTTTGATCTGGGTCTACACTATTTGCCTAAGTTTGTTTGTCTGAATGCTTACGGTAATTAGAGTATCATTTACCTCCACATACATTATTTCTTTGCTAGCTAGCAAAATATTTTCTGATTTTCTACAAAGCAGACAGTTTGGATTCTAATGAGAAACTGAGTCTTGATGAGACAACTAATCTGACACACAAATTGCATTTTTAAAATAAAATGCAATAAAAAACTTCTTCCAAACTTGAAGCAGATGATAATTGTTTTGCAGACATCAACTACTATATACTAACTAAGTCTAAGCATGAAAAGGATTATAAATGCAAATCTGACGGATTTTTACTGTCTGGTCACGTTCTGCTTCATTTGCTTTTAGAATTAAACAACTTTAGACAGCAATTTCACATACCCCACACTGCCACATTGTTAGAGAAAAAAAGTGGTTCCAAATGACAGATTCCTCCAAAATTCACCTAAGTTTTTATTCATGACAATTCTTAAAGCAAATTGATAAATTGGTAAAGAGATGAAAAGTGCTAGATGAGCAACAATGTATTATGATACACAGATGGACTAGTCAAAACCTATATACCCCAGGCAACTTCACTGTGTGGGGTATAATTATATAGACCAGATTTTACAGTTCATTCCCTTTCCAAAAATTCCCATTTTCATATGCCATTATAAAATATGGCTGCTAAATATTCATGATGTCATTACTATATGAATATTCATCAAGTAAAGGATTAATTACAAAAATTTCAGAGAGGATAACATGGATGTGATACTATACTCAACAAGTCCCAAAAATAAAACCTACATCTGCTAATTCTAGACACTGATCATCTCTAGCCAGCTGCATGCTGATCCAATCTTAACTCTTTGCACGCTAATTAATTTTTCGTCTGCAAAAATTGTCGTCTGCTTCAATTCTAAAAATAACTTCTCTAATTTCTTTGCAAAATATGATCAAGATGACAGTTTGGATCCTGATGAGACGCCGCATTATGCGGCATCTCATCTGGATCCAAACTGTTTGCAAAAGTAATCAGTTTTGCCACTAGCGTGCAAAGAGTTAAATAACATTCTGGATCATGATAAAACATCTGCTGTCAGAACCTATATCCAGTTAAAAGTTTAACTTAGTAAACTCATCCAAAAGCATATTCATTTGAATGAGTCCCATTTTCATTTCGAGGTGTGTTTTTCTGCACAGATTCAGGAACCAAACCATTTGACACTCTCACGCCAGAAATGGAAAATATAAAGTTTTAGATTTGAAGCAGACGACAATTGCTCAGACTACAGAAGGTTGATTTGTGAAGTAAACAGTGTAGACTCTGATCTGAGGTCCAAACCATCTATAACACCTCACCTTCTTTGGCAGCATGACTACGTCCAATTTGTATTGTGATGACTTGCTCCACAGCTCGATCTGGGCGAGAACCTGGTTTGTGAAGGAGTTGCTCATAACAAAGCTCGGATGCCCGTGGGCGCAGCCCAAGTTAACCAGACGACCCTCAGCCAGGACGATGATATGTCTGCCATTCTTGAGTGTGTATCTATCAACCTATAACAAAGATGACAGTGAAACCTCGTTTACTTGATAAAGAACTCGGCTGCAAATAACATCCATATCGTTGTATAAAACCCTCCTATCTCTCAACCAAACCACTATCTTGCTGCAACTCATTTGAATCACCTCAGAGAGGCAATTTGAATTTAACTAGAACTGTAAGCCAAAGGCTAACGAATACCCCCCACTTGTCTGCTTGTCAGAACACCTATCATCAATCTGAACATATGTACATACAGAAATGTGAAGAGATTTAAAAACAATACATGCCCCAACCCAATTTATGTAATAAAAATGAAGAATAATTCAGAGAAATAAGATCCTTTCATGAGGTTTTTGTCAAATCCAAAGTTCTAGAGCTAGGTACCTTTTCAGAAAAACATTAAGTTCAAGGACCATAACTCTTGACAAAAAAGTATTCAACCACACCGATAATTGAACTTAAGCTGTATCTCATCTAGATCTATTTTTATGTTAAATATGAAGTTAATATCTGCAACCACTTCCAAAGAAAGACTGGAAAATTGAAAATTTGACAAGAAAATAAAGTTCAAGGGCCATAACTCTGGCAAAAATTATTCAAACAGACTGAGATTGGGAATTAAGCTGTAAATCATCTAGAGTTAGCTTTATGCCAAATATAAAGTTAATATCTGCAATCACTTCCAAATAAAGTCTGGAAAATCCCAAATTTGAAGAAAAAAATTAAAGTTCAAGGGCAATAACTCTGGAAATAATTATTCAACCGGACTGAGATTGTAACATAAGCTGTACATTATCTAGATTTAGCTTTGTACTAAATATAGAATTGATATCTCAAGTCAGTTCCATAAAAAGTCCAGAAAACCGGAAAACATTAGTAGGGGACTAAAAAGGGGAGATAACTCCTGAAGTAGTGGTCCGATCGTAACGGAAATATGCGGTGCACAGGTTTATATGGTCATATGGCTATATATGAACTTTCAACAAAATTGAAGCAAAACTGTAGAAGAAGAAGGCCGGACAAAATTGTGTCCACGGACGGACAGACGGACGGACAGACGGACAGACTGATTCCAGTATACCCCCCCCCAAACTTCGTTGTGGGGGGTATAATGAGTTACAGCAAAGTAGGGTTTGCCAGAGAAATAGAGAAAAAAAATATATTCATAGTATGCTCCATATCTACAGTTATGATTATGTATATTTGCAAACTGCAAATCTAGTTCTAGTTCTCCTATAGGATGACTGTAATCATTACAGTCATAGATAAACCTTTAATTGCCTTCGCAAACAGTAAACCCAGATCAGATGGCTCCTGCAGAACCTACCTAGAGTCTCCTATGGCTGCACATTGAATACAGATCTGAATTTATACAGCTCTAATTCTCAGTTAGTTATTTAAAAGGTTAACTTAGCTTCTTCACATGCCATTATAAATATTCTACTATTCAATATTCACAAAGTCATTACTTCTTGCTTGAATATTGATTCATCAATCGTTTAACCCTTTCCCTCATATAAACGAGTTTTTACGCATTTGCAAACGGAGAAGACCCAGATCAGACGGCTCCTAGAGGAGCCGTCTGATCAGGGTCTGCTCTGTTTGCTAATAAAATTTGATAGATCTGTTTCTTTACTTTCTAAAATGTCTACAATGTCCCACCTTCCATATTTCTTTATAACTATTTTGTAATAATGAATATTCAGTAGGTATTGAAAGTTCGCCTAAACATAGAACAGGGAAAGGGTTATCTGATAGACTCCTTTTGACCCCTTAGCAATAAGAGTAGACACACTTTGTTGATAGAGCTTCAGGTACTTGAGGTGATCAAAATCGCTCAATTTTAAATAGCAATTCCTGCTCAATTTAGTACTTCTGCCAGTTGAGCTAAAAACCAACAGCAACAGTCGTAGATGAGAAGCGTATTTCTAAAGATCCAAAAAGTTTTATTTTTTCTCTGCCAACCCCTTTATTGCTGCAACTCATTAGAATTGATCTCTAAGTTGATTCTATTAAGTGGCAGTGAAAGACAGTTTTGGCTGAAAAATAAGAGATTATGATACACCACTACACATCTGATCTATAGCCCTGTGCAAAGTAGTTGTTCTTGAGCTTACCTGGGGTTTGATTTGTTCCTTTTTGACACAGTTATCATTCAGCCACTTGATCTCCAACTCACAGTCAAAGTGACCAATATTGCACACAACAGCGTCTTCCAACATTTGTTCAAACTGCTTGCCTGTGATGATGTCAGCACAGCCGGTGGCGGTGACAAAGATTCTTGCCCTCGAGATCACATCATCAATGGTAGATACTTCATAGCCTGTGCAGAAGAAAAAATCATGATTGTTACTAAACAGGAAAATATAGTATATGGACAGCCTAGTCTTCCCTCTCCATCAGTCAAACAGCACCTTTGTGAGGCAAAGAATATTTATCTCTCAACACATTAGCGGTAAATTTGTCATGCAAACAGTTTGGATTGAGAAGCCTTATCAGAGTGAAAGTTATTTGACACCCAGACTGTATTGCTGAAGAGAAACAGATTTCTATAGTGATTCACAGCTACAGATAAAGGTGCATACTCAAATACGAAAATCATTTCTCCACAAACCCCTATGTTGTGACCACTCTTTAGAATCGTCTCTTTGAGACGATTCTAAAGAGTGACCACAATGTAGGGATTGGTGGAGTAATAAAGTACTTCTTGAAAATCTTTTAACCATTTCCCTCATATAGACGTGTTTTCACGCATTTGCAAACAGAGTAGACCCAGATCAGACGGCTCCTAGAGGAGCCGTCTGATCAGGGTCTGCTCGGTTTGCTATTAAATAGAATTTGATAGATTTTTTCTTTGCTTTCTAAAATGTTTACAATGTTCCACCTTCCATATATCTATATAACTATTTTGTTCATGAATATTCAGTAGGTATTGAAATTTGGCCTAAATTAGAACAGGGAAAGGGTTAATTAACACATCTTTTCTGCACCTCTGTACATGCAAGGAGTTACAGCATTAATATCATACCTTCCATAGCTGCCTGAAGTGCGTTGATGGGGTCGATCTCTGTGACAATGACACGAGCCCCAAAAGCCCTGAGAGCCTGGGCACAGCCCTTGCCCACATCTCCGTACCCGGCCACACAGGCTACCTTACCAGCCAACATGACATCAGTTGCCCTCTTGATACCGTCAACAAGAGACTCACGGCAGCCGTACAAGTTATCAAACTTGCTCTGAAAGAATGATTAAATCATCAGTTTCAAATAACTTTATCCAGTATTGCTAAAGAACAAATAACTCGGAAGATAGAAACTCTTAACTCTTTCCCTGTTCTATATTTATTTCAATTTTCATGCAGGTCAAAAGTAATGCAGAAAGCTCCTATAGGAGCTTTCTGCATTACTTTTGCCCTGTATGTGGGATATTGTAGCCATTTTAGAAAGTAAAGAAACTGATCTATCAAATTTTATTAGCAAACAGAGCAGACCCTGATCAGACGGCTCCTCTAGGAGCCGTCTGATCTGGGTCTACTCTGTTTGCAAATGCGTGAAAACACGTTTATATGAGGGAAAGGGTTAAACTTATCCCTCAACAGATCTCGCGTGACCTTCTTCTGCAATGGACAATAACAATTTATATAAATGTGATAGAGGTTCACCTACAAATCATTCCTCTGAGATTTGTTGAAAATCCAGATTGGTTTAGGCGATATTTTTTAACAAAATTGTTTGTTAGAAATCCATTTTTACCTTGTGTGATCTACTTGTGAATTGGAATGGAACAATATTTTTTACCTTTTATTGAGGGTCACCTTAAGATCATTTCTATCAAATTTGGCAAAAATCCATTCTGCAGTTTGGGAGATGTCTTTTATAGAAATAATTTCTTAAAATCTATTTTAGCCCCTGTGACCTACTTATGCAACGGATCAAAATGATTATATAAATATGATAGACGGTCACCTACAAATCATTCCTCTGACATTAGTGGAAAGATAGTAGCATCATCATTTTGTACACTAAACCTTATGTTGCGTCTAATCTTTAGATAGTGTGGGAAATACACTGTCGAAACTGATCAGACACATTTGAGGACAAACAAGGCCAGCATAATTTAACACTGTCTCGCTTTGTTGCAAGGGGAAAGATGTATAAAAATGTTCATTGTATGAAAGTCTTCAAAATACAGCAAAACCGCTCTACACAGGAATTTTAGTTAAGGATAATTTTAGACTAGCACTGATGCTAATTTGGATGTCTGGTCTAGAGCGGGTTTATTGTAAATTGAGCTTTATGTTTGACTCAATAGAAATTGTGAATATCCAGAAATGTAGGCAAAACCCCCTGTATTGATGCTACTCATTAGTTTAGCAGCAAAGTAGGGTTTGGATGAGAAAAAGATTTTGATGAATCGGCACCAGTCTTATCTACAGAGCTTGTAAATTCTGGCAGAGAGTCGACCAAAACAACATAAAGGGAGACAATCCATTGCTCAAATACCCTTGATTCTGAACTGTGTACCTTATAAATTTGGTACAAGATGGAACAAGATGTGTTTGTGAAACACTATGCCCCCTCATATATTTGACCTCTGACCTTGACCTCTGACCTTGACGTTGACATGTCACCCCTCAAAATGTGCAGCCTCATGAGATACACAAGCATGCCAAATATCAAGTCTCTATCTCTACTGGTCCAAAAGTTATGGCCAATGTTAAAGTCTGCGATTTGACCCATATATTTGACCTCTGACCTTGAAGGATGACCTTGACCTTGACACGTCACCCCTCAAAATGTGCGGCTTCATGAGATACATATGTATGCCAAATATCAAGTCTCTATCTATACTGGCTCAAAAGTTATGACCAATGTTAAAGTTGCTGACAAACAAACAGACAAACAGACAGACAGACAGGGCAAAAACAATATGCCCCCCCGACTATCGTCTATGGGGGCATAAAAAGAAACATAATGGTTAAAGGGAGATAATCCTATTTAAACTCTTTTTTTTGTCTGTGTGCTACAACATTGACAACTTCTCTATGTGTGCATTATTTCCAAAAGTTGCTGTTATTTATGGCATTAGCCCTTTACTCCATATATACGCCTTTTCAAGCAGAGTTGACCCAGATCAGCAGTTTTCCTGCAAATGCTTTCATCCTGCATAAGCCAACCACATGCAACCCCTATGTATATTCAATGTATATTCAATCAGAGTTTTCCCTGATCCCCTTTTTCTATTGAAATATCCCTTAAATTTTACAAATGACCCTCAAAATTAAGAGGGTCTGTTCTTTACTTCATAGCACGAAGTAAATACAGACGGAGTGGCATCGAGTCGATCTGGTCAAAAATGCTGTCGTTCAAAATTAATCAACCAATCAGAGCGCAGCATCTTATTGTTGACGAAGGACGCCATTGAGGAAAAGCGTGAAATTGCTTGCAAATTTAAGACGATTTCACCTGTATTGAAGTCTCGAATCGATAGACTTTTTGTGTGAAAGTGTTTGGTAAGTATTAATTTCTTTCATGGGTCCTTGTTTATGGTGCAAAATATTTTAGTTGATGGTTTTTTCGGAGACGGAAATGAACCTGTTATTTTCAGTGCGTCTGAACTGTTGACAAAATGGCGGCAATGGTCGAAAAATTAGTTTAGCTTTCATATGGTTTGATAATAAAAGTAAGTTTATTGAAATATGTGGTTGCTTATACTTAGTCCAGTGCTTCTGAAGACTATGAACTAATGCATGGTCCATATTTAATCGAAAATTGTGTAGAGATTACGTGTAAACTTAGCTGTGAAAATGACGATTTTTAGCTATATTGCCATTTCACTGAGGATCGCTTTCCTAATACCGTGGAATCGGGAAACACTAAGGCTTACTTCTCGTATATTATTTTCATTCAACGTGAGTTGTGATGAAATGCAAATATGTTGAATTAATGCATGGTATATTTTTTTAAACGATTAATTGGTCGATACTCGTATAATCGTGGATTGAAAAAGAGCGATGTACAGTCAAATTTTAAAGTGGTTTTGAAAAAAATACCATAGAATTTATACATTGTTTGTGACAAATGAGTAATTATTTTCAGTTAGTAAGTGTGGAAAAGGAACCTAAATAGTCTGTGGTCAGTAATCAGAGCAGACCCCCTGATCAAACAGTCTCTTTTTGAGCAATCTGATTTGAATAGCAAAGGTGTTCTATTCTGTTAATTTGTGAATGCTGGAATGGTCCATCATTGTTTAACTGTAGATTTTATTCATTATAATTATAAGACTTAAATTTGCTATATTATTTTGCTTAATAAACAGTGAAGACTCTGATCAGAGGGTTGTTTTTTAGCTATTGTGTCATTTTTACCGCACACCGTCTGGGTCTACAGTGTTTTAAATGTCAGTACTCTTGATTCCTGCGTTCAAAGATTTTAACAATACAAAGTAACAAATAAGATTGCATGAAAATAAATTGTTTAGACATTTTGAGACTTTATTATTACATTACCAACCCAGTCTAATTACTGCTAATTTGCAGAATAGACCTAGGAAACGATCAAATGTGCCAGGTCAGTAAATCCCCTATGTTATCAGCAGGGGTCAAGGGTCAGTGATCACAACTGCCATCTATCACACACTTCCTTATCAACAAAGAGATTAATTATTACGCAACAGGAAAGCTTTCAAATGAGACAAACACCAAACAATGTGCCAATTATCTAAAGTTCTGATTTGTTATTTTTCCAAAAATAGAAAAAAAACTATTCTGACTAATTAGATCTATAGTTAGGCATAATTAAACCCCAACGATTGAGATATATTTAAAAAAAAATAGATAATGGTGAATTCTAGTTCTAAAGATAGTTTAGATTTATATGATCTAGATCTATCCTAAAACACTTTTACTGGATCTGCTACGGTACTGTACATCCATTTTACAACACATAAATGGCCCCAACGGGACGGTATATCTTAATTAATATCTAGATCTTCTTTAAATAGAACGAGAATTAAAAATTTAAATGCTGTTGATCTAAAGTATTCGACATATCAGGTGTGTCCAACAAATAAAGAAATCTCCCCAATTTCGAAAAGTTCAGCTGGAAATTTATACGGGCATTCCTTTAAGCCTCATATAAACCTGCTTTTACGCATTTGCAAATGGAGTAGACCCAGGCCAGACGGCTCCTATAGGAGTTGTCTGATCAGGGTCTGCTCTGTTTGCTTATGGAATTTGAAAGATCTGTTTCTTTATTTATTTAAAAATGGCTACCATGTTCCACCTTCGGTTATAACTGTTTTGTCCTTGAATATTCAGTAGGTATTGACATTTGGAATAAACATAGAATAGGGAAAGGGGTAAAAGGGTATGGTACTCCATATACCCAGATCAGCCTTCTTCTAAGGTGTAAGACCTGATCAGTCTTCAAAATTTTGACTATTTCCCAGCTTGAAAAACAATGTTGAACTGGATATGTCTTTCGGATACAGTGATCTGGGGGTATACCGTTTGTAGTGCTGTAAGACATATTTTCTTAAATAATTTTGTTTCTTGTTTCAGACACACCAGAATCGGACAATTTCCTGGCAGAATTGTTGTCACCCACATTCTTTCTGTTAGACGACGAAAGTCTGAATATATAGGTGGCAGTCAGGCATTAGCTCCATATCCAGGAAATACACGTCGGCATATCTTGTTGCCTGATATTGACAATGTTCATATGATAAATGGAAGAAGTCTGTATGTTTCTAATTTGGTGATATAACCTTTGCCATTTCGCTCTTTTGCAAGCAGAAAGGAAAGGGTTAAACAGTGTCATCATTTGCAAAGTGTCTGAAATGTGTTAGTGTCGATGCACTATTTATGTTCTGTGCATAGTGTAAATATGGATTAACTAGTCTCTATGTTTCTGCTGGGAATACCTGTATACAAACATATATTAACTCATTTGTGAGTACAATTCGGTTTATCTCACAGCACCTCTCCATTTTTTCATCATAGTTGAAGTTTTATTAAATGTTTGTATCAACATTTCTGAAGTTTGATATACAGCTCATCAGACCTTGTCACCTGCACTTTTACAGGATTCTTAACTTTGAATAAATGGAGAGAAAAAATTCACTGCATGATTTAACCTAATTCACTTGTGTTCATAATCATTTTTTCTCTTTACAGAGTTCTAGGCAGCAACCATATGGTTGAGAGATAAAAAGTTGAATTGTTTTCCCACCCCGTCTCATGAGTTCTCATTAGAATCACCATGACGGGCCAATTCTAATTCTAATGAGTACTCACAAGATAAGGTTTAGAGGAGAAGATATACGCAGTTATCTGCAGCTCTGTCTTTCTCCAAATATTTATAATATTTATGCAAATGAATAGATAAGAATTTGTTTACTTTGTGAATAACAATACATGTATTTAAACTATTGGGTCTCATGTTTCATTTATCCCTCACTAACCTTTACTAACACTAACCATGAATGATTGCATGTACATTATACCCTGCTCCTTTTGAATAAAAAAAACCCTTTACTCCATAAATACGCCTTTGCAAACAGAGTAGACCCAGATCAGACGGCTCCTAAAAGAGCCGTCTGATCAGGGTCTGCTCTGTTTGCTTATGATATAATATATATATGGTTCTACAGTTTCTGCCATGGCCAAAACTTCCAAGTGTTGTTTTAGCAATAAATATAATCATGTTTTGTTAGTTTATAAAATCCCTTCAATGTGCCACGTTCCGTTTTTCATTACATCTATTTTGTACATGCATATTCGATAGGTTTTGAATTTTGGCAGCATAGAACAGATGAAGGATTTTAACCTTTTCATTCTCATCAATGCGTAGGGCCTGCTCTGTTTGCTAATGGAATGTGATAGGTCTCACTGTTTGTTTACTTTCTTAAAAAGCTACAATGCTGCGCCTTCCATATTTTATTATAACTATAAACCGGCCATGCATATTCGATAGGTTTTGAATTTTGGCAGCATAAAACAGATGAAGGATTTTAACCTTTTCATTCTCATCAATGCGTAGGGCCTGCTCTGTTTGCTAATGGAATGTGATAGGTCTCACTGTTTGTTTACTTTCTTAAATAGCTACAATGCTGCGCCTTCCATATTTTATAACTATAAACTGGCCATGACTGTTGAACACAAACGTACGTGTAGGTTAACAGGTGACATGAAAAAGGAACCGTGTTTTCCAGTTGTGCTTATGTTTTACGTAGGGTTTCTAATTTGATCATTTCAATGTCATCCTGACACTAAATTTTTAAACTATTACATGATGAATATTATTTTTCAGATTCCTGTAAGTTTTCCAGATCTGTATAAGGTTATTTTTCTCATGAATGGCGATTCGTTTCTGTCACCTTCGTGCAAACTGCTTGGTGCAACAGCTGGCGATTAAAAAAAAACAAATAGGATTTTAACTCTTTTTTTATACTATATTTGATATATTCTAACATCAATTCCAAAAAATCTAAAGATTATAGGATCTTTTCATGATGTGCTTTCTTGTTCGTGTGTGTGTGTTCTGTATTTTTCACTCGTCCATCATTCAGCTTCATTTCGCAACATTTTAACTCGTTACAAAATATTGCAACACGCATATTGAAAACTGACAATTCCATAAAATGAAGATGAATGTCTAAGCTGTCTAACAAAACCATTTATATAAAAATCCGACGATATGTAATGAATGTAGAGAAACTTACGCAGATATTGGTGACATTTTTTTATTAAAAATTCGCGATCGCCTCACTATAAAATCAGTAACCGAGAGCTCGATATCGATTATTTTAGCGATAACGATGTACAGGTAAGCGACGACAAGTGTTTCAGTACATTGTATCGGTTTATAGTTCGATGCCACTCCGTCTGTATTTACTTCGTGTTCATAGGGAGGGGGTCAAGAAGACCCTCAAATTGGTCTTTTTGAAGGGGTCAAGGGAAAACCCTGTTCATTATTATGTAGACCCCCAATGTATATTCATTATGTAGATTCCAATGTTTATTCATATTATATATTCAAACACAGTAGACCCCGATAAGATGGACATCAAAGCTGTCTACAAATGCAAGTTAGGTCTTGTTTGCTTTATAGCATGTTATGGGTCAAGTACTATGATTCATTAAAGACAAGATACCTTTGTGACGGAGTCGTTGACGTTGATAGCTGGTACTTTCAGTTTTCCCTCGGCCAACATTTTGTACAAATTGTGAACCCCGGTGGTAGTTTCTTCAGACAAACCCTTGATACCTATGGGAAAAAAGAATTCCAGTCAAATCAGGAAGGTAGATAAAAAAGTGTGAGGGATGGATAGATGGATAGACAAATGATGGAAAAACTATCCTTAACCCTTTACTCAACAAAGATGCCTTTTGACATCTTTGCAAACAGAGCAGACCCAGGACAGACAGTTCCTGCTCTGTATGCTTATGAAACAAGCAAATTGACTGAACAGATATCCCCCAACAAAAATGTGACCTCAGAATATAACTGAGTTACAAAAATAAAATTGAATGGATGCATGAACGGACAAACAGATGGACGGATAATGCTCAATAGATATATTTCTCCGCCTATGGTGGGGGATATAACTTGGATCTATTTTGACAAGTTCTGTCATGGTAAAATCTCTCTTGTTCAGGAAATCATTATAAAAATTCAAGTACATGTAATTAATATTCATAGTCATTATTTCTGATACGAGTGTCAGCCTCCTTAAGCAGATGAAACAAAAATTGTCAGTAGTATGTGCACTGTATTGAGACCTATGAAATATATTGGATTATAATAAACAGATGATAAAGAAAAGACACAACTGTGAGAGGTGGCCTTACAACAAAATCATCCAAAAGTAATATCTCCCCAGAGAAACAGATAAAAGTGTACTCAAATACTAAAATCGTCATTTCTCCACCAACCCCTATGTTGTGACCACTCTTTAGAATCGTTTCTTTGAGACGATTCTAAAGAGTGGACACAACATAGGGTTTGGTGGATAAATAAAGATGTTATTCTTGAAAATATTTTAATTTAAGCATCTTATCTGGACCTCCGTCTTCCCCATACGTATTCAATTCTTTACTTGATAATGCTTTACTTGATAATATTTTTACTGATTTTAGACCATGTAGACCCAGATCAGACAGCTCCTGGTCCAGAAGGTGCATTCTGATCAGGGTCTTTTTGTTTGCTTATGTTAGATATCTGATTTTCTACTGTTTGCCAAGGTAATAAATGTCCTTGTTTCTTATATTTAAAACTTTCCCTGTTCAATATTCAACTCTGATCAGGGTCTGCTCCGTTTGCTTATGAAATTATAATAGATCTGACTACAGTTTTTACCAATTTCAAAAGATTCCGTCTACATAAGCCATTATAAAAATTAAGTTAATAAATATTCATGATGTTATTATTTCTTACATGAATATTCAACAAGAAAATAGTTAACAGGCGTATTTACGGAGTAAAAGGTTAAAGGGGATGTCCCTACATTTGACGCGTTTCATAAACACTTAAAATATACAAAACCCATTTGTTTATATGCTGAAAAGTAGTTTATCGCAAAAAGCCCCATCCAATTACCGTTTATAATGACAAAACATCCATGTGTTTGATATCGCCGATCCCGGTTTTACTCCCCGATGTTTCAGTTTTATTCGGGTTGAGTTTTAGTTTCGTAACGGTTCGCCCTATTCGCGAATCTCCGACCACTTCAGAGAAAGCTATTAGGTAAACAATACAGGGATCGGATGATCATCGGCAAAACGCGGAAGAATTTAACGGGAAAGGCCGATAATATTGTGTTGTAGAACAAAAATTATCAGTATTGATGAAATCGGTTTATTTGTATCACAGGGGCATTTTTCGATATAAGTTCAAATAAGGAACCTTCATAATAATGATAAAGCATAACAAATACCAAGTTTTATGATATTATTGAAAATATGCGATCATATCATCATGCGAACCCTTTCCTATATAAATAAGCCTTTCTACGCCACTGTATAGGTCACTTGTTCAAACCATTGTGATAAATAGAGCATTTGCTCCTATAGGAGCAAATGCTCAATTTATCACAATGTTTTCAAAATACAAAATTCTAAAATTTTCCTTTTCTCTAGTTAATGCTCCTTGTGGGTAGATTTATTCAAAGTGGTTGGATCTAAAAATAGCCTATGGAGGAAAGGGTTAATGCAATTATTCGTTTTCAGACAAAAGTAGTATCAAACAGTTTGGATCTTGATCAAATGTCTACTTACCCTTCAAATAGTCGGGATATTTATCGTGAACAAGGTTTGTCAGATCTCCACCATCATCCAAGATCATATTAAGGGGCTCGCCATCTGGGAAAACAAGGGTCTGAAAACAAACGTAATAAAATGTTAATTCTTTGAACAGTTTTGTGATAACCTATGCAAACAGTTTGGATCCACAGGTCATTGGCTTCTCTACCTCACTGTGAACACTATATATAACAGTCCAAATTCAGCAAGACTAACTCTCTTGACATGAATTTCTAATTAAGACAAAGTTTTTTTGGAAGTCACAACTTTTCCCCACTTCTTATTCTTTGCAAATAAGAGTTTTTAAGACAAATTCAAAGTGACTAAGTTTTCAAAAAGTCAATCATTTTGCATTTACAAGTATAGAAGTAATTACCTGGATTTGAACCAACTTACACGTCAAGATAATGGGGGCATAAAGTGTTAAGATGGCTGGCTAGCCACGCCACTCATCAGCTTCAACTCTTTACTCCATGAATATTCATATAAGAAATATCAGCACCATGAATATAATATTATTTAGATTTCTATAATGGCATATAAACACAAGAAATGTGTGCAAATGCATGAAAAGCATTTATATGAAGGAAAGGGGTTAACTCTTAACCCTTCGCTTGCTGAATTTTAAAATACATTTCCCCTTCTTTACCCATGCCCTGTTGTATAATTACATATATCTTCACTAAGGGTGAAACGATTAATCGCGATGTGAATTGAACCGCGATCTTTTGCCCTCGATTCGGTTCGGTTCAATTCGGTTCAACAGATCTCATTTTCGATTCGATTTTTATTATAAAAGGCTAGTTTCTTAATGATTGGTAGCGAAATGAAACTAACCTATGAAAATTCGCCGTGAAAAGTCGAAATACTTGTTTTCCCGCATTAGAGCTGTCAAAACAAACATACTCATCGAATTCTGATAGACCCAAATCGATTGGATGAAGGCCAATTGTTTTAGCCAATCAAATAACACGTTGCAATCGTTGCACTTAGTCTGATCGTCTGAGCGCTTTATTCAAGCGTCTTTGTGCTCTCTCAAAATGTCGGATGCTGAAGCTGTCAGTTTACGTGCTACCCCGGAAAACTATCGCTCCAAAATGTGATTTCAGATTTCGCGAGAGCAACAATACAAATAAACTAACATGTAAGATTATTTTACAAATATTCTCTGCAACACAGGAAATACGACAATTCTGTCAAATCGTATGGAACGGAAACACGGTATTGCAATTTACATTTCGTCTTCTTCCAGTAAACTTGGTTGCAAATTTGTATATGCTTAAAATTTATGAAGCTGTGTATTGATAACTGGCTAAAATATACTCGCAGCAATGTCTAGTGCTTTTTGCTCAGAGACAGGGAGATGTCATATCTCTCTTCAACTGATAACTATCTGTATCAGATGAAGAGAGACATAACATCTCCTCCAAGTGCTCAAATTCTTTTTTCAGAAATACTTACATGTTCTACAGAGTTAGGCTGTTTAGTCAATTAGACAATTAAACAAGACTGATTATGTTAGTGTTACTATATTGCTTGGTTTCAGTGACCAGTTATAAAAAAGAACTTCCAAAAACAAACTGTAGAAAGGTTTGGCTGTTAAAGTCAGATCTATCTGTGAGTAGGCTATTATGATTTTTTCCACCTGTATATGTCCAAGCAGTCTGTTTTCAGAGTTGTTAATACACAGGATTTATTCGACATAGTGCATTCTTTTTATTACAATCTTAAATCGAATCGAATCGAAAATAATCGAATCGTGTTGTAAAAAATCGAAATCGAATCGAATCGAATTTTTTTGAATCGTTTCACCCCTAATCTTCACTGTGTGCACGTATTTCGCTGTGCAATCACTGCTGTGGAGTGCACTGGTTGCACAATCAACTTGTAAATAGTGCAGACCCTGATGAGACAGCTCCTGCAGGAGCCGTCTCATCTGGGTCTTCACTATTTACAGGTACGTATATTGACGTGAATAGCAAGCGAAGGGTTAAGTTTGCCTAATAAGACACCCCCTTTCCATGCCTTTGCAAACAGAGTATACCCAGATCAGATCACTGCTGCTGGAGCATTCCCTTGTTCTTTGACCTTGATAAGTTGCTGAATATTCATGAATTCTCCAATAAATATTTATGAGACAAAAGATTAGTAAGACTTGGGGAGACAAAAATACACACTTATAGTAAGACTAGAGGGCAAAATCTTCGCACAAGTACATATCAGTAGAACAGATTTTGACCTTGAAAATGACCTTGTATAATCAGTGTACAACTTCAGCTTATCTGTCATTCAAGTTGTGACTGTAACTGTGTAGGTTAACCCTGGTTCCCTGTTCTGTATTTAGGCCAAATTTCAATACCTACTGAATATTCATAAACAAAATAGATATAAAGAAATAGGGAAGGTGGAACAGTTCTATCAAATTCTATTAGCAAACAGAGTAGACCCTGATCAGACGGCTCCTCTAGGAGCCGTCTGATCTGGGTCTACTCTGTTTGCAGATGCGTGATAACTTTTTGTATGAGGGAAAGGGTTAATTCCCCACTATGGATAAATTTAACAGATAACCTTTACAAACTATAGATTCTGTAGGAGCCTTCTCATGTTTGCTAATGAGATTTGATAGATCTGTTTCTTTAGTTTTTAAATTGGCAACAATGTTCCACCTTCCATATTTCGTTACAACTACATGTACTTTGTCCATGAATATTCAGTAGATATGGAAATTTGGAAAAAGTATAGAACAGGGAAAGGGTTAACAAGAATTGTGTCCATTAGACATGGATGCTCCACTTCCGGTAATACTGTCTCTAAATCAAACATGTTTTTACGTGGAATTTTTTAACAAAAGGTAGGTAACTGCAAAAATGGTCATAAAAAAGTAACTTCTTTATAACCATCTTCATATACAAGGTTGTTATATATGAAATTTTGAAGCAAATCCTCCTACATGTGGTATAAGAGGAGTTGGACACACAGAAAAAACAATTATTCACCATGTTTTACTGTGAAGTAATTTACAAAGTCCCATAACTCTGGTGAAAGTAGATGGAGAGAGGGGCACAAAAAAGTTGTTGGCATTGTCTATTAACTCTTTCCCTTATATAAACGTGTTTTCACACATTTCCAAACAGAGTAGACCCAGATCAGACGGCTCCTAGAGGAGCCGTCTGATCAGGGTCTGCTCTGTTTGCTCTGTTTGATAGATCTGTTTCTTTGCTTTCTAAAATGTCTACAATGGTCCACCTTCCATATTTCTTTATAACTATTTTGTTAATGAATATTCATTAGGTATTGAAATTTGAAATAAACATAGAACAGGGAAAGGGTTAATGCTTTGCCAAGTTGCCAGCCTCACTATATACCTGTTCAATACACCAGATGTATTCCTCGTCTGTCTCCCCTTTCCATGCGTACACTGGAACTCCAGTTTTAGCAATAGCGGCAGCGGCGAAGTCCTGGGTGGAGAAAATGTTGCAGCTGGACCACTGAACCTGAAACAGACAAAAACAGCTGTCAGTGTAAGGAGCATGCATGGACACATAACCAGGCTTTGATCTTCACAACAACTGGACTATCAAAATCTTATTTCTAAACCAAAGCCAGCTCTCTGAAGCAATTCGAAAGAGTAGCAGCAAGACTGGCTCCAGTGGAAATATATAATATATATACATGTATACATATATTATAATTATGATGAATCATTCCATTATGAAAATTCAGTTATTCAAGTATTGATGTAATCAATGGACCCATACATTTGAGAGTGTAAAACAGAGCTCCAGATAAGATGCATAAATTAAAAAAAAAATCAAGAATAACTCTTATTTCTCCATCAATTCCAAAACTATGACCACTCTTTAGAATCATCTCTGGGATTTGTGACCACTCTTTAGAATCGTCTCAAAGAGACGATTCTAAAGAGTGGTCACAGTATAGGATTTGGTGGAGAAATGCCAATTTTAGTATTTGGGTATGCACCCCTATATGTAGCTCTGGTAAAATCAATATGCATGAAGGTTATTCTGAGCTGTAGATAAAAGTATTCATGCGAGATGATGACACCATTAACATCTATTAGCTCAATTTTCATAATCATATAGGTACACAGGAATTCAAGGCTAACACAGATAAACATGTAAATGTACTTGGGAGCTATCTGCCATCTGTTGCCAGAGGCAGTTCAATAGTAGGACCTATCTTCAGCGGCCATTCGTTTATTGAATTAGGAGTCTTAAAAAGCAGGTGGTTGCATAAAGCAGGCCCCGAGGTTATAAAACTTAAAACAAACTCTGTGCTCAAAACTCTGAATTTTTCTCAGCTCAAAACACTTCAGCAAACATTTTATATATAGCCAGTTTTTGCATACATAATATTTACTATAAAAATATATCCAAATGAGGTTACTAGAATCAGTTATAGTTATGTAAAAAGTATAGCTTGTAGTAGAAACTGAGTTTTGAGCACAGAGTTCTTTTTTAAGTTTTATAACCTCGGGCCAGGACAAAAGTAATGCAGAAAGCTCATTAAGCTACCACCTGCCTTACAGACCTATAATTCGACCTCTTTTTGACGGCTGCTTCAGACAGGTTCTAATGTAGATATGAGTCAACATTTTCTGTGTTCAAAAACCATTATATTGTTTTTAATTCATGATGTCATTATTTTCTTACATAAATATTCATTGGCTGAAGAGTTAAATGACACAACCAACAGTACAATGGATATACAGTAGAACCCCTCTAATGCGACCACTTAATGAATAAACATGGGAGTCTTTATTTAAGCAGGTGGTAGCTCCCGGAGCTTTCTGCATTGTTTTTGCCCTCTTATAGGTGGTCACATTAGAGGGGTTCTACTGTTTTGACCTTCAACCTTATTCTCCCTAATAAACGTCCCCGACCTAATAAATTCAACTCAGGACACACACGTTTTGATCTGGGTCTACATAAATTTCAAACAGTGTAGACCCATAGAGAGTTTCAAGAATACTCCTCTAATCAGGGTCAGCACTGTCTGTGATTCAAAATTCAAAATCCCCTGTAAGTTTTAAGCCTTTCATATTGAGTTGACCCTTTATTTAAACACTGATGGGCTATTCCATTCTGATAATTCAGGGTTGAAAGGGTAAATTTCTAGGAGATGGGGGATTAACAATCAATAAAAATAAAATAAAACCCTATATAATATTATAAACCATAAAATAAATATAGGGTTTTTAAAAAATAAAGCTGGTAGCTTAATGCAGACTGGAAGCAATGCAGACAGCTCTCCTGTGTACAAAATACAGGAGTGAGTGAGTTGGGTTTTACGTCTGACCCAACAGTATTTCAGTTATTTGGAGACGGCAACCGCATGAGACAAGTTATAGTGCTGCCTCGCTTGAATGTCCCAGCTGTGGGCACATGGCAAGGGCACCCCACCCAGTCGCATTATCCTGACACTGGGCCGACCAGTCCTAGAACTACCCTTTTAATGTCGAGCGTAGACCAGGCAGCTACTAGTACCAACTTTTAACAACTTCTGCTGTGTCGCGGCCGGGGATCGAACCCACGACCTTCCGTACCGCAGACGGACGCTCTACCACTGAGCCACGCAGCCGGTACAAAATACAGAAAGTTCCTGTGGGCAGTTATTAGAGATAATACTGCTTCAAGTGAAATATGTGTACATACATTTCTCTAAAGCTAACCATGTTACCGGTTGTGACTTAAATTATCTCTACATGCCATCAGTACTAGAGATCTAATACAACTCTTCAGAGCAGAAGATAAAAGTGCATGCTTAAATACTAAAATTGTCATTTCTCCATCAAACCCTATGTTGTGACCACTCTTTAGAATTGTTTCTTCAAGACAATCCTAAAGAGTGATCACAAGGTGGGGCTTGGTGGAGTTCTAAAGAAAGGAGTTATTTTTAAAACTGTCTTAATTATGCATCTTATCTGGGCCTCTGACTCTTTGCATGTAAGTGGCATATTAGTAATTAGTTTTAATACTTTCCTCCATAGGTTATTTTAGATCCAACCACTTTGAATGAATCTACCCAAAAGGAGCATTAACTAGAGAAAAGGAAATTTCTAGATTCTTGTAGTTTGAAACCATTGTGATAAATAGAGCATTTGCTCCTATAGGAGCAAATGCTCTATTTATCAATGGTTTCATAAAGCGTCTTTTACAGAGATGTAGAAATGCTTATTTATGGAGGAAAGGGTTAAAACTTTCCTTCATACAAACACTTTTTCATGCCTTTGCAAACAGAGAAGACCAAGATCAGACAGCTCCTGTAGCAGCTAATAAGGTTCTGCTCTGTTTACTTAAAGGAGCCGTCTGGTCCGAGTCTACTCTGCTAAGGTGTATATCTAAGGTGTAAATGGTTACAATACGAGTACTGCAGCACATTTACACCATTTACAACGCACACCTATTATGAATCGATAACAAGATCCCCCACTATACTTGACAGATAATTTTACTCAACTTATAAAGTAAATATGAAATGTGTGCACAATGCACATAAATGTAAACTTTTAGCCCAAGTTGTCATAACTCTTCCACCACACATTGTTGTCTGCAAAACTTTGTCATCTGCTTTATTTACTGTCATTTAAATTTTCTTTCAAGAAACAGTACTACACTAACAAAGGTTTGGATCCGGATAAGAAACTTGTTACAAATGTACTGTATTACTTGGTATCTCACCTGGATCTGAACTGTCTGCATATATATACCTCACACAGAGCTCCAGATAAGAGCCGTAAATTAAAACACTTTCAAGAATAACTGCTTTATTTCTCCACCAAACTCTATGTTGTGACCACTCTTTAGATTCTAAAGAGTGGTCACAACATAGGGTTTGGTGGAGAAATTATGACTTTAGTATTTGTGTACGCAGTTATCTGTTGCTCCGAGGCACAGATTTGACATTGCCAGGGAAAGAGCTCATCATGAGAGAACAAGAACAATGCATGAATGATGTTAGTGCTGGTGTTGTTAAGGCAGAAGGTGGGGGTGGGGGAGAGGGGGAGGGGTGGGTGGGGGGGGGCTGATTGAGCATGAGTTTTTTAAATCAAGTTATAGTCAACCTAGAGCAGAATAAATAGTTCAACTCAACAAGTTATATACATTTGTACATGTGTACACTTATCAAGTTTTTGCTCTAATGTAGTGTCAGAACCCAGCTGAAGATATACACTCATTCTCAAAAGAATTATACTTTTGCTGTCGCCTTGGATTTCTGGAGCCAAAAACACATCCATACGTAAATAATGAGCATAGATAGCAACCTCACTGTCTTCTACACCATATACAAAACAAAAACTCCATATATGTAATTTATATGTAACAATTATTTTTGTTCAACTCACGCATTTGTAATGTTCGCTACTGTCGCTTTTAGCATTTATAAAACTTGAACATTTATATATTGAAATAAAATGTACATAGTCGTGTATGGGGTTTTATCTCAAGGACACTGAAGCCTCTGTTACACGTAGGAGCGACAGTTTCATTCTGGAATGTTGTATCATTGAATTTGTCAGCACATATCCACCTGTCGCCAGATTCTTAATATTGCTGTAATGTACGTGATCACTGACAACAATTCATCACTTGAAATGATAGGAAGTACTTCTTATGTGGTGAATATCGAAATTATTTCCATCCAGATGTTTATAAACATGTACAGCAGCTATTAGAAGCTGCTAAATGTGAAATATGGACAGACGCTCGCTCAAGGTGCAATTAGTGTCTTTATAACAGTTTAAACAGTAATGTTCGCTACCTAAAAATTAGTAATAAATTAATTAGGAATAATGTTTTGACCATGACTGGTTCAAAACAGTATCTAGGATGTCGAGGAATGAGCCCTGTATGTTACCCCACGGCGCTTTTTACCTAGCATAAACTGTTAAAATGACCAGCATGTAATGTACGCTACTGTAACGTTCGACACCAATTTTAATTGCTTATAAATTATGACGTATGAAGTATACACTGACGTAATAATATTATGTAAAGATGATAATTGATTTAGTCACGTGATAAGTATATGTTTGTCGCGTTTGCTGCATGTTTCGACCCCAAACAAATTTTTTGACGTTCGACTGAGAAGTTATGTATATTTGAGCTCTTTTTCTTTGACAATGTTATTTTCTAAAATAAAAGCAAATGTATTATCATAAAATGACAATGTATGGATTAGATATAAGCATGTTTATTTTTTGTAAGTAGTAAGCGTGACGTGAGTAATCCTGTCTGTAATGTCCGACACCAAATGTAGCGAACATTACACTTTTACCCTTGACTTATTTCTAACATGCCCTATTGATATATTAGTTATTGAATTTTAAAATATTTTTCATTTATACCAAGCTAGTTATTTTATGTATGGTTTGAAAGTTTTTGTTTTTTCTTTTAGACACATCATTGGCATAAATATATGTTATCATGTAACGAGATCCAACATAAACAGAGATGAAATGCGCGTTATTATATAAGTCTAATTTATTCCAAACTTCAACAAACATCGCTGACATTCATTTAAATGTGTTGATCTTATTTTAATGGTGAAATATACTTGCTGTGGGATCTAACATTGTATGTTTCATCGCATATTTTCAAATACCTAAAACCTGCCGAAAATTGACGCTAAATATTGTAACGAACATTACGTGATAATGTAGCGGACGTTACGTTTCTGTAATAGTTGTGTTTCTGTATACAAATGGACCTTGCTATTACGGCAATAAATAAAACAAATGTTTAAAATCATTTGACGAATAATTGCAGGAGGAAAGCAATACAGAAAGTTCATGTAATGCAGAAAACTCATACAGGAGCCTTCTGCATTGATTTGCCCTGCATTAAGCTGCCATCTGTCTTAAATGCCTTAACAGTATAATAAATTTTGTAAATAGTAAACAGTATAGTGAATTTTCGCTATTAAGACCACATAAAACCGAACGTTTTCCTTTAAAATCATTTCGTTGCTAAATGCAGGATGAAAGGATTGTACGTGTATACAAGCTTTCTGCTTGTTTTCAACTTGTTTAAAAGGCCCAAAGTATACATCCATACGATAGTCAAGCTCACTGGCATGTTTCAAAAAATGTCTGACAACGCATTTCTTCAACATTTATTACTAGAACAGTTTAGGAAACGATATGTTGTATATCTTTCATTGGCTGGATAGACTTTCATGCGATTCCTTCCGGTTAGTGAATTCATATCTATTGCATTTCTTTCACTGGCCGGATAGACATTCATGCGATTCCTCCCGGATAATGATTTCATATTTATTGCATATCTTTCATTGGCCGGGTGGATAACCATGCGGTTCCTTCCGGTTAGTGATTTTATCTCTATTGTATTTTACAACTACTGTATAGACGATCATGTGGTTTCTGTTCAGTGCTTTTTTTCCATATCTCATTGATCAGACAGGTGATCATGGTGTCCTTTTTGGTCATTGATTTTTTTTATTACTTGCATTGATTTGGTAGACAATCATGTAGTTTCTATCTGTTCAATGCTGTATCATTATTATTCTTATCGATATATATGTATTAAATATATATGTAGTTTGTTTTAAATATTCGATATACATTGAATATATCCTGTTTTGTGCATGTAATTTATCCATGTGAAGCACGTTTGAACACATACATCCTGTGTGAAAAGAGCGCTATATAAATATGGTATACTAAATTTATAATAATAATAGTAATAAAATAATAATTATTAATAATCGTGACATCTAGCAGTTGAACATTGCAGAGTATATATTTCGCTGAAACAGTTTTATTTCAATCCATAACTAATTTTCTTAGAAAATCAAAGACTGTGTTACTGCATATCATTTTTATTGCATGCCAATGTAAAACTGTAATGTTCGTTACATTTATGTGAAAGCAAAAACTGATGATATAGTAACTTGATATAAGTAGTTCAAGTTGTACTTTCTTTTTTAATATTTAATGAGTACTACATGAACACATTCTTTGAAATAATTAATTCAAAACTAATAAAATGCATTACTCAATACAAATTATTGTTTATTGATTTCCATTTATGATATCAAATAATAGTCCACGGGCGGTTACTGTCTGATCTTTTAACATGCAATTGCATTAAATACATTATCATAATACATGTTTGTCATCTCATGTACTCGACCTTGTCACCACAAACACTTCTTGTTCCATGTTTAGCTTAAAATACTCACCCTCCGATTTCCTTACTAAGTGTGTAATGTACGACACATTGCACGTGGTCTATAATTTTGAATATAACACTACTAGAAGAAAAACTTCTCAGTTGGAATTGCATAAAAGATGTGCCAAAATGGATTATAAAACCTGGAGTAAATATGCAATGATTTTGGGCAATAACTTTTTAAATATTAAAATTGATATTAGTAAGTACTTGGATTTTAACTGGTCTCGGTCATCTGTTGTTAAACAAGATCAATTTTCATAAAGTTGATAAGTCGATATCATATATTAACTATCTACTAACTAGACATTTTCATGTACATGAATTATCATACATGTTTTCTTATCCTGATATTCTTTCATAAATACAGTTGGATGCAAATGGTACCTCATGAAAGATGACATATACCATTGTAGCGTACATTACAGGGTACAAAAATAGTGATTATTAACTGTAAGTTCTACATAGCGTCATTTTTAAATACTTTGTATGATGTTCAAAAAAATTTGGATATAATTTCTTCAATGTATTAAGAATGTATTTTAATAAACAAAACTGTTCTCAAAATAGGTTCAGTTTTCAGATTTTTATTTCCCCAAATGTATAATTCTTTTGAGAATGAGTGATAATGTAAATTAAGGCTTTCAACACAAAACTGTTCTTGGCTTCAATTCTTATCATTTAATTTTTCTTTTTTCAAAATACAACAAAGGGTCAACTAGTTTGGTTCCAAATGAGACCCTTAGTTCCTCCAAGCATGTCCATGTAAGATGTGTAATTTTTTTAAAACATTTAAAACATTTTCAATAACTTCTTTATTTCTCCACCAAACCCCTTGTTGTGATCAACAGACGTCACAACATAGGGTTTGGAACAGAAATGAGGATTATTTATCCCTTTCCTCCATATGTTATTTTTAGACCCAACATCTTTGAAAGGCCTACTTATGGAGGAAAGGGTTAAGAGTAATTGAGAAAGTCTGACTTGCAGTAGTCTAGACTATACTTTTATAACTGACAATTACTTAAGTCTTAGTGAGCAGAGAGTTCAGCAATTTAAGGCAGGTCAGGGCAATTTGATAAAGATGTAACCCTTCAACATTTGAAGATTAATATTTACAATTACATAAACATTTTGCCCATTCATTCAGTTAAGGTGAAGATTTGCGGTGACGGTGGGAGTGGGAGGGGGAGGAAAAAAGGGGGAGGTTTAATTTAGATTTAAATGGCAAATAGCGCAGATCCTGATCGAAGCAGTCTGTGTTGTATGCAAATCGCTTGCAACATTTGAAGGGTTAAGTACTAAAGTAGTGTGGGAAAATTTTTGCTGTGATCTTAATAGTGGACAGATAGTGGATGAACTTTACCTAACAGAATGATAATTCATGTACATAGTTCACCATGAACCATAATCAGGTCCAGATAAGATGCGTAAACTATTTTTTTTTTAAAGATAGCTCCTAAATTCTAACAAATGCTATGCTGCATCTTTGAGAAGATTCTAAAGAGTGGTTGCAACATAAAAGTTTTGTTGGAGAAATAAAGAGTTGAGTATTTGAATTGTTGTCTTTGACCTGTATAATACATGTAGCATGTATTATACAGGTCATGATGTACATGGTTCACAGTCACCATGAACCCTTCATGTAAAGATCAGACTTTGTACAGTGCAAACAATCAGGTACATTAGTGATTAAACCTTTACTCCATGAATATTCATGTAAGATAAATGATGTCATGAATATCAATAACCTACTTTAAATTTCATGATGACGCTATAAACAAGATAATTTTTATCATGACAGAAACAGTAGAATCAGATCTATATATTACTTCACATGCAAACCGAGCAGACCCTGATCTGGGTCCTTTCTGTTTGCAATGGCATGTTGAAGCCTTATCTCCGGAGTAAAGGGTTATTCCTCTTCACTTTTGTAAACAGAGCAGACCAGGATCAGACAGCTCCTGTAGGATCAGGGTTATCCTACAGGGTCACCTCTATTTGCTGTAATACATGTTACAGATCTGATTCTCCAATTTAAAGATGCTAACTTGAACATTTTCAAGAATAACTTCTTTATTTCTCCATCAAACTCTATGCCATGACCACTCTTTTGAATCATCTCTTCCAGATGAGTCAAAAGAGTGATCACAACATAGGGTTTGGTGGAGAAATGATGATTTTAGTATTGGGAGTATGCACCTTGATACGTTGCTCTGAACATTTAATCAATATTCACAACATTAGGTGGAGACTTGCATGAATATAATTATTCATAGGGTTCACAGAGAAACCACCCCTTTGAAATTTGCATAGAACAAGAGTGCGTTTGTGAAACACTTAGGTGTGGGCACATGGCAAGGGCACCCCAGGATTACCAAATAAGCTATTTTTAGAGCCAATCTCTTTAAATAAATCTACCGAAAAGGAACATTTACTAGAGAAATGGTAACTTTTAGAAAGGTGTAGGTTTGAAACCACTGTGATAAATAGAGTATTTTGCTCCTATGGAGCCAATGCTCTATTTATCACAATGGTGTCAAAAAGTGACTTTTACAAAGGCGTAGAAAGGCATATTTATGGAGGAAACTCCGGAACTTGGGGTTAAAGAAATGTTACCATATAACTGGTTGGGTCAGACAATTTAATACGGCCTTTTTCATCCAAATACTACCTGTGCCTAAATGAAGGTCTTACCTTGGCACCGAGGGCTGTGAGGGTTTCTATCAGCACTGCTGTCTGTGTGGTCATGTGAAGACATCCAGCAATACGGGCTCCCTTAAGTGGTTGAGAGGGGCCGTACCTCTTACGCAGATCCATAAGGCCGGGCATCTCATTCTCAGCGATTTCGATGCATTTCCTGCCCCAATCGGCCAGTTCAATGTCAGCTGAAGTAACAACAGGCAAAATGAACTACTATGTCAGAGAGACAAATTGTTGAAAGCGGTGTAAAGCCCACCCCAACCAAACAAAACTTGATATCACATAAAGCAGGTATATTTCAGTGGTCAACAATGCATGTAATTAGCTAACCCTTTGCAAACAGAGTAAATACAGATCAGATGGCTCCTGTTTTTTTCTTGTATGATATTCTAGACCTAATTAACCCATTCAGTCTGGAATTAAAAATGGAAATCTTCTATTATGGTAAATCGCATTCTTTTATTCTAAAATTTTCTGAAATAATGTATAATAGCAAACAGTGCAGATCCTGATCAGAGGGCTCCTGAAAGCGTCTACATTGGGGTTACACTGTTTGCAAGTTGTCTTAAAGGCTAAATGGGTTTAAGAATTTTCCTTTTTTCAACATCCAATACAAGAATGATATTAATATTTATAATGGGAGACATTCAGAACAATAGATATCATAAGGGTGTATATTCAAATACATGTGTAGTAAGATTTCTCCACCAAATCGTATGTTGTGACCACTTTTTGAAATCATCCTTCACACCATAGGGTTTGGTGGAGAAATAAAAAAGCTTTTCTTGAAAATAATGAATTTACACATTTTATCTTGACCTCTAGTCAACAACAACACAAATATTCATGTGAGAAGTAATGACATCATGCATATTAATTAACCATATTTTTAAATTAACACACGATCACAGATCACAGAGCAGACAATAATATCCTACAGGAGCCGTCTGCTCTGGGTCTACTGTTTGCAAAAGCAAGAAAAAGCATCCCTAATCTCCATCAGGGAATATGTTAATATGAATATATACATGCATGGTTTATTTTGCTAGCTACAGCAAAAGTATAACGAACTGAACTGTTCACCTTTTAAATTTGTGTCTGCCTTGATACAATCGAGCGAGAGCGTGAATAGAAATTGCAGAATGCCGACTTGATACTAAGAATCTGGCAGGTAGGCAAATAATTTTAGCAGTGAGACGGACTACTCATCAACCAGTTACATGGAAATAAATCAATTAATATTCATGATGTCAAGAATCTGAATATTCAATACGTAAGCAAAACAGACTCTGAGCTGGGGCCTACTCTGCTTGCAAAGGTGTCAAATACATCTCTAGCAGCTGCCAGTAAAAGGTCACTTAAAGTTCAACGATTTCCCTCATGAATATTTATATATAAGAAATGGGTCTACTCTGTTTGCAAAGGCTTTTCTAAGTTAACATATATTTACCATTTTGGTAAATTGTTATTTTATTTTAATCTACTCAAATGCTGTCAATAGTTTTTTAATTTTGTTGGCTTGATGTCTTTTTTTTTTAGCTGAACTCTTAATTTACTCCACAGATCTATACAAATTTCAATGCATTTGCAAACAGTATATGAAGAATTACGCATTACGCATTGTCTGGTCTGGGTCTGCTCTGTTTACAACTTGTAGGCTTATAAAATAACTATATAGTTTCTGCCACAGCCAAACTGCATTTATATGCAATTGCAAAATGTCAGCTAATTACCCCTTTCCTTCATATAAATGCTTTTCATGCATTTGCAAATGGAGTAGACCCAGGCCTTTTTCTGTCTATTCCACGGGTCCGACTATCGGACCCATTCCCAATGACAAATATACTCCTTTTTTCCCAATTTCAAAAAAAAATTCCCAATCAGAAACTGTAATTAAAAAAGATTCGTAGATTGAATTTTCGATTTTCGTAAGACGCATATACCGAGATTTTACAGTAGGCTCCGACTATTAGTCATAGAAGATCGTGTATTCGGATGCCTTCATGAGCTATCGTTAAATCCTATTGTAAGTAATGTCAACAACAAAAAGTCACACAACTCGAAATATTATCAAATGAAACTACGTAAAATCAGGACCAAAGGCTTAACAAAACTAGACCAGCTTTGGTCTAAGTCAAGTTCTACTATATCGCAGTCGGATATCCCTGTTGGTTAAACTTCTTATGAGAAAATATGACTCGAAACACGGCAGCACCAGAGAGCCTCTACCTGCTGTACGTGGGATTCTCACGAGCAGTTTGGACTCGACTTTGTCTGAAAATCGGTGCGAAAGTGTTTCCTAAGCGTCAGAATTAACTACCAGCAACAGTGGTGATTCCTTACTATGTCTGTCTGTTAAGAAAATAACTGTGGAGGTGAGTCGGACTGAGTTTCACACGTCCACATCAACACCACGGACGTTTCCCAACAGGAGAACTTTTGACGCTGGCAAGTACCATAAAGACTATCCATGGTTGTACTACAATGGTTATGTCTGTGGGGTACATGTCCAGTCTTTTGTGCATGTTTCAGAAAAATTCATAAACTGATAAACTAAAGTGCATCAGCACAGCAGCAGTTGAGAGGGTGTTTAATGCCATGAACACTTTGTCTTCTCCTAAAAGGAGCACACTTTTGCAAACCAAACTGTCTTCCCTCATAATGATTGGAAGGACCACAAGAACTTTTTGAAGGGTATCTAGAGAAGATGTGTCATACCTTGCAAAATCAAGAAAGCTTCCACTTTAATAAGACCCTGTCTATGTACGTGCAATTTAGTGTTGCTTCAATAAAAATTTAGCAAAATTGTTGTTTAATTATGTATTCATAAATTTTTTAGACATTTTATATGCACAAATTATACAGTTGTTTGGAAAATATTTCTCAAATTAACGGTTTGTCGATAACTTTTTTTCCCAATTTGTCCAATTTTACGATGTGAAAATTCCCAATTTCACAAGGTACTCTTTTCCCAAAATGGTCAGAAAAAGGGCTGAGACCCAGATATATGATGACTCCCATTTATAGGAGCCGTCTGATCAGGGTCTGCACTGTATGCTTATTATATTCTGTTTACATGTGCTAACATGATTACTGAACAGGAAATGGGTTATTCAACTATATCACAATTATTTGTTTTACATGAATACTAATGTAACCCCTAATGTGTAGTAATGGAGAACAAGGGTCAGTGGGTGAAGGAAACAAGTTATCATCCAATAAAGAATTAATTATTCCATACGTCTGATTAATCAAATCAATCATTATCATGTAAGTATATCACGGTAAAAATGTATGACAAGTGTCAGATCTTATGTAACATTCATGCACGTTTTCTACTTTCAGTTTGACGTGCAGTAATCCTCTGAGTGAATTGGTGATCGCACATGTGAGATTTGAATGCGCAAATGACTGGGGGTTCGTCACTGGCTGAATATCTTACTACATAATAAGATTACACGTAAAATGCACTCACCGACTTTGTATGGAACTTTGCTCGCGGTTTTGGACATCTTGAGATTTCAGTCGGATCAGTGCTAGCTAGCCGGCTTTCTAATGTCGAGAGGCCGTACATGCGTCATTTCAGGCAATATATACGCAGTGGTTGTCACGTGTCCATCGAATTCTTTTCTCCGATTGGACAATACCGGTTTCTTACCGGTTATTCGGGCACATTTGAATGTGTTTGTATGAATCTAGCGCACGATTTAGTCAGAGATGTTGCGTGTAACAAAACGAGAGTAACGAATAGTTTATTACTCCAATTTTCCGCGTAGTGTTTGCGTTCGCGGTAACTGGTGACTTTATTTCATTCATATAGATCTACATGTGTTACAAACAAATTAGACCCAGATTAGACTGCTTCCGTAAGATCAAAGCGATAATAAACTTGTATACAGTTCCTTCTTTTGTAATGTCATCTTAAAAAGTATCTTAAATTATTATAATATTGACATTATATATATATCGGTTATAATTATCAAACTTAGATTGTGTAAGTTTCACCGTGACGTGTCAATCCGTGGCACCCGTGCATTCGATTAACAAGAAAAAAGGGGCAAGTGGCTTTTATTTAACCTATCACTCGCCTAGTTATAAAACGCCAACTATTCTATTATGTGAATCCACTAAAATTGTTCAAGACAATGTATATGACTGATCGAAGATACAGAAGTCTATATCTATATCTACAGGTTAAACTGCAAAAGAAGATTTCACATTTTAGCTCACGTGGACTATCTTTTTGGAGCAGATTAAAACAGTTCAAATAATTTTGATAGGATATCACCTAAGGGCCATTACTGTGAAGTTTAATTAGATTCCAGTCGGTGCATGGTCTCGGAAAAGGTGGTGTTTAAAGGAATATATTTAAAATATGTGTAAGCTAGCTCCAATGACCAGTTGAAGAGAAGATCGATGCCGTTAAAAATATTCAATCATTTTTAGCTCCTAGACATAGCCTACAGCTTATACAGTGGAGTACTTTTTGCTATCGGGACAGTCTGATTCCGAGTTATCAAAATGGTGCAAGTTTGAATGGTTCAGCATTACAAACTCGTACATGTGTGCGCGTGTGTGTGTTGAGGAGGGAGGGGGTATACTTGTGGTACACAGGACAGTAATTGAGAGTAATTGTGCACTTGGCGAACCTAGGATTTCGGAATAATTGTGCAAACGACGTGCATATATTAGCCTCACATATTATAAAATTATACATAAATATATATAAATAGCTCTGATCTAATATTTCGACCACTATGACTATAAGGGTCTTAATTTTTCAAAGATTATTATTATCTTGAAAAAGGCCCTTAGTGGTCGAAATATTAGACGAACATACTTAAGTCTGTTACCAGTCTCAAATACCTTAACAGACTCAGTAACAGACTCAATTTAACAAGCTCAAATTGAGTGCGTTTCACGAAACTTAGTGGACTCAGTAACAATCTCAAAGTTGAGACTGAGTCTGTTAATTTGAGACAGCTATATAGCTGTCTCAAATATTCTTATCAGACTCAAAAATGGCTGATTTAGTCCGTAGAATGAGACGCTACCAACGATTTGATCGTGTAGAAAGGGTTTTCCGCGACAGGAGCAATCCTTTGGAGTTTGAGCTTGTTATCAAAGTTGAGTTGAGTAGGAAGTTGAGATTGTTCGTGAAACCGGGCCCAGAGCTATTCAAGTATTTATGTATCATATTAATTCCCTTTTTGGAATATTTTCTTCATTATAAAATTATACGTTTAAACAATTTGTGTCTAGGATGTCTTAATTACTCGCAGCGGTATTTGCTTGTGTTTAAGATGTCTTCTGATCTCTCTGTCTATAATACATGTATTAGATGTACAGTCGATTTGAAGGTATACATACAAAGGCGTTGTTGTTTTTGTTTTTAACCAAAACATTCCACATTAATTGAATTAATGCTGTTTTAAGCCACTTCATGAAGAATTCCCTGAACAATTTACACGTGCATTATGAAAAGCATTTATAAATCAAATTAAGCAACCACCTGCTTATAAAGGCAGCTATGTTTATTCATTTAGTGGTCGCATTAGAAGGGTTCTCTATATGCACTTCATGCTACCCCGGGAATTTTTAGAATTGTGTAGTTTTGAAACCATTGATAAATAGAGCATTTGCTCATATATGAGCAAATACTCTATTTATCACAGTGGTTTCAAAAGGTGACTTTTATAGAGGCGTCAAAGGAGTTAATTTAATCAATATTATGGAATGGGTTAAAGTTTGTTAACATGACAAGACAAAAAGTTTATAAAAGTCTACCCCTTAGCTTTCGATTTTTGTTCCATTTTGGCTATAATAATTTGTAACATGGTGAACAAGTTTTGACTCGACTGTGACTCGAACCCAGGGCATTTGGCTTACCATGCCAACACTTTACAGACTGAGCTACAAAGCCACACAGTCTAACCTTATCAACTGTTTCACCACACTCTCCACCCGGCTACACACACACTCTCTACACAATAATTCGTCCCGAATTCTTACTCAAAGAACACTCCGTGAGTTTTATTACAAATATTGTTTTTATATAAACCACACTGTGGGTTATTAATGTTAGGCGTCAAATGTAACATGGTGAAAAAGTTGTGGCTCGACTGGGACTCGAACCAGGGCATTTGGCTTGCCGTGCCAACACTCTATCGACTGAGCTACCAAAGCCACACAGTCTAATCCTATCAACTATTTCACCACAATCTCAACCCGGCTACAAATGTTTTCACCTTTCAGATTGATGTATAAAAAACGTACGTACGTAAACAATTGCGTATCTCTAGCTACGCGCAAATCATAATAACAACCCGTATTCCACCAGGGTTCGGAATATAGGGGTCTATTTCGATAGAAATAACTGAGGTGTTCCGTGTACGCCCCTGCATAGCCAGTAAGCTAAATAGCGTCTTTGTATAGCCAGTCGCAAGTCCTTGTTTGATTAAAATATCATTGCAAACCAATCGGAATAATTCGGGGAACCAACATGAAACACCGCCGAGCAGACTTTACGACTGTTACGGACTAAAAGCAAAAGAGTGTTGTCTAAATCGTAGGCGAATATCATCGGCTTTTAATACCAAACTTTATCACATAATCTGCCCCGTGGGAGTGTCGTAACTGAGTGTCGTAAATCGCGGAAATGCACTAGTGCATTTTTAGCTTACCTGGCACGAAGTGCCAAGGTGAGCTATTGTGATTGCCCTGTATCCGTCGATCGTCGTCTTGCGCCGTCAATCGTCTGTCGTCCACATTTTTCTTAAAATGACATCTCTTCCTAAACTACTTGCTATAGATTTTTAACAAACTTGGCAGGAATGTTCCTTGGGTCAACCTCTTCCAAAGTTGTTCAAAGAATTCAATTCCGTGCATAACTCTGGTTGCCATGGCAACAAATGTCCAAAATGAAATAAAAACTTTATAAAAAATATTCTTGTCTGAAACCGAAAAGCTTAGAGCTGTGATATTTGGTACGTAGCATCATCTGGTGGACCTTTACTAAGATTGTTCAAAGTGTGCCCCTTGGGTCAAAGATGGCCACGCCCTGGGGTCACATGTTTTACATAGAGTTATATATAGTAAGAAATTTAAAAATCTTCTTGTTTCAAACCGAAATGCTTAGAGTTGTGATATTTTGTATGAAACATCGTCTGACAGACCTTTACCAATATTGTTCAAATAGATTGTTCAAATTTTGTTCTTGGGGTCAAAATTGTCCCCACCCTGGAAGTCACAAGTTTTACATAGGATTATAAAAAAAAGAACTTTAATATTCTTCTTGTCCGAAACTGAAAAGCTTAGAGCTGTGATATTTGGTATGTAGCATCATCTGGTGGACCTTTACTAAGATTATTCAAATTATGTCCCTGGAGTCAAATACGGCCACACTTTGGGGTCGCATGTTTTACATAGGATTATATAGTAAAAACTTTAAAAATCTTCTTGTCCGAAACTGAAAGGCTTAAAGCTGTGATATTTGGTATGTAGCATCATATAGTAAAACTTTACCAAGATTGTTCAAATTAAGCCCCTAGAGTCAAAATGAGCTTTGCTCAAATTTTGCCCCAGGGTATAAAGTGACCCTGCCTTTTGGGTTGTCATTTTACATAGAGTTATATATTGAAATCTATAAACATCTTCTCTGAAATTAATATGGTCAGAGCTTTGATACAGAAAACATAGCAAACCATGCAGATGAGCGATACAGGGTCATTATGGCCCTAGCTCTTGTTTTATGCAAATTAGCAATCGTTAGCCAATCGTAGAGCTCCATGTGCGTCGTCTGTAGTATTACTGCGCTGTTTATAAGGAATGGCCGAAACTGCCGTCATCTCTATAGCCTGTTTTATTTTCTATGGCATTTTTAAGGCTTATATTATAAGAGAATCTTTTACATTCATATTCATTACAAATTGTTTTCATGAAACTCGATCGTGTACTATTACGAATATGACACTCGCTATTTAAGCTCGTGCCATATTATTATAGTAAACTAGTTTCATAAAAAACAGTTTGTAATGAACACTCATGCAAGATCCTCTATATCGCAATGCGTACTAGCTGTTATTACGCAAACTGCAAGTTAATTCCATTGCACCAGATCTCTAAATCGCGCCATTTGTAGAAATATTGTCTGAACCTGTTGTTTATTATAAAACACAAAAACATACACTAATTAAAACAATTAACTGATACAAGTCTGCACGGAAACGGTTTGTAAATTTTTATACAATCAGAGACATATACGTATGTATATGTCTCTGATGCAATGTAGCAAAAGAGAGAACAATATATCTTGTTGGAAACTATTCACTTCCACTTCAGTTTTTTTCACTTACTTCCCTTGAATAATCTTCCGGAAGTGCATAAAGGAGTATCATGTGACAGGAAAATCGAAAAATAATAATTAGAGACAGAAAATTAAGATTTTGACAGATTTCCAGTACATATCGACCAGATGGAGTATCAGGACGCATATTTTAATGTCGATCACGGATATCTAGAGGGTCTGGTACGAGGCTTTAAATCTGGAATCCTGAAACAATCGGACTACCTCAACCTTGTCCAGTGTGAAACGTTGGAAGGTAACTGACACTGAATGACTGATAAGTGATTAATCATAAGCTGTCTTCCAGTGTTAATCCATTCCCTCATATTGACATCTGTGAAATTTGTAAAGTGACTTTTTGACACCATTTTTATAATAGAGCATATGTATGTTCATGGGTCTACCTATTTGCAAAGGCGTAGAAAGGAAAAATGGAGTAAAGGGTTAAAATATTTTTTAATATTTTCACTATATTTTATTTAAGTATAACTGTTCCTTGTACTGTAACTTCATCTACTCATAGTCTCAAAGAACGTATATAAAAATGATATCAAAGGAGAATAGAAAATATATTTAGAGACTGGTCCCAATTATAGTAAAATAACAACTCACCAGAGTCCAAAGTCGCTCCCAGCGGCCTGGCACATGGTCATAATAGTTAACTAACGGAGCTCAATAATTGTGCGTCTTGTGTCTTTCAGTTCTACGAATAATCTGCTGGGCCGAAGTCAAGTTGTGGTCACGTGACCCCGGTCTCGTCGGTCTTCCTATTTACCGGACCACTAACGGATCTCGGTTTCACTACATTCCTCCCCGTTTTATAGGAAGGCTTCTTACATCCAAGAAGACAACTATGCTTCTGCACGGATTTCAGGTCATTCTAGAAATCCAACATAATTCCCAGCTTAAACTAGAGAATATTAAATATCCTGAAGATAGTAGTTCTCAGCTTTCACTAGAGAAACTATAATCTACCCCTCTCAGATCCAGCTTTTATAATATCTGTTTTCAGCTGTCTCTAGAGAACCCACAAATCACATCTATACGGTGTGACATCCGTATAATCGACCGCCGTTCTGTTCGGTGGCCCTCAACACTGGATCCACTGACATCATCCTTATGTATGCCACCTTCGCGGCAACGTCACCGATGAAAACGGGGGTATTGATCACCTGATCAGGCAAATATGGCGAGTCCGTTTGCCCTGCTTTCTTAGGGTGTACCCCAACGGCTACTCTCCAGTTCGGGTTTTCGGGCAATTTGACCTCAGCAAACTCTTCTGGGTCGCAATAGACAACAACCCCACCTGTAACTGCCACTTTATGGTTCAGTAAACATCCAGCTGACATGTTTAGAGCATCAACTGGCGTTTCGACAGTGTTCCCAGTCTGTTGCCATATCAGCCTGTTAAGGTGGAAGTGACTATCAAAGGCTGTTGGAAGGGATGAATCCACTTCTATTTGGCGGTTGGGTCTAGGTGGAGGTTGTGCAGTTTTTACTGGTTCCCGGGCGGCATCGGCATACAATTCCTTTTTGCCCCTGGTTACTGTAGTCCAGCTGTCATCTAGGACTATTCCCGAAGTTAGTGAGGATTCCTCCAAGGAGCTAACAACATTTGGGTCAGGTTCAGGTTCAATATCCTGGCCGGGCGCAGTTTCCACCGGTAGAGTAGAAGGGGCCTGAACATTTGGGTCAGGTTCAGGTTCAATATCCTGGCCGGGCGCAGTTTCCACCGGTAGAGTAGAAGGGGCCGCTTCCATCACTATTGTTGACTCCTCAGTGGTTTCAGTCACCTCTGATGTTGCCCAGAAAAATAGGTGTTCTGGAGATTCATACATAGCTGGTGGTTTCTGTGGAGCAATAGGTTCTTCCTCGTGTTCCACAGGTTCGTTTCCCAGACTGGTGCACTCCACCGTACGCTCCTCCCTTTCCAGAACGGTTGAATTATCTGACTCTTTTCTGTATACCAAGGACGGGTATGTCCAGTCCCTTCTGCAAGATGTTGTGGTCTCATCCACGGAGGACGGTTGATTCCAGTCACTCCTGTAAAAGGTCCTCGAAGCAAGATTCCAAGTAGCCTGCCCATGTCTGGGACGCATGTCCAAAGTAGAAGTAGCTCGCCTGGGACGCCTGGCTGGTCTAACCGTAGCTCGCCTTAAACTTCTGGCAGAACTAGGATCAGAAATTATCCTTTCATTAGAGTTGCCTCCTCGAGACTTCCCCGACATATGATGCAAACTCAAAAGTCCTCTTGTCTTAAGCACACGGTAGTCTACACACCATTGTACACTTCCTTCCCCCTTCCTAATAAGAACATTTGCCTTCAGCATTTTCAGCACTGTTTCTTCTTTTTTAGCAAAACACATTGGCGTTCTTCTAAAACTTTGTGTAATTGGTTGTGAGGATCCAGCTTCAACTTTATATTCCATTGCTGTAATGTTTCCAAGATCAAAGTCATCATCCTGTGCAGATACATTTTGATACTGAATTAAAAGTTCAGTCACTTCTGCCCTTTCAGATGTGGAACGATTCATAATGGAGCATTCCAATAAATTCATTAAATGCTTTGGAACTTCTTGATTTGAAGAGGTTTCACAATTTTGAGGAATTTGTTCATTGCTGGCATTCTCCGATTCTAACTCTGTGACTGAAATAGCACATTCAATCTCTTCAGCCTTGCTCATGAGTTTGTTATTCTTTAGGGTTACATATTCTTCTGTCGGATTGACCAGACAGACTACAGGTGTTGAAGCAGATGAATGTAGTGTTGTTAGAATCCGAACTTTAAGATCTTCAACAGGTTCCAATATAAAATCTTCAAGGTTTCTGTCTAATTGGCATGGAACAAGATATGCAGTATTTGGTGGAACAACATGTTTCTTCTCCATTTGACAAACCAAGCGATCAGAAACTATAGTAACCTCAGCCGCTGTGTCTATAACTGCATGAAGATCAACATTCTCTACGCTGACCGGCATTTTAAACATAGAATTAGAACGCATCATACAAACTGTTATGGTCTCGGCTTCTTCCAAAGAACCATTTTCAGTTGAATGTTGTGATCCATCATCATTTCTTCCTACCAGTTCTTCATCCTCACATCTATTGCACTCCTTTTGTAGAGATGAACAATTTGCTGCAAGTACTGGCTCTTCTTGAATATGCATAAACGTCTCACAACAATTGTCCCCCTTTTGTGAAGGAACACAATCTGTTGCAAAACCCGGCATCTCATTAACTTGATCTGGGTCTAGTAAATGTCGGATCGACGGTTGACCCTGTCCTCCGATCCATGGTCGTTTAAAGTACCGTCTTCTTCAAACAGATTTACTTTCAACTTAGGACATTCCCTCTTGAAATGGCCCACTTCACCGCATTCAAAGCAGGTGCCATTTTGCGTCGTCTTTCCCCTTGACGGTGATGGTGAACGAGAACGAGACTTCACAACTCTCGTCAACAGTTCTTCTATCCTGCCGAACTTCTGATCTAACCTACCAGAGAATAGTACAGAATAGAATAAGGAATAGGATATAAATAGAATTAATACAAACTAAATTACACAGATGTAATGTGCTAGATAGGCAAAAAAGTTCCAATGCCCTAGTAATTAAGATGGTTTGTCGCGCATAAAAGTGCTTTTATCATACATACCTCCTTTCAAACCAGGTGTGTGTGTGTGTGGGGGGGGGTGTATTTTCTTGCAGATATTTATGTAATGTAAATATAGGTCTCTGGTTTATTATACCAACAAATAACTATCCTCATAAATCTCCCTCTTTGACACCCAATCTCCCTCATTTGAAAAGCTAATCTCCCTCTTTGCCTCGAAAAAATTATCACATGTATGGGAAAGGGTTAAAGTGTTGAACATTAAACTTTAGAAAGCATGTAATAACAGTAGCATTACTCTCCGCAGGAACCAGTTGTCTGATTTATATTTTACTTGATTTATTTCAGATCTGAAGCTGCATCTACAGAGTACTGACTATGGCAGCTTTCTGGCCAATGAGCCCAGTCCTCTCTCCGTGTCAACAATAGATGATAAACTGAAAGAGAAGTTGGTCATTGAATTTCAGCATATGAGAAATCACTGTCTGGAACCGCTGGCCACATTTTTGGATTATATCACGTTAGTCATTTTCATAGTCACACATGCAGTCCTATTTATCTACCTTAATTTTCATAGTTCACAGTTTTTTTCATAGCAGAGAACTTCATTTATTTGTTCCACACACATGTTACAGAAGTCGAGATAAGACGTGTAACTAATTTATTTTACCAAATAATTTCTTTATTTCGAAACGATTCTAAAGAGTTGTCACAACATAAAGGGTTTGGTGGAGAAATGATGCTTTGAGTATTAGAGTACACATGTTTATCCCACTCTCTCATATTGATACCTTTTGTAAAAGTCACTTTCTGAAACCATTGTGCTCTATTTATCACAATGGTTTCAAACTACAAAATTCTAAAATTTTCCTTTTCTCTAGTTAATGCTCCTTTTCGATAGATTTATTCAAAGTGATTGGATCTAAAAATAGCCTATGAGGGATTGGGTTATCTGTTGTTCTGCATGTTATTTCAGTGTGAGCTAATGGCCACAATAACCCTGTACTTGACAAAGATGCATATTTAATCATTTGCAAGCCAAATACATGTAGACCAAGATTAGACAATTCCTGTTGGAGCTATTTCACCAGGGTCTATTCTATTTGCTTATAAATAGTACAGACATGAAAGTATAGTTTCTGCCAAAAGTTCTGGTGCTCATATATTATGGATATTTAGCTAAGTAATACTCATAAAGTCATTATTTCTTTCATGAATAATCATCAAATAAAGTGTGAAATATCTGCATAACATTTGTACTTAAACCATTTCCCTCATCTAAACTCTTTTTCTCAGGAGCTGTCTGATCTGGGTTTGCAATGTTTGCAAAAGGGAGGAAAAGCGTTTGTATTTGGGAATTGGTTAACCCTTTCCTCCATAAATACGCCTTTCTACGCCTCTCTAATAACCACTTATTGAAACCATTATGATAAATAGAGCATTTGCTCCTATAGGAGCAAATGCTCTATTTATCACAATGGTTTCAAACTACAAAATTCTAAAATTTTCCTTTTCTCTAGTAAATGCTCCTTTTGGGTAGATTCATTCAAAGAGGTTGGGTCTAACAATAGCCTGTGGAGGAAAGGGTTAACCTGTCTTACTGTATTATCTGTGTTTATGTTTAGGTATAGCTACATGATTGACAACATCATTCTGCTGATCACTGGCACACTTCACCAGCGACCAATCAATGAGCTGATCCCCAAATGTCATCCACTGGGAAGCTTTGAGCAGATGGAAGCCATTCACATTGCATCCACCCCAGCAGAACTGTACAACGCTGTACTAGTAGACACACCTCTAGGTATATAAACAATCTTAACCATTTCCTCCATGAATATTCATGTAAGAAATAATGACATCATGAATATTAATTAGATTAATATGTTATAATAGCACATGGACACAGGAATATTTAGCTATGGTAGAAACTGTAGAATCATATCTATATTATATCATAAGCAAACAGAGTAGACCATGATCAGATGACTCATATAGCAGCCGTCTGTCCTGGGTCTACTTTGTTTACAAAGGCGTAGAAAGGCGTATTTATGGAGTAAAGGGTTAAATGATTAATATTCATGTAAGAAATCATGATTATTTATGAATATTGATAAGCCGATCTTTGATAATGGTATATGATCATTTTTGTTTTCAGTGGAAGAAACTGTAAAATAAGATCTGTATATCTATTAGCAAACAGAGTGGAGCCATCTGATCTGGGTCTACTCTTTTTGTAAAGGCATGAACATTGTCCCTCTCAGGTAAAAGGTTAACTGCCTTCATAGTGATCAAAATAAAGGATACCATTGAATTGAATTGTATGAATACAGGACTTCTTTTAGATCCTGGCAGAAACTGCAGAAGCAGATCTATCTATATCACTTCATAAGCAAACAGAGCATACCTTTAGCAGATGGTTCATACAGGAGCCATCTGATCTGGATCTACTCTATTTGAAAAGGCATGAAAAGGTGTCTTTATCAGGTAAAAGGTTATCAAAAGTTTTCTCCATCACTCTGATGAACAGTTAAAGAGGACATACTGTTTGCAAAGATGTCAAGATGTTTATACATGTATCTGTTAACCCATTACTTAACCCATTACCTTATAAACTATTTTTAGACCGACCTCTTTGAATAAAGCTACTGAAAAGGAGCATTTATTAGAGAAAAGGAATTTTTTAGAATTGGTTTGTTTCAAAATCATTGTGATAAATAGAGCATTTGCTCCAAGGGACCAAATGCTCTATTTATCACAATGGTTTAAAAAAAGGATTTTTTTCATAGGCTCCAAAAGACGTCAATATGAGGAAATGGGTTAAAGGATTCAGTAATGTAATTTGAATTTTGTGTCTACTGCTTTAGCAGGGTCACACTGTTATTTGTGTTGCACTTTTCTCATTTCATCACACTTCTCCTCGCAGATGACATTTATGTCATTGCTTTAGCAGGGTAAGGAAGGTCGGGGTTCAATCCCCGGCCGCGGCAGACCAAAAGTTGTTAAAAGTTGGTACTAGTAGCTCCCTTGTCTGCGCTTGACATAGTTCTAGGACTGGTCGGCCCGGTGTCAGGATAATGTGACTGGGTGGGATGCCATTGCCATGTGCCCGAGGCAGGGGTATTTCAGTGAGGCAGCACTATAACTTGTCTCATGCAGGTGCCGTCTTCAAATAACTGAAATACTGTTGGTCGGACGTTAAACCCAACTCACTCACTCACTCATCAATTTCTCCTCGCAGATGACATTTATGTCATTGCTTTAGCAGGGTCACACTGCATGATTGGAATAAAGCTTGCACAATTTGGTGTATATATAGCTTGAATATACTCAAGCATCAGATCAGTCAGATTTTGACTACAGTAAAACCTCTCTACAACGGCCACTAAATTACATCAAGTATTTTATGTTAAAGGCAGGTGGCTACTTAAAGCTCCTATAGGAGCGTTCTGTTTTACTTTCACCTTGCTTTAAGCAGTCACCTGCCCTAAATACCAACTAATCAACACAATTTAGTGGCTGTTATAGAGAGGTTTTACTGTATGTCAAAATCTGACTGATCTGGAGTTTGAGCATGATTTTGTACTCAAATTTTTAGTAGGCACCATAGTAATACCTGCTTTAATTTCGATCTGGTACAATTTCGACTACTTGTAGTTCTCATTTGGATCCAAGCTGAATGCTTGCTTTCAGTCTGGTCACCATTTGGATCCAAGCTGAATGCTTGCTTCCAGTCTGGTCACAAATAGCAGGATAAGAGTTTTATGTTTTTGCAAACAGAGTAGACCCAGATCAGACAACTTCTGCTGTAGCCATCTGATTAGTGTCTGCTCTGTGTACTTATGAAAGATTAAAGATCGGATTCATCATTTAACAGTTTCTGCCTTGGCCAGAACTTCTTGTTCTTGTCAGTATAAAAATGCAGCTAATAAATACTCCACAGTAATTAGTTTTGACATGAATATTCATGTGGTAAAGGCTTAACCCTTTCCCTCATATAAATGTGTTTTCACACATTTGCAAACAGAGTAGACCCAGATCAGACGGCTCCTATAGGAGCCGTCTGATCATGGTCTGTTCTGTTTGCTAATTTAATTTGAAAAATATGCTTCTTTACTTTCTAAAGTGGCTACAATGTTCTATACCTTTCATATTTCATTGTAAATATTTCTTTCATGAATATTCAGTAGGTATTGAAATTTGTAATAAACATAGAACAGGTAAAGGGTTCAAGTAGTTGCCCTGAAGGTTTTCAAGGTTCAGATGATGGAACAATTTCATGCAAACACCCTTTACTTCATGAATATTCATGTAAGAAATAAAAACATAATGAAAATAAATTGGATGGAAGGGATTTTTTGCCTTCTATAGTAGAGGCTGTTTAAAGACCCCTTCCCCTCAGAAAATTTCTTTAAAACCATGCACTTTTCCCCAAACAATGACTTTACATTGGAAATTTGTTTCCCCTATATCAAAATATTGTACTATTTTTCCCCCAAAGTAGAGGCCAGGCCCCTTCCCCACTTGATGAAAAATAGCCCTGGATGGGTTTTTATATTGGCATCATGAACATAAGAATGCTTTATCACGACATAAATTATTGAATCAGATTTATATTATTCCATAAGCAAGCAGAACAGATCTCCTACTTCAGCCATCTGATCTGAGTCTACTCAATTTGCAAAGACTCCAAAATGCATATGGAGTAATGGGTTAATTCAGGAGATATCAAATTGTTTGTTTTTATCTAAATATTTGATTGGGCAAAACCAATGTCTGTCTGACCCCAGAAGCTAATCACAAGATCTGACTTGGAATGCATAGGCTGATTAGCATCATCAGAAGTGTTATTGAGATGAAGATTGTCTAACTGATTTTGGCTATTAAGGTAGGTAGCAGATTGTTCTTGATAGTAAATCAATAGACCGTCACCAGTCTAACTAGTGAAACAGATGTGAAGCGCTGGTCCACACATTGACCTGTTGCTCCACAGATATTTTTAGACCGACCTCTTTGAATAAATCTACTGAAAAGGAGCATTTATTAGAGAAAATGCTCTATTTATCACAATGGTTTCAAAAAAGGATTTTTCTCATAGACTCCAAAAGACGTCAATATGAGGAAATGGGTTAAAGGGTTCAGTAATGTAATTTTAATTTTGATTCTACGGCTTTAGCAGAGTCACACTGTTATTTGTCCTTCCCTCTGTCTGTTGCACTTTTCTCATTACATCATTTTTATCACACTTCTCCTTGCAGATGACATTTATGCAGAGTCACACTGTTATTTGTCCTTCCCTCTGTCTGTTGCACTTTTCTCATTACATCATTTTTATCACACTTCTCCTCGCAGATGACATTTATGTCATTGCTTTAGCAGAGTCACACTGTTATTTGTCCTTCCCTCTGTCTGTTGCACTTTTCTCATTACATCATTTTTATCACACTTCTCCTCGCAGATGACATTTATGTCATTGCTTTAGCAGGGTCACACTGATATTTGTCCTTCCCTCTGTCTGTTGCACTTTTCTCATTACATCATTTTTATCACACTTCTCCTCGCAGATGACATTTATGTCATTGCTTTAGCAGAGTCACACTGTTATTAGTCCTTCCCTCTGTCTGTTGCACTTTTCTCATTACATCATTTTTATCACACTTCTCCTCGCAGATGACATTTATGTCATTGCTTTAGCAGGGTCACACTGTTATTTGTCCTTCCCTCTGTCTGTTGCACTTTTCTCATTACATCATTTTTATCACACTTCTCCTCGCAGATGACATTTATGTCATTGCTTTAGCAGGGTCACACTGTTATTTGTCCTTCCCTCTGTCTGTTGCACTTTTTCATTACATCTTTTTCATCACACTTCTCCTCGCAGATGACATTTATGTCATTGCTTTAGCAGGGTCACACTGTTATTTGTCTACCCATCTGTCTGTTGCACTTTTCTCATTACATCTTTTTCATCACACTTCTCCATTAGAACAATCTTGTTAGTGATGGAAATTGAAAAAGAATTAATGATCATAAATAAACGCAAAAATTTATATAAAAATATACAAATACAAGATTATGGTTTGTGTGACTCTGCATGTGTGATAATGTTGTTACATGTATATTACAGCTCCATATTTCATGGACTGCATATCGGAACAGGATCTGGATGAGATGAACATAGAGATCATCAGGAACACACTGTACAAGGTATAACCTCGCAAACTTGTTTGCAAACTACAGTAAAACCCCACTAACATAATGACTAGAATCGTACTTGTGCAAGACGTAATTTTCATGTTTTTACCTGCTGGGCATTGCAAAATTATCTCCCCTTGAACTTTGAGTATTTTTTGTCATTCTTGCATGAAACATGGGTAGTTGGTGTTGCAAACTCCTCCTTCAATTTGAAATTTATTGAATTTATATTTGGTAAACTTGATAACCACAAGTGGTAGATGTGCAAGATGCAATGGTCATGTGCTTAGCACTTTGCATTTCAGAATTATCTCCCCTTGAACTTTGAGTATTTTTTGTCAGTTTGGCATCAAACATGGGCATTTGGTGTCACCAAAGTTACTGAATTGATACTTGTAATACATAATAACCACAATTAGTAGATGTGCAAGGTGCAATGTTCTTATAAAATCTTTAGTGGCAGGCATTGCAGAATTATATCCCCTTGAACTGTTAGCATTTTTTCCAGTTCTTCCTGCAACATTTGTTCCTGTAACAAAGATGTGTAAGACACACTTTTCATGTGTTTAGCTGCAGGCTTGTCAGAATTATTCCCCTTGAGTATTTTGTCATTTGGTCCTGTAACATTGGTAGTTGGTGTCACAAACTTGGATTTGCAATCACATATTGGCAAACAGAGTAGACCCAAATTAGACAGCTGCTATAGGATCCGCCTGATAAGGGTCTGCTCTGTTTGCTTATGGTATAATACAGATCTGATACTACTATTTCTGTCTGAGCCAAAACATCCTGTGTATATAATTAACCCTTTCCCTGTTCTATGTTTATTACAAAGTTCAATACCTACCGAATATTCATGGACAAAAAAGTTATAATGGAACATGGAAGGTGAAACATTGTAGTCATTTTAGAAAGTATACAAACATTGCTATCAAATTCCATTAGCAAACAGAGTAGACCCTGATCAGACGGCTCCTCTAGGAGCCGTCTGATCTGGGTCTACTCTGTTTGCAAATGCGTGAAAACACGTTTAAATGAGGGAAAGGGTTAAGCCATCATAAAAATTCAGCTTATGCATATTCATGTCATTATTCCTTACTTGAATATTAAACAGGGAAAGGGTTAAAAGAAAACCAGTACATAATGATAAGAGATATTGCACACATCACCGCAACTATTTACATGCTAGCGACAACGTATGCAAGTTGGTTGATGCAGTGATGGTTGTTTTCAAGGGGAATGAAAGAATAAAATGATAGTTTTGAGAATAGTGGCAGATGATATTTTAGCAGATTGCAATTTCTTAGTTTGCAAAGACTTATGTGTGTTCATGTATTTGTTGCAATGGCCATCGATAATTGGTGCATTTTAACACTTCGCTTGCTGAATTTTGAAATACATTTCTCCTTCTTTACCCATGCCCTGTTGTATAATTACATATATCTTCACTGTGTACAAGTATTTCGCTGTGCAATTACTGCTGTGGAGTGCATTGGTTGCACAATCAACTTGTAAATAGTGCAGAGCCTGATGAGACAGCTCCTGCAGGAGCCGTCTCATCTGGGTCTTCACTATTTACAGGTAGGTATATTGACGTGAATAGCAAGCGAAAGGTTAAGTACCGGTAATAAAATATATATTTCTTTACATCTGATTTGTAGGCCTATCTTGAGGACTTCTACCAGTTCTGTAAGCAGCTAGGAGGATCTACAATGGAGTCCATGTGTGAAGCTCTCGCGGTAAGCAGATGCTCTATTTATCACAATGGTTTCAAAAGGTTTTATTTACAGAGGCGTCAAAAGGCATCAATATGAGGGAAGGGGTTAAACTAGACTGACATAGTAGCAAATAGTGCATACCCTGCTCTCACTGCTTCTTCAGGTGCAGCTGGATCTGGGTCTGCACTATTTGTCAGGTTTTGTCCGTCAGAATACTTCAGATAATCAGGATAGCTCATGTTGACCAACTATCAAAATTGCCTGCTCACTGTTTGACAATGATGAGTCTGCTAGCTGGTGGTCAGATCTAGCTGCTGTTTGACAACAGTGAATCTACTGGTCAGTAGACAATTCTAGCTGCTGTTTGACAATGATGAAGCTACTGTTCAGTAGACAATTCTAGCTGCTGTTTGACAATGATGAAGCTACTGGTCAGTTGACAAATCTAGCTGCTGTTTGACAATGACGAAGCTACTGGTCGGGTAGACAAAAATAGTTGCTGTTTGACAATAATGAATGTACTGGACAGTAGACAAAAATAGCAGCTGTCTGACAATGGGGAATGTACTGGACAGTAGACAAAATTATCTACTGTTTGACAATGAGGAATGTACTGGGCAGTAGAAAAAATAGCAGCTGTTTGGCAATGATGAATGTACTGGACACAAATTGTAGGACTTGAGTTGGTACATATATTTGGAAGCAGTTGGATACTCTGTTAAGGTTTAAAATGAAAAAAAAGTATTTCCATGTACTTTAATTCACATATTTTGTGTTTATATATATTATGTGTATCCTTGATTTGTCCAATGTTAGCATAAAAATAACATGTATTGGCATATAAAGTTTGTATTACAGAATTGTTGAGCTAAGATTGGGCAAATTGACCAGTTATTGGAATATCTATGTTGGTACTTTGTTGGGTTTTTTTCCAAACATACCTGTACATACTATTGAAATAAAACAGTATTTAGCAATGTTTACACACCTTTCTACACCTTTGCAAACAGGATAGACTCAGAGCTCTTCTTTATAATGGCAAAATTCTAATGTTTATGGACCATTATGAAAAATGTAGTCAATAAATATTCATGAAATGATAGATTCTTGCATGATTATCCATGAGGTAAATGCTTAACAAATAAGATATTTAACCCTTTCTCTCATATAAATGCCTTTTCACACATTTGCAAACAGAGTAGGCCCAGATCAGATGGCTCCTCTAGGAGCCATCTGATCAGGGTCTGCTCTGTTTGCTTTTGACATGATATAGATTGATTTACAGTCATTTTCAAAGCAAAGAGAAGTTATCCTCATATTGTCATTATTTCTTACACGGATATTGAACAGGTAAAGAGATAGTCATTACATCTTTAATCTGGATCTCTTTATTCATAGTTTGAAGCAGACAGAAGGGCTTTTATAATCACAATCAATTCATTTGGCACGGAGCTGAACAAGGAGGACCGAGCCAAGTTGTACCCGAGGTGTGGGAAACTCCATCCAGATGGCTTAGCTCTGCTTGGCCGTGCTGACGACTACGACCAGGTCAGGAACGTTGCTGAATGCTATGCTGTAAGTATTTCCAATAGTTTTTGCTGTACAACCACACTATGTATTTAACCCTTTGCTCCACAAATAGGCCATTTGACACATTTTCCACTGGAGTAGACCCAAATCAGATGGCTCCTGAAGGAGCAGTCTGAACACGTTTCTCTCTGTTTCTTTATGAGATGATATAGGTTAGTTTCTACAGTTTTTGCTATGACCACATGCTACCGTATAATGGGTAATTTTTACTGCTGTAAAAGTTTACGGATTTGGGGTAAAAACACATGATTTGATTTTAAATGACTTTTATTTTTACGAATCCATGAAGACACGTAAAAAATTAGCTCATCAAAAGTTTACATCATTAAAAATTCACAATAAATAGTTTGGTTAATTCAAAGTCAACTGTATATCGCAGTTTGACGGTAACCGTGCAGCAAACACATGTACCGGCTATCGCCCTGGGCATCAAACAAAATAATTAACGTAATTGACCGTGTTGTACTACATGTACAGATTTATCCCAATGTTTGTTATGGCCCAGTGGTCTGCCAACGACGACCACTGTCGCAGAAATAAAGTTGGTAACTAAAATATACGTTATGAGCGCCATGAAAATGGTCGGATGAGTCCAAAAGCAATAGGGACGAAACTGATGCAAGAATGGTACCCAGCTTTATCTGATGAATTCAGTAAGTGACTGAAACCAGCTAGAATATCATAATCGGTTAGTAACCATGCATCTGATTGGATGATTGTCTCATTTCCTCTCGTATGTTTTGATTTCGGCCAATAGAAACGTTTGTCAGATAATGTGTTGTTTCTTCATATTTTGTGTTGATGCTGATAGCCTATTACACAATGCACTGAAACACCTGTACACTACATACAATAACACGTCGCTCTAGTGTATCGGAAGATTAGGGTGACTTTGATAAGATTACCCTGCTTATGGTTGAATTCGAATGCTAGATACTAAATCTTTTTACCGGAGTTTACGCGGCGAAAATATATGTGGAATATTTTTACGAAAATGACTTCGGTCGTAAAAATAAGTAAAAATTAACAGCAGGTAAAAATAACCCGTTATACGGTATTATAAATATGCATCTGATTAATATTAATAAAGGGTTAAAGAACAGTGATGATACTTATTTCAGTGTTCGTATTAGAGAAGTTTTACTGTATTCAAATTGTCTGAAACTCTTGTCAGCTCTGGGCACCACACATGACTTGTTGACCCAGCTGAGCAATGAAAGGCCTGTACATGTATGTCTATATTTCCATGGAATTCATTGTTATTTCTGCTGTTTCTTAAATTATTATATTTCCACTGAAATCATTGTCATATCTCAGATAATCCGCCGTATGGTAATTTGTTTTTTTATTTCTGAACTTGTTGCAGGAGTACAAGGAGATGTTTGATGGAGCAGGTACAAATCCAGGGGACAAAACTCTTGAGGACAAGTTCTTTGAACATGAGGTAATATTTCAAGAGTTAGTTCCCTTTTTTGGATGGATTGTAACATTTGAAGGTTTTGCTTAACTTACACTTCATAGAAACACATTTTTGGCAGCTTTGCAAATAGAGTAGACCCAGATCAGACGGCATCTACAGGAGTTGTCTGATCAGAATCTACTCTGTTTGCTTATAAAGTAATATCTAGATCCAATCCTACTGTTTCTGCCTTAGGTCACTTATTCCCTTGTTCATGCTGTCATTATAAAATTTTAACTAAATAATATTCACACATTTATTATTTCTCACATGAATATTTATGTTTATAGTAAAAGCTTAACACTCTGTCAGTGAACTATAATAGCCTGTGCAAAGTGATCCACTGTATTGCAATCCCTTTATGGATGAAATGAGCTGATTCTTTAAACCTTTACCTGGCTGATAGATATACATTTTAACCCTTTCCCTCAGATAAACATATTTTCATGCCTTCCCAAATAGAATAGATGCAGATCAGACAGCTCTGTTTGATTATGAAATTATAATAGATCTGGCCTGGTACCTATAAAATTTCTTCAGTCTGAGTATGATTTTGTTCTCAAGCATTTTCCCAGTCATACTTTGACTAAAGGTAGCACCATTTGGTGTATATATAGCTTGAAGTTATACCCAAGCATCAGATCAGTCAGATTTTGACTATATCAAAATCTTACCGATCTGGAGCTTGAGCATGATTTTGTACTCACAAAGATTTATAGGCACCAAAGTTGTATCTGCTCAAATGTTGATCTCGTGCAATTTTGACTACTTGTAGTTCTCCTTTGGATCCAAGCTGAATGCTTGCTTCCAGTCTGGTCACAAATAGCAGGATAAGAGTTTTGTGCTTTTGTAAACAGAGTAGACCTAGATCAGACAACTTCTGCAGTAGCCATCTGATTAGTGTCTGCTCTGTGTACTTATGAAATATTATAGATCTGATTTTACAGTTTCTGCCTTGGCCAGAACTTCTTGATCTTGTCAGTATAAAAATGCAGCTAATAAATACTCCGTAGTCATTAGTTTTGACATGAATATTCATGTAGAACAGGGAAAAGGTTAAAATAGTTGCCCTGAAGGTTTGCAAGGTTCAGATGATGAACAAAAAGTTCATGCAAACACCCTTTACTTCATGAATATTCATGTAAGAAATAAAAACCTAATAAAAATAAATTGGCTAGGTTTTTATATTGGCACCATGAACATAAGAATGCTTGTTCTATATTATTCCATGAGCAAGCAGAACAGATCTCCTACATGAGTCAACTCAATTTGCAAATTCTCCAAAATGCATATCAAGGGCTTGGTGCAAAACTATTCTAACTCCTTCACAAAATGAAGGAGTTAGAATAGTTTTGCACCAAGCCCTTGATATGGAGTAATTGGTTATTTCAGGAGATATCAAATTGTTTGTTTTTATCTAAATATTTGATTGGGCAAAACCATTCTCTGTCTGACCTCAGAAGCTAATCACATGATCTGCCTTGGAATGCCTAGGCTGATTAGCATCATCAGAAGTGTTATTAAGATGGAAGATTGTCAAATTGATTTTGGCTATTAAGGTAGGAAGCAGATTGTTCATGATAGTAAATCAATAGTGGAACAGATGTGGAGTGCTGGTCCACACACTGAGTGACGGTTTCCTTTATACAGCATTAACCCGTTACTCCACAGATATTGACTTTTTACATATTTGCAAACAGAGCAGACCCAGATCAGACGGCTCCTATAGGAGCCGTCTGATCATGGTCTGCTCTGTTTGCTTATGACATAATATAGATCTGATTCTACAGTTTCTGTCATGATACAGAATTCTTTTGTTCAGTATGCTGTTGTGAAAATTCAGTTAATTAATATTCATGATATCATTATTTCTTGCCTGAATATCTATGGAGTAAGGATTAAAACCTGTTTGATGTGACCACCTACTGAAAATCCAAACAATGGAGCCTTCCACGGCAGGTGGTTGCTTAACCCTGTATTCCATGAATATTCATGTGATAAAAATGACATCATGAATATATAAATTAAATGAATATTTACAGTGGCACTATAAAAACAATGGACTTGTTAATCACAGCAGGGGTAGTAGAGTTAGATCTATGTTATTTCATAAACTAACAGGAGTCATCTGTTCAGGGTCTTCTTTGTTTGCAAAGATATAAAAAGGCTTATATGAACAGTAAAGGATAAAAGACTGCTTTATTTAATCAGAAAGTGGTCACTTAAAGTAGGGTTTATTGTACACATCAAACAAACCCACTTTATATGTTAAATATTGTGTTCTAGAGCTTAACCCATTCCCTCATATTGACGACTTTTGACGACTCTGTAAAAGTCACTTTGTGAAACCATTGTGATAAATAGAGCATTTGCTCCTATAGGAGCAAATGCTCTTTTTATCACAATGGTTTCATACTGCAAAATTCTAAATTTTCCTTTTCTCTAGTTAATGCTCCTTTTCGGTGGATTTATTGAAAGTGGTTGTATCTAAAAATAGCCTATGAGGTAATGGGTTAATCTGAGTTCCAGCTATTCAACATCTCACCTGGATCCAAACTGTATGCAAAGGCTTTCACAAATTCAATCTACTATTAACCCTTTATCTTATAGATTTTCCTTTTCACGCCTTTCACTGTTTTTTCCCAATCCAATTAACCCTCTACTGCAAAGACATGCCTATCACAAACAAAGTAGACCCAGATCAGATGGCTCATATAAGAGCCATCTGATCAGGGTCTGCTCTGTTTGCTTATGAATGATATAAATCTGATTCTACAGTTTCTGCAATGGTAAAAAATTCTAGTTCTCAGGGTGCCATTATAAAAGTCCATCCAATTAATATTCATACATTAATTCTTACATGAATATTCATTAGATAAAGGGGTAATGGTAAAAGAAACTTACTGCAACAGACATTCACTTTTTTCACTCTTCTTTTCAGGTCAAACTGATGAAAAATTCCTTCATGATGCAGTTCCAGTTTGGAATCTTCTATGCATATGTAAAACTGAAGGAGCAGGAGACCAGAAACATTGTGTGGATAGCAGAGTGTGTGGCCCAGCGTCATCGGGCCAAAATAGACAGCTATATACCCATCTTCTAGTCTCCAACATCAGCTGATCTCTGACATTTGTACCAGAACACCACAAGAACAAGATAGGGAAATATGGAGACACTTTAGTAAACAAGTTTAGTAGAGGCCCACTAAAATCGTTCAAGGTTTAGGATGACATAAACATATCAGTGCTCCAGATAAGATTCGTAAATTAAAACATTTTCAAGTATAACTTCTTTATTTCTCCACCAAACCCTATGTTGTGACCACTCTTTAGAATCGTCTCTTCGAGATGATTCTAAAGAGTGGTCACAACATAGGGTTTGGTGGAGAAATGACGGTTTTAGTATTTGTGTACGCACCATTATCTGTAGCTCTGACATATTTTTAGTTAACCCTTTACCACATAAATATTCATGCAAGAAATAATGATATCATGAATATTAGATCTTTTTTGTGATAGCATATGAATACAGGTTATTTATGCTATGACAGAAACTGTAGAATCAGATCTATAAACAGAATGAACTGATCAGGTAAACCGATCCATCTGATCAGAGTCTACTTTGCTTGCAACAGGCAATTCTATGTGGTAGAGGGTTAACTTGATTGGTAAAAAAACAGTGAAAACTAGACCAAGCATTGCTTCCAGTATTAGAAAATTTTCTGCGTAATCAGTTTTCTGATTTGTGGGTTTCTACTGCACTTTAGCAATTAAGAAGCTAATTTGATGGCTTATTGTGTATGTGTAGTTTTTAGAACAAAACGGAGATCAAAGAGCTGTAAAGATTTTGATCAATGAACTTAAGCTCTATGCCCTGGTTTGACAAAGGTATGAAGCAATATTCTAGATAGTAGATACCCAAATTAATCTTAATTATATGGACATAAAAAACTTAAGCTAATAGTATAGACCCAGACCAAACGACTCCTGAAGGAGATATTTGATCAATGTCTTCACTATTTGCTACTATGTTAATCCTTTCCTCCATAGGCTATTTTTAGACCCAACCTCTTTGAGTGAATCTACCTAAAAGGAGCATTTACTAGAGAAAAGTAAAAATTTAGAATTTTGTAGTTTGAAACTATGGTGATAAATAGAGCATTTGCTCCTATTGGAGCAAATGCTCTATTTATCACAATGGTTTCAAGAAGTGGTTATTACAAAGGCGTAGAAAGGCATATTTATGGAGAAAATGGTTAACCCTTTACTCTATGAATATTCAGACAAGAACTAATTATATCATGAATATTAATTATCTGAATTATTTATATTGCGCTATGAATAAAATATTTTTTCATCGTGGCAGAAACTGTAGAATCAGGTCTATATTATATTATAAGCAAACAAAGCAGACCCTGATCAGATCTGGGTCAAGTCTGTCAAGTTTGCAAAGGTGTCAAAAGGCATATCTATGGAGTAAAGGGTTAAACTATTGCAAATAGTAAAAATGGGACCAAAATGTATTATGAACTTACAAACAGACAGAGAGGGAGAGATAGGGTGTCTCAATAGGGTAATGCTTACTGTATAAATAAACAGTTGTTTGATGACAATTAAAATAATCAATTATAATTTTTTAATTAATATTATGTACTATTAAATGTTAATTAAAATTTACAAATGAAATTGGAATTTTTATTTGCATTGATCCTTAACTTCATATATTCCCCATTTGACACGTTTGCTAACAGAGTGAAACAAGATTAGGCTGCTCCTGTAGGAACTGTTTGATCAGGATCTGCTCAGTTGGTTGAAACGATGTTTAAGATCTGATTCTACACCGTCTGCAAGGACAAAATTTCTTTTTGTTTCAAGTGACATAATAAGGATTCACTTATGTCATGAAGCTATAAATTCTTGCTTTCTTTTTCATGCCTTTGCAAACAGAGATTTTCTTATGGTATAATAAATATCTAATTCTTCCGTTTCTGCCTAAGCCAAAATGTTCCATGTCCATAAACCATTTAAAAAATTAATGTAATTAATATTAATTAATGATGTCATTATTTCCTGCATGAACATTCAACAGAGAAATGGTTAAATGTTCAAGAAGCAAGGGGTAAATAGTTAACGGGCAGAAACTTTTGAGACTTTTCATAATGTGAGATGTGTTCATGAGTGATCAACATTTCAAGATAAGTGCTTACTCTGAGCTAAGATATTCATATAATCAAGTCTTAATACTATAGAATTAGAATTAGGTGAGTGTTTTCTTTTTCTAAAATTCTTTGTTTGCCTGGAAACATTGTTTTAACCCTTTACTCCATAGATACGCCGTTTAATGTCTTTACAAACGGAGTAGACCCAGATCAGACATCTGTTCAGAGACTGCTTTGTTTGGTTATGAAATGATGAAGATTTGATTTTACAATTTCTGCAATGACCAAACAGTCCATAGATTTTCTGCCATTATAAAAATTCAGCTAATTAATATTCATGATGTCATTACTTCTGACATGAATAATTATGGAATAATTATAAAGGTTAAATATATTGTTTGCCTGAAAGCATTGTTAAGATTAAACCAGGAGTTTCACAGGAGACCATTGTCTCTTAGCATTGGCAGTGATGTCAGGCAATGGTTTCTGGTGGATAGGTTTAATAAAGAGACCGAAACCAAACTTGGTGTATGGGAAACATTACTAAGAGCTGACCTTGAAATTCTGTTGAGGTCAAGGTCAGGCTCATTAACCCTTTACCTCATGAATGTTCTTTTAAGAAATAAATTCAAATAATGTCATCATGAATATTAATTAGGTTAATTTTGTAAATGGCTGTCAGTACAGAATACTTTGACCTTGGAAGAAACTGTAGATTGATATCTGCATTATTTCATAAGCAAACAAAGCAGACCTTGATCAGATGGCTATAGTAGGAGCTGTCTGATCTGGATCTACGCTGTTTGCCAAGGCTTCAAAAGGTGTTTCTATGAGATAAAGGGCTAAGATGGTAATTTGCTTTGGAAAACAGTTGTGTTCCATTATGATCTTATGTATATGATTTACATGTATTTAATATTAACCCTTTACTCCATAAATACACCTTTCTACACCTTTGCAAACAGAGTAGACCCAGATCAGACTGCTCCTATAGGAGCCGTCTGATCAGGGTCTGCTCTGTTTGCTTATGGTATAATAAAGATACAGCTCTACAGTTTCTGCCATGGCTAAAAGTTCCTGCATTCATGTGCAATCAGAAAAAAAAATTCTAATTGATATTCATGATGTGATTATTTCTTGCATGAATATTCATGGAGTAATGGGTTAAGAGCCTATTTAATATTTGAAATCCATGTCTGCTACTTAGTTCCTGACAGAGTGATTGTTTTTATAGAGGTTTTATTGTATATTGTTGCAAATCATTTTGTAATTGTTAAAACCTTACCTAATATATACACATTTGCAAAAGATAAGACACAGCTCAGACACCTCCTAAAGATAAGACATGATTCAGACACTCCTAAAGATAAGACATGGTTCAGACACCTCCCAAAGGACTGTCAGATGAGTGTTCTGCTGTGTTTGCTTATTGAATAATATAGGAACTATACTTCTCTTTTGAGTAGTTCTATTAGCAAGACTTCAATCTAGTCGTACATAAACAGTGCTTCTATTACTTTACCATTTACTCCATATATACGCCTTTGCCAACAGGGTCTATATACACAGAGAGTACACATAAATACGCCTTTGCAAACAGAGTATATATACACAGAGTACACATAAATATTCATGGAGTAATGGGTTAACGCTTTACTCCATGAATATCCATGTAAGAAATAATGACATGAATATTAATTAGATTATTTTTTATAATAGCACATGAACACATGTGGTTTGGGTCATGGCAGAAAATGTAGAATCTGATCTTTTATTATTTCATTTATAAGCAAATAGTATAGACCTTGATCAGACGGCTCCTACATGCGCCATCTGATCTGTGTCTACTCTGTTTGCAAATGTGTAGAAAAGCGTTTTTATGGAGTAAACGGTTAATTCAGAAGAACTATGTCTCTAGATTCTAGAGTCACCTGTGATGTTATTGAAATGTTGAGTAGTTGTGCAAGTAAAAAAAAGCTTATAATATATATATGTGGTTGGAATAGTATTGGGCGATATTTAATATATTTAGCTCCCAAACAGATTGGTTACATTGGAAAATTTTCATTATTGTTTTTTAAACTCTTTTCCTCGAAGAGATGCCTTTTAATGCCTTTGCAAACAAACTAGACCCAAATAAGATGCTTCTCATAGGAGCTGTCTTATCTGGGCCTACATTGTTTGCAAAAACACAATAAGGCATCTCTGTCAGTTAACCCATTACCTCATAGGCTATTTTTAGATACAACCTCTTTGAATAAATCTACCGAAAAGGAACATTAACCAGAGAAAAGGAACATTTTAGAATTTTGCAGTTTGAAACCATTGTGATAAATAGAGCATTTGCTCCTATAGGAGCAAATGCTCTATTTATCACAATGGTTTCACGAAGTACAGAGTCGTCAAAAGTCGTCAATATGAGGGAATGGCTTAAAGGGTGGCTGTTATTTCTGTATGTAACATTCACTCTTTGCACAATAGCAGTGAATTGTGATAACCTATACAAACAGTTCGGATCCAGATTAGATGATGCTCTGGGTCAACATTGTTTGCATATGCCCGTACAGTAAAAACCCCTATAAACTGGATGTTAAAATTAGAATCAGTTCCCATCTTTCAGACAGGTGGCAGCTTAATGAAGGTTGAAAGTAATGCAAAAAGCTCCTTTAGGAGCTTTCTGCATGATATTTCACCCTGCATTAAGCAGCCACCTGCCAAAAAGTACCTTAATTGTTCCTTATTAAAATTCCGGTTTAAAGGAGTTTTGCTGTATCTTGTTTTCCTGCAATGTAAGGGTTAACATTACTATCCTGTTTGGATCCAGATGAGACATCAAGTAATCTGGAATCTGATCCTGATCAATATTGTTTGACAGATCATTTAGTTCAAAATATTGGAAAAAAGTATATCTGATCTGGATCTACACTGTCTGCCAATGCCAGTACTTGTTTCCCACATTTTAAGGGTGTATATGTTAGACTTTGTAGAAATTGTTTGTCAAAAGATATGTTTTTACATTCCTTGAATTTGTTGTATAGGAATTTGTTGTAAAGATTATAGAGTTGTTTTTGAGTATGTGTATATCACCTGTTTATATCGGAACATGATAAATGGAATAAAACTATTGAAAACATCCTTACAGTGTCTGTCTTACTGAAGAATCAGAGACAACTGAATTAACACTTTGCCTCATGAATATTCATGTAAGAAGTAGATACTATATCATAGTATGAATATTCATTAGCTATTTTCTTATAATTGTATATGAACACATGCATTCCATAGGCAAACAGTTGGAGCTTTCAGCATTACTGTAGACCTGCATTAAGCTGTGAAATGTGTTTCTAGATATGCGTAGTGACACATTTTAGAGTAATTCTGTATTGTAAGATTTTGAAAGAACCGAACTTTAAGTTCGAGTTATCCCGAAGTTCGAGATATCGAAGTTCAACTGTAAATTCATCAGGTAAATGGCTAACTAACCCTTTCCCTTACAGAGACACCTATTGGTACCTTTGCAAACAGAGTAGACCCAGACCATACATCTTGCTGTAGTAACTGTCTGATTAGGATCTGCTCTTTCTTCCTTGGTAAAACATTCCTGTGTTTCATTGCCATAAAATTCTTATTACGCAGAGGATCTGACATGAGTGTTCATGACAAATTTTGTTTATGAAACCAATTTGTAATGAACACGAATACAATATTCTTTTTATCACATAAGCCTTAAAAATGCCATGTAGAAAATGAAGCAGGCTATAACCACTGCGCGCTAAGATTGGCTAATGCTTAAATGAGCACTACGATTGGCTAACGATTGCTAATTTGCATTTAAAAATGCACTAGTGCATTTCCACCATTTATGGCACTATGCTACGGCACAAGGCAGATTATTTGATAATAATATTTATGTTGACATGACTTCTATCTTGAATATTCTTCAGATAAAGTGATAAACAGATACTTTATATTTGTGAGTGAATTGTTTGTTTCACACTTCATCTGCTTGATTGACTTACAGTTGAGATGTCTGTAGTTTTGCATATGCGATAATAAAGAGTAGTCTTGTCTATTTTATCCTTCGAGAAGGTCCAGTTGGGTCGAAATACCAGAGCTAGAGCTAAACTTCAAATCCCTGTACCCAGTGAGTACAATGGCTTAGATATACATGTTTGTACACATGTAGGTCAGTCACTTCACCAAGTTCTGTAGGATTGAGTAATATAGAGCAATGCAAACCCTTCTATGAACAGTTTATTTTGTATTATACATATCTTACATCTCTTTGTTAGTGGTGTCAGAAACTTTGTTGTGGATCCTATTTACTCGTACCCTGTATTTATCCCCATGAGGATGGGTCTGTGATATATGGTTATGATCCAGATGAGACACCGAGTAACTCTGTGCTAGGATACAAACTGTTTTAACACACTGTTTATCTTTTTCATAAAGAAATTAAACAAGCACACAATCTAAAACTTGAAGCAGATGAAAACGTCTCCAGCAAATGACTATGCTGGCATTGAAAGGGTTAACGAGATACATGTATCTCATCTCATTGTAGAAATATAATGATTGACACAACTGTTAACCATTTTCTCCGTAAATACGTCATGCTATGCCTTTGCAAACAGAGTAGACCCAGATCAGACAACTCCTATAGGAGGTCTCACATCAGAGTCTGCTCTGTTTGTTTATGGTATAATATAGATTTAATTCTAGTTTCTGTCTGAGACAAAATATCCTGTGTTCATATGCCATTATAAAAAATAATCTAATTAATATTCATGATGTCATAATTTCTTACATGAATATTCAAAGAGTTAAGGGTTAATGTTTTACACAAGACGGTTTAGTCATTGATTTCAAAGTACTCAGACCCTACATTGTCAACAAAATTGGACTGCAAACTGTCATACAGAATGCATTCTTTCAAGCCAGAGGAATAGAGGTTCGCCCCGACATAGAATGACTGACAGTTGTCGATCCGCATACAGAGTCGCGCGCAGCTCTTTCTGTCAGTTGCATTGAAACTTCCAATGAGGTCATCACCGAGTTCTGGAATTTTGTTGACCAGCTTCTTGCCCCAGTAACCACTTGTTCTTCCGCTATCTTGAAGTCCGTACTTGTGTAGGAATGCCAGCCACTGAGATTCGCGAGTTAGAGTTGTTGAAGACACTACCAAGTTTACGATAGAATCTGGGAGGACAATTTTTGGCGGCTCTGTCAAACATTTCTGGTCCTCAACATCTTTGTAGTAATCTAAACATAATATAAAACGTTTTACCTGTCTTAACTCTTTACTCCATGAATACGCTTTTCTATGCCTTTGGAAACAGCAGACCCAGATCAGACGGCTCCTATAGGAGCCGTTTGATCAGGGTCTGCTTTGTTCGCTTACGAACTTATATAGATCTAATTCTACAGTTTATGCCATGGCCAAAAGTTCCTGTGACCGTGTTTATTATAACAAATTAAACTTATTAATATTCATGACGTCATTATTTCTTACATGCATATTCATGGAGGAAAGGGTTAAAGGAAATAGGTTACTTGAACCATCTACCTGATAGAGATGCCTTTGCAAACAGACTAGACTCAGGTCACAAACCTCCAGCTGGAGCCGTCTGAAAAAGGTCCGTATGCATCTATAAATCTGATTCTTCAGATTCTGCCATGTTCAGAATTTCCTTGTTCATTATGCCTGTATAGAATTCTGCTAATCAAATGACAATATTCATGATGTCATTTTTTCTTACATGAACAATTATTCATCAGTAAAGGGGCTACATTCCCTTTTCAGTTCTACCTTATGAATATCTTTGGCACACACTACACTAAGTACTACGTCATTAAAGAAGTAAGAGTACTGACATAATGTTTAACAGCTGATTCGAAAATCAATGTAGTAGACATGTCTAAAGCGACAATTTCAAAAGTAAGTGATTGCGTAATACAGGGTAAAGGTAATTAGAATGCTCCTATATGAGCTTTCTGAGTTACGTTTGACCCGCATTAAGCTACCACCTACCATAAAGACCCATTACTAGACTTCTTGGATTATTTAAGAAAGGTTGCACTGTACAATGGACTATATTTTACAATATTCTATTAGAGAACAAGGATTTAACCCTTCACTACATACATACACCTTTGTCCTTGCAAACAAACTGGACCCAGATTTAACCCTTCACTACATACATACACCTTTGTCCTTGCAAACAAACTCGACCCAGATCTGATGACTCCCGATGGAGCCGTCTGGCCAGGGTCCTGTTTGCTTATGAAATGATAAAGCTCTGATTCTTATCCCTTGTTCATAGTGCCATTATAAACATTAAGCTATTTTATATTTATACACCAATGTTATAAATTACACGAATAGTGTAACATGACAAACAGTGCAGACCCTGGTGAGAGGACTTCTTGGATTATTTAAGAAAGGTTGCACTGTACAATGGACTATATTTTACAATATTCTATTAGAGAACAAGGATTTAACCCTTCACTACATACATACACCTTTGTCCTTGCAAACAAACTGGACCCAGATTTAACCCTTCACTACATACATACACCTTTGTCCTTGCAAACAAACTCGACCCAGATCTGATGACTCCCGATGGAGCCGTCTGGCCAGGGTCCTGTTTGCTTATGAAATGATAAAGCTCTGATTCTTATCCCTTGTTCATAGTGCCATTATAAACATTAAGCTATTTTATATTTATACACCAATGTTATAAATTACACGAATAGTGTAACATGACAAACAGTGCAGACCCTGGTGAGAGGGTTCTTTTAGAAGCCCTCTCATCTGGGTCTACACTGTTTGCAAAGGACATTAGTGACTTGTTTAAGGGTTAATTGTTAGTTGATTGACATTAAGTTTTTACCACAGGTACCTGTTTCATACTTTTATGTGTTTGATTTATACACTGTATACTAATTAGATATTCATTAGATATATATAGAATACAGGTAGAAATTTAAAAAAAAAAAAGGAGTACTTGTATGAGACAAATAACTATGGTTTATATATTATAAATAACATTATTGTATAATAGCTTCGTGGTATACTTGATCTGTTTTAGTAACATAATATTTTAAATGTGCTGATCATTTTACTTACAATTGAAGTGGTGTTCCCAATTTTCTGGCAAACAGAAGCTACTCAGTTCGCTCATATTTGATGTTGGGACTACTTTCTGATAAAGTTGCACACAGGCGAAATATCCGTCAAAGTTATCTTCGTCATCTTGATCATGTGATTTTCCAAGTCGGAGAATACCTGCGTTGGGAAAGCTTATGACGTCAGAGAATTCGTCATCTTCATTATACATCTCAATGCCGTCCTTGTGCACAGCGATTCTACCCGTTTCATAATCACGTGACATTACCACGTGGTTCCATTCATTTGGTGTGAAGAAGTTGACAATATACATTGTACCTGCGCTCATGCCATACTCATCCCTAAAGGAAACTAGGAAAGTGTTTGCCAAAGCTCGAACCCGGAGAATTTCTCGGTCCTCGACTTGATAATGGAGAATGGTTCCACCGATGTCTGTGATGTCATTATCCGGGTACACGTAGAATGAGATGGTTAAGTCCTGGAATGGGGTTTTCCCATCTAGAGTGACATCAAAACACGTTTCTCGTTCTTCATCTATTCGCAGTACCGAGTATGGAAGAGCAGTTGGGCCAGGAGTGAATAGGAAACACTGTTTCGCTGCTTCATGTCGGATTTGTGTTTTTCCGAATACGTCATTGTACAAGGAAGTATTCCCTAGTGGCCAAAGGTGGTTTGGGTGTTTAAGTGACTGGACTTGTGTTACCAGAATGCAAAGGATAACTGAAACAGACAAACAATAACAATGTTACAGTCAGGGACTTAGCTAGCGATATGCACTTACGCACGTGCGTAACATCAATCTGAAAGGTGAAAACATTAGGCCTACTATAGCCAAAATGAAACAAAAGTCGAAGGCTAAAGGGATAGACTTTGATAAACGTCCTGTCTTGTCATTTAATCTTTAACCCATTCACTCATAATGACGCCTTTTGACACCTCTGTAAAAGCCACCTTTTGAAATCAATGGATAAATTATCCTAGACTATTTATCACAATGGTTTTAAAACTACACAATTCTAAAGTTTCCCGGTGGAGCATGCCCCCGTACCCCTATAGCTACTGTGTGTACATTACATTTGGATTCAGCTACGCTCCTGGCAGTAAAGTCCCGTTAATACGACCACTCAAGGGAAGTCTAATTCTGTTTTGTTTTTAAAATCGGGTAGTAGCTTAAAGCAGGATAAATATCGTACATACTACTCCTATTAGCTCATTTCCGCCTAGACTATTTTGAGAGCCAACCTCTTTGAATTAATATACCGAAAAGGAGCATGAACTAGAGTAAAGAAAAACAATAGAATTGTGTAGTTTTGAAACCATTGTGATAAATAGAGCATTTGCTCCTATGGAGCAAATGCTCTATTTATCACAATGGTTTCTAAATGTGACTTTTACAGAGGCGCCAACATGCGTCACTATGAGGGAATGAGTTAAGCAGTAAGCAACCGCCTGCTTGTACAGATTCCTATGTTAATAAAGTGTGTGGACACATTAGCGACACTCTTCTATGTCAATGTATACTGTTTACAGCAAAAGAACAAACTTGGATACGGCTACCTGTGTGTTTCTTGTACTATTCGCAAACTCGCAAACTGAATCAAGTTACAGATAAAGGAAAGACTGATGTCTACGGTTTTCTGTAGACGTTTATATACCCCGAATGCCAGATATGGTTACCGTGCACCCCCCCCCCCCCCCCCACACACACACACACACATACACACACACTTCCCCGTCTGACCTTATAGGAGCTACAGGGTATTTGGTAAGGTCTGCTGACTGGAAATCAAAAACCACTCAAAGGAAGTAAATTCTGAAATTTTAAAACATGTGGTAGGTCAATGCAAATTCTAACGCAATCTGTCAATTTTCTGCAATCTGATTGGTTCATGTGACTAAATTTGCGGCATATAAAAACTGTTTTATATGTCGCAAATTCAACCAATCGAAAACGGCCGAATAACAGCATTAGCCTGTAAATATATTAATGCGCTTTGTTTATCAAACACTTAGATCTACTGATAAATTCGTATGCATACACTGACATATATTCAAGTTCAGTCCGGTATTTTGAAAGTTATTAATTTCCATTCTTTGTCACGACTTGACCGGTCTTTTATATGTCATGTGGAGAATTATTGATATACTCAAAGCGTTGTGATTCAGATTCAACCTTATTTATCATACGATTCAAACATAACGTCATAACGTGACGTCATTGTTACAGACGACGTTTTTGCGTACGGCGCCAAAGACTAAGATAACGTTACTTTTCCTGACATGTGTATTGAAAGTGTATTGAAATGTAAAATAGCTGTCGCGTAATGATTCATGACAAATGTAATAGTGAACTTACAACTGGGCCGGTGTTTTGACTGTGTAAACCAGGGTGAAAAAATCCAGTTATTTTAAGAAATCTGAGAGAAACTGGGCACTATTTCTCGCCTCATCACTCATTCAATCACCTGCCCGCATAGGATATAACAACAATTTGGCATTTTTCGTATTAAGATTGCGTTAGAATAGGGTTAATCCTACTGTAATTTGAAATTACGGCGTCGCCATTAAAATAATTTGCGACCGTTAAAAACCTCATATACCGTCGCAAATTTCAAATTACAGTAGGGTTAACCCTATAATAAAAGTTATGCAGAAGCTTTCTGTATTACTTTCCCCTGCACAAGCAACCGCCCGCTTTTGCAGATTACTACAAAATGTATGTTAATAAATTGTTTGGTCGCTATTAACCCATTTATCCGTTGTATATTCATGTAAGCTATGTCATGAATATTTAGGTTTTTTATGCCCCCGTGATGAAAGTCAGGGGGGAGGTGGGGGACATTATGTTTTGCAATATCTATCCATCTATAAAGTGTTATATGTCAGTAATTTCTGCACTTATACACATGAAACTTCACATACACATCAATCGCCATCGGTGCTATCACTTGCCACCACACCCATGCTGCCTGCAAGCCCAAGGTTAAGGTCAAATGACTTGGAAATTTTACGTGCAGTTGGTTGTCACATTTCCGTGCAGTTGGTTGTCACGGTTTTTTCATTGTCTTATATCTCCCTAACCACTGTAGCTAGTCGCATGGAATTACATATACACATTAAACACCATCCATACTTTCATTGCGCACCCATCCCAGGCTGCCCGCAAGCCCAATGTCAAGGTCAAATGACTTGAAAACTGTATGTAGTTGGTTGTCACAGTTTTTTCATCATCTTATATCTCCCTAATCACTGTAGCTATTCACATGGAAGTGGATATACACATTAAATACCATCTATACTTTCATTGCACACCCAACCCATGCTGCCCGCAAGCCCAATGTCAAGGTCAAATGACTTAGGAATTTTTATGTGCACTTTGTTGTCACATTTTTTCATTGTCTTATATCTACCTAACCACTGTAGCTATTGCCACGGAATTGCATATACAAATTGAACACCATCCATACTTTTATTGCGCACCCAGCCCAGGCCGTCTGTAAGCCAAATATCAAGGTCAAATGATTTAGGAATTTTACGTGCAGTTGGTTATCACAGTTTATTCATCGTCTTATATCTCACTAACCGCTATAGCTATTGACATGGAATTGCATATACACATTAAACACCATCCACACTTTCATTACGCACCCAGCCCATGCTGCCCGCAAGCCCAAGGTCAAGGTCAAATGACTTAGGAATTTCACGTGCAGTTATGCAAGCACCACCACGGGGACATCGTCAGACACACTTTTCTAGTTTTATAATGGCGTATATACACATGCTGTTTTGTTTATTGGTAGAAACTGTAGAGCCAGATTTATTATAGTTTCATAAGCAAACAAAGTAGACCCAGATCGAACGGTTCTGACAGGAGCCGTCTGATCTGGGTTTATTCTGTTTGCAAAGGCGTGAAAAGCGTTTATATGAGGGAAAGGGTTTAAACTTTCATAGCCGTTTATATCTAATACCCCGTATAAGAGAAATAAGCAAACAGTGTTGCCCCAGACCAGGGCTTTCTGTCACAATCCGTTTTGCAATAAAACCAAGACTTGCAATAGTTTATTGCGAAACCGGTCGGGATGACACAAATACACACAGTTTTGAAATAACATCATTCCAATTCCCCTCAATGTAAATTTTGATTGCTAACTTTGGCCTATTTCATTATTTTTATCAATGTCCTAACGTAAAAACACAAAACTGTTAAGTTTTGGACATTTACGTAATTTTGCTGATACGCTGTCTTGGGCTTTAATGTCCCCAGGATAGGGCGTATAAAGATGTTTTGAACTATTTGTAACACTCACAAATGTAACAGCAGGGTATTCCTTCCACCCGAAAAGGTTTATTACAGTCCAAATAATTGCAACAACTTTTTTGACACCACACCCAATTCGCTATGAATGATTGCAATTCTGGTTTTTACTGCAAAACTGATTCGTACTCATTTATCAGGGTCTACAGAATTTGTTTCACAAATTGTTTTACACTAATCAACTTTGCAAAAGAATTCTTACAGAGACAGTCCATCAAATGAGACTAATATAAGTATAGGAGACATACTCCATATTTGGACAAGAGCAAAAGTTAAATGAGATTGTATCGTGTTCTGGTAAATCTAATTTTACGTTAAAAAAAGTTTCAGGGACGTAATAAATCTGGCATAAACGGTAAACAACACTTTTAATTTCAGTTACTAGTGTTAAAAAAGAACACTTATATAAAAAATACTCCGCCAGTCTTATTTATTTAACCCTTTAATCCACAAATACGTTTTATATGCATTTTTTGCAGACAGTGTAGACCCAGATCTGACAGCTCCTATATGAACTGTCTGATTAGGGTCTGCACTGTTTGCACTCGGAATATTTTAAAGGCCTAAGTTTATATTGCCTTTCACAGAAATAATTGCCACTATGAGATAATAAATATACAAAGAGGGTTGAGTTAACCCAATTATATAAATAAGTTATTTTAGATCAAACCTCTTTGACTAAATCTACTGGAAAGAAGCATTTACTGGAGAAAGGGAATGATTTCATATTGTGTAGTTTTGAAACCATTGTGATAAATACAGCATTTGCTCATATGGAGCAAATGCTCCATTTATCTCAATGGTTTCAAGAAGTGATTTTACAGAGACGTCAAAAGGTGTCAATATTAGTGAATGGATTAAACTCATGGAGTAAAGAATGAAGATAGCAATCTGAAAGTTATTTCACTTGTTTTCGATTTTTAAAAAAATATATATATTAAAAACACAGTTTTTCTTTATTTAAGAATAATCATGGAATGTGTAAACCTATTCTGAAAAAGAGTTACTTTGTTACTACATGTATTTCGAGATACTCTGATTTTCATTTTGATCCCCAAACTGTTTACAAATGCTACCAGTCGTCACCCTCAAGTATAGTACAGTGCTATATATAAACAAGTTTTTAGAAAACTCAAAAACAAAAGAATAAATGCAGTAAAATCTCTCTAAACCGGAATTCAAATTAGCATCAGCGTCGTTGTTCCAGCAGATGTCAGCTTAACCCATTCCCTCATATTGACGACTTTTGACGACTCTGTAAAAGTCACTTTGTGAAACCATTGTGATAAATAGAGCATTTGCTCCTATAGGAGCAAATGCTCTATTTAGCACAATGGTTTCAAACTACAAAATTCTAAAACATTCCTTTTCTCTAGTTAATGCTCCTTTTCGGTAGATTTGTCCAAAGAGGTTGTATCTAAAAATAGCCTATGCAGGAATGGGTTAATGCAGTGTGAAAACCATGCAAATAAGCTCCCAGCGTAGTTTTCTGAATGATATTCACTGTGCATTAAGCAGCTGTCTGTCCACAAATATCTTCAAATACATTCACTCAACGGCAGGTTCTAGATGATTATTTACTGTAAATATTTCTTACCTGTAAAATACATCATGGTGGTCAGTCAAATCATAACAAATGTCCATGTATGTCTGTTTCTGACCAGTACTAACCTTCCCCAGGTAATATCAGACTGACTGGTTTCTGAGACTTGCGCGCAAATCTGTTCTACATGAAACCTTTGTCTTGCTAAGCGAATTCTCAAGAACAGAAAAACCTCTACATCCATTCTAATATCACATTTTCTATTTTTTTAAAAATAAAAAAATGAAACAGTGTCAAAGAGTTTAGATCTTTATTGAGTTACTCTGTGGATTCATCTGGGTCTAGACTGTATTTGATTGATATCATAAAGTCGCCAACAGTAGGCTAAAGAACAACCATTGTCGGCATCTTTATAAAAGCCTTCTCATTTTCAATTCTTAAACTAAAATGTTCTTGTTATTTCTTTTCAAACTTTAAGCCCGAGTCTCAAATTGTTTGGATCTTGATGAGACGCCGAGTTACTCGGCGTCTCATCTGGATCCAATCTGTTTGCAAGGGTGATAAAAAAAATTGTTTTCGCATAGCTTGAAGTTACAACAATTTCGCAATTAAGAGTCCTCGACCTACTCATCTCGAATAGTTCCTGACAACTTAATGCCTGAACTGCGGTGAATCCGATTATTAAGTATCTGTCCTGCTTTGTTCTTTCTGCGGCCAGCCTCTTCAAGTTGATCGCAATCAATTGGTCAATAAAAGTAACCATGGTCAATCAAATGCCTTATTCCGCTCTCCGCAACATGGCTATCATTTCCAAAAGCGAGGATCCAGATGAGACGCCGATTTATCCGCATCAGTATCAGCATCAACATTCAAATTGTTTGCCATTCGGTCAATAATAGTTTCTCCAATACTTGATCGAATCGAACCTAGTCAAAACGGCATAGGTCATAATTTGAGCAGAGACTTTTACAGCAGGGTAATAGTAAATTGCTGTCCGTTTTGCACAGTATGTTTGTCCGCTTTGCACGGTAGGTTTGTCCGCTTTGCACGATAAGCTTTCCGCTTTACACGGTAGGTTTGTCAGCTTTGCACGGTAGGTTTTTCCGCTTTACACGGTAGGTTTGTCCGCTTTGCACGGTAAGCTTGTCCGCTTTGCACGGTAAGTTTGTCAGCTTTGCACGGTAGGTTTCTTCGCTTTGCACGGTAGGCTTGTCCGCTTTGCACGATAAGCTTTTCCGCTTTGCGCGGCATGTTTGTCTGCTTTACACGGTAGGTTTGTCAAAGAAAGGTACGAAATCATGGTCTTTCATAAACGTAAGGTTGGCAGGCGCGGATTAAAAGGGGCGGAGCCTATACGCCCCCCCCCAAATTGTCCAAACAAGCTTTTTTGAGTAATTTTATTAGATCTAGATCTAATAAAAATCAATAAAACAAAGATTTAATATGACTTTTATTTCCCTGTTCGCAGTTGGGTGACATCACTAGTTTCTTTGAAATTACAAAGACACTAATGATGTCATCCAACTTTTAAAATTCTACGCCCCTCCCCACTAATCTGAAATCCTGGATCCGCACCTGGTCGGGGAAAGCACACTTATTTTCTCTCACCTTTTCAACACTTTACTCCACAGAGATGCCTTTTGATACCTTTGCAAACAGAGTGGGTCCTATGGGAGCCGTCTAGTTTGAATTAAAACATTCGTGTTTGCTCAATGAAATAATGCATATAATAATTACCTATATAATGTCTGTGTTGGACGGATTTTGCGATGAATATTCATGAAAGGGTTAATGTTCATATGGGTTGGAGTCTGGCATTAATATTCACTGGCAATGTGTTAACCCGCTCCCTCATAGGCTATTTTTAGATTCAACCTCTTTAAATAAATCTACCGAAAAGGAGCATTAACTAGAGAAAATGGAAAGTTTAGAATTTTGTAGTTCTGAAACCATTGTGATAAATAGAGCATTTGCTCCTTATGAGAAAATGCTCTATTTATCACAATGGTTTCAGAAAGTGACTTTTACAGAGGCATAGAAAGGCGTATTTATGGAGGAAAGGTTTTTAACCTTTACTCTATAAAAATACGTTATTCTATACTTTTGCAAACAGAGTAGACCCAGATCAGAGGGCTCCTTTAGGAGCCGTTTGATTAGGGCCTGTTCTATTTGCTTGTGAGGTGAGATAGATATCTATCAGCATTCCGTAGAAGCGTAATGTCTAATATCTTAAATGTGACGAGTTGGTTTGTTGGTTGGTTAACCTCTTACCCCCACAGAGACACGTACGTTTTGACGCTTTGTAAGCAGAGTAGAGTCAGATCAGATAGCCCCTACGAGAACCGTGTGACCAGGTTCTTCTCTGTCTGCTTATGGGACAATATGGGCCTAGATCAGATTCTGCAGTACAAAAATAATTTTTGACATGAATATTCTCAGATAGAGAGTTAACGTCCGTATTTTACCATACATGGATAACTGATGCCCCAGCTGAGGCAGGACGGGACAAGGGAAGAAGTAGGGTGGGATTATGTTAAAGTAAAAATAATTTATCCTTAAAGGAATTTTAACCCTTAATCTTCTGAGTAATTAAATCTTGCTCTCCTTTCCTGAACATTGATAAATAAAAAGTTGTACAATTATTTAAGTTTATCATCGTTCAAAGAAAATTATTGTTGTGACCAACAGTGCAAAGTCTGATGAAAGGTCTCCCTTGGGGCCCTTTGATCTGGGTCTACACTGTTAGCAAATGTGGTATATACTCGGTTCTCGTGCATAAAGGGTAAATGTGTCCAAAGTAAAGTATTGATACACTGTGAGACATTGCTCCACATACAGTAACGTTATCCTCACATTGGGTCCACCAGTTATTACTTCTAGCACTAGTTTCCCTAAATAGGCCTACGATGGCAAGATAGTTGAGTATTATCCCATTCCCTCATATTGACCACTTTTGACGACTCTGTAAAAGTCACCTATGGGAGCAAATGCTCTATTTATCACAATGGTTTCAAACTACAAAATTCTAAAAGTTTCCTTTTCTCTAGTTAATGCTCCTTTCCGGTAGATTTATACAAAAAGGTTGTATCAAAAATAGCCTATGAGGTAATGGGTTAACAATATTAATTGTCCGCACTCTAGCGGCGAATCCGTGATAACCTATGCTTTTGGTTTAGTTTGGACCCAGGTGAACCGCCATTTAACTTGGTGACGCATCAGGGTCTAAACTATTGGCAACTGGTTGTGTTTTAAGAGAAATGGACAAGAAAATTGTTGCACATGTCCCTGTTGCCAACGAATTGATTTGTTTTAGCGTGAAAAATAGGCAGACTCATTTCAGACGGTTTAGAAAGTGTAGACCCAGGCCACGGATCACCTCATAGACTGGTCTTATTCTAGAGCCGCACTCTATTTGTCATCCAATAATAAACCTGATTTTACACTTTCGTCAATATTCAGACATTAAAAATGCTAATTAATATTTATGGTTTATATATTCATGTAGTAAACGGTCCAATTCACGACCAACCCGCTTTTGAAATCGATTAACGGATAAGTCCTTGTCCGTGTTTTATTCCTACTCGTATTTAGAGTTATCGACCCTGAACAATTTGTCATATCATAGGTAGCGTGGTTATCAGTGTACTTTGTCAACTTCGTAAACAAAGTACGAAAGTTATGAAGTTTTGTTGAATTCTCCATCAGGATAATTATTATGTGACTTTTGTACTTCAGGTATGTCTTTAAAAATAATACTTAAACAAATCGTTTGGGTAACAACTGCTATTATCTATCAGGCGTTTTTAATGAAACTCGACAAAGTTCCATCCCAGGCCGTTGAGCATCTTCTGATTCGGACGCGAATCTTTTCGTAACCGTACGAGAATACGTGTTTTTGTGGGGGTTCTCATATTAGCAAGGGTTGTCGGAGTTACCTGGTTATCTTACAAAGCAAATTAATAAATTGGTAAGAATTAGATCTAAGATCTTCTGCAAACAAACAGGGACCCGAATTTGGCCGAAGACAGCAGACACTGATCAGACTTCTGTAGGAGTCGCCTGATCTAGGTCTACTCTTTTGGCAAAGTTGACTCTTGAAGGATTAAATGCAAAGACCGAGATCATTCATGTGCTGTTGGACAGTTTACATTTGCTGGGAATCACTATGACCTCTTCGATATTTGAATGTGAAAGTGTTTATACGTCCTTTCACAGATAGTTTATGGAGATTTCACCTAAGGACGATTTCGCCAAAGATTAACTTGCCCTTCCGTGTTTTTTCCAGATGGTGATGACCAAGATTGAATGATCAGTTTAGCCTTTGATAACTACATGGCATTTGACAAAACTGGTCCATTTTATAGGAAGTGAACAATGAATATTATATATTAAAATGTATCAGTTACACCAATAAAACCACAGTACTTAGAAAATAAAATTTCTATTATCAGCAAATAACCGATTCCTGTATTTTGTACTAAATGAAGTGAACAACACCAAAGGGCAAGTTAATCTTGATACAAACAATATATAGTTTTGTCATGTTCTAGGTGGTTTATTACATGTACACATGTATATATTTAAATTTAGACGAAATCTCTATAGATCACCCTCGCAGATGCAGAAATATTTTTAGTACATTTGTGTTATTATTTTAATAAATATAATGTGGGAAGCATATAGCCTTGCCCTTGTTCGTGACAGACGTCCATTCATTTTGATATCTGCTAACCCTTTCCTCCATGAATATTTATATAAGAAATAGTGATGCCATAAATATTTATAAGTAGATTTATAAATGTGTTATAACAGGCTACAGCACATGGACACAGGAATTTTTGTCTGTGGCAGAAACTTTATAATTATATCTACATTATATCATAAGCAAACAGAGCAGTCCCTGATCAGACGGCTCCTATAGGACCCGTTTGATCTGGATTAACTCTGTTTGCAAAAGCGTAGAAAGGTGTATGTATGGAGTAAAGGGTCAAGTTAACCTTTTCCTTCATACAAACGCTGTTTCATGCATTTGCAAAGAGAGTAGATCCAGATCAGATGGCTCCTATAGGAGAAGTCTGATCAGGGTATACTATGTTTGCAAATGACAAGATATAGATGTGATCTAGGTCTGCTCTGTTTGCAACTTTAGGCATATTTATGGAGTAAAGGGTTAACAGTGGAGGCTTGCTTTAAAATTAATAACTCAGATAATTTAAATAAATGTTTCAAATTTTTGTATCTTTGAATTTTTTATGTCCACTTCAACATGTATAGAGGGGAAAGTATTTTAACCCATTCCCTCATAAAGATCCATTTTTACGCCTTTGTAAAAAGTCAGTTTTTGGAAGCATTGTGATTAATAGAACATTTGTTTGAGGACTATAATCACAATGATTTCAGAACAACACTATTCTAAAAAAATCCTCTTTTCTAGTGCTTAAGTAAATGCTCCTTTTCAGTAGTTTTATTTAGATTTTTTTTAAAGAGTTACGGTCTACATAAATACATCAGTTAATGAGTAGCATATGAGGGAATGGGTAAATGTTTGATCAATGACAAACCGAGTATCTTTTAATAACCATATTTGACAGCTAATCTACATGTATGTATACATATGTTAAAGTAGAAATTGTGATTCAGGACAATCGCCGATTCTCCTAGGACAGATTGTGATCGCAGTCTCTCCTAGGACAGACTCCGATTATCAGTGTAATTATATACACTTGTGTAAATGATGTCATACCAGGGCTGTAGATAAGATGCATATGCATTAGTATGTACTAATCTCTTATTTCTGTCTGAGTCTGCTCTGAAAGTAAAAGTACTCATTAGAAATGAATCATCTCAGAATGTTGATTCTAATGAGTAGTATCCAGATCCACAGTAACAGTTTTGCTAAGAATAGTATACCAATCATATTTGATTTAGGTCTTACTCATTTGAATCGCCTTGCAGATAATTAGATTTTCTAAATAGGTTTCTGTCTGGACTCTGGAGCTCTGCATACTGCAGTCAGTGCCATGCCAAAACTATGCGTACAATTTAGTCATTTGTGATGTACATGTACATGTTACCATCAGAACAAAATTGTATCGTAATATTATTTACCAATGAAAACTTGATCCATTTGTTTATTATGATTGACTAAATTTTGGAACTGCACATTTATTTTTTTAGAAGTATTAGTTTAAGTTTATCATTTATTAAATGATTTTGCTGTATGTGCATAACTACTTGCAACTGACTATAATAATAATACAAAAATGAAAAGGGAGCTGTTTTTGTTTTTTGTATATAATTTTTTTTAAAAAAAAAGAAAAAAACTTTATTAAAATCTGAGTTTCAAATTCAGAACCATATAGACTTCAAGTTTGAGGAGACATCCATATTGAGCAAGTTAACATTTTAATTCTTTCCAGGAGAGTAATTACAATAATGAAGGCATCGGAAGTGCTTGCTGTGTTCCTGGGTATATTAGGGACTCTGTATGTCTGCCAGGCATGTAATGAGGTTGTGTGCGCGAGCCTGGTCAGCAAGTGTCAGCTGATCCGCAGCTGTGAGTGTGACATGACAGACAAGGGTAACTGTAGCTGCTGTATGAACTGCCAGCTGTGCCTTGCCCAGCTATACTCAGAGTGCTGCTCATGTGTTGGTAAGTGTTCTTGCTTTCTGTTGAACTTACTGTCTCAAAGGTGACCACTCTAATGAAACTTAACCCTCTCCCAGTTGAATATTCATATTAGAAATAAAGGACATCTTGAATATTACCTCAATTATTATGATGACATATGTACACATGTATGACATTTTGGTATAGGTAGAAACAATAGATTCATCTAAGCAAACAACAGACCCTGATCAGATTGCACCTACAGGCATCTGCCTTGGGTCTAACTCTACTCAGTTGGCAAAGGCTAGAAAAAAAATTATGAAGGAAAGAGATAATCAGAGTTAAAGATAGCTGTATTTCAAATAATTAAATTGTAATCTCTCCATTAAATCTTGAGACATACGGTTTGGTGGAGAAATAAAGGAGGAATACTTGAAAAAACTGTTTGATTTACACAATTTATTCTTATCAATGTGTCTAGTCTCACTGTCAAGTCGCCAAGCTTTAACCCTTTACTCCATTTATATATGCACCTTTACAAAAGGAGGAGACCCAGACCTTGGCCCATATTCATAGAGCTCCTAAGGAGAAACTTAGTTTTGAACATTCCATAGTCTTATAAAATCAATAGAAGTTGAAATATTTCCTAGAAATAAAGCTGTGTATCAAATATATATTTGACTAAATATTTTAGAAATCATTGAATGAAAATTTACTGTATACCGTAGTTTTGCTACAGCTGTAGACAGAAATATTTTCCTTAAGTTGTCCTAAGGTTAAAATATTCCTAAAGAGCTTTATGAATATGGGCCCAGATGGCTTCTATAGAAAGAGTCTAAACAGTGTATTATTATTTTGGAATTATATAAATCTGATCTTACTGTTTCTATGGCCAAAAGTTCTCTTGTTCATATGTCTTGGCATTTTGATTTGATTTTTCATGTGAGTACCGATATTAAGCCTTCCAGCTGGCTTTTAGTAGGTTTTTGGTTCTACCTGGGTGTTCTTGTGCACAGAGCAATACAATTTGTTCAATGCACAGAAAATCCTTTGGGTTTTTCCTCCATCTGTAATAGGCTGGACATCGCGATATGACTGAAATACTGTTAAATTGATGTAGAACCCAATTACAAAAACACAAATCATATGCCTATGGTATGACATGTATCAAAATTAACCTTATTGATATTCATGCATACATTATTTCTTACGTGAATATTCATTGAGTAATGATAGCCCTTTACACCATAGGCTACATATTATAATTTAATCTTTGCAAACAAAGTAGACCCAGAAGTAACGATGATAATGCAGGGCTGTAGATAAGATACATGTACATCCATGTACTCTCTAATGATGAGTAGAAATACTCCTCTTGTCTAATCTACAGCTTTGTAATGGTTTATCCTTTACTCCATGCATAAATATACACCTTGTAATGATAATGCCTTTGCAAACAGAGTAGATCCAGTTCAGATGGTTCCTGTAAGAACTGCCTAACCAGTGTGCTGTGTTTGCTTGTTAATTAAAAAGTATAGATCTAATGCTAGTGTCTTCCAGTGCTAAACATTTTAGTGTTCATATATATATATATATAACATACAATTTCAGCCAATAAACGCTCATGATATTATTTTTTCTTCCATATACATGAATATTTATGGAGAAAAAGTTAACCCTTTCCCTCATATAAACGTGTTTTCATGCATTTGCAAACAGAGTAGACCCTATAGGAGCCATCTGATCTGGGTTTGCTCTGTTTGCTGACGGAATTTGACAGATCGTTTTCTTTACTTTCTAAAATGGCTATAATGTTCCATTTTCCATGTTTCATATATAATATAACCATTTTTTCGTGAATATGCAGTAGGTATTGAAATTTGGATTAAACATAGAACAGGGAAATGATTAATGTATCAAATGTTTACAGGAATGTGTCCACAACCGGATCCCGAGGAGAGTATTTTGAAGACTAGCACGATAGAGGATCTTGCTGATCCAATTCCAGAATTGTTCAATGTCCTCACAGAGGAAGAGGACTATCTACATAGATGGGCAACATACAGATACCCAGTGTACTATGATACACTGTACTCAAAACATGTGAACCAGTTGGCGGGTAAGTTACATATCATTGAATTACTTTAAAATAGTCTAACTTCTGTTGTCATAGCTAATTTTGTGGAATACTGTTGTATTATAATTATTGTATTTTTATGTCAAGATTGGATTTGGTAGTGGTTGGACTTTGGTTCATAGGAATTGAACACCTATTAAATATCCATATTGTTCACAACAAGTTCTGAGACACGGCAGTCGGAAGTGAAAAATAAAAAGCGAAAGAGAGCATCTACTGTTGTGAAGAAGCAAAATGAGTATGTACATTTGTATATGGTACACATTACTAAAACTCTTTCCCTATTCTATATTAAGTCCAAATTTCAATACCTCCTGAATATTTATTGACAAAATAGTTATAATAAAATATGGAAGGTGGAACATTGTAGCCATTTTAGAATCAGATAGGTCTATCAAATTCCATCAGCAAACAGAGCAGACCCTGATCAGAAAACATCTGTAGGATCTGTCTGATCTGGGTCTTCTCTGTTTGCAAATGCTTGAAAGGGTCAAAAGATATCTCTATGGGTTAAAGGGTTAAGAGGTGGCCATGCTTTTTATGTTTTCATAGAGGTTTCAATGCTTGTGCTTTAGAGAGTATCTCTTGTGTTCTTGTTCTTGGTTGCAGCATGCTCCTGAATCTCTGCTCCCTTGCACAAATGTCTATCATATTAGATGATGTCCTGAATGAAGGTGTTGATGGATAAAGTTTTATTTTTTAACCCTTTACCTGATAGTCATATCTTTTAATGCCTACAAAGTGTAAACAGATTAGACTCAGATAAGATAGTGTCTGCTCTGTTTGGAATAATATAGATCTGATTCTACAGTTTCTGCCATACATGTAGTCAAAATCTTTTGTTTTTAACCCTTTCTTCCATAAATACAGTTTTCTACGCCTTTGCAAACAGAGTATATCCTGATCAGACGGCTCTTATAGGAGCTGTCTGATCAGGGTCTGCTCTCTTTGCTTATGGAATAATATATATCTGGTTCTGAAGTTTATACTTTCGCTAAAAATCATGTGTTAAAATGCCATTTTAAAAATTAATCTAATTAATATTCATGACATCATTATTTCTTACATGAATATTCATGGTGTAAAGCGTTAATGCCATTATTAAAAAAATAGCTTATCAATGTTCATACAGTCATTTTGTTTGACATGAATATTCACCAGATAAAGGATTAATGTCATATGAAGAAGTCAACATACACATGTAGAAATGTATCATATCCAGTCATAATCTGAACTACAGATCTGATTTTGCGGAAAACAAAACTTCTGCACAAATGTCCGCCACAGAGCTCTACAATGTTTACAATCTTTTTGTAGACCAGAACTGTAGATAAGGTGAATATTAACCCTTTACCTCATAGGCTATTTTTAGACCCAACCTCTTTGAATGAATCTACCCAAAAGGAGCATTTACTAGAGAAAAGTTAAATTTTAGAATTTTGTAGTTTGAAACCATTGTGATAAATAGAGCATTTGCTCCTATAGGAGCAATGATATCATTAAGTGAGTTTTACAAAGGAGTAGAAAGGCGTATTTGTCACAATGGTTTCAAGAAGAGGCATATAAAGGTGTAATTATGGAGGAAACTCTGGGTTAAGGAAGTAAAAGTAATTTTTTTTTATTTTTTTTATATTACTCAGCCAAATCCTATCTTGCTGCTACTCATTAGAATTGCCTTTACAAGGTGATTCTAATGAGTAGTAGCCAAGATAGGGTTTGGCTGAGAAATAAGAGATTTTGATAAATTGGTAAATGTATCTTGTCTACTGCTCTAGCTAGATCTGCTAGATTTATACCAGTACATGTACTTGTTAAGTGCTATGCATGTAATTATCCGATCTTCTGTAATCATACAGTCACCTTTCTTGACAAAACATTAACCCTTTCCCTGATAGAGATGCCTTTTCACGCCTGTGCTAACAGAGTAGCTCCTGATCAGATGACTCCTGTAGGAGGGTGTATGATCAGGGTGTACTCTGTTTGCTGAAGACACAATAAAGATTATCTAATTCTATAGATTAAGCCACTGTAAAAAAGTTTCTTGAAAATGCGATGATAAAATTCAGATAATTGATATTTGTACTTTAATTATTTTTCATATAAATATTCATCAGGAAAAGAGTTAAGCAGTTGTTTAATACAGTGTAATTATAGGGACATCTGATAGAGTTGAGAGAGTTCAGATCTTTTGGCCCCATGCTTGGTACATGTATGTAAGTCAGAAGTCCCACACAGGTCTATGTGGTATCCCCCCACCTTTTCCCTTGATTTTTTTTTCTGTACATGTATTTTAAAGGTTGGCAAGTAGAAAGATTTGCATTTGTAGGTTTTCCTACAAATTATAGAAAATGATAAATCACACTCTCTTCACTTAATAATTTTATGATTGTTGAAAAGAGTAAAACTTTGTCAGATGCTGATCAGAGTCTGCACTGTTTTCGAAGATCTAAGACATGCACATGTAGCCTGTTCTCAGTGTACAGCCAATATGTCAGTGTTATTTGATCATGAGAACAATATGACAGAGGCCACTGTGTGACATGATCTTCCTTTCAAATTGTGGTTTTTTGCACTAATCACATTACTCATGCATGGGCATGACATTTGTAACCTGCAACCACAAACATTGTCGGCATTGGTCAAATTACTTTGCAGTATTTGTGAATCATGAAAAGACTTGAAAACAATTTCTAAATTGTATTTTAATAGTTTGATGTCACCACAATAATACTAAGATGTTAGATTAGAGTTAACCCATCTTCTGTTAACCCATTAACTCATAGGCTGTTTTTAAATCAACCTCTTTGAATAAATCTACCAAAAAGGAGCATTAACAAGTGAAAAGGAAAATTTTAGAATTTTGTAGTTTGAAACCATTGTGATAAATAGAGCATTTGCTCCTATAGGAGCAAATACTCTATTTATCACAATGGTTCAAAAGGTGTCTGTATGAGGGAATGGGTTAAGCATGACATGACTGGCATTTTAAACAGCTCAGATCCAGATGAGACCCAGAGTAACTCAATATCTCATCTGGATCCAACCTGTTTGCCACACAGGCAATAGTTTCGCAAAAGCAAAATCTGAAGAAAATTAAAAATTCATACAGATTGGAATTTAAGCTGACTGCATTTGTACATCTGGAGAAGGGTTAACCCTTTCTTACATATAGAAGACTTTTGGCACATTTACAAAGGAATAAGACACAGATTAGACAGCGCTATTTGCGTATGAAATAATATAGACCTTTTTCTGAATTTTTGGTCACAGCTAAAAAAATTTGTTAATGTATAATTATAAAAATTCAGGTCATGAATATTCATTTAGTAATAAATTCTAAAGTAAATATTCATAGGGGAAAGGGCTAACAAAGTTTTGACAATTATTTCTGAATGTTTCAATTGATAGATATGATCTTCAGTTCTAGTGCATTAACTTTAGGAGATGTTACAGTGTAATGTCACAGACAGATGGTTTTTATGGCTATAAATCGGTACAAGTGTTTATTTTGTCATTTACATTCATACTTTGATGTTAAATACTTTTAACGTTGAATAGCCAATAAGTGTTTAACTACAATGTATAGAGTCCTATCGGTATGACACTTAATGGCTTAAACTTGATTGAGTATTTTGAATGACTAACAGTGCAGACCCTGATCAGAGAGCTTATCTAGGAGCCCCCTGATCTGGGTGTACACTGTTTGTAAATACCAGCATATGCATATCCCACATTCAAAGGGTAAAAAGGCCTTTTGGTGTTGGTTTTTCAGACCTAGATGTAGATATCAATTTTTGGAGGAAAACAATTGGATTCTCAGATGTATTTGTACATGGAGCAGCACTAACACAATTATAACTCTGAAATAAACATAACCAGTTGGGTCTGATCTGCACAGAAATTAAAGTTATGAGTCACATTCGTTCGGTAATTGGTCTGTTGGTTTTGGAAAACAAAGATTTGCAACACAGTCTTACTTCGACATTTGACATAGGATTGCTGCAAAATTTGGTTTGCTTGGTGGCCATGGGATCTAGTTGTGCATGACACATTTTTGTGTCTTCACGTTTGAGGCTATATTGAGTTACCTGCCCTTGAACTCAGATATTATGGTTTATTGTTGTTAAGGGATGCATTTGAGTTTGCGGAACAAAATGGTTCTGCAGTTTTCATCACATTTCAATGAAAGTTATATAAACATAATCTTTAAGAATTGTATTTTGATTCCCTGAGCAAATAGAGCATAACATAAGATAAAAGAGCAAACTCTGGCTGTGGGAGCTGTCTGATCAGGGTCTCACGGGTCTACCCTGTTTGCAAAGACGTACATGTAGAAAGATGTACCGGTATGTATTTCGTAAAGGGTTAAGTGGTTCAACTGTTATCATGTTTAACTCTCTGCATATTGCATGATCATGCAAGAATCCACCCATTATGTATATTAATTATTGTAATTATTCTTTATCTTGTGTTTCAAAAGGATAAGGACCTTTACAGTAGAGAATCAGATCTGTAATAAGGGGGCAAACAGAGCAGACCCTGATTAGGTTGCTACTGCAGAAACTGTCTGATCTAGGTTTTCTGCAACTTTAGGCATAAAAGAAGGAAAAGTTACTATATGAAACCATTGTGATAAATAACAATGGTTTCAGAACTACAAAATTCTTAAAAAAATCCTTTTCTCTAGTTAATACTCCTTTTCGGTAGATTTATTCAAAGACGCTGGGTCCAAAAATAGCCAATGAGGGAATGGGTTAAACCCTTTCCCTGTTCTATGTTTATTCCAAATTTCAATACCTACTGGATATTCATGGACAAAACAGGTATAATGAAATATGGAAGGTGAAACATTTTAGCAATTTTAGAATGTAAAGAAGCAGATCTTTCAAATTCCATTAATTAGCGAACAGAGCAGGCCCAGATCAGACGGCTCCTCTAGGAGAGACGTCTGATCTGGGTCTTCTCAGTTTACAACTGCGTGAAAATGCGTTTATATGAAGGAAAGGGTTGAACCCTCAAACTTGTGTTGCCTGTGTATGTTCGACAAGTCCCATTTCCAATTGATTGATAATTTCTGCAGGAAACTCAAGTATGTGTGTTTATGTTTTTCTTTACGACTCACTGATCTGTTTGCTTTCAAGTGTTATCTTATTGTATACCTATCCCATTACTTGATAATGACATGCAGTAAAAATTGGATTATTCAGCACTCAAATACTTACCATTATTGATCTTGAACACACTCTGGTGGCAGCTTAATGCAGGATGAAAGTCATGCAGAAAGCTCCTCTAGGAGCTTTCTGCATGACTTTCACCCTGCATTAAGCAGCCACCTGCCTAAATATGCATGTTCTTCATTACCAAAATTTTGAAGTATCGAGTTTTACTCAGCCCTTTTTTCATGGTTTTGGGGAAACATGGTGGGGCCTTTACACACGGGAAATATACAATGAAAATGGGCCTTTTAGGGAAAATTTTCACATCAAATTTAACATTTTTTGAGTCAAAACAAGGGTTTTTTAGCATTGGGGAATTTTTACCTAATTTTGGGGAAAAAAGTATACTATTTTGCTAGGGGAATGGGGCCCAATTTCGGCCCCAAAAATGTCATAAAAAAAGGGCTGTTACTGTATATTGACATGTAGGCAAACAGAGCTCTCTGATCAGGGTTTGCTCTGTTTGCTAATGATTAGCAAACAGAGCAAAAGAAATGGAATAATATCTGAACCATGACCAAACATTCTGCGTTCTAAGTCAATCATAATAAAAGTACAGCTAATTAATATTCATAAAGGAATTATTTCTTTCATATACACACATCATACAACAGGTTAACAAATGACGACTACTGTCATTGGCATTTACAGTGTAATTATTAGTAGTTCAAGACAAACCCTCTGATCAGGGTCTGCACAGTTTGCCGTTCAAACTCCGGTAGCGCTTTTGATACTGCATAGACTCTCTGATTATCCCTTTACTCCATAGATATGCCTTTCTACACCTTTTCAAACAGAGCAGGCCCAGATCAGACAGCTCCTGTAGGAGCTTGGTTTGATCAGGGTCTGCTCTGTTTGCTTATGATATAATATCGGTATGAGTTTACAGTTTCTGCCATGGATCAAAATTCCTGTGTCCATGTGCTATTATAACAGTTAAACTAATTAATATGACATTATGATGTCACTATTTCTTTCATGAATATTCACAGAGGAAAGGGTTAAATGCTGATGGACCATTCAGTATTAACTTTTCCCCTCATATAAACACTTCTTCATGCTTTTAGAAATCAGAGTAGAATCAGATCAGAGTGCTCCAGTAGGAGCTGTCTGGTCAGGGTCTACAGTCGGAGTCAGTTGCTTACGAAATTATAATACACCTGAATCCAAAGTTTCTACCAATGCCAAAAAGTACCAGTACATAATTATGCCACTTTAAGAAATCAGTTAATAGAAGGAGCCATCTGATCAGGGTCTGCTCTGCTTGCTTATGATATAATACATATGATTCTACAGTTTCTACTATGGCTAAAGATTCTGTTGTCCATGTGCTATTATAACTAATTAATCTCATTCATATTCATGATGCCATTAATTTCTTATATGAATATTCATGGAGGAAAGGGTTGAAGGCATGCATGAAGAATTAATTGCTCATATCTGGTCATTGTGTGTTACACTATTTATCCGGAATGATCAGACAGGCAAACTTAGGCAAATAGTGTAGACCCAGATCTAACTGCTCCTTCATTATTTGATGCTACATGACGTATGTTATCAAAATGGTATCAAACTGACTTATTTAGCTTTATAAATCCATGGAGAGGGTAGATTATGGGTGTACAAACATTTAGGATAATTTGGGTACAGTAAAAACTCCATACTACGAAATATTAGTGATGAAGAATTGATGCATTGCTAGACAGGTGGCTGCTTAATGCAGGGTGAAAGTCATGCAGAAAGCTCCTCTAGGAGCTTTCTGCATGATTTTAACCCTGCATTAAGCTGCCACCTGTATTAAAGATCAATAATGGCATGTATTTGAGTGTTCGTAGTATCAAGTTTTTACTGAAAGTGTATGGTATCGGGCATAACATTAGAATGCTCATAATTCTTATTATAAACAGGTGCAGTTCACATACATGTATAGATATTTTGTATCTATAGAAATCGTATCACAATAGCTATGTTGAAATCTTACACTGCTTTTGGCAAATCTCGAATCATCGATGCAAACAGTTTTGATCCAGATTGGACACTGAATAACCCTGCATATCATCAATATCCAAACTGTTTGGTGTTATGGGGTTAATGTTTTTTAAGTACAATGGAAGAAAACTCAAAAATATAAATTGTGTGCGACATATTTCAGCAGATGGCAAAAATGGCAGGGAAAGGTTTAATAATTAAAGCAGGTGTCTAAATAGGTTAATATACCTATAGCTACCCGGTACTTGACTGAAGTATCCTAATAATTTGATGAAAATTGACTCTTCCATGATTCTAAGTACAGAATTAGTCTATTTATTCTGGAAGGATAAAGTTTAGTTTAAGTCTGCAAATTTGTTATCTGAATATTTTTAAAAATTAAATACAGTTAACCAGTGATAGCTCGAACACTCAAACAACCGAAGTATCATTATCTGTCCTAAATATAAGACAGGTTGCAGCTTAATACAGGATGACTTATTATGCACAAAGCTTCTTGATAAGCTTTCTGCATGACTTTCACCCTGCATAAAGCAGCCACCTGCCGAAAATGTTTGCAATTTTGACTTTTAACTGTAATTTAAGGTATGTATACAAGGTATGCTCTACTCTGGTATGATCAGGATCTAGAATGTTTTATATATACTAAACGTAAAATATCTTTTACATGAATATTCATGAGGTAAAGAGTTTTAAGTAGGATGAGGTGAATCCCACATACAGTAGAACATTTCTTAAAGTGGTCATAAAAAGGGGTCTAATTATTGGTCTACTCTATAAGGTGGTTGCTTAATGCAGTTCAAAAGTAATTTGATTACTTTTGAACTGCATTAAGCAACCACCTGCTTTTTAAGACTCCTATGTTCATTAAATGAGTGGCTATTTATTAAGAAAGGTTCTTCAGTATTTTGAAACTCTTTTAAGTTTAAATCAGTGTCTTGAACTTATGAAGTAAAAAAAAAAAAGGTTTAAATAATTCAAGATTGAAAGGTCTGATAACCTCTAAATCTTAATTTAGAAACAGCTGGATAATGCTTCAGGTTTATCGGTACATTGGGTTCTAAGCTTGGCTAATTGTTCAGACCGGCCTCAATTGGTTTGTCATAAAGAATGCTTTGTACTCAGTTCATACAGCTTCAAAGCTACCCAGACAGGTACCCTTATTACACTATGTATTTGGACAAACCAATCCCCCCCCTCCACCAGGCTGTTCAGTTGAATAACCCTTTCCTGCATGAATATTCATGTAAAAAATGAGGATTAGATAATGTGTTACAGAAGCACATGGACACATGATATTTTTGACCATGCAAGAAACTGTAGAATCAGATCTATATATCATAAGCAAACAGAGCAGACCCTGGTCAGATGACTCGTACAGGAGCCATCTGATCTGGGTCTACTCTGTTTGCAAAGGCGTATTTATTGACTGTATAGGGATAAACCAATGTTGCACCATTTTTATTGCTGTCTGTTATTTAAACAAATAGGGTAGACCCTGATCAAATGTCTCATTCAGGACTCATTTGATTTGGGTCTGCACTATTGGCCTAAATTGGTCTCTTTGAATACTTAAGGAAATTAGGGTACAAGTCTTTGCATGGAAAGTAATTGTTGCTTAGTAATTGTCATTTGTAAAAATTGACATCTGCTGCAGATCTAAAAATTAATTTTTCTTATAATATTTCTCTTCCAAATTTCAGTCCAAAGGACAAACAATTTTGATGAGATACAGAATTATACCTTTGTATCTTATCTTTGCAGATATAATCACAAAATCATGACTTGTTTGCAAAGAGATGATCACCAGGTGTCAGAGCCTCAACAATTGCCCTGTCTGTTTGTTTTGTTTGAGGTTTGGTTTAACCCTTTCCTTCATATAAACAATTAAACATGTTTTCAAGCGTTTGCAAACAGAGTAGACCCAGATCAGACGGCTCCTATAGGAGCCGTCTGATCAGGGTCTGCTCTGTTTGCTAGTGGAATTTGAAAGATCGTTTTCTTTACTTTCTAAAATGGGTACAAATTATGTTCCACCTTCTATATTTCATTATAACTATTTTTGCCATGAATATTCAGTAGGTATTGTAATTTGGAATAAATATAGAACAGGGAATGGTTTAACAACACTGCGACACAGACGGATTAATATGGCGTCGATCCTATATTGATGGGTTTATACAGAAACAATTCTCATTACAGTTTCACTACAGAGAAATAAAGAAAAAATAACTTTCAGAATGCAGCAGATGATACTTTTGAAGACAACAATTATACTTACACAATTAATTAATTGAATACCCAATATATTTTTATGTTTAAAGGATAATCCGAGAACAACTTGTCAAGACACAAGTAGATCGAGTGCCCTGATTAAGTGCGTCTTAAGCCTTTGAACCTGGTGTAATGGCTTTTGCAAACGGTGTAGACCCAGATCAGAGAGCTCCTAGAGTAGCCATCTGATCAGGATCTGTACTGCCTGTCATTTTACCCTTCGCTTGCTGAATTTTAAAATACATTTCTCCTTTATTCATGCCCTGTTGTATAATTACATATATCTTCACTGTGTACAAGTATGTCGCTGTGCAATCATTGCTGTGGTGTGCACTGGTTGCACAATCAACTTGTAAATAGTGCAGACCCTGATGAGACAGCTCCTGCAGGAGCTGTCTCATCTGGGTCTTCACTATTTACAGGTACGTATATTGATGTGAATAGCAAGCGAAGGGTTAAAATCATTTAATAGCATGTTTAAGCCTTTCATTCTGATAGGACTCTATCATTAACCAGTGATAGGCCATTCCACGTTGAAAAATCAGCCTTGAGTTGAAGGAGTTAAGTAGATTTTCTCTGCCATTTCAAATTCTTTTTCGAGGTAGAGAAGTCTTCTTTTTTTGTGTGTGTCAGTTTTGTGTAACATGCCAGGGATTGTATGATCGGTGGGGGCAGTCAGTAATTGAATTGTTTACATCAGAGTCTGGTATGCTAAAGCTGATGATTACTCGAGAGTGCCCAAAGTGTCATCTGCTTCAGAATGTTTGTTTTTGCTACATTTCTGGAGTAAAAAAATATACTTCTTTACTGTCAGTGCAATGGTTATCCTTTTACTCCATGAATATTCATGTACATACTGCCTACGATACTGGTAATACTGAAATTATGAATATTAATGAGCCCATTTTTGGTATTGGTAACAACTGTAAAGTCAAATCTATTATAATTTCATAAGCAAATAGAGCAGAACCTGATCAGATATATATACGGTATATATATAGAGAGAGGAGCCCTCTGATCTGGGTCTGCTTTCTTTGTCATTCAAAAATTATCCACTTTCAACCCTGAATTATGAGAGTGGAATGACCCATCAGTGTTTAACTATACAGTCCACTCAGTATGAAGGGTTTAACCCTTTCCTCCATAAATACGCCTTTCTACGCCTCTGTAAAGTCACTATGAAACCACTGTGATAAATAGAGCATTTGCTCCTATAGAAGCAAATGCTCTATTTATCACAATGGTTTCAAACTAAAAAATTCTAACGTTTTTCCTTTTCTCTAGTTAATGCTCCTTTTAGGTAGATTTATTCAAAAAGTGGTTGGATCTAAAAATAGTCTAGGAGGAAAGGGTTATACTTGACAGAGGATTTTGAATGACAGACAATGCTCTAGGACTTGGAGCCCTCTGATCTGGGTCTGCACTGTAAATGTCTTTCAAAATATTCTATGAAATTATCCTCTTTCATACTCTTAGTTAACACCCTGAATTATGAAAGTGGAATGGCCCATCAGTATTTAACTTTAAGGTCCACTCAGTGTGAAGGGTTTAGACTTGCTGCTCAAGGATTTTGAATGACAGTCAATGCAGACTCTGAGCTGGGTCTATACTGTTTGCAAATGCCAGTAGTACATGTGTGTCTTGGGTTGAAAGGGTTAAATGCTGATGAGCCTTCCACTTTGAACATTCGTTGTTCAACAGGTTAATTTGGTCTGGTTTGTTATGTCTGTTTTGTTGTATAGTTTACATAACTGTTGTTAGGTTCAGCTGTCTTGGCCATTAGCATCTGTTTTATTGGCTTTGCACATCTGCAGGTAATCAGAATGGCAGTTATAAATAGTTAGGATATTTATCAATTAATCCTTTCTCTCTTAAAGACAAAGTTTGGAACATTTGCAAACAGAGTAGACCCAGATCAGACAGCTCCTATAGGAGCTGTCTGATCAGGGTCTGCTCTGTTTGCTTATGGAATAAATATATATTCAGTTCTGTTTCTGTCACAGTCAAAAAAATCATTAATATTGTGTAATTATAAATAATATGCCCATGAATATTCATACAGTAATAAATTCTTAAATTGATATTTTTGGGTACATGGTTAACCCTTTCCCTCATAGGCTTTTCTTAGATCCAACGTCTTTGAATGAATCTACCAAAAAGGAGCATTAATTAGAGAAAAGGATTTTTTTAGAATTTTGGTTGTTCCGAAACCATTGTGATAGATATGGATAGATCTGATTCTATAATTTCTGCAAAGGTAAAAAATCCTGTGTTAATGTACCACTATAAAAATTCAGCAAATAAATATGTCATGATTTCTTACATTAATTTTGAACAGTTAAAGCTTAGTCATGTACTTTGTGAATATTCAGGTAACACACCATGATTATCTAAAGAAGTAGGGGCTATATTGGAATCGCACACATCCGTATGTCAGTCCGTCCTTCCATCCGTCCATCCATCCAGATTTTTGTCCGGAGCATTACTCCTAAAGTATTATAAGCACTATGAAACTTTATATGTGGATAGAGGGTGATGACAGGATGTTCAGTTAACAGGGTTGTAACTCTAAAGTAATTTTTGAGGGAGTTATTCCCCTTAGTTACTTTTCAGAAGCAATTTTTTGTCCGGAGCATAACTTGTCAAGTATTGTAGGCACAACTGTAAAATTTTATATATGGAATATGGATAGAGGGTGATGAGGATGTTCAGTCAACAAGGATTGTAAGTTGTAACTCTATATAAAGTCATTTTTGAGGGAGTCATTCCCCTAAGTTACTTTTCAGAAGCAATTTTTTGTCTGGACTATGACTTCTCAAGTATTGTAGGCACAACTGTGAAACTTTGTACATGTATATGGATAGAGGGTGGTGAGAGGATGTGCAGTCAACAAGGGTTGTAACTCTAAATTCATTTTTAGCTCGTCTGTTTTGAAGAAATCACAAGCTATTGTGATAATTGTCGCAACTCCGGCGTCCGCGTCGTTGTCGTCCAAAATCTTACCATTGACCATAACTTCTTAAATTTTTCATTTACAACCTTCATTTTTGGTATGCATGTTCATCTTGACAATGACGACAGTCATGAGCATTTGCACCCGCTTGCGCTGCTCTTGTTAGGGCATTATAATTCCCCTTTGTTACTTTTCATAAGCAATTTAAGTGGATGAAAGGATTATTGAGCTATTGCCTCTTGTATTGAAGTCATTGGATCTTGTGACAAGGTGGGGGTGGGGGTATTAATCACCTTTTGGATAGCTCTAGTTTATAATGACATTTGAACACCAGAAATTTTAGCCCTGGCAAAAACTAGTATAAGGTCCGATATAACTTCTGAAGCAAACAGAGCAGACCCAGATCAACATGTTCAACAGGATCAACATACCTTAGTCTAAGTATACGCACACCAAGTCTCCCTTTCCACCAGTTAGGAAAGCTGCATAATAGTGAACACATTTTGATAAACTGACTCCTATAGGATCAGTGTCTGCTCTGGTTGCTAATTGCAATTATGTCTACAGTTTCTGCCAAATATTTTCTAGTTTCTTATGCCATTATATTAAATAAGCTGATAAACATGACTATTTATGGAGTAAATGGTTAGGCCCTTCCACATTGAATATTTGTGCTTTCGAAAGGTTAAATCTTTACTACATAGATTCACATTAATGTACATGCCTTTGCAGACAGAGTAGACCCAGATCAGATGGCTCCAGTAGGAGACGTCTGATCAGGGTCTGCTCTGTTTGCTTTATGAAATAATATAGATATGATTCTACAGTTTCTGTCATGGATAAAATTTTATGTATTCACAATATGTTACGAATATACATCCAATTAAAATTCATGATGTCATTATTTCTTACATGGATATTCACGGGGTAAAGGGTTTATGATTGATTGTTCTGATGGTCTGTGTCTATTTCAGGTAACCATGAAGGCGGGTCTCACATTGGTACAAAAGGTCTGTACAACTGTACTGTGGCTTTCATGTCAAAGTGTATGAATGGGCGAAGATGTAGACAGTCCTGTAAGTCGATGGGTGCAGCCAAGTATCGCTGGTTTCATGAGGGCTGTTGTCAGTGTGTGGGGGACACTTGTATGGACTATGGGCTGAATGAACCCATGTGTTTAGACTGTAAATCAGCTGAGGAAGAGGCAGAGTTGGAGGCGGAGTTACAGGCAGACTTAGAAGATAAGGAAATTGACATCAAAGAAGATGATGAGGAAATGGAAATCAAAGAAATGGATATAAAAGATGTAGAGGCTGAAACAGTTGGATAAGGGTTCTGTCAATGAAATGCATTCAGGTTACTGTATTAATCCTTTATCTCATGGACATGCCTTTTGATGGTGTTGCTAGCAGAGTAGACGCAGATCAGACAGTGACTGTAGGAGTTGTCTGATCAAGGTCTGCTCTGTTTACTTGTAGAGTAAATTTGATTCTCTGCTATTTGCCATAGAAATAAATTTCCCTGTTTTATACTTATGCAAGAATTGAATTAGTATTCAAAATGGATGAGATCTTGCATGAATATCCACGAGGTAAAGGGTTAAAGCATTCACATGGATTTGTAATGATTGCTGAACAATGATGAAGAACTCATTCTGAAACACAAAAGATATTAATTTATCCATGTTTATGGAGTGCATTTACTTAGATCTTTGAGAGTGATCATCAGGGGCCCGTCTTGCTAAAGATTGTACAAATGAGGATGTTGACGTTCTAAATTACAAATGGAAGTTGCAGTTGTATATTAGAACTTACCATAATTACTGGAATATCAGAGCTACAGATAAATGTCGGTACTCAATTAATAAATTGGTCCATTCTCCATCAAACTCTATGTTGTGAACACTCTTTAGAATCGTCTCTTTGAGACGATTCTAAAGAGTGGTCACAACATAGAGTTTGGTCGAGAAATAAAGAGGTTATTCATGAAAATGTTTTAATTTACGCATCTTATCGGGAGCTCTGATACAACAATAATTTCAGCTATCAGAATGGTAGCGAATTTCATAAAGTAAGGACTTCCGATAATTTTGGTCATACGATCTTTAGTATGAATCGTCCCTGAATATGTTACAAACCAGAATGTGTTTGTTCATTTCACTTTTGGGAACCCAGATGTGGTACCTGGAAATTAACCCTTTACTCCATACATGTAGGTATGCTTTTTAACTCCTTTGCCAACAGAGTAGACTAGATCGGACGGCTCCTGTTGGAACCTTCTGATCGGGGTCTGCTGTGTTTGCATGTAAGATAGTATACGGTTGTTTTACAGTGTCTGCCATGACCAAAATGTTTTGTGTTTATATGCCATTATAAAAACACATCAGATTGATATTCATGACATGATGTCACATTGATATTCATGACATGATGTCACATTGATATTCATGACATGATATTCATGACATGATGTCACATTGATATTCATGACATGTCACTATTTGTACCTGGAGTAAAGGGTTAAAACCCTCTTTCTCCACAGTTTTTACAGAATCATTGAAAAAGAATTGCAATAAAATCATGCAGAACATTCACTGCCATTCATAACACATACAGTAAAACTCCTAATGCGACCAGCAAAAAGGGGCGTAATTCACAGTGGCAAAGGCAGGTGGTAGCTTAATGCAGGACAAAAGTTATGCAGAAAGCTCCTACAGGAGCTTTCTGCATAACTTTCGTTCTGCATTAAGCAACCACCTGCTAATAAAGACAGCCATGCTTATTCATTAAGTGATTGCATTAGAGGGGTTTTACTGTACATTTGTAGGTGTGTTGACACTTTGAATGCATGGGTGAAATATTCAAACATTGATGCATATGCACTGTTTGTTATTTCGAATGCTTTGCAATGAAATTTACCCATCAATATTAATTATTATTAACCCTTTACTCTGTGAATATTCATTTTAGAAAAAAATGATGTCATGAATATTTATAAGCTGAATTTTTTATTATGTTATATGAACACAGGATATTTTGGCCTGGTGGAAGCCTTAAATTAGATCTATATAATCTCATAAACAAACAGCAGTCACTGATCATATGGCTCCAACAGGAGCCATCTGGTTTGGGTCTTCTCTGTTTGCAAAAGTGTATATTTGGAGTTAAGGGTTAGTGGACGCTACCCCAAGAGAGTGGGGGGTCATTCCTCCTTGAAAATTCAACCTTCAAAGAGTTAATTTAGAATTTGGTGAAGCTTCGAACTTGTATAATATTCATCACCATCACATACGTATTTGCCATTAATTATACCACTGCAAATGAAGTTTAGTTGGGGTATATAGAAGTCTCCATGTCTGTCCTTTGGTTCGTTTCTCAGTGTGTTGGTCTTTATTGTCTGCAGTTTTTCTCAGCAACTATTCCTATGAAACTTTGTGAGAATATTTGATTATCGAGAGGAAATGCACATACCGGTATTTTTACAATCTTTCAGTTGGACAATTGTTTTACAGATGTGGCTACTTGATTATTGAAAATATAGCATACACTGATGAACACTTCTGTGGGGGTATGAATTCTTTACCAATGCAGATGTCTGTTCACATCTTTGCAAACAGAGTAGTCCCAGATCAGGAGGTTCCTGTAGGAGCTGACTGATCAGGGTCTACTCCGTTTGCTTATGGAACTATATACATCTGACTCTACTTCTTCTACCAAGGTCAAATTATCCTTTGGTCAGATCCTGTTATAAAAAATCATCAGAGCTACAGATAGAGGTGCGTACCCAAATACTAAAATACAGAGCTACAGATAAAGGTGCGTACCCAAATACTAAAATCGTCATTTCTCCACCAAACCCTATACTGTGACCACTCTTTAGAATCGTCTCTTCGAGACAATTCTAAAGAATGGTCACAGTATAGGGTTTGGTGGAGAAATAAAGGAACTATCCTTGAAAATGTTGAAATTTACGCATCTTATCTGGAGCTCTGATTCATCTTATTAATATTCATATGGATATCAATATTCATCAGGTATAAGCTTAACCAGTGCCAGTGATGGTTCTTGTTGATGTTTGTTGTAGCGTAGTACATGTACATTTTTGTGTTGGTGAACATAAACAGATCTGAAATTTGTTTATCACTTGTCAAGTATTAAGCCTTACATTTACATTAATTGGAAAATTGTATACAATAACCATTTACTCCATGAATATTCATGTAAGAAACAATGACATCATGAATATCAATTAGATGGATTTTTATAATGGGCAAATGGACACAGGAAATGTTGTTCATAACAGAAACAGTAGAATTATATCCATAAGCAAACAGAGTAGACCCAGATCAGATGGTTCCTGAAGGAGTCATTTGATCTGGGTCTGCTCTGTTTGCAAATGCATTAAAAAGGGTATTGATGGAGTAAACGGTTCATTTCCTAAATTGATCAGTGACTCTTCAGTAGATGTTATTTTTCCCAGTACATGTATATGTATAAATTGTCTTGGTGTAAATTAAAGGCAGACATCAGTTTTTAACCTTTTACTCCATAAATATGCTTTTGCATATAGAGTAGACCAAGACCAGATGGCTCCTGCAGGAGCCATCTGATCAAGGTCTGCTCTGTTTGCTTATAGAATTATATATCTACGATTCTACAGTTTCTGCAAAAAAAGTTGTGTTTATGATTATTCATGATGTCATTATTTCCTACATAAATATTCATGGAGTCAAAGGTTAATGTTGCAAAATTACCCTTAAAATTGTATTCACGAAACCCATCTTAAACACATTACAATTAATGTTTTAAATTTGAACACAAAATGTAAGACTTGATAATTATCTTCATATCAATATGTGACTCTTAAAATTTTGTTTTGGACAAAAATCAAAGGAGGGGAAATATGGCACAGAACTAGCTCATGGCTTATATAGCCAGCCAGAGTTTCCGCCAGATTTTCCCATGCTTGTGGCTGGTAGAGATGAAAATTAAAGAATCAAATATAGATATGTATATTATTATAAAACTGAAATTTGTAATATAATTTCTAGTGGTAATAGTAATGTTTTAGGTGTTTTATGAATGTAATTTATTCAGTAATTTTGCAAAATCAAACTGCGATGGCTGCCCCTAAAATGGGGAAACGACAATTTATTTCATGCAATAATGCTATTAAATATAATATGTACCTTTGATGAGGTCCCAATTCACTAAAATCAAACTAAAGTATATTTCATCGAATCAATTTATATTCCATACATTGAAGAAGATGTTTGTTTTCAAAGCAGTTGCTTAAGACTATGATATTTTGTGTTACCCTTTACCTGATAAAGATACCTTTCCACACTTTTTTCAAACCATTTAATACCTAATAGAAACACCTTTTCCACATGTTTTTCAAACAGAGTAGACCTAGGTCTACTGTGCTTGCTTATAGCATTATATAGATCTGATTCTAGTGGGTGTCTTGGCAAAGACAGCCTGAGGTCATTTGCAATTATAAAGAACCATGTAATAAATATTCATACCATCATTATTTCTTTCATGAATATTCATCAGGTAAAGGGTTAGTGAATACAAGAGGTTGTGAACAAATATAATAATGTATTAGGAGTCTTATTTATAGAGCTTGAAACTTTGTACATTTTTCTATATTTGTCAGTGTTTTATAAGAGCTACAGATAAAGATGCATATTCAAATACCTTATACGGTAAAATCTCGATTATTCGAACACTAAAATATGTGTTATTATCGATCTAAAGACAGGTGGCAGCTTACTGCATGGTGAAAGTCATGCAGAAAGCTCCTCTAGGAGCTTTCTGCATGACTTTTGCCATGCATTAAGCAGCCACCTGCCTAAACGGGTCTAAATGTTTCTATACAGAAAATTTGAATAATCAAGATTTTACTGTACTAAAATCATCACCAAATCCAAGATGTAACCACTCTTTAGAATTGTCTTTTCAGGACGATTGTAAAACGAGGTCACACCATTTGGTTTGGTTGAGAAACACAGGAGCTATTCTTAAATATGCTATTATTTATATGTTTTGTCTATTCTTCTGAATTTATACATATTTTAAATGTTAGTGGATTTATCCTTTTCCCCCTCATTGTTTTGTATTTATATATTATTCAAGTGCTTCCTTGCGAGAAGTGCTCTGTATTGCCAATATTTAAGACAGAAATAACTGTCTATAACAACCACTAATGAACATTTAGTATAAAGGAAAAATGACTGAATGGGTATTAATTAGCTGAATTTTATAATGGCATTGTGAATAAGAGAATATGGCACCATAGCAGAAACTGTAGAATCAGATCTATACTATTTCATTAGCAGAGACAGACAGAGAAGACCCTGATCAGGCAGCTCCTACAGGAGCTGTCTGATCTGGGTCTACTCTGTTTGAAGTCATCAATATAAGGGACAGGGTTAATAGACAGCAGGTAGCTGAATGCAGAATGAAAGTTAATCAGAAAATTCCCTTTCTGTATTAAGCACTTTCTGCTGTGTAGTTCCGAGGACTTATTACTCTTACGTGTTTTGAAAGAACTTAGGCAAATAGTATAGACTCAGAATTAATGTCTCCTGAAGGAGCAGTTTGATTAGGGTCTACATCACTTTGCATGTACTCACACTGGTAAAAAGCTTTTTATCAACGTCCATTGTCCTGTGATGTTTTAAATGGACATTGGTTTTTGCTTTAACCCTTTATTAGACACCTTTGCGAACAGAGTAGACCCAGATAAGGGTATGTTGTGGTTGCTTATGAAATTATAATAGACTTGACAGCAAACAGAGTAGACCCAGATCAGATCAGACAGCTCCTACATGAGCTGTCTGATCAGGGTCTGCTGTTTGATTATGAAATCCTATACAATGTACTCTAGTTGTCCTAAGTATTTGGAAAAACAAACTTAGGAATTCATATAGTTCAAATTCAGATCAAACAGCCCCTGATCAGGGTCTACACTATTTGCCACTATGTCAGCGTATAATTGTAAACCTCTTAAAATGGTGCCAAATTTACTTATTCAGCTTTACAGACTGTCTGAATACTTAGTTTATTAGGGTACCGTAATAATTCGGCTAATTAATATGTCATGATGTCATTGTTTCTTATATGAATACATGTATTCATCAGGTTAAGACTTAAGAGTATATCAGATATATTTTTCTTTGCATTTGAGTATAGAAATGTATACATTTAGAGGTACTAAGGCATTTAGATACATGTATGGTGCTTATTTATATAAAGTGTTTGCTTGGAAACACATGAAATAGAATCAAAGTTCGGGGTCTGGCATGGGTGAAATGCTGACGAGTTTTAAAGTGGAATAACCCTTCATTCTTTAAAGATAGATTCCATTCAATATGAGTTTTCTGTTATGCTTTTAACCTCTGCCCTTTTCACCTTTGCAAACAGAGTAGACCCAGATGTTGTAGGAACTATCTGACCAGGGTCTTCTCTGTTTGCTTATATGTTACAGGTGCTCTATTTTATGCTATGGTAGTAACATCTCATTTTATATTTTTACAACAAGAATTAAATTAATTTTAAAAATGGATAGATCCTTGCATAAATATGCATTATTGAAAGGGTTAACAAAGCTTCAGAATATCTTAAGTCTTTAGATATACAGTAATACCTCTCTATAACGGCCACTAAATTGTGCACATTAGTTGGTATTTTGGGCAGGTGGCTGCTTAAAGCAAGGTGAAAGTAAAACAGAATGCTCCTATAGGAGCATTCTGTTTTACTTTCACCTTGCTTTAAGCAACCACCTGCCTTTAACACAACATACTTGATGTAATTTAGTGGCCGTTATAGAGAGGTTTTACTGTACTTTCATGTTTATCTGAATAGTTCAGATTTTTTTTTTAAATTGAATAGGGTATTTTCTTCAGTCTAATAGCAATGTATGTTTTTATTACCAACTCACTTTGAAACTTTTTCTGAATCATCAAAGTATTTTAGAGGAAGCTTTTTTCAAATGAGCATCAGATTGGAACACATTACAGAACAATTATCTTATACCTGATAGAGATGTTTGTAAGCAGAGTAGACCCAGATCAGATGGCTCCTATGGGAGTCATCTGTTCAGAGTTTGTTGTGTTTGCATAATTATGGAGTAATAAAGATCTTGTTTTTGCCTTGGAAACAAATTCCCTTGTTCATAATGCAGTTATTAAAATTCATCTAATTAATATCCGTAGTCATTATTTTCTACATGAACATTCATCAAGAAAAGGGTTAAGTTTGTGTACAAAGAGTGAACTATTGTAGAGTTCAGTCTTGCATTTGAGATATGTATACCAATTCACTGTCCATTCTATTTGTAAATTTAATCATTTGCACCATTTAAAGCCTATGCATTTGTCATTTTTAACCCTTTACTCCATATATACACATTTTCATGCCTGTTCAAACATAGTAGACCCAGCTCAGATGGCCCCTTTAGTAGACCCAGATCAGATGGCTCCTGTAGGAGCTGTCTGATCTGGGTCTGTTTGTTAATGGAAAAATATAAAACAGATTCTAAAAAAAATCTTATGTTTTTATGCCATTATCAAATTGCATGTACAATGTAATTGATATTCATGATGTCATTATTTCTTTCATGAATATTCATGGAGTAAAGGGTTAATGCACAAGGGAATTTTTTACTATGTTATGTTCATGTACAAATGTCAGACATGCTTGCTTTTACTGTTGGTCTTTTACACAATATTGTCAGCTTTACATTTTAGACAAAATTTACATCAGTTTTTGGTGTTCGTTTTCGTATCATTCAGATGTTACAATATTTATTTGTCCGCAATACAGTGTTTACAGGTAATTGCTAGTAAAGGATGAATTTCCTAGTTTTGTGTTTGTGGTTCTTCCTCCATCTACTATCTATGATTTTGTCACATTTTATAACTCTTTGCATGCTGCAAAAGATGCTGTTTCAATTCTGAAAAATATTTTTTCTTTAACCCTTTCCTCCAATTTATTGCTAGTGTGCAAACAGTTAACCCTATACCTGATACAGATCCTTTATCATGCCATAGCTGAGTAGACACAGATCAGGGTCTGCTCTATTTGCTTATAGACTTATGCTTATGCACCATAAGAGCAAAATTAATGCTCTATGTATCACAATGATTTCAAAACTACACAATTCAAAATCCCCCAGATCAGATCTGGGGGGCATATTGTTTTTGTCCTGTCTGTTTGTCCATTTGTTTGTTTGTCAGTAACTTTAACATTGGTCATAATTTTTGAGCCAGTACAGAATCTGATAGAGACTTGATATTTGGCATGCATATGTATCTCATAAAGCCGAACATTTTGAGTGGTGACATATCAAGGTCAAGGTCAGAGGTCAAATATATAGGTCAAATCACCGACTTAAACATTGGCCATTACTTTTCAACCAGTAGAGATAGAGACTTGATATTTGGCATGCATGTGTATCTCATGAAGCTGCACATTTTGAGGGTGACATGTCAAGGTCAAGGTCATTCTTCAGGGCAGGGCTCTAGAAATTTTCAAATCCCAACCGGTCCAGCCGAGAAACGGACATTTGCCCCACCATTTTTCGATGAGCGGACATTAGCCCCTCATTATATGTCCACTGGTAGTATGTTTGAATATGTGCCATTTGTCCCCTTATAGTTTGTTTGTAATAAATTATGACAGCATTAAATCTCGAAATTTGTGAAAACTAATGACAGTTGACATTCGCGAAAACTAATGACATTTCAAGTCGGCATGCGTGACAGTTTTGAAGGCTTTGAACGAGAAGCAAGGAAACTAGCTTACATGATTGGTAATTATTATTTAGCTTATGATGCATACGTATTTCTCATCAGATAAACGAAAGCCACTACTCAGAATTGTTTTTCTCTTCACTGACTTCAGTACAATAAATGGAGCTCTTTAAATGTGGAGTCTCGAAAATAGGTCAACCTTTAACTTGAATCAAGCACAGGGGACCGTCCCAATGAAGTATGAACCTGGATAGAAAAAAATGTATGAACACTAGATATATAGGGACCGTCCCAATGAAGTATGAACCTGGACAGAAAATATGTATGAACACCAGATATAATAATTATAGTCTATATATCTCGTGATCATACATTTTTTTCTGCCCAGGTCCATACTTCATTGTGGCGGTCTCCCGTGGAATCATCCGGACATTTTGTTGACTTTTTATGATTCTTCAAAGTAAATTGTGTTGCTGATGGATATCAAGAGAGTATTTGCTCATAAAAACCTGATACCAAAATGTTATGTGTCAGTGACATTTCAGCCTTGATTACAGATCTATTCCTTTAGATAAACATATCCTTCTTTTTAAATACAAAAAAATAGAGTAGCCTTAATATACGGATTGTTACAGTAATTAAATAAACAAACATAATTAGGCGACATTTCATTAATTTACTACGGACCGTTTGTTACCAGGTAAAATGTAGGTAATTACGACATCAATGCCAATTACTGCATAAACAATTAGAACTGTTTGCGGCATAAGAAATAGATGAAGTGCACAATGCCTAGCACGTCTTATCAATATTACATGGCTCAGTGGCTAGCTGCAAGAGGTAAGTATGTCAAGACCGACTGGCCCATAATCCTGACCCCAGGCATTTAATCCCTTGACACGTTTATGACAGGGCACTTACGAATTGCAACATTTAGCTAATAGACCGATGATTCTAATTAGATACGTGTAGTCTGCTTGAAATTTTGGGACCGATTTTTTTTCAAATTCTGTCGTACAAACCGGTCTGAGAAGTCAAAAATCGGTCCAGACCGGCGATTTTCCGGATTTCTAGAGCCCTGCTTCAGGGTCAAAGGTCAAATTGGCCGGGACATAGTGTTTTACCAATAGAATCAAGCATGGGTTTTGTTAAAGACAGATGTTTCTATACCCGAGGTTGGTATGTTCCAGTCGGAAACGAGCTTTAGCGAGTTTCTGACAGGAACAGAAAAACCGAGGGTATAGTAACCCCCCCCCCCCCCCCCACACACACACCTTGATTATTTTTCTCGCTGAAATCTGCCCTAAAACCAAGTAAATTAAAGGATGTTGTGAAGTACTACTTTCCATTGGGTAATACGACTTCCATAGCAACAAGTTGCAGGTGACATTAAATGTTATTATACCTCACATGATTTTCCTATACAAATTTTCCATATGCCCACCATGAAACAATTTGTACTCCGCCAGTACTGTTAGCATGTACTGAATAGAAGTGTAAAGCTGTTCCGCGATTTTTAAGCACAAAGTATAACTTTTGTTTCAAACTGTTTATTGTTGCTATTAAATAAATCTTTTTGCTGTCGAAAGTGATTGTGCTGTTCGTAGTGTTCGGTATAATAAAATAAATATCACATACTATGGAGAGCGACAACATGTATTGTCAACCCTGGGTATGGTAATGTCCACCTCGGCTAACGCCTCGGTGAACATAACCAACCTCGGGTTGACAATACGTGCTGTCTCTCTCAAAAGGATGTGATATTTATATAATGTCATTTGTTACCATATGACATTACCATAAACATTACGTTTTGGCGCAAAATATAAATGACTGAGGGACTACAACACAACGTATCAATTTTAATTTATAAACTCTTTGACTATTGAAATGTTGGTATAATTCTGTAAGAGTTCCTTCCCTTGTATTGAGTTTACCAGCCGTATGCACCTGTATGTGTCTCTGATTTTACCTAATCACGTGTATGAATACACCAGACAAGGGGTGTTCCAGATATTTAAAGGAGTTCTAGTACTGCTATTTTTAGTAACTCGGCTTATCTAGCACGTCTGAGAAGCGAGAAATATAGATCTGATTCAACAGTGTCTGCCTTGGCATGAAATTTCTGTTTTCATATGCCATTATAACAATTTAGTTTATAAGTTCATGATGTTATTATTTCTGACATGAATATGCATACAAGAAAGAGTTATCAAACTTAACAGTTACTTGGAGTTTAACCCTTTCCTTCAATTAAACACTTTTTCACACCTTTGCAAACAGAGTAGACCCAGATCAGACAGCTCCTTTTGGAGTTGTCTGCACTGTTTGCTTATGGACTTATATAGAACTAATTCCAGTTTCTGCTATGGTAAAAAAATTGTGTTCATGTTCCATTATTAAAATTTGGCAAATTAATATTCATGATGTCAAATTTTTACTCGAATATTGAACCGGTCAAGGATTAATGATCGACTATGGAGTATTTTTCATTAATACCATCATTGTTATCATTTCTTAGGGGGGCATAATGTTTACAAACCTACACCAGTACAGTAGAACCTGTATTAACCCTTTTAACATGAATATTTATGTAAGAAATTATAACATCATCAAAACTAACTACACTAAACGGCAGCTGTACATAGGACGTTTTGGCTCAGACAGAAATGTAGAATTAGATCTATATTATATAATAAGCAAACAGCAGACCTTGATCAGATGGCTCCTAAAGGAGCCGTCTTATCTGGGTCTACTCTGTTTACTAAGGTATAGAAAGGCGTATTTATAGAGTAAAGGGTTAAGCGGCCATTCATTTATTAAACATAAGAGTCTTAAAAAGCAGATGGTTGCTTAATGCATGGTAAAAGTAATGCAGAATGCTCCTATAGGACCTGTAATTAGACATCTTTTTGACTACCACTTAACCCTTTCCCTCATATAAACGCGTTTTATGCATTTGCAAACAGAGTAGACCTAGATCAGACGGCTCCTAGAGGAGCCGTCTTATCAGGGTCTACTCTGTTTGCTAAAAGAATTTGATAGAGCTATTTCTTTAGCTTCTAAAATAGCTGCAATGTTCCATCTTCTATATTTCCTTATAAATATTTTGACCATGAATATTCAGTAGGTATTGAAATTTGGAATAAACATAGAACAGGGAAAGGGTTAAGACAGGTTCTTCTGTAGTTTCAATTTACGGAAAACAGAAGAGCTAAGTTTTAACTCTAAAGATTGATACATAAAATATATCTGACATAAAAACAATCACTTTGAGATAAAATACGAAACAGAGTAAAGACTTGCAAGAAAACAAAAGCCAAAGTATTTGGGCAACATCTTTTATTTTGATATTTCACACTGTATGACACTTTGAACATTCTGGTCAAGTTTAACTACTTGCACGCTAGCGGACAAAATTTGATTATGTATACAAACAGATGGGATGCAAATCAGGATTTGACACTTTTGCTAACAGAGGAGCGGTCTAATCTAGGTCTACTTTGCCCAGGACTTTACTTCGTATAAATGCATTTTTATGCATTTGCAAAAAGAGTAGACCCAGATCAGATGGCTCCTACAGGAGTCGTCTGATCAAGGTCTGCTCTGTTGGCTAATGGATTTTGAAAGGTCTGTTTCTTCACTTTCTAAAATGGCTACAATGTTCCACTTTCCATATTTCATTATAACTATTTTGTCCATGAATATTCGGTAGGTATTGAAATTTGGAATAAACATAGAACAGGGAAAGGGTTAATACAGTAATGTAAACGAAAAACATAGTATATGATAAATCTTCAGCTGTTGTACTATTTTAGTGTACAATAAAAGTTGATTAACCCTTCGTTTCCCTCAAATAAACACCTTTTCCACATTTGCAAACATGGTAGACCCAGATTAGATGGCTCCTATAGGAGCCGTCTGATCAGGGTCTGCTCTGTTTGCTTTTGACATGAAATAGATCGGATTCTACAGTTTTCGTCAAAGTAAGAAGTTTCCTCGATACGTTTACAGTATAAAAATCCATGATGTAATTACTTCTTACATGAATATTGAACAGGGAAAGGGTTAACTGCCTTTGAACACAATGTAGATCCCTATCAGCTGCTGGGTCTGATCTGGGTCAGCATTCACCACCTTAACCCTTTACCTCATGAATATTGCTGTAAAAAATAATGTATCTTTGTCTACTCTGTTTGCATTGAAATTTGTTGTTAATAGAAATATCTATTGGGTAAATGAATCCATTGTAATTACTATACACCAGGCCTTCCAGTAAAGTAGGAGTTTTTTCTGACAGAAAATAGTAGGACTATTTTTTTAAAAAAAGTAGGAACTTTGTTTTTTAGAATAAGTCCTTAACTTCTCAACCAAACCCTATGTGGTAAAACATAGGGTTTGAGGGAGAAATGACAACACAAGACTTAATATTTGAATATATATCTTTATCTCTAATATTTAAACCTTATTCACATCAATTGAAAAAACAAGCAGCTTCACACTTTTTTAGCAATTTCTTTCATGAATATTCATGGAGTAAAGGTTAATGCAACTAAGTCAATCAAACGGAAGGAAAAAAACAAAACACCAGCAGAATGGCTACCCCATTATCAACTATGGTTACCTAACTTACCCTTTATTTAACCCATTTTCTCCTACTGATGCCTTTTCATACCTCTGTACGTCACTTTCTGAAATCATTACGATAATGTTCTATTTATCACAATGGTTTCAAAAATAACAATTCTCTGAAATTTTCCTTTTCTCTAATAAATGCACCTTTTTGGTAGATTTATTCAAAATGGCTGGTTCTATAAATAGTCTAGGAGGGAATGGGTTAACAAATGTTAAAGGAAGACCTTTTCCCTTTAATATACATGTATTAATATTATGAATGTATCAAACATATGATTGAACCCATTAACTCATAGGCTATTTTTAGATCCAATCTCTTTGAATAAATCTACCAAAAGGGAGCATTATCTACAGAAAAGGAAATTTTTTTAGAATTTAATAGTTCTGAAACCATTGTGATAAATAGAGCATTTGCTCCTTAGGAGCAAATGCTCTTTTTATCACAATGGTTTCAAAAAGTGACTTTTACAGAGGCGTAGAAAGGCGTATTTATGGAGAAAAGGGTTAAAGGCAGACAATTATTTTGATTTTGCAAAATGACATGCCTTTTCGAAATATATTTTATTGAATCAAACTGTCTTTAAATTATGAAAATGTTTGCCATAGAAAACAGCAGAAAATACAAGCAGACAGCTGACCCTGGTCAGACAGCTCCTACAGGAACTGCCTGAATGGTTTCTATTTTGTTTGCATTGTTTAAGAAATGGGGTTACTATGGTAACATTACTGGTAACCATTTTCGAAGAAAAACTAGAGATGTGTCCATAGGACACTGATGCCACCACTTCAGATTTTTTGTCACAGAGGGTAAGGTCCATAATCATGTATGCAACGACTGAAGCAATTTACATGGCTATCAAACTTGACCAAGATATAATGGCCACAAACGTGTGTAAAGTTTGGTGTGTATTGGACAAATACTTTCCAAGAAAGAGCCCAGACAAATTCTTCTAGTTGTGCATACGTATGTACGTACATACGTGTGTACGTACGGACAAGGGCAACCCTATATGCCATCACTATGTGGGGGCATATAAAAGGGAGAAATCTGCTATATCACATAAACATGAAAACTGAGTACTTAAAATATTCTTTTGTAAATGGCAATGGAAAAAATGACGAGAAATTATCATAAGGCCACTTGAAATATCACAAGTGAATGAAATATACAGTTTTTGGATTTCAATAATGAGAAGAAAGTATGATTTTCTCATCTATGTTAATTTTGTATCAGTTTTTCCATACTGACCAGGTAGCTGCTTTAATAATAATAATAATAGTGACAAAACAATCTGGATAAACATTCTATTGAAAAATAACAAACTGTAAACAGACATCAGTTTTTATTAGCTGGATTTTGATAATGGTACATGAATAGGGTTTTGGCTATAGCTGTAAAACCTGATCTGTATATTTCCATAAGCACACAGAGCAGACCCTGATCAGATGACTCCTACACAAGCTATTTGATCTGGGTCTACTTATTTGAAAAAGGTCCAAAAGGAGCCTCTATCAGGTTAACCCTTTCCCTAGAAAAAATTAATGTAAGAAATAATGACTACAGTAAAACCTCACTATAACGGCCACTGAATTGTGTTAATTATTTGGTATTTAGGGCAGGTGGCTGCTTAAAGCAAGGTGAAAGTATAACTTTCACCTTGCTTTAAGCAGCCACCTGCCTTTAACACAAAATACTTGATGTAATTCAGTGGCCGTTATAGAGAGGTTTTACTGTATGTGAATATAAATTAACCTAATTTTTAACAGAATTATTACCCAGGGATTTTTTTATGACAGAAACTATAGAATCAGGTGGATTTAATGTCATGAGCAAACAGAGCAGACCTTGATCAGATGGCTCCAACAGCAGACACCTGTTCCGGGTCTACTCTGTTTGCAAAGGCATTGAAAAGTGTTTATATGAGGTAAAAGGTTAATTGCAAAAGCGATTCATAAGCAACAGGAATATTGCAAACAATGCCCTATCAACACACATACTAGCATCTTAACCCTTTCTATAAAGTTAACTCTCTACTCCAACAAGAGCACCGTAAGCGGGTGCCAACGCTCATCTGTCATCATTGTCAAGATGAACATGCATACAAAAAAATGAAGGTTATAAATGAAAAATTGAAGAAGTTATGGTCAATGTTAAGATTTCGGACGACAATGACGACGCGGACGCCGGAGTTACAACAATAGCTCCTGATTTCTTCAAAACAGACGAGCTAAAAATAACCCTTTTAACCCATTCCCTCATATTGATGACTTTTGACGACTCTGTTCACGTCACTTTGTGAAACCGCAAATGCTCTATTTATCACAATGGTTTCAAATTACAAAATTCTAAAATTTTCATTTTCTCTAGTTAATGCTCCTATTTGGTAGATTTATTCAAAGAGGTTGTATCTAAAAATAGCCTATGAGGTAATGTTAATGCCTTTGTAAACAGAGAAGACCCAGATCAGATGGCTCCTGCAGGTGCTGTCAGTGAACGTTTCTACGCCTGTGTAAAAGTCACCCGTTGAAACCAGTGATAAATAGAGCATTTGGTCCTATAGGAGCAAATGCTCTATTTATGAAATTATCACAAATGGTTTCAAACTACAAAATTCTTAAAAGTTTCCTTTTCTCTAGTTAATGCTCCTTTTTGGTAGATTAATTCAAATAGGTTGGATCTAAAAATAGCCTATGGAGGAATGGGTTGAGCTCATAATTATGTATTCCATTCATCTATCTTAGATACTCAGAGTTACCAGATGCTCTATTAAGCATAATGGTTTCAAGAAGTGACTTTTACAGAGGCGTAGAAAGGCGTATTTATGGAGGAAAGGGTTAACCCTTTATTCCATGAATATTCATGAAAAAAATAACAATATCTTTCAAATTATTTACTGATTTTTTTTTAAAATGGGATATGAATACAAACATGTTTGGCCATGGCAGAAACTGTAGAATCAGATCTATATTTTTCCATAAGCAAACAGAAAGAATCCTGATTAGATGGCTCCTACAGGAGTGGTCTGATCTAGATCTACTCTGTTTGCAAAGGTATTAAAAGGATTATCTATCAAGTAAAGGATTAATTTTAGTATTTGGAGTTTCTGGATGATTGGACATACTCATCAAAAAGAGGAAAAACAGGATGAAAATCTAAAACACAAACAAAAATACTATTTTGACAATGAAATAAAATATATATACAATTCAAGACCATGATATTATCCCAGACATAATTTACTCAATGTAAAAAAATACAAAATACTGACTTACATTTGAATAAACCAAGAACATAAATTCATAATTTTAGCATATTGCACTTATAGACCATAAGGAGAGATGTAGATTTCTTATCTCTCTAAATCTCTTTGCCAAACACTAACTTGCTGGTTACTAATTATATATATATATATATCTACAGTTCTGACTAAAAATTCATTAACCCTTAACTCCATGAATATTCATGTAAAAATGACATCAGGAATATCTATTTTGTTATCCCTATCTGTTAAAGGCAGGTGGCTGCTTAAAGCAAGGTGAACGTAAAACAGAACGCTCCTATAGGAGCGTTCTGTTTTACATTCACCTTGCTTTAAGCAGCCACCTGCCCTAAATACCAACTAATTAACACAATTTAGTGGCCGTTGAAGAGAGGTTTTACTGTACCATTCAGAATCACCACAAGTGATATAATGCGATCATGTGACCAAACCCCTCGGAGAAAAATTGTGATCTACTTGACCGGAACGTTGGACTTTTAGTCAGGACATTTCTTGGAAGGTTTTACGTGATATTCCATAAGATAATATATTTATTACATACATTTATATATGTTGTTGGATAAATTGGTGATAATAATGGATTACGTGTGTATTATTATATGCCACTTTCAAAGAATTTGCGAGACCAGATTTGGGATCGTGTTGTGTGTGTATTAGTGCCACAAACAATGGTGGAAGGGAGCGTTCAAGCTCCAAGATCCCAGGTTCAGATTAATGAGCTGAATCCTGAAGATCAAACAGAGTCTCTTCCAGTTTTGAAGCCTTTACCGGTGCCTCGAGTCTCTGGTTCCAGCAGTGACACATCTGTGACAAAACCATCTTGGTTAGGAGTATTTAAGGCGCTCGGTTAGGAGTATTTAAGGTGCCTTATCTTCTGCCATAGCTGACCAGCTTGGGCAGCATTACAGAATCCCAAGTATGACTAATACACCTGGGAGTGTTGCTGACCCAGTTTTTTTTCAGGAGGCAGCTGTTCCGGCTACATTCAAGTGGGCTGCAGATATCAGGAAGTGATGCAACATCTTTTTCTTTGGAACTGTGTGGAAATGAAACCCATAGCAATGCGCACTTAGGAAGTGAGGGGTGGACGAGAATCTCGAGTGGTACGAGATTCAATATGGCTTCACCATGTAGTTCTGAATAAAACATAGTGAAGTTGATATTTGAGCAGAATCAGCAGATGGCAGAACTGTTTAAACAACAGCAATCTGCAATTAAATAAAACTGACAAAGACAATGAATGGATTAGTGGGTGGTAGAAATGAAATGGGAGCTGATGAATAATAGTCAGTGAGGTCAAATACTTATCAGAACTACAGATAAAGGTGCATACTCAAATACTAAAATTGTCATTTCCCCACCAGACCCCATGTTGTTACAACTCTTTAGAATCATCTCTTAGAGACGATTCCAAAGAGTAGTAATAACATAGGGTTTGAGGAGTAATAAAGATGGTATTATGGAAAATGTTTGAATTTACGCATCTTATCTGGACCTCTGTCTTATTCATACAGTCTGGGTCAAAATGAAACCCTGTCATCAGATGATGAACTTTCAGACATGGAGACCAAGAGGGGGGTCTGCATATAAGTAATTTAAGGTGGTGACTGAGCCAAATGCAGCCATTTTGAATGAGAAATTAAACAAGAGATGTCACAGTCACGTGACAAATGCCCCCAAAAATTATACCCTGTGACCTTGACCTTTGACCCATGGACCAGGGAGTTGACACATCGTTTTTGTGTGGTTAAAATTTGTGCCAGGTTCCTTTGAAATCCATTCACAGATAAACAAGTAATTGTACCCTGTGACCTTGATCTTTGACATATGGACCAGGGAGCTGAACGCGACACATCGTCTTTGTCTGGTGAACATCTGTGCCAAGTTATATTGAAATCCATTGACAGATAAAGATGTTACACACCGGACACGAAATTTGTGACAAAGTAATTGTACCCTGTGACCTTGACCTTTGACATATGTACCAGGGAGTTGAAAGCGACACATCATCTTTGTGTGGTGAACATTTGTGCCAAATCATATTGAAATTCATTGATACATAAAGAAGTTACAGACCGGACACGAAATTTGTGACAAAGTAATTGTACCCTGTGACCTTGACCTTTGACCCATGGACCTGGGAGTTGAACGCGACACATCGTCTTTGTGTGGTGAACATTTGTGGCAAGTTATATTGAAATCCAGTGATAGATGAAGAAGTTACAGACCGGAAACGAAATTTGTGACAAAGTAATTGTACTCTGTGACCTTGACCTTTGACCCATGGACCAGGGAGTTGAACGTGACACATCGTTTCTGTCTGGTGAACATTTGAGGCAAGTTATATTGCAATCCATTGATAGATGAAGAAGTTACAGACCGGACACAAATTTGTGACAAAGTAATTGTACCCCGTGACCTTGACCTTTGACCCATGGACCTGGGAGTTGAACGCGACACATCGTCTTTGTGTGGTGAACATTTGTGGCAAGTTATATTGAAATCCATTGATAGATGAAGAAGTTACAGACCGGACACGAAATTTGTGACAAAGTAATTGTACCCTGTGACCTTGACCTTTGACCCATGGACCTGGGAGTTGAACGCGACACATCGTCTTTGTGTGGTGAACATTTGTGGCAAGTTATATTTAAATCCATTGATAGATGAAGAAGTTACAGACCGGACACGAAATTTGTGACAAAGTAATTGTACCCTGTGACCTTGACCTTTGACCCATGGACCTGGGAGTTGAACGCGACACATCGTCTCTGTCTGGTGAACATTTGTGGCAAGTTATATTGAAATCCATTGATAGATGAAGAAGTTACAGACCGGACACGAATTCCGGACGGACGGACAGACGGACGGACAGACGGACAGACGGAAGGACGGACAATGCGATTACTATATGCCCGCCTTTGGGGGCATAAAAAGTTAAAGGCGGTGGAATCCCAGTTTGTTAAACAAGAGGAATATGGACCAGCCGTGCATGAAGTTGTGCCTTCCACGGTAAACAGGGGGCCCCTCAGAGCCGGTAGAAGTGTAGGATTTGCTGAAGAAACACTATCGACCAGAAAACTGAATTTCTGGATGTTCCAAAAGTAAACCAGCTTTTTGTGGCCCAATCGCGAGACAGGAAAATATCTCAAGCAAGGGGACAGGTCTTTTCAAAGGGAGATTTGACGAAGGGTATGATTCCTTTGGTGAGCAGTATGAATAAGACTTTGTCTATGCATTCCGAGGAAGCAGAACATTTATTTAACCTGTCCTTGGATGCCTTTAACCTACCTACTGGCTTACGCACACCGTGACCTGTCAAGTCATTGTAGGAAGATACTACTTTCAGCCATTTCTACCAGGTATGCAGCCTTATGCAATGAATCAATTGCATTGCCAACACATCTCTTCGGAGACTTAGAAAAAAGAAATTGACCCATACCATTTGTTCCTGCAACATGGGATTTTTTAGGGAAAAGGGCCCTGCCTACACACACAGACCGAGTGACACAGTCACATCACTTTGTCTGTAAAGGGGACAAGGGCTTGAAAAAGAAGCGGATACCTCATCTGACAGCAGTAGGTGTAAGTAATGTCTTTAGTAATACACCTGACCATTTCACTGGTGGGAAAGTTTCTTCTGTAATGGGAAAAGGTAGGTAATTCCAAATGTTTGATTTCATTGCTGTTTGAATATTGTACAATGTTCCAAAATCTCTTAGGTATTTTGAATAGGTAGCTTTACATTATTCATCAATGCATATTAGTAATATATGTTTTATTCATATTTATAACCATTCAGATTTGTCAACCCATTTCAATGTACAACATTCTGTACATAACTTGAGTTGTTGCACAATGGGGCTGGCAATCTGAATTCTTAAGCAAAGGAAAGATCTAGTATCTTGCCTGCTCTAGAGGTACGTATGTACCTGCCTAAGGTATAGGAAATAGTTGAGCCAGTCATGTTGCCTAATTTATATTTGTAATTGAGCATACAATGTACTCAGAATTACTGTTTATTAAAGAGATTTGTAGATGACAAGTACTGAATCTGTCCTGTTTTGTTATTAACTGAAGAATTCCATTTTCTCACAAAGATCTCACGGTTGGTGATGGGTAAAGCCTCCCCTAGGGCTTTGCCCGCTACACTTCTTTTATTCACCAATGGCATGTGATTCTGGTAGATAGGGAACTACAAAATTAAAATCAAATATCAACTTCTACGTAAGTTTCGTTTAATGTGTTAATTAAATTAATTGTTATAACAACGCATGGACACAATACTCTTTGGCCATGGTAGATATAGTAGTAGTTTCTTATATGTATTGTATCATAAACAAAAAGGGAAGACCTTGATCAGATGGCTCCTACAGGAGCTGTCTGATCAAGGTCTACTCTGTTTGAAAAGGCATACAATGTTGTATTTATGGAGTAGAGGGTTAAAATGTATCTCGCATAAAAGTAATGCAAACAAAGGACAACATACATGTACTTGCATAAATTTCAAAAGTTTGCAATGCCTACATTTTTGTGCTCAATAATACTGAATTACTAATACCTTTGTGTCCACATCTAAATGGCATCTGGTAAATCTTTGTGTCATATTAACTATTTCCTGGATAATCACTGCTCTGTTTGCTTTATTCAAATTTATCACTCGACCCTTTACCTGATGGCCATTCATGTAATAAATAATGACATATATCAAATAGATTAATTTTTTATAATGGCATATTAACACAGAAATGCTCCTTACATTTTTACCTCTTGGGAAACAAAGTACACACAGATCCTAATGGAGCCATCTAATTGGAGTGTACTCTTTGCTTATGGAATTATACATTATTTTCATGTAGTTGTATTTCTTACATGCATATTCACCAGGTAAAGGCAAAAGGCAATTTACAGTTAATTTTCCCCAAATTTGGATTTTTTATTTAAATTTTGACACAATGTTTTCCAAATCAGATCAGACTAGTATCCAAACCAAACCAAACAGAGTGAGAAAAAAATTGACCTAGATTTCGCATTTTCTTCACAGCACCATAACTAAAGTCCCTGACTTGCATTAAAGACATTTTTCTTCTTCAAAACATATTATTTGCCCAAACAGGTACCATTTCTAAACAAGAGTGTTGGATTGAACACATGTGCCATCTGCTCGCATGTGACACAAAACTGTAAATCTGCTGGAGTGCAAAAATCAGAACAAAGGGGAATAACTAAAAAAGTACTGCACATAGAGTGTTAACGCTAAAAATGCTAAGTAATACTATTTTTAAATCTTGTACAGCTCTGCAATATCTCCATATACCTTATTACCCTAGGTATTCAGACAGACAAACTAAGGCAAATAGTGAAGACTTAGACCAAACTTTCGGATGAGACTTTACAAACCGAGGTCCGATGTATCAGTGCTTTACACTGGGCATCTAAAAGAATCAGAGAAACTCTATTTATAACAAGAGTAGGGCATCGCACCCGGGTTTCTCTGTACCCTCTCTCTGGGGCGTCCAATTACGGTAGCCCATAGTTGGCAGAAACGTAAGTTAACCAATACAACCAAAATCAAACCACTCTTTCAGAAATGGTTTGGTCAGAGTCTCTGGGGTGTCCAATTAGCCCATAGTTCGCAGAAACAGACGTTAACCAATACAACCAAAATCAAACCACTCTTTCAGAAACCATTTGGTCAGAGTCTACACTATTTTCTACTATGCCATTCTAAAGTTATCAAAATGATGCCAGGTCGATCTGTTAACCCTTTCCTCCATGAATATTCATGTAAGAAATAATGATGTCATGATATTATTTAGATTAATTTGTTAGAATAGCACTTCGACACAGGAATTATTGCCCATGGCAGAAACTGTAGAATCATATCTATATTATATCATAAGCAAACAGAGCAAACCCTGATCAGACCGCTCCTATAGGAAATCAAAATACAGTTATTTAATATTCATATACTCATCATTTCTTAATAAATATTCATGGAGTAACGGGTTAAGATCTTTTATCAAAAAGCTTTCAAATGATGGGAAGTCCATGTAGATCTGTAATTTTCCTCTGTAAATATGCCTTTCTATGTCTGATTCTATGGCAAATAATCCTGTTCATATGTATATGTACCATTATAACTACAACTATCACTAAGGTGATGGAATACCTCCTCTCAGCTGCCTTGATTGCAAATCAAACAATATTTGTGCCAGGTTGTGCCACGGACAGATAGACTGACAGACCAACCAACCGACCAACCAACACAATGACTCCTATATACCTCTCTCAAACTTCGTTTGCAGGGGTATAAACATTCAGCTAACAGCTATTCATGATGTCATAATTTCTCACATGAATATTCATAAGGTAAAGGATTAAGAGTTTCTATAAGAAAGCTCTCAAATGATGACAGGTCCATGTAGACCTGTAACATTATATATGATTTAACTCTTCACTTCATGAATATTCATGTAACAAATAAACTAGAAATGAATCAATGAATGAATAAAATTATGAATAATAATATAAAGTTGCAGAATTTTAATAATACCACATGAAAACAGGATTTTTTGGCCATGGAATAAACTTTAGAATCATCTACAGTAAAACCCCACTAATGTGACCACTAAAAATGGGCCTAATTCTGGGTGGCTGAGGCAGGTGGTAGCTTAATGCAGGACAAAAGTTATGTGGAAAGCTACTATAGGAGCTTTCTGCATAACTTTCATCCTGCATTAAGCAACCACCTGCTTTAAACGACGCCAGTGACTCTTTATAAAGTGGTCGCATTAGTGGGGTTTTACTGTATATCATATTAATATAAACTGTACAGACAAGAGCATATACATGAAGAAAAAAGGGTTTTCTTATGCATGTTGGTTTTTTTATCGCACTTCCACAGAATATCTATATGGTTGAGCAGATTCTTGGAAATTCTGATGGCAAGGATTCTACTACACTCTTACATATGGTGAAGTCGCTGGACATTTTGTGACTGTGGTAAATGATGACTAGAGGGCTCACCTGAAACAAACAAATATATCAGTCTAAATGGAGCCATTCTGAAACTGCCATATTACTCTAGAAACAATGCTATTAGAATGAAATGTTTGACAAGGTTTATTGAATTTATGTTGCAGAGTTGAATATTCATGTAAGAAACAATGATATCATTAATATCAATTAGATTAATTGTTATAATGAACACATGACATTTTGGCTCAGGAAGAAACTGTAGAATCAGATCTATATTATACCATAAGCAAACAAAGGAGACCTGATCAGACTGCTCCTTTAGGAGAGTTTATATGAGGGAAAGGGTTATTAAACCAAGCTGAGAGAAAATCTCTCAATGGATATTACAGTATAACCTCTGTTGATCGGCACCCCTCTTAACCAGAAACCCCTGTTATCCAGCACTGCTGTTTGGTCCCGGCAGTTTCCCTATTTGTTTTATGTATCCAAACTCTCTCTTGATCGGAACCCCTGTTAACCGGCATACCTTTACAGGCCAATAAAGGCAAATTAGCGGTTTTTCACACCTTGTTATCCGGCGGTTTGCTTACCTGTGATCATTGACAGTAAGCGCTTTACATTCAGATAGGTGATAAGTACCGTTAATGGGCCTAGGGTAAATTGACCGCCCTTTATAGATTTATATTGTTATCGTCATTGAAAATACGTGTATGTACACATGTCAAAAATGGCAATACCAAATTATTTAGCGTCCGGATCTACGCTGTTTGCTAATTGTGTAAAAACCAGCGGTGATGGTCCGCATATACATGTACCTGTGTAGAATCCGAACTTGTAAATAAAATATAGTACGAATGTTCCGGTGTTTTAGTCGAGCCCTTTATACATGTGTGTTTACTTCCAATTGTACGCTTAACACGTTACGCCTATATTTTACATGTACATGTAGTTCAAAAGACAAAAGACAAACAGATCCTGATCAAATGGCTCCTATTTAAATGGAGCTATCTGGTCAGGTTCGGCGCTATTGTATATATGTATATGTAATTTGTGAATTGTCATGGTGGAATTCCCCTCGCAGCGAAAAAAAGGACTTGCTGGAATGAATCTTTGGGTACGTAAACTTGTGAATCTAGGCATAATTCTGTTAACCGGCACCCTCTCTTAACCGGCATACTGACGTGGAACCATGGGGTGCCGGATAACAGAGGTTATACTGTATTATCTTTCCTTTAGCTTGATGCATATTCATGTAAGATTTAATGCCATTATGATTATTCAAAAAAAAGAAATTTTGGCCATGACTGTAGAATAAGTATTCCATAAGACATAGCAGACCTCCTATATGAGGTTCTAATCGGGGTCTTCTCTGTTTGCAAAGGCATTAAAAGGAGAATATATGGAGCAAAACAACCACTAAGACATCTAATTGTTGCTCTATGTTATGTACAGCATAGACAGACCCTCTCCCTAATGAACATTTATGCATTGATAGAACACTTCATGAATATGAGATTTTTAAAGTAAAATCTGTTTTAGTTAGAAATACTTACCTGCTGTGAAATATGCTTAGGTTATTTGATTTAACCGTATGACCGGAATAAAAAAAAAAAAAGTACCGCACATACCGTATGGCCCGCCCGTTAGCCATACTTCATTATAAATGCTCCCAGCATTCCACAATTAAGATCATTGGTTATTTGCTCCCAAAAACAACAATTAATTGTGGGGTGGGAGGAGGGCAATCCCTTTCACAGCAGGTAAGTATTTCTAACTAAAACAGATTTTACTTTAAAAATCTCATTTTAGTAGCAAAATACATTACCTGCTGTGAAATATGCTGACTTTGTCACAAAGGTGGGAAGGTATACTCACCAGAACAACACCAAGACTCGGCTGTAGAAATTTCTCAAAATCATAGTTTCAGGAGGAAATTTTCTTAGATATACTGCTTTCATAAACTAATAACCGTAATTGGTCGCACAGTAGGCCAAGAACACGGAATGAAAGCCAAGGAGTTAAACAACTCGCTTAGAGGCCACAAGAGGACCTAGAGAGAGCAGATTGCTCTGAAGAGTCGCAAAAGAGCGCAGATAAAAGGAAGAAAAAGTAGAGCTATTCTTCCAAGAAGCAGCCCTGAGAATCTCATCCAAGGGCGCATGATTAATGAAAGCCCAGGAAGTAGACAGGGCTCTGAGCTCATGTGGCCTGATCTTTAAAAAGCTGAGATCTTGATCAGATAGGTCAGAGTAAGCCAATTTGATGGCAGAAGCAATCCAGCGAGAAATAGACGTTGCTGAGATTTCTCTATGACCTTTAATAGGGATAAAAAGCCTTTTTCTATTTCCCCTCAAGAACTGAACCCTCTTAAGATAGAACTTAAGGGCTCTAACAGGACAGAGGGTTCGATCAGGGTCCGAATGATCCAAATCTTTCGAGTGACTGGGTACAACAAACGGATCTGAAGCTACTGACGGAAGCTGGGTTTTAGCTAAAAAACCAGGCTGACACATTAAGGAAACTGACCCGTCTGAATTCCAGCGAAGAAAACCTTCTTCTACAGATAAGGCATGAATTTCCCTTCTGCGTTTAGCCGCAGCAAAAGTGAGGAGAAACACATTCTTCCACGTGACATGAGTCAAGGTCGCTTTATCTAATGGCTCATAGGGCGCTTTAGTAAGTGACCAGAGAACACACGACAGATCCCACTTAGGCAAAAGAGAGCGAGAAACCGGTCTTTGAAGCTCCAAGGCTCGAACCAATTCAGAAAGGATCGGGTGAGAACCGATATCCTTAATATCTCTGAAACTAAGGGTATGAGATAACATAGCTCTATACCCTTTAATAGTGCTGACAGCTAGATTCTTCTCTAGAAAGAGGAAAACTAGAAAGTCGGCAATGTCTTGGATAGTGGGACGGATTGGATTAATCTGTTTTGAACGACACCAATCCGAAAAGATTCTCCACTTGGCATTGTAAACAATGGAATTGGAGGATCATCTGGCCTTGGCGACGAGGTTGCAACCGGCTGAGAAAACTTTCTCTTTCGGAGACCCATCCTGATAACGGCCAGACGTGAAGGTAGAAGATAGCGGGGTCCCTGTGGAGAACCCCGCCCTTCTGAGAGAGTAGATCCCGACTTGGCGGGATCGACCGTGGAGACTCGAATAGGAGACTGAGAAGATCGTTGAACCAGGCTCGCTGAGGCCACAGGGGGGCGATCAGGAGGATCCTGTAATCCGACAGAGCGATCTTCCGGAGAAACGTGGGGATCAGAATGAACGAGGGAAAAGCATACCCGAACAGTCGGTCCCATGGAAAAGACAGAGCATTGACCGCCCAAGCTGCTGGATCCATGATTGGAGACACATACAGCGGGAGTCGATGATTGAACCTGGTGGCAAAGAGATCCACTGACGGAAACCCGAACATGTGAAAGATCTGAGCCACTGTGGAGGGTCGACTCGTCAGGTAGTACTTGACGTCTGCGAGAGAGGTCGTCCGCCAAGACATTCAGTCTGCCCGGAAGATGCTTGGCGAGCAGAGTGATCTGTCTGTTGTAACAAAATAAGAGTAGATCCCTCGTGCCATTGAAGAGGGAGAGGGAATGTGTCCCCCCTTGTCTCTTGATGTAAGACAAAACTGTTGTGTTGTCTGTCTGTACTAACACACACAGGTAGCGAACCTTCATCTCGAAGAATTCCAAGGCTTTCAGAACAGCCAGGAGTTCGAGATTGTTGATATGGAGCTGGGACTCGGCATTCGACCAAAGGCCTGAAGTCATGAGTCCGAGAGGCTCCAAATGGGCTCCCCAGCCCTGATTGCTGGCATCCGAGATCAGAAAAAGATCTGGATCCGGAGGAGCAATTGGCACTCCTTGAAGGAAGCGATCCTTCACCTTCCACCACTGAAGAGCAGTGTGGAAAATAGGTAGGAGTGGAAGAGAAACGGACAGAGCGTCTAGACGAGGACGCCATTGTGTCAGCAGGTAAAACTGGAGCGGGCGTAAATGAAGCCTGCCTAGAGACACAAAATCTGCTGCGGAATTGAGAACTCCCAGTAGAGACAGAAGAGAGCGAGCAGAGCAGCGATCCTTCTGACTGAACAGAGAAAGCAGGTGTAGGGTATTCTCTACACGTTGAAGAGAAATCCTGACTAAGCTGGAGTTCGTCAGAAAATTTAATCCCACGAAGACAAAGTCTTGAGACGGGATCAGATCTGATTTTACCGCATTCAATACGAGGCCCAACTGAGAGACAATTTTCCAACTGAAGTGGAGATTGCGAAGGAGGGTCTGACGATTGAGAAGGTGTAACAGCCAATCGTCGAAGTATTGAATAAGAACAACTCCGCTCTGGCGGAGAAAGGCCGCTACGGTCCCCATGAGTTTTGTGAAGACTCTGGGTGCCGTAGAAAGGCCGAAAGGCAGGGCCCGGAATTGATAGACAGCGCCCCTGTGGCAAAAGCGAAGGAGATGTCTGTCTGAAGGATGAATAGGTACGTGAAAGTAAGCATCAGACAGATCCAGGGAGACGGCCCATTGGTTTGGTTTGATTGCCAACCGAATGGTAGCTACCGTCTCCATCTTGAAAGAATCGATCTTTAAGAACCGATTTAGGGTTGAAAGATCGATGATGGGCCGAAACATGTCGTTTTTCTTTGGAACAAGAAACAGGCGGCTGTAAAATCCCGGTGTGTTCTCGTTCAGAACCCTTTCTACCGCCCCTTTTTGCAGAAGCGACATTACTGCATTCTGCATATGAGGGTGATCCGACGAGAGATGTAAGGGGGCCCTGGAAAGAGGGGCTGCCGATCCAGCGGGATGCGATAGCCCGATTCCACTATGGACAGAGTCCAGGGGTCCTGCGTAATGTTGCGCCAGGCCGTGGCGAAGTGCAGGAGCCTGGCGCCCACAGGCAATAGGGGTCGGATCAGAGGGGGGGTAGAAAGGACGAGTCCCTAGGGCTGGCACCTAGAAGGACCAGACCCTCTCGAGAAAGGACGGGAGGGCCGGTTCTGTCCCTGTGCTGAGCCTCTATTCTGGGGAGGGACAGGAGCAGACCCTAGGTGGGCCCTAACCGGGCCCCGCTGGCGGGGAGCAGGAGCTGGCTGAGCCGACTGTTTCCTGCCCGACTGTTTGGAGGAGGATTTTGGTTTAGGCACCCTAGGAATCATCCAATTAGGAGGACCACTCGAAGCAGGAGCTTGAAGAGTGGTCTCATCCGCCTTCTCCTTCTCTCTGATGAGACCGCCAAAAAGGGGCTCAGATGTGAAAGGAAGAGAGCTGAGTTCGTCTTTAGAAGTGTCCTGGAGTCTGGACGCAGACTGAAGGAAAGCATCTCGTCTGCAGCGGAGCATCTCGGCTGCAGAGGCGAGACCTAGATGCAGAGAAAGCTGGGAAGAGAGACCCAATTGAAAAGCCAGACGCCGGGTTCTCTCTTGTGAAGGGGTGTCGGATAGGAGCTCCTCAGAGAGGGCAACCGACAACAGATCCACATTGGATGCTACCCCCATCTGCTGTCTCTGACGTAATTCCCAACGCTCAAGCATACTCATAGAGAGCGAGGGTTGTGAGGCAGGTCTAATACCAACCCGGGGACTATCAGAATCCAGAAGAGGAATTCGGTCAAAGAGTCCCGGGTGGTTATCTACTGAAGCCGGAAGCCTCAGGGAAGGAGGTACTAAGGAGCGTATAACCTTAGTAGAAACTGACCAACCTGCCTTCGGCCTAGAACGGAAGTCCGTGTCAATGTCAGGAAGGCAGGTGGCTAGGCCCCGGCAAGGAGGGAGGGCAGGTCGAGATTTATTCGGACCAACCGTTTCACCTCTCTGTGTTTGGAGGAAAAGGATCGAAGAAACTACTCCACTGTGACACATAGGCTGGGGTCTAGGGCAGACAGAGGGCAGAAGGATGGCAAAGCAGTCCTCACAGGCCTTGGCAAAAGAATTAGAGTGACTTTCGGGCTCTTCAAGAGTAGATGAGAGGGAGTCTTCTAATTCAGAATTACCCTGGGTACCCAATTCTTGAAAGAAAGGGTCCTCTGGGTTAGCAAGGATGGATAAAACATCATCCTGATCCTGGTCTGGCCTGGTGGCCGTAGCCGTAGGCGGGACTCTAGGGACCGGAGGACCCGACACAGTAGCTTGCAAGTCAACTGGAACAGGAGGGTCCAAAGAATAATTCCCCGTTGAATAGACCCTAGGGTCATAGAAGTAAGGGGCCCGGCTCAAGAGGGGATCAGAAGTCTGGTTAAAAGACGTCCCCTGCTCATCAGAGATCTGCGTCTGGATAGGTTGATCCTGTCGGATACGAGATCCCTGATGAGAACGGCGGGAGCAAGCCGGGGGAGAGTCATAGGAAGAAGACCTATGTCTCTTATGGCGCCGATGTCTAGGTTTAGAACTAGATCGGAGCCTGTGCCGAGTGCGTCACGAACGGCGGCTGTCGTCCGAAGAAAAAGAGGAACTGCGCCGACGTCTGTGACGATAGGCAGAGTCAGAGGACGAAGAAGAAGAAGAATACCGACGCCGTTTACGTGCCCTAGAGGGTCTAATAGGCGAAGGAGATTCTGCTCGGCAACTCAGCTCAGCAGAGGTAAGAGTGTAGTCAGGAACAAAATTCGAAGAAGTTTGTTCAATGGAAAAGATCGGGTGTGTTGTTTTATTAGTGGCAGACACACTCGAAATGGATCCAAAGGAATTAAGTGTATTCACGGAGGAAACATCCGAGGAACAACTTACTGTAACACCGGTTGCCTTTGTCTGACCAGTGTAAAACACCGGGGAAGAATTTACTATAGCACCGGTTGTAGCATGTGTGGCAGACCTAGTTACACTGGTTGACCTAACACTGGTTGACCTAGTTAGGTCAGGCGTTGAAATGCTACTATGCACTGGGTTCGCGATTGCCGGTTGACCCGGAGCGAGAGTGCATTTTTCAGAAACAGGTGTGGTTGACCTAGATAGGTGGTTGACCTGTTTAGCTAGCACCGAATACCCAGAGGTATTAGCCGGAGAAGCTATATACCCAGATCCAGTCAGAGCGGTGGCAAGCACCGGGTGACCTGGAAGAGGTCGACCAGGTAAACCTGGCGAGACCCCGCCGGGTGAAGCCAAGTGAAAAGCACCGGATGGCGACGTCACTGGTAGAGGGATATTCCCTGGTCGGAATAGGGACCCTCGTCCCGGGACCGAAGTCGGGACTTTCAAGGCAGCCAGTTGATGGATGGGCTGTGTCGTAGACACAGACGGGCCACTGGAAGAAGAAACATTCTTTTTGGGTTTCTTAGGTTTGAGTGAAAAATCACTGTCCGACCTGGCGGGGGTAGACGAACGCCGAGCTTGAGAGCCTCGACGAGAGGCTAACCCCTAGGTCTCAGAAGACCAGGCAGTGGAGAACTGACAAGGGTCCTCTGCAGAGCACCCGCAGCAGGAGAAACACACAGGAGTGCGTATCCCAGTCTGCGGTAAAGTGTCCGCAGGAAGCTTTGTGCTGAGAAGCCATTGTGAGGGCACAAGGGAGACCGATAACACAGGTACAAAGAAAATAAAACACAAAGGTATATGCAGTTATAATCTGTATATAAAGTTTATGGTAGGATACAGGATCCGGTAAAGAAGCTGCAGGCAAGGACTGTAAGAAGTCGAATAGACCCAGACAGCTAGTAAGGTGTAAAACTCGGGAGGCTAATAAACGCTGACGTTAATGGCCGACCGGAAATAACCAAAGATCTTAATTGTGGAATGCTGGGAGCATTTATAATGAGGTATGGCTAACGGGCGGGCCATACGGTATGTGCGGTACTTTTTTTTTTCATTCCGGTCATACGGTTAAATCAAATAACCTAAGCATATTTCACAGCAGATAATGTATTTTGCTACTAAAATTCATTAACATACTTTTTATAATGTAAAATTTCCAAAGGCATGTTTTGCGTGGACAAAACTGTAGGACCAGTTCTATAGATATAATTCAATAAGTAAACCCCAAAAGGAGCTATCTGGGTCCATGCTAATAAAACTTTTAGTTCAGTTTGAGTTCGTTCTCAAGTTTTTGATTGGTCAGATTTGAGCCTGTGGCTCAAATCTGACCAATCAAAAGCTTGAGAACTCAAATCTGACCAATCAAAAGCTTGAGAACGAACTCAGACTTAAAGCTTTATAAGCATGGGCCCAGATCTTAGTCTACTCTGTTTGAAAAGGCATGAAAAAGAGTTTGTATGGGGGACATGGTTAACCCTTTCCCTGTTCTATGTTTATTCCAAATTTTAACACCTACTGAATATTCATAGACAAAATAGTTATGATGAAATATGGAAGGGGGAACATTGGAGGCATTTTAGAAAGCAAAGAAACAGATCTATTAAATCCTATTAGCAAACAGAGCAGACCCTGATCAGACGGCTCCTCTAGGAGCCGTCTGATCTGGGTATACTCTGCTTGCAAATGCGTGAAAACACGTTTATATGAGGGAAAGGGTTAAGAAATAATATAGATCTGATTCTAAAGTGTATACAACCGGAAAATATTCTTCCTCTTGATTCCATTATAAAAAATTCAATAATTAATATTTATACATTCATTATTTTTTCATGAATATTTATTAAGTAAAGGGTTTACATTCTATACAAAAGCCCTCTTTTAAATTATCATCACCTGTAATTCTCAAAGTCCAATTGTTGATGTCTTTTTTTTTTATCATAACACTTAACTAGAATGTGAAAAAGGGCTATACAATTTACCAGCAGTTGGCCAGAAATTTCGCCTGGTCAGTGGATCACTTAACTGCATCTGTAGGGGCCTGTGGAACTGGTCTTGCTGCTCAAACTGATCCAGGCCATGCTGGGACTGAGACCAAGGCTGGGGCTGCTGGGGCCATGTGTTGGACTTTCCATCCTGAAAGCAAACCAGAGATATCATTAACCCAATACCTGTGAATCGGTCTCATCAGATTAAAAAATAAATGTTTGTTAGTGTGATTATATTTTATGAAACAAAGTAAGAACAAGCAAAAAATGCAGAAACCGCATTAAAGCCGGATTTTTTGTGTTGATCTTGACCCAATTTCTTGTATCCTTATATCAACTGAAAGGCCTTCACCCAAGCTATCTGCATACCAAATATAAATTGTCTAGCCAATGTAGTTCAGAAGCTAAAACATCATTTTAATGACAGCCAATGTTTCAAAATAGTGACCTTGACCTGATTTCAGGCATCTTTATGTCATCAATAAGGTCCTTATCAAAGCTATCTGATACCAAAGGTGAATGGCCCAGCACTCGTGGATCAGAAGTTATAGCAAAATGTTAAAGTTTGTTAAAAACAGTCAAGTTTTCAATATAGTGACTTTGACCTTGACCCAGTTTCATGTATCCTTGTATCAACTGAAAGGCCTTCAACAAAGCTATTTGTACACCACAGATGAATTGCCTAGCATTTGTAGTTCAGAAGTTTTAGCAATGTTAAAAAGTTTGTTAAAAACGGCAAAGTTTTAGAAATAGTGACCTTGACCTTGACCTGATTTTATGTATCCTTGTATCAAGTGAAAGGCCTTCACACAAGCTATATTTATACCAAATATGAATTGCCTAGCATTTGTAGTATAGAAGTTATAGCAATGTTAAAGTTTGTTAAAAACGGCAAAGTTTTGGAAATAGTGACCTTGACCTGATTTCATGTATCCTTGTATCAAGTGAAAGGCCTTCATCCAAATTATCTGTATACCAAATAAGAATGCTCTAGTATTTGTAGTTCAGTAGTTATAGCAACAATAAACTTTTGTTAAAAATGGCAAAGTTTTGGAAATAGTGACCTTGACCTTTACCTGATTTTATGTATCCTTGTATCAAGTGAAAGGCCTTCACACAAGCTATATATATATACCAAATATGAATTGCCTAGCATTTGTAGTATAGAAGTTATAGCAATGTTAAAGTTTGTTAAAAACGGCAAAGTTTTGGAAATAGTGACCTTGACCTTGACCTGATTTCATGTATCCTTGTATCAAGTGAAAGGCTTTCATCCAAATTATCTGTATACCAAATAAGAATGCTCTAGCATTTGTAGTTCAGTAGTTATAGCAATAATAAACTTTTGTTAAAAATGGCAAAAATTTGGAAATAGTGACACTGACCTTTACCTGATAACATGTATCCTTATATCAAATGAAAGGTCTTCACCCAAGATATCTGCATACCAAATATGAATGATCTAGCTTAAGTAATTCAGAATTTATAAGCAATGTTAAAGTTTTGGTAACAACAGCAAAGTTTTGGAAATAGTGACCTTGACCTGATTTCATATATCCTTGTATCAAGTGAAAGGCCATTGTCCAAGCTACCTGTATACCAAATATGAATTGCCTAGCAATGTAGTTCAGAAGTTATAACAATGTTAAAGTTGGTTAAAAACGGCAAACTTTTCGAAGTAGTGACCTTGACCTGATTTCATGTATCTTTGTATCAAGTGAAAGGCCTTCACCCAAGGTATCTGCATATCAAATATAAATGGTCTAGCTTAAGTAATTCAGAAGTTATAAGCAATGTTAAAGTTTTCTTAACGACGGCACGCCGCCCGCCCGCCCGGTTTTCGCCAAACTATAAGCCGAGATATTTTTCAAAAATCCGCCTAAAAAACTAGAGCTATCACTGAAGGTGATTAATACCCCCGCAAACGTGACTATCACAAGAAAAAGCTTTGTACAATTCGAAGGGGCATAACCGCGCAGAAAAAGTAAAAAGATTGACCGACAGAAAAGTTCAAAGGGGCATGTTATCATTACAATAAAGCATCATGTCAAGTTTCATTGGATTCCAATCAGCGGTTACTCAGAAACCGTATGGAATATAAGTCAACCGGCAGACCAACACAAAACTTATAAACAAAGGGGCATAACTTTGTAACAAAATCAATCAGATGGAAAACTATAATTGGATTTGAATGGCCTCTTTATTACAAAGCATTATGTCAAGTTTCATAGGATTTCAGTCAGCAGTTGCTGAGAAACTGCGCGGAAAAAAGTCAACAGACCAACTGGCAGACCATAATTCAAAGGGGCATAACTCTGTAAGAAAATAGACAAACTGTAAAACTTTTATTGGATGTGCATCTACTCTTCATGATAAAGTATCATGTCAAGTTTCGTACCTTTCCAGTCAGCGGTCAACATACAGACAAACACAAAACTTTTAAACAAAGGGGCATAACTTGTAAGAAAAGCAATCAGCTGGAAAACTACAATTGCATGTGCATGTCCTCTTTATGATAAAGCATCATGTCAAGTTTCATTGGATTCCAGTCAAGGGTTACTGAGAAACTGCACGAAAAAAAAGTCAACACACCGACCCACCTACCAACGCACAGACCGACAAGCCGACTCCTACATACCCCCAAACTTCGGGGTTCTTAACTTAATTCTTCTTGATTAAAATTCCAGTTCAGAGGGGTTTTACTATAACAGTTTGGAAGAATATACTAAATAAGTTAAAAGTATACACAAGTATAAAAGCTTACAAGCAGGTCCTCCAAACTGTGGTGTTTAACATCTCCACCAAGTTCATCTTTCTTAGCACCAGCCTGTGAATCATCCCTAGAAAGGTCCTTCCTGAAAAGACAGCAAAACACATCATAGCCTATAGAGTACAACATTATCCCAACTGCACCTTATATGGCAAATTAACCCATTCTCCTACTGACGTCTTTCAGCGCCTCTGTAAAATCTCTTTCTTTGAAACCATTGTGATATCACAATGGTTTCAAAACTACGCAATTCTAAAATTCTCCTTTTCTATAGTTAAAGCTCCTTTTTGGTAGATTATTTCACAGAGGCTGGGTCTAAAAATGGTCTAGGAGGAGTGAGTTAATGGTATAAATGGTAATCTTATGCCAACAATCTGGAGGCTAATGACATGCCAAGTAAATCAGAGTTTAGCTCATCAGGATCAGCACTGTCTGCTACTAAGACTATGAAAACAAGAGATGTTTGTAAAACATGTATACCCCCAGACCCCCTGACCTTTGATCTAGTGACCTCAACTATAGAGGTCATCTAGCGGTCATGACTAATCACCACAGCAACTTTGAAGATCCTAAGCCAAACCACCGATCATTTATTGATCTGAAAACATTTCACATATTAAGGTCATGGTGACCTTGACCTTTGACCTAGTGACCTCAACAACTATAGGGGTCATCTAGTGGTCACGACCAACTACCACAGCAAGTTTGAAGATCCCGACCCAAACCATTGAGCAGTTATTAATTGGAAACCATTTCATCAGTTAAGGTCATGATGACCTTGACCTTTGATCTAGTGACCTCAAAATCAATAGGGGTCATTTAGTTGTCATGACCAACCACCACAGCAAGTTTGAAGATTCTAAGTCAAACCCTTGAGCAGTTATTGATCACACAACATTCCACCAGTTAAGGTCATGGTGACCTTGACCTTTGACCTAGTGACCTCAAAAATAATAGGGGTTATCTATTGGTCATGACCAACCACCACAGCAAGTTTGAAGATCCTAAGCCAAACCCTTGAGCAGTTATTGATCGCCAACCATTTCACCAGTTAAGGTCATGGTGACCTTGACCTTTGACCTAGTGACCTAAAAAACAATAGGGGTCATCCAGTTGTCATGACCAACCACCTAAGCAAATTTGAAGGTCCTAAGCCAAACCCTTGAGCAGTTATTGATCAGAAACCATTTTACCAGTTAAGGTCATGGTGACCTTGACCTTTGACCTAGTGACCTCAAAATCAATAGGGGTAATCCAGTGGTCATGACCAACTACCAAAGCAAATTTGAAGATCCTAAGTCAAACCCTTGAGCAGTTATTGATCAGAAACCATTTTACAAGTTAAGGTCATGGTGACCTTGACCTTTGACCTAGTGACCTCAAATACAATAGGGGTCATCCAGTTGTCATGACCAACTACCGCAGCAATATTGAAGATTCTAAGCCAAACCCTTGAGCAGTTATTGATCGCAAACCATTTCACCAGTTAAGAGCATGGTGACCTTGACCTTTGACCTAGTGACCTAAAAATCAATAGGGGTCATCTAGAGGTCATTACCAACCACCACAGCAAGTTTGAAGATCCTAAGCCAAACCCTTGAGCAGTTATTGATCAGAAACCATTTTACAAGTTAAGGTCATGGTGACCTTGACCTTTGACCTAGTGACCTCAAATACAATAGGGGTCATCCAGTTGTCATGACCAACTACCGCAGCAATATTGAAGATTCTAAGCCAAACCCTTGAGCAGTTATTGATCGCAAACCATTTCACCAGTTAAGAGCATGGTGACCTTGACCTTTGACCTAGTGACCTAAAAATCAATAGGGGTCATCTAGAGGTCATTACCAACCACCACAGCAAATTTGAAGATCCTAGGCCAAACCCTTGAGCAGTTATTGATCGCAAACCATTTCACCCTTTAAGGTCACGATGACCTTGACCTTTGACCTAGTGACCTAAAAAACGTTAGGACTCATCTAGTTGTCATGACCAACCACCTAAGCAAATTTATAGGTCCTAAGCCAAACCCTTGAGCAGTTATTGATCAGAAACCATTTTTACCAGTTAAGGTCATGGTGACCTTGACCTTTGACCTAGTGACCTCAAAATCAATAGGGGTCATCCAGTGGTCATGACCAACTACCACAGCAAGTTTGAAGATTCTAAGCTAAATCCTTGAGCAGTTATTGATCGGAAACCATTTAACCATTTAAGGTCATGGTGACCTTGACCTTTGACCTAGTGACCTCAAAATAAATAGGGGTCATCTAGTGGTCATGACCAACCACCACAGCAAGTTTGAAGATCCCAAGCCAAACCCTTGAGCAGTTATTGATCGGAAACTATTTCACCATTTAAGGTCATGGTGACCTTGACCTTTGACCTAGTGACCTCAAAAACAATAGGGGTCATCTACTTGTCATGACCAACCACCACAGCAAGTTTGAAGATTCTAGGCCAAGTCATTTATTAGTTATCATTCGGAAACCATCGATCTACCGACCGACCGACCGACCGACCGACAGACCGACCGACATGTGCAAAGCAATATACCCCCATTTTTTCAAAAGGGGGGTATAATAAATAAGAAATGGAATCCTGAAAATCTACATGTACATTGTAACTTGAAGCAGAGGTAATTTCGGAATTAATTAAAGAAAGTTCCTATTCAATGGAAATTTCACCGCCCCCTCTCATTACACATGTTTACATATAAACTACATGTGTTTTTATGAAAGGAAATAATTAAACTGGTATTTGCAAACAGTGTAGACCCAAATCAGAGGAAGCTAACTCAATATGCCCAATATACAATGAGAGGACTCTGTGTATTGAAGCAGATAGTTGTTAGGTGTGCTTAACACTTTACTCCATATATACACCTTTCTATGCCTTTGCAAACAGAGTAGACCAAGATCAGATGGCTCCTATATGAGCTCTGTTTGCTTGTGATATAATATGATTATAAATCTACAGTTTCTGTCATGGCTAAACATTCCTGTGTTCATGAGCTATTATAACAATTCATCTAACTAATATTCATGTCATTATTTCTTAAACGAATAACGGGTTAATGCTAAACTAACCAACTAGCCAACAAGTTACCTCTGATCAGGATGTTGTAGCTGTGACATTGCTGAGAACTGGTCACCACAAGAGGAATCATCACTGAGGTCATCAGAGTCCTGGGCCCCTGACCAACTGCTATTGATAGTGTCAGTAACTGACCTGCCATAAAAAATTAACTATAAACATTATCAAATTCACAGGCTTGATGGATACAAAACAGTTATTACAACCACATGTGACAAATATTACAACCATTATCACATACCCAGACTTGACGGATATACAACAGTTATTACAACCTTGACGAATATATAACAGTTATTACAACCTTGATGGATATACAACAGTTATTACAACCTTGATGGATATATAACAGTTATTATTACAACCATTATCAACTACCCAGGCTTAATGGATATACAACAATTAATACAATTATTATCCAATATCAAGGCCTGATCTATAACAAAGGAATTTTTTAACATGGCATAAGCTGTAGACTCAGATCAATATTATTTCATAAGAAAACAGTGCAGACCTTGATCAAACGACTCATACAAGAGCCATCTGATTTGGAATTATTCTTGTTTGCTAAGGCATCAAAAGTATCTTTATGGGGAAAAGGGTTAAACAAGTCACACAGTACTGTTCGATATGGTTACATCAGTAACAACGGAAAGAAAAATCAACATGTAATTCTTTAAATTAAAAGAAAATACATGTAATCATAAATTTTGAATCTACTAAGCAGCTGCATTTGTATGAGGGCTAATGAGTCAAAGAGAAGTCCTAGAGGTTACAAAACTTTCTAGTTTGAGTCTGAGTTCAATCTGAAGTGTTTGATTGGTCAGATGAGTTTCACTTAAAGTCTAGCCAATTAAGACACTTGAGAAAGAACTCGGTCTCAGACAAAAAGAATTATAACCAGGATTCGAGGTATTTATTCCTTTGTAAACTCTGAAATTCCCTAAGTCTTGTACTCAGAAAACTGTGTAAAACTTGCCCAGTCCCTGTCAGGTTAGTCACCGGCCATGTTCTGTTGAGTTTTGGATCTGGAAATCCCCAATTGTAGCCCCCTTGGAAGTGACCAGCACCACCAGGGGGCAGTGTTGTAGGACGCATGTCCATATTATAGTTTGGAGGGAAGGCAGCCTGGAAGTCAAATGGCACTTGTGACTGTTGTGAGTATGTCCCTAACTGCCCCCCTGAAATAAAACATAAAACATAAAAAAATTACTCATCTACTCACAATCCAAACTGATTTGTAAACAACTGAAAAACTAGAGGTTTTTGTCACAAAAACGGATGTCTCCCCTCTAATAAAAACAATATGTAAAGGGAAATCACTAAAAATGTTATGGTCTTGATGAATGATACTTCCCCTCATTATGCACTTTCCACACTACATTTTTCAAGAAGAAAATGATAACAGCTAATAACTCCAAAAATACTGATACCAGATTTATGGCCCTTGTGCATGACACTTACTTTCATCATGCTCTTTCCAAAAATAAAATGTCATTCCAATAGCATCAGTCGAACAGGAGTTATTGATCGGCCAAAAAATGTAACAAAGGGCAATAACTCCAAAAGTATTGAAGCCAGAATTATGGCCCTTGTTCATGACACTTTCTCTCATCATGCTCTTTCCATGTATGAAGTTTCAATACAATGGCAAGAGCCATGTAGGAGTTATCGTCCGGACAAGAAAGAATTAAATAAATGTACAAGGGGCAATAACTCTAAATTTATTGAAGCTCGAGTTAAGGATTTTATGCATGACACTTTCTCTTATCATGATCATTCCATGTTTGGTTTTAAGTTTCACTCCAATGGCATGTGTCACATAGGAGTAATCATCCGGACAAAAAATTGTGATTTTTTTTTACAAAGGGCAATAACTCCAATATTAGTGAAGCCAGAGTTATGGACCTTGTGCATAACGCTTCCTCTCTTTATGATCTTTCCATATATGAAGTTTCAATCCAATGGCATGAGCCATATAGAAGTTATCGTCCGGACAAAAAAGTGTGATTTTTTTTTACAAAGGGCAACAACTCCTATATTAGTGAAGCCAGAGTTATGTACCTTCTGCATGACACTTCCTCTCATTATGCTCTTTCCATATATGAAGTTTCAATCAACTGGCATCAGGCATATTGAAGTTATTGTCCGGACAAAAAATTGTGAATTTTTTTACATAGGGCAATAACTCCAATATTAGTGAAGCCAGAGTTATGGACCTTGTGCATGACACTTCCTCTCGTCATGATCTTTCCATATATGAAGTTTCAATCCAATGGCATGAGCCATATAGGAGTTATCGTCCGGACAAAAAAATGTGATTTTTTTTTACAAGGGGCAATAACTCCTATATTAGTGAAGCCAGAGTTATGGACCTTGTGCATGACACTTCCTCTTATTATGCTCTTTCCATATATGAAGTTTCAATCAACTGGCATCAGGCATATTGAAGTTATCGTCCGGACAAAAAGTGTGACGGACAGACAGACAGACGGACAGACAGACGGACGGACAGACAGACAACTCTCACGAAAACAATATGTCTCCCCCATATAAATATGGGGGGAGACATAATTAGCCCTTTATTACATTCACCCTTTCCTCCATAGGCTATTGTTAGATCCAACCTCTTTGAATAAATCTACCGAAAAGGAACATTAACTACATGTACAGTAGAGAAAAGGAATTTTTTTTTAGAATTTTGTAGTTCTGAAATCATTGTGATAAATATTTATCACAATGGTTTTAAAAAAGTGACTTTTACAGAGGCGTAGAAAAGCGTATTTATGGAGGAAAGGTTTAATTTTCAGGTCAGAAACAATTACTGTATGAATATAAATACAGATAATATGACTTTTACACTGACTTCATGAACAACGGAAATCTTAACATGGCAGAAACTATAGAAACAGATCTTTGATATTCCATCAGCAAACAGAGCAGACCCTGATTAGATGGCTCCTATAAGATCTATCTGATCTAGGTCTGCACTATTTGCAAAGATACTAAAAGGCATCTCACTGGAGTAACAGGTCAAAGTCACATAGTTCTTGTCATACATGATTTCCACAAGGATGGAAATTTAAAGAGAACTTCTAAACAGATTTATTTCAATATAATATCCAAAGAGATTAATTATAACCCTTTCCCTCATAATTATATAAACACATTTTCACACATTTGCGAACAGAGTAGACCCAGATCAGATGGCTCCTATAGGTCTGCTCTGTTTGCTAATGGAATTTGATAGATCTTTACTTTCTATAATGGCTACAATGTTCCACCTTCCATATTTTCATTATCTACAATATTCCACCTTCCATATTTCATTATAACTATTTTGGCTATGAATAGCCAATCAGTAGAAATTGAAATTTGAAATAAACACAGAACAGGGAAAGGGTTAACCATTTACCTCGTAAATACACCTTTGCAAACAGAGTACACCCAAATCAGACAGCTCCTGTAAGAGTTGTCTGATAAGGTCTACTCTCTTTACTCATGGAATAACAAACTACCAATTCTACAGTTTCTGCCACGGTCAAAAAAAGTTCCTATGTTCATGAGCCATGATTTATATTCATGATGTCATTTATTTTTTACATGTATATTCATGGAGTACAGGGTTAACTACAATGTGTCCAGAGGATATGGATGATACAACTTACATATATCAGAGCTCCAGATAAGATGCATGAATTAAAATATTTTCAAGAATAACTCCTCTATTTCTCCATCAAACCCTACACTGTGACCACTCTTTAGAATAGTCTCATAAAGACGATTCTAAAGAGTGGTCACAGTATAGGGTTTGGTGAAGAAATGGTAATTTTAGTATTTGAGTATGCACCTTTATCTGTAGCTCTGATATATGACTGTAGCTATGATATACACATACCCTGTGACAGGGGCTAAAACTCTGCTCATACTGAGGGCTATTCTAACACTCTACGTCTGCATGACTCATGTTCAAAACTTCAAACTACCATTCCATAAGGTTTCTTGGGTCAAAAACGTATGCATGTCTCAAAAAACAACAACAACAACAGATAGACGAAAGGTGCCTTCAATATGATCTTTAAATAGATTTAACCCTTTACCTCATAGAAACAGCTTTACAAGTATTTGCAAACAGAATAAATAGACCCACATCAGATGGATCCTATTGGTGCCATCTGATCAGGATCTGCTCTATTTTCTTATGAAATACTATAGATCTGATTCTACAGCTTCTGCTATGGTAAAATATTCTCTTATAATGCCAAAATAAAATTTCAGCTCAATGATATTCATAATTTCATACAGTCATTATTTCTTACTAAATATTCATGAAGTAATAGGTTAACCCTTTACTCCATGAATATCCATGTAAGAAATGATGACATCATGGAAATTAATTCAAAATGGCATATTAACACATGAAATTTTTGCCAAAGCAGAACCTGTAGAATCAGATCTGTATTATTCCATATAAGCAAATAGAGCAATTTCCCCGATCAGCCAGCTCCTATAGGAGCCATTTGATTTGGGTCAACTCTGTTTGCCAAGGCTTAATCCTTTCCCTTATATAAACGTGTTTTCATGCATTTGCAAACAGAGTAGACCCAGATCAGACGGCTCCTAGAGGAGCCTTCTGATCAGGGTTTGCTCTGTTTGCTAGTAGAATTTGATAGATCTGTTTCAATAAGCTTAATTTTTATCATGGCATATGAACATGGAGGTTTTTGGCCATTGTAGAATCAGATCTATATTATTCCATAAGCAAACAGAGAAGATTAAATCAGACGGCTCCAACAGGAGCCATCTGATCTGGGTCTACTCTGTTTGCAAAGGCATTATAAGGTGCATCTATGGAGAAGCGGGATAACAGAGAGTGACCAACTAACCAGGTAGACTAGAACGATGTTGGTTAGGCCAAGTATTGCTCCCAGGAATAACTCCAAATCCTGACAGGTCGATTGACCCTTCTGACCTTCTCTGCCCTTTGTCTCTCTGCCCAATCCTCTCATCGACCCCAGAGTCTGAGGTGGCTGGACTGAGGGAGCTTGCCATGCCCTGGGGCACCCTGAGACGGTTGGGGTTATGGTGTTCTGGGATGGTTTGCATGGGCGTGGCAATCCCGACCCCTGACAGAAGGTTGATGACATTGTCTAGTTCCTCCTGTGTGGCTACCTCACCATTAGGTAACCCTGTAATAAATACGAAACAAAATTACAATATCTATCTCACTGCTTTAAATATGGAATTATATAATGTACAAGGCCTGCATTAACCCTTTCCCTGTTGAGTATTCTTGTAAGAAATAGTGAGTGACATCATGAATATCTATGAGCTAATTTTTCATAATGACATAATTATGTATACAGGGTGTTTTGGTATTGGTAAAAACTGTATAGTCAGATCTGTTGCAATTTCATAAGCAAACAGAGCAGACCCAGACCCTGATCAGATGGCCTGTATGAGACATCTGATCTGGATCTACTTTGATTGCAAAGGTGTGAAAAAGTATTCATATGAGGGAAAGGGTTAAGTTTTTATTTCAGTAAGTCTTGACATCATTGATGTGGAAACTGGAAGTCCCAGACTGAGTTCCAGGAAGCCCCATGCTATTTACTGAAATATATGACTGTATATTGTTTGGACACTTAAAGCTGCTGTTTACAATATATACTGTATTTTCAATTAGTTTTTTAACTTTAACTTGCATTTATATATTTCCATGTTGTCAGGCTCTGCACTGTTTGATTTTAGCTTTTACCTCATGTGTCTGCTGGCAATTGTATGTAATATTTCTTGCAAAAATATTTAACTGGTTATTTTTTCTAAATGTTAAATATATAAGATCTATTAAAGCTCAACTATGTATTAAAATGAGTAAATAAACTCAACAGTACACAATTGATTTGTCATAACTAGTCAGTTGAATAATGAATAATAAATTTCATATAACATATTTTAAGTTGTTTGAAATACTTTTATCATCCCTAAAGAATTTAATACAGAAATGATTTTATATTAGCTTTTTGCACTTGTTTTATCAATTCAATGAGTCAGAAAACTACAATACCTTTGCAAATAGAGCAGACCCAGATGAGAGGAGCCCCTTCATCTGTGGAAGCAGCTTGTCATACAAGATGTTATTAGGGAAAACACATGTACAGTAAAACCTCTCTATAACATCCACTAAATTACATCAAGTATTTTGTGTTAAAGGCAGGTGGCTGCTTAAAGCAAGGTGAAAGTAAAACAGAATGCTCCTATAGGAGCGTTCTGTTTTACTTTCACCTTGCTTTAAGCAACCACCTGCCCTAAATACCAAATAATTAACACAGTTAAGTGGCCGTTATAGAGAGGTTTTACTGTATATATCTAACAACCCTTTCCTCCATAAACAGCCTTTCTATGCCTCTGTAATAACCACTTCTTGAAACCATTGTGATAAATAGAGCATATTCTTTATTTATCACAATTGTTTCAAACTACAAAATTCTAAACTTTTACCTTTCTCTAGTAAATGCTCCTTTTGGGTAAATTAATTCAAAGAGGCTGGGTCTAAAAATAGCCTATGGAGGAACGGGATAACCAACTGTATTGTAAAGTAAACCAGCAATATAAAAGAGCCACTGAATTTACAGTGAGAGCAAAATCATTGCTGCACTGATTCACACTAGTTTACAATATTATCCCTTTATTCAATGAATATTTATGTCAGAAATAATAACGTCATGAATATTAATTAGATTAATTTTCAAAATGGCATATTAACACATGATTTTGTTTTTGCCAAAGCAGCAAGTATAGAATCACATCTATATTATTCCATAAGCAAACAGAGCAGACTCTGATCAGACGCCTCCTATAGGTTTTCAGAGATGAAACATTTTTGCATACAAACTTTCGCCCTGCTGGAGATCCACTTACATTTGATAAGGGATTTTTCAGTGTATGCACTTAAAAGGGAGAGTCCATTGTATGTCCAGTATGTCAAATTTCAGCACACAAAAGCAATTCTTGAGCGTATATTACGGCTTTACGCCCATTAGTGCAACTCCTGAATGTAGATCTGATTTTATAGTTTATCACATAACCTGTGGTGTGAGAGTGTCGAAACAGTGTGCCATAAACCGCAGAAATGCACTAGTGCATTTTTAGTCAAATTAGCAGTTTGAATCCGTCTGATAATAAATCTAGAAGAGAATACATGGAACCAATGCATGACGTATTTAATGTTTAGCCAATTGTAGAAATGTATAACCAATTCAGTCTATGTGCGTTGTCTATTGTATTACTTGGTTACTGTTGTATTACTAGGTAACTACTCTGTAGCCTGTTTCAGTTTCTACGACACTTTTTAAGGGTTATGTGAAAAAAAGAATCTTACATTCATGTTCATTACAAATTGCTTTTAAGAAACTTGTTTACTATAATGAATATGACACTTGCCATAATAAAAACTCATCTATTAAATATTCATGATGTCATTATTTCTTGAGGGAAAAACTTAGGACAGTTTTATAGTAATTGATGCTCACCTTTGGATGCCTGGTCCCCAGCTTGCATAATATTTCTTTGAATCTCTGCCCTATTACTGGAACCAGAGCTCATTGTCAAGGGTAAAGTTTCCTTTGGCAGCAGCCCAGCACCATCAAATCTCTTAGCACCATTTTCATCTGACAGGCCTGGGTCCAGCCCAAGCTGTATCAGCATTTGTGATTGGCTAGTATCAGTCACATGACTACTTTTGATGCCACTACTAGTTCCTCCCATTTCTTCCCCTCTTCCTTCCCCATGACCTATATCTACATAAAATGAGCTATTTCCCTCTTCTGGAGAGTTCTTTTTCTCAAACAAAGAAAACAGAGAGGCTTTAAATCCGTGTTTTTGGGTTCGAGGAGAACCATTATTGATTTGGCCCTTTTTGGATCCAAGGCCCCTAGTAGGGGACTGAGACTGGGACAGAGCCGTGTCTAAGGAGCGGAGTTCCTGTACAAGATCTTGATTTTGTTGGTTACCACTAGAGGCAAGAATGTGATTGATCACAGATGTCATTGTGGTTGAGCACAAATGGTGATATTCAGCCTGCAGCTTGATAAAAAGGAGAAGGCATCGGCACAGCACCTGTAACAGAGAAATCAGCATACAACTGGCTTTCTACTTACGTAACTCATTCCCTCCTAGACTATATTTAGACCCAATCTCTTTGAATAAATCTACCGAAAAGGAGCATTAACTATAGAAAAGGAGAATTTTAGAACTGTATAGTTTAAACTGTTTTGTAACTATTGTGATAAATAGAGCATTTGCTCCTATGGAACAAATGCTCTATTTATCATCACAATGGTTTCAAAATGTAACTTTTACAAATTTAAGGTGCCAAAATGCATCACTATGAGGGAATGGGTTAACCCTTCCTTCATATAATCACTTTTTCACACTTTTGCAAACAGAGTAGATCAAGATCAGACGACTCCTTCAATTTGGGTCCAGATAAGACGCCAAGTAATCAATCCAATTTGTTTAAACTTTAAACACTATACTCCACAGAAACATCTTTTATTGCCTTTTGCATACAAAGCATACTCAAATCAGATGTGTAGGTAGGAGCAGACTGATCAGGGTCTAGTCTGTTTGCTTATGATCTTATATAGATCTAACTCTGCAATTTTTTATCAGGGCCAAAACTTTTCTTGTTCATAGTGCCATTATAAATATTATGCTAATTAATATTCATTATGTCATTCTTATATAAATATTCATGGAGTAAAAGGATAACACTTTAATCATATTTATTACATAATCTGCCTTGTGGGAGTGCCGTAACTGAGTGCCGTAAATCGCGGAAATGCACTAGTGAATTTTTTATGCAAATTAGCAATGGTTAGCCAATCGTAGCGCTCATTTAAGCGTTAGCCAATCGTAGCGCTCCATGTCGACCGTCCGTGGTATTACTACGCCGTTTGTAAGGAATGGCCGAAACAGCCGTCAGCTATATAGCCCGTTTCATTTTCTATGGCATTTTAAGGCTTATGTGATAAAAAGAATCTTACATTTGTGTTTATTTCACATTGTATTTATGAAACTCGTTTACTATTATGAATATGACACTCGCTAAAGCTCGTGCCATATCGTTATAGTAAACTCGTTTCATAAAAACAATGTGTAATTGAACACTCATGTAAGATCCTCTATTTCTGACACAGGCTAATAGCAATACTTGGAGTTCTACGAACTGTTTAAAGTGCTTAACTTCAGGTTAATATACTGTAACAGGACTGGTGAAAAAACATGCAGCCAGACTGGGGATCGAACCCGGGACCCCTCACTTAAGGGCGAGTGCTCTAATGACTGAGCTATCTAAACCGCTTACTGTTTTTCACCCATTACGAAAACTGTGGAATCCGATCTATATTATTCCATAAGAAAACTGAGCAGACTCTGATCTGACAGCTCCCACAAAGTCTGTCCTGTTTGCAAAGGTGGCCAAATGCTTCTCATTCAGGTATAGGGATACATGTTACAGTAAGTGTATACATGTCTCAGAAAATAAGTACATGCATGTTGATATTACTCATGATAATCATACATGTAGATATGGGCATATCTTAAATGCAAAGTATTAACCCTTTATTTCATGAATATTCATGTAAGAAGTAATGATATCATGAATATTTATTAGATTATTTTTTATAATGGCACATGAATACATCAAAGTTTGGCAATGGTAGAATCAGATCTATATTATTTCATAAGCAAACAAAACAGACCATAATCAGACAGTTCGTAAAGGGGCCATCTGAACTGGGTCTACTGTTTGCACAGGCGTACAAAGGCATATTTTATGGAGTAAAGGGTTAAAACTTTCATTTCCAACAAATCCCTATGTTTTGACCACTCTTTAGACCTGTTTCTTTGAGACTATTCTTAGAGTGGTCACAACATACTGGTCAAGAAATAAAGGAGCTTTTCTTGGAAAAGGTTAAATTTAATCTTATCTATACCTCTGATAATAACATGTTGCACAATAATATCTAGATATCTATTACATATAACAGGTTTTTATCTGGGATAGATCCAGATAACATGTGTACATTAAACATTTTCTTAATTAGCTCCTGTAAACATTAGCTTCTGTGCTCCTCTCATAAAAACCTATGTTGTGACCACTCTGTAGAATCGTCTCTTCCAGACGGTTATGAAATATTATTATAACATGATAATGACATGGTCTGATTGTATAGTTTCTGCAGTGGTAGAAAAAATCCATGTTCCTGATTCCATTATATATAAAAAAAAAATCTCATTAATATCCATAGTGATTATTTCTGACATGAATATTTATGAAGTGAATGATTAAAGAGGTAAAACTGTCAAATTTAGAAGACCCAAATATTCTGTACTCTCATTTAATTTAAGTTTGAACATTCTACATACTCTCAATATTTGTGAATATTCTGTACTCTCATTATATGTGAAAATTCTGTGCTCTTATTATACATGATTACTCTGTGCTATCATTATCTGTGACATGTACTACATATGTATACAGTTGTATCAAATAATGCCCTCCCAGAAATATTTGTACACTAGTTTAGAATACCTCATTACATGTATTCTGTACTCTCGATCATTACAATCATGTGACATGTACATTATGTATGTGTACTCATGCAGTGGTATCATATAATGCCCTCACAGTTCTAATATGTGTTTTATGATTTAGAAGACTTGAACATTCTGTATTCTCATTATATGAGATATATAATGCAGCGGTATCATATAATTTGCTCTCATAAAAATATTGTACTTTATTTTTATTTTTAAAACCATGAGTGTTTGAAACATGTTTTACCTGCTCAAAACCTACATGACAAAAAAAAGTGTGATGTAAAAAGTAAGACAATGGAAAAGTGGAAAATTATCAATATGTTACAACAGATGAAACAAAAAAAACGTTGAAATGAAATTGAGTTATGTTTCACACAAATTAGTGTGACATACAAAACATACCAGTTCATGAGACATTCCTTGTTTGTCCTGGTTCCCTACTGAGACTCCATTCAGCAGGGCTTCCATCTTCTGCATGTGACAGAGAACCAGCTCTGACTCACCACATCCAAACACTGGGCCCAGCACTGCTACAAGGTCCCTTGACAAACCCTCATACTGGCTGCCTGCTAGAGAGCTACACAAGTTGAACAGAAAACGAGAACCAGCCCCGTCAAAGTTTTTCCATGATGATACCAAGTCTGTGAGCAGTGTTCCCAAGTTATTTATATCATTACCGCCAGTCACAGCTCTAACGCCAGCAACATTTCTACCATGATAACTATCTTCCTGTTTAGTCTCCATTTTGATTTCAGACACAAGCAAATTATTCTATCTCAGCAAAATTTTTCCAACTGAAGAGGATTCCATAGTAATCATTTACGTCACCATAGTTTTCAGTTAATAAGCATCGATCTATAAAACTCTAAATATGATGCTTCTCAATCAGTCTTTTCAATCTAATGTCAGACCATTAATCTTAAATTGAAGAGTTGATGTCAGTACCTGAAACAATAGACAATACTATATATTATACAATACAACAATGAAGAAGACTCTTAACCCTTTCCTCCTTAGACTATTTGTAGACCCAACCTCTTTGAATAAATCTACCGAAAAGGAGCATTAACTAGAGAAAAGGAAAAAGTTAGAATCGTGTAGTTTTGAAACCATTGTGATAAATAGAGCATTAATTTGCTCCTTAGGAGCAAATGCTCTGTTTATCAAAATGGTTTCAAAAAGTGACTATTACAGAGGCGTGGAATGGTGTATTTATGGAAGAAAGGGTTAAGAAGACTGAAAATGACAACTGATAGCAAAATGTTTATAATCTAACCCTTTACCTGATAGAGACACCTTTGGAGGCATTTGCAAACAGAGTAGATCCAGATCAGATACCTGTAGTGTCTGCTTTGTTTGCTTATAAAATTTATATAGATATGATTCTACATTTTATTCATTGGTCCAAAATTCCCTTATAAATTCATCATATACCGTACATGTATATATTGCCATTATAACAAAATCAGCTAATTAATATTCACTTATATGTCAGTATTTCTCAAATGAATATTCATCAGTTGTGTAAATCAGAACATTTTCAAGAATAACTCCTTTATTTCTACATCAAAACCTATGTGCAGTATAATGCTTCTGTACGAAAGAAAGGGTTAACAGATGCCCAGATAAGATGCGTACAATCGTACATTAAAAATATTTTCAAGAATAGTTCATGCATTTTCTATCGAACCCAATGTTGCGACCATTCTTCAGAATCATCTCGAAGAAATAATTCTAAAGAATCATAACATCGGGCTTGGGGAAGAAATGAGGAATTAAGTATAAATTTGAACACATACCTTTATCCGTTGCTCTGGGTTAAATTAACCCATTCCCTCATATGCCATTTTTAGATACCAACTCTTTGAATAAATCTACCGAAAAGGAGCATTAACTAGAGAAAAGGAAAAGTTTAGATTTTTGTAGTTTGAAACCATTGTGATAAATAGAGCATTTGCTTCTATAGGAGCAAATGCTCTATTTATCACAATGGTTTCACAAAGTGACCTTTACAGAGTCGTCAAAAGTCGTCAATATGACGGAATGGGTTAAGGCAGGTAGTAGCCGTCTGATCAGGATCTGCTCTGTTTGCTTATGGCCAAAAATTCCTGTGTCCATATACTATTCTAACCATTGTCTTCTGATTTACACTGTAGACAACTTAAACAATTAATCTGATTTATATTCATGGTATAATTATTATTTCTTACATGAATATTCATAGAGTAAAAGGGTTAAAGAGGCTGTACTGACATCTGTATCAAGAACTGATAAACAGATTCAAGTGTAATAGTCATACTGCCATTACATCATGGACACCCACTAACCCTCTAACTGCTGAATGTTCAATTTGGAATGGTCCATAAGTGTTTAACGATATAGATCATTCAGTATGAAAGGGTGTATAACTTGTGAGAGGATTTTGAATGACAAACAGTGTAAACCCTGATCAGAGGACTCCTCTAGGAGCCCTCTGATCTGGGTCTACACTGTTTGCAAATGTCAGTCACTCGTTTACCTCATTCAAAGGGCTTATGATACTGTACAACCCTTGTCAGTGATCACCAAACAGATAACTGTCAATAAACTAAGTAAACAACATCTACCTTAATTACTCTTGAGTATTCCAACAGACATACTTGGGCAAACAGTGTAGACCCAGATCAAATTGCTCCTGAAGTAGCAGTTTGATCAGGATCTACACTATTTTCTACTGCGTTAGTCCACTTTCTTATAATGATGCTAAAAATGAAAATGATGTATTCAGCCTAACAATTTCCCTGTTAAATACTCATGTAAGAAATGATGAGATCATAAATATATTTATCAGCTGAATTTTTATAATGGCCAATATGTACATGTATGCACAATTTTTGATAGTTGGTAGAAACTGTAGTCAGATCTACTTTAATTTAAGCAAACAGAGTAGATCTGATCAGAGAGCGCCTGCAGGAGCTGTCAGATTTGGGTATACTCTTAAGTGTGAAAAGAAGTTTATACGAAAGAAAGGGTTAACAAACCAACCAAATACTTAGGATATTTTGGTCAATGACTGATTAAATACTTGACTCACCATACAAGTACCTCTGTCGATCCCGTACTGGTTGTTAATCTATCACAATATTTCAACAGCTGTCTGCTTAACCCTTTACTCTACAGAGACACCTTTCTAATTTCCTTTGCAAACAGAGTAGACCCGGATCAGACGGCTCTTGTAGGAGCTCTGTTTGACGCTCTGTTTGCTTATAAAATCGTATAGATAGGATTCTACAGTTTCAGCCATGGCCAAACATTCCTTTGTTCATGCGCCATAATAAAAACTAATCTAATTATAATCCATGATACCATCATGTTTTACATGAATATTCATAGAGTAAAGGGTTTAAAACATTGTCTTCTTACATTAATATTAAAAAGAATGGCAAACATTTATATATTAACAAATCGTACAAATTAACTCTAGCAACGAATTTGTCAAGTCTCATCAAGATGCAAATTGTCTGATACGTACATAACTGAATGTTGAATATTTAAAGTGGAAAGGTCTGTCAATGTTTAACCCTTTCCCTGTTCTATATTTATTCCAAATTTCAATACCTACTGAATATTTATGGACAAAATAGTAATATAACGAAATTTGGAAGGTGAAACATTGCAGCCTTTTCAGAAAGTAAAGAAACAGATCTTTCAAATTCCATTAGCAAACAGAGTAGACCCTGATCAGACGGCTCCTATGGGAGCCGTCTGATCTGAGTCTACTCTGTTTGCAAATGCATGAAAAGGAAAAAAGATTTCAAATGACAAAAAGTGCTGATCATGTCTATACTGTTGCAAATGCCAGTCGTAATACTCATTTCCAACATTCAAATGGTAAATTCTTCTATACCAAACCGTTAATTTATGTACATGCATAATTATACATGTTAATAAATCACAAGAACAACAATAGCGTATAACCAGAATACTCTTTCAACCCATTTCAATGCTGAATTATCAAAGTGGAAAGTCCAACAGAGTTAAATGATAAAGATTAAAGTCCATTCTGTTTCAGTATGAAAAAAGTACAATTTTTGAGAGGATTTTGAATAACAATTAAACAGAACAGATCCAGATCATAGGACTCATCTAGGAGCCCTCTGATCTGTGTATATACTGTTTGCAACTACCAGTACACTTGATTTCAAACATTCTGATGATGATTCAAAGGATTGAAAAGATTATAACTTTTATTGATGATGATGATGATGATGATGATGATAATGAAATTCACCAATACTAACAAAACAAGAGCTGTCCGCAGACAGCGCGCTCCTGTTACTTTCTTTAGTGCTGGATAGTGTAGTGGAAGTCTAAGTTAGAAAGGAGAGATAACTATAGCAAAATTAATTTTAGGGTTACCTGCCCTTGTGAAATGGGTCCCCTTGTAATAGTTAACATGTACACCAAAGTTGAACCAAATATCTTGGACAGTTTCTGAGACATAGACCTGAACATAAAACTTAACCAACAATGAAAAATCTAAGTCAAAAAAGGGGCATAACTATGGCAAAATTAATGTTAGGGTTACCTACCCATGTGAAATGGGTTCCCCTTTTGATAGTAAACATACATACCAAATATGAACCAAATATCTTTGATGGTTTCTGAGAAAAGGGACCTTAACAAAACGGTTAACCGACGCCGACGAGAGGGTCATGACAATAGCTCCACTTTATGAAAAAGGGGAGCTAAAAAATGACAATGTCAAACATGTACATAATCATTTATGATTTATGATAACAACTTACTCTTTGTCAATTGTGAAATATTATTGTCTCTGATCTACACAGATTCTTAATGATAGTACATTTGTTTTCCACATTCAGAGGGTTTTAATCCATTTATATCCAACAAAAACACTAATAAGGCACTTTACACTGTTTGCAAATGCCAGTACACTCCTTATCCACATTCCAATGATTAGAAAGTATGTAACTCTTGATGAGGATGATGATGAAATCCACCAATACTCACAAAAACACATGACAGTATCAAACATGTACATTTATGATTAATGATAACAATCAACTCTTTACACGCAAAATAATCATCATCTGCAATATTTTTCCAACTTTATATATTAATAATATCAATCAGTATCAATTATCCTCAGAAATAAGATCAGAGTGTCAAACTATATTGAGATATTAATGACCTGACATTAAGATCTGGATCCTATTTGTAAAGACTATCACAAACTGACCGTGGGTATGCAAAGAGTGAAGTCATGTGATAATAGGTCAGATTCACTTGGATTGCAACATGCCACAAATCTACATCCTGCTGTGAAAAAAAATCATCTGCTGAAATAACCACTGCTTTATTTTGAAATTACATGTAATGTTAACTTCCTTGTAAACAGTGAAAAATCTGAGTGGTGCTTTTAATATTCTTCATTTTACCCTTTTTTTCATCCTCAAACCGTGGCTAACCTCATCAAGTGTAACAATGTGTTACAAGGCCTGTTGTATTGCTTATGTCTTGTATTGTGTTTATTTACCCTTTATTTCCATAAAACAGGTTTTGAAACCTTTTGCAAACAGGAGTAGTCCTAAGATCAGACATCTCTCAAAGAAGCCATCTGACCAGGGTACAGTGCTCCCTCCCTACAACGGCCCTCTCAATAACGATTCCCTCCTTACAACAACGCATGTCACTGTTTCCGAAACAGTGAAACAATGACATACTTCTTTATGCCTCCATCAAACCCTATGTTGTGACCACTCTTTAGAATCGTCACAAAGTGACGATTCTAAAGAGTGGTCACAACATAGGGTTTGATTGAGGCATAACGGTTTTAGTTCTCGAAATACACCTTATTTGAGGATCTGCAAACAAGCTAATTATGTTTGATTTTCCCTCCCTATAACAACTCCCTCTGAACAACACATACAATATTCGTATCCCAAAGGGTGTCGTTGTAGAGAGGGAGCACTGTATGCTCTGTTTGCTTATAAAATAATATATAGATTTGATTCTACCGTTTCTGTAAAGATTAAAAATTCATAGTGCCAATGTGAAAATTCAATGAATAAATATTTCATGATATCATAATCTCTTGCCTGAATATTTATTTCAACCCTGAATTTACTCCATAAATACCAGAGTTTTCCCCAAGTGCATTTAAGGCATGTCGCATGCAACATGCTTTAATGTCAAAATATCTCTTGCAACATGCCTTAATTTTAAAAGTACTTTTATAAATATTGTATTTGAGTTACTTTAAATGCCCAAATTCATAATTACTCTAAATTTCAGTGCTGTTTATTATCGGATGTGTATGAAAACCATTTCAATTTGATAAAATAATGCCTATTTATGGATATTTTAGTTTTATTTGTTATATTGAAACCAGATTTACGCGTCAGATGCAACATGCCTTCATAAATTTCTGGGGAAAACCCTGAATTTATATGCCTTTTAACGCCTATGTAAACAGGAGCACCCCTGATCAGATGCAAATCTAGTTCAGTGGATTCGACATTTCAAGATTATTTGGCTTATTCAAACACATGCCTTATTCGAAATGAATTGCTGGTCCCCGGCACTTTGAATAACCGGGACTCGACTGTATATAGGTATATTATTTAGATTATACATTGAAATTAAAATGAAGGTTTTAAGCAACAGCCATCTATCTCTTCCTGCCCTGTATAGAGTTCAAAATATATGCACGACCGCAATGGAATTATGAACCCTGAAACACAGTTGTCTCGAGGCACACTCGATTGACGCAATTGTATCAGCAGATACATGAAGACAGCATGATTCACAAGTACTGCAACATCAATAATAAGTTGTAGGATTTCGCCCTTGACAGCCTATTCCATGTTCCAGGTTTTGTACAAAACCTCCCTATAAATTTCCAAGGGGAGGGCTGAAAATCCCCCCCCCCCCCCCCCCCCCCCCCCCAAAAATACATTTTTTTAAAACCCTGGTTGCAACGCTGTCCAGTCTGAAATTTGGGGGACACACAGGCCCCCTGGTTTACAATTTGGGGGACATTTGGAAAAATTGGGGGACATGTGCAGGATCAAAAACAAAATGTATATAAGCTTACCTAGACTCACGAATATAGTTGTCTGTTGTAAAATGCAAATCTAATACTCTAATAACAGTTTCAGCCGAAAATACAGCTCACATTATTTTTACATTCATGATTCTAAGTTTAAGATTGGATTCAATACAGGTTTTGCATTGCATCTTACCTTCGATTATAGCTATTGACAACCATTCCTTTTTTAATTTTCAGTCTTTCACTTCACTGGTTTTCTCGTTTATAATTAATTTAATATGCTCAGAACTTCTCCAATCGAAATCTCTCTTCCATGCCCAAGTTTTACTTTCAGTTTGCATTTCGTCTGCTCTAATAGGGCGAATCTCTGTTTGTAAACAAACCAGTCGATTTCGCGCATGCGCAGTTAACTGGTGGGCAAAAAGACCAATAACAACCTATGTATCCCTATATATAGGCTAAGCAATAGTTAGTCTACACATCAATTAACGACTGTGTTGGTTATGAATTGTTGATTTCTGTACATTTACTATATCCTCTGACTATAATGACAATTATGTTTTAGTTTCTAAAGATAGATACAACAAGAAGCTTGAATTAATCGGCCCTACAAACTACCAGCTGAAATTTGGAAAAAACACAAAAAAACCCCGATCCCTTGATCTGGCCTTTCTTTGAAATGGGACAACTTATTATTTATTTGTTGGACATGCCTGATATGTCGAATAATTTATATCAACAGTATTTAAAATTTTAATTCTCATTTTATTTAAAAATAAGATCTAGATATATACAGTCGCATGGCGTTCATTCGTGTCTTATAAAATGTCTTTCTGGCTACTGTACAGTACCGTAGCAGATCTAGTAAAAGTATTTTAGAACAGATCTAGATCATATCAATCATAATCTTTAAAACTATAATTCACAAAAAACTACTTTTTTAAATATATCTAAATCGTTGGGGTTTAATGCTTTGCCATAGATCTAACTAGTCAAATCATAGTTATCTTCTATTGTTCGGGAATCTGTTTAACAAATCATAACTTTAGATAATTGGCACATTGTTTGGTAGTTGTTACATTAGAAGCATTCCTGTTACGTAATAGTTCATAACTTTGTTGATAAGACAGTGGATCCTTGTCCCCTGCTGAGAAATTAGGGGATTTACTGACCACCTTGCTTATCCCTTTACCATACATAAACAGTTTTCATGCCTTTGCAAACAGAGTAGACCAAGATCTGAAGGCTATTGGAGCCGTATGATCGGGACCCACTCTGTTTGCTTATGAAATTATATCAGATCCGACTCTTCATTTCTACCAGTACCAACAAATTAAGGCATGTGTTTCCATACCATTATAAAAATCAGCTAATAAATATTAATGATATTAATGATGTCATCTTTTTCTGTTAAATATTCAACAGGGAAAGGGTTAAAAACCACCGAAAACCAACCTTAAGTTACGAATTCAGCTAAAAATGTATACCTGACATTACCCGGCAACACAAATAAAAGTTCTGAAAACATTGAAGCTTTTTCACGTGCTTGCAAACAGAGTAGACCCTGATCAGGGTATTCTCTATTTTCTTATGAATTTATGTCGGATCTGCCTCTACAGTTTTTTTCCAATACCAAAACATCCTTAGTACATATGCTATTATATATATTTTTTTAAATAAATATTCATGATATCAGTATTTCTTACAAGAATAGTCACGGAGTAAAGGGTCACAGTCAATTATATTACGATGTCAACTCTTAATTCTGGGTGAAATTTCACGCCTGATGATTTTATATAAATTTGCAACAAATAACTTTTTTGTCATAATTGACAGTATAGTATCCTGTGATAGAAACTTTGTGACACATCTTTAGAAATGCATGTACTTTTGTAACTCTAATCAATTATACCCTTTACAGTGCTCCAGATAGTATCCGTACATCCGTACTGTACGGATAAATATTTTGCCGGTACGGATAGAAATTCGAATACATAAGTACTTGTTACGTATCATTTTTTGCCCGTACGGATCCAATAGCAAAACTATCCGTATACAAGATCTACACATCGTAAAATGAACATCTAAAATCTCGCTAGTTGCCCTAGACGCCTTTTATAAAAGCAAGGAAAAAAGTCTCGCAGGTCAATATTGCTCGGGCGCTTATTAAATGTGAACAAATCAAGCGTTTCATCATACACGATATCAGCTTCCAACACAGTGATCTCCCCTAATCGCTACGATATGGAGAGACAAGGGAGATCACTGTGGGGAGTTTGACGCCGGCTACCAACGGCCTCGTAGTGGAAGCGGAAACCAGAACCGGGCAAAAATGTCAACGAAATAATGTAATTTTCTCTCTCTTAGACCATGGGCAAAAAACAGACCCCATTTCCAAAGTAACTTCATTATATCAGGCATATTTTATGGCATAACAAAATACGTTGGTGAAAAAGCGTCGAGGCATACAGGTGGGTTACGTACTAACGTGTGTTTTGCGGCCTTGAGGCACTTCGTACCAAACATCAATATTAAAAAAAAAAAACGTTTGCGGAAAATTGCATGGCTTTCAGACCAGACTTTCCGATCAACTTTTATTAAATTTCAACACGCATGATAGAAACTAACTGAATGCGTGAGATGGGACTAAATAGAGTTGTATCATAAAGCAGATCTTTTGGAATATTCCTCCATGATTCATTTGTTCTAAAGATGCCTTGATAAGGTGGTATTATGCCAACTTTCTTATTTCTGACCAAAAATGTTTTGTATAACCACTTATTAGAATCGTCTACCCAATACACTTCTAAAAAGTAGTCAAGCATAGCTGGTTTTCAACCTTTTTTTCATGAATAAGACCTAACTTAAAATAGTCTTCTCTATGCAGTTAGTTTCACCCTTACCTTCAAGACTATTCATGTGGAGCTCCACCAACTATGCATTCTTAATGAAGTTTATATTTTAGTATTGGCACATACACAATGTATGTATTTGTCTTACCTTTGGTACAAGAGAAATGTCATACATGTAATATGTCATAAACAGAGTAGATTCTGATATGGCTGCTCCAGGATCTGCCTTATCCGAGTCTACACTGTTTGTATAGGTGATGAAATGTTTATGTATGGATGAAATATAATATATAAGTAATATATAATGGGATTTTGGCCATAAATTGATGATACATAGTTTTTAGAATCAGATACACCATATTCTCTTATCTCTAAGCAAACACAATAGATTGAGTCAAATGACACAGCTCCTGTTCTGCAATGTGACCCCTCAATTTAACCCTTTACTTCATGAGTATGCATATTATCTGAATGAAACTTCATTAGGCACTATTGGTTATTTCTATTGAGTAATCAGGCCCGGAATACTGGTTACATGTACTGGCCGGAAATAGCCTGTACTGATGAAGTTCAATTTGGATCAGTACCGTACTGATGGTAGCCAAAAATTATCTGGAGCACTGCTTTAGATATGACCCTTTATCAAATACAGTTAATACTTGTGTATTTTACTTAACTTTTTCTGATTATAATTTTGTACTGTGTATTACCATGTGCTTTGAAAAGCTTATATCCTTCAATTCCACAGGTTGTCATGTTAAACTGTTGATATTTTTGTTACATAGTCGACAGATAGTTTATTGTAGACCTGTCGTGTTATTTGTTGTACAACCAACTCCAAATAAAGATTTTTGTATCGTGTAAATTTATCTTCCAGAACCAATTTTCGGTTCATGTTTATGTTTTTACACGTACTATCGATGTAATTATCATCAACGATTGCACCATAATCGTTTTGTATTGATTTTAACAGAAGTTTTCAAAGTGCTGTCAATGTTTCTGTTATTGTTTACATATCAGCTGTCAGTCTTTTTGCCCACCAAGCTTTTCTCCTCTAAGATAACAGGTGCGCATGACGTCACGGCGATTCGCCCTATTTCAATACGACGATGTTTACTAATAGAGACCGCCATTTTAAATTTGGTACCCGGATGTTTCGTACCAAAAGCTGACCTCGCATTTTTTTGTATTTATTTCACGTTGTTATAATCCGGAATACTTATTAACAAGATGATTCTATAAAGGTCGAAAAACAATTAAGATGCGATTCTCGAAAGGCCTAAATACCCTGAGAAGAAAGATCGTTAAATTAATAAACTGTCGTCCCAGTAAGTTTTAATAGCAGTATGAAACGTTCTAAAATGAACTAGATTTGGTACGAAACGTCCTGTTGCCTTGAATTTGTTCGACTGGTTATCAATTTATTGATGTTAAAACTGGAGCCGTCAAACCGCTTTCACCGATACATGCATACATAGTCTACCTTTTATTGAAGAGGTCATAATCTGCGGATATGATGGTATATAGCGGAAATGTACAGACTATGAAAAGTGCGCCCGAAGGCCCGCGCTGTCGTGAATTTTCAGGGACAAAGTCAAAATTATTGCGGGAATCCCGCAATCCCGCGCTCTAGATGCAACACTGGCTGTCTTATCTGTTTGTAGCTGTTTTGACCATACAATTTACGTTTTATATTAGTATTCCCTGTCTTAAAAGAAATTTGCATCATGATTCGTCATAACATATATATTTACATTGTTCAACAGCGGTTATATTTGTCCATAATGTCCATTCGTACGAAATCACAGGGGGCCATTTCGTGGGTCTACATGGTCTAAAAGGTAAAAAAAATTGATTGGGTCAATTAGTGTTATATTATATACAAGGGGTCCAACTACCCACTCGCAAATATCACGACCGATTCGAAATAACGCCTGGTTTTGGACAGCCAAGATGGAATAACCACTAATATTGGGTACGAACGTGAAGCTGAGACATTGTACTTTTCAAATAATATAACTTTTGATACATTCCGACTAAGCCGTAGCCAATGCCGACGTGAAATTCCTACAAAATACACTGATTTTACTTACTCTAACTAGATGTCGCAACACGTGACCCGCTTCCTTTACAATAACAACATCCGCATGTCTGTTATCTTGTGTGCCCTATAAGTGTTAGCGAGAACGCAGGGCACCATTTCTCGGTCAACAGGTGCCTTGCTACTGGCTAAGTAGAAACTAGGTCAAGTTGTTGCGACTTGTCGTCCGAGTAAGAAAAATCAGTGTATTTTGTAGGAATTTCACTTTGGCACTGCCTACAGCTTAGTCGGACTGTATCAAAAGTTATATTATTTGAAAAGTACAAGGTCCCAGCTTCACGTTCGTACCAAACATTAGTGGTAATTTTATCTTGGTTGTCCAAAACCGGGCATTATTTAGAATCGGTCGTGAAATTTTCGAATGGGTAGTTAGACCCCTTGTATATAATATAACACTAGATCGACCCAATCAAATTTTTTTTTACCTTTTAGACCATGTAGATTGTAGACGCACGAGATGGTCCCCCAGTGTACGAAATGGTTATGGTCCGAATTGACCGTCGGGAGAATTTTTGGGCCTTGAATATTCTCCTTCTCAATCGAAATGCAACTTACTTCATACTTATTAAAACACATTCTTCCAGATCATGTGTTACCATTCTGTAGAACAAACAATGAAATCACATACATATCCTGAATAAGGCAAAACAAATCGAGATTTACCTTTGACATTTTCGGATGCTGAGAGGATGCAAACCGGAAGTTAATTTGTTGAATAAAACATAAGATTCTTTACAATATTTATACAAAATAGATTTTTGATTTATAAATGTACATTAAGTGCTGGAGACTTTTTGTTTTATTTTCAAAATGTGTGCTTTGTATATTTTTATGCAAAAACATAAGGGAGGAAGTGAAGGGTCAAGGCCGAATTGAAAGTCACCCGGCAAACCAAAATAAACCATTTTCTGCATCATCGGCGTTGACTGCGGTACATTGAGAAGATGGCAGACTATATCAGACCAAATATGACCAGCGAGTCATCGTATCAAAGCTTACAGGCGTTCTATGACAAAAATGGATCAACACTTAATATGGTGGAAATGTTCAAAAGTGATCCGAATCGATTCGACAAATTCAGGTGACACAGATTTTGTTTACTCTGTTTTTACTTTCGGTTAACATTTTATGCTAACATATTGACAGATATTGCTATGGCAATACAGTTAAAAAATCGTATGATCTTTTATTTGACAGACACATTATTTTTAGTGGAATGAGCATATTTGTCTCTTCATAAAACTCTTCAGATTGGATTGGTTTTCATGGGTGGTTGCATGCAATTACTATTCCAGTTTTATGTTTCACTTTATGTCCGGGTACAGCATTACACTTCATGTATATCCTGTTTCTGCATCAGATAACTGTTTCACTTCAGTGCATAGATATTTATGCGTCTGATTTCCGTATGTATACTTACTAAATCTGCTGAATTCAGTTCATTTATAGCTATATGCTCTAGAAAAAATACCAATTCTGATAGGCCTGCAGAATAAATTGGCTTCAGTCCAAGTAGGCTCACTCTGGTATAGGTGTATACAGTTGTACTATTCAAAGAAGACCCATGAATACAAGAAAACTGCTACATCAAATAGAGGTATTTTAATAATAAACCAGGTTATCTAGTTTGGGATTATGTTCTGGAGTGGAGATATATAGTCTACTGGAATCTGTGGATTAGGGTTTCAACAGGATTGATTTAGAAATACAGTAGAACCCCTCCAACCAAACTTTTAGTGAAGAATAATTTAGATATTTTAGGGGAACGCATTTACTTTGCGGAAAGTCTTTGACGGTCCCCAGAACAGTACAGGAAAATAGAGGCATATTTACTGTATAAAACAGATCGAGTGAGGGACCGATTAAGCCGTTTAATAAAGAGTTTTAACCCCAAAATCGGGTTCTACGCACCTTTTTATGGTTATCATTTGGGGGCTACTGCTCCCAAACCCCCACTAACAACGAACAGACTTTCGATTGTATTGAATCCAAGATGATGTCATTTTTGTTTACTAGTGCAAACCAACCAAATGACATCACAGCACTTGCACAGAAAAGTAACATCCAGGGACCGGCAAAGTAAAGCGCAGGGGTGGCGAAATCTTATTTTGGATGACTTGTCCGTTTTTGTTAAAAGCTATTTCCTACTTGTCCGTATGATGAATTAATAACAAAAACTTATAAAATTTCACTTGTCCGTTATGGCTTTGGGACAACACGGACAATACGGACGTTTGATTTCGCCACCCCTGAAAGGCAACCCATTTTAGGCAGGTGGTTACTTAGTGCAGTGTGTATGCCTTTAGGAGCTTTCTGAATGTCATTCACCCTGCATTAATTTAAACTACCACCTGCCTCAACCTTTTACTCCATGAATATTCATGATAGAAATAATGACATAATATCATATTAATTAGATTAGTTTTTGCAATGGCACATTATCACCACTAAATAAATACATACCCAATCAATATATTTACCTTTTACATGATAGAAACATCTTTTCATGCCTTTGCAAATAGGGTAGACCCAGATCAGACAGCTTCTGTAGGAGCCACCTAAGCAGGGTCTGCTATGTTTACCTGTTTTCCTCCGACAAACACCTTCTGCATTACATATTATGTAGTTTATATGTATATAATGTAACTCACGTTGACATTATTAAAAAATACATGTATTGTATAATACATTTGTATACAAATAAAACAATTATCGATATAGCTATGAAAAAGACAGATAATTCTGAGAGTACAAACTAATAAAATGAGCCACTATAGATGTGTGAGAAAATATTTGAATATAAAAGTACATATCTTGATATGAATTCCTTAAAATATTGTTCAACAACATTATTGCTGATCCTGTTGTTGATTATCAACTAAACCAGGTCATATTTACAAAATAAACAATTATCACAGTCATATTAGAGGCCATTTGCAAATGGCAAAACTATACTGTGCTACGTCTATTCTACCTTGACACTATAGAGGAACGGCGGGTGAAACAAATTAAACGACATTGTTTCAGCTGGAAAGGACGCCGGGTAAAATAATTATTTCAAGAAGGCATCGTGCTCTGTATAAAGACATTTCAACCTTTTTAATGGTGTTTATCTTGTTTAATCTTCGTAGTTTATTAAGCCAACTCGTATATATGGTGGAATTTGTCTTAAGAGGCAATCAAAAGTTAAGGTTTCCAGACTTTTCTCTAAACCCTAGCAGATATGGAAGTGATATTTAGTAACTATGTAGCTTTATTGTAATGAGTTTAATAATTGATTTTACATAGAATTATAGCAGTTGGACTTAGAGTTCAGCCGGTAGGCCCTAAGGGGATTATGGCATTGCTTTCAATGCTACCATTACTTATGTATAAGGGTGTTCATAGTCATAATTTCTTACTAAATATTCTTGCAGTAAAAGGATATAAATGTAGCCCGTTAATCCACTACTCCATGAATATCTGTGGTGGAGGAAATCATGACTTCATGAGTATCATTTAGATTATGGCACATGAACACAGGCAATTTTTGCCAGAGCTGAAACAGAAGTATATAATTACAAAAGCAAACAGAGCAGACCCTGATCAGATGGCTCCTACTGGAACCATCTGATCTTGGTCTAGTCTGTTTGCTAAGACATTCAAAAGCACATTTATGGAGTTAAGTTTTATTGCAATTTGAATGCATAAATTCAGCACTCCCTAAAAATCTTGTAATTACATGTACATGTAGTTATATTGTAATGGATTATCATGGTGATTTTTGAAAACAGCCATTTACTGTATATGCAAGGAGTGCACCTAACCTTAATTGCCCTTTATGCCATGAATATTGGTGTAAGGAATGATGACATAATGAATATTGATTAGTTTAGTTTTTAAAATGGCATATTAACACATGAAGTTTTTTGCAAAGGCAAACTCTGTACTAGAATCAAATCTATATTATTCCATAAGCAAACAGAGCAGACCCTGATCAGATATACATATCCTATAGGGCAATCTGATTGGGTCTACTATGCTTGCCTTGCAAAGGCATAGAAAGGCATATTTATGGAGTAAAGGGTAAAAAATGTATCATTAAAGCTGGTGAATATTGCAGTTACCTGTACTTTATGTTGCAGTTTTGCTACCGAATTAGACAAGGATTTCTAGATTGCAGTTTTAGCCAAAAATTATAATTTGAAGTGAATGATATTTGTTGAGATACAGTGTGTGACTTAATTTTGTTCAATAGGATTCAATATAGGTGACTTGCGGCCATCTTGAATTATGCAATGTCCTTGTTTAATAGCTGACCAAGTCTGCAGTTTTTGCGGCATTTTCATGAAACTTCACAACATTGGGAAATCAAATGATAGATATATTAATTACCTTAGTCCTTTCAATGCTGAATTTTTAGACTGGAATAGCCCACCAGTGTTTTATTATAGAGTCCACTCAGTATGAAAGGCATAGACTTAATCACTAGAGGATTTTGAATGACATAGAGATAGACTAACAGTGCAGACTCTGATCAGAGGGCTCCTGCATTGAAAGGGCTAAGTTTCTGTACAACGCTTTGTAAAAACTACTTGTATTTTCAGTCAAAAGTTGACTTGCAAAGATGGAGACGTTTTACTGGATTACTCCAAAAATCTCGTCAATGATGAAGCCATGAAGCTGCTCTTTGAATTAGTAAGTAAAGATCATTAAAACTTACCTAAAGTGACCACTTGACTCTCTAACCCTTTCCCTCATATAAACGCCTTTTCACACATTTGCAAACAGAGTAGACCAAGATCAGACGGCTCCTATAGGAGCCATCAGATCAGGGTCTACTATGTTTGCAAATGTTTGTAAATATGTTTATATGGAGGAAAGTGTTAACTCTTTTAAGTGCTAATAAATTGTTGTCCTCTGCTATGATTCTCATTCAGTCAGAGGTTCTCATTTTTGTACTCATTCTCAGTTTGTTGTTTCTCTTCAAACGTTCAGTCAGAGGTTCAAACAGTTTGGCGGCTCTGTAGATGCCAGATTTTTATGCCCCCGTTGATGATAGGCTGTTTGCAAAGGTTTGAAAAAAGTCTTTGTATGCGGGAATTGGTAAAAAACCCACTACATGTTATGTAGTTGATCTTTTTCAGGCAAAGCAAAGGAAAGTTGAGGATATGCGTGCAGCCATGTTCACAGGGGAGAAGATCAACTTTACTGAAAAGAGGGCAGTGCTGCACATTGCACTGAGGAACAAATCAAACAAGCCAATCATGGTTGGAGGGAAAGACGTGTGTAGTATTTTTCACTATCATTTCTCCACCAAATCCCTTGATGTCATTTCTGTTTAGAATCTTCTCAAAGAGATGATTCTAAAGAGTAGTCACAACACAGGGTTTGGTGGAGAAATGAAGGAGCTTTTATTGAAAGAATGTTTTATTTACACATTATTTCTATGCCTTTGCTATGCATGTGACTTCAATAACTATATGACTTCAATAACTATTCCCAGATTTGTAATATTCTTATCCTTATTACGGTACTTACATGTATTTATCAACCAAGCCCTATCATATCTGCACTCAATTTATATTACCCCAAAGAAGCAACAATAATGAGATGATTGGGATAAGTAGAGCATTTGTTCCTATGGAGCAAATGCTCTATTTATCACAATGGTTTCAAAAAGTGACTTTTACTGAGGCATCAATATGAGGGAATGTGTTAATCCTTTACTTGTTAAATATTCTTATTATACTGCAAAGTAAAATCCTTGATTTTGATTTGTCAATTAGCCATGTATAAATAGCCGTGTATCCCTCAAAATTCTGATGTATATACGGAGTCATCAGCAACAATGGAATTTCTCCCGTCGAGGGCCTCGCTTCATTGCTACAACAACAAAAAATGGCCAGCCAGCTTCACTTCATCGATTCAATCCATACAACCGCTCTCAGACGAAAATAAGAGTTTGGGGCGGAACAAAGTTATCCATTGAGAAAATCTTTTGTTATAGTTGTTGTGTAAGAATGTAAATGAACCCAATACGTGGCTAAGGTCTTATTCGGCACTGATGCTGCAACTGTTGTCAAAGTGCTTGTGCACGTACCGATTTTAGCCCCCAAATCTCCTCTTTTGTAAAGACAATCCACGCCCATTTTGATTCAGATTTTATTTATTCACAGTGCACGTACCTGTAAATTACAGTATAGCCGCTCCTTCCAACGCCCATTTTTGAGTCACCTGCTGAGAGGCAGTGTGTCACCTAGGGATCACTTTTCCGTTGTCTGTCTGTCTATCTGTCTGTCCATCCGTCTGTCTGTCAGTCACACTTTCTTTTTATGCCCCCGTTGACGATAGTCAGGGGGCATTATGTTTTGCACATGTCCGTCCGTCCGTCCGTCTGTCCGTGTGTCACGCTTTTAGGTGCAGTTGGATGTCACAGTTTTTCAAGTGTTATAAGTCAGTAATTTCTACACTTATACACATGAAACTTCACATACACATCAATTTCCATCTGTGCTATCATTTGGTACCCCACCTATGCTGCCGGCATGCCCAAGGTCGAGGTCAAATGACTTGGAAATTTTACGTGCAGTTGGTTGTCACATTTACATGCAGGTTTTTGTCACAATTTTTTCATCGTCTTATATATCCCACCCAGTCCATGCTGCCCGCAAGCCCAAGGTCAAGGTCAAATGACTTAGGAATTTTACGTACAGCTAGGCAAGCACCCACATGGGGGCATCACTGTGTCTTACAGACACAATTTTCTAGTTTTTGACTGTCATTTCTAAATTAATGATCACAGAGCTTTCAAATTTCACATGTGTCATCCTCTCCTTGAGGGCCACTGATTTAACTAAGGTCCATCACTCTGCATGCAATACCTTTTTTTGGCTGTCATTTCTAAACTAATCATTTTAGAGCTTTCAAATTCCACATGTGTCTTCCTCTCATTGAGGACCATTGATGTAACTAAGGTCCATCACTCTGCATGCAATACTTTTTGAATTATTCCCCTTTGTTCTGATTTCACTCCAGCATATTAACAGTTTTTGTGTCAGCTGAGAGCAGGTGACACATGTGTTCCCCCGAACACTCTTGTTGAATGTTATAAAACCATCATTTTCACGTCATCCAAATGACGTCAGAAGTGCACCATTCTCAATTAAGTTTTTAAAACAGTTCTCATGCTGAAAGATAGTGTCTAACGGCTCGGGCAACATGATTTTCCTCAGCAGGGTATAAAAAGCCAGGTCTATACTCCGCCAATGATATGTATAACTAATTATGATCTGAAGAGTTGTTATGACATATGAACACTGGGTATTTTGGCCAGTGAATTATATCTGTATTATTTAAAAAAGAACAGAATCCTTAGTCCTAGAGATGCCATCTGATTTGGATCTGCACTGTTTGCTTTATATGGATCTGCAGTTTCTGCCATAAAAATTCAGGTTGAATGTCATTATTTCTTACATAAGTATTCCTCATGTAAAGTTGTTTTATACAGGTGATGCCAGATGTTAATGCTGTACTGAAACATATGAGAGAGTTTGTAGGCGCCGTCAATTCAAAACAGTGGAAGGGGTATACAGGGAAAGACATCACAGACGTTGTCAACATCGGTATCGGAGGGTCAGATCTTGTAAGTAATCAAAATGCATAGATTGTACTGGGTTTCCTATTCCACATATAAAGGAGGATCTGGCTCGATTGTTGAGGAGCCCCCCTAATCTCAGTCTTCACTATTCATATATGCCATTCTGATTTCCCGCATTGAAAGGTTGCTTGAGTATTTTTGTCATTGTGTCCCCAAATTTCAGTTACTTGGAGTTGTCGTATCGCTAGGGGTTCAGAGAAAGTATGGGGAACAATGTCCATTTACATCTAGTAAATTTTCTTAAAATACCTTCAACTGACTTAGCAATGCAAAATATCAAGAAAGTTTATTGTCAAGGCAAACAGTATAGAATAAGATCATTAAACAGATAGAGGAGCTGTCTTGTCAGCGTCTGCAAAAAAGATTGGATTATCAAGTAAAGAGATAACTTTTTTATACTATACCAATTCTTTGTATTAAAATGTATACTTGTTAATTTGAAACAAATGCTTATTTACTGAATTTTAAAATTTTGTAATGAAAAACATTTTTCATATACCTCAGTAATGTGTGAGACACTCAAAACAGTAACAGAGATCCAGATAAGATGCGTAAATTTAAACATTTTCAAGAATAGCTCTTTTATTTCTCCAACAAACCCTATACTATGACCACTCTTTAGACGATTCTAAAGAGTGGTCACAGTATAGGGTTTGGTGGAGAAATGACCATTTTAGTATTTGAGTACACACCTTTATCTGTAGCTCTGAGTAAACCCATTGAATGGGGAAAATGAGGGTATTGGCATTTGCAAACTGTAGAACCACTTCAGTGGGCTCCCAGAGTAACCCTCTGATCAGGATATGCAATGTTTGTCATTTAACCCTTTCCTCCATATATACACCTTTCTATACCTCTGTAAAAATCACCTGTTGAAACCATTGTGATAAATAGAGCATTTGCTCCTATAGGAGCAATTGCTCAATTTATCACAATGGTTTCAAACTACAAAATTTCTCACAATGGTTTCAAACTACAAAATTCTAAATTTTTCCTTTTCTCTACTTAATGCTCCTTTTCGGTAGATTTATTCAAAGAGGTTGAATCTAAAAATAGCCTATGAGGGAATGGGTTAAAATCATCACACAAGTGATACCCTTTCATTCTAAATAGACTGCTATTAAAAACACTGAGAAATCAGTCTTCTGACTTCATTTCAGCATTCAAAGCCTTTAGGGTTAACCCTTACCTTCAAATTAACACCTTTCCACACCTTTGCTCCTATAGGAGCTGTCTGATCAAGGTCTGCTAAGTTATGAAATATGACACTACAGTTTCTACGAATACCAAAATATCCTGTGTACATGTACTTACTCCGTTATAAAAATTCAGCTAATAAATATTCTTAATGTTATTATTTGTTACATGAATGTTCAACAGGTAAAGGGCTGAGGCTAGATGAAGGCTTTATGTGTTGGATATGTTAGTATTTTTATTATTTCAGGGTCCACTGATGGTGACAGAAGCCCTGAAGCCGTATAGATGTGGTCCCAATGTCCACTTTGTGTCCAACATTGATGGCACTCATATGGCTGAGACACTGAAAAAATTGAACCCAGAAACTACACTGTTTATAATAGCTTCCAAGGTAACCAATAAGTCGTTGTTTATAGTAGTTTCTAAGGTAACCCCCATAACCAGGGCTCTAGAAATTTTCAAATCCCAACCGGTCCGGCAGACAAACGGACATTTGCCCCCGGGTAATATTTCGAAATTTGTGAGAAACTAATGACAATTGACGTTCGCGAAAACTAATGACATTTCAAGTTTTCATGCGTGGTAAATGGAAGCAAGTACATCTGACGTATATTACGTGATTGCTATAGAATATTGTCATAAATAATTGTTTTATCCATGAAGCATATATATTTAATCAGAAAGATGAGTTTTGTCTCTTCCCAGGATCCAACCATTTGAGCTAAGAACGGTAACTCTGGGTCGAGTTCTGAAGTGTTATGAAATTGTATCCAAGCAACGCAGTGCATTCCAGTTACTTCCTGTTTTTAGCTCACCAGAGCACAAAGTGCTCAGGGTGAGCTTTTGTGATCGCCAGATGTCCGTCGGCGTGCGGTGTGCGTCGTGCGTCGTCGGGCGTCAACAATTTGAACCTTTAAAAATCTTCTCCTCTGAATCTACAGGGTTCTCAGCTTTCATCTTTGGTACATAGCATCACCTATAGGTCCTCTACAAAAGTTATATAAATTATGCCCCTGGGGTCAAAATTGGCCCCGCCCCAGGGGTGGGAAGTTTTCAATAGAAACATATAGTAAAACTTTGAAAATCTTCTCCTCTGAAACCAGAAGGTTATTAGCTTTCATATTTGGCACATAGCATCATGTTCAGGTCCTCTACAAAAGTTATATAAATTATGACCCTGGGGTCAAAATTGGCCCCGCCCCAGGGGTGGGCAGTTTTCAATAGAAACAAATAGTGAAATCTTGGAAAATCTTCTCCTCTGAAACTGAAAGGCTCTCATCTTTCATATTTGGCACAGAGCAGCATATTCAGGTCCTCTACAAAAGTTATATAAATTAAGGCCCTGGGGTCAAAATTGGCCCCGCCCCAGGGGTGGGCAGTTTCCAATAGAAATATATAGTGAAAACTTTGAAAATCTTCTCCTCTGAAACTAGAAGGTTCTCAGCTTTCATATTTGGCACATAGCATCATGTTCAAGTCCTCTACAAAAGTTATATAAATTATGGCCCTGGGCTTAAAATTAGCCCCGCCCCAGGGGTGGGCAGTTTCCAATAGAAATATATAGTGAAAACTTTGAAAATCTTCTGCTCTGAAACTGGAAGGCGCTTAGCTTTCATATTTGGCACAGATCATCATGTTCAGGTCCTCTACAAAAGTTATATAAATTATGCCCCTGGGGTCAAAATTGGGGCCGCCCCAGGGGTGGGAAGTTTTCAATAGAAACATATAGTAAACCTTTGAAAATCTTCTCCTTTGAAATCAGAAGTTTCTCAGCTTTCATATTTGGCACAGAGCATCATGTTCAGGTCCTCTACAAAAGTTGTATTAATTATTGCCCTGGGGTCAAAATTGTCCCCGCCCCAGGGGTGGGCAGTTTTCAATGGAAACAAATAGTGAAAACTTTGAAAATCTTCTTCTCTGAATCTGGAAAGTTCTCAGCTTTCATATTTGGCACATAGCATCATGTATAGGTCCTCTACAAAAGTTATATAAATTATGGCCCTGGGGTCAAAATTGGCCCCGCCCCAGGGGTGGGTAGTTTTCAGCAGAAACATATAGAGAAAACTTTGAAAATCTTCTCCTGAAACTGAAAGGTTCTCAGCTTTAATATTTGGCTCATAGCATCATGTTCAAGTCCTCTACAAAAGTTATATAAATTACGCCCCTGGGGTCAAAATTGGCCTGCCCCAGGGCCGGCTAGTTTTCTATAGAAACATATAGTGAAAACTTTGAAAATCTTCTCCTCTGATTGTCTGGTGAGCGCTTCAGGGCCATTCTGGCCCTCTTGTTTGTTGTGTTTTAGTTTTTTATATTACATGAAATAAAGACCAAAGAACTTTGTTTTATATTTATTGCGTTGTGCTGCAGCTAGCCACTACAATATTGAAAGCTTTGTGAAAGGTAGTGTTTCGCCCCTGTTCCACGACGAGGCCCAGCACATCCGTCTTCGACAGGGGAATTTTATTTATTAATAACAATATACACATAAAATACAGAACATTATGATTCCAGCCAGTATAAATTGCACTCAGTTCTGTTCCAAAATTTTGACATGCTTCGATGTGTTTTTGAAGACATGACGGCCAGCTCCGCCATTGCCTCTAGAACGCCACATGCGATATATAGGCTTTGGGTCAAAATCTTGCAGTTTTGGGCCATTTATGGAAATTCTCATCAAATGCTCCAAATTGTCTATTGTAAGACTGCACCTAAGTCTGGTCTTTATGAGGTTTTGTTTGGAAAACCCTCGTTCACATTCTACAGAGCTGACGGGCAAAACTCTGCTGATTCCCATAAGCTTGACCATGTTTGGGAATTCCCTTCTGATCTGTTCGGAAGAAAGCATTTCTTCAGCTAATGAGGAAAGAGTCATTTGTTCCTCTGTTTCAGACCCCTGGCATTTTGCAAACATGTGGTTTTTGAACAATGACCACTCTCTTCTTGCATCTTCGGGGTTTATCGGGGGTGTGTTACTTCCCCGTTCCTCACCATAATGCTCTAACAGAACAGTCAGTTTTTGCGAACCAAACTTAGCTTTGGCTGCCAAAGTCGTTGGGAAATGCATGTACCGTCAAAAGCCGGGTTGCCAAGCTGGTCATTTGACATTGTTTGACTTCTGTCATCATTTAACGTTGTCGGGTCACCACTCCGACATGTTGACTCACTTTCAGTCGGTTTGCCAGGCCGACTGTTAGAGTCAGATTGAACCGGTTCCCCAGGCCGGTTTTTGTCAAAACAGTCATTAGACTTTTTGAACATCGCAAGAATACTGCGTTGAGCCATTTCAAAAATTGAACGGCGAAGTATGTAGAAAGTGATCTTGCTTATATAGGCAATCTTAAAATGAGTAAAATCAATTATCACTTTTGAAAAACTAATTAACTCGTGCAAAGATGTAATTTTTTGTGAACTTTCCGTCCTTATAAAAGGCGCATTTGTTTGGATTAATATAAATGCTTCGTTTTAAATACAGAAATTACAGTAATTAAACAAACACATTTAGGCGGCATTTCATTAAGTTACTACGGACCGCTTTTTTGCCAGGTACAAGGTATAGGTAATTACGACATCAATGACAATTACGGCATAAACAAATAGAACTGTTTGCGCCATAAGAAATGGATGAAAGTGCAGCCTAACACATCTTATCAATATTACACGGTTGAGTGGCTAGCTGCGAGAAGACCGACTGGACCAGTAATCCTTGATCGCCCCATGCATTTTTTTAATCCCTTAATTGACACATTTATGATGGGGCACTTATGAAATGCAAACTACATTTAGGCAATAGACCGATGATTCTAATTAGATACGTGTTGTCTGCTTGAAATTTCCGGACCGATTTTTTTTCAAATTCTGGAATACAAACCGGTCTGAGAATTCAAAAATCGGTCCAGACCGGCGATTTTCCGGATTTCTAGAGCCCTGCCCATAACCTGTTTATAATAGTTTCCAAGTTAACCTGCTGTAGGATTTTAAATTCCAAGTTAACTTTCTGTAGGTATGCATAATAAATTCCAAGATTACCTACCATAGGTTTTATTTATGTAATAAATTCCAAGATAACCAACTGCAGGTTTTTATAATATATTCCAAGATAACCACAGATGTGTGAATTTTCATTTTGTGTGCAACATTTTTCCTCTGTTACTATGCACAGATTTTCATTGGTTTACATAGAAAATACCTAAACCCTGAAAGCAGAGGTCCAGATAAGATGCGTAAATTAAAACATTTTGAAGAACTTTATTTCTCCACCAAATCATATGTTGTGACCACTCTTTAGAATCGTCTCGAAGAGACAATTCTAAAGAGTGGTCACAACATAGGTTTTGATGGAGAAATGACAGTTTTAGTATCAGAGTACACACATTTGTCTGTTGCTCTGCCCTGAAAGTATGCCTTATGTTATTCTCCTTGGAAGGAGGGAACATATTGTTGCTATTTTGTCTGTCCATATGTCTCTGACTGTCCGCCACACATTTTTATCCAGGGCTTTTCTTGAGGAAATTTCATTTGAGCACAGCAACTTTTTTACCTGATGAATATTAATTCCATACTCCACTAATTATGAATATTTGATCAGTTCTTGCATTAAAAAATATTAAATGAATATATATATAATGAAATGAATTGCAAACAGCTGGGGATCAAATATGTATTCTAGTCTGTTTGTGAATGCAGCACTTTCAAGTATTTTTTTTAACAATGATCCTGTAGCACTGCCTCATCATGAATCGTTTACTCCATAGATATGCCTTATAACCTCATTGCAAACAGAGTAGAGCCAGATCACATTGCTCCTGTAGGAGCTGTCTGATCAGGATCTTCTCTGTTTGTTTATGGAATAACTATATCTGATTCTACAACTTCTGCCATGACCAAAATTCCCTTTGTTCACATGCCATCATTAACATCTCATTAAAATGCATTATGTCATTTTTTTTCTTTTGTAAATCTTCATTGAGTTTAAGGTTAATGTTTGTCCAAAGAATTTTATGAAACCATCTGTTGTCATTTTTTCAGACTTTTACAACTCAAGAAACCATTACAAATGCCACGTCTGCCAAAATATGGCTTCTGGAGAAAGCTGGAGGAGATGTGAGTATAATAACTTGCTACCGTAACTGACCTAAATAATCAGCACAGTTGGGCAAATAGGGTAGACCTAGACCAAACTGCTCCAGGTGTAGTTTGATCAGGATCATTATCAACGTGATTTGCTACTCCATTTGTTTCATTTAACCCTTTCCTCCTTTCCCAATCTCTTTGAATAAATTTACCGACGCATTTACAAGAGAAAAGGAAAAATTTAGAATTGTGTAGCTTTGAAACCATTGTGATAAATAGAGCATTTGCTCCTATAGGAGCAAATGCAATATTTATCACAATGGTTTCATAAAATGGTTTTTTAGGCGTAGAAAGGCGTATTTATTGAGGAAATGGTTAAAATTTTCATAATGGTTATGAATTGAATTATTCAGGTCTACTAACAGATGGAAAGGGGCAAACATTTTCTGTGTTAATGTAGCATTTTAAAGATTAGTCTGAATAGTATTCTTGATGTCATTATTTCTTATATGATTATTCATGGAGCAAAGAGTTGACAACCTGTTAGAAGTATATTGATTATCTATGTATTTCAGGTCAGTGCAGTTGCTAAACATTTCGTTGCCTTGTCAACAAATGCCGTAAGTAGACTACATGTCTTGTACCCATTTACCATTCCGCCTTTTTACACCCTTGCAAACAGAATATATCCAGATCAGGCAGCACCTGTTGGAGCTGTCTGATTAGGGTCTTTACACTTCTAAGGTGTTACAAATTTGATTCTGTACTGTTTGATGTGCCAATTCATTTCCTTATTTTTTATTTTTTATTAAAGAATCAACCCTGATATTATAAGAATTGGACCCTGATATTACAAGAATTGGACCCTGATATTACAAGAATTGACCCATATAGGGTTAACTTTTGATGCCTATGCAAACAAAGTGTACCCATATCAGAATGCTCCAGTAATAGCAGTCTGATCAGGGTCTGCTCCGTTTCCTTATGGAATGTCTTTATTCTAGTTTCTGCCATAGTTACTGGTACTGTATTCAAATTCAGCTTTATATTCTTAGTGTTACTATTTTTATGCCCCCCTCGAGGGCAATGTTTTTGCTCTGTCTGTATGTCTGTCCGTTGGTTTGTTGGTAGGTTGGTTTATCCCCAACTTTATTGTTGGCAATAATTTTGTAAACCATTGCTCATGCATACAAACGCCTTTTCACACATTTTAAAACAGAGAAGACCAATATCAGACGGCTCCTATAGGAGCCGTCTGATCAGGGTCTGCTCTGTTTGCTTATGGAATTATATAGATCTGATTCTACACTTTGTCGCACTGTCAAAAATACCTTGAAATGGTTTGGCTCATTAATATGCATGATGTCATTATTTCTTACATGAATATCGGACAGGGAAAAGGTTATGGTCAAGGTCATACATCAAGGTCAAAGGTCATGTCGGGGGCATAGTGTTTCACAAACACATCTTGTTTTACATGAATATTCAGCAGGTAAAAGAATAATATACTAACTGAAGAAACCATCATACACAGTCATGTAATTTAACCTTTACCCTGCTGTAAGTTTTGATGTCTGCCTCAATTCTGATCCAGACCAATTTTTAACTTAAAACCGACAGTTCAAGCTATTGAGAAACAATTTATCACATGTCAAAGAGCTTATACTCTGATGAGGCGTCTCCTATGGAGCAAATGCTCTATTTGCCACAATGGTATCATAACGTGACTTTTACAGAGGCGTAGAAAGGCGTATTTATGGAGGAACGGGTTAAGGATTATAGAAGTGGGAGATTGTTTTTGACCTGTCTGTTGGTTTGTTGACAACTTTAACGGTGGCAATAATTTCGTAGCCATTGCACATACATACTTCAAACTTGCATATGCAACTTATGGAAGCAAACATTTTTAGGGGTGACTTATTATGGTCAAGGTCATATATCAAGGTCAAAAGTCAAATTACTGATCAAATTTATATTGATGATAATCGGGGACATAGTGTTTCACATACACATCTTGTATTTTACATTAATGTCCTTCATTGTATGCAAAAATTAGATCAAACAATTATAGAAAATGTAGAAAAAATATTATTTCATTCATTGGTTTCTTTGTTTCAGAAATTAGTCAAGGAATTTGGGATTGACGAGGCGAACATGTTCGAATTCTGGGATGTGAGTAACATTAGAATATACATGTACCCTGTTTGCCCTGAATATTTGGACTTGCAATCACTTTTTATAAAATTGAATTACTCTGATAATGTACGAAAGTTTGTAGTCTCTGATTAAACTGCTTCTTCAGGAGCAGTTTGATCAGGATCTGCACAATTTGCAGGTGTATGTCTCAACAAGTACTTAGGTTAATTATTAAGGTATTCACTCTTGTGTATTTAGATAATTATCATTATAGCTATTGTAGCCGGGTAGAGATTGTGGTGAAATAGGCTTAGACTGTGTGGCTTTGTAGCTCAGTTGGTAGAGTGTTGGCATGGTAAACCAAAGGCCCTGGGTTCGAGTCCAAGTCGAGTCACAACTTTTTCACTATGTTACATTTGGCGCCCAACATGAATAACCTACAAGGTGATTTATATGTAAAAAAGTGTAATAATAAGAAACTCATGGAGTGAATTCTTGTGTAGAGGGTGTGTGTGTAGCCGGGTAGAGATTTAGGTGAAATAGTTGATAGGCGTAGACTGTGTGGCTTGGTAGCTCAGTCGGTAGAGTGTTGGCATGGTAAGCCAGAGGCCCTGGGTTCGAGTCCCAGTTGAGTCACAACTTTTTCACCATGTTACATATCATTGAAGGAAAAGGGAGTATTTGTTATCATCCTTTTAACATTATTAGCTCATCTGTTTTTCAAAGAAAGAAAACAACTATTGTCATAACTGTTGTCCAGTAACTTTAATGGTGGATATTACTTCTTTTCTCTTCATGCAATTTTTCTGAAACTTCACTGTCATAAGGGCTACAATGGAACAGACGAGTATTGGCACCTGCATGCGATACTCTTGTTGAATGCATGTTGCTGTCATAATTGTAAATATTGTTATGTTTTGAAGGCCTCTTGGAAGACTGTATTTTGACCAATGAGTTATCTTGTTAAGTAAAGTCTTCATAATACCCAAACCTTTAGGTGATGGGGGCATTAAGTTTCACCTTTGTCCATACGTCCATCCGTACCTCCGTCCGTACCTCCGTCCTGTAAAATTGCTTTGCTGGGGCATTCATGTCCCGTGGCCATGGACACATTTTCTTTTATTTTTACCATGCTTACACTCTAGGTCCTTTGTTTAGGAGCTGTTTGATCAGGATCTCCTCTGTTGGCTTATGAAATTGTAACAGACTCTACAGATTCTAAAAATACTGAATATTCCTGTGTACATGTACAATTATAAATATTGAGCTAATGAATATTCATGTCATTATTTCATCATTAATGTTCAAGAGGTAAAAGGTTAAACATGTCTTCCCTTTATTTTTCAAAATGTGATATACCATTGTAGAAATGTCAACACTTCTTTTCATACTTATAAACTTGACTAATGGTAACAGATTAGATGTGTAGGGCCATCATGACCTTCTTGTATTTGATCATCTTGTCTAGCTATATATTTCTATTTCAGTGGGTTGGAGGGAGATATTCTTTGTGGTCTGCCATTGGAATGTCCATAGCCTTGTTTATTGGTAAGTACATGTACTTGAAACATTTATACTTGTGTCCATGTATTCTTTGCATTTTTGTAATGGTACGTCAACAAGAGAATTTTTAGCTGTACTAGAAACTTTAGAATAAATTATATATTATTAAAAGAGAGCAGACCATGATAACACGGCTTGTACATAATTCATTTCTGACTAAAGGGTCAAAAAAGCAAAAGAAAAGCCACAAAAGTATAGATTTTGATCTTGATAAAACTTATTATACCTCACATAACGAAGTGGGGGGGGGTATACTGGAATCACTCCGTCCGTCCGTCTGTAGACGGAATTTTGTCCGGAGATTTATTCTGCCATCCTTCTATGGAACATTTTTAAATTACGCAGTATTGTTGATCATCATCTGAAGTTGTGCACCTGCAATTGCAGTTTTGATTCATCATTTCGTTATTGATTTATCTCCCTTCTCATACTTTTAATAGACGAAATTTTGTCCGGAGCTTAGCTCTGCCATCCTTCAATGGAACATTTTTAAATTATGCAGTATTGTTGGTCATCATCTGAAGTTGTGCACCTGCGATTTCAGTTTTGATTTGTCTTTTCGTTATTGAATTATCTCCCTTTTCTTAATTTTAATATATGAAATTTAGTCCTGAGCTTTACTCTGTCATACCTCAACAGAACTTCTTTTAATAGATTTTTTTTTTAACTAAGTAGTATTGTTGAACTCCATCTGAGATTGTGCACCTGCAAATGTGGTTTTAATTTGATTCTTCATTCATTAATTATCTCCCTTTTTAAATTTAACAAATGAAAATTTAGCAGTCCGGAGCTTTACTCTGTCATACTTCAACAGAACCTTTGTAAATTATTAAGTATTGTTGAACACCATCTGAAGCTGTGAATCTGCGATAAGGGTTTAGATTCGTCTCTTCTATTTGTTAATTATCTCCCTTTTCATAAGTTAACAAATGAAAACGAAACAAGTGAAACACACACACACACATTTCAAATACCTATACACACATATGTTTTCATAGGTCTTTGCTTCATTATTGAAATACTCCAGTGATTTTGGTTTTTATTATCTCCTCTCATATTTAGATACAGTTTAGACCATGAGATAGATATAATAATAATATCTCAGTTGATGGGTAGTACTACGGATTGAAGTTGTCCTGCATTGAGTTGATGGGTAGTGCTACGGATTGAAGTTGTCCTGCATTGACCCCATCTGTGTTAAATGTGCTAGTTGGGGTATTAATCACCTTTAGTGATAGTTCTAGTTTAGGTCAGAAATTGGAAAAAAAGGAACATATTCTTTAACCCATTCCCGCATTATTGAGCCTTTTGACTCTTCTGTAAAAGTCATTTTGTGAAACCATTGTAATAAATAGAGCATTTGCTCCACAGGAGCAAATTCTCTATTTAACACAATGGTTTCAAAACTACACAAATCTGAAAACTTCCTTTTCTCTAGTAAATGCTCCTTTTCGGTAGATTTAATCAAGCAGGTTGGATCTAAAAAATAGCCTATGGGTTAACAGAGAATCCTGAAAACTTTTTTTACCGTTTACATGACAATCCAAGTTTTTCATGTCTTTGCAAATAGAGTAGACATCAGGCATTTCTTGTGTTTGCTTATAAACCACAGTCTCTTAACCCTTTCTCTCATATAAACGTGTTTTCATGCATTTGCAAACAGAGTAGACCCAGATCAGACGGCTCCTATAGGAGCCGTCTGATCAGGGTCTGCTCTGTTTGCTAATGGAATTTGATAGATCTATTTCTTTAGTTTCTAAAATGGCTGCAATGTTACACCTTCTATATTTCATTATAGCTGTTTTGTCTATGAATATTCATTAGGTATCGAATTTTGTACTAAATATAGAACAGGGAAAGGGTTAAGTCTTTGACCATAGCAAGAGTTAATTAAAATTCAGAATTGATGGAGACTTGCATGAATATTCATCAGATAAAGAATTAACCTATTCCCGCATATTGACACCTCTGTAAAAGTCACTTTCTGAAACCATTGTGATCAATAGAGCATTTGCTCCTATAACTTGTCTCATGCGGGTGCCGTCTGCAAATAACTGAAATACTGTTGGTCGGACGTAAAACCCAACTCACTCACTCACTCCTATAGGAGCAAATGCTCTATTGATCACAATGGTTTCAAAACTACACAATTCTAATGTTTTTCTTTTCTCAAGTAAATGCTCCTTTTCGGTAGATTTATTCAAAGAGGTAGGATCTAAAAATAGCCTATGAGGGAATGGGTTAAAGTTAATGATAAGGTAAAGGTTTAATCCTTTTCCCCGTTCTCTGTTTATTTCAAATTTCAATACCTATTGAATATTCATGTAAAAAATAGTTCTAACAAAATATAGAAGGTGGAACATTGTAGCCATTTTAGAGACTAAAGAAACAAATCTATTGAATTCCATTAGCAAATAGAGCAGACCCTGATCAGATGGCTCCTTGGCTCCTCCTATACTATTTTTAGACCAAAACCTCTTTCAATAAATAGAACCATGTAGTTTTGAAACAATTGTGATAAATAGAGCATTTTCTTCTATGGAGCAAATGCTCTATTTATCACAATGGTTTCCAAAAGGGGTCAGTAGGAGCGAATGGGTTAACATATAAGATGGAAATTCATCATGGTAGAAACTGTAAAATAAGTAATTTTGCCAACTTACATAAACTGTGTTATACTTGTCCTGTTCCCCTTCTTTGTCTAACGATCCTTCCAGTATGTGGCATCTGTATTAATCATTTCAGGATAAATATGCATTTTCATACATTTGCAAACAGAGTAGACCCATATCATTAATATTCAAAGGCAGAATCATTAAAATATAACATGGAAAAGGTATTTAGAAACTAAATGTAAAATCAGATCTAAAAATTCCATAGCAAACAGCAGATCCTGAAGGAGCTGTCTGATTTGGGTCTACCCTGTTTGGAAAAGGTGTAAAAAGTTTCTATGAGTAATAGGGTTTATAGATATATTTCCATTCATTTTCAAACACATATTTTTGGAGTAAAGGGTTAAGAGAGTTTTTGCGAGTTTTGGGGAGTTGTAGTGTAGTTACATGTTGGTCTTTCAGGAATGGACAATTTTGAAGCTTTGCAGAGTGGTGCCCATTTTATGGACAAGCATTTTCAAGAAGCACCACTCGAGAAAAATGTAAGTAACAGCATTCATTAATATTTTCATGAGCCACAAACTTGATTGTGCAGTATGTTACAGTTGTAAAAGTTTCTGTGTTTATATACCATTATAAAACTTAAACTATTTGCTACCATGTCAATCTAATTTAACCCTTTCCTCCATAAATATGCCTTTCTATGCCTCTGTAATAACCACTTCTTGAAACCATTTTGATAAATAGAGCATTTGCTCCTATAGGAGTAAATGCTCTCTTTATCACAATGGTTTCAAACTACAAAATTCTGAAGTTTTCCTCTTCTCAAGTTAATGCTCCTTTTCGGTAGAATTATTCAAAGAGGTTGAATCTAAAAATAGCCTATGAGGGAATAGGTTAAGTTATCAAAGCAGTACCAACTTGACCTATTTCAGCTTTAGAAATAAGCCCCTGGAGAGAGGAGACATCAATGTCAAAATGCTTAGGGTAATTAGGATAATTCAGAAGCTCTGATGTTTTTTCATTTCATTCTTTCAGTTACCTGTGATCTTAGCCTTGTTGGGCGTCTGGTATTCAAACTTCTTTGGAGCAGAGACCATGACACTGCTGCCCTATGATCAGGTTAGTATGACTCCACATCTGGCTATGTAAACCCTTTCCCTGTTCTGTATTCATGCAAGAAATAATGACAAAATGAATATTTATAAGCTCATTTTTTATAAAATAAACTTTTAAAGGAAATTTTTTGCTTTGACAAAACCTGTAGATTCAGATCTATATCATGTCAAAAGTAAACAGCGAAGACCCTGATCAGACGGCTCCTATAGGAGCCGTCTGATCTTGGTCTACTCTTTTTGCAAATGTGTGAAAATGCATTTATATGAGGGAAACGGTTAAAGGATAAATAGTGGTTATAGTAACAGTAGAAATAGTAATTATGAAAGGGTAGTAATGAAAGCAGTATTGAAAATAGTGTTGGCAGAAGTAATAGTACCGGTAGTAGTGAAAGGAGTAGTAATAGTAGTAGTAGTATTGAAAATAGTTGCAGCAATGGTAATGGTAGTAATGAAAGGGGTAGTGATGATAAAAGTAGTATTGAAAATAGTGGTGGCAGTCGTAATAGTAGAAGTGGCATACCCTATAGAAATATACCCTACGGACATTTTCTGTCCGTATGTCCGAAAAAACATTTGGGGTTTAGTGGGTAAAAGAGACTGGAAGAACAATAGCAAACAATAGGTTCAGTCAGTTAGCTGCTCATTCCTTTGTTCTTTAGGGGCTATTCTTTTATTCTAATTTCAAAAGAAATAGCCCATAAGCCCCAACGTTGGAACGTCCATCTGTCTGTCTGTTTGTCTGTCTGTCAACAATTTTGATGTGACGTGATTATTCAAACTGTAATTATGTCTCCCCCCATATTTATATGGGGGAGACATATTGTTTTCGTGAGAGTTGTCTGTCTGTCCGTCTGTCCGTCCGTCTGTCCGTCTGTCCGTCTGTCTGTCACACTTTTTGTCCGGACGATAACTTCAATATGCCTGATGCCAGTTGATTGAAACTTCATATATGGAAAGAGCATAATGAGAGGAAGTGTCATGCACAAGGTCCATAACTCTGGCTTCACTAATATTGGAGTTATTGCCCTTTGTAAAAAAAAATCACACTTTTTTGTCCGGACGATAACTCCTATATGGCTCATGCCATTGGATTGAAACTTCATATATGGAAAGATCATGACGAGAGGAAGTGTCATGCACAAGGTCCATAACTCTGGCTTCACTAATATTGGAGTTATTGCCCTTTGTAAAAAATATCATAATTTTTTGTCCGGACGATAACTTCAATATGCCTGATGTCAGTTGATTGAAACTTCATATATGGAAAGAGCATAATGAGAGGAAGTGTCATGCACAAGGTCCATAACTCTGGCTTCACTAATATTGGAGTTATTGCCCTTTGTAAAAAAAAATCACACTTTTTTGTCCGGACGATAACTCCTATATGGCTCATGCCATCGGATTGAAACTTCATATATGGAAAGATCATGACGAGAGGAAGTGTCATGCACAAGGTCCATAACTCTGGCTTCACTAATATTGGAGTTATTGCCCTTTGTAAAAAAAATCACAATTTTTTGTCCGGATGATTACTCCTATGTGACACATGCCATTGGAGTGAAACTTCATACATGTAACGATCATGATAAGAGAAAGTGTCATGCATAAGATCCTTAACTCGAGCTTCAATAAATTTTAGAGTTATTGCCCCTTGTACATTTGTTTAATTCTTTCTTGTCCGGACGATAACTCCTACATGGCTCTTGCCATCGTATTGAAACTTCATACATGGAAAGAGCATGATGAGAGAAAGTGTCATGAACAAGGGCCATAATTCTGGCTTCAATAATTTTGGAGTAATTGCCCTTTGTTACATTTTTTGGCCGATCAATAACTCCTGTTCGACTGATGCTATTGGAATGACATTTTATTTTTGGAAAGAGCATGATGAAAGTAAGTGTCATGCACAAGGGCCATAAATCTGGTATCAGTATTTTTGGAGTTATTAGCTGTTATCATTTTCTTCTTGAAAAATGTAGTGTGGAAAACGCATAATGAGGGGAAGTATCATTCATCAAGACCATAACATTTTTAGTGATTTCCCTTTACATATTGTTTTTATTAGAGGGGAGACATCCGTTTTTTTGACAAAAACCTCTAGTTCACATATTGGTTTCATACTAAGGGCATATGCTAAGAATTATCAGAGGAAGACACCTATAGTATTTGGGTTGAATCAGATCACTATGTCTAGAGTTATCTGCCCTTGATTCATAAAAAATGCCATCAACTTTTGTCAACACTTTTGATGTGACACGATAACTCAAACAGTAATTCACATATTTGTTTCATATTAACCCATTCCCTCATAGGCTTTTTTAGAACCAACATCACAATGGTTTTAAAAATTGACTTATGCTTTTGATGTGACGCGTTAACTCAAACAGTACTACACATATTGGTTTCATATTAAGGGTATATGCTTAGTATAGGCGTTTATATGAGGGAAAGGGTCAACACTCTTTTCCTGATATACTTTGGTTGTATCATTTCAGCAGGTGTTTTATGTATTAATACTGAATTTCCACATATCTTTCAGTATCTCCATAGATTTGCAGCATACTTTCAACAGGGGGATATGGAGAGCAATGGGAAATATGTCACCCGCAGTGGTCAGGTGGTTAATTACAAGACTGGACCAATAGTGTGGGGCGAGCCAGGCACAAATGGTCAACATGCCTTCTATCAGCTTATACATCAAGGTATGGTAATAAAGAAATGGGTCTTACCAAAAGAATCTTACCAAAAATTCTTGGAAGGAGATTATAGGGTCGCTCCCTGAACCTTCCGCTTTTTCATTAGTGCTAACTTGATATCCCATCTTTTTTGCAAACAGAGTACTTAGATCCATGGCACTTCAGAGTTATATATTAGCCCTTGAATTTATAGTAAAATTGACCATTAAAGCCTTGTCCGTTCTCTAACTTTAAAAGTTTCTCTCATGATTATATCTTGATCAAGTTAGATTGCTATGTACATTGATTGAATTGTTCAGAAGTTAGTGTCCTTCTTCTGTTGAAATAACTGGAAAAAATCTTACATTTATCTCAGGCGAGCGTTTTTTGTGTCAGTTTGGCAATCTTGTGAAATAGTGTAGACACATACATACGAAATAGTGTAGACCTAGATCTACCACCTCTGTGTGATTTTGAAATTCATTGTTATCATTTGTGAATACTTTTAATTTCCCTCGTTTTTGAAGGGCATAGAGCATTTAGATTTTGTTATGGTTTGCAGTGCAATTTCAATATTATTACAAATACAAAAATGTGTGCATTAAATTTTTGGAATGAGTAAGAAATTTGCAAAAGTAATTAAGAATTAACCCTGTACTACTTCATGACTATTCATGTCAGAAATAATGACTATATGAATAATTGCATTGTTTCATGCACAGAAAAACATCTGAGTAGAACCATTGACAAACTGCTAGCCAGCTGGAAGGCTTCCTCACATGAAAATTCTGAATGCCCAGGTTGGGATTCAAAACTTAACCCCTTGTCACTGTGGTTCAATCCCAGCCTGGGCATTTTGATTTTTCATGTTAGGAAGTCTTCCAGCTGGATAATGGTTGGTCAGTGGTTCTACCTGGGTGTTCTCCTGTGCTTGAAACAATGCAATTTGTTCTGTACACAGTAAAGCCTCTGGGGTCATCCTCCTCCTGTAATTAGCTGGACGTTGTGATATGACTGAAATACTGTTAACCCTTTCCCTGTTCTATATTTGTAACAAATTTCATTATCTATAACAAATTTCAATACCTACTGAATATTAATGGACAAAATAGATATAATGAAATATGTAAGATCCAACATTGTAGCCATTTTAGAATTAGAAACTAAAGAAACAGATCTGTCAAATTCCATTAGCAAACAGAGCAAACCTGATCAGACGGCTCATATAGGAGCCAACTGATCTGGATCTACTCTGTTTGCAGATGTGTGAAAAGGTTTTTATATGAAGGAAAGGGTTAAAGCAACATAAAACTTGATGCATACATGCAAACAGAGCAGACACTGATCAGACATCTCCAACAGAAGCTGTCTGATCTGGGTCTGCACTGTTTGTAAAGGGGTTAGAGATGTATCTATTGAGTAAAGGGTTAATCCCCTGGTCTATTGTATTAATTTATCCTTTAGGTACAAGACTTATACCCTGTGACTTCATCATGCCAGTGAAGACACACAATGGAATACAGAGTGGCTTGCATCATGAGGTAGTGTAATTATTCTATTAACCCTTCGCTTGCTATTCACATCAATATACCTACCTGTAAATAGTGAAGACCCAGATGAGACAGCTCCTGCAGGAGCTGTCTCATCAGGGTCTGCACTATTTACAAGTTGATTGTGCAACCAGTGCACTCTACAGCAGTGATTGCACAGCGAAATACTTGTACACAGTGGAGATATATGTAATTATACAACAGGGCATTGGTAAAGAAGGAGAAATGTGTTTTAAAATTCTGCAAGCGAAGGGTTAAAATCTGCAAAGAGAGCAGACCCTTATCAGAGAGCTGCTACAGGAGCTGTTTGATCTGGGTCTTCTGTGTTTGCAAAAGTGCCAATAGGCATCTGTACTGAGTAAAGGGTTATTCTGCTGGATGAACTAGGACAAATAGTGCACACTGCAGACCCAGATCAAACTTCTCCTTAACCCTTTACTCAATGAACATTCATGTAACAAACAATAACACCATGAATATAAATGAAATGAATTTTTATTATGGCCTAAGAACATCGGAAGTTTTATTGACTCTTTACTCCATAAATACACCTTTTCAAATAGAGTAGACCCAGATCAGATGGCTCCTATAGGAGCTGTCTGTTCAGGGTCTGCTCTGTTTGCTTATGGATATAATATAGATGTAATTCTATACATTCTGCTTTGGCAAAACTTTCATGTTAACACATGCCATTTTAACCCTTCGCTTGCTATTCACGTCAATATACCTACCTGTAAATAGTGAAGACCCAGATGAGACAGCTCCTGCAGGAGCTGTCTCATCAGGGTCTGCACTATTTACAAGTTGATTGTGCAACCAGTGCACTCCACAGCAGTCATTGCACAGCGAAATACTTGTACACAGTGAAGATATATGTAATTATACAACAGGGCATGGGTAAAGAAGGAGAAATGTATTTTAAAGTTCAGCAAGAGAAGGGTTTAGAATTAATCTAAGTAATATTCATGAGGTCATTATTTCTTACGTAAACATTCATGGAATAAAGGGTTAACTCCGGAAACTGTAGAATCAGGTGACCTTGATTTGCTCTGGATCTATTCTGTTCGCACAGGTGTTAAAAGAATGAATTAAAGGTTTAAGTAAATATTCTCCAGATTAGAGTTATATAGCAAACATGATCAGGATTATTATTCTCACAAGTCATTGAAAGCCAAACCTATCACAAAATTATCCTTGATATATATACTAAAAAATACTTATGTATGAGTGGCACAATATTGTCGGGATTGCTGTTAGACAAATTGCTTAGGTATATACTGGTTGAATGTCAAACACTGACCTTTTCTCCATATATTTGCTTTGTTTTACACCCTTGCAAACAGTAGACCTAGATCTAAAGGCTCCTGTAGGAGCGGTCTGATCAGGGTCTGCATTGTTTGCTTTCTATGGAAGAATACAGTTTTAGCTGGAATGGACAAAACTTACAGCCTTGTAAAAAATAATCTGATAAATGTCAATGATGTCATTGCTTCTTTAATCCATTCCCTCATAGGCTAATTTTAGACCCAACGTCTTTAAATAAATCTACTGAAAAGGAGCATGTACTAGAGTAAAGGAAAATGTTAAAATTGTGTAGTTTTGAAACCATTGTGATAAAAAGAGCATTTGCTCCATAGGAGCAAATGCTCTATTTATCACAATGGTTTCAAGAAGTGACTTTTACAGAGGCGTAGAAAGGTGTATTTATGGAGGAAAACGTTAAATACATGAATATTGATAAAGCAAAGGGTTAAGTGCTTAACTTTGTGTTTCAGATCCTGACAGCTAATTTCCTTGCACAGACAGAAGCTCTCATGAAGGGTAAAACCACAGAGGAGGCAGAGGCTGAACTAAAGAAAGCAAACATGTCACCTGAGGATATAAAGCACATCCTGCCCCACAAAGTAAGCTGGTTTACATTGATGTAAAAAAAAAAAAGTGCCTAACCATGTATCGCTGCAAATGAAATTTGAAGGGTGTGTGTAGGAGTTAGCTTGTCCGTTGTTGTTGAATGTCTGTCCAAACTGTGGAGTGAACGACTTCTACAGTTTTTGTAGCGTTTTCTCAAAACTACAGATGATGAGCAGTTGTGCTTGACCATGTTTTTTCACCCATGGCCGACTGGTGGCTATATTGGATATTATAATGTCCTTGTGGTGCAAACTGCTACAATTTTTATTGCATTTTCTTGAAAATACACAAAACTGTGAGGGGCAGTGCATTGTATAATTTTATCAGGTTGCAGTTTACATCCAAATTGAATTATTTAGCTTTACAAAATAGTGGAGAGGGGAGATTGAGTGGCCAAGTACTCAGTGTAGTTTGGGTACTTGTTTATTGTCTAAAACTGACATGGATAAATGTGTGCTGGTATAACCCTTTATTCCATAAAAACACCTTACTATGCCTTTGCAACAGAGTAGACCCAGATCAGACAGCTTCTATAGAAGCTGTCTGATCAGGGTCTGCTCTGTTTGCTTGTGACATAATATATATTAGGATTCTACAGTTTCTCACGTGGCCAAAAATCCTGTGTCCATGTGCTTTTATAACAATTGATCTGATTAATATTCATGATGTCATAATTTTCTACATAAATATTAATGGGGTAAAGGGTTAATATTTATGTCAGATATTCTAAGGCAACAAACCATGTAATACTTAGAGTAATAAGTGTACTACTTGTTTATTGTCTAAGTCTGTGTATGTATTTGCTGGTATAATATATATGACAGGTGTTTCAAGGCAACAAACTAAGTAATAGTTTGAATAATCAGTATACTTTTAGCTCTACAGAGGCTCCAGAGCACAAAGTGCTCAGGGTGAGCTTTTGTCATCGCCTGATGTCCGTTTGCGTGCGTCATCGGTCATCAACAATTTGAACCTTAAAAAATCTTCTCCTCTGAATCTACAGGGTTCTCAGCTTTCATCTTTGGCACATAGCATCATGTCCAGGTCCTCTACAAAAGTTATATAAATTATGCTCCTGGGGTCAAAATTGGCCCCACCCCAGGGGTGGCCAGTTTTCAATAGAAATATAGTGAAACTTTGAAAATCTTCTCCTCTGAAACTGGAAGGTTCTCAGCTTTCATATTTGGCACATAGCATAATGTTCATGTCTTCTACAAAAGTTATATAAATTATGCCCCAGTGGTCAAAATTGACGCCGCCCCAGGTAGGGGTGTAACAATTGATCGACTTATCCCGATAGCGGCTGTCTCAATGTCAATGCATCGATCCAGAAATTAGAAACCAATACTTTTGCCGATAATAAAACAAATATTGCGATAGTTATGATAGTTTAACAATGCAATTTTAAAGATAAAAAGTTCCTAAGTTGCTCCCAAAGATGCATTAATATTTCCGTGATTCGTCCCTTTGTGTACGAAACTAACAATATGGCAGAATGAAGTGTCGATTTTGGTCGAAAAGGTTACGGTCCGAATTACAACAACAACAACAATGGCTTCCATTTTCATCTGGTAGGTTGAGATTTTATAGTAATAAGTGAATTTACTGCCGTTTTTTACTGTTTTGTTCTATTTTGTATGAGTTGACACCTTATTTTCTAAGGATTTTAACATGTGGATTTTGTTTGGGAAGTTTTCGTAGGAAGTTCGCTAAACTGACGTGAGTTTCATTGCATTTCTAAGCAAACTGGATTTCGAATCAGTGATGCTAGGACAATAATGGTTGTTTAACTGCTTCACAAGAACACAACATGTTATTGTTTTAATTGAATCCTAATATTTACTGGTGGTCATGGTGTCGTAAAGCAGGGCAGCCCGAAGTTGAACGGTAAAGTTTCAATACCAAATATTGTATCAACACTAAGATCTTAAAAGCTAAATTCTTACACTGTAGTTTATAAAAAAGGAAATAAATAGGCTAAAAATAAACAGAAATGAGCTTGAAAATCCTATAATTTGACTATTGCAATAGTTTTGTCAGTGTCGCAATACTATCGCAATATTATTCTGACTATCGCAATGGTAAAATTGTACTCAATAGTCACCCCTAGTCCCAGGGGTGGCCAGTTTTCAATGGAAACATATGGTGAAAACATTGAAAATCTTCTCATCTGAAACTGGAAGGTTCTCAACTTTCATATTTTGCATATAGCATCATGTTCAGGTCCTCTACAAAAGCTATATAAATAATACTCCTGGGGTCAAAAATTGGCCCCACCCCTGGGGTGGCCAGTTTTCAATGGAAACATATAGTGAAAACTTTGAAAATCTTCTCCTCTGAAACTGGAAGGTTCTCAACTTTCATATTTTGCATATAGCATCATGTTCAGGTCCTCTACAAAAGCTATATAAATAATACTCCTTGGGTCAAAATTTGCCCCACTTCAGGGGTAGCAAGTTTTCTATAGAAACATGTAGTAAAATCTTCTACTCTGATTGTCTGGTGAGTGATATCAGAGCCATCATGGCCCTCTTGTTTATTGTCCAAGTATGAGATCTGCTGGTATAATATTTGTGACATGTATTCTTATAAAGGCAATAAACCATGTAATTCTTAGGGTAATTAGTGAACTTGTTTATTGTCTAAGACTGATTTCAGTAAATATCTGCTGGTATAATATTTGTGACAGGTATTCCAAGGCAACAGACCAAGTAATTCCATTATGGTGGAGAAAGTTACACCGTTCACCCTAGGTCTGCTTATAGGTAAGTTTTTGTCTGGTATATCACAGATAAAACAAGAATATGTACAGTAAGATCCCTCTCATGTGACCCACTAAAGGAAGCATAATTCTGGGTCTTAATCCATTCCCTCATATTGATGCCTTTTGACACCTCTGCAAAAGTCACCTGTTGAAACCATTGTGATAAATAGTGCATTTGCTCTTATAGGAGCAAATGCTCTATTTATCACAATGGTTTCAATCTTCAAAACTCAGAAATTTTCCTTTTCTCTAGTTAATGCTCCTGTCGGTAGATTTATTCAAAGAGGTTGGATCTAAAAATAGCCTATGAGGTAATGGGTTAAATGCAGGTGGTAGCTTAATGTATGATGAAAGTTACTTCCATATTGTCTTAAGCAATCACCTACTTTAAAGACATCTATGTTTATTCAGAACGTGGTTGTTCTAGAGGGACTTTTCTGCACTTACAAAATTGACTACAAGTCATGAAACTTGATTATGAATTAATATTGATATATGAAAATACAAAATCGACTAAACTCATCTAATCTTTTTCCCTAAATAACTTAAAATTTTACCTCATTTTCTACCATTATAAACAAAGTAGACCCAGGTCTCATCAGGATCCAAGCTGTTTGCAAATGCTTATCAGTGATTCAGGTCATGTTGGCTGTCAGAGGGCTAGTTTAGTATTATTTTTCTGGCACAAAAATTGAAAATTGGAAACTTTGTAATAACTTAACCTGTTCAATATTCATGTAAGAAATAATGACATCATCAATATTTATTAGCTGAAAATTAACAGGATGATTAGCAGAAACTATAAAATCACATCAATATAATCCCATAAGCTGACAGAGCAGATCCTGATCACACAGCTCCATCAGGAGCTAATGACTAAGAAAGGAGTTAAAGATAGCTCAAATTTGTTTGTCAGTATAGAAATTTGGAAGTGTTGAACAAAAATGTTAAGATTCAGGTATGATGATGGAGTTTTCTCTTTTTCAGCAATGTATGAACACAAGATTTTCACCCAAGGTGTAATCTGGGACATCAATTCTTATGATCAGTGGGGGTAAGTTCTGGTTTGCTTTTCATGGCTAGGCAGCTCCTTTGTTGAAGTATAACCCTTTTCTACATATAGATGTGTTTTCACGCATTTTCAAACAGAGTAGACCCAGATCAGACAGCTCCTATAGGAGCTGTCTGATCAGGATCTGCTCTGTTTGCTAATGGAATTTGATAGGTCTGTTTCTTTACTTTCTAAAAGGGCTACAATGTTCTATCTTCCATATTTCATTATAACTATTATGTCCATGAATATTCAGTAGGTATTGAAATTTGTAAATGTAAATTTGTATGTAAATAAAAGTAGTGAAAAAATGTGTGTCCTAAAGAAGGCAATTTTTGCGGTGATCATTCTGAAACATGCTTGATTTAGAGACGATATCACCAGAAGAGGAGGAGCAGCCATGTTCTTTGGATACTGTCAATTTGAACTTATTTTAAAAAATGCCCGTGTGATACAAAATGAGCCGTTTTCATTGATACTTATAATTTTTGTTCTTCAACAAACTATTATTGGCCTTGGTGGAACAATTAATGAAACTAAAACACATGCAGAAGAAATAAAAATGCTCTAAAACAGTTGCTAGTAGAGACTATCAGAAAGTTTTGGCGTTGTCTGTCTGTCCGTCCATCCCGGGGGATGTCTCAGAAACAGTTTGGAGTTTTTCATTGAAACTTTGTGTATTAATGTTTAGTACATTTACCATAACAGAATGTGACATTGCAAATATCACTCACATTGACCTTGGAACAGGAGAGTTATGGCCCTTTGTGTTGACAAAAATATAAACGTTTTTCATGTCAATAGCCGTTTGTCAGAAACTGTTTGGAGTTTTTCTATCAAACATTGTGAAGTAGCATAAGGACATGAGGCTCTGCGAGTATCATTCATATTGACAATGGAACACCGGAGTTATGTCCCTTAGTTTGCAAAAAAAATGTAAGGTTTTTGTCTGTCTGGAGCCATCTATAAAAACCTTGTGTAAATGGTAAATGTTAAGTAGCATAAGGAAATAAGGCCCTGCAAGTATTATTTACATTTACCTTGGAACACCAGAGTTATGGCTCTTTGTTTGTCAAAACAGTAGCCTTTTTGTCCCACTGGTCAGTAACTTGTTTGTCTGGGAATATCAATTCAGAAAATTTGCTTGTTGGAAGACAAATGTTTTTTTTAACCAAAACAGCATCCTGTTTGTTTGTATTAATACAAATCATTTTAGATGAAACAGCCACTTTTTAAATCTTACCCGCTGCAAGAAAAAGTCAGCTCAAATTTGGATCTGGTGCAGTATTGACTACTTCCAATTACTTCAAGCTTTTGAACAACTCCTGACCAAGTGTCAAACAAGCTTTTGAACAACTACTGACCAAGTGTCAAACAGCCTGGATCCTGATTAGACTCCGAGTTACTCAGTGTCTCATCTGGATCCAAACTGATCGCTAATACGAGTCAGGTTGCAGAAAGAGGGAGAAGAGTTAATACATGTAGTTGCAAATTAGAAGTCATCTGTCAATAATATTCAGAGGTCCAGATAAGATGCATAGATTTAAACATTTTCAAAAATAGATCCTTTATTTTTCCATCAAACCCTATACTGTGACAACTCTTTAGAATTGTCTCAAAGAGACGATTCTAAAGAGTGGTCATAGTATAGGGTTTGGTGGAGAAATGACAATTTTAGTATTTGGGTACGCCCCTTTATCTGTAGTTTTGAATATTGTTATACATTTATGGACTGCAAAAGAATCATTTATTGATTTCCATAAACTTTGTTTTGTAGTGTGGAGCTGGGCAAGCAATTGGCCAAGGTAATCCAGCCTGAGCTTGGGGGAAGTGGAAATGTCAACACACATGACTCGTCTACCAACGGCCTTATCAACTTCATCAAGTCCCACAGGGCATGAGCTTGTCACTGTAGAAACTGCTGAGCTGCTACAACAATCAAACCTGTCTTAACCCATTACCTCATAGGCTATTTATAGATACAACCTCTTTGTATAAATCTACCGAAAAGGAGCATTAACTAGAGAAAAGGAAAATTTTAGAATTTTGTAGTTTGAAACCATTGTGATAAATAGAGCATTTGCTCCTATAGGAGCAAATGCTCTATTTATCACAATGGTTTCACAAAGTGACTTTTACAGAGTCTTAAAACGTCGTCAATATGAGAGAAAGGGTTAACGAATTACCTTTTATTATACTTTTGCAAACAAGATTAGACCCAGATCAGAAGCTCCTGTACAAGCTGTCTGATCAGTGTCTGCTCTGTTTGCTTATATGTTACAGGCCTGAATATGTTTTGTTATCGAAATGAATTTCCTTTTTTATATTTTATTTATATTTTAAATACAAGAATTTGATTAATTAATATTCAAAAGGGGTGGAGTCATGAATATTTATGAAGCAAAGGGTTAAAACAGATTTTTCTGTAGTCTCGGTCTCTGACCCGGCTTTCAACACTGGTGCATTGTTCTATCACAGATGCCATACTGACCAACTTTTCTGGGCAGTTGTCTATTTATCTTGTATATTACTCTCCAAAATGGACTTAAAAGAAGTGTTGTGAACTTCTTCAGTAGAAAACTGAGCATGCCACCAAGCCAATTGTTTTCTGCACAAGATGTTTGAGTTGTGTTTCGGAATCTCATGAAAGTTTCAAGATACCAAAGTAACCCGGGTATTCAGACACCCAATCTTCCCTCTCTACCAGCATGTACAGCTGAACAATTCGATGTGGCAAAACTTATATAACTTTGAATTGGACATAGTAGCAGACAGTGTTGACCCTGATCAAACGGCCTATAGGAGCCATCTGATCTGGGTCTACTGTGTTTGCAAATGCGTGAAAACACGTATATATGAAGGAAAGAGTTCAAACCTTCAACCTTTACTGTTATGAAAACAAAATTCTTCTAAATCTCTTATCTGCTGGAATTTTTATGTACTCCATATTGATTCAAGCTTTTGAGAAGTTACTGACTGAGGATCAAACAGCTTGGCTACTAATGAGATGTGGAGCTACTGTAATTTGGCACCTCATCTAGATCCTAGCTGTTTGCAAATGCCAGCATGCTTAGCAGGGGCAATGTAAAGATATCCTCAGATTGCAAAGGGTAAATTATGACTGATGCCTGGCAAGATTGAGTTATTTAATTTTAGGTGATCTGATGAAGTGTAGATCCACCGTTGGTCATTCAAAACATTCTTACAATGTTAAGCTCTTTTCCTACTGAATGGACTCTACCATTAAACACAGATGGGCAAGTTCACTGTGAATGTTCAGCATCCAAAGAGTTACTTAACCCTTTCCTCCATAGATATGCCTTTATACGCCTCTGTAAAAGTCACCTGTTGAAACCATTGTGATAAATAGAGCATTTGCTCCTATAGGAGCAAATGCTCTATTTATCACAATGGTTTCAAACTCCAAAATTCTAAAAAAAAAAATCCTTTTCTCTAATTAATGCTCCTTTTCGGTATATTTATTCAAAGAGATTGGATCTAAAAATAGCCTATAGAGGAAAGGGTTAACCCTTTACACCATGAATATTCATGTAAGAAATAATGACATCATGAATATTAATTAGATTGATTGTTATAATGGTAGATGAACACAGGATATTTTTACCAAGGCAGAAACTATATAATCATTTCTATATTATATCATAAGCAAACAGAGCAGACCCTGATCAGATGGTTCCTACAGGAGCCATCTGATCTGGGTCTACTCTGTTTGCAAAGGCATAGAAAGGAGTATTAAATTTTATGGAGCAACGGGTTACTGTGCTATAAGTTTACCCTTTGAATGCTAAATTTTCACAGAAGAATTATCCATTATTGTGTAGAAATGGAGTCCATCAGAGCAACTGATAAAGGTGCGTACTCAAATATTAAAATCGTCATTTCTCCACCAAAACGTATTTTGTGACCAGTCTTTAGAATCGTCTCTTCGAGACGATTCTGAAGAGTGGTCACAACACAGGGCTTGGTGAAGAAATGAAGAATTTATTCTTGAAAATGTTTTAATCTCCATTCAATATAAAAGCAAATAATGTCTGAGAAGAGTTTAAATGACAGACAGTGCAGGCCCTGATAAGAGGGCTCCTACAGGGGTTCTTTGATCTTGATCTACACTGTTTGTAAATGCTGGTACACACAATGGTTTCCCACATTTATAGGGTTAAAAGCACCTGGTTTGGGTAAATGGTTCTTAGAATGGTGTGTAGACATTAATCAGAAAAATGTGTTATTTATGTTTATTTATGCTGTGCTTTCTATTTGTACTATGTGCATACATGTTGCTTTAGCCCGCCGATCAGGTCAACACTGTTGTCAATTAGAGTTGGTTCCAGTAAACGTGATTGTCTAACCTATACATAGTGATAGAAAATTCCACAGTGAAATTTGGTTTTAAAATTGACAAAATGCTGTAACATTCATACAAGTTCATTTATGGCTACAATCGTTTGGAGTCTGGGGTAAATCTGTCTGCAACAAATATTTGGATCTAAATCATGTATGTGTGGATCATTTTCGCAAAAATTAAATCCAAAATGAATGACAGTTGTACAATGCATGTGTTGTATTCAGATCAGTAGAGCCTCTTTAACGCAATCACTTACTACATAAACAAGGGAGTCTTAACAGCAGTTTACTTCTTAATCCTTTCCTAGTTGCATACTCGTGTAAGAAATAATGACAACATGAATATTTATTGGCTTTATTTTTATTATGGTTTGTTCACAAAATATTTTGTTATTGCTTGAAACTTGAGTCATGTCTATTATAAATTCATAAACAAACAGAGCAGACCCTGATCAGATGGCTCCTATAGGAGCCATCTGATCTGGGCCTACTCTGTTTGCAAATGCATGGAAAGGCATTTGTGTGTAGGAAAGGATTAAAGCTACCACTTACTATATAAACAAAGGGGTCTTAACCCTTTCCCTCATATAAACACCTTTTTACACATTTGCAAACAGAGAAGACACAGATCAGATGGCCCCTATAGGAGCTATCTGATCAGGGTCTGCTCTGTTTGCTTTTGACATGATAAAGATCTAATTCTACAGTTTTTGTCAAAGCAAAAAAAAGATAAAACTTCTATTAATGAATATTCATGATGTTATTGTTATCATTTCTTACATGGATACTGAACAGGGAAAGGGTTATCAGCAGTCTTGCGCAAGAAACTTTTAGTGGATCTATCTGCATCTCGTTTATCGTACGTTTAACTACCACCAGTCTCGTAAACTGACTTCATTTGTGATGGCAGTAAAGGGGTTTATTTTGCAGTTCAGACTCCTCTTACTTCAGACGGTCGGGGTTAAACTGTCTGAGACCTGTTCTCACAGATCATACAAGGTGGGAGTGTTACCTGGTACATGTTATGTTGGCTATTTTTTTGTATGTTAACCAGAATAAATATTAGAGCAATCATAGGTGTGTTTTATTAGTTAGTCCTTTACTACATAGATAAGCCTTTATAAACAGAATATACCCAGATCAGACAGTTTTGCCATACACTTGATCCACTCACATTATTCTGACACCAAGCCAAACTGTCATTCATTACCATTTTTATAAACGGGACGTATTATGTAATGGCGCTGTCTGTCTGTCCGTCTGTCTGTAACATCTCTTAAGTTCTGCTTGGTGGATCCTCAAATTTAACCACAATATTTATCTGGACATGATACAGTACTATATAGTAGTATGTTACTTATTTACATAACCCTTTGAGATAAAGCTTTAACACTTGGAACACTTGTCCACAATCACAAGCTTCATCTGTAGGCAAGAGTAAATAACTTTGTCAAACATTTTTACAGAATTTTGGCCCATTTTAATTTAGAATTTTTGGGTAAGGTTTTTGTTAAAGTCCACTTTATTATACGCCCGTTTGAAAAAACGGGACGTATTATGGAATGGCGCTGTCCGTTCGTCAGTCTGTCCGTCTGTAACATCTCTAACTCAAGTTCTGCTTGGTGGATCCTTCTCAAATTTAACCACAATGTTTATCTAGACATGCTACAGTAGCCTGCCAAGTCCCGGTTCGTATATCCAAGGTCAAGGTCACTTAATTGGGCTTAGAATTTGCGTTTAGCAAAAATGTTAACCTACCTGTCTGTCTGTAACATCTCTAACTCAAGTTCCGCTTGGTGGATCCTTCCCAAATTTAACACAATGTTTATCTAGACATGCTACAGTAGACTGCCAAGTCCCGGTTCGTATATCCAAGGTCAAGGTCACACAATTGGACTTAGAATTTGCGTTTAGCATTTGCGTTAAGCAAAAATGTTAACCTCAATTTATGTCTGTAACATCTCTAACTCAAGTTCTGCTTGGTAGATCCTTCTCAAATTTAACCACAATGTTTATCTAGACATGCTACAGTAGCCTGCCAAGTCCCGGTTCGTATATCCAAGGTCAAGGTCACACAATTGGACTTAGAATTTGCGTTTAGCAAAAATGTTAACCTACCTGTCTGTCTGTAACATCTCTTAACTCAAGTTCCGCTTGGTAGATCCTTCCCAAATTTAACCACAATGTTTATCTAGACATGCTACAGTAGCCTGCCCGGTTCGTTTATCCAAGGTCAATATCGCTTAATTGGACTTAGAATTTGCATTTAGCATTTGCGTTAAGCAAAAATATTAACCTCAAATTTTGTGGAACACATTTTTGTAAGTCCACTTATTTACATAACACTTTGCGATAAAGCTTTGAAACTTGGAACACTTGTTCACCGTCATAACTTTCACCTGTAGGCATAAGACTTAAGTACATAACTCTGTCAAGCATTTTGACCGAATTATGCCCCTTTTTAAGTTAGAATTTTTGTTAAAGTCCATTTATTAACATACCCTTTCAGATAAAGCTTTTAAACTTGGAACACTTGTTCACCATCACAATCTTCGCCTGTAGACAACAGTACATAACTCTGTCCAACGTTTTGACAGAATTATGCCCCTTTTTAACTTAGAATTTTGGGTTAAGGTTTTGGTAGTCCACTTATTTACATAACCTTTTGAGATAAAGCTTTTAAACTTGGAGCACTTGTTCACCATCAAAAGCTTCACCTGTAGAAAAGAGTACATAACTCTGCCCAACATTTTGACTGAATTATGCCCCCTTTTAACTTAGAAATTTTGGTTAAGGTTTTGGTTATTTAAAGTCCATTTATTTACATCACCCTTTGAGATAAAGCTTTTAAAGTTGAAACATTTGTTCACCATCAGAAGCTTCATCTGTAGGCAAGAGTAAATACAATATAACTCTGTCAAGCATTTAGACACAATTATGGCACTTTTTAATTTAGAATTTTTGGTTAAGGTTTTTTGTTAAAGTATGCCTATTTACAACCTTGAAACTTGGTCGCGAAATTGGACTTAGAATTTGAGTTTAGCAAATACGTTAACCCCAGTTTATGTTGAACAAGACCTCGACGGGCGTATATTGTGCCCACTGGCACTCTTGTTTACATAACCCTTTGAGATAAAGCCTTAAAACTTAGAACACGTGTCTAACATCACAAGCTTCATCTGTTTGAAAAACTGGGACATATTAAGGAATGGCTCAGTCCGTCCATCTGCCTGTCTGTGTAACATCTCAAAATCACACCACAATGTTTATCATGTAACAGTAGCATGAGTGTGTCCCAGTATCATTGTATGTATAGTCAAGGTCGGATAATTACATTTAGAATTTGCATTTAGCATTTGCGTTTAGCAAATATGTTGACCTCAGTTTATGTTGAACAAGGCCTCGACAGGCGTATATTATGCCTACTGGCACTCTTGTTATGTCAGGTGTAAGTGAGGGAGTGTTAGTAAAATGTGTCTTAAAATACCATCAAATAGAGTAGGTCTGTTACTTTAAGGCAGGTGGTGGTTTATTGCAAGTCAAAAGTAATGCAGAAAGCTCCTACATGAGTCTTCTGCATTACTTTTGTCCTACATTCAGCAGCCACCTATGTTTCAAGATTTCTATGTTCCATTAATGAATGGTAGACTGTACATTCATACATGCTAATACAGTAATAGTTATGTGTAAAATAAACGGAAACTTTTTTAAGAAATATACAAGCATAATAACTTATATCAATAGAGTATATTACAAAGGGAGATAATTCAAGTAGTTACATAAATCATTGTGGTAAGATTACTGTCTGCTCACACACAGGTGTTATATGACCACGATAAAATATGAAGGCTATACTATTTAATTAATCACATATAATAAAAAGTGTTATTGTTTCCTTTCAAAGTATTGATAACCTTAACCAAACGAACAAGACATCGTTATTTTCGACAGATATAGATGTACACATGTATGTACATGTCTCTGTTTTCTATCACAGGGCGCCATCACAGTGAATTATAAACCTCGACAGAAAAAAGATATGAACACTAGATATATAGACTATAGTCTATATATCTATATCTAGTGTTCGTACATTTTTTTTCTGTCGAGGTTCATATCTAGTGTTCATACATTTTTTTTCTGTCGAGGTTCATTGTGACGGTGCACTGTGTTTTCGATAAGCGTATTGAAATGAAATATTTCATGTATACAAGCATTCTTAGATGTAAAGGAGAAATAGAAATATTAATTTCTTTTTTAATTATTTCGATGCAAATGTCACATCTGTGATTACCAATGCAAACAGTTTGGATCCAAATGAGACGCCGAGTAACTCGGCGTCTCATCAGGAACCCAACTGTTGTTACTATGGTAATATATTTGAAAGAAAATGGGGAAGAAAATTAAAAAAAAAATAGTAGCAGACGACAAAATATCTAATTATTGTCTGTAGGACAGGTGGTAGCTTAATGCCGACCAAAGTCATTGCAGAAAGCTTTTTGCCCTGTATTAAGCAACGACCTGCTTTTTAAGACACCAACGTTCAATAAATGAACGGTAGCTTAGGACAGGTTTTACTGTATAACCCTTTTCTCCATAAATACGCCTTTCTACGCCTCTGTAAAAGTTACTTTATGAAACCATTGTGATAAATAGAGCATTGCTCCTATAGGAGCAAATGCTCTATTTATCACAATGGTTTCAAACTACTAAAAAATTCTAAAAATTCTAAAAAATTTCCTTTTCTCTAGTTAATGTTCCTTTTCGGTAGATTCATTCAAAGGGGTTGGATCTAAAAATAGCATATGGAGGAATGGGATAATTCCATAATCAAAAAGAGTATATCCTGATCTGAGTCTGCTCTGTTTGCACAGACGTTAAATGGTGTATCTAGATTAACCCATTTGTTACCAGTGGATTCTTCCATGCTTATATATTGGACTAGTCCATTTTTTATCTAAGGGGTGCCTGGTTAAATTTTTCAATTTCGTTTTGTTTTATATTGAAATTCCTATCAGCAAACATTGTAGGCTCTGATCAGATGCCGCATTATGCGGCGTCTGATCAGAGTCTACACTGTTTGCCTAAGTCCATATATGGGATCCTGGGAGCAAATGGGTTAAAGACCTTAAGAGATATATTTATTTACATTTTTGGTCAGCTTTGTGGGTGAAAATATTCTGTAAGGGAAGGCATTAATACTATCCAGTTGGATGATACAGTTGCAACTGACACTTCAGCCGTTTCCCACTATGTTTATTATCACATTGACCACTCGCAGTTATGGGCGTGATTACCTAATCGCTTACATAAGGTCATCCGACTCGCGCTTCTTTATTCATTGAGTATTTTCATTCATGTTATGATCACGTGATTTCTTCATGTGACTGATATTTGTATATCCGTGCGCCCTTCTTACACATTGCTATATTTTGTCGGTTTTGTTGATGTTTGCACATACTAAGCCGAAGCTTATGTTACGAGGCATTTTCATGTCAGATATAGTATACCACGATTGGTTCCGGATGCCACTTTATTAAACATCCTTTGTATCCATCGAATGCAGGTTAGTAAATTGCACTATTTTGTCAGGCCGGCGAGGGTACCATGTGTTAGGCTGTGGAACGCCACCTTTGTATTCTATTGCTTCGCAAAGAATACAAAAAAACAACAACACACTTTACTTAAATTGTGCATATTCATGTAAGAAATAATGACATTATGAATATTTAATCGCAGAATTTATTTTTGTATTCTTTGCGTAAGCAATGAATACTATGGTAGTATTCTCACGTCGATCGGATGTTTAACCGGCATACCTGACAACTGCCATTCCGCAATGCAGTCTAGTGCCCTCGATGGATACAAAAGGCGTTTAATCACATGGCATCCGGGAACAACCAAGGTATACTGTTTCTGACATGAAAATGCTTCATAACGTTAGCTTTGGTTTAGTATGTGAAAAACACATCCACAAAATATAGCAATGTGTAAGGAAGGCACACAAATATACAAATATTAGTCACGACGAAATTACATGACCATAATATGAATGAACGTATACTCCCAGAGGCAGTTACTCAATGAATAAAGAAGAGCGCATCGGATGACCTTATGCAAGCAATTAGATAATCACGCCCATAGACTGCGAGTGGTAAGTTTTATAGCGGGAAACGGCTGAAATGTCAGCTGCAACTGAATTACCTACTGGAAAGAGTGTTAATCCTTTCCCTAATAGACATAATTCCATGCGCTTTGCAATTCCATGCCAAAGCGCACTCAGTCGATGCCAGAAATATGATTTTCAACACATTGATCACATTCAAAGAATACTGCAGCGTCAGCAACGCTTTGATCTATAATGGCTTGAAAACATTATTCGTCTGACAATGACAGCAATTGTAGACACACATCTATATTAGTTAAACATAGCAGACCCTGGTCAGACGGCTCCCACAGGTCCACTGCGTTTGCAATGAAGTAAACTATATACATGTACATGTAATTACGGTGTAAAGGATTAAAATATGACCGCGAAGGACCTGCATAGTTATATGGCATTTGGTCACAATGTTTCGCAGATAATTATGTTTGACCAGGGTGCGTGATTTAGAGCGACACATTATATTTTTTGTAACGTTCCCGTTAAAAGACACCATTCTGTAGCAGCATTTAATGACTGAGGGCTTTGATATGTATGAAAAGCATAGTAAGCGGGACTTTTTTACCGCTTACTCGATCAATTTTGTAGATTGAATCCAATATATTCCGATTGCCAGCTAACCAAACTAAACCCCATTCTGCTCCAAACGGTGTTACCTGCGGTACATTGCAAAGATGGCAGACTACATTAGACCAAATCTGACGTCCGAATCTTCGTATAAAAACTTACAGGAGTTCTATGACAAGCATGGATCAAAACTAAATATGGTGGATATGTTCAACAGTGATCCAGATCGGTTCGACAAATTCAGGTGACATTTCAAGTTAATTTGATACTTTTTTATATACATGTATTACTTTAGGTTAATACTTCAAGTACATATATATTGACAGATGTTTGTACACATAAACATGTTTCATTTTTTCACTTGACAAATATGTAATGTTTTATTAGAATCAGTATGATATGGACTGCTTTAACCTTTCCCTGTTCTATGTTTGTTCCAAATTTCAATAACTACTGAATATCCATGAAAAAAAAGTTACAATTAAGTATGGAAGGCCGAACATTGTAGCCACTTTAAAAACTTGAGGAAAAGATCTAGCAAATTCCATTAGCAAACAGAACAGACCCTGATCAGACGACTCCTATTGGAGCCGTTTTATCTGGGTCTACTCTGTTTACATATGCGTGAAAAGGCGTTTATATGAAGAAAAGGGTTTACTCTTTCAGCGCTGATTTTTCAAATGGTCTAATCGAAACTTCAAACAGGCACACCTTATAAATATTCAGGGATATTTTGAAGAAAAGTATAACCTGACAAACAGTGCAGACCCTGAGGACGGGTCAATTATGGACCCTCTCCCCTGGATCTACACTGCTTGCAAAGGACATCAGAAATTGTTTCTGTACTTAATGGGTTGATATAATGTTATGATCAGGGGCGTACCTGACCCTATTGTTTGGTTACGTACCAATGTTAGGGAAGGGGTGGGTGACTTATGGCATGATCCCCTCCCTCGGGAATAATGGAATAGTCTAGCTAAATCTATACATGTATATTATCGATTGAAAATGTTGAACTTTTAAAAAACGTAATATATAACATGAGTACACAATTGTTTGCCATGTTCAAAGCTTGTGTCAGTAAAAGTAGAAACCTGAGATAATAAAACGTGGCAGAAACCTAGGCCTACTTAATAAGTCAGTATACTAGGTAGCAATCATGCATATACATTAAAATTGCATATGATAAGTAGTAGGTGTACACGCCTGCTGACTTCCTCCCGCTAGAAGTCATTGGTTATGTGACCTCTCTCAGAAAGTTGTAAGTTGCACAAAGGTGCATCCTGGTGTCATTTCCGCTCCATAAAACTTGAAACATTTTCTACTTATTTGCTGGGATGCATTTACTTACATTACCAATACGGGTATTTTGCGAATTTCAAAGAAGGGTGCAACAGTGTGCATTTTGTTAAAAAAAAACCAATGTTTTTTAGGCAAAGACATAATTTTCAATTTAGAATTATTATTGAATACATTTTAAAATATACAAATTCCACAAGTTTCCATTTTCAGAATATGGATTTCATACATATGCTTTATGGTTATATAATTAATTATTACTGTTGGTAATATGGTTGAATTTACACTACTTTTAACTCTTTCGCTGCCAACGTCGCATCTGCCATTACCTATGAAAACAGTTTGCATCCAGATGAGACGCTGAATGTTACGGCGTCTCACCAGGATCCAAAATTGTTTATTACTGATATTTTGTGAAACAAAAATAAAGAAAACATGAAACTGAAATTTGTAGCAGACGGCAAAGTTTTCAGACGACAAAATTTGGCAGTGAAAGAGTTAGTCCAACCATATTTCTAACAGTCAGTGTGTAGTAGGTCATTTTAATTCATTTTTATTTCATTTTGTCCAGAAATGAAATTAGACCTACCATAATGAGTTTTATCACTTCAGCAAAATAACAAAATAAAATGAATTAGTAAAGTCAAGCAGTAAAAAACACACACAAATCGCTAAAAAGTTGAATGGACATTAGGCATGAACATAAAAATGTTTCCATTTATTACTAGATAACCAAGGCAATGGAGGTAGCACTGGGCTGGATATATCTGTCAATACGATCTGGCCCCTAAACAACTTACTCTAACAAGACCAGACACGGGGTTCCTCTTTCTTAGACCGAACTCGTAGAGTCTCAACCCCATCCCCTGTTCTCTAACCATCAACAAGTTTAATGTGCACAATAATGTATCAACTGCTTGAATAATGTGGATTCAATAAATAGGCGGGTCCATGGCAGAGAGCCCCGGATGTTGATTTGGAAAAGTGTTTTAGATCTCTAACGTGCAGAAAACAATAAATCAAAGAAGTTATAATTTAAAGATTTAACCCTTTCCTTCATATAAACGTGTTTTCACGCATTTGCAAACAGGGCAGACACATATCAGATGGCTCCTATAGGATCTGCCATATTTGCTAATGGAATTTGAAAGGTCTGTTGCTTTACTTTCTAAAATGGTTACAATGTTCCACCTTCCATATTTCAGCATAACTATTTTGCCTATGAATAATAAGTAGGTATTGAAATTTGAAATAACATAGAACAGAGAGAGGGTTAATGTATCGGACATAGGCTGTCCATTAATTAAAGACAGTATTGACAATCTGTTCAAACAGTCTCAGAGAAAGCGGTACATGACTAATGTGCAATGTGTATACCCAGATCAACTCTTTTGAAACGTGATGTTTGGTAGAGGGCTGCAACATTAACATTCATCAGAATTTTGTCCACGTCTCACTGCAACAAACAACAAACTGTTATATCGAAGACTGGTAAACACCTGTTTTCACTCCACCCCTTTATACTCTCGTGTATAGATGGAAATCGAGGAATTCTACTATCACCGGACCGACAAAGGATTAATTACAACTAAACCAGCATCAATAGAACGCGCTTATTAGATGTGAAACTAATTAAATGAAATAGAGAATCAATACAGACATACAGTAACACTGTGATTAGATGCATAGCTCTGTTCTAGCTACGTTTTTTAATAGGTCCTACATTGGCGTGTATGGTAAAGCGATGACTTTTAGTAAGTGCACAATTTTCACTTTTTGCATTTCTACTTTTGCTTTCGAAGGCTCACCAATTTTCAGAATATATGCACTTCACAACAGCAGGTGTTAAGTGCTTGTGTGGCGGTCGTAAAAGTCGCCCCGTACTTCATTCTCAGTGTTGTTATATTTTCTGATCCTTCGGGATCATTAGTTGTTGATGTTATTAGTTTTGAAAATTGAATACTGCTTAAGCCGGTGCTAGGGGGAGTGAGTAGTGTTGCACTTTTAATTACTACTCATGAACAGACTCAATAAAACCCAGTCTGCAATTTTCTCTATTTGCATTTCTACGTTTGCTTCCGAAGGATCACCCATTTTCAGAACATTATACTTAGAAAATGTCTATCAAAGTATCACCAGCATTGGCATTATTATATAAGAGGGCTTTAACACACTCATTTATAATCTTTAGCCTTAAAAGTAAGGGTTCAACACTCAAACTTTAACTTAGTGTTTAAATGTATGCGATTTTTTAAATCCTAATGTTAGACATTTAAAACACTAAAAAATCCCGAAACAGCCACACCCATTGCATCTCATATAATTTCCGTTGCTTAAGATCAAATGAGCACGAATGTGAACTTATTGTGTACTTTTGACATGTATGTCGTCATGCGTCGTTCACAATGACGTAACATATTTTCTAAAACACGTGGTTAAATTGTGATTAACGTTCACAGAAATAGCCATTGTGGGTACGCTTTCATTTTTGTTTAATAAATTGAAATCGCTGCAGAAACTCTGTTTGCCATGGCAACCAGAAGAGAGCTCTTTGCTTGTCCGATTTCAATGTAGTTTGGCAGAAATGATCCCTATGTTACCCTCTTATAACGTTGTTCAAATATTCTGAAAGTGAGAGATCCTTCGAAAGCAAAAGTAGCAATGCGAAAAGGACCAGAAAATATAACAACACTGAGAATGAAGTACGGAGCGACTTTTTACGGCCGCCGTATAAGCACTTAACATCTGCTATTGTGAAGTACATATATTCTGAAAATTGGTGATCATTCGAAAGCAAAAGTAGAAATGCAAAAAGAGAAAATTGCATTTAACACCTGCTGTTGTAAAGTACATATATTCTGAAAGTGGGAGAAGCGTTTCTTGTTTTAATGTAATCTTGCAGGTATCACGATATCACGAGTGCACACGGAACCATTCATAACACGTCTGGGGAACCAGTCAGAACACCGTTGAGTGGTTACAATTGATATGGAATTAAAACGCACACACACATTTTGTCTAAAACGCGGGCGACTAAAGCAAGTTGAAAGTAAAACAGAACGCTCCTATATGCGCGTTGTGTTTTACGTTCACCTTGCTTTAAGCAGCCACCTACCTTTAACACAAACTACTTGATTTAATTTAGTGGCCGTTATAGAGAGGTTTTGCTGTATGTTCTAATTATGTTTTTCAGTCAAACGTTGTCATGCAAAGATGGTGACGTCTTATTGGATTACTCCAAAAATTTGGTTAACGAAGAAGTCATGAAGCTACTTTTTGACCTGGTGAGTGAAATGAGACAGAGAGCATTGTTTCAGTGTTGAGTCCTGGGTGGAAACCAAACAGAATTAGACTATTAACCGTTGGAAAGCGGGACTATACTGGTATTCGCAAACAGTGTAGATCTGGGTCAGAGGTTTTTGCCATCCAAATCCTCTATCAATTTTAAACATTTCACTACTGATTCAATATTTAAACACGGTAATTGTTGGATAGTTTTAAATAACAATATGGTTTTGGTTTGCTTTGGTTTCGTCGTGTTTTACGCCACTGTAACAGTATTTCAGGCATATAAAAAGTATCTAGTTATAGTCTACTTTCAGTTCGAATGACCGCTCAGCCGACTGCACATTTACTCCCCTGGTCATTGAGTCATTGGCCTACAGAATTGAGCACTGCTAACATATGGCGCAATCATGCAGCCGCAGTACTGGCGAGTGACCCTCACAGGTACCCATTTTAACCCCTGGGTGGAGAGGATGTGCGGGTGGGAAACACTTAAAAGCGTCTCTGAAATTTCCGGGTGGGACCGGGATTTGAACCCCGGACCTCCGGACTGATAGTCAAGCGCGTTACCACTAGAACACCGTCACCTACATATCACGACGTCCAGCTAGTTACAGATGGAGGAATACCCAAGAGGCTACCCTGTGCGAGGAACAAATTGCATTGTTTCGTGCACAGGAGAACATCTAGGTAGAACCACCAACCTACCACAAGCCAGCTGGAAGGCTTCCTTACATGACAAAAATCCAAATGCCCATACCGGGGTTCGAACCACAGCGATGAGGGGCAAAGCGGTTATCAGTCGAAGACCATAACCACTCGCCAACCATATGGCGATTGGTTGGTATACAAACATGAGAAAATACATGTTTTTAAAAACACATATTGTTTTCAACCTACGAGTGTGTATAGAGTGTAATTATATAAGAAATACAGCTTTAAACAAGTAGCACTATTAACCCCTGTAGTGTGAATCGTGCACAAATACAGTAAAACCTCGATTATTCGAATTTTCGTTATAAACGAATTTAGACCCTTTAGGCAGGTGGCTGCTTAATGCATGATGAAAGTCATGCAGAAAGCTCCTAGAGGAGCTTTCTGCATGACTTTCACCATGCATTAAGCTGCCACCTGTCTTAAAGATCGATAATAATACGTATTTTAGTGTTCGGATAATCGAGGTTTTACTGTAGTTTGGATCCAGATGAGTCGCCGAGTCATGATCCAAAACTGTATGACACTATGTTTTTATAAAGAAATTTTTGTCCAGCAGATGACAATGCTTGCACTGAGAGCTTTACAAATAAGACGGATTGTTATGAATGTTATGTGTGTACATTTATACATGTTTTCAGAACCTTCTACACTCTGAGCAATTGTGATCGGCAAAAATTCAAAACAAATAGCAATTTGCTTCTATTAACCCATTCCCTCATATTGACGACTTTTGACGACTCTGTAAAAGTCACTTTGTGAAACCATTGTGATAAATAGAGCATTTGCTCCTATAGGAGCAAATGCTCTATTTATCACAATGGTTTCAAACTACAAATTCTAAAAGTGTCATTTTCTTTCGTTAATGCTCCTTTTCGGTAGATTTATTCAAAGCGGATGTATCTAAAATAGCCTATGAGGTAATGGGTTAAAACACGTTTAGAGTGACAAACAGTTGCAAAGGTTGTTGCAAAGTCGCCAGTAGAGTGATGGGTGTTAAAACGGTTTTGTTGGGCAGCTGTCATGTACCTATTTAAGGTATTTCTGCTACAGATAAACAATATGACCTGTTACATACTGAACATGTGCTTTTTATTGGACAATTTGCTGTGATTGAAAAACAGTAAACCCTCTCTATAACGACCAATTGTGTTAATTGGTGGTTGGAATTTAGGACAGGTGGCGGCTGAAAGCAAGGTGGAAGCTTCTGTAGGACCGTTCTGTTTTACTTTTACCTTGCTTTTAACACAGACTACTTGATGTAATTTAGTTGCCGTTATAGAGAGGTTTTATTGTATAGTGGTGTTTGGAAAAAGTGAAATTGGAATATTTATTATATAATAAGGATTTATTAAATCAGCAACAAGACTAAAGAAGACATTTAGAAAGACCCGTTTGATTTTTTAAATACAAAACAACCAACAACTGGAAAAGTCTGTAATATGATACCTCTTCTGCATATTTTCAGGTAAAAATGAAGGTTTTATAGAGCTTCTTATATATTTATCAGGTAAAGGAGAGGAAAGTGGAGGACATGCGCACAACAATGTTTTCTGGCGAGAAGATCAACGTAACAAGAAAGAAGCCAGTCCTGTACATTGCACTGAGGAACAAAACAAATAGCCCAATAATGGTTGGAGGGAAAGATGTAAGTAGTGATTGCACATCCGACAATACCCGTTTAGCATCGGCTAGCACTGTTTAAAAGATGTAAGTAGTGATTGCACATCCGACAATACCTGTAGAGCATCGGCTAGCACTGTGTAAAAAATGTTAGTAGTGATTGCACATCCGACAATACCTGTAGAGCATCAGCTAGAACTGTGTAAAAGAAGTAAGTAGTGATTGCACATCCGACAATACCTGTAGAGCATAGGCTAGAACTGTATAAAAGATGTAAGTAGTGATTACACATCCGACAATACCTGTTGAGCATCGGCTAGAACTGTATAAAAGATGTAAGTAGTGATTACACATCCGACAATACCTGTAGAGTATCAGCTAGAACTGTATAAAAGATGTAAGTAGTGATTGCACATCCGACAATACCTGTAGAGCATCAGCTAGAACTGTGTAAAAGATGTAAGTAGTGATTACACATCCGACAATACCTGTAGAGCATCAGCTAGAACTGTATAAAAGATGTAAGTAGTGATTGCACATCCGACAATACCTGTAGAGCATCAGCTAGCACTGTGTAAAAGATGTAAGTAGTGATTGCACATCCGACAATACCTGTAGAGCATCAGCTAGCACTGTGTAAAAGATGTAAGTAGTGATTGCACATCCGACAATACCCGTATAGCATCGGCTAGCAGTGTATAGAAGATGTAAGTAGTGATTGCACATTCGACAATACCTGTAGAGCATCAGCTAGCACTGAATAAAATGGGAAAACAACCTGAAGGTTACTGTGGGTGGAACATATATGTGGGTGACATCAGACATGTTGGACTTTGTCGTGACTGACGAAACATTTCGCAAGAGTAATGACCCCTTTTCAACCACCAGTTTCCGGATATTTTTTGTTGCCCCTTTAGAAGTTAAGCTGAGACTTGATATGAACTGTTCTATGTATAACTACACATTAAGTCCACAAACTTTTGCCAGAGTTATGTCCCTCTTCTTTTTTTTTAAAAAAAAAAGGATTTCTCGATATCATACTTTGTCTTTTTATACGGTTTTCTGACTTTTGTCGTATTTCTTTCAGGCTTGGAGCTGTGGAATCCTAGTATGTAGTTTCCTTATGGTTTAATATCGATTTTGATTTTTGTCATGGTGTAGCAGTTATGTACCTTTGTTAAAGAACTAGCTTTCCTGGTCCCTTTCTTGCTCCCTTTACATATTGATGTAGAACCTGTCATGGAGATTCCTAACAGATAACAGCAGAAGCCAAAGTTGATCTACACCTATAAGAGTTATAACTTTTTGTTCGAAAAGTTTTTCTCCACTAATATTTCATATTTTAAAACAAGTATTGAGGTTAAGTATGCTTAGTAACAGATCATGTCTGGCACTTATCTGGCAGGTATCATATAGTTGCCGCTTTGTCCGTCAGTCTGTCCGTAATGCCCCCGGCCGTCCATCCGTATGTTAGACTTCTTGAGTAGTCCAGGATATTTTTTAAACTTTATGTAAATCACCGAGATTTCATATATAGATAGCACATGATACATAAAAGGCCTTGTATAGATAGTACAACTGTAGCATCCAATAATGAAAGTTTACCATTTTTATGTTTCTTTATTTTTGTCCTCTTCGTTTGTCTAGATTCTGTTTAATTCATAATCACTTAATTCATTCCCTCATATGCTATTTTTAGATCCCACCTCTTTGAATAAACATACCACCGAAAAGGAGCATTTACTAGAGAAAAGGAAAAGTTTGGAAATATGCAGTTTTGAAACCATTGTGATAAAAAATACTTTTACAGAGGCCTCAAAATGCGTCAATATGGGAGAATGGGTAAATGAATACGCACAAGGAAGTGTAGTCTTCAAATGCAATTATTCCGTTATTGAATTATCTGTCTATACTATTTTGATGCCTTTTGCTTTGTTTGTTAATTTTCAAAACTTTTAAAGTCAAACTATCGGAACTTTATTTCCATATAGAGCAGGATATGAGGATATGCATTGTTTAGGGGTCACACCTCCACCGTCTCTCATTATCAAGTAATGACTCGTTTGATGGCCGGACCATTACTTAAGAACCGGTAAACAAATGTTGATGGATATAAGCATACTTACACCAAAACAGAAATGATGCACTGAAAGACAATACCACTACAGTTCTTCAATTATTAATTTCTGATTTCACCCATTACCTGATAGGCTATTTTTAAATACAACCTCTTTAAATAAATCTACCGAAAAGGGGGATTAACTAGAATTTTGTAGTTTGAAACCATTGTGATAAATAGACCATTTGCTGCTATAGGAGCAAATGCTCTATTTATCACAATGGTTTCTGAAAGTGACTTCCACAGAGTCGTCAAAAGTTGTCAATATCAGGGAAAGGGTTAAACTTTCATTGGCTCTTTGTTTTCTTGTTAGTTTTGTCCGGACTTTCTCCAAAACATTTTAAGGCTAACTAATTAAACCTGATTTACTAATAGAGTATACATGTATTGTGAACAAGTGTAAGCTTTTTGCTGTCAATATCATGATTTAGCGTACAAACTGTTATATTTTCGTGACAGCTAACTGAGGTATATTCCATGAGATGTTTGTTTTTACAGGTGATGCCAGATGTAAATGCTGTACTGAAACATATGAGAGAGTTTGTAGGAGTGGTGCATTCGGGGGAGTGGAAGGGGTATACAGGGAAAGGCATCACAGACGTTGTCAATATCGGTATCGGAGGGTCAGATCTCGTAAGTAATCAAATCAAGGCAAACTGTTTACAGTAAAACCTAAATTTCCTAAAACCGGAATTTCATATTAACCATTTCACCGCCAATGTCGCAAAACTGCACCACGACTTTTTGTCTCAAACTCTATTAATTACTATATATTTATGTGCTTTATTCCTTTGAAATTTGCATTTATTTATCTTATTTCCTTATTTTACCGAATGATTTAACAAAATTGGGTTGTAGACGACAATTAGAAATTTGGCGCTGAAAGGGTTAATATTAATATCGTCTTTAAGATAGACAACAGCTTAAACATAGTGAATGCCACCTAGCGTTAAGTATAGCCCCTTCATTACATCACCGAACTCTATGTTTGACCACTCTTTAGAAGAGACGATTCTTAATAGTGGTCACAGCATAGGATTTGGTGGAGAAATGACGGTTTTAGCTTTTGAAATAACCTCTATTTATGACCCTATAGCTGTGAGATCGCTGGACAATTATAGTAAGGTTGGATGTTGTGGTACTCTAAGCACATCAGTGGTCATTGATAGCTCAATGAGCATACTGTGGACACTTAATCCTCGAGTAACTCGGTGTCTCATCAAGGTTCAAGCTATTTGACACACTCTCAATAGCTTTTTTCAAAAGCTTGAACGATTAGGAGTTCAATAAAATGTTCAGTATACCAGATTTGGAGCAGCTAAAATTTGTTTAGCATGAGGAGAGATTAGACATGTGTAATTTAACTGACAATAATAATTCACGTGAAAAGAATAAGAAATATGAGCAAAGATCTTTCAAAAGCAAAAGTGGCAATGTGAAAAGAGAAAATTGCAGATACGGTTGTATCGAGTCTGTTCATGTGGAGTTATAAATAAGTGCAACACTTCCCACGCCCCTAGCATTTAGAAAGTTAAGAATAGTTGATATTTGGATTTTTAAGGCTTTTCGATTCACCGATGTGATATCGTGACAGTGTATACCTCATTACTGTATAAAGTACACAGATGAAATGCAAAGGGTTTCAAAGCATGATGACATAGGGTTTCTATTATTATTCATACATACTGTAATCAAACAAAGCAGACTCTGATCAGACAACTCATATAGGAGCCGTCTGAAGTGGGTCTACTGTGTTTGTAAAGGTGTCAAAATGTTTCTCTAAGGTGCTGCTTGTTTGATATCCTACTTCTATTATTTAAGGGTCCGTTGATGGTGACAGAGGCATTGCAATCGTACAAGTGTGGACCCAATGTCCATTTTGTGTCCAACATTGATGGCACTCATATGACCAATACATTGAAAAACCTCAACCCAGAAACTACACTGTTTATAATAGCTTCCAAGGTAAGATGCTGTAGATAATTAAAATAGTTTCAAAGGTATCCCGTGCTGTATCATCATTTAATCATTTCCCTCATATTAACGCTATTTCACACATGTGCAAACAGAGTAGACTCAGGGGTCCTCTGAAGAGGGTCTGCTCCGTTTGCTGATGGGAAAAATATATATTGCCTCTACAGTTTCTACCAATACCAAAACAAAAATCCTGTATACATACGCCATTATACAAATTAAGCAAATAATTATTCATGGATTCATTATTTCTTACATTAAAAGGGAAATGGTTAAATGTCTGTATTTGGCACATTCAGTGCCACATGCTGTAAAATCAAACTCATCCACCCATCCAATGGAAATATCTCGGCGTATGTGTAATGTAATGTAATGTGGTTAACTTAGTCACCATTGCCATCATGATTAACTGATTCATTCTCACGTATTGTCGTCTGCAAATTTTGTTGTCTTCCACAATCTTCTTTACTTCATTTTCCCTTTTAGTTAAAAAACCAACAACACAACACAACGAACAGTTTAGATCGAAAGGTTTTGCAATTTCAATTTTTCTCCCATGTCTCTTCAAAAACATTTTGGATTCTGAAGAGATGCCGAGTTGTGCATAGATTATGACTACATCACGAAGAGTTAACCTGAAAAGGAAGAAATAATTGTTTCACCAGTGATATATCTGCATGCGCAAAAATGTTCAAATGTAAAAGTATTGCTTCCTCTTTTTAGACATTTACAACTCAAGAAACTATTACAAATGCGAAGGCTGCCAAACTATGGCTTCTGGAGAATGCTGGAGGAGATGTGAGTAGACTGTTGTTGTGGTAAAGCATTTAGTACAACATGCATACACGTGTAATTGTGAATAAAAAGTCTAGAAAAATATCTTTAAATATGGTAAAATTACAATTGTACATTTTTTACAGTTTTGAGTCTGAACTTTGTTCATCAAATGTATAAAACAATTCATTAAAAAGGGATATGATCCTGTAGTACTACAACATACTGCATGTTTGGTTGTAAACCCTTTTACAGTTGGCAATCACGCTGGCCTCTGTGCATGTACGCCGACAAGAAAGGTTTAGTACTCTATGAAGGCGACCTCTTAAATCCAGAAATGGAAGGAGAACGTCGGATATCTGTACTATTTCATTTTTGTCGTACCCGTTATTACTTTTCTACAGTTACTCTGTTTGCAGCTCAATCATTGAGTACACTAGCGATAGGTGGATACAGTATGTTCACTTAAATGTTTTTTCGTTATACATGCATTTTACCACTGTATTTGCTGTCGCGGTTGTTGTAGATTAGTCGGAGAGGGGATACGTTTATTTACACTGTTTGTCTTTTAGGATGGGGATGGAATAAGTGTGAGGTTGGGCGCCCATAAACCGGTTTAACCCCCCAGTGACTTTTGTCACTGACCGTTCCAAGGCGGTACTTCCATCTTCCTCCTATTGTATGTTTGTTTTGTCTTTGTGCGTCTCTTGTTTTTTCTACTTATGTACATTTGCTGTTTCCTTGTGTTGCTGTTCGGGCGAGTGTTTGTTCTGTATGTGGTGTTTCCTGCATGACTCATTTTTGTACTTTTATAACGTAGTTTGTATGGCCATGGTAGAAACTGTAAAATCAGGTCTCTTTTATTTCGTAAGCAATCCCTGTTTAAAAAGGTATAGAATGTTTGAATATGTAGATATGGGTTAAACAAATGTGTTTATCTTTCACTAAAAAACCTTTTTAACTCTAGAACCAGATGACACAAAACAGTTTGATGTTGGATGTTAGATGTTTAACAACCAGTAGTTAGTACTATACTGGTAATGTGGTATGTCCCATGTATTTCAGGCCAGTGCAATTGACAAACATTTCGTTGCCTTGTCAACAAATGCAGTAAGTATCCAAATGTCGTTTAACATTCTGACTGATAACAAGAAAAGAAACAAAACAAACTAATGTGATTTAAAGGGGTCTCTTAACCCTTTCTTCCATTAACATTAATGTCAGAAATAACGAATATTAATGAGATTAATTATTATGATAGGACATGGCGGGAATGATAGAAATATATCTTTAATTTATCATAAGCAAACAGGGCAGATCCTAATCAGACGACCCCTACAGGAGCCGTCTGATCTGGATCTACTCTATTTGAAAAGGCGTAAAAAGGCGTACTAATGGAGGAAAGGGTTAAAATACGTTTTCCATCGATTTTCAATTTCTATAATTTTTATACCGATAAATGTTTCACTTTACGCAAGCAATCTTTTAAATTCTGTGATTTCATAATGTTTTGACAAACTATTAAATTTTCATAATTTCTTTTGTTTTGTCTGCTATATCTCTCTTGAAACGCAGGTGGTAAAACTTTCTGCAGATATCAGGTCTTTAAAGACATTATCTGAAACAAAGAAATTAGTACATCACTTGAAGGTCGAGTTCTTCACGGAATGGCCAACGACCAATGGATTTCATATTAAATCCAAATCTGCTTTGCCATTTGTCAACATTTGAAACAAGTGAACAATAGCAACATGCCATATATTCAGTAAAAGATAACATCCACAAATATTGGTAACATAACAGTTCTCTTGTCTGGGATCGATTGCAGTATCATTTTGTAGAAATGATATGAAGATGACAAAATTACAAGAGTTTTCAAATTATTGTGATTTAAAAATGACCACAAGGGGCTGAGATGTACAAGATTAAACATGTTCTTCATGTTTTCAATATAAATCTTCTTGAGAAGAAATCTAGCCCTTGTTCAAGTTACTTTGAAAGGCATGGCTGACAGAGGCGGGGAGATGAAATAAAGAAGCAATCCCTTTTAAAGCAATTGGCTGGATTTAAATATACTCGTACGAATGTACATGAGGTGAATCTACCAAATGTGATCAAGACGTTGCATATAGTAAAAAGAAATGGTCTCATGGACTAGATGTATATTTTCATTTTCATTGTTATTGGATAGTTTCACCAGAGTTTCCAATACAGTAGAATTCCTCTAAAGCGACCAATTAATGAATAAACGTGGTGTATTTAAAAGCAGGTGGCTGCTGAATGCAAGGCGAATATAAAGCAGAATCTTCCTATTATTATTATTATTATTATTATACCACATTTATATAGCGCTCTTTTCATACAGGATATGTGCGTTCAAAAGCGCTTCACAAAGATATATTTACTGTACAATAATGCGTAAATTACAGAACATTTAAAATAAAATATATTTAATACTTTATTTAGGACATTGGTAAATAAGCTAATCTTTTCCGTAAGTTTATCTGTCTGTGTCGTATTATGTTCTATTATAGTGTGTCAACGCACTCAGATTATAAAAAAACCAACCAAAAAACAAACTTGAATGCAACATTCTATGCGCAGTGCCAGTACGTCCCATAATTTTGACCCAGACTCAACAGACTTGGGTACATTCGTTTAACATACAACACTGCACATAAAATATTGCCGGAAAATTGGGTAACAGAACAGATCAATTTGAAGTTCATGCATATAAACTAAGCAATACAAATACACAACTGTTATATACGCGCACTATGCAACCCCTCCAGTCAAACACTATTCGACCCGCTATGGCAATGAGGGAGTACACAGCGTATCATATTTTAATAGAGTTGTAATTGGGTATATCCAAAGTTTAATTACAGAATAAAATGTCTTATTATGGGAACCCAAAAAGCCCAGCCAAAGTAGAGCTAAAGAAGGTATCACGTATACTGTTCCTGCAACATATCCCACCGGCTGCAATGGCAAAGGAATCACATCGGACAAATCGAGACTGACTGAGACACGCGATGCTGCATTAGACCGTACAGGCTTAATTTGCCCGCTGCCCATATATTACACGACCCAGTTCACTGGTAAGCAAAAATACGGAAACTGGGTCAGCTTAACAGGAATCCTTGGCACTGGTTAAGGGCAGGGTAGCAAGTCATGCCAGCAAGACTCCCAATGTACCAGCGCGGAATTACATGTATACCGTAGAGGGATGCCCTGTTCCACTACGGTGCTCCCTCCGGCATTGGAACTGGAGTTACCAGAGGTACCAAGCATATAGGGATGCCCCGTTTGACAACAGCACTCCCTCGGCCACCGCAACAACTGGACAGCGAAATCCCGCTGACACAACACCCGCACGTTCAACAGCAAGGGGGTTCCCTAGAAGTCCATAAAAATATGGATGAGGTTTTTGTTATTCATTTATCTATTTTCTACATTTGTGGAGCATTATATTTGAAAAAAGGGGTTTAAAAGTCCACAGTCATAAGGAAGTGGCAGGATCAACACTCTGTGGCCAATGCAGCAATTATGATAACCGACGATTAGCAGGTACGTTTTCTAAACTGCCCTTATAATATATGTTGAAGAAATGCGTATTCAGAGATTTTTTGAAACATGCCAGTGAGCTTGCATCTCTAATGCCTGATGGAAGAGCATTCCAGAGTTTGGGAGCTGCATGCATGAAACTTCTCTCACCGTACTTTACCTTACGACTTTTTGGTACAACCAACGACAAAGAACTACTTGCTGATCTTAATTCTCTGCGGGGCCTGTACACGTCAAGCATGTCGACAATGTACTTGGCGGATTCATTGTGCATGGCCTTATACGTAAGTGTCAGAATTTTGAATTCAATCTTCCTACAGCTAACACCTGCGTCTATGACCCAGAATTAGAGGGGCCTTGCTGCATTCCTTTCACACGTCATTCATCTTAAACATTTCTGACAAATTGGATTGAGATGGGAGTGAGGAAAACTTATTTTTGTTACTCAATTAGCATTCAGCCATATATAAAAAGTTTATGTATTTCTTATTAACAATTACTGTTTCATTGTTTTTGTTTCAGAAATTAGTCAAGGAATTCGGGATCAATCCGCGGAACTTTTTCGAAATCTGGGATGTGAGTAATGTTAAAATACACTCACTGCCTATATTTCAGTAATGATTATAATGATATTATAGCTATCGAAATATGTTAATTGTGCTGCAGCTATTTATAAATAATATATCGATCAAAGCATGTAAATGTATGTACTGTCTGAAACAGTAGTGGGCAGAATTTAGTGGATTGTAATGAGTTACAGGCACTCTAGACAATGATCAAACGGCACAGTAGAGTATATTCAGATACTAAAGTCATTATTTCCCAATCATAACTGAAGTCATGTTTGCACTCTTTATTAGATTGTCTGCTTCCAAATGGAAAAGTAGTAAAGTCAAGCAGGCAAAGCCACATGCAAGACGCAACCACCACCAAAACACCGATAGACAGCATGACACACACACACACAACCACACACCCAAACGCACACGCACACACACATACGAAATGAACACAGAAAACACCAAAAGACACACAAGAAACAGGGACAAACGTTCCACAACATGAACAAACCACAAGCACAAAGACGCAAGGCAAACAAAAGGAAGGGTGACAAAGAGAGTACCGCCTTGGCACGGTCAGCAGCAAAAACACCACTGGGGGTTTAAACCGGTTTACGGACGTCCTAACCTCACACTTCTCTCAAAGTCACCCTAGCTTTACAAATATTGTAAATAAAGGTATCCAAGACGATTTTAAAGAGTGATCACAACTGGTTTGGTAGATCAATGACTATTTCAGTATTTCAACTGCATTCTTTATCTATGAATCTGTTTATGTCCTTTACAGTGGGTTACATTTTCTTTGTTGTCAGCCAAAGGTCTGTCCATAGCGTTGTTTATTGGTAAGTATACATACTTGAAAGTTTGAAACATACTTGAAACATTGTTTTCTACAAACTGAATCAGTGACATATATCCCAGGTATCATCTTACAGTACAATAAAACCATATTAATGCCAGATATATCTTGACATGACTGAGTTGGGTCAGTAATCTATGACTAATTCATGCTAAATATTGTTTAATACCTTTATTTAAACTCTATACCCCATACATACGCATTTTAACGCATTTACAAACACATTAAACCCAGCTCAGACGGCTCATGCAGGATCCGTCTCATAAAGGTCTATATTGGTTCTTTATGGAATAATATAGATCCGATTTCTACAATTACTGCAATAGGTAAAGGTCCTGTGCTCATATATCAGTATACACAATCAGCTAATTAATATTCACCTTCACGTCATTTGTTTCTTACATGAATATTCATGGAGTCCATAACTAAATTAAAGCATTACTGGACGGTCACAATAGCAAATACTTAATATATTTATTTCAACACCATAGGACAACTCGTGATAATATTTACAGTTTGATTCCAGATGCATCGATCCAAATTGTTTGACTTAGTGCTTACTCATTTGAGGAGACTTGGAAGAATTATTAGATTTGAGAATACCGGTAGTTGACATTTTTGCAGACAAAACATACTTGGTGTGAAGAAATAAGATGTTCCTGAAAACTTTTAAGGTGGAATATGTAACATTATTTAACTCATCAAAATTACATTATTCTCAGTGTTGTTATATTTTCTGGTCCTTCGAGATCATTAGTTTTGATGTTATTAGTTTTGAAAATTGAATACTGCTTAAGCCGGTGCTAGGGGGCGTGAGTAGTGTTGTACTTTTAATTACTACTCATAAACAGACTCAGTAAAACCGAGTCTGCAATTTTCTCTTTTTGCATTTCTACTTTTGTTTTCGAAGGATCACCCATTTTCAGATTATTATATTTCTTAGTATACTCATCCCTATATGGGTCATTTTGAGGGATGTTTCTGCGATACTTCATTTGCAAAATTGACTTTGAAAATAATTTGAGGCAAGCTGTGTAGACCCTTATCAGAGGGTTCCTGAACTCATTTGGTCTATACTGTTGCATATGTGTCTTTAAAGGGACGACAGGCACAACTAACGGAATATTTAATAGTTGACACTTGTTCTGTTTGAAACTTCCACTGCACTTGCAGTTATTCTGAATTCATTCATTACAAAGTGCAACAAGCGTTATTATTATTTGTCTAGATTTATTTAACCTACATTATACAGAATATTATATGAGTCGTATCTGATTTAAAATTTTGGGATACATTTGTGAAATAGCTGTGTACTGTATAAGGTTATCGAAAACATCTATTACACTTCTTGAAACCATTTTGATAAATAGAGCATTACAGAACAAATGCTCTATTCATCACAATGGTTTTACATTCCTTTTTTCAAATAAATCTCCTTTTCAGAAGATGTATTCAAATAGTTATGTCTAAAGATAGCATATGGGGGAATGGGTTAAGTATCGCCATAGTAATAACAAGTTTTGACAGTGTTTGGTGCTACTAGAGTTTTGAATTTTGGACAATGTTGAGGAGTTCTTCTAAGGTACAGTAAAACCCCGTTAATGCGACCACTTAATAAATAGTCATTGGGGTCGTTTAAAGCAGGTGGTTGCTTAATGCAGGACGTAAGTTATGCAGAAAGCTCCTGTAGGAGCTTTCTGCATAACTTTCGTCCTGCATTAAGCTACCACCTGCCTCTGCCACCCAGAATTATGCCCCTTTTTGGTGGTCGCATTAGCGGGGTTTTGCTGTAGTTACATTTTGTTCCCTCAGGAATGGATAATTTTGTGGAGCTACAGAATGGTGCACATTTTATGGACAAACATTTTCAAGAAGCGCCACTCGAGCAAAATGTAAGTAACAGTATTCATAATCTCATTAGTTTCTTGTTCATGAAAACGAGAACATATAAACAAACAATGCTTCTGTGTAAACGTATGACATTAGATTATTCAATGTATGCTGCATTGAAAGTTGTTCGGTAAGTATTAATATATGTTATATGTATATGACTTTGTAACAGTCACATGTAAATATTTTATACGTCCACAGGAATATACAGTTAAACCTCTCTAAGCCGGCCGTTTAATATAGTATAAATATCGGTCTTAGGGACAAGTGGCAGCTTAATGCTGGGTGAAAGTCATACAGAAAGCTCCTGTAGGAGCTTTTCGCATAACTTTCATTCTGCATTAAGCAGCAACTTGCCTAAAAGTATCTAAATTCTTCTCAATTAAAATTCTGGCTTAAAGGGGGTTAACTGTATTGTTATATGGCGCATGGTATTTGTATGTCAATCTGTTTACATAAGTCTTCAGATATGTGCTCTACACCGTGACTCTTGGTTAGTTTGCAGAGTATAGTCCTTAAGCCAAAAACATTGGCAGAATTGACTTGTCTCAATTACATACATAGGCTCATAGTTATATTACTCTGCCAATCCTATCTATACATGTATTTACGTATTATTTGAATATCAGTTTTATAAGATTTATCAATTACATTTGATTATTGGTCCAGTCGAAGCATTATGTTTCATTGTTTTTTACCCGTCTCCATGTGTACTTTAATATTTACTGTAGTCTGGCACTACATCTATCAGTCTGTTCAGTCGTTAGACATTTGTTTTATTCTTGCATTACCCCTAACGCAGTTATTTGTAGGATGGCTCATCAATATGTACACATCCACATAATGGAAATGTTTATTATCTTCATTCAGTAATTTGGAGCTATAACATTTGCCATAGGTCATACTACAGCTACCTAAGTGGGACCATTCATGTCATATAGACATATTTCTTTATTTTTAAAATGCCACATGTAACCATGATGACATTTGGTTGGTCAGCTTTGTTTGAAATAATTTCCCTCTCTTGAGCATATAATAATTGAATGACCATCAGTGTAGAAATAATTCTATATATTCTAGATACCGGTGGTCTTAGCCTTGTTGGGCGTCTGGTACTCAAACTTCTTTGGAGCAGAGACCATGGCACTGCTGCCCTATGATCAGGTGAGATAAACACTTAATTAGATCATTTTGTTTGAACGCGAAAAGATAAGATCCTGAGTATATATAGCTTGAGTCTTAATCTATTCTTAGCATCTGAGATATTTCAGAATCGATTCAGACTGAGATTGACAAGTTTTATAACCTCTGAGCAAGGGATCCCTTTGATATTATCTATCTGTCTTTGATCTGTATGTCCTGTCTTTTCATGTCACAAGCCGACCAATAAGTTAGTCCACTCTTTGAAGCAGAGGGATTAGTAATTTTAGCAGATGCATACATGCTACCCATGGTAAAAGGGCACTTGCGTTTATATATACTATTCATAATGCACCTACACAAATATACACTAAACGGTTAGAACTGAAGACTGAAGATGATTTTGGTAATAATACATTTAATGATGTAACACTAAATCCATTCTAAAACGAAATTTGGGAGGGGGTTATATCGGATGGTCCAGCCTATCCCTCTTGAAGTATTAGTGGTTATAGTAGCAGTAGTGGTAGTAGTCACTGAAGTAGAAGTGACAGTAGTAACAGTGGAAGTGGTTAATATATCGTGTTTCATCATCTCAACAAGTGTCTTCTATATGTTTTTTTCAGTATCTTCACAGGTTCCCAGCATACGTCCAACAGGTTGACATGGAGTGTAGCGGGAAATATGTCACTCGCTCAGGTCAAAAGGTCAACTACAATACTGGACCAATAGTTTGGGGAGAACCAGGGACAAATGGTCAACACGGCTTCTACCAGCTTATACATCAAGGTACAGTAAATTGTGAGGTATGTAGATAGTAAATATTCAAAAGAATCTTGCAAAGGAGCCACCTCATCGCATCAAATATTTCTTTTGGTCCTGCAAAAGTAAATGGTAAATGACTTACAGTTTCTGCGTAGCAAAATGTCATTATGTTCATATGCCACTATAACAATTCAGCTAATTAACATTGAAACATGAACATTCATTTGATGAAGAGTTAGGGGCATTTTGACATTAATCTATTGCCTCCCTTGTCTGTTTGATTACAATGGATTGCCTTCTGATACTTGAATTGTTCATAAAAATATCATGCGTATGACTGCAGAGTAACCACTTACAGAATCATTATACGGTCTTTTAGAGCAGATAGGTTGCTTGATACTGCCCAGAAATAATTCTACCACATTCAAAATATATATAATATAAAAAGACAATAAACCGTATTACGAAACCGCATATCACATAAAACTCTCTCATATCCAAATAATTCGGCTTATATTACTTCACAACAGCAGATGTTAAATGTTTGTGCGGCGGCCGTAAAAAGTAGCCCCGTACTTCATTCTCAGTGTTGTTATATTTTCTGGCCCTTCGGGATCATTAGTTTTGATGTTATTATTTTTGAAAATTGAATACTACTTAAGCTGGTGCCAGGGGCGTGAGTAGTGCTGCACTTTGAATTACTACTCGTGGACAGACTCAATAAAAGCGAGTGTGCAATTTTCTCTTTTTGCATTTCTACTTTTGCTTTCGAAGGATCACCCATTTCCAGAATATTTATTCTTATCAGAATCTAAGCTGTTTCACAATAGGATAAAGTTAAATATAAGAAAGAATATCTCTCTTTTCGATAACAATAAAATGGAAGGTACATGCATGTATTTACTTTGATAGTCACTGATCTTGTGTACGTGTTTTCTCATACAGACACTGCTGTGTTATGATAGACCCTGGACTGTTGTATTACGGTAATTATTTTCTGTAATAGTAACTGGGCTGTTGCGCGTGATGTATTCTCCGTAGGTATGACACTGATTTGCTTTTATAATTCCGGGACTGTTGTAAGTGTTCATTTCTCTCATTGACATGCCATTGATTTGCTCTTATAATTCCTGGTCGGCTTTTCGTGTTTGTTTCTACTTTAGGTATACTAACGATTTTCTGGACTCTTGTACATGTTTAGTTCTCCTTTGGGCAGGTAAATGATTTCCTGGACACTTGCACGTGTTTGTTTCTTTTGTAGGCAGGTCATTAATTGGCTAGACTGTCGTACGTGTTTGTTTCTCCTGTGTGTAGGCCAGTGATTACCTATATTGTTGTACGTGTTTGTTTCTGATGAGGTAGAGCAAATATTATCTGGGTTATCGTACGCGCTTACTTTCCCTGTAGGCAGGTCACATAATTCATGGACTATCTTTCGTGTTTGTTTCAGCTGTAGGTAGGCCACTGATTAGCTATATTATTGTGCGTTTTCCAAATATTGCCTGAACCGTTGGTCTTGTTTGTTTCTTCTCTAGGTAGGCCAATGATTGTCATATGGACTGGTGTATTTCTTTGTTTCCAGTGGTTTCCAGTACTATTGTGTGTGTTTGTTTCTTCTGTATGTAGACCAAAAGATTGTCTGGACTGCTGTATGTGTTTGTTTCTCCTGTACGTACGGTATTTATTTGCTGCATGAACAATTATTTCTCCTTTAGGTACGTCATTGATTCCAAGTGACTTCATCATGCCAGTGAAGACACACAATCAACTACAGGAGGGCCTGCATCATGAGGTAAGGCAGTTAAACGTAGAAATGAAAAAGTAGTAAATTCAAGCAAGAAAAACAACACACAAAACGCAATCACCACCAAAACATCGATAGAAAATAAATGACACACAACCACACACACACTCATACGACATGACAATTTTAAACATCAACAAACGCAAAAGTACATAGACACAAGATAAACATAAAAGTAAGAATGGCAAGGAGTGTACCTCCTTGCAACGGTCGGTGGCAAAACCACCACCGGGGGAGGTTTAAACCGGTTTACGGACGATCTTACGCCACCTGAAGTACCGTAATTAGTACTAATTACCCTATACTTTACTTGTTGTTCAGTTTTACAAAGCAATGGGGAGGAACACGGCAAAATAAGTATATACCATGCTTGTCTGTTATCTACTTTACACCGAACAGCGTTAAGAACATCTAAGTGAATTGACTTTGCAATCTCTAAAAGCGGTTGGCTGCTTCACGCAAACCAAAGGAAGTCTCTACATCATTGTTCTCTGGTATTAACCCTTACCATGCTGAACAGAACTCGTGTCAGCCAAATCACTGATCTATTGCAGTTCTACTTCAATCTTTTAAAGCTTAGTTACCTAATGTCAAATAGCTTGGGTCGTGTTAAGAAGCCGAGTTACTTGGCATCTCATCTGAATATAAGATGTTTGCAAATGTTTAATGTCGCTTTGATAGAGTTTTATGTGATATACAATATCCTACTATGATTTATTTCTTTGATTGTTGTAGTAGGAAATGTAAAAATATGATTCATGCAGGAAAAACCGCATACAGAACAAACAGCCGCCCGAACAGCAACTCAAGAAATCACAGCGAATGTACATATCTACAAAAAACATAAAGAGACGCACAAATACAAAACAAACAAACAATAGCGGGAAGATGGAAGTACCGCCTTGGAACGGCCAGTGACAAAAGTCACTGGGGTTTAAACCGGTTTAGGGGTGCCCAACCTCACACTTATTCCACCCACCCTAAAAGACAGTGTAAATAAACGTATCCCCTCCCCGACTAATCTACAACAACCGCAATGGCAACTACAGTGGAAGCCATTTCAGAAGGGTCACTTTGCTAATACCTGACCGTTTGTCAATTTTCCTCTTCAGACATTTTAGTCTTTCAATGGGCAATGTGTGTTCTTATATTGCTTCTCGTTTTATGTGATAATAATCTCGATATCTCAAATTCAAATCCAAATTGTTAACCAAAATATCACCCACTGGAGTGATAAAATTTTAAACTGCTGAAGCGTAAAAGCAGCTGTCTTTCAAGGTTACCTTTATATTTCAGATCCTGACAGCTAATTTCCTCGCTCAGACAGAAGCTCTTATGAAGGGTAAAACCACAGAGGAGGCAGAGGCTGAACTAAAGAAAGGAAACATGTCACCAGAGGATATAAAAAACATATTACCTCATAAGGTCAGCTGGCATACGAATATGTAACACTGTTAAAGGTTTCATCAAGAGCCATGTGACCATAGCATAATTCAGGTATATAAAGGACGTGCGATTAAATAATAACGGGCATACGTTAATGCAGAAATCTCTCATAGGAGTTTTCGGTAAAACGTTTTGTGTTGCAATTTTTGCTCTCATCCCTTCAGAATTTATAATTTTCAGAACAGCAGGTGTTAAGTGCTTGTGTGGCGGCCGTAAAACGTCGTCCTGTACTTCATTCTCGATAAATCCGAGTCTGCAATTTTCTCTTTTAGTGTTGCAAATTTTGCTCTCGGGGATCACCTCCCTTCAGAATTTTAGTTGGTATAGATCTTCTATAACTGTCTTTAAAGTATTATCCTTTTTTAGGCAGACCATACCTTATTTATACCAAATCAGAGTTCGACTAAGGTTTGGTTTAACGACACTGTGGCATATTTTGGTTATATTGGCGTGTATATGGTGGTGAGTAGGCACGACACAGTTCTGTAAAGGTTCACTTCATTTGTAGTTGTGGGATGGCACTGGGCAGTCGTGTGGCATCTCTTGCCTCACGTGTGGTCTATGTTTACCTGTTCATCTCCTTAGACCTACTGAAATGTTCAAGCGTCAACTGACTTTTGCGCCGACTCTATATCACCAAAACGGCAGGAAAGATTTTTGATCACCGAAGTTAAATAAACACTTGTCTCCCCATGACAATGCTAAAGCCCCCATATCAGTCATCCGTGCCGGAAATGTTCGTCACTCAACGAAATCAGACTCTGTAGTACGTTGTTCTCTGAATTATTAGGAAAATGTTTAACTTGACCAGATACCGCATCATGCACATGATGTCCGACCAGAATCTACACTGTTTTCATTGCAGTAAGACTTCTCCGAGAGTGACTCATATTTTCCAAATCCATACGGAATATTATTATCAGAATCTGAAAATGCATAATCTGTTTCAGCTACCAATATCACATATTTCCCAAAATACAGATCCATGATTTAACCACACAGGTTCAGTGTGCATGTCATAATCCAAGTTTAAAATTCCATGTCCGTTGTCCGTTGCATACTTGGTTCAAAAGTGTATTCGCAGACTTTCTCACTAAGTACATGAATGTACAAGTTATAAATCAAGGTTTTTCGTATTTTATGCACTCCATATTTTCAACATGGTTTGAAAGATTTCCAAGTTTATTTTCATCAAACTTGGATCAAATTTCGTCTTAAGACATCGTGCTAGTAGTTCTTGCCAGTCAGATGAAACTCTCCATATTTAGATATCCTGCTAGTGATCATTGCCATTCAAATGAAGCTCTCTAAAACATCCTGCTAGTAATCCTTGTCCATTAGATGACATTCTTTAAACATCATGCTAGTAATCATTGTTCTTCAGATGAAACTCTCCATATGTGGCTTTGTTTTTGTCAGATAAATAATACATAATACGATGTTAGCGTTATATAATAAGTATTTACAATACTATTTTAAGCGATGTTTGTTAGCATATTTTAAAGTCGCTTATAGGGTGTTAACTATTGGTGTTGGGTTTATGTTTGATTTGGTTGGAGAATGTTTTTTTCTGGTGTAAAAACCTGTTGTAAATAAAATCATTGAAGTAAATGCTTCTTGTATATCATCAAAGACTGGCGTCAGTAGATAGTTTTATTTTTCGGTTGATGTTAAAGGTATTTCAAGGTAACAGACCAAGTAATTCAGTTATGGTAGAGAAAACTCTACTTTTCATTCTAGGTCAGATAATAAACCTTAGGTCAGTAGATAATTTGTTAGTATAATGTTACAGGTATGACAATGCAACAAACCAACGAATTTCATTATATGAGAAAATTACACTTTCATCTTACGTTTACCAGAAAGACTGTTTTCAGTAGATTACTTTTTGTATAATGTTACAGGTATTCCAAGGCAACACACCAAGTAATTCCATTATGGTAGAGACATTCCACCTTTCATCCTTGGTCTGATAATAAACCTTTGTAGATAATATTTTGCATAATGTTGCAGATATTCCAAGGCAACAAACCAAGTAATTCCATTATGGTAGAGAAGATTACACCTTTCACTCTGGGTCTGTTAATAGGTAAGTTTATGGAATTGATCCTTTATTGGATGAAGATTAATGTAAAACATACTGGCATAGTGAATATTTATTGTATGATCTTAATGGTGGTATATAACCCTTTCCCTCATACAAACGTGTTTTCACGCATCTGCAAACAGAGTAGACCCAGATCAGACGGCTCCTAGAGGAGCCGTCTTATCAGGGTCTGCTCTATTTGCTAATAGAATTTGATAGATCTGTTTCTCTACTTTCTAAAATGTCTACAATGCTCCACCTTCCAGATTCCTTTATAACTGTTTTGTTAATGAATATTCAGTAGGTATTGAAATGTGGCCTAAATATAGAACAGGGAAAGGGTTAATACAGGATGGTTTGGCCATTGCAGATACTATATTGTTCCATACACAATCAAGGCAGCCATGTGCTGTAGGTTTACTGTGTTGGCAAATGCTTTAAAATCTCTATAATGTAAAACGTTTATTCTTGCTGCCAATGGCGAATATGCGATTACCTTACAAACAGATTGTATCCAGATGGGATTCCCAGTAAATCGGAGAACAGAAAAGAACCCTTATTGAATCATGTAATAAATCCCTTGATATTATTTTCAAACTATGAATATTGAATGTCGCCGGTGCTAGGGGCGTAAATAGTGTTGCACTTTAAATAATTGCTCATGAAAAGACTCAATAAAAGGGAGTCTGCATTATTTTCTTTTTGCATTGCTTTTTCTTTCGAAGGATCTCCCACTTTCGGATTTTTTGTAAAACATTATCTCTATAGCGGTCATTTTCTATGTACAGCTATTTAAGAAATATTCTGATCATACATGTTAAACATTGCTACCCCATGTGGAGCTAGGTTTCCAAATAGGCCAGACATTGAAACTTTCAAAGAGCCTTTTCTCTGAAATTGGTCGATTATAAATAAATTTACAGAATTAGTCCATGGTTTATCATTTTCCAATTTCCTGAAAATAGTTTAGAAAGGCGCGGCAATTTTACCGAATATGTCTGTATTGTATCTTTCATTTGTCTTATGATAAACTTATAAATTGAAGGCGTTTTGATTTACCCTTGTCTGTCAGTCTGTTAGACCGTCACACATTTTGTATTATTAATTTTTACTCCAAATTAATTTACCTAGGGTCATGGAACCTTGTCATATCAGAGGGATACGCCTTATATGAACAAGTTATGATATGCATTCGATATCACTATAGCTAACTTATATCCTTTGTCATACATGGTTATGGTATCCATAGCCTCTTATTCACTCCTTCACTGCCTAAATATTTCGTCTGCAAAATGTGTTGTCCGCTACAATATTCGTTTGTTTAATTTCCCCATTTTCTTTCAGAAACATTATTAGGGTAACAAACAGTTCTGAACCTGATGAGAAACCGAGTTACTCGGCATCTCATCTGGATCCAAGCTGTTTGCAAAGGTAATCATAGATGTGAGATTGGCAGTGTTAACTCTTTCGCTGACAACTTTTGTCATCTGCCATCTTTGTCGTCTGCTGCAATTTTCACTCTTTATTTTTCTCCATGTTTGTGTAAAAACAGTCACAGTAGCAACCAGTTTGGATCCTGATGAGACACTGTGTTACTCGGCGTCTCATCTGGGTCCAAACTGTTTGCGTAAGTATTCATAGTTGTAAAATTGGCAGCGAGTGTTAATACGCAGGCCTGCGTTGAATTCCGTGTCCGATATGTAGAAATTTGAGTTACTCAGATATAATTTGCAAAGAGAGCTACAATCAGTGCGGGAATTGGAGTTTTTTGTTTTGTACAAACACTGAGGGTTAAACATGATAATTAAGTTGTCTGTATTTCAGCTATGTATGAACACAAGATATTCACCCAAGGTGTAATCTGGGATATTAACTCTTTCGACCATTTGGGGTAAGTTCAATTTCATCCAGTTTCAAATATCATTCGAAGAGGCAGTTCTATGAGAATTGTTTGTACATAAGAATTACTATGCTAGTAGTTTGGAAGTTCAGCTGTATTTTGACGAGTTGGAAAAGTTGTTAAATGCGAGCCTTGGCGAGCATTTAACTACTTTTCTGACGAGCCAAAATACAGCTGAACTTCCAAACTACTAGCATAGTAATTCTTTTATCATGCAACTCCAAGAAAAAAGGAGAAAATGAAGAAAAAGAAAGATTGCTAAAGCGGTTTCGTCCCCTGAATGAAAATACATGCAAGTACGTATTACGTGACGTCATGTTGGCATGCAGTGACGTCATCGACTTTCACAACATAAACAAACTTGATTTAATCCTTTTATATGGACAAATAGTTGAGACAAAGGTGAGCAAATATGTTAATTTGATGTTTATGTTTAATAATGCCTTTTTCCTCCTTCTGTTTTCCTCCTATTGGCTGAACAAAACTTGCATTCCAGTGGGGTCAGTACACATGCACTATACCTCACAAAATACAGCGTCGACGTGGAAAATATTATGCTAGTAGGAAGTGACTGTATTTCGTGACGTTGCATGATAAAAACTGTTACATGGGTCTAGTGAAATGTTCCAAAAACAACTGTGATGTAGTTTTGCACTAATATTGATGGTGATTTTTTGGTTTAAGAATTCTATATGTATAACTGAAGAAAACTAGTATGTGCATGCTAGTTCTGAAAGAATGCCCAATTTTCAATCATTCCTTAATCCAATTCAGAGCGGCCAATTACAAAAACGGACCGGATCATAACACCTCACTACTACCAAAACGACCAATATCTGTACTTATAATATGATGCTACAGTAAAACCTCGATTATTCGAATTTTCGTTATAGAAGAATTTAGACCCTTTTAGGCAGGTGGCTGCTTAATGCATGGTGAAAGTCATGCAGAAAGCTCCTAGAGGAGCTTTATGCATGACTTTCACCATGCATTAAGTTGCCACCTGTCTTAAAGATCGATAATAATACGTATTTTAGTGTTCGAATAATCGAAGTTTTACTGTATTTCATTTATGTTATCAATGTCAATATACAGTTGAACTTCGATATTTCGAACTCGGATAACACGAACTTCGGAATAACTCAAAGTAAAAGTTCGGTCCTTCCGAAATACTGCCTTATAATACAGAATTGTTCTAAACTGTATCACTGTGCACATCTAGACACACGTGTGATAGCTTAATGCAGGTCAAAAGTAATGCTGAAACTCCTACAGGAGCTTTCAGCACTACTTTAGACCTTGAACTTGAGAAATGATTCAGATTAGAAATCAGATGACTATGTTATTTCGAAGTAATTTGTATGGCCCCTTGAAGTTCAAGATATAGAAGTTCAATTGTATAATTGACATAACTTCTAACTCCGAATCAGATCTATATAATTTTTAAAGCAAACACACGAGACCCAGACCATAGAGATCCCTCGAGAGCCCTCTGATCTGGGTCTACTCTGTTTGCAACGGCGTTAAAAGGCGTACATGTTAATTGGTTGTAACCATTAGTTCTGGGATTTTTTATTCAATGTATAAAAAGGGGGAATCAACTCATTATAAATAATTATATAATATTCTAATCAGCGTAGTTATCATAAAAGTTTTTAATTTGTTACTTTGTTATGCAGTGTGGCACTGGGCAAGGAAGTAGTGAAGGCGATCCAACCAGAGCTGGTGGGAAATGGTCCGATCAGTTCTCATGACTCGTCCACCAACGGCCTTATAAACTTCATCAAGTCCCACAGGGCGTGAGTCACAGGCTGAAGATACTGCGCTGAACAACTAGTGGCTTCCCTTTGATCAGTCAAACTGATCCAACCAGAACGTGTAGGTTGTATTCCGGTCAGATATCAAGTCTCGTCCACCAACGGCCTTATCAACTTCAACAAGTTCTCCTGTAGGAGCCGTCTGATCTGGTTCTACTCTTTTTGTAAATGTGTGAAAATGTGTTTATATGAGGGAAAGGGTTAATGCAAGGTGAACGCTTTCAGAGGAGCTTTCTGTATAACTTTAACCCTGCATACATCACGCTGCCACTCAGGGCATGCTGTGTCTCAAGGAATGATAGTGATACTGAACCCATTTATTCCCATATCATTTAAAGAAACCCCGTCATGATCTTATTTTGGAACACGTCCATATGTCATGTGGAAGGTCAACAGCAAACAAAAGATTTGCTGGAATGAGCCATTGACATTGTTGGGTTCAGCAAACAGTGCAGGCCATGATCAGAGAGCTCCTGAAGTAAACCTCTGATTTGAGTCTACACTGATTGCATATGTCCTTTTACGGAACATTTGGAACTAATGGGCTTATCGAGTGTTCGAATTAGCGAATGTTCGCTATTTTTAATGTATTTTCTGCATTACTTTTGTCCTGCATTCAGCCGCCACCTGTGCTTCAAGATTTCTATGTTCCATTAACGAGTGGTCGTTTAACCCTTTCCCTGTTAACCATTTCCCTGTTCTATGTTTATTCCAAATTTCAATACCAACTGAATATTGATGAGCAAAACAGTTATAATGAAATACTGAAGGTGGAACATTGTAGCCATTTTAAAAAGTACAGAAACAGATCTATCAAATTCCAATAGCAAACGGAGCAGACCCTGATCAGACGGCTCCTCTAGGAGCCGTCTGATCTGGGTCTACTCTGTTTGCACATGCGTGAAAACACGTTTATATGAGGGAAAGGGTTAAGACCATGTATTAATACATACTGATACAGTAACAGTTATGTGTAAAGGAAACCGAAACTTTTTATGAAATATACACGCGTAATAATTAACCCTTTCCCTCATATAAACGTCTTTTTATGCATTTGCAAACATAGTAGACCCAGATCAGACGGCTCCTATTGGAGCCGTCTGATCATTTTCTGCTCTGTTTACTTTTGACATTATATATATCTGATTCTACAGTTTTTGCCAAAGCAAAACATTCTTTTAAAAAGTTTACTTTATAAATATTCAGCTGATAGAATGTTACATGAATATCGGACAGGGAAAGGGGTAAGACATACCAATATAGGATGTAACAAAGGGAGATAATTCAAGTAGTCACATACAATTAGTGTCAAATCACATACTGGTGTTATATAACCACGATAAAATATGTTGAAGGCTATAATATATTTGATCACATGTTATAATAATAAAACTGTTATTGGTTTCTGTAAAAGTATTGGTAAGCTTAAAGAAACGAACGGCATCGGTATTTTCGATAAGCCTATTGAAATCTACTATTTCGTATACATACTAATTCCAGTCAACACAGAAGATAAACATATTAATTTCCTTTTATCTCTTTCGCTGCCAATGTCGCATCTGTGATAACCTTATACAAACAGTTTGGATCCAGATGAGACGCCGAGTAATGTTTTGGTGATTTGGGGGGGAGTGAATAATAGAAGAGTAGCAAAGAGAAATAAACAACTAATGATTCTCATTACAGCATGCGCAACATAAAAAATGAGTAACCTTTTCTCCGTTTATCTATACAGAAGTTTATTTTTGGTGAATATTTTATTGAATAAATCAGAAAAAAACAGAACAGAAAAAGTAATTTTGACTGACATTAGTTGTATTAACTGAGATATACAGTATTTTAATATACCTATCTTTAAATGAAGCAGACGAAAATGAAACAGCTTCTTTATGATCTTTCAGATCTGAATTCACTCTGCAAAGATTGAATGTATCTGTGGGTAAAATGGCTAAAATTAAACATTTAAAACAATATAATCTACACAAAGGTAACATATACTTTTTATAAATCAGTGATAACAAAAGAACAGTGTAATACACAAGACTCTGTACCATAGGTAAACAAAACTCCGATGAGACTATAAAATAAGTGACTAATTTAATTTTCTCAAAACCAAGTAAGTTTTATTTCCAATGCGAATATTTTGACACCAAAATATGAATTATTTTACTAGGAACTACGGATACTTTACAGATATTGTTCTGAATTCGCTAACAGTACAGATTCTGATATGAGAGATCGTAAAGAATGCCCTAATGAACATATTGGTCAAGCTATCATGACCATAATGACATACATGTATTTACAGGTTCATATGATATTGAGTAAGTATTGTCCATTTGGTATTACTAATGCTCCTGAAGGCCACATTCCTCCAAGAAAAAAATGTCGAAAATTTCTCTAACTGATATATTGGTTAATTGATCATGACCAAATCACAGATGCACAATGCCATATGATGACAAAGAAGTATACAAAGCTTGAGAATGATTCATAGAAAGATGACCGAGTAATGCTCCGGACAAAACCGGCGAGATCGATGAACTGGCAGACAGATTGATCAACAGACAGAGTGATTGCAGTACATCCCACTCCACTAGTTTGAGGTGGTGAGGACAAACATCAGTATTTTGCACATAATTTAAAAATGAATTGCACTGAATACCCAGATATTTCATTGCGACTTGGGAGTATATGGTACAATATACACGCGCACTCAGTTAGTTCCGTGCATCAGGTTATAACTGATGCAAAACATTTTATCATTTTCATACAATATATCTTTATATTGCTGTATTTCGCATACATATACTTATATATGTACATATGTATTCTAACACCTTTGCAAATAGAACAGACCCAGAATCGACACTCCTGTAGGATCAGTCTGATCAGGGTCTGCTCTGTTTGCTTGTGGAATAAAAACTATCAGATACATGTGTATTTTTATCATACCGCTATATAGCCCAATCATTGCTATTTGTTCCGTATATATTTGCTCTGTATATTTCTTGCTTGGTGTTTGGTTATTCATATGTGTTCGGTATACTTATTGTTTGATAAGTGTGTTTTCTTATTTGATTCTTATCACAATAAAATTCCAATTTGAAAATGTACCAAGTTTGTTTTTTAATTCCATGCCTTGACTGTAAAATTTCCACAACTTTGTAATTCAAATTAAACAGGATAGTTACTGCCATCATTCCCCATACTTGACTATCATAATACGGCAGATACTGGGGTTGAAAGCTTATTCATCATCTACTCAAAAACATTGGATTCAATTCTGCGTATATTGGTACTTTCCGTTCAATCATATCACAATTCCCATTTATATACCTTTGAATGCAAATCGGTTGCGTAAAATGGCTATATTTTATAACCGAAACGAACAAGCCCGAAATGGATTAGGACCGAATCGTTCATAACAAATAAGCTCTTCCAGACAGAAGGTAAAAATGTAACTCCAGTGCCAAAAAAGTAGGTCATACCAAACCATTACATACCCGCTGCACAATTAAGATATCAATGTAGCGAGCTTAACTCTTTCACCGCCATAGGTAAATTGAAAACAGAGGAGACGTCGAGCATCTCCTCAGGATCCAGACTGTTTGACACTGATTATATTTTGTAAAGATATTGAAAAAATCACTTTGAAACCTGAACTGTCCAATAATGTTGGAATATATTTGTCACCGAAAGGGTTAAGTTTGGCCTGCATAGTTATACGCGATTCTAGTTGTACTTGCGCAAATGCCTTTCTTTGAGTGCCCCTATGCACACAGTACAGGTCGAAGGTAATGCAAAAAACTTTTAAAGGAGCTTTCTACATTACTATTGCTCTGTATTATCACGAAGTAAATACAGATCTGTATTTACTTCGTGGTATTATGCAACCACCTACTTATTAAGATCCCTCTGTCCAATCAGCATAAGGTCGCTTAAGACATGTTCTACTGTATACAGTACTATTACATGTAGTTCTTTTCAACATTGGCGGTATAAACCTTTATTTGTTACCTATTGAATTAGAACTGAGGCCTCTTTGCATTAACAACCCCATCCGCTTTACACAGGTATTTGTATAGCAGAGCATCCAAACGAATTGTTTAAACCTTTTCATGCTAGGCGCGACAGGACTCACATTTGCAAACAGATTGGATCCAGATGAGGCACCGAGTTACTCGTCGTCCTTTAAGGATCAAAATTGTCTAAAACAACAAATCGGATGTGAGTAAAATTGTAACAGTTTTTAGCAGACATTATGTTTTCAGCATGGGAACGGTTAGGTATATATAGACATATCACTCTTGCATTTTGTTTCTCTTCTGGTGCCCTGATTGACATAAAATGCGATACACACTTGCAACGTGTTGCTTAGCTCATTACTTCATTCTCAAGAAGAGAATACCAAGGATTGTGTTTTTCTCTTTCAATGTGCTATTCTGTTTCTCTGGGGTGTGTTTTTATGATAAATGTTCAGTTTCATCGCTGTCAATACTACGTTCATTCATAATTCACTACTGATTGTGACTTGTAAATGTCTAAGGTCATTATATAATGTTGCAATCAAGTGTGACCCATCCGTTGCATGTACCCTATATGCAATAAAATATGTTCAAACATGTTAAGAATGACGTTACTGATAACGTATAAACAAACTTTAAAACAATTTGAATCATTTAGAAACTTATTTTGACATATTTATATTCTTATATAGAAGACTTTCACACTGCATTAAGCAGCCATCCGTCTGAAACAACAAAACCCCTTCTTTACTAAATGTTCTGTTTAAATGGGTAAAGGCTGGCTTAGAGAGTTTTTTTCTGTATTTTAACTTAAAAATAACCCTGTATTCCGATATTTCTATTCTAATAGTTATAAAACTATTTTATAATTACAGTAATATCTCGCTCGTTCCCGTTAAAAGACACCATTCTGTAGCAGTATTTAATGATTCAGGGACTTGATATGTATGAAAGCCATAGTGAGCGGGACTTTTTTTAACCACTTACTCAGTCCTTTTTGTAGAATGAAGCCAAGATATTCCGATTGCCAGCTAACCAGATTAAACCCCCATTCTGCTCCAAACGGTGTTACCTGCGGTACATTGCAAAGATGGCAGACTACATAAGACCAAATCTGACGTCCGAGTCTTCGTATAAAAACTTACAGGAGTTCTATGACAAGCATGGATCAAAACTAAATATGGTGGATATGTTCAACAGTGATCCAGATCGGTTCGACAAATTCAGGTGACATTTCAAGTTAATTTGATACTCTTTTTTAAATATTACTTTAGGTTAATATGTTGTACACACAAACGTGCTTTATATGTTCACTTGACAAATATGTAATGTTTTATTCGAATCAGTCTGCTATGAATGCTTTAACCCTTTCAGTGTTGAATTTTCAAATGGACTATTCCAAAATTCAAACAGGTCAACACTACAATAAATATTCAGGGATGTTTTAAAGAAAAGTATAACATGACAAACAGTACAGACCCCGAGGGGGAGGGGGCTCCTTTAGTGACCCTCTCATATGGGTATACACTGTTTGCTTTGAATCGTTTCCGTACTAAATGGGTTGATATAATGTTATGGTGAGTGCAGCGAGTTTTATATATAATAGTACATCCTGTTTCTATATCAGATATATAGTATCATTTCTTACCTGATTGAGATCAAATTTTAACCACTTGTGTCATAGTTTTTCAGGAACTATGTGTCCCAGTTTCCCTTGAATCCATCTTTAAATACAAATTTCATGCATAAAAATAATGTTTTCCCATTGTTAACATGTTCATTTCAAATTGCAAATGACGGACGTTTGAAGTCGAGTGGAACGTTCGATTTTAACTGAGGGTAATTCTAGCTCTTAAAAGTTGGCGTCATACGCGAAATTACGTCATTTATTACACATCAGTATGCAATTCACCCCTGTTGAAAAATGATACGTTCCGCTATCCATACATAAGGTGGCCATTTGTAAAGAAACAGCTGATCGAATTAGCATGTAGAAAATGCATTTTCGGCATTTTCTTCCTTGTTACTGCATGGCGTTCATGGATATTTAGCATGGAAGTTCCTGAAAAACAATGCGATCAAATGAAGTAGATTTAAGGTCAGTCCTACTCGAAATAAAAAGAAATCTCGATTCAAATTCAGTGACATTGTAAATTCAGTAAATTGAAATGGGCACTAATCGATGTATTAATATCATAACAGTGACATGGAATATAACTGGGATACACGTCATGAATATCCATAATATAAGTGAAAATGTGACATCTGACGTACAATGACCTGTCTTTCTTTTGCTCCAAACTTCATATCTTATTTTAATTCGAAATACTTGAAAAAAATTTTTATTTTATTGCACTGGTTTTCATTACAGTTAATGTTTTTTATTCAAGCGAAATGTTTGCCTGGTAGAGACGTATTTGGACGCATTTTCAAACAGAGTAGACCCAGGTCAGACGGCTCCTATAGGAGCCGCCTGACCTGGGTCTACTATGTTTGTAAATGCACCTGCTATATTTACGTATTGATTAATAAAATTATAGTTTTGATTCTAAAGTTTCTACTACAGCCAAAACATCATGTGTCCATATACCATATCAAACATTCAGGCAATGCATATGCATGATATTATTATTTCTTATATGAATATTAATCAGGTAAATGGTTAGCATGTACTTGTAAACCTACTGACCTACTGACCTAAACATGCATTTTACCTGCGTTTTTCTGACATGCCGGTATAATTCCAAGCAGTTTCATCCTGAGAAGCAACATACCAAGAGATGTGAAAAATATTATACTAGCACTGTTAATGTTATATGTAGTTAACTCTTGTCGTATGCGTAAACTGTCGGTAAACTGTCGTCTGCTGCCAGTAGCGAATGTGTGATTACCTATGCAATCAGTTTAGATACAGATCAAAGATACATACAATTTGTTACTGTTATAACGTGTTTTGTTTTTTAATGGAAGAAAATTGAAAACTATAGCAGTCGATATTTTTTTCCGAAATGATTTAAGTGTATTCCTAGAAGTTATAACATTGATATAATGCTGTTGGTATCATTTTATGAATACCGTAACTTATATAATAAAACGAATTCTTGAATCAGTCAACGATTTATATCGCTACTCGTAATTTCTTGTTCCAGAACAAATGTTATTACGATATAGCGAGCGCACACGGAACCGGAACCGATCGAAACTCGTCGGGGAACAAGTCAGAACACCGTCGAATGGTCGCAATTGATAATGAACTAAAACGCACACAAATGTTTTCTAAAACGCAGGCGAATAACATCGGCAGCATCGATACTTTAACATCAAACTGTCCCAGTTTTAAGTAAGTATTCACACTCAACTACTTTTCCTTAATCCATACCCTCATAGGCTATTTTTGAATAGATTTACCGAAAAGGGGCATTACTAGAGAAAAGGATTTTTTTAGAATTTTGTAGTTTCGAAACCATTGTGATAAATAGAACATTTGGTATTAAAAGGTGACTTTTACTTAGGCGTCAAAAGGCGTCAGTATTAGGAAATGGGTTAAGCAAACTAATAAATTCTGAAGAGAGGTGATCCCTCGAAAGCAACAATTGCAACACAAAAAGAGAAAATTGCAGACTCGGTTTTATTGAGTCTGTTCATTAGCAGTAATTAAAAGTGCAACACTGCTCACGCCCCTAGCACCGGCTTAAGCGGTATTCAATTTTCAGAACAAAAAGTACTGAAATTCATGATCTCGAAGGATCAGAAATTATAACAATACTGAGAAAGTACGGGGCGACGTTTTACAGCCGCCACACAAGCACTTACACCTGCTGTTGTGAAAATTATAAATTCCGAAGAGAAGTTTTATTCCAACGTATATACAGTTGAACTTCGATGTCTCGAACTCGGATGACTTGAACTTCGGGATAACTCGAAGTTTAAAGTTCTGTCCTTCCAAAAGTTACAATATAGAATTGTTCTATAATGTACCACACTGCATATCTAGAAACATTACATCAAGCTGTGAACTTGTTTAGATTAGTAATCGGATAACTCGAATCTCTGCTGCCTCGAAGTAAATCCATGGTCCCTGGAAATTCGAGATATCGAAGTTGAACTGTACTTCTTAAAAGCGTCATTTTTGTGTCACCTGCCGAGAGGCAGTGTGTCACTTAGGGATCACTTTTCTGTCTGTCTGTCCGTCCGTCTATCTGTCCGTCACACTTTCGTTTTTTGGCTGTAATTTCTAAATTAATCATTATAGAGCTTTCAAATTTCACATGTGTCTTCTTCTCACTGAGGACCATTGATGTAATAAAGGTCCATCACTCTGCATGTAATATTTTTTTAGTGATTCCCTTTGTTCTGATATTCGCACTCCAGCATATTAACAGTTTTTGTGTCAGTTGCGATCAGGTGATACACGACTGTGTTCCTCTGAACACTCTTGTTAGATATATTGCATTTAACCCTTTCCTTCATGTAAAACATGATTGTTTATAAAAATCATAATAGACATGACTCTACAGTTTCTACCAATATCAAAACATTCTAGTGTACATACTTATTCCGTTATGAATTTTCAGCTAGTAAATATTCACGATGACAATAATTTTTACATGAATATTCAACCAGACAAGGGCTAACTACAAACACGCCCATGTAAGAATTCATCTGTTTTTAGACAGCTTTACACATGACCCTCTCAGAACACCTCTCTTATCTCAAATATGAACTATTTACATTTTACTTCCCCAGTTATTGTTTTTTTTCAAAAGGCCGTCAAACATGGATTCCATGTTTTCTCCGAACCACTTAACTTTTTCACTGCCAACGGCCTCTCACCAAACTGTTTGTAAGTGGTGAACTTTAAAATACATTAAATTATCGATTATTCGGACATTAAAATACGTATAATTATCGATCTTTAAGACAGGTAACAGCTTAATATATGATGAAAGTCATGCAGAAAGCTCCTTTAGGAGCTTCTGCAAGACTTTCACCATGCATTAAGCGGTCAACTGCTAAAAGGGGTCTAAATTCTTCGATACAAAAAATCGAATAATCGAGATTTTATTGTAAAACAAAATTGTAGCCGACGATGGATGTTGCAGACGACACCATATGACAACAAGAGAGTTAACGTATTGTTCGATTTCGATCCGTGAGCTGTGACTTTTAGGACGAGTCCACCCGTAGAGGTAAAACGCGTCATAAACCATGTATTTGTTCCGGAGTTACCTACCTTTCACGGTATAATAAGGATATTGTGCCTTCTGTGTCGAAGTTAAATCGATAATTCGGTTAGAGCAAATTGGTAACGTATAAGGGTACTTATAAAATATCAAAATATTGTGGGTTCGAACATCAATAGGTTTATTTATTTTTATTTTATTTCATTCATTGTCAAACATTTTTTACTGAAGATTCAGATTTGCAATATTATCTTTTTATGTTATACATTTTAATATTTTGAATTAATGGTGTACTTTTGGAAAACAGAATCTTAAGTCCAATGGTGTCGTCTTGCCAGCATTTGGAGACAGAGTGGTTTGCTGTGGACGTAAGTCTCGCCTGTGTACACAATAGGGTTTCCAGCTTCTCGAAGCTGATGGATCTGCCTGAGATACTGGATACGGTGAATCGCAACGTCTGGTCTCTCCATCAGTACCTTGCAGTTTACCTGGCATCGTTTGTAGTTAAACCCCATGGATTTCAGTTCTTTCTTAAGTATGCTTTACTGCATGAGAACCCGATATTTTCTTCCATCGGGTGTTGTATGTTCCTCAAAGTTGGCAGTACTCTATGCAGCACATACATTGCATTAATCGTTCGACGCACAACACCTTCGTCAAAGTCGTCGACCTGCAATGTTTCATGGCGCTGAAGGGGTTGCTTTGGTGTGGCAACTTTCTGTGCTGTGAATCTCCTCACCGAGGAGACGCTGACGCCCGAAAGCTCCAAGGTTCGCTCCAATACTCGATCCAATGGGATTTTCAATCCCTCCTGTTTCTCCTTTTTGTAGAACTCATATACGCTCTATACAATCTCCCTTGCATCTTCAGAATATTGACGCGATAGTTTCGTCTGTCGCGGCATCTTTAGTTTGAACAATGTGGTTATACAGACATGTAATAAGCATATATATAGGAATACTGCTGGGAATCGAACTCGTGACCTTACGTTTTCATCACGACACTTCACTGCTCGCACACAGGTTTCCAGTTCTTATTTTAAATATCAACTTAATGTTTCAATCCTGACGTACCCATAAATTGGAATGGTTGCAACTTCTATAAATAGAAAAGTGCAATCACGGCTCAGCACTCGAAATCGAACTATAGTACTTGTTTACTACAAATGTCCTTTTGAAAACCAAATTAATAAAAACTAAAAGTAAAACAAAATGAAGCAGACACTTTTTGCAGACCATCTAAACTTTTGAGACATTGCAAACAATTTATATCCAGATGAAACGTTCAATAACTCTGCGTCTCATCAGGATCCAAACTGTTTGACAATCTGACGCTGTTTTTTAGAAATAGGAGCTTTCAACATGACCTTCACCCTGTATTTAGCAGTCACCTATATAATAGTATCTAAATTCTTCTCCTCTATACATCCGCTTAAGAGGGGGTTACTGTATATGTATATGTTCTAATTATGTTTTTCAGTCAAACGTTGTCATGCAAAGATGGTGACGTCTTATTGGATTACTCCAAAAATTTGGTTAACGAAGAAGTCATGAAGCTACTTTTTGACCTGGTGAGTGAAACGAGACAGAGAGCATTGTTTCAGTTTCGAGTCCTGGGCGGAAACCAAACAGAATTAGACTATTAACCGCTTGCATGCGGGACCATACTGGTATTTGCAAACAGTGTAGATATGGGTCAGAGGTTTTTGCCATCCAAATTCTCTATACATTTTAAACATTTTACTTCTGACCAAGTAGTTAAACGCGATAATTCAAGGAAAGTCTTAAGTAACAATATTGCGGTTGGTTGGTATACAAACATGGGAAAATATTATTTTTTTAAAAGAAATATATATATTCTGTTCAACCCACACGTGTGTATAGCGCATATATATAAGAATTACAGTTGGACAAGAATAGCACTATTAACTCCTTCAGTGTGACATCATACATAAACAGTGTGGATCCAGATGAGGCGCCGAGTAACTTGGCGTCTCATCAGGATCCAAAACTGTTTGACACTATGCTTTTATAACGCAGTCGAAAACGATACGCTGTAGAATTTGAAACAGACGAAAATGCGTCCAGCAGACGCCGATGCTGGCACCGAGAGCGTTACGAATAAAATGAATTGTTATTAATGTCACGTCTGTACATCTATACCATTATACACAAATAACTCAGTTTTCAATATTTCGGCCATAGCCTTTTTCAAGAAATAACTTCACTACATGTTTAGCATTTAAGCACCATAATATAATTGTTTATATTACACGACGTCATTATGACGTCACTCGGCGTAACAACGTCATTTGACGTAAAATGTCACCTGACGTCATTACGTCATAATGACGTCATGTTATATAAACAATTATATTATGGTGCTTAAATGCTAAACATGTAGTGAAGTTTTAATTGCGTGTTATTTGTTGAAAAAGGCTACGGCCGTAATATTGAAAACTGAGTTATTTGTGTATAATGTTATCAAATTAATATCCCCTGTGGAATAAAATAAACATAGTGTACATTTATACATGTTTTCAGTGGTCAACATCTACACTCTTAGCAATTGTTGTCGTCAAATATTGTCGCCTGCTTCTGCTTCAAATCCAAACAATACCACTTTGCTTCCATCTTGAAAGAAAAAAGAGTGTCAGAGTGACAAACAGTTACAAAGGTTACCGCACAGTCGCCAGTCGAGTAACACTTTCGGCGCAAAATTTCAAATTTTCGTCTGCAACCCAATTTGTTAAATCATTCGCTAAAATAAGCAAATTGAAAAAATAAATACAGAATTCAAAGGAATAAAATTCAGATCTAATATTAGAGGTTGAGCCAAAAAGTAAAGTCCCTGAACAGACGCCGCCTTGAAAAGGCGGCATCTGGTCTGGGACTGCACTACTTGTCGCGGTGCATTTTTGCGACATTGGTGATAAAAGGGTTAAAACGATTTTACTGGGCAGCTGTGATATACCTATCGAAGCTAGATCTTTCTTATATTTATCAGGCAAAGGAGAGAAAAGTGGAGGAGATGCGCACATCCATGTTTTCTGGCGAGAAGATCAACAATACAGAAAAGAAGGCAGTCCTATACATTGCACTGAGGAACAAAACAAATGGTCCAATAATGGTTGGAGGGAAAGATGTAAGTAGCGATTACACATCCGACAATACAATGTTATGTAGAGCATCATCTAGCACTGATTAAAATGGAAAGTAAACTGTAGGTTACTGTGGATGGAACAGTTGTATGGGTAACATCAGACATGTTGGACTTTTGTCGTGACTGACCAAACTTGCTGTGGACAGTTCTTATCGACCGACGGTTGTGGTGGTAATGTCCCATTTTAAAAGATTTCCCGATATTATACGTTGTCCTTTTTAACGGTTTTCGCGGTTTTGTCATATTTCCTTCAGGTATTGAGCTGTCGAATCCTGGAATCCTTATGGTTTAATATCAGTGTTGAATTTGTCATGGTTGTCGTACTTTTGCAACAGTTATGTACCTTTTATAAAACTAGCTTTCCTGATCACTTTCCTCGTCCCTTTACATATTGAGGGAGAACCTATTGTTGACCTTCCTAACAGGTAAGATCAAAAGCTAAAGTTGATCTACACTTATAATAGTTACAACCTTTTGTTCGAAAAGTTTTTCTCCTCTAATATTTCATATTTTAAAACAAGACATGTATTGAGATAAATTATGCTGAGTAGCAGACCATGTGTGTCACTTGTGATCACCCAGGTGGGTATCATATAGTTGCTGTGTCCGTCTCTCCGTAATGCCTTCCCCGTCCGTCCGTCTGTCTGTCATGCTTCTTAGTCCAGAACATTCTTTAAACTTATTGAAGGTAAGTCATCGAGATTTTATAAATATAGATAGCTCGTGATATAAGAAAAGGCATTGTATAGATAGTACAACTCTACCACTCTACCATCCCATAATGAAAGTTTACCATTTTGTTTCATTATTTTTGTCCTCTTCATTTGTCCAGATTCTCTTAACAGAAACTGTTGTAAAGTGTACTTAACGGATAGCACAAGGAATTATAGTCTTCAAATGCAACAACGCCATTATTCCATTATTGAATTGAATTATCTGTCTATGTTATTATGATGCCATTTGCTTTGGTTGTTAATTTTTCAAAACGTTTAATGTCAAACTGTCGCAACTTTACATATAGAGCAGGATATGAGGATATGCATTGTTTAGGGGTCATACCTCCACCAGTTCTCATTTTATCCAGTCACCAGGCTTCTCTAGTGACATAATAAAGGGGGTGCAAATAAACTTAGGTTTATTAGGTTACTTCCGGTAGTGGAAGGTTTATTAGGTTAGTAGATAGGCGTAATGATTCTATAACCATGGAACTATTTTAGTTTTCTGTAAATATTCATAAACATGTTGATGGAATAGATCTAACAGATCTATTTGGTCACCAGAAGAATTATTCAAATGAGAAAAAATAAAAAATAATTGGCTACAGCTGGATTCGAACCCGCGCCTGATCCTACAAAAACTAATTCTAATCTCTCTAGAGACGTCGCCCTTACCGATTACGCCACTGAGGCCACATACAAAATGACGTTGATTTATCACTTTTATTAATTTAATCCACCGCTGGCAAAACCCGTTTTTGATAAAATCAAACCTGGAAGCAAAGATTGACAGATAAATAGTAAATGTTTTCTTTTCACTCTCATGATTATTTGATTGATAAACTCTTACAGGGGCGGTGATAGTCATAAACCTAAATATAGCCTGTTCAGTTCCATCGATTTCTGAGTGACGTTAGGTAGAATCTAAAAATAGAAACCGAGACTACGTAACTCGAATTTGACCAAAGAATATAGATCATGTCTGTTTGAAATAACTTATCGACCCTCGATTCAAATCATCTTATTTTTCAAATTCAACCACGTTTCCCTTCTAGTAATACAAGTATCGAAACTATATTCCTCTGCGGTAGCTCATTAGATCTATTTACGTCTAAATGGAAGTGAAAAGGGAGGGATCCGTTGATCGAAAAACTGCATTTTCAATGTAAATTATTTCAAGAGTGTTATGAGTCTATAAAAAAGACATTTAACTATATTGACTGGATAAATCGAATAATAGGTTAGTGCCGTAGATGGGACGCCTTTATCCGACTCGGAGAGAAAACAGTTGAGGCTCGGCAAGCCTCGCCTCAACGTTTTCTCCCCTCGTCGGATAAAGCGTCCCATCTACGGCACTAACCTATTATTCTCTATATCAAGTCATGACTTTTTTAATGGCAAGACCATTACTCAATTACCGGTAAACAATTGTTGATGGGTATGAACATATTGACAACATAATACATGTAGAAATTTCGCTGAAAGACAATATCACTACAGTTCTTCCATTATCAAATTCTGAATTTAAACTTTCTTTATGCTGGTTCTTTATTTTCTTGTTAGTTTTGTCCGGAATATTTCTGCAAAATATTTTAAGGTAAACCAATTAAACTTGATTTACTAATAGAGTATACATGTATTGTGAACAAGTGTAAGTTACGTGCTGTCAATATAATTTAGCGTACAAAATGTTTTTTTCACGTGACAGGTATATTCCATGAGATGTTTGTTTTGTACAGGTGATGTCAGGTGTTAATGCTGTACTGAAACATATGAGAGAGTTTGTAGGAGTTGTGCATTCAGGGGAGTGGAAGGGGTATAGAGGGAAAGCCATCACGGACGTTGTCAACATAGGTATTGGAGGGTCAGATCTCGTAAGTAATCAAATCAAGGCAAAATGTTTACAGTAAAACCCGGAATTTCGGAACTTCTTATTAATACTATAAGGGTCTTTAAGACAGACAACAGATGCAGAGTGAATGTCACTTTGCGTTAAGCATAGCTCCTTAATTACCTCACCAAAATCTATGTTAGACCATTCTTTAGAATCGTCTCGCAGAGACGATTCTAAATAGTGGTCCCAAACGCAACATAAGGTTTGGTGGAGAAATGAGGTTTTTAGCTTTTGAAATAAAGTAGTATGACTATTTATGACCTTATAGCTGTGAGGTTGCTGGACAAGTTATAGTACAGTTGGGTATTATCTTAACAATAGGATGTTCTGGTACTCGAAACACATCCGTCAATGAACACACTGATGACACTTAATCCTCGAGTAACTCGGCGTCTCATCAAGATCCAAGCTGTTTGACACACTCTCAATATTTTTTTTTCAAAAGCTTGAACGATTAGGGATTCAGTAAAACGTTTAATATACCAGATTTTGAGCAGATATTTGTTTAGCATGAAAAAAGAATGGACATGTGTAATTTAAGTGACAACGTTCAATAATTGAGATATTCATGTGGAAAGAAAAAGAAATATGAGCAAAAATCTTTCGAAAGCAAAAGTGGCAATGTGAAAAGAGAAAATTGCAGACACGGTGTTATTGAGTATTTTATTTGCATGAAATTCATACCATTTACCTTATGTTTTGAACAATTGTAAAACTAAACAAAACTCTCGCAAACCTTATTGCAGTATTGTATTTAGCAAACAAACATTTTAAGTCTTTTCGCTTCACTGTTGCGGTATCGTGACGGCGTATACCTGAATAATGTATAGGGTTTGAAAGCATGATAACCTAGAATTTCTATTATTATTCATGGATGGATATTATTTATATCCGTTATAAAACTGTCCAGTTCTTCTCGCGTTCCATCAGATATACACAGAATATAGTCAAGAAAACTATGCCATAGGGTCGGATTGATACCTTGTGAATTCAGGAAGTCCTGTTCAAGTTTACCCATGAAAAGCGATGCGTAACCAGGAGCCATAGCACTCCCCACTGGTGCGATGCGTAACCAGGAGCCATAGCGTTCCCGAATTTTATTATTATTCAGACATACTGTAATCAAACTTTGATCAGAAGCTCATACAGGAGCCGTCTGATGTGGGTCTACTGTGTTTGTAAATGTGTCAAAATGTGTCTCTAATGTGCTTTGTTTGATATCCTACTTCTATTATTTTAGGGTCCGTTGATGGTGACAGAGGCATTGCGATCGTACAAGTGTGGACCTAATGTCCATTTTGTGTCCAACATCGATGGCACTCATATGGCTAAAACATTGAAAAACCTCAACCCAGAAACTACACTGTTTATAATAGCTTCCAAGGTAACATGCTGTAGATAATTAAAATAGTGTCCAAGGTAATCCGTGCTATATCATAATTTAATCCTTTCCTTCATATTAACGCTTTTTTACACATGAGCAAACAAAGTATAGTCATGAGCCGTCTGATTAGGGCCTGCTTTGTTTGCTGATGGGAAAATGATAGATTTGCAGTTTGGATCGAAAAGTTTTGCAATGTCGATTTTTCTCCCATGTCTCTTCCAAAACATTTTGGATTCAGAAAAGATGCCGAATTATGCATAGGTTATGACTACATCACTAAGAAATATTTGTTTCACCATTGATATGTCTGCATGCGCAAAAAAATGTTCAAATGTAAAAGTATAGCTTCATCTTTTTAGACATTTACAACTCAAGAAACTATTACAAATGCGAAGGCTGCCAAACTATGGCTTCTGGAGAATGCTGGAGGAGATGTGAGTAGACTGTTGTTGTGGTACAACATTTAGTACAACATGATTACATGTTTAATTGTTAATAAATTGCTTAATTTGCAAAGTCAAGAAAACTATCTTTACAAATGGTGAGCTTTCATTTGTACACACATTTAGTTTTGAGTCCGAACTTTTATAACGTAGTTTGTGTGGCCATTGTAGAAACTGTAAAATCAGGTCTCTTTTATTTCGTAAGCAATCCCTGTTTAAAAAGTGCGAAAATGTATTAAACAGCTGTTTATCTTTCACTCAAAATACCTTTATAACTCTAGGGCCAGATGATACAAACAGTTTTATGTTTAACAACCAGTAAGTAGTAGTATACTGGTAGTGTAATCTGTTCTATGTATTTCAGACCAGTGCAATTGACAAACATTTCGTTGCCTTGTCAACAAATGCAGTAAGTATTTAAATGCCGTTTAATATTCTGACAAAAAAAGAAACAAAACAACACAGTAATGTGACTTAAAGGGATTTCAAAATCGTGTTTTCCATTTTACCACTGACTTTCTTTAGCATTATTTGTAAACCGATATGTTTCACTTCATGCAAAATACTGATAATTAGGGTTGCACATTCTGAGATTTCATAATATATTGACAAAACATTATTTTTTCTGAATTTGTTTTGTTTTTGTCTGCTATATTTCTCTTGAAACGCAGGTGGAAAACTTTCTGCAAACATTTGGTCTATTGAGATATTATCTGAAGCAAAGAGTTTAGTCACATCACTTGAAGGTCGAGTTCAACGACCACCTTTTTTCATATTCAATACAAATCTGAATTGCCATTTGGCACAATTTGAAACAAGTGCTTGGATATCAACAATAGTGACAAGCCATGTGTTCAGTAAAGGATAACGCCTACTGGCGTATTGGATACTTCTTTCATGGTCTTCTGCCAAAGAACAGCATTCTATTTAGAACCATGTTTTTGTTCCAGCAACCAAAAGGAACACACACATTTGGTAGTAGTCTTGCTTTAAATCGATTTCAATGTAATTTTGCAGGAACTATATTAAGGTCACCATTTATCAAGGTAAAAACACCTGGTGCGGAGCTGTACAACATTAAATGTGATTTTCTGAATCAACATACTTGATTTCAATATAAATGTGTTGGCAATATTCATGAAAAGACTCCAGCCTTTGTTCAAGCAGTTGATATGGTCAAAAGGCGTGGCTGGCAGACGAGTGGTATTGAAACACAAAACCGATACTTTCTTTAAAGCAATTGGCTGGATTTTAGTATATTTCGTTCGAATATACATGAGGTGAATCTCACAAACAACTGTTCAAGACGTTGCATCTGCTAAAAACCAAAAGGTATTAAGGGGAATGGTTAGCCAGTCGTGACAATAGTTTTCTTGTGTAAAACGATTTAAACAGGCCTAGGATCATCATAACCACCTTTTTCATTTTCATTGTTATTGGATAGTTTCACTACGAACAACAAAATACAGAACGAAAGTAATACATAAAGTTCCTGTAACACCTGTACCTATAACACTATAAGACCTAGAGTTAAGTTGCTGTTACTGGATGCCATTCATGTCATTTATCTTAAACGGAGTGGGATAGGAATAAGAATGATTTAATTTTGATACTCAGTTATACATATTTAAAACGGGATTCAATGGACGGATTAATCTTTACAAACAGTTAAAGTATATACAGGTTAGGCACTTATTGTGAATAAATATTGTTTAATCGTTTCTTGTTTCAGAAATTAGTCAAGGAATTCGGGATCAATCAGCGAAACATGTTCGAAATCTGGGACGTGAGTAATGTCAGTATATACCCACTGTGTATATTTTAATAATCATTATTATGGTATTTAAAATTACTTTAGATAGTTTTAAATGATATATGTCGGTCAAAGAAGGGTATGTGCTGTCTAATGCAGTAGCGGGCAGTATCTTGAGGATTCTAATGAGTTACAGACACTTTGGAAAATGATCAAACTGCACAATGGGGATATATTCAGATAGCAAAGTCCGTTTATAACTAAAGCACTGACTGCGCTCATTAGACTGCCTCACATAGGATTTGGTGGTTAAATGACAATTTTAATATTTAAATATACTTTTTGCATATGGGTCTGTTTATTTATTTTCCAGTGGGTTGCATTTTCTCTGTTATCAGCCACTGGACTATCCATAGCATTGTTTATTGGTAAGCAAATATATTTTGTTTATTGCTTTCTTTCTTGCAAATTAAATCAATCAATGAAATCTACTCCTAGGTATCGTCCTACAGTAAAATGAAAACATCTTAATGCCAGATTTATCTGTATATGACTAAGTTAATGTGACTAATTTATTCTTAAACATATTTAAGGTGCCGAAATACCAAATATTTTCGAACAATCTAATTTTTATTTTTATATTAATAAACTCTTCAACCAACTGCATTAACGAAATACCACTAGAGATACCATAGAAGCCATGTAAATCTCCTTTTCACCTAGCATTTCTCTAACTTAACCAGTCAGTAATTTATAAAGAACGGCTTATCGGTGGCACCTAGGGGGCCTGATAATTTGAGTACGATCATGATCAAACAACAGGCGGCCATTCAGCGATATGTCCCTCTCGGTAGCCTCAAACTACGAAGGTCACGTTAGTAGATAAGCTTTCTAATGAGTGATTTATGGGAAACTGGCGATAAAATCAGCTCCTTTAATTGATCGAACGGAAGAAAGGGACCGAACGTACTGGAGAATATCACTCATATTATAAACTCCCCATTGGATATAAATATGATAGAAAGCTAAAGATATTTATCAGATTACGCAACACAATTGGGATTCGTCTATTTTTTTATGTTTTTGACGATGCAAATTTAAAGGAGTCGGTTTTTTAATCAAACATAACTTCTGTATGTTGTGTCCGAATTAGACGCTGATTTCGGCATATCATAATGCAGTCTCGGTGAGGGATCGGTAATCACAGTGTTTTGTATATATCGTCTAACATTATTTAGCGGGGTTGGAATTACAGACCTCAAAACTAAAATATTGCATAATTCCTAATGGGAGAGTATTATCAACATTCCAGGACACGGTTCCCTAGACATGCTAATGATTTGCATATTTGCCAATTGCAATAAATTTAGTTCGAAAGATGACTTTGTAATTGCTGTTTAAAATAATTCAAACTGGTACATTTAAATTGATTGGTTTCGATAGGATTGTTGATGCTTTCGGAAAAAACAATATTCAAATAAATTAATGTAACCAATCATCATAGTTTGATAGTATTAAATACGATTTCTGATGGCACGTATCTCGCTACCTTAAAGAGGAAGTCCCTACAATGAACGCATATTTTCAATAATATCATTATACTTGGTATTGTTATACTCAATCATTATACTTATGAAGATTGTCAATTTGAACTTATATCGAAAAATGCCCCTGTGATACAAAATAAACCGATTCATTAATACATATAATTTTTGTTCTACAACAAAGTATTATCGGCCTTTTCCGTTCAAATTTTCCGCGTATTGCCGATGATCACCCGATCCCTCCATTGTTTATGTAACAGCTTTTCTCGGAAGTGGTCGGAGAGACTCGAAAACCGCTAGCAATAACGAAACTAAAACCCAACCCGAATAAAACTGAAACATCGGGTAAAAATTCGGGATCGTCGATATCAAATACATGACTGTTTTGCCATTTTTAACGTTTATTTGATAGCTTTTCTTGCGTTTTATTACTTTTTAGCATATAAACAAATGAGTTTTGTATATTTTAGGTATTTTTAAAACGCGTCGAATGTAGGGACCTCCCCTTAAACCCTATAACACCCCCAAACACACACACATACGCGCGCACACCTTTGCAAACAAATTAAACCCAGATCAGATGGTCCATGTAGGATCCGTCAGATCAGTGTCTGCTCTGATTGCTTATGAAATAATATAGATCAAGTTCTCCAGTTTCTGCCATTGCTTAAAGTTCCTGTGCTCACATGCAAGTATGATAATTCAGTTAATTGATATTCACCTAGTCATTTATTTCTACATATAATATTTATGAATATTCGTGGAGTACAGGGCTAAAATAAAACATTATTGTACGGCCACAATAGTAAATACTTTATATTACCCTTTCAACACCATGGGGCAGGTCGTGATAACATTTACAGTTTGATTCCAGGTGCAATGTTGACAAACTCGGTGTTTTATCAGGATCCAAATTCTTTGACTTACTGATTACTCTTTTGAGGAGAATTGATTAGATTTCAGAATGCTGGTAGTTGAGATTTTTGCACACAAAAAAATACTTTGCGTCAAAAGAAATGAGACGGTCCTGGAAACATTAAGAGTGCAATATGTAACATGAGAAATTGCTTTAACCCATTAAACCTATCTTCACTTCACTTCATTTTCCCCGTAACCTATTCGGTCGTAAGGGCATTTTAACTGACTTCATGACAATCTCTTTCCACTGTGTAATGTCTTCCACTGCTCTCTGAGATATTGCAAAACTCAAACTTGTCCACTCCTTAGTGTTTTGGTGTATACTGGCTTAAGCGGTATTCAGTTTTCACAACTAAATGCATTGGAATTGATGATCCCGAAGGCCCAGAAAATAAAACAACACCGAGAATGAAGTACGGGGCGACTTTTTAACTTCACTTTTCGAAACCATTGGGATAAATTGAGCATTTGCTCATAGGAATAAATGCTCTATTTATTACATTTTTCCTTCTAAAACATTCCTTTTTTCTATCAAATGCGTCTTTTCAGTAAAGTACAGAATTTATTATTATTATTATTATTCTAGATTTATTACACCTACAGTATATAAAATACGATTGTTGACATACATTTGCCAATTAGGGGTGTACTGTATAAGGTTATCGAATTCATTTATCGCAATGGTTTAAAAACTAACCCATTCTTAAATATTCCTTTTTGTCTAGTAAATGCTTCTTTTCAGTAGATTTATTCCAAGAGGTGTCTAAAAAGCTATAAGGGAATGGGTTAATTATCGCCCCAGTAATGACATGTTTTGCAAGTGTTTGGCTCTGCTATAGTTTTGAACTCTAATCCTTCAGCATTGGACAGTTTTGAGGAGTTATGATGTACATGTAGTTACATGTTGTTTCTTCAGGCATGGACAATTTTGAGGAATTACAGCATGGGGCACATTTTATGGACAAGCAGTTTCAAGAAGCCCCACTCGAGCAAAATGTAAGCAGCATTCATATTCTCATTAGCGCCGGGTCCATGAAAACAAGAACTCATAAACAAAAAATGCTTCTAACAGTGTCTACTTATAGCATTAGTTTATGCTACATTGAAAAGTTGATCGGTAGGCATTAATATGTGTGAATCGTAACAGTCGAAAGCCAGTATGATTATACGCCCAAAGAAATGTATGGCTATATGGTGCATGGTGTTTGTTTACAGAAGTATTCAGGCAGTTACGCTAGACCTTACCTATTGGTTGGTTTACAGAATATAATTTCTTAGCCTGAAATATTTGCGGAGTTGAATTATAGTCTCAACTAGATACATTGCGTCAGAGTTATATTTTATATACATCATATTTATATTTATGTATTATTTGAATGTCATTTTTTTAAAATCTCAATTACATTTGATTATTGGTTCAATCGAAGCATTATGTGACATTGAATTTTACCCATCTCCATTTAAGTTTGCTTTTTTTGTTTACCTTTTTTTACCTTTTACTAAGTTTGCTGTATTTTGGCTGTATATCTGCCAGACTGGTAAATACTGATTCAATGACTGTTAGGGTAGACATAATTCTACACTTTCCAGATACCTGTAATCTTAGCCGTGTTGGGCATCTGGTACTCAAACTTCTTTGGAGCAGAGACCACGACACTGCTGCCCTATGATCAGGTGAGATAGACGCATAATTAGAGCATTTTGTTTGGATGCAAAAAAGATAAGGTCCTTTGGATATATAATTCTTGCCTGAGTCTGAATTCATTCTAAGCATTTGATTGGTCGGATTTTAAGCTAACAAATAATTGAGATATTTCAGAATCTATTCAGACTGAGAATCAGAAGTTTTATAACTTCTAAGCAACATTATCTATATGTCTTTAATATGTATTTCCTGTCTTTCCGTGGCCTATCTAATCTACAAGCCGACAAAAAACATCGTTTGACGTAGAGGAATATATAATTTAACCTATGTATATGGGCTACCCATGGTGAAAGAGTACTTTTGTTTACATATTATATTCATTATTCACCGACACAAATATACATTAAACGGTTAGAATTGAAGATGATGATGATTATAATGATAATAATGATTCTAATGATATTATTGGTATACCTATTCAGCAACGAAATTTGAAATTTGGGAGGGGATTAATTCTGATGGTCCAGCCTACCCCTCTTGAAGTATTAATGTTTATAGTAGCAGTAGTAGTAGTGACTGAGGTAGGTGTGGGAGTAGTAAAAGTTAAAGTGGTTTATATAATTGTGTAAGTGAAGTACAATGCATTGAAAAATCCATATGTCTTCAGTATCTCCACAAGTTCGCAGCATACGTCCAACAGGCTGATATGGAGAGTAACGGGAAATATGTCACACGATCAGGTCAAAAGGTCAACTACAATACTGGGCCAATAATTTGGGGCGAACCAGGGACAAATGGTCAACACGCCTTCTACCAGCTTATACACCAAGGTACAGTAGGTTGTGAAGCATGTTGCTAGTGAATATTCAAAAGACTCTTGCAAAGGAGCACCTCATTGCATCAACTCTTTCTTTTGATCCTCCAAAAGTAAATTTGCTAGATTCCAACGTATATGGATAGCAGTCAGTGTGTATTGATTGTTTTGGGATGACATTAGCCATTTATTCTGTATGCATTTATTCCGTATATGTGTCATTTAACGCCTTTTTGCAGACTGAGTAGACCCAGATCAGACGGATAGGAGCCATCTGATCAAGCCCTGCTCTGTTTGCCAATGGAATTGTACAGAATTATACAAATGTCTGCGTAGCAAAATGTCACTGTATTCTTATGCCACTATAAAGAATAAGCTAACAAACATTGGAGCATGTACATTCATTGGGTGAAGGACATTTTGACTATTGCTTCCAGTGTCTGTTTAATTACTATAGATTGCCTTCTGATACTTGAAATGTTTATGAATATAGTATGCGTATGACTGCAGAGTAACCACTTACTGAATCATTATAGTGTATTTTAGAGCAGACGGCTACTTAATACTGTCTGGAAATAAATCTACCACATTCAAATGCCAAATGATTCGGCTTCTTCGTTTTAGAATTTAACGTCGAATATAAGTACGAATATCTCTATTGTTATAACAATGAATTAGAATGTACATGTATTTGTCATGTCATTGATTTGCTGTAATAATTCTTGGTCGGTAGTTGGTATTTGTTTCTGCTATATGTATACTAACGATTGTCTGGACTCTTGCACATGTTTGCTTCTGTGGGTAGGTCAATGATAGCCTGGACAATTGCACATGTTTGTTTCCCCTTCAGACAGGTCATTGATTGTATGGTCTGTCGTACGTGTTTGTTTCTACTGTAGACAGGCCAATGGCTGTCTGGACTAGCGTACATGTTTGTTTCTACTGTATGTATACCAATGATTACCTATATTGTTGCTGTAATTCTATATTTCTCCTGTAGGCTGGCAAGTGGTTTCCAGTACTGTTTTGTGTGTTTGTTTCTTGTGTAAGCAGGCCAAAGAATTGCCTGGACTGTTGTATTGTGCTTGTTTCTCCTGTACATACGGCTTTTACTGCATGTACCGTTCTTTCTCATTTAGGTACGAGATTGATTCCATGTGACTTCATTATGCCAGTGAAGACACACAATCAACTACAGGATGGCCTGCATCATGAGGTAAGTAAGGCAGTTAAAAGGTATGTCACTCTAAGTACCGCATTTACCCTATACTTGAGTTATTCAATTTACAAAGCAATGGGAAGTAACACGGTAACATAAGTATTGCCGTGCTTGTCTGTTATCTACTTTACACAGGACAGCGTTAAGAACATCTAAGTGGATTGACTTTGGAATCTCTAAAAGAGGATGGCTGCTTCACGCAGACCAAAGAAAATCTCACCATTACTGTACTCCTGTATTAACCCATATCATGCTAAACCTAAATGGTGTCCAAATCCTTGATATATTGCATTTCTATTTCAATCTTTTAAAGCTTAGTAACCAAATGTCAAACAAAACGTATTTAGACACCGAGTTACTTGGAGTCTCACCTGGATCCAAGTTGTTTGCAAATGTGTAATGTCGCTCTGATAGAGTTTTATGTGATATATAGTTTCCTATTATGGTTTATTTCTTTGATTGTTGACGTAGGAAGACATTATCAGAACGGCACTTTGGTAATACCTAGCCATGTGTCAAATTTCCTGTCAATTTTAGTATTCCAGTAGGCAATGTATATACTTATATAAAATGGAGTGCTGAATTTTAAACTGCTGAAGCATAAAAGCGACTGTCTTTCAACGTTACCTTTGTGTTTCAGATCCTGACAGCTAATTTCCTCGCACAGACAGAAGCGCTCATGAAGGGTAAAACCACTGAGGAGGCAAAGGCTGAACTAAAGAAAGCAAACATGTCACATGATGATATAAAACACATATTACCTCATAAAGTAAGATGGCATACGGAATGTAGATACTTTTAAATGTTTGACCAAGAGCCACGTGAATATAGCGTAATTCCGGTATATAAAGGACGGGCGATTACATAATAACGGACATACGTTAATGCAGAAATCCCTAATAGGAGTTTTGTGCATGATATTAATCTTCATTTAGCTTTTAAATACCCCCATGTTCATTTACCTCGTAGCTCCTATGGAGATATCCTACTGTATATGGGACACATCTTCTTTGACTATCTTTAAAGTAGTATACTTTTCAGCCAGAGCATACCTCGAGCATTTGGGTTCTGGTGTAAATACTTGTAAATAAAATCACTGAAGTACATTTTTTCTAGTATATCATCAAAGTACATGTATGAGTCATGCAGGAAACACCGCATATAAAACACACAACCGCCCAAACAGCACCACAACGACAAAAAGCAAATGTACATGTATATAAAAGACACAAAGAGACGCACGGACATAACGAACAAACAATAGGGGAAGATGGAGGTTACACACTTATTCCATCCCCACCCTAAAAGACAAATAAATAGTGTAAATAAACGTATCCCCTCTCCGACTTATACACAATAACCGCGATGGTAAATACAGTGGTCAAATGCATGTAAAACGAACATATTTAAGGGAAACAAACTGTATCCACCTATCGCTAGTGTACTCAATGATTGAGCAGCAATCGGAGTAACTGTAGAAAAGTAATGAAAGGTAAGACAGTAAGACTGAGGTCAGCATATAATTTTATTCCGCTTAATGTTAAAGGTATTCCAATGTAACAGACCAAGTACATTGTAATTCCATTATGGTAGAGAAAACTCTACTTTTCATCCTAGGTCTGACAATAAAACTTAGGTCAGTAGATAATTTGTTCGTTTAATGTTATAGGTATGCTAATGCAATAAACCCAATAATTTCATTATGATAGAGAAGATTACACCATCACCTTAGGTTTACTAGAAAGACTGTTGTCAGTAGATAACTACATGTACATTGTATAATGTTACAGGTATTCCAAGGCAACAAACCAAGTAATTCCATTATGGTAGAGAAGATAACACCTTTTACTCTAGGTCTGTTAATAGGTAAGTTTATGGAATTGACCCTTTATCGGTTTAAGATCCATGTAAACATAATGGCACAGTGAATATTTAGTATATGATCTTAATAATGGTATACAGTGACTGAAAAAGTAGTAAAGTCAAGCAGGAATAGCCACACACAAAATGCCACCATCACAGAAAGCAATTTATACAGAATTTATACACATTCACAAACACACACATACAGGAGAAAGCCACATACAGGACGCAACCACCACCAAAACATCGATAGACAGCATGTCGCACACACACAACCAAACACATGCACACACACGAGAAGAACACAGAAAACACCAACAAACACAAGCACAAAGACACAAGACATACAAAAGTAAGGGTGAAAAAGAGAGTACCGCCTTGGCACGGTCAGTAGCAAAACCCTCATTACAACGGAGGTGTTTGTTTCCAGACAGTTCGCTGGTATAACGAGTATGCCGTTATAACGAGTTTAAATATGAAAGGAACCATTTGGCCAGTTTTAAACGCGTACCAACAGGTGACCGCTTAATGCAAAAACACAAGAAGTGCAAAAAGCTCCCTTTGGGGGTAATTTTGTTTCAATGCATACTGCCGGTATAATGAGGGTTCACTGTATAACACAGGATGGTTTGGTCATTGCCGAAACTATATTCTTACTTACTATCCCATTCGGAAGCAAATCAGCAGATCTAGGTCTACCCTGTTCGCAAATGCGTTAAATGCATACTTTCTATAAGGTAAAATGCTTACTCTTTGGTTGTACATGGCGAATCTGCGATTACCATACAAACAAATTGTATCCAGATCAGACGCCGAGTAATTCGGCGTGCAAAAAAGAACCCTTATTAATCATGAAACACATGTCTTGATATTACAGTAAAACCTCTCAATAACGGCCACTAAATTACATCAAGTACTTTGTGTTAAAGGCAGGTGGTTGCTTAAAGCAAGGTGAAAGTAAAACAGAACGCTCCTATAGGAGCGTTCTGTTTTACTTTCACCTTGCTTTAAGCAGTCACCTGTCCTAAATACCAACTAATTAACACAATTTAGTGACAGTTATAGAGAAGTTTTACTGTATTTTCAAACAATACAAATTGAATACCGCTTAAGTCGGTGCTAAGGACGTGAATAGTGTTGCACTTTTAATAATTGCTCATGAATAGTAGACTCAATAAACCGAGTCTGCAATTTTCTCTTTTTGCATTGCTATTGCTTTTGAGAGATCCCCTACTTTCAGATTTTTGTAAAACATTATCTGTATAGGCAGGGCCAGTTTTCCAAAATTTCATGTTAATACACATGGCTACCATATGTGTATCTAGTTTTCCAAATAGGCCAAGCAATGAAACTTTTTAAAGAGCCCTTTCTCTGAAATTGGTCGATATTAGATCATTTTTACGGAATTGGGCCATGGTTTACCATTTTTCAATCTCCTTAAAATAGCTTAAATAGGCGCGGCAAGTTTGTTTGTAAGTTGTTTTCCAAGAAAGTTCTAAATTGAAGACGTTTAAATTTGCCCTTGTTTTTGCCCGTGTAAAGCCCCGTTCCCACTGTCCCGGATTGGCCCCCCGGTACGTCCCGGATGTGTGGTCCGGGAGAAACCGTGTCAAACCGTGTCAAACCGGGAGTGCATCCCTGGCGGCACCGTTAACATCCAGGAAGATCCCTGATGAACCGTATTGACCCGGCTTAATCCGGCAGACAGTCCCGGATGTTTTAAAATGTTTAAAACAACCGGGGGTCACCGTGAGTCACCGGGAAAGATATCCAAACCGGCTTAATCCTGGCAATTCCGGGACAACGCCGGTATATTCCGGTGCAGGTCCGGGTCTCTACCTTGGCTTTACCGTGATAGTCCCTAGTAATCCGGGATGTTGGCGAGCACATCATTCACTATATACCTTTGGTGAACACCCGGCATTGGGCCGGTATAGCTCCGGTGAACGACGGTATAGTCCCGTTTTGTACCGGTGGAGTTAGGGACTGGCAAGGTATGAGCCGGTTTGTCTGCCGGTCAACCCCCGTTTATACCCGGATAACGCCGGCTTGTCACCGGTGCACACCCGGGATATGACGGGGTGATACCGGCGGCCACCGCTGCACTACCGGCGACGACCGGGGTCACACCGGATTGTATCGTGTTCAACCGGGAAAACGTCGGCCCTACACCGTAAATACACCGTGCCAAACCGGAAACTAACCGGGATAGTCCGGGGTCAAACTGGAAGATCCTGCTTCTAAATCGGGGGAACACCGGGGCAACGTCGGGAATATGGGAATGTACATTTATTTTTTAAGAAATAAGGCCCCGTATCATCCCGGACGCCGGCTATTTCTTCGTCGGGAAGTACCGTGGAGTACCGGGACCAGCACCGTGACAGTGGGAACGGGGCTTTAGACAGTTGCACATTTTGTATTATCATAACTCCAAACGATTTTACCTAAGATGATGAAACTTCGTCATATAAGATGGGTGATCATCATATGAACGTACACCCCTTTGATAAGTTATTATATGCACTCGATATCACTACAGTAAAACCTCTCTATTACGGTCACTAAATTGTGTTAATTAGTTGGTATTTAGGGCAGGTGGCTGCTTAAAGCAAGGTGAAAGTAAAACAGAACGCTCCTATAGGAGCGTTCTGTTTTACTTTCACCTTGCTTTAAGCAACCACCTGTCCTTAACACAAAATACTTGATGTGATTTATTGGCCGTTATAGAGAGGTTTTACTGTATAGTTATATTCTTTGTCATATATATACATGGTATCTGTACATAGCGTCACATTAGTTAAATCTTTCACTGCCAAATATTATCTGTACTTCAGCTATGTATGAACACAAGATATTCACCCAAGGGGTAATCTGGGATATCAACTCTTACGACCGATGGGGGTAAGTTCAATTTCATCCAGTTTCAGTTTTACTTGCTGAAATATACACAATCAGCCGTAGTTCATCTTCATTCGAATGGGTAGTTCGATGAGAATTGTTTGTACAAACTTTTACATGGTTCTTGTGACAACACCCGCCCAAAAAAGAAAGAACAAAAATGTGATGTAGTTTTGCACTAATCTTTCTAATGTGTCTGGTTTTGAAAAGTTGGTGATTGTTTAAGGAATCTGTATGTATAACTGAAGAACACTTAAATGTTCTCTCTGAAAGTATGACCAAATTTTAATCATTCATTAATTCGATTCAAAGCGGCCTATTCCCAAAACGGACCGGGTCATAACGGCACACTACCAAAAACGACCAATATCTGAATGTGTAGTATTATACTATTTCATCAATGTTGTCAATGTCAATATATAGGTGAACTTCGATGTCTCGAAGTTCGAAATAACTCAAAGTAACAGGTAGGTCTTTCCGAAATACTTCCTTACATTACAGAATTGTTCTAAAGTGTATCACATTAAATCACATGTTACAACGTAATGCAGGTCGAAGGTAATGCTGAAAGGTCTTACGGAAGCGTACAGTATTACTTTACATCTGTATTAATCTGTGAAGTTCAGAAATTATTTAGATTAGAAATCGGATGAGTTGAACCTATTTTAATTCGAACTAATTTGTATGGTCCCTTGAAATTCAAGACATCGACGTTCAACTGTATAGTTGACATGGATTGTAACTCTTTACCACCAGAATATTCATTTACGAAATTCTGACATCATTAACATCAATTTGATGGTATTTCATCATGGAATAAGTGCATTGGAAGTTTTAGCGATAGCAGAAACTTTAGAATCAGATCATTCAGATAATTCTAAAAGCAAACATACAAGACCCTGACCATAGAGCCTCTCCTTTGGGAGCCCTCTGATCTGGATCTGCTCTATTGGCAAAGGCGTTAAAAAGCGTACTTATGGAGTTAGTTCGTTGTGATCATTAGTTTTTTTTAAAGAAATGTATAAAAAAAGGGGGGGGGGGAATCAAATCTTAACCCTTTCACCACCGCAGTCGCATAAATGCACCAGGACAAATAGCGCATTCCCAGATCAGAAGTCGCCTTTTCAAGGCGGCGTCTGATCAGGGACTTCACTATTTGTCTCAATCTCTATTTCTATATATGTGCTTTATTCCTTTAAAATTTGCATTTATTTATCTCATTTCCCTATTTTACTGAATATTTTAACAAACTTGGATTGCAGACGACAATTAGAAAGTTGGCACAGAAAGGGTTAAATTATAACTTGTGGCAGTGTCATATTCTAATCAGCTTAGTAATCATAAATGTGTTCATCTTTTTGCTTTGTTACGCAGTGTGGTACTGGGCAAGGAACTAGCGAAGGCGATCCAACCAGAGCTCGTGGAAAATGGTCCGATCAGTTCTCATGACTCGTCCACCAACGGCCTTATCAACTTCATCAAATCCCATAGAGCGTGATTCACAGACTGAAGATACTACAGAACAGCTAGTGGCCTCCCTTTGATTAGTCACCTTGATCCAACCAGAGCTTGGCTTGTGGGAAACAGTCCGGTATCTCGTCAACCAACGGCCTTATCAACTTCAACACGTTCTCCTGTAGGAGCCGTCTGATCTGGTTCTACTCTGTTCGTTAATGTGTGAACGTGTGTTTATATGAAAGGGTTAATGCAAGATGAACGGATTCAGAAGAGCTTTCTGTATAACTTTCACCCTGCATACATCACGCTGCCACTCAAGACATGATGTATCTCAAGGAATGATAATGATACTTAACCCATTTATTCCCATATCATTTAAAGAAACCCCGTCATGATCTTACTTTGGAACCTATCCATATGTCATGTGGAGGGACCACAGCAAACAAAACATTTGCTGGAATGAGCCATTGGTGGGTTCAGCAAACAGTGCAGGCCATGATCAGAGAGCTCCTGAAGGAAATCTCTGATTTGAGTCTACACTGTTTGCATATGTCCTTTTACGGAACATTTGGAACTAATGGGTGTTTATCGAGTGTTCGAATTAGCGAATATTCATGTATTTATATAACAAACAAATCAATGAACAAACGAAACATAGGTAAAATCTGCATGAACAATTGTTTTGCAAACAACGTTTGGATCAGCATGCAAATAATTGCCTTTTGCTTAAATTCTAAATAATCCACTTCTTCCGTTTCTTTTCAAAACTTCTACCAGTGTCAAACAGGCTGTATCCTTATCGGATGCCAAATTAATTAATACTTTACCTAGGTTCAAACTACTTGCTTGGGTATTATGAAATGAAATGCCATTTCGCAAAATGTATTGCGCATCAGTTGACAGCAGCGTATGTCTGCGTCGTTCTCAAGTACCCGGTTAACCCTTTACTCCATGAATATTCATGTAAGAAATAAAATGATATCACGATTATCAAATTAGATTAATTGTTATAATTGCATATGGACACAGAATGTTATGGGCGTTCCAGAAACTGTATCATCATATATGTTTGTCATAAGCAAACAGAGCAGACCCTGATCAGACGGCCCCTACGGAAGCCGTCTGATCTGGGTCTACATTGTTTGCACGGGCGTAGAAAGGCGTATTTATGCAGTAAAGGGTTAACAGCTATTATGTCAACACTTAAGTTCTGAAATTAAATTAAACTTCACCCTTTCAGAGTGGAATAGCCCTTCAGTGTTTATAGAGTCTATACTTGGTATGAAAGGCGGACACTTGCTAATGACAAACACTGCATACCTTAATCAGAAGGCTCCTCTAGGAGCCCTAGCTCTGATCGGAGTCTACATTGTTTTAAATGCCAGTGCTTGCGTGTCCCGCATTCAAAGGTAAAATTACAAGAAAAACAAAAACATGTTTTGTTGGAATTCGTTTTATTTTACTTGTCCTTTGATCAGGGTCCACTGATTTTTACAGTTTGTAATTGACTATTATGTACATATTGACAGGAATTTCCAATCTGAAATTCAGTATAAACTGTTCCGCTGCGAAGTGAAGTCGCCAGAAAGCGACTCATGCAGCTGCAGAGGGCGAAACTGTGATAACATTTGTAAACAATATGGATCAAGAGAAGACGCAGATGATCCAAGCTGTGTAACCCTTTTTCCATAAATATGTCATAGATTACGTCATACCCTTTTCTCCATAAATACGCCTTTCTACGACTTTGCAAACAGAGATGACCCAAACTTCATTTTTGAAACCATTCTGATAAATAGAGTATTGAAATTTTGCTCCATATTTATCACAGTGGTTTCAAAACTCAACAATCCTAAAAGGTTCCCTTTCTCTAGAGAATGTTCCTTTTCGGTAGATTTATTCAAAGAGGTTGAGTCTAATAAGAGTATAGGAAAGAATGGGTTAATATAATGAGTTTGCAATTTTTCTACTGCATTGTGTTAATTTACTAGTGAGCTTTAACAAACACATAGACTAAATTATACATGACATGAGCAATTCATTGTTTCCTTCTTTATTTCAGTAGAACCTGTCTTAAGCAGTCATTCATTTTTTATACGCCCACCTAATGAAGGTGGTCGTATATTGTCGTGGCCCTGTCCGTCCGTCCGTTCGTTCGTTCGTTTCGTTCGTTTCGTTCGTTCGTTCGTTCGTTCGTTCGTTCGTTCGTTCGTTCGTCCGTCAACATTTTGTTTGTCCGCTGTTTTCTGGGAAAACTATTTGACAGATATTAATAAAACTTCACACAAATGTTTAATGCATCAAGATCTGAAACTGAGTTGATTCTGAGGTTCATTTGATTTTTCATTTCAGAGTTATGGCCCTTGTTTTAAAAAAAATGCAAATAGTTTGTCCGCTGTTTTCTGGGAAAACTATTTAAAAGATATTAATAAAACTTCACACAAATGTTTAATGCATCAAGATCTGAAGCTGAATCGGTTCTGAGGTTCATTTGATTTGTCGTTTCGGAGTTATGGCCCTTTTACTTAAAAATAGTGCAAATACATGCAAATAGTTTGTCCGCTGTTTTCTGGGAAAACTATTTGACAGATATTAATGAAACTTCACACTAATGTTTAATGCATCAAGATCTGAAGCTAAATTGATTCTGAGGTTCATTTGATTTTTCATTTCAGAGTTGTGGCCCTTGTTTTAAAAAAATGCAAATAGTTTGTCCGCTGTTTTCTGGGAAAACTATTTAAAAGATATTAATGAAACTTCACACAAATGTTTAATGCATCAAGATCTGAAGCTGAGTCGATTCTGAGGTTCATTTGATTTGTCGTTTCGGAGTTATGGCCCTTTTACTTAAAAATAGTGCAAATACATGCAAATAGTTTGTCCGCTGTTTTCTGGGAAAACTATTTGACGGATATTAATTAAACTTCACACAAATGTTTAATGCATCAAGATCTGAAACTGAATTGATTCTGAGGATCATTTGATTTTTCTTTTCAGAGTTATGGCCCTTGTCCTTAAAAAATAATGCAAATACATGCAAATAGTTTGTCCGCTGTTTTCTGGGAAAACTATTTGAGAGATATTAATGAAACTTCACACAAATGTTTAATGCATCAAGATCTGAAATTGAATTGATTCTGAGGATCATTTGATTTTTCTTTTCAGAGTTATGGCCCTTGTCCTTAAAAAATAATGGAAATACATGCAAATAGTTTGTCCGCTGTTTTCTGGGAAAACTATTTGAGAGATATTAATAAAACTTCACACAAATCTTTAATGTATCAAGATCTGAAGTTGAGTTGATTCTGAGGTTCATTTGATTTTTCATTTCAGAGTTAAGGCCCTTGTCCTAAAAAATATGCAAATAGTTTGTCCGCTGTTTTCTGGGGAAACTATTTGAGAGATATTAATGAAACTTCACAAAAATGTTTAATGCATCAAGATCTGAAGCTGAGTAGATTTTGAGGTTTATTTGATTTGTCGTTTCGGAGTTATGGCCCTTTTACTTAAAAAATAATGCAAATATATGCATATAGTTTGTCCGCTGATTTCTAAACTGTTTGACAGATATTAATGAAACTTCATACACATGTTTAATGCATCAAGACCTGAAGCTAAGTCGATTCTGTGGATCATTTTATTTGTTGTTTTGGAGTTATGGCCCTTGCACTTAAAAAATTAATGCAAATCTATGCAAATATGAGGATGGCCATAACTTTTCGTTTGAAATGATATTTACTTCAATTTTTTTAAAAAATAGTATCATCTTAATATGGAAATCAAGATCTGAAGCACATATTAGAAAATGTCAACACTTATGAGGCATGTTGAATCGGAGAACATTTGCAAGTGGGCGTATTATGTACCGTATGCGGTACTCTTGTTGAATATAGGAGTCTTAAAAATCAGGTTGTTGCTTAATGCAGGGCAAAAGTAATGCAGAAAGCCCCTGTAGGAGCTTTGTGCATTTGTTTTGACCTGCATTAAGCTACCACCTGCCTTACAGTTTCATAAGTATCCCTCTTTGTGATGGCCACATAACCATTTCCCTGTTCTATGTTTATTCAAAATATCAATACCTACTGAATAACCATCGGAAGTATAGTTACAACGAAATATGGAAGCTAGAACATTGTGGCCAATTTAGAAAGTAAAGAAACAGACCTATCAAAATCCAGTAGCAAACAGAGCAGACCCTGATCAGACGCCGCCTGATCTGAGTCTACTCTGTTTGCAGATGTGTAAAACACGTTTATATGAGGGAAAGGGTTAAGAGGGGTCCTTCTGTAGCCCTTGATTAGACTCGGTATTTGGACAAACTCGGGAAGACTCATAATCAAATCGCCCCTGAAAGAAAAGTTTGATCTGAGTATACACTATTGTCAACTCATTTAGTCCCATCAAAAGTTATCAAAACGTTGCCGATCTCACCTATTCAGCTTTAACCATTCACTCCATTAATACACTTTTTGCAAACAGATTAGACTCAGATCAGATGGTTCCTATAGGAGCCATCTGATCAGGGTCTGCTCTGTTTGCTTATGGAATAATATATATCTGATTCTACGGTTTCTGTTTTGGCATGTGCTAATATGACATTTTAAAACAATAATCAAATTAATATTCATGATGTCATATTTCTTAAATAAATATTCATGGAGTAAATGGTTAAACAACTGACGGAGAGGATAGTTTGGGTGCCCTAATATTTAGGGTCATACGATAAATACGCCATTCAAATACATGTATACTGTTTAATCCTTTACCTCATGAATATTCACGTAAAAAATAATGACGTCATGAATATTTCATAGCTATTTTATAATAGTACATGAACACAGGATGTTTTGCCGTGATAGAAATTACTGTTAAATCAAGTCTATAATTATTATTTCATAAGCAAACATAACAGGTCCTGATCTGATGGCTCATACAGTAGCCACCTGATCAGGGTCTACTTTGTTTGCAGCAGCATCAAAATGCTTCTCGCTCAGGTAAAGGGTTATAAGAAGTTTTCTCTATCAGGTAAAGAGTTGTAAGAAGTTTTCTTTACCATGTAAAGGGTTATAAGAAGTTTTCTCTACCCGGTAAAGGGTTATAAGAAGTTTTCTCTACCAGGTAAAGAGTTATAAGAAGTTTTCTCTACCAGGTAAAGGGTTATAAGAAGTTTTCTCTACCAGGTAAAGAGTTGTAAGAAGTTTACTCTATCAGGTAAAGGGTTATAAGAAGTTTTCTCTATAATGTAAAGGGTTATAAGAAGTTTTCTCTATCAGGTAAAAGGTTATAAGAAGTTTTCTCTATCAGGTAAAGGGTTAACAAAAGGCGTCTGTACAGGGACATTATTCCATTATGTTCATAAAATGCATCTAATCAACGTGTTTTCAGCATAATGAGTTACTACATCTCTGACCAGCTATATGGTCAGTCGTTACCGTGTCCACGCCTTATGCAATGAAAATGTTTTATTAAACCCATTTTCTCATATTGACACCTCTGTAACATCACTATTAGAAACCATTGAGATAAATAGAGCATTTGCTCCTATAGGAGCAAATACTCTATTTATCACAATAGTTTCAAAACTACACAATCCAGAAAGTGTCCTTTTCTCTGGTAAATGCTCCTTTTCGATATGTTTATTCAAAGAGGTTGGGTCTAAAAATAGCCTATGAGGTAATGTGTTCAGTCTGTTGAAACCGTCCATTTAGCATGTTGGAGGTTTCTGTAAAAGACACACAGTAGAACTTGTCTCAAGCGACCGTCAAAAAGAGGTCTAATTATGGGTATGTTGGGCAGGTGGCAGTTTAATGCAAGTCAAAAGTAATACAGAAAGCTCCAGGAGCTTTCTGTATTGCTTTTGACCTGTATTGAGCAACCACCTGCTTTTTAAGATGTCTGCATTCAATCAATTTAAAGTCGCTTAAGACATGTCCTACTGCATGTTTGTGTACATGTCAAAACCGTTGACAGTTTTTTGGTATATAGAAAATAATGCGATCCCATGCAGGTCAGGTGGATCCTTGAGGCAAACTCTGATCAGGGTCTACATTGTTTGCCTATATCCTATACATGGGTCCGCGAGACTTTATGGGCTGAAGTACATGTATATCCTATCATGGCACATTTATAACATACGTTGAAGAGCACAGATAGTCGTGGTTCGCACTATTTTCCCATTTTCACAATACGTTGAACCCCCTCTAAACCAGACTTTTAGTAAAGAAGGATTTACAGCTTTCTAAGTAGGTAGCTGCTTAATGCAATACGAAAGCCCGTAAGGAGTTTTCTTCTGACTTTCACTCTGCATTTGGAGTTCACCTGTCTTAAAAACCTGTACTCATATTGGTTTGAACGTCCGGTTTAGAGGTGTTTTACCCTAGGTAACTTGTTTGCATTTGTTTTTAACATAAAACATTGGCAGCATTTTAAGCTGGTTCTCTCGTTATAAGACTGTCACTGGCAGTTTCTTTATCACTTGCCGTACCACTGTCTCTTTCCTCAGCACGCTTCTCAAGTGTTTTCTCTGGATTTCCCGGCTTCTCACGTGTTTTCTCTGGATTTCCCGCCTTCTTTATGTCCACATCATACACAGTCATCTGTGAAAGAATTAACAACAGACAGAAGGTGTTTATAGCATCTGTGTAAGAATTAACAACAGAGAGAAGGGGTTTATAGCATCTGTGAAAGAATTAACAACAGACAGAAGGTGTTTATAGCATCTGTGAAAGAATTAACAACAGACAGAAGGTGTTTATAGCATCTGTGTAAGAATTAAAATATATGTGTGAAAGAATAAATACATCTGTGAAACAATTAACGATAAAAAGTGTTTAACGGTCATCTGTAGATGAAAAAATCAATACATATGTGGATGCTATTAAACACCTATATTTAATAGCATCCATGAAAAAATGAACAATAGATAGAAAATGTTTAACTGCATTTGTGAGAATCAACACTATACAGAATTCGTTTATTGCATCTGTAGGGATTAAATATGTAAACTGCTTGTATCTAGATGAGAGACGCCGAATAACTTGGCGTCTCATCGAGATCCAAACTGTTCATTATATTGTGGTTAAGTTTTCTGAAAGGAATAGGAGAAAATGACACAAACGAAAATTGTATCAGACGACAATGTCTGGCAGTGAAAATGTTCACCCTTTCTTTTAAACAAACGCGTTTTCACGTCGTTGCAAACAGAGTAGACACAGATCAGACGGTTCCTATAGGAGCCGTATGATCAGTGTATGCTCTGTTTTCTTATGGTATAATATAGACCTGATTCTACAGTTTCTGCCTGAGACAAAGGGTCCTGTGTTCATGTTCCATTATAAAACTTAATCCAATAAATAGTCATGATATCATTATTTCTTAAATGAATATGGAACAGGGAAAGGGTTAAGATACTTACAAATTCTACATCCAACCTGACTTTTGGGTCCTTCCACGAGCACATGCCATGTTCGTTTCGAACTATGAGACACACTTGTATTATGGCAAATACAACAAACACCGTCACCACAACGAGTATAACAATTTTCACAAAACTTAGTCCCTTCCCTTCCTCCTCGTCACTCTTGCCCCCGTCTTTAATACAGTCACGGTGATCCCCACAGGGATTTAAATCCTGGCACACGAGGCTTTCGTGTACACAACGGCCTGTTCGACACGAGAACATGTTCTGGTGTTCAACTTCATCTTTTGTACAACCTGATACTAAATGAAAGAGAGATCCCGTTCAAAATACAAACTTTTGTGTAAATTACAATAAAACAATAAAGTATGCGATTGACAGAATTATGATACGATGAACAGAAACAAAAAGATGTGTTTGTGAAGCACTATGTCCCCCCCCCCGGATTCGATCTTTGACAATGGTGTATGACATTGACCTTAATAAGTCATCAGTAAAAATGTTCGCCTCTATAAGTTTCACATGCATGCCAAGTTTTAAGGATATATGTTGAATGACGATAGAATTATCGCCAATCTAAAATTTACCCGTAGTTTGACCTTGATTTATTACCTTGACCTTAACAAGTCACCCTTAAATATATTCGCCTCCATAAGTTACACAAGCATGCAAAGTTTGAAGGATGTATGTTAAATGACGACAAAAGAATCGCCAATCTAAAATTGACCCGTATTTTGACATTGACCTTAATAAATAAAAAATGTTCGCCTCAATAAGTTGCACATGCATGCCAAGTTTGAACTATGTATTTGCAATGGCTGCAAAATTATCACCAACGTTAAACCAACCAAATGACAGGACAAAAAATTTCAAATTATTTCTAATGAGTACTATGTGGGTAGAGACTGGTTGAGATACAGTTGGACTTCGATATCTCGACCTTTGGTAACTCGAATTAAAAGTTCGGTCCTTCCAAATCTATAATTCAGACTTGTTCTAAACTGTATCCCTGCGCATATCTAGACATGCATGTTGCAGCTCAATGCAGGTCGAAAGTAATGCTGAAAGCTCCTGCATGAGCTTTCAGCTATTACTTTCGACATGCATTAAGCTGTGAACTTTATCCAGATTAGAAATCGGATGACTCGAACTTCTGTTATTTAGAAGTGACTCGTATATGGTGTTCGAGTTTATCCCGAAGCTATGAATCTACATGAGTTTCGAGATGAGATTTGAAGCTGAGCTGTATATTTAAAACATTCTTCGTATCTACAGTTCTGTCGGATTTTACAAGACACGCCTATACACGTAATTAAATCTTTACTTCATAGATACACTATTAACGCCTTTGCAAACAGAGAAGAACCAGATAAAACGACTCTTGTAGGAGCAGTCTGAGTCTGTTCTGCTTGCCTATGGAAAATTACAGATATAGTAGAACCTCTCTAATGCGACCATTTAATTAATAAACATGGGTGTCGTTATAAGCAGGTGGTTGCTTAATGCAGGGCAAAAGAGGAGCCTAGAGGAGCTTTCTGCATTACTTTTGTCCTGCATTAAGCTACCACCTGTCCCTGCCACCCAGAATTATATCTCTTTTAGGTGGTCGTTTTAGCGGGGTTTTACTGTATATTGCAACAGCTTCTGCTCTGGCCAAATACTTTATTGTCCATAAGTACTTATCTTTTTTCACAATATTCTCGCTGTGAAATGGCTGATCAAATGATTCCGGGGCAATTTGACTACTTCCAAGTCGAAAAAGCTTTTCAGAAACTACGGACCAGGTGTCAAACAGCTTGGATCCTGATGAGACGCCGAAAGATCCAAGCTGTTTGTAAATATAAGTCAGCTGTTTGCAAATGAGAGTCAATGCGAATAGCATGATAAGGAGCCATACATGACTAAAGTATAACAGAAAAAATATATACAGACTTACCCCTGGATACGAATGTGACGTATTTGATATTAAATGCCATGGTGACGGGTTTCTTTGAGACGCGTCTGGTATAAACGAGCGACAGGATTCGTCCATTTGTTGTGTAGATTAAATTATCGTTGAGGTATGGATTGCTCGCGCAGAAAGACTGGTACAAGCCTGAAAAATAAATGTAAAATGCAGTGGACTGGTATACGCCTGGAAAATAAAGGCAAAGTACAGTAGATTGGCACAAACCTAGAAAATGAATGTAAAGTACATGAGACTGGTGTAAGCCTGGAAAATAAATACAAAATACAGTTGACTAACAAAAGCCTGGGAAATAAATTGCAAACTTACTACGGTAGAACATAATATTTATTATGTTTAGCGACAACGTTTGAACAAATGTGGATGTTTTGGGGCTCTTTTTGTTTTAAAAGCGGGTGGTAGATAAAGGCATAAAGAAAGTAATGTAAAATGCCCAATCCTGAATTTAGCTATTGTCTGACTTAACGTGTTTGGCGCTAAATTTCTAACCGTCGTCTATAACCCATTTCTATTCAAAAGATTCGGCAAAACGAAAAGTTCAAATTTATAAACAAATGCAATATTCAAAAGAATAATCGTATACATAGAATTAGAGGATGACAGGAACAGTGTGGTTCCTTTTCAATGCGATGCCTGATCTGGGACTGAATTGTTTGCCGTTGTGTATTTTGGCGACTTTGGCGATGAAAGAGTTAAAAGTTCCACGTGTGTTACTGTTGTGAATGTTTTCTACTGAAGAAGAAGAAAAAACATAGAACGGATGCCAGTAGAGTTGAAAATAATAATAAGAGCACCGCATGTGGCTATCAACGCTCGTCTGTTCGAGTGTAACCCTTACAGTGGTGCGGGACACGAGTCACTAATTTCCTTTGCAAACAGCGTAGACCCAAATGAGAGGGCTCCTAGAGGAGCCCTCTCATCTGGGTCTACAATGTTTGCTATTTTACAGTATACTATAGAAATATCCTTAAATATTCACCATAAGCTTGACCTGTTTGAATTTTTGAATAGTCCATTTGAAAATTCAGCATTGTAAGGGTTAAAGTATGTGAGTCTAGGAACTTTACTTTACCTTGATCAGACGGCTCCTAAAGGAGCCGTCGGATCTAGGTCTACTCTGTTTGCAAGTGCATAGAAAGGCGTGGGTTAGGGCATATCAAAGGGTTGATAACATATTCTGTAGTATCAATTCCTACAATTACCAAAACAAATTCAATTTTAGTTCAAATATCCATTTTATGATAATATTTTTATCCCCCTGTTCAATATTTATGTAAGAAATTATGACATCATGAATAGTTTAGCTGAAGTATTATAATGTAAAGGTTTCACGGAAAATGTTTGCTAGGACAAAAACTGTCGAATCAGATCTATATCGTGCCAAAAGCAAACATAGCAGACCCAGATCAGAATCTGATCTTGATCTACTCTGTTTGCAAATGCATGAAAAGGCGTTTATACGCATTGTCACACCTTTGCAAAGAGGGTAGACCCAGATCAGACGGCGTTCTGTAGGAGCCGTCTGATCAGAGTCTGCTCTGTTTGCCAATGAAATTATATAGATCTGATTCTATAGTTTCTGCCATGACCAAACAATTCCTTTGTCAAAATACCACTCTATAATAATAATCTAATTAATATTCGCGATGTCATTATTTCTTACATAAAGGCAAACAGTTAATGCTAATGTATTCTTCGCACCCAAGTTGAAAAGCTGTGAAACCAGAGACTATAGCGAAAAATATACGCTCAAGTATTTCTCAATTTCAACATGTACAGTGAAATATTTATGTGAAAATTATTGTCTACCATGCACCGTCGTATTTTACACCTCTCCTCGTTGCGTTTAATGCTGTGTCATTAAAACCCTGTTAAATGAGACTTATTTTGAATCTTCAAAGAGAGCTTTTTGAAGCTGCAATTAAGTGTCAAACGCACGCTGTTGTCCGACACCGAAGTGTGTTACGCACTTTCGTGTCCACATTTGGACGGCTGCTACAGGTGTCGTCTGATCTGGGTCTAATCTGTCTACAAATACGTCAACCCTTAAAATGCTGAATTTTCAAATGGACTATTCCAAAGTTCAAGCAGGTCAAGCTTATGGATATTTAGGGATTTTTCTAAAGAAAAATGTAACATGACAAACAGTGCAGACCCTGATGATATGGCTTCTCTAGAAGCCCATTAATCAGTGTCTACATTGTTTGCTAAGGTCCATTTCAAATTTGTGTATTTTTGCAACAGAAGTCCGGCATAAGGTCGTCGGATTCTGAAGCCCCCATACCTTTCCTACTCTATTCACAGAAGTCCGATATATGGTCGTCGGATTCTGAAGTAAATACCCTTTTTTGCATGGCATTCTTTATGTCAAATTCACCTCATTTGCATTCTTTTCTACATTCTTGTTTTTCTTCTTTTTCCTTCTTCTTATGCTACTTCTGACAGAAAGAACTTGGGGGAGAAGAGAGAGAGAGAGAGAGAGAGAGAGAGAGAGAGAGAGAGAGAGAGAGAGAGAGAGAGAGGTGGGGGGATCCTACTGTGATTCTTATTGTAACTGAACATTAGGTACAAATGAATAAACTGATTTTTCTTGAGCATATACCTGTATAGGAGATTGAATGAAATGACTTCAATTAACCCATTTGCTCCCACGATACCATATATGGGACGTAGGAAAACAGTGTAGAATCTGATCAGACGCCGCATAATGCGGCGTCTGATCAGAGTCTACACAGTTTGCTGATAGGAAATTCAATATAAAAGACAAAAATGAAAATTTAGACCAGACATCCCTTAGATGTCTAGATCCTACTTGTTTGCAAGTGCGATTCGGTTAGCGGGATATAGAGGTTAACCCATTCCCTCATAGGCTATTTTTAGAGCCAACCTCTTTGAATGAATCTACCGAATAGGAGCATTAACTACAGAAAAGGAAAAACAATAATTTTATGATTTGAAACAATTGTGATAAATAGAGCATTTGCTCCTATAGGAGCAAATGCTCTATTTATCACAATGGTTTCATAAATGACTTTTACAAAGGCGAAGAAAGGCGTACTTATGGAGGAAAAAGTTAACGGAATTTTAGAGTGAAATTCAATGTACTTCTGGAGAATTCATGTGTTATTTTTGCAAATTGGTTGGATCCAAATGAGAAACTGGTTAACTCGGTGTCTTATTAATATCCAAATTAGTCGACATATAGTTGGTTTGTTTTGTTTGTTTATTCAAAGTGAAGAGAATATTTAGAATCATTGTTGATGGTATTTTGTACGGACGACAAGTTTTAAGCAACCTAAAGGATTAACAAAGAAAAGGAAGTAAGCGCGGACATACAAGAAATAAGCGGGTACATGCAGAAACTTAAGCACAGGCATGCAAGAAATAAGCACGGACATGCACGAAAGCAAAGAGGGACATGCAGTAAAATATCTCTATACCGGCCACTTAATAATATTGGGATCTACAACAAATTAACTCATTCTCTCCTACTCTATTTTTAGACCGAACATCTTTGAATAAATCTACCGAAAATGAGCATTTAATAGACAAAATGATAAGTCTTCGAATTACGTAGTCTTGAAACCATTGTGATAAATAGAGCATTTGCTCCTATGGAGCAAATGCTCTCTTTATCACAATGGTTTCAAAAGGTGTATTTTACAGATGCGTCAAATGCGTCACTAGGAGGGAATGAGTTAATGCATGCTCTAGCTTACTGAATAAGTTTCATCCTATTTTAACCATTCAACCATTTATTCCATAAATGCGACTTTCTGTGCCTTTAAGTTTGTTTGCAAATAGAGTAGACCCCGTAGGAGCCTTCTGATCAGGGCCTGCTCTGTTTGCTTATGACATAGCATATATATGATTCTACAGTTTCTGCAATGTTCACAACTGCCTGCGTCCATATGCTATTACAGCAATTAATCTAATTAATATTCATGATATTCTTATTTCTTACATTAATACTCACAAAGTAAAGGGTAAAGAGTCAGAATTATACCTCTTTTTTGGTTACTACCTGTTTAACTTGAACATAAAACAACCATATTTGAAAAGGATTTAAGCCTATACCTGATGAAAGCTATGCATTACTATGTCCAGTTTTAATTGTTATACATGTTATAGTACATGGAAATAGGAAGTTCTGACGATGGTAGAACTGTTAGCAAAATGCTTCAATATGCGTTTATGTGAAGTAAAGGACTAACTGATCTGTTTTGCACACTCTGTCCTTCTCTGAGGGTTATGTTGGCCATACAGCCCGAGCTGCAACACAATGTATACTGACATACCTTTGTCATTTTGTCCCTCTTCTCTGAGGGATATGTTGGCCATACAGCCCGAGCTACAACACAAGGTAAACTGACATACCTTTGTCATTTTGTCACTCTTCTCTATAGGGTTATGTTGGCCACACAACCCGGGCTGCAACACAAGGTAAACTGACCTACCTTTGTCATTTTGTCCCTCTTCTCTGAGGGATATGTTGGCCATACAGCCCGAGCTGCAACACAAGGTAAACTGACATACCTTTGTCATTTTGTCCCTCTTCTCTGAGGGATATGTTGGCCATACAACCCGAGCTACAACACAAGGTAAACTGACCTACCTTTGTCATTTTGTCACTCTTCTCTATAGGGCTATGTTAGCCATACAACCCGAGCTACAACACAAGGTAAACTGACATACCTTTGTCATTTTGTCACTCTTCTCTGAGGGATATGTTGGCCATACAACCCGAGCTACAACACAAGGTAAACTGACATACCTTTGTCATTTTGTCCCTCTTCTCTGAGGGTTATGTTGGCCATACAATCCGAGCTGACGTTGTACGAGGTGAAGTAGAGGGAGAGCATGTAATCCTCTGTTCCATTGCCCACGATGGTGACAGTACAGGTGGCAGTATTAAAAGGCAGTCTGCGGGAATCAAAGAATATCTCCCCGCCGTACCCTTCTAGGCGCTGCCCGCAGCGCTCATGCATGTTCCCTGAAAGGCAGAAGAACACTTAATAATATATCGTGACCATGTTAAATGTTCAACCTGTCATAAGTAACTTGTTCACGTTTGACACACAAAATATGAAAAATAATCATGATCATAATTATTAATAGTATAATATGTCATAAGTGGCCATTAAAAACCCCCAACTACATCATTATGACAGATGGTTGATTAATGCATGACAGAAGTACTGCATCAAGCTTTGTAAGGAACGTTGTGCATTATTTTAGTCTTTTAAGATGTCTGTGTTTAATTTAAATCACGCGCTTTGTTAATTTCTTGTACTTAGTTGGTAGATATTCGCCTAATACCAGATTCAAATGATCGTGTTTCACATCCAATACTCAATGCAAGATCTAAGATCAATGTCATATCTAATGGTTAGCTATCATATTTCAATGTCATATGTCAAAATTCGTTTTCGATGCATATTCTGTTAACCCATTCCCTCCTGCTGACGCATTTTGACGTCTCTGTAATTTGGTTTCAAAACTACACACTTTTCCTTTTTTTAGTAAATGCTCCTTTTCGGTAGATTTATTCAAAGAGATTGGGTCTAAAATAGTCTTGAAGGGAATGGATTAAACCATAGTTTGCTACACGCGATCTTGCCGGCATTTACAAAGTGTTTGTACCCCGTTGAGACACAGTGTAGCGCGGTGTGTACGTGTAACGCTGTGTGTACGTGTAGCGCGGTGTGTACGTGTAATGCGGTGTGTACGTGTAATGCGGTGTGTACGTGTGTACGTGTAGCGCGGTGTGTACGTGTAGCGCGGTGTGTACGTGAAACGCGGTGTCTGATCGGAATCCAGACGGTCTGACACTCATAGTTTGAACGAATCACAAGTAAGTGTAAACTGTAACAGTTGGAAGTTTATCCTTTCCTGCATAAATACGCCTTTCTAGGCCTCTGTAAAAATCACTTTCTGAAACAAAATGCTCTTTTTATCACAATGGTTTCTAAACTACACAATTCTGAAATGTTCCTTTTCTCTAGTAAATGCTCCTTTTTGGTAGATTTATTCAAAGAGGTTGGGTCTATAACTAGCCTATGGAGGAATGGGTTAAAGCAGACATAATTTTACATCAAATGTAACAACTGTAGAATCATATCTACAGTAAACCCCCTATTACTCCAACACTCAAATGCGTATCCCTATCGATCTTTAATACAGGTGACAGCTTAATGCAGGGTGAAAGTCATGCAGAAAGCTCCTAGAGGAGCTTTCTGCATGTCTTCCATCCTGCATTAAGCAGCAGCCTGCCTAAACGGGTCTAAATTCTTCTATACTAAAATTTCGAATAATTGAAGTTTGACTGTATATCATTCCATAAGCAAACAGTAGACAATTATCATCAGACAGCTCATACAGGAACCGTCTCATCTAGTGCTACCTGTTAGCAAAAGACGTTAAAATGAGTGAAGTAAACGCTTAAATATTTCACTGCTACGTAATTCGCTGTCATTGCTCATTTCAGTAGATTTTCAAATAATGAGAGATAATTGCTCACCAGATGGCTCATATAGGAGCTGTCTGGTGAGGGTCAGATTCGTTTGCTTATGACATAATATAGATATGATTCTTTATTGCCAAAAACCATTGTGTCCATGTGCCATAGATAATCTAATTGATATTCATGATGTCATTATATCATGCATGAATATTCATGGAGTAAAGGGTCAATGGTGAACGTATCTTTCTAAAACATATTAATCCTTATCTCGTTATGCTATCTCGTTTCCTATCTCGTTATGCTATCTCGTTTCCTTTCATTTGGAAACAGATTGGATCCAGATGAGATACCGAGTAACAAGACATCTCATCAGGATCCCATGCAGCTGTCAATAGCTTCTAAAAATCCTAGCTGTTAATAGCTTCTCAAAATCCCAGCTGTTAGTAGCTTCTCCAAATCCTAGCTGTTACTAGCTTCTCAAAATCCCAGCTATTAATCCATTACCTCGTAGGCTATTTTAGATCCAACCACTTTGAACAAATCTACCGAAAAGGAACATTAACTAGAGCAAAGGAAATTTTTAGAATTTTGTAGTTTGAAACCATTGTGATAAATGCTCTATCTATCACAATGGTTTCAACAGACAACTGTTGCAGAAGCGTCAAAAGGCGTCAATATGAGGGAATGGGTTAAAAGCTTCTCAAAAGGCTTATACATATAGGAAATACGTTTGTAAGTCAAAATGGATGAGCATTTTAGCATATACAGTTAAAACACGGTACGTCGAGATTTTGATAATGAAGAATTTGTAATATTAGGTGGTTGTTTAATGCGGGGTGAAAGACTTTTACCCTGCATTAAAATGTCACCTATCTTAAAGACCGATAAGGATACTTGTTCTAGAGTTCGAACTATCGGGGTTTTACTGTATTTTAGGTTAATTAAATGTCCCTGCCTTGCAATCTGCACCCAACTCTGACCAGTTCTAACCTTCAGCGATTCTGCTGCACTGAATAACATTGTATTGAACAGGGTACCACAGAACTGTATTGGATTGCACAGGATTGTTAAACATGTAATTGCATCGCCTGATACATTGTATCGCATTGTTTTGGGTTTGCATTGAGCTATACAGAATTGCCTTGGCATGTCTTGTATTCCATTGGCCTTAACCCATTAACACCCGAATTGTACATGTAGTTAAGTCCCTATATTTGTGTAACCCTTCAAATGATGAATATTCAAGTAAAAAATGAATGACTTATGAATATTGATTAGTTTGATGACATTAAAAAGGAAGTTTTGACCTTTGCACAAACCATAGAATAAGCTCTATATTATTTTATAAGCAAACTGAGCAGATCCTGTTGGAACCGTCTGGTCTGAATCTACTGTTTGCGTCAAATGTGTCTCTATCATGTAAAGGGTTATAAGAAGTTTTCTCTATCATGTAAAGGGTTAAGGGTTATAAGAAGTTTTGTCTATCATGTAAAGGGTTATAAGAAGTTTTCTTTATCAGGTAAAGGGTTATAAAGAAGTTTTCTCTATCAAGTAAAGAGTTATAAGAAGTTGTCTCTATCATGTAAAGGGTTATAAGAAGTTTTGTCTATCATGTAAAGGGTTATAAGAAGTTTTCTTTATCAGGTAAAGGGTTATAAGAAGTTTTCTCTATCAAGTAAAGAGTTATAAGAAGTTTTCTCTATCATGTAAAGGGTTATAAGAAGTTTTGTCTATCATGTAAAGGGTTATAAGAAGTTTTCTTTATCAGGTAAAGGGTTATAAGAAGTTTTCTCTATCAAGTAAAGAGTTATAAGAAGTTTTCTCTATCAGATAAAGGGTTATAAGAAGTTTTCTCTATCAGGTAAAGGGTTATAAGAAGTTTTCTCTATTATGTAAAGAGTTAACCCATTTGTTCCTAGCATCTGTTTAGAATGAACATATGTAAGCAGAGTAGGCCAGTGCCAAAGGGCTCCCAAAATAGTCATCAAATCAGGGTTTACAGTGTGTGCACCAAACATTTATTGCCAAAATAACCAAATTACTTTTAACCCTTTCGCTGACAATGCCGGATCTGTGATTACCTATGCAAACATTTTGGATGCAGATGAGACGCCGAGTAACTCGGTGTCTCATCAGGATCCAAACTGTTTGTTACTGTTACTATGTTTTTGAAACAAAAATGAAGAAAATCAAAAAATGAAAATTTGTAGCAGACGAGAAAGTTAGCAGACGACAGAGTTTGGCAGCGAAAAGGTTATTTTAGTCTTACAATAAATTTAACTGTAATTGAACTTAAATATAGTGAAACCTCTATATCTTGAACTTTAAGAGACCATACACATTACTTCGAGATAATGAGAGTTCGAGTCAGCCTATTTCCAACTTGGAAACTTTCTCGTTGTGACAGCTTAATGCTGAAAGCTCCTGTAAGCTGTTACATGCCTATTTACAAATACATGTTGTATGTCCAGAGGTGAATTTTGGAATAAATCTGTATTACAAATTTTGGAAGGAAAACAATTTTGAACTTGAATTAAATATCGAAGTTCGAGTTATCCGAGTTCGCGATGTCGAGGCTCCAATATATTTAAGTGCAATTACAGTTAAATTACTGATAATAACGTTACATGGTTCCCCAGGCCGATCAATGTACATGCATGTCTTAAACCTATCTACGCCTGTCATTGTCACTTCTTGAAACCATTGTGATAAATAGAGCATTTGCTCCATTACTACACAGTTCTAACATTTCCTTTTCTCTAGTAAATGCTCCTTTTCGGTAGATTAGTTCAAAGAGGATGTGTCTAAAAATAGCTATGAGGTAATGGGTAAACCATTTGACTACTGAGCCTTTTGTTGTCTGAAACTCTACTATATGTGTCGAATTCCTTGACGCCACCACCAGAACATGATTAAAACATGAAACAGTTTGGATCCAAATGAGAAGTGGATTACACTGGTTCATATTAGATGGTTCTCATCTTGATATATACTGTCAGCAAAACTCACGTCGATGAAAGGAATATCACAGAACTCCCCCCCCCCCCCCCCCTCAAAATGAACATTAATTCAATTCGAAATACATATTAGGGCGAGTTCATTATCACATACAGGGTGATATACACTGACAACTTCTAGAAAATTTACATGGCATTTGTTCAATACATTCAGTTAGTTTCTCGTATTTATTTTAAGTCAATCATGCCACAGGATAAGATACAACCTCCCACCTGGTTCAGTTCAATTAACTATTCTAACTCTGAAAATATTAAGTCTACTAACACCATGATACGTTACATTTTTTGCTTTCATCAAATTCGTTATTTTTTTCCAGAAACTATTCACCGAGAGTCAAACAGCTTGGATCCTGATGTAACGCCGAGTTACTCGGCGTCTCATCTGGATCCAAGCTGTTTGCAAATACCGAGTCAGGTAGCACTTAGCAGGCTAAGAATTAAATTGACAAATATATCAGTTATCGTAATCAACATCTAATCGACAATGCACCTTATAAACATTACATATTATTAACAATTGAATAACCATATAGAAATAAACATTAGTGCAAGACCATTGTAACAACATGCTTCAATATCTATAAGCACTGTCAAATGTACTCTTTTATTCTGAAAACAATATTTTTCTTACATTAAATTTTCTTTCCAAATCCGTAATCAGAGTGTCAAACAGTTTGGATCCTGGTGAGACGACGGCTTTACTCGGCGTCTCATCTGGATTCAAACTGTTTTATAAGGCGATCACTGTTTATGCCTCATATTTTGTAGTTACAGTAGTTTTGCTCTGAGCCCTCGTAGTATAAACACCTTTGTACAGCCCGATAAACCCCCTCTTAACCTTTATAGATACCTTTTGGCGCCCTTTGACGCCTTTGCAAACAGAGTAGACCTAGATCAGATGGTACCGTTTGATCAGGGGTTGATTCGTTTGCTTTTAACCCATTTCTTCATTAATATTCATGTAAGAAATAATGACGTCATGGATATTTGGCCAAAGCGGAAACTGTAGACTCAATTCTAAATTACATTATACGTGAACAGAACAGACCCTGATCAGGCTGTTCCTATAGGAACCGTCTGATCTGGGTTTACTCTGTTTGTAAAGTTGTAGAAATGCATATTTATGGATTAATGAGTTAAAGAGAAATAATCTATATAGTTTCTACCATACCCAAACACTACGGTAATGTTTTGCCTAGAAAACCTCAGTTCATAAATATTCATGAAGGCATGGCTTCTTGTATGAATATTCATGAGGTAAAAGGCTTGAGAGGCCACGTTAAACAAGCCTAACTAATGGTCTTTTAGTCAGGTGACTGCCTAAAGCTCCCGGAGGAGCTTTATGTATTACCCGTGTGCATTAAACATACATCTGCCTATTAACTCATTCTCCCCTAGGCTATTTTTAGACCCGACCTCTTTGAATAAATCTACCGAAAAAGGAACATTAACTATAGAAAAGGAGAGTTTTAGAATTGTCTAGACTAGAAACCATTGTGATAAATAGAGCATTTGCTCCTATGGAGCAAATGCTCTATTTATCACAATGGTTTCAAAATGTGAATTTTATAGAGGCGCAAAAATGCGTCACTAGGGGGTAATGTGTTAAACCTTTACTCCATTGAGACATTCATTTTGACGCCTTTGCAAACAGTGTATGTGCCGTCTGATCAGGGTCTGTTCTGTTTGCTTATGTGATAATGTAGTATAGAACCTGTCTTAAGCGACCTTTCATCGATTGGGCATAGGAATCATAAAAATGAGATGGTTGCTTTATGCATGGCATAAGTAATGCAGAAAGCTTCTATAAGAGCTTTCTGCATTATTTTTGACCTGCATTAAGCTGCTATCTGCCTTACAGGCCAATAAGTAGACCTTTGTTGATGGTCGTTTAAGACACGTTCTTATTTAGATCTGATTCTACAGCTTCTGTCATAAAATAATCGTAGTACCATTACAAAAAGTAATTAATATTCATGAAGTCATTATTGATTTATAATTATTCATGGAGCAATGGTTTAAGACTCGTATGTTTATTCAGTAAGCGGTCCCTTACTTCTAAAGGAAGGGGTTCTTTGGGATTCTTTACTGTAAAAAAGAACCAGCGATTAACTCGTACAGTAGCCTTAATCAGCTATCAAAAAGAGGTCTAATTACGGGCCTAAGACACTTATGTTTATTAAATGAATGACCAATTAAGACAGGTCTGGCGCGGATTTAAGGGGGGGGGGAGCCGGCGTACCCCCCCCCCCCCCGCTTAAATTGCCAAAACAATTTTTTTTAGTAATATTGTAGATCTATATACACTAAAACCTCTCTATAACGACCACTAAATTGTGTTAATTAGTTGGTATTTAGAGCAAGTGGCTGTTTAAAGCAAGGTGAAAGTAAAACAGAACGTTCCTATGGGGCGTTCTGTTTTACTTTCACCTTGCTTAAAGCAGCCACCTGCCTTTAACACAGCTCTTTTTCAACATGTATTAAAAACACACTATTTATTTATGTCATCAAACATAAAAATCTACTCCCCCCCCCCCCCCCCTTTAATCTGAAATCCTGGATCCGCACCTGCAGGTTATTCTGTAGGCAACAACAGTAATATTTTTCAGTCTATATTCGGTAAAAGTGACATAATGTATTGTAAAAACCAAATTTGGGATAATTCTTTAATTGCCTTAATTACTGGAAAATGCTTGTTTTCTGATTGGGTGTCGGTCCTGTTACAGAACCCAGTTATATAGAGAAAACACTCACTGCACAAAATTCATTAAAATTTCAGGAATGTCATGGTTATACGAAACTTATGAACTAGGTTTTTACATCACGTAAGATTTCACAATGCCCAAATTTTCACAATTGTTTAATGGAAAGAGTGACTGTCATAATGTAGAAAACAAGACAGAGAAGGTGAGAAATAAAATAGAATTACGGTAAAACCTGTCTAACCCTTTCCCTCTTCTATGTGCATTCCAATTTTCATTACTTACTGAATATTCATAGACAAAAATATATATAATGAAACATGGAAGGTGTAACAGTGTAGCCATTTTAGAAACTAAAGAAGCAGGTTTATCAAATTCCAATAGCAAACAGAGTAGACCCTGATCAGACGGCTCCTATAGGAGCCGTCTGATCTGGGTCTACTCTGTTTGCAAATGTGTAAAAATGTGTGTATATGAGGGAATGAGTTAACTGTCCATTTAAATAAGTCCATGGTACCTTAGCCCCTTACTCCATATATATGCTTTTAAAACGCCTTTTCAAACAAGGTAGACCTAGCGTCTGCTTTGTTTGCTTATGGACTATCATATATCTGATTCTTCAGTTCTGCCATGGCCAAATATTCTCGTTTTCATATGCCATTATCAAAATTAACCCATTCCCCCATAGGCTATTTTTAGACCCAACCTCTTTGAATGAATCTACCGAAAAGGAGCATTTACTAGACAAAAGGAAAATGTTATAATTGTGTAGTATAGAAACCATTGTGATAAATGGAGCATTTGCTCTTATGGAGCAAATGCTCTCTTGACCACAATGGTTTCGAGAAGTGACTTTTACAGAGGCGTAGAAAGGCGTATTTATGGAGGAAAGGGTTAAACTAATCAATATTCAAACCGACATTATTTCTTAAATGAATATTCAACGGGTAATGAGATAAACCAGATTTAGCTATAATTAGAAACAAATGGGAGTAGGGAGTAGTTACAGAAGGAAGAAAAATAGAAACATGAATCATGACCTAGTTATTTTAACCCTTAACCCGGTGTGGAAAAAAAAATATCTGCTCAAATTTGGATCTGAGGAAATGTTGACCATTTCCGATCCGATCAAGCTTTTGAGAAACTTTTGACTGAGTGTCAAACAGCTTGGATCCTGATGAGATGCCGAGTTACTCGGCGTCTCATCTGATTCCAAGTTGTTTGCAAATGCGAGTCAGGTCGCGGATAGTGGGATACGGGTTAAAAGGATTAATCACACAACGATGAAGAACAACAAATAGTTGAGGACAAAAAGTGTCATAAAGAAGACAATCAGCCATTGATGTTTTTGCGTTTTCTGTCTGTCCTCTTTCTTTCCTTCATGTCGGTGATAGAGATTTCGGTGATGATTACGATGATGATGTATTGATGAGTGATTATCATGCTGTTTTAATGATGATGATGATGATGATGATGATGATGATGATGATGATGATATTGATGATGTTGATGATGTCAATGGTAATTATAATGTGTTAATACTACTACGATGGTGGTGATGATGACGATGATGATGATGATGATGACGACGACGATGGTAATGATAATTATGATGATGCTGATGATGCTGATGCTGATGCTGATGCTAATGCTAATGATGATTATATTAACCAATCAGTATCTAATCGTTCTCAATAAGGAGATGTGTGGACCTAGATGGTAGCCTCTGATCAAGCACTGCACTGTTAATTCCTTGTGCTCCACGTAAAAATAAATAGAATCTATGGAAATTAGATTCGCCCAAGTCAACTTGGGTATCTACATTTAAGCATTACATGTTCATGACTTGTAGCAATACAGACATGTTGTGTGTTTTCCCATTTATATCTTCGACATGGCGGCGTGAACAAAGAAAATGCAAATTTCGATACCCTTGAAGATCTTTATGATCTGACGGGTATTTTGAGCTAGCACATGGCCTTATATAATTGGGCTTAACGACCTTTACCCCGCTGTGAATAAAAAACAACAAAAACATGTCTACTCAATATTGGACCTGTTGTAGTTCTGACAGCTCTCTGGTCGACCAAGTTTTTAGAGAGACGCTACTGACCGAGTATTAAACAGCTTGCATTAAACGCAGGTGGTTGCTTAACTATTTCTCTCAAGAATATTAACGCAAAAAATAATGATGAAAAGAATATTGATTGAATAGAATAAATTTGATTTTATATTCATATCATGAAGAACGGATGTGATTTAAACTGTACACTCAGGTCAATATAAACAAAGCAGACCCATATCAGACAGATTCAGCAGAAGCTTCTGGTTTGCAGCAGCCAAGTAAGGGGTTAAAAGTAGAAAACAAATATCGTTTTGGGAGCTAACCTTTTTTTGCAAATACACTAGACCGACATTAGCAAGTCACCTGTTCGTACCCATAGCCTGGTCCTTTTGAATATTCATATAAGACGTAATGACACCACGGCTATGTATCAGCTGAACTTTTTATAAAGCCATGTGTTATAATATATATGATTATTTGGCATTGATAGAAACTGTAGAGTCAGGTCTATATAGTATAATTTGTAAACAAACAGAGCAGATCCTGATCAGACGGTTCCTACAGGCTACAGGGACCATCTGGTCTGGGTATACTCTGTTTGCAAATGCATGAAAAGGCGTTTATATGAGGGAAGGGTTAAAGCCTTTGTATACATGTACAGTAAACCCCCTCTAATGCGACTACTTAATGAATAAACATGGTTGTTATAAGCAGGTGGTTGCTTAATGCATGACAAAAGTAATCCTAGAGGAGCTTTCTGCATTACTTTTGTCCTGCTTTAAGCAACCACCTGCCTCTACTACCCAGAATTATACCTCTTTTAGGTGGTCGCATTAGAGGGGTTTAGGTGGTCGCATTAGAGGAATTTTACTGTATAGTACATGTAGTAGGGTCCGTCTGTTCAGTGGCTACTCTGTTTGTTTATTATCTAATTCTACAGTATCTGAAATGGCAAAACAACATTATCTTGTCCACGAGCATTTGTAAAAACAGTTAATGAATATTCATGAAGTGATGAATTCTTATAAATATTAATGAGGTAGGCTAAAGTGAAACCTTTCACCAAAATCAAACCATAATCTATAGCACAATTCCTGTTCTACCTGGAAAATAAAGCATGAGCATTTTAACCCTTTCCCTCATATAAACGTGTTTTCACGCATCTGCAAACAGAGTAGACCCAGATCAGACGGCTCCTAGAGGAGCCGTCTGATCAGGGTCTACTCTGTTTGCTAATAGAATATTAAAGATATGTGCATTTAGTTTCTAAAATAGCTACAATGCACCACCTTCTATATTTCATTATAACCTTATGTCCATTAATATTCAGTAGGTATTGAAATTTAGAATAAACATAGAACAGGAAAGGGTTAAGCAGATTCGAATACTATGGATCAATTGTGGATGAAGTTTGCAGACAGTTTGGATGCTGATAAACCATCGAGTAACTCGGCGTTTCATTTGGACCTAAACTGTTAGAGACTCAGACACTGCTTTCGTTTTTAAAAAAAAGCCAGTATAACAAAAATATATTTTTTAAGAATTGTAGCAGACGACAAATTTTCGCAGACGACAGTTACTTAATGTTAAAAGGGTTGAGCATGTTTATTAATTTTCTGTTAGTATAATTCTCTGTTGCCCCAGGGCTCTCTATCTGCTGTTACATGTACGTTATTTACAAACATGCATGTACAATACTCTCAAGAATGTATGTCACTCCACGTATAAGTAATATTACAAACAGTACACATACTTACATTTTTCGATACAACTCGTAAACGCTATGAAAAATGACACCATACAAAATCCAACCAAAAAGACGACACTTTTACCGCCCGCCATCCGGAGAGTTAAAAAGGTCAGACACTACAACGCTGTATCCCCTAATGCTTTACTTATTTTCCAAATTACCATCGTAAAACTCACACACTGTCGAAACTTTTGTGTGTATTGAGAAGTTTTGTCAACAACGAATCCTCGACTAAAATGAAATTTACTTATTCTAAATAAAGGCCATTGTCCACAGTATGGTTTCCGAATTGTTGCTTTTTACACAAAACAGAGAACCAGTCAGGACAGCTGTGGATAGGATTTCACATTGAACTAGTCAAACAAATAATTAAGTTTCGAAATACAGTCGACAGCGTGTAAATATCTCAGCCTTCATCAACCTTAACCTCATAATAGACCCACCCACATAAATGAAGGAAGAGTCCATTTATGAAATATTATTAGAGTTTTGAAAATATGCAGAGCTTATGTCAAATAATTATCAAAAAGATTAGTAACGGTTATATAAACATTGATACTTTTTCCAAATGTACACAAAAAACTGATTTTCATGAAATATTCTGGATTTATGGATCTCAAAGATGATGTCTTGATTATTCAATTTTGTAATCGGATTTTGCTACCTGATACGATCCGAAAATGATTGCAAAACAGCGTATCCCTACTAAATCTAGATAGACAATCACAACACACACGCATACAATACAGATCCAGATCAAACAGAATAGATCCAGATCAAACAGTATAGTCCAGATCAAAGGGCTCTATTAGAGACTCGTTTATACGGGTTTATACCTAGTTTACAACTCAAACTTCTTATTCAGTAATGATATTTACAAGTAAAACCTCTCTATAACGGCCATTGAATTACATCAGTTATTTGTGTTAAAGACAGGTGGCTGCTTAAAGCAAGGTGACCGTAAAACAGAACGCTCCTATAAGTAGCCACTTGCCCTAAATACCAACTAATTAACACAATTTAGTGGTCGTTATAGAGAGGTTTTACTTTTACCATTTCAATCATATAAACGCCTTTTAGCGCCTTTGCAAACATAGTCTACACTGCTTGCTTATGGTGTAATATAGGTCTGATTCTACAGTTTCTCTCATGGTTCCCATGACATAAAACTTGATCTGATTTATTTATGATGCCGTTATTTGATTTTCTTATATTCATATTCATGGGTTAATGGATTAATCGACGAACTTGAACTATTCAAGTGGAGGAAGGATCTATTTATGATACTAACCCGTTGAACTCTTAGCACGCTAAGTAATTTTTCGTCTGCAACAATTGTCGTCTGCTTCAATTCTTAAAATAAACTTTCTCTCATGGTTTTTTTTGCAAAAATATTGTCAAGATGACAAACAGTTTGGATCCTGATGAGACGCCGCATTATACGGCGTCTCATCTGGATCCAAACTGTTTGCATATGTAATTACAGTTTCGCTGCTAGCGTGCAAAGAATTAAATGCGGGAACGCACGCTCTGTCATTTGCAAACAGTGTAGACCCAGATCAGAGGACTCCTAGAGGAGCCCTCTGATCAGGGTCTGCTCTGTTTATCATTCCAAATCCTCTAGCAAATTTTACCCTTTCATACTGTATGGGCTCTTCCAGTAAACAACGATGGACGATTCCACTCTGAAAATTCAGCGTTGAAAGGATTAAGCTATTACGGGATAAGATGAGTAATAATTTCATGCACTATTTCGGATCAAGACCTACGAACAATGTGGGTAAGCAGGCGGCTAAAGCGTATGAATATAACATCTGAGATCGTGTTTCGGATAAAGATAAGATTTCACACAGGATTTTCACAGTTCACGACTTTAAAATGCATAATTATTCAAGATGGTTTGAGACTAGTCCACCAGAGAAGAGCTGGTGTTAATCAGTGGTTAGAGTGGCTCAATCAATTCTCATGGGGCAGGCTGTAACTCAGGTCAAGCTATTAGAATTACCCTTACGCACCTCGTTTAAATTGTTTGCAAATGAAAGTCAAAGAGAGAGAGGTGTAGAGAGGAAGAGAGAGAGAGACAGAGACAGACAGACAGACAGACAGACAGACAGAAACAGAGAGACAGAGAGACAGAGACAGACAGACAGACAGACAGACAGACAGACAGACAGACAGAGACAGACAGAGACAGACGGAGACAGACAGACAGACAGAGACAGAGAGACGGAGACAGAGAGACAGACATATACAGACAGAGACAGGCAGAGACAGACAGAGAGAGGCAGACAGAGAGAGAGACAGACAGAGAGAGACAAGGACAGACAGAGACAGACATGAAAGAGACAAAGAGAGAGAGAGACAGACAAACAGACAGATAGCCATAGAGAAATACGGGCGGACAGACAGACAGACAAACAGACAGAAAGACAAACAGATAGGGACAGAGAGAGAGAGAGAGAGGGAGAGAGAGAGACTGAGAGAGAGACTGCACAGACACAGATAGAGACATACAGACAAAGACAGACATAGAGAGACAGAGGAAAAGAGAAAGAGAGAGAGATGGACAAACAGAGACAGAGAGAGACTCACACATAGACAACCAGACAGATACACAGACGCATATAGACAGACAGGCAGAGAAAGACAGGGACAGACAGACAGAGAGATAGATACAGACAGACAGACAGACAGACCGAGACAGACCGAGAGACAGAGACAGAGTGGGCAGAGAGAAAAAGAGAGGCGTAGAGAGACACAGAGAGAGAGAGACACACACACATACAGACAGATATAGAGAGACAGACAGACACAAAGACAGTCAGAGAAACAGAGACAGACAAACAGAGAGAGACAGACAGACAGAGACAGACAGAGATAAAGAGAGAGTGAGAGAGTGAGAGAGAGTGAGAAACACATAGGCACAGAGAGAGTGAGTAGGACAGACAGAGCCTGAAAAAGAGTGAGACAGACATACAACCAGACAGACACAGACAGTCAGCCAGCTAGACAGACGGACAAACAGATGGACGGACGGACAGACATACAGACCGAGAGACAGAGAGATGGATTGACAGACAGTGACAAACAAAGATAGACAGAGACAGAGAAGATTGTGGAGAGACAGGGGCAGTGGGAGTGAGAAGTTGCAGAAGTGTGGGACAGAAAACATCGCTAATCTAGCGCGGATCTAAATTGTTTGCAAATGCTTAGTTAATCACGATAAGGCCGTTAGCCTGTTGATAAAAAAAAACAATGTAGCTGCTGCAACTCTAATTGACTGCATGTTTTATTTACTTTCCATTCGTTAAAACTTTTAAGAACATTAAATTTTGACCGAGTGTGAAACTGTTTGACATGCTGATAAGACGCCGAGTTATTCTAGGTCTCATCTGGATCTAAACTGTCTGCAAATGTAAGTTAGGTCGCGCTAAACAGTAGTCTGACCTTTGCTAAAATGTAGATGTCCAGAGATATTTCATGTCAAATTATACAGTGACATTTTTCTGTACCAGGAGTTACTAATTAACCCATTATCTAGTAGAGACGCATTTTAACGCCTTTGCAAACAGAGTAGACCCAGATAAGAGGATCTGTCTGATCTGGGTCTGATCCGTTTGCTTTTGGATGTGTACAGATTTGGTTCTAATTTCCGCCATGACCAAATCCCCCACCCACCATCCCTAGTGTTCATATATAATTATAACAATTACAGCATGTCATTATTGTGAACATGAATATTTATAAAGGTTAACCCATTCCCTCATATTGACGCATTTTGACGCCTCTGCAAATGTCCCTTTTTGAAACCATTGTGATAAACAGAGCATTCATAGGAGCAAATGCTCTATTTATCACAGTGGTTTCAAAACTACACAATTCTAAAATTTTCCTTATCTCTAGTTTATGCTCCTTTTCGGTAGATTTGTTCAAAGAGGTTGGATCTAAAAATAGCCTATGAGGGAATGGGTTAAGGATTAATATATCTAGAGCATAATACTGTAACTAACCGAGAGAGATCGGTCCAGCTTTAGTCCATGTGTCGTAGTGGGCGAATCCATGACAACCATAAACAGTTGCAAACAGTTACGATCCAGATGAGACACCGAGTAACGTAACATGACGTCTAATCAAGTTCCAAACTGTTTGACACTTTGAACGCATTTTGCAAAAGAAATGAAATGAATACTTACTTTACTTAGTGACAACTTTACGATGATGGTTAGAAAATATTTTGTAAACTGTTCGCTACAACTTCTTACAGTAGCTTCCTCGCCCATATATAGCATGGAAAGATTGTACAGTATTAAAGTATTTCTAATACGGTCACTCAAAGGGAATATAACTCTGGACTTTTAAAACAAGTAGTAGCTTAATACAAGACAGAAGTAATGCAGAAAGCTGCATCCACGTGCTTTAAAGATACCCGTGTTTAATAAAGTTTGTAGTTGCTTGAGCAGTCTTACACTAAATTCCCAGAATGCATGTAGGTATTCTTTCCGTATATTTATTAAAGAACCCTCTGTTTTTATAGACGCCTACGTTAATAAATTATATTGGTGCTATAGCAAGACCTCACTGTACAACCAAACCCAAAATGATACCTGATTTTGGTTTAAACATATTTTATTTTTGTAATTTACAAAGACCTGAATTTGGATCGAACACGGCGAAAAATTGTAATACTAGTCTGTCTTCCTTGGTACAGTAACGCCTCACTGATTTGGCATAATTTATAATTAACATAAATGAAGGGTAACAGTAATGCAGAAATCTCCCATGGGAGCTTTCTGCATAACTTTTGTCCTGCATTAAGCTACCATCTGTTTTAAAACTCCAGAATTTAGACTTCTTTTAAGCGGTCGTATTAGCGACACTACTGTATAAAGGATAGTGACCAACAATGGTGTCTTGGTTTTCTCAATTTATCCTAAAAAATATTGTCTGCTCAACGACAGATCCGATGCAATTATTTTTATTTCCTTCACTTTGATCAAGTTTTTTGAGAAACTGGTGTCTGAGTGTCAAACTACTTGGATCCTGGTTAGACGGAGACTTGATCAGCGTCTGATCTGGATCCAACTGTTTTCAAATGCGAGTTAGGTCGGAGATGGTGGGATAAAGGTTAATGTTTTATAAAACGGGAACATATCATGAATATAACGTGACCAGGACAATTTGCTTAATGACAATTTGTCTTCCAAAGCGATCCTCATAAAATATTCAGCCTGTAGAAGTCTATAAAAGTTATCTCCCTTAGTGTGGCAATGACATGTATAGTGGTGTACTTATTTGCAATAGCCCTACCCCTAATCTGGATCCAAACTATTTGCATAGTGCAAAAAGAGAGTATAGTTTTGTCTTATAACATTCTACCAGATAAAGACGCTTTATTGGTTCTTTTAAGAACAGAATAGACAAAGTCTAACGACTCCAGACAGAACCGTCTGACCAGATTCGGTCTGTTTGCTAATAAAATATTTCAGTTCCTGCCATGGCCAAACCATCGTGTGTTCGTAATGTCGTTATTACAATTCAACTAATTATTATTTATGATGTCATTATTTCTGAAGAGAATATTCATGATATACAGAGTTAAAACACAGAATTAGACGATTAGTAGTCGCTTTAGCATGATTTTACTGTATTTAGCTATGCCCATACTTGCGCTATTAGAAATCTTCGATGAATCAGTTATGAGTGTACAGACAAGTCCAATGTCGTATCATGTCTTTGAGTCTTTAACCTGAACAAAACTTGTCCATTCAAAAACAAAACAGCATATAACATGATTCTGCTTGCAACATGGCGTAAACTAAACCTCTACTACGCTGCGTTTATAAACATACAACTTACGTTTAACATGTAACTGATATAAACCGTTTCAAGTCTACAGCGTAGAGCCAATACATAGGAATAAGGAATGCAAGACAGGAAAAAAGAAAGAGAAGGAAACAAAGATAAGAAAGAAAGAAAATACAATAAAAAAGAAAGAAATACAGAAAGAAAAAAAGAAAGAAAAGAAAGAAAGAAAAAAGAAAAAAAAAGAAATAAACACTTCTACATCTGGAATGGCGTAATCATTTAAAAAGCAGGGCATTTAAAAAAAGAAAGAAAAGGAAACAATCTATATTCATAACTTCGGGACAAATGGTGTTATTAGGTAAAAATACTTATCAGATTGTATGTACATTCCGATGTAATTACAAATGAGCGTAACCTTTCGCTTGTGGAGAAACTTCTAGTCAGTAGAAAATGTTGCCAAGACCAATTACGATTCCTCCCTTTCTTTTTTTAAAGAAAATCCGTATGTCAAACAGCCTGGGTCCTGATGAGACACCGAGTTACCCAGCGTCTCATCTGGATCCATACCATTTGCACAAGTAGTCACGATTTCTCCAGTTGTGTTCGAAAAGTTAAACTCCTTTGACCTGAGCAGGTCATGCTGGCGACACCTAATATACCTTAGACTTTTCTTACACAGTATTCGATCTACTGCGCGCCTTCTCTTCCTTTGATCAGGAACCAAACCGTTTGATATCAGTGTAGACACATTAGAGATACCGTAATGCATCTTTGGTGTAATCAATTCCAATATACAACTAACTCCGTAACTTTTGGCTTGCTGAGCAAATTATTTTTCCATAACTTTTCAAAATGCTAGCTATAATTAGTATGTCTACAAAAAAGGCCCACAGGGCGTCAAACAGTGGGGATCCTGATGGGACGCCGAGTTACTCGGCGTCTCATCTGGATCCAACCGTTTGCATAGGGAATCACTCATCCGCCCACATCAGGCTAAAGGTTAACCTGACAGAGGCGCCTTTTCACCCGTTTTCTTCATATAAATGCCTTTCTATGCATTTGCAAACAGAGTAGACCCAGATCAGATGGCTCCTATAGGAACCGTCTGATCCTGGTCTGCTCTGTTTGCTTATGGTGTAATTTAGATCTAACTATTCAGTTTCTGCATTAGCTAATACATCCTATGTACACATGTCATTATAAATTCAACTAATAAATATTCGTGATGTTATTTGTGTGCGTGAAGTTGGCAGGCAGTTGGTTATTGAATTTTCAGCTGTCAATTGGTTATTCGTAAAATATAAGAATTGAATGAATAAACTGCAAGGTTCTCTACTGAATTTTCAGCTGTCAGTTGGTTATTGAAATTCCAGCTGTCAGTTGTTTATTGAATTTTCAGCTATCAATTGGTAATTGAATTTTCAGCTGTCAGTTGGTTATTGAATTTTCAGCTGTCAGTTGTTTATTGAATTTTCAGCTATCAATTGGTAATTGAATTTTCAGCTGTCAATTGGTTATTGAACTTTCAGCTGTCAGATGTTTATTGAATTTTCAGCTATCAATTGGTAATTGAATTTTCAGCTGTCAGTTGGTTATTGACGTTTCAGGTGTCAATTGGTTATTCGCAAAATATAAGAATTGGGGGAATAAACTGTCAGCAGGAAATTGGTTATTCAGCCGTAAATTCAAAAAGGTAACAGAGGCGAATTTTCAGCTGGTTCTGGCTGTCAGTTGGCTATTCAACTGGTTATTCGTCAAATATCTAAATCTGGCGAATAAACTGCCAGCAGGAAATTGGTTATTCAGCCGTAAATTCAAAAATGTAACAGAGGCGAATTTTCAGCTGGTTCTGGCTGTCAGTTGGTTATTCAACTGGTTATTCGTCAAATATCCGAATCTGGCGAATCTACTGCCAGCAGGAATTTGGTTATTCAGCCGTAAATTCAAAAATGTAACAGATGCGAATTTTCAGCTGGTTCTGGCTGTCAGTTGGTTATTCAACTGGTTGGTCGTCAAATATCCGAATCTGGCGAATCTACTGCCAGCAGGAAATTGGTTATTCAGCCGTAAATTCACAAATTTAACACATCCGAATTTTCAGCTGGTTCTGTCTGTCAGTTGGTTATTCAACTGGTTATTCGGTAAATATCCGAATCTGGCGAATCTACTGCCAGCAGGAAATTGGTTATTCAGACGGAAATTCAAAAATTTAACACATCCGAATTTACAGCTGGTTCTGGCTGTCAATTGGTTATTCAACTGGTTATTCGTCAAATATCCGAATCTAACTAATATACTGCCAGCATGAAATTGGTTTTTCAGCCGTAAATTCAAAAATGTAACAGATGCGAATTTTCAGCTGGTTCTGGCTGGCAGTTGGTTATTCAACTGGTTATTCGTCAAATATCCGAATCTGGCGAATCTACTGCCAGCAGGAAATTGGTTATTCAGCCGTTTACGGCTGAATTACCAATTTCCTGCTGGCAGTATATTCACAAGATTCGGATATTTGACGAATAACCAGTTGAATAACCAACTGACAGCCAGAACCAGCTGAAAATTCGCAACTGTCAAATTTTGAATTTACGGCTGAATAACCAATTTCCTGCTGGCATTAGATTCGCCAGATTTAGATATTTGACGAATAACCAGTTGAATAACCAACTAACAGCCAGTACCAGCTGAAAATTCGTATATTCTATATAAGAGAAAGTCAAATAACTCTCGGGTCATCATTATATAGAATATACGAAATTTCAGCGTTATCTCAAAACGCCCTAAGCTTTGTTTTTTCGGCTCCAAATGTTACAAAACGTCAATTTAGGGACATTTAACTTATTTTAGACATATTTCACGAGCCTAATGCCTGTGTCCAAATCTGGTTACTAATAAGAAAGGTTTCCAATCACCAGCTATTTGATCAGTACAGTTTTTGCGATTCCAGTTGTAAAGATTCAGAAAAGTAGATGGATACCTGGTTACAGTAGCCTATAGGGCACCCACAAAATGTTTTTTGTCATTAAGTTTTCCCTTAACCATTAACCCCATGAATACGCCTTTGCAAACAGAGTAGACTCAGATCAGAGTCTGTTCTGTTTGGGTATGATATAAAATAAATAGGATCCTACAGTTCTGTCATGGCAAAACATCCCCATATTAATGTGCCATTATGAATCTACTGATTAATATTCATGATGTCATTATTCCTTTAGCCTGCTATGGGCGGATGAGTGAATACCTATGCAAACAGTTTGGATCCAGATGAGACGACGAGTAACTCAGCGTCTCACCAGGATCCAAACTGTTTGACACCCTGATTGCATTTTGGTAGATAAATTGATTATAGCTGAATTTTGAAAATATAGTAGGCGAAATATTCTGTAAAAATAATTTGCTCAACAGGCTAAAGGTTAAATGAATATTCCTGTAGTAATGGGTTAACTGAAAATTCGCCTCTGTTACATTTTTGAATTTCCGGCTGAATAACCAATTTCCTGCTGGCAGTATATAAGTTTGATTCGGATATTTGACGAATAACCAGTTGAATAACCAACTGACAGCCAGAACCAGCTGTAAATTCGGCTGTGTTAATTTTTGAATTTACGGCTGAATAACCAATTCCCTGCTGGCAGTAGATTCGCCAGATTCGGATATTTGACGAATAACCAGTTGAATAACCAACTGACAGCCAGTAACAGCTGAAAATTCGCCTCTGTTACATTTTTTAATTTAAAACTGAATAACCCATTTCCTGCTGGCAGTAGATTCGCAACAATCGGATATTTCACGAATACCCAGTTGAATAACCAACTGACAGCCAGAACCAGCTGAGAATTCGCATCTGTTACATTTTTTGAATTTACGGCTGAATAACCAATTTCCTGCTGGCAGTAGATTCGCAAGATTCGGATATTTGACGAATAACCAGTTGAATAACCAACTGACAGCAAAAACCAGCTGAAAATTCGACTGTGTTAATTTTTTGAATTTACGGCTGAATAACCAATTTCCTGCTGGCAGTATATTACTTAGATTCGGATATTTGACGAATAAACAGTTGAATAACCAACTGACAGCCAGAACCAGCTGAAAATTCGCAACTGTCAAATTTTGAATTTACGGCTGAATAACCAATTTCCTGCTGGCATTAGATTCGCCAGATTTAGATATTTGACGAATAACCAGTTGAATAACCAACTGACAGCCAGAACCAGCTGAAAATTCGCAACTGTCAAATTTTGAATTTACGGCTGAATAACCAATTTCCTGCTGGCAAGAGATTCGCAAGATTCGGATATTTGATGAATAACCAGTTGAATAACCAACTGACAGCCAGAACCAGCTGAAAATTCGCATGTGTTACATTTTTGAATTTCCGGCTGAATAACCAATTTCATGCTAGCAGTATATTCGCCAGATTCAGATACTTGACGAATAACCAGTTGAATAACCAACTGACAGCCAGAACCAGCTGTAAATTCGGCTGTGTTTAATTTTTGAATTTACGGCTGAATAACCAATTTCCTGCTGGCAGTTTATTCCCCCAATTCGTATGTTTTACGAATAACTAATTGATAGCTGAAAAGTCAATAACCAACTGACAGCTGAACATTCAATTGCCAATTGATAGCTGAAAATTCAAAAACCAACTGACAGCTGAAAATTCAATAACCAATTGATAGCTGAAAATTCAATAACCAACTGACAGCTGAAAATTCAACAACCAATTGATAGCTGAAAATTCAATAACCAACTGACAGCTGAAAATTCAATAACCAATTGATAGCTGAAAATTCAATAACCAACTGACAGCTGAAAATTCAATAGACAACCGCCAATATCCAACTGCCTGCCAACTTCACACACATATGTTATTTATTATATGAATATTGAGCAGGGAACGCGTAAATGTCTTTGCCAGCAGAACCGTCTGATAAGGGTCCCTCTTGCGTATGGAACAATAATGTAGATATGATTCTACAGTGTCTGCCACAGACAAAACATCACTTGTTCACGGTGCCATTATGATAATTCAGTTTATTGATAGTCATTTTGATTTAATGAATATTCATCAGGTAAAGGGTTAAAGGTAGAAATAATAGGCACACTAGTAGAAAAAAAAACTTTTACTGAATGAGACCTGGGGTCCAAGGTTACAAAACTTCTGAGTCTGAGTCTGAGATCATTCTCAAGTATCTGATTGGTCAGATTCTGAGCAAGCTCAGAATCTGACCAATCAGATACTTGAGAATGATCTCAGACTCAAGCAAAAAGCTTTATAACCTCGGGGCCTGATTGGCCGTAAAAAATATGCCGGGAATCACGCCAACAGCTCGGTAGGAGATCAGGAGCCATATGTGTGTCACTCGGTTAACAGTTTTGAATAAAATAAAGTTTTAATAAACAAAACAACTACAGATCTAAGTAAGTCGAAACTATCTAAAAGTTCTAATAGACTATAATACTTTTTCAAGGATTTAGCGGCCAGGTATTGTCTCGATGGTGACACATTTTTTCACAATGGTCCATGATATGGTATGTCTTTGGTTTTGTAGAGATTTAAAAACCTTTACACATGCATACTCGTGTGAGAATTAATGTTTGCATGAATAATAATCAACTTAATATTTATACTGGCATATGAACAGGAAAATGTTGGCCCTGGTAAAAAGTGTAGACTCAGATCTATATAGATCCAAATACAAACAGAGCAGACCCAGCATTAAGCTGTCACCTGTTCCCAAGACCGGTATTTATAATTAAATCTAACATCCGGTCGAGAGGGGCTTTACTATATCCATACATATACAGTAAAACCCTTTCCACCAAACGCAGGTCAAATTCTGAGTCGGAGAGCGAGTTGTTAGCTAATGCAGGTCAAAAAAATCAGAAAGCTCCCAATGAAGTTATCTGCATTAATTTTGTCCTGTAGTAGGCAGTTACACTCTATTGTTTAAACAGCACATTGTCATTTAAATATATTCCTAATAAAGATACGCCTTTTAACGCCTTTGCAAACAGAGAGCATCCATGCAGCTCCTATAGGAGCCGTCCAATCATGGTATGTCCTGTTTGTTTATAATATAATATAGATCGTTTTGCCAGAATAGTATTTAGATTAAAACCGTATTCCTTCATTCAAAGCACCTATACCCTTTACCTGATAGAGACGCCTTTGCAAATAGAGTAGACCATTATCAGATTGACCCACTGGCACTTTATCGAAAAAGTATATTAGTGTGTAATATAATAGTCATATAAATAAAGTTAATAAACTATAGTCTTTTTCGATCAAGTGCCAGTGGATTGACCCTATTGGAGCCGTCTGATCAGGATCTGCTCTGTTAATAAATCTCATTCTACAGTTTCTGCCATTATAAGAAATTTTGTTGTACAAAGTGCCATTATAAAACTTATTTCATTAATATTCATGATGTCATTATTTCTTACATGAATATCCATGGAATAAATTGTTAAAGCATGTTTTACTGTACAATGTTCATATTTCTGGTATACATGTATTATCCCAGCGATCATGTAGGAGCCACGCGATACACAGGTGTTCCTTTCAGGCCACTGCCAGGACATCTCAGAAAAGGAGACAATTATAGAGTACATGTACATCTCAAAGATAAGGACACCATCATCGATAGTTTCTCTGTTCTTCCAGACAAATCGATTCCTACAGAACAATCATAGTGATAATTGGCGAACATGCCACGCTTGATAGGTGTCTAAATCAATTTTTCAATTATTTAAATGTTTATCTTAGAGAAGGATGTTAACCTGCGTCAGAGGAATAATGATTTTGTAATGTGAGCAAGCATCTGTGATTGTTTTACCGCTTGTCCTGTTATTAAAAAAAAGACGTTTGCCCAAACTCTTTTCTGGTGCAGTTTTTACTTGTCTTTGATTCATGCATGCTTTTAAAAACTGTTGACAGAGTGTATGGAATAATCTGGATCCTGATGAGAACTTGGGTTTCACGGTGACTAAGGTCTAGATCCATACAGTCTGTAAATGTCAGTCAGGCTACGATAGGTATAGTAGAGCTATAAATACGCCTTTCTACGCCTTTGCAAACAGAAAAGGCTCAAGTCATATGGCTGTTGTAGGAACCATCTGATCAGGGTCTGCTCTGTTTACTTACGTCATAATATAGATATGAATCTACAGTTTCTACTATAAATAGATCTTCCCGTGCTCGGGTGCCATTAGAAACTAATCTAGTTGATAGTAATTATGTCATTACTTCATACACAAAATTAATATTCATGGAGTAAAGTGTGGGGAGGTCCCGGTAGTCAAGAGCTGTTCAGTAGACAGAAACAAATGAATGATGCCAGGAGTAGAGCAGTGTTGTAATGGAAATTAATGGATAACCTTAATCGGGTGTTATGTTGATGTCGGATTCGTATGAAATTAATTAACACTTTGTTTCGTGAATGTTCATGTAATAAATAAAATGCATCATGAATATTGATGAGTCTTTTAATGGTACATGAACACAGGAGCGTTTGGCAATGCCAGAAACTATAGAATTATATCTTTATTATTTCATAAGCATACAGAGCAGACCCTGATTAGACGGCTTCGGTTGGAGCCCTCCGATCAGGGTCTACTCAGTTTTGCAAATGCGTATAGAAAGATGTATTTATGGAGTAGAGGATTAAGAGTGTCCGATAATATTCCTTTACCAGATACAGACACCTTTTGACGCATTTGCAAACAGAGTAGACTCAGATTAGACGGCTCCCGTAGGAGGCCTCAGATCAGGGTCTGCCCTGTTTGCTTATTGGATGATATAGATCTGATTCTACAGTGACTGTCATGGCCAAACTTTTTTGTGTTTATATGTCATTGTATAATGATTACCTCATAAATATTCATGATGTTAATATTTCTTATATTAATATCAATTAGGTAAATATTTAAAATGTGGTTTTACTTACTGCCATGCACTTTGATATGAGGTTAACACTTAAACTTGTGGTGTTGAAAATAGACATCACTGAATTAACTAAATGTAAGACCAATTTTACAGTGTGTTGTGTAAACCTTTAATGTAAATAAATGTCTCTATTATTAACTTAATTACTGAGTAGGCACTCATCATTCTCAAACAATGCTTGGTGAATTTGCAGTCGAATCGAGATGATCAAGTCAATTGTATCTCAACTAAAGCATTGAAATCTATAATATAAGTTGTCTTATAATGTTATTGTGAAAATATAACTTACTATTACACACAGCATATACATATAAAAGGATACAAAAAGGTTTAAAGGAGCGTACTCATATATAAAAATCGTCATTTCTCCATCATACCCTATGTTATGATCACTCTTTAGAACCGTCTCGGAGAGACGATTCTAAAGAGTGGTCATAGCATAGGGTTTGGTGGTGAAATAAAGGAGTGATTTTTGAAAATGTTTAAATGTACGCACTTTACCTGGACTTATGAGTGCAGAAATAATTTGGGAACTTTATGTATTACTTTCGTCCTTACAGACCAAGACTTACACCTCGTTTGTTTAGTAGTTGCAGTATGGCATATCTGTATGACATCACTGTATGACATTACTGTATGACGTCATACAATCACTGTATGACATCACTGTATGACATCACTGTATGACATCACTGTATTTCAAGTCCTTTTTACGACAGTCGTTATCGACGTTAATCCTGTTTTGACCCTTTCCCTGTTTAACATTCATGAAATAAATAATGATGGCATGAGTACTAATGAGCTGATTTTTATAATGGTATACATGTATGTGCAAAATAATGTTTGGTATAAAAACAAACTGTAGTCAGATCTATAATAATGTCGTAAGTAAACAGAATAGGCCCTGCTTAGATGGATCCAACTGGAGCCGTCTGATGTTGATCTACTCTGTTTGCGAAGGTGTGAAGAGGAGTTTGTATGGTGATGGTGGAAAGAGTTAAAGCACCATTAAATAGAAATATAATTCTGATTCTATAAGACAGGTGGTAACTTAATGCAGGGAATAAATACATTGTAATGCAGAAATCTCCTAGAGGATCTTTCTGCATTATTTTTGCCCTGAATTAAGCAATCTGTTCTTCAAGACTTATTGCTTGAACTATATTTTAATTTACTCGTATCACATAAGTATCGAACTGCAGAAATTATCGTTAAGTTCTAAAATATGGCTGTCGCAATTTCAAAGTCGTACGATCTATCTATCGTAAGGCAGCGCTCTAAACAGGAACTCCGGTGGAATTACCAGTAGTCCACCCATCATCACCACATATAAAACAAGGTCTTGTCATGTGCAATAATACTAATGCAGTGATTGATCTAGGTCTACACAGTTAACAGTGACACTGTGATTTCTTACCGTGGTGTGGCTCAAAAGATAGGCAACTTTAAATACTTGCTCAACAGAAGTCCATGTAAGAAATAATGATAGCATAGGTGTTAATTAGCTGATATTTTGTAATGACATATGAACACAAGAAACCTTGACCCTGGCAGAAAATGTAGAATCAGATCTATATTATTCCATAAGCAAACAGAGCAGACCCTGATCAGACGGCTCCTACAGGAGCCGTCTGATCTGGGTCTACTCTGTTTATACATGCGTGAAAAAGGCGTCTCTATGGGGTGTATGGTTCAGTTCGTCATCACTCATCAGATTAGGAGAAATATCGCCGCGTATCACCGAAAAGAATTCCAATAATGATTACAAATGTTACTGAACTTTGGTTTTATCCGATCATTGTTGTTTTCGTAATACCCAATTCATTAAATATACAGATTACTTCAGGATTTAGCTTGCTTTGGTTTAGACATAAATCCCCTGTATTATTATTGGCGGCGCGGTCAAGACTATAACCATTTTTTAAGCTGTTTTTATTTATGGCAGTTATAGGTGGACGGAATTCGTGACATTCAGTTAGTGCGACAAAGTGAAATATTCAAACTTAGGAGTTTTGTGATTTGATATATTGATAGATGGAATATGAGAGAAAAGTGACAGTGGTAAAATCAATGTTCGAATGGTAAAACTTGTCTACACAGGGTACTAAACAAAACATACGTGTTTAAGGCAGGTAGATTATAGCTTAACCCATTCCCTCATATTGACGACTTTTGACGACTCTGTAAAAGTCATTTTGTGAACCATTGTGATAAATAGAGCATTTGCTCCTATAGGAGCAAATGCTCTATTTATTACAATGGTTTCAAACTACAAAATCTAAAATTTTCCTTTTCTCTAGTTAATGCTCCTTTTCGGTAGATTTATTCAAAGAGGTTGTATCTAAAAAAAAAAAGCCTATAAGGTAATGGGTTAACGCGGTGGTAACTTAATGCAGGAATAATTTTTTACACAATTTCCTCACTTTGGTTTTGCATTAAGCAGACGCCTGTTTTAACGCATTTACACACAGAGTAGACTCATATAAGACGGCTCCTGTGGGAGCCGTCTGATCTGGGTCTACTCTGTTTGCTTATGGAATTTTCTGAACTATGGATCTGATTCTACAGCTTCTGTCACGGCTAATTATTCCTATGCTCTTATACTATTATAAAAGTACACAAATGAGTCAAGCAGGAAACACCACATACAGAACAAACAGTAGCCCGAACAGCAACATGTAATTAATATTCATACTGTAATTATTTCTTACTTGAATATTCATCAAGTAAAGGTTTAAGGGGCAGTTTTAGAGATGTTTTGTGTTCAGTGACAGTGTGTGCACAAGATAAAGCCATACATTCTGTAAACATAGCCGGGGTATGTCAAGGACCGGTGACATGCTCTATGCAAACTTTGCTGAAAGCCCTCGATTTAAGAGGCATGCATAATGATAACAAAGTCATATTCATCTACCCTGTATCTGATATATACGCGTTTTCATGCCTTTGCAAATAGGGTAGACCCAGATCAGACGTCGCCTGTAGAAGCCGTCTGATCTGGATCTTCTCTGTTTTCATATGGAATAAAATAGATCTGAATAATCTGATTCTACAGTTTCTGCCAAAGTCAAACTATTCTATATCTATGTGCTATTGTGCGAATTCAGCTAATAAATGTGGGTGATGTCATTATATCTTACACGAATATTCATGAGGTTTTGGGTTAAGAGTGAATTCGACTTTTGTGTTTAAAAGAGAGACGACTCGGGGTTTTCTGCAGTATTGCTTGTTCCACTTTGATAAACGTGCAGATCAAATGTGTGAATACCCCTTTATGGGAAGAATGCAACTAAATAGTGAATTAAATAAATAATGCATGTATATATATATACGTGTACATTGATCAGAAAGGTTTGCACCATTTTTGTATCGTTTGAACTTAAAAGTAGTACAAAATGAATTTAAATATTTATTATAAGGACTTAGATGAACAATCTTGATGTGTAAGTAAAGAAAGGGATTGTTGCTCCGAAAATTTGGACTATATACATTTGTAATATATAGTGAAAGGTGCTTGATTTAGAGACAATGTCGCTAGTGTCTTCTACTGTGCTTATTTACTGGCTGGCTAATTCGGCTCATTCCACTGGCAAACAGTGAACTCAGACCAAATGCCAATCAATTGCAACCCCACAGCAATGATGTTTAAAAGTTACAAGTTCACTCTTGCCGAAATCAGGATTTCTGTACTTCATATTGAATAAACTTTGAAATTCAAGGTGATACCTCTCAAATTAAATGGGTTATCTATAAACAATATTACTTATATTATTTTCCCTATCTCCTATTTGTATAGAATATGCTATTTCCATACACGAAACTTGTAGATAGCCGTTTTCCTTCATTGTGACTGTACTGCTGTAATCTACAAGTTACTCGTGCATTAAAGCTCTCCAGAATAGGGCTGTGAAGTTCTTTCTGGACACTGTAAAATACACACCCACTGTGGCCGGTGCGGGTGATATTGTGTGGTTACAACCATTTTCACGCCAGTGGAAATCTGCTTGCATGCTGTGGCACCGATTGGTAAACATGAATATTGTCAGAAGAAATCGTAAGATTTTTTACTTGCGTCTGAAACAAATCTCTTTGTCATGTAAAAACTGTTGTTATTCAGTTAAACATATGTTTTACAAATTAGATCTTGTTGCATTATATAATGAATGTCGTTCCTACAATGTTAGATATGGAACAGAGAAAGTAATAAGTAAATTAACGTTGCGACACATGTATGACTGGCAAATGTCTCACAGTCTGTTGACAAAGAAGTTAGCTGTAGTGGAAACGGTAGCGACAAATTAAGATTTTATCGTCTGATTAACCCATTTGCTCCCAGTGGATTCTTCTATGTTTATATATTGAATTAGTCCATTTTTTATCTAAGGGGTACCTGGCCTAGATTTTCAATTTCGTTTTGTTTTATATTGAAATTCCTATCAGCAAAGAGTGTAGACTCTAATCAGACGCCGCATTATGCGGCGTCTGATCAGAGTCTACACTGTTTGCCTACGTCCTATATATGGGATCGTGGGAGCAAATGGGTTAAACGTTTTATAAGGCTGAGTATTATTATACATTAAATATGCCGTTTACACACGGAGCAGCTTTCGCGAAGTTTAGATGCGGAGTTGTGCCTATAAAGATAGAGACTGGTAGGTACATCGGTCAACCATTAGCCTCAAGGGTATGTCCGTTCTGTAAAAACTGTGTTGAGGACGAACAACATGAATGGTATTGTGCAATTTCTGTTGTTTATTATTTGATGTATTGCTGTGATACTGTACAATGAAGAAATTTAGATAACGATTAAATACTGTATGCTATATTTAGATGTTAAAGCTTCTTGCATAACGCGAGACGCGTTATGCCAGAAGCTTTAACATCTAAATATAGCATACAGTATTTATACTTTGCATAATTTTGAAATAAAACCTCTCAAATCCGATTAACGAAAGAAAAGTAATCACGGTAACCACATGTGGAGTGTGTAGAACAACAGCAATCATCGAACACAAAAAGCGTGAAAACTATTGCTTGTCGTGACACCGCGACGCTCGAATTATCGCTCCAAACTAAGGTAATTATTTGAACGACGGGATCAGACGTGCATTTGATGCACATTGAAAATAAAAAATCTGTGAGAACGTAAGTTTTTATCAAATTATTCCGCTATTTCGAAAGACTGATTTCGATTTTTTTGTGTTTTGACTGCATGTTACTTTAGAAATAGTTCCAAAATCAAATTCAAGAAATTATGACATGAATGTTGAATAGGCTTAGCTGAATTTTATAATGACATTTGAAATCAGGATTTCTTGTTGACAAAAAATAGAAATTGTAGAATCATATTATATATGATTTCATAAACAACAGAGGCGTCTGATATTGGCTTACTCTGGTTGCAAAGGGTTATTTATTGTCAGATGTTGTTCAAACACGTATAATCATAATCATTGTTTTATCTATCTAGCGTTTTTACCGAAACCAGTCAGCATGAAAGGAAACAGAGACATATACAAGCAGAAAAATAAGCACATTATATGCATACATACTATAATTATATTATTTAAAAAAAACGATTAAAAGGGTAAGTTATCCATAGCCATATATCATATTACTATCGAGTTGCAGTACTATGGCTAAACTTCAATATGAAGAAAAATAAAATTGACAATGATTAACTAACCCTTTCGTTTATGAGCACTTAATCATGAACTGATCACTTCAAGAACATTCATCAACATATTTTAAAGGTAAATTAGTCAAGGGAATTTTTGGCTTTGACAAAAAAGATCGAATCTCTATAGGTTCATAAGCAAACAGAGCCGACCCTGACAACACGGCTTCAACAGGAGCCCTGTGATCTTGGTCTACTCTGTTTGTTAAGGCGTGAAAAGCGTTTATATGATGGAAAGGGTTAAGAAAATCCAATAAAACCCTCATAAACTTTAGATGGTTGAATGTATCTAAGATATTAATACATAAGAAAAAATACATGGGTTTTAAAACAGGAAATCAAAAGATCTATAACTGTACAGGCCAAATAGTGCAGACAGAAACTGTGTCAGCTACTAACAATAGTATTATTATCCTAATTAAAATACTTGGGTAGATAATTTGGCAGCTGTTAGCGAGTCATACGGTGTATGAATTGCCAATTCATCGCTTGAGATAGTAGGAAATACGTGTGCTTACGTATATAACAGGGGAGAAAAAAGAACATTGTTACACCTTAAAACCTATTGTGGATTTCATGTGTTGGGTGTGTGATGATAGCGAAGTTCGAACTACATGTAATTAAATGTGAATGTTTCTCAATATGTAAGGCTTAACCCTTAGTTTAGGCAAACATTTTCATGGAGTAAAGGGTTAACTCCTTCGCTGCCAAAATATTGTCGACAGCAAAATTTGTCGTCTGCTACAATTTTTGTCTGTTTCATTTTCGCCCCTTTTCTTTTGTAAACATTACCACAGTAACAAACATTTAGGATCCTGGTGAGACGCTGAGTTACTCGGTGTATCATCTGGATTCAAACTGTTTGCATATAGGTAATCACAGATGCGACACTGGCAGCGAAAGAGTTAAACAGAGTGGTATTTCCATAGATTCGTCTGAAATAAAGGAAGACATTCTTAGATCAAAGATACAGAACCCAGGCACGCGAAGGAAAACAATAGACAAGAAATACGCCGACATGGAGAAACGGGATTTAAAGTGTATTTATTTTCATGATAAACGCTGGTTCACCATTCGAGTACCATAAAGCTGTTATATTGGGATTACGGTGTTGATGGGTGGAAAGAAGTGATTTTCAACAACATAAAGTGGGATCGATTCGACCCGTGGACGCGCCATCATGGGGTCGATGTACATGTGTGACGGTTTAGTGGATGGAAATTTACTTTCTGTGGGGTATAAGAAGTACTGGCCAGTACATTCCAAAGCAAGGGAGATGGGGAACAGAATGCAAATGGATTCTTTCAGGCCAAGGTAAGAGAAACATATTTTAATTTTAACTATTATTATACTAAGCGCGATCTGGCTGGCATCTGCCAACAGTTTGGATCCTGATGAGACGCCGAGTAACTCGATCAATAGTTTTTCTAAAGCTTGCACAAATCGAAAGTACGATAGAACCTGTCTTAAGCGACCATTCATTTATTGAACATAGGAGACTTCAAAAGCAGGTGTAGGAGCTTTCAACATTACTTTAGACTTGCATTAAGCTGTCACACGTGTTTCTAGATATGCGTAGAAATACATTTTGTAGCAATTCTGTATTGTAATTTTGGAAGGACCGAACTTTTAGTTCGAATTATCCTATGTTCGAGTTATCCGAGTTCGAGATATCGAAGTTAAACTGTAACAAATTGACTTATTCATTGAGCGGGGAGATTGGCTGTCTGCATATTTAGGATAATTACGGACTTTTATCTTTATCTATCTACATGTAATTCCAGATAGTACCGAAATAAACACAAACTGATTTTTGAGTGACTCTAATTGGTCAGAATTTTCAAATCTGTTAACCATTTGCCGGATGAATATTCATGTAAAAAACAATAAAATAATGAATATTTATTTTCTGGATCTATTTATAATAGCATATAAACATGCGATTGTTTGGCAATGGCGGTGACTGTAGAATCAAATTTACAACCGTCTGATCTGGGTCTGTTCTGTTTGCACAGGCGTAAGAGGGCATTTCTTTTATTGAAAGGATTGATCTTTTAATCTCTAAACGTTTTACAACTCAAAGTTTGATTATTTCTTATCTGTCTTACGATTGACAAAATGTCATATATTTTCTTAATTATGAGTTGACTTTAATAAGCGTTATGACACGAAATCAATAACACCTGTTTCGCTTCATTCGAAAATCAACTCTTTGACCACAAAGTAATTGACGTCTGCAAATATCGTCGCCTGCATATGCCGTCTGCAAATAGTGCGCACTGCCACTATTCCCATGACTATACATTTCTTAACTACAGTTGAACTTCGATATCTCGAACTCGGATAACTCGAACATCGTGATAACTCGAACAAAAAGTTCAGTCCTTCCAAAACTTACAATACAGAATTGCTCTAATAATGTATGCCTACAGATATCTAGAAACACATGTGACAGTTTAATGCAGGTCTAAAGTAATGCTGAAAGCTCCTACAGGAGCTTTCAGCATTGCTTTAGACCTGTATTAAGCTGTGGCCTTGAGAAATTGTTCAGATTCGAAATCGGATGACTCGAACTTCTGTTATCTCGAACTAATTTGTATGGTCCCTTGAAGTTCGAGTTATCGAAGTTCAACTGTATACTGTCACCATTTTCCTCATACAAATCCTTTTCCACGCATTTGCAAACAAGTAGACCCTAAGCAGACGGCTGCCGTGGGAGCTTCCTGATCAGGGTATGTTCTGTTTGCATATGAAATTATAACACACACGACTCTACAGCTTCTACGAATACAAAAACATCATGTGCACATTATGCCATTACAGAAAACCAGCTAATAAATATTCATTATTTCTTACATGAATATTCAATTGGGAAAGGGTTAAATGCATTTTCAGAGTGTCGATCAGTATAGATCCTGATGAGACACCCGCGTAATTATGCGATTTAACCATTTCCCTGTTCTATGTTTATTTCAAATTTCAATACGCACTGAATATTCATGGACAAAATAGTTATAATGAAATATAGAAGGTGGGACATTGTAGTCATTAAGAAAATAACGAAAGAGGTCTAATAAATTCCACTGGCAAACAGAGCAGACCCTGATCAGACGGCTCCTATAGGAGCCGTCTGATCTGGGTCTACTCTGTTTGCAAATTCGTGAAAACACGTTTATATGTAACTCTGCCCGAACTGGTTACAAAGACCAGCGTTAAAACAGTTCGAATCTTTATTAGACGACGAGTTCAATGACACTTCAAATAAATCCAAACGGGACTGCGTTCAGTTTACTGTAACAGCTACACTTTAGGCAACTATTAGCAACGTTTCAGACCGAAATGTTGCGTTTATAGCAGGTTATCTCATGTAATCGCAGCATTTTCGGTCTGAAAAGTTGCGAACAGTTTCATAACACTGCAACAGTTACTGTTAACTTAACACAAGACTGAGATGCATGTAAAACAAAACAGGCTTACAAAGCTAGTTCGTTCTGCTTTCATTTAATTCTTTGACACGCTAAGCAATTGTCGTCTGAAAGCAAAAAAAATGTCATCTGCTTTAAAGCCTTTTCAAGATTTTCTTCCAATGTTAAAAATAAAACATCACAGAGGTGTAAAACAGACGGCCTGGTCCAATTTGTCTGCATAATATATTTCATATTCGCCAAACGCGTGCAAAAACTCAAGCTAACAAAGCTGTTGAAGTTTCAATTGATTTCAAATATACAACATAGACAAGGCAAAATCAACACTTGAAGTATACAACTGAACCCAATAAGTACACTTCTGCAGTACTTGACTCTCTGCTTGAACTTGAGAAAGATTGCGGAAAAAATCAAAGCACTAAAAGGCCTACCAAATCGTCATGCCTGTGTGTTTATGTTTTCCATAACCATTTCACCACCAATGTCGCAAAAATGCAACACGACAAATGGTGCAGTCCAAAATCAGACGCCGCCTTGATGAGGGACTTCACTTTTTGTCTCAATCTCTCGTTCTAGATCTGTGGTTTATTCCTTTGAACTCTGTATTTATTTATCTCTGCACCGAAAGGGATAACCCTTTATCTGATAGAGACACATTTTAACACATTTTCAAAGAGAGTTGAACTGTCTGAAACGGGTCTGCTCTATTTGCTTAAGATTTAGTGTTGATCTAAATCAACAATTTCTGCAATTGTAAAAACCGCTGTGTGTTCATTTACCATTATAAAACATCAGCTAATTCATATTAATACAGTCATTGTTTCTTACATGAATATTCATTAGATAAATGTCAATCTAGTTTTTTATCTATTACTCATTCGTTTATTAATTAAGACCGATTAGTATGAATTTGCAAACAGAAGAGACCCAAATCAGACAGCCTGTGCCTAGGTCGGCGTTACTGGTAACTTCGGTAGATTCCGTAATTAGTCCGGTACCGGTTAGTCGTGTGAGCCGTCAAGCAGTCATTTTCTACTAAACTTTCTGATTGTGTTTGAGGAGAAGTATCTTTTTCACACTTTGCAGAAAAAAAAGATACTGCACCAACATGGTGTTTTCTGTAACAGTCTGGCTGTATTTAGCTACTACGTGTACTTTTTTAAAGTCTAGCACCAACATAGCACCAACATAGAGCTCCTTATGAAAATGTCTGGTCAGGATATTCTTTGTTTAATATTGATATGTTACGAATCTGACTTTCTTCTGCCATGATAAAAAATTCCTTATAAAATGAAATATTAAAATAATATTGTCGCCAATTTCATATTCATGGGATCCCAGGACTAAGTGCATTAACTCATCCCCTTTTACGGACGCATTTTGAAGCCTCTGTAAAGGTCATAATTTTGAAACCATTGTCATAAATAGAGCATTTGCTCCTTAGGAGGAAATGCTCTATTTATCACAATAATTTCAAACTGCACAATTCTATTGTTTTTCTTTTCTATAGTTAATGCTCCCTTTTTGGATGCTCCTTTTTTGGCAGATTTATTCAAGGAAGTTGGGTCTAAAATGTCTAGGGAATAGGTTAATTAAAGAGCCAGTGGGGACATTATTCCCTTGTATTTCAAAGTGGAATGTTCCATCGTCAAATATCAGATCCTGACTAGAGGATTCACCTATGAGCATTTTGATCTGGGTCTATACTATTTGCAATTGCCTGTACACTCGTTTCCCACATTCAGAGGGTTACACCCCATCCTACCTTGTATCTGCATTCTCTACACTGTTGTGCCCATTCGTCCGCAATGGCAAATCATAAATATTGACATTATACAAACATACCAAACCAATCACTTCCTGTGTGGGAGGTGAGCATTTGAATTATAGAGCTTGTATTATTTGAATAGCAAAGTGCTATTCACTGTCTGCCAATAACACGACATGTGACACATCATGTGACACGGCATGTGACGCGACAGGTTCATGTCATTTAGTCTAATAATAATTTATATGTAAACAGTACTGATTTACTGGGTGAATGAAAACAAGCAAATTCGCTAATTTGATATCCCCCACCAAACAAGTGCTGGTCTCGGTAAGTAATTCTGTTTCTGAAATACAAGTAATGGTCACTAAACAAGTCCCTCATATTTACTCATTTTGACGCCTCTGTAAAAGTCATTTTTTAAAACCATTGTGATAGAGCATTTGCTCAGTAGAGCAAATGCTCTATTTATCGCAATGGTTTCAAAACTGCATGATTCTTTTTACTTTTCCTTTTCTCTGTTAAATGTTCCTTTTCGGTAGATTTTTTTCTAAAGAGGTAAAGTCTAAAAATAGCCTATGAGGGGTGGTCTAAAAATGGGTTATATTCGCACGGTCGGCACCAAAATTATATCCCTTTGCCTAACTTATTGGATACCAAACATTTCATCTTATTTAAACCCCGCTCCACCCCTCCGAAAACGGAAGGGGGTATTGTTTTCCCCCACCTGTCTGTTGGTTGGTTGGCTGATTTGTATGTTTGGCCCCAACTTTAACTTTTGCGGTAATTTTGTCGCCATTGCACATACATGTACTTCAAACTTGGCATGCATTTGCAACTTATGGATGTGAACATTTGTATGGGTGACTTATTTAGGTCAAGGACATACATCAAGGTAAAATGACATATCGATGGCATAGTGTTTCACAAACACATTTTGTTCACATTGAAGTGTTCTCCATACTCTAACAACAGTGCAGTGCTGGAACATGCATGAAATAGACGCATCCCCATCGCTGATTTGTTCCAAGCTTTATTTTTTCATCCAATTGCTAGTATTTGAGACATATCGGAAGTCAACTGAATCTACGTTGACGTAGGAACCAACTGTTAGATCAGCAATATAGATCTGAGTATGTCTTTTGATTCATTAACAAAGTTCTCATGTTCACGATACCGTTATAAAATATATGCATCCAGAAAATGAGTAAAACGGGGGCAAACTGATCCTGTTCTAAACCGTTTGTGTTACTAGTCAGCAAAAACAGAATATATTCTAATGAGTAGGAAACAGTGCAGAACTTGATTAACCCTTTCCGTCATAGGCTATTTTTAGACCCAACCTCTTTGAATGAATCTACCCAAAAGGACCATTTACTAGAGAAAAGGAAAATGTCAGAATTGTGTAGTTTTGAAACCATTGTGATAAATAGAGCATTTGCTCCTATGGAGCAAATGCTCTATTTATCACAATGGTTTCAAGAAGTGACTATTACAGAGGCGTAGAAAGGCGTATTTGTGGAGGAAAGGGATAAATGTCTTGTTTGCATAGCATTTACCCTTTTACTTTTTATAGGCCGCTTTTTAGAGATTGGTAAACAAAGTTGACCCAGATCAGACGACTCTCGTAGGAGCTGTCCGATCAGGATCTGCTCTGTTTGTTTTATGTTGTGATATAGATATGATTCTACAGTTTCTGCTATGGTCAAAACTTCCTGTGTCAATGTGCTATTATAAAAATCTAATTAATATTTTTACATGAATATTCATGGAGTAATGGGTTATTATTCATAATGCCATTATTTCTTAAAAGAGTATTCATCAGGTAAGGGGTTAAAGCCACGCGACTTCAGTCTATGTAGTAATTTCTACACTACAATGTGAGCCATGATCGATAGGCAATTATTGTGGGAGCGCTCTTTGTACAAAAGTGTAAGTTTTCTGTACATGTTATTGTAAAGCATTACAGCAGATATTATCGAGACCATTCAGTAGCTACAGTAGAACATCTCTTAACCCATTCCCTTATAGGCTATTTTTAGATACAACCACTTTGAATCAATCTACCGAAAAGAAGCATTAATTAGAGAAAAGGAAACTTTAAGAATTCTGTATTTTGAAACCATTGTGATAATTAGTGCATTTGCTCCTATAGGAGCAAATGCTCTATTTATCACAATGGTTTCACAAAGTGACTTTTACAGAGTCGTCAAAAATCGTCAATATGAGGGAAAGGGTTAAGCGGCCACCAGAAAGAGATCTAATTATGGGTCTGTAAGGCAAGTGGTAGCTTAATGCAAGGCAAAATGGGAGCTTGTGTTGCTTTACTTTTGCCCTGCTTAATGCAACCACCTACTTTTAACACTCTTATGTTCAATAAATGAATGGCAGCTTAAGACAGGTTCTTCTGTATACCAGTTTGCTCTAATTGTGTCGTCTGCTATAATTTGTGTGGCCTGCTACACTTACATGTACAAAATCTACTGCCTCTCTGATAATATCTTTAGTGTCATACTTTGCACGGTGTCCAGAACAGGCGCTTAACTCATTCAACAGGCGCTTAACTCATTCAAGTAGGAATAGCCTACCAGTGCTCAACTCTTCCGGCGCAAAATAAATTCCAATTTTTTTATTTATTTTTTTTAAATAACACAAAGTCTCGCTTTTATGCAAGAAGCATTTACATCTATTATACAGTATACAGTAAATAGTCACATGGTCACAATGAGGGAAAACGGCTATTTTCATGTCTCATGTATGGAAGTAGCATATCCAGAGACATATTCTCCAAACGTCTCCAAACCGTTTGCAAAGTTTATCACAGATATAAGTATGCTGGCGACAGAATTCATAATACAATAGTCCAATTATTATGAAATGCTTCAATTTGCTTGAGAATTTTTATTGAAAAACAGTGCAGATCCTGGTCAAATGGCTTCTCTGCAAGCCCTCTGATCTAGGTCTACACTGTTTGCAAATCCTAGTGCATTCATTCCCCCCGCATTTAAAGGGTTTTAAATAGCACGGCTGATCTAAACACACATTGTTTGTAATACTTCTTTAGGTTTTATTTGAACTGTTGGTCTTAGGTTATAGATCGCCTGGTATAAATATGTCCAAATTAAACCTTAGCCCCCATGTGAAAATGATGTCTGCTTTAATATGGAGCTTGTGTAATTTTGACTACTTCCGATTCCAGCACGCTTTGGAGAAACTATTAACCGAATGTCAAACAGTTTGGATCCTGATGAGACGCCGAGTTACTCGGCGTCTCATCTGGATCCAAACTGTTTGCAAATATATGTCAGGTCGCAGTTAGCGGTCGAAGGGTTAAGAACCAATGGTCATTCAAGATAATATTGCATTTGATCGGTACCTAATACGTCGCAATGCCGCTCGGACATCTTGAATGGAATGTGTGAGAATCGGTCTGGATTTAGTTTTGATGAACATTTGTGTAAAATACAGTTACAAACATCCGCGTAATCAATCGAAATTCTGGAGAAGTTATGATAAATGTATGATAAACAAGACAGAACTTTTATGTTAAACAACAACAACAATGCAGTGTGATACTCTAGCAGGACTTAGATGTAAATTTGTTGACCCTTTCCTTCATATAAACGTGTTTTCACGCATTTGCAAACAGAGTAGATCCAAATCAGACGGCTCCTATAGGAGCCATCTGATCAGGGTCTGCTCTGTTTGCTAATGGAATTTGAAAGCTCTGTTTCTTTACTTTCTAAAATGACTACACTGTTCCCCCTTCCATATTTTCATTATAACTATTTTGCCCGTGAATATTCAGTAGGTATTGAAAATTTGAATAAACATCGAATAGGGAAAGTGTTAATTTAGGATAACATATCTATAGTATATTGTATGCCACGAATCCGTATAGTTTAACTATTTCATTCATTAATGTGCCTATCTCCGTCTATGCAAACAGAGTAGACCCATATCAAACGGCTCAAGTAGGATTATGGAGATCTAATTGTACTTCAAATGTCATTATAAAAAGTCAGTTAATGAAAATTCATAGTGTCGTTATTTCTTATAAAATATTCATGAGGGAAATGGATAACACTCTAGCTACCTAGAGGCCTCTACCCCTTTACCTGATGAATATGTATGGAAGAAATATTGCATATAAATTATGAATATCAATTACCTGTAACTTTTTATAATGAAATTATGGACAATTTACCATGGCAGAAACTGTAGTATCTTCATTAGTAAATAGAACAGTCCCTGAGCAGACGGCTGCAATAGGAGCTGTCTGGTCTCTTCCTCATCTGTTTGCAAAGACATCTTTATTTAAGTAAAGGTTTAAAGGGCTTTAATAGAAAACAATATACGATTTTTATTTAAAGAGACTTTTTCTTTGTAGAAGACATACATGTATTACTTAACGGGCTAAACCCCTTTCACCACTAAGTAACTTTCGTCTGCAAAATTTATCGGCTGCTTCATTGGTCTTTCACTGGTTTTCAAAACACAGTGACTGGGTGACAACCAATTTACATGCTGTTGACACGCCTAATTCCTGGGTGTCTCATCTGGATCAAAACTGTTTCCAAAGGTCATCGTGAATTAGTATTTTGTGTTGAAATTTGTTATAGTGATCTGGCAAACTGTTTGGCGTTCTAATTGCGTTGTTTCTAGATATCCTTCACGGATCCTGTTCCCGCTATATCCGTGACCTGACATTTGCAAACAGCTTGGATCCAGATGAGACGCCGAGTTCTCGGCGTCTCATCTGGATCCAAGCTGTTTGACGCTTGGTCAATCGTTTCTTAAACGCTTGTTACTTCACTTGATCAACAGTTTCTCAGAAGCTTGTCACTTCACTTGATCAATAGTATCTCAAGAGCTTGATCGAATCGGGCGCAACCAAAAGTGCACCAGATCGAAATTTGAGCAGACATTATTTTCACAGCGGAGTGAGAGTAAGAAGCGAAGCAGACGACAGTCGCTCGCAGACTACATAGAATTCAGCACGCAACACGTTTAAACGACCTTGTGCTTTTATTTTTGTAGTGATATCAAATATCAAGGAATATATCTATAATTTTACTATCGTTTTACTCTATCTGACACGAGGCCTTTATTTAATGGAAATCATTCGAAGTGGGGTTTAACAAATACCATACTATACAAACCCGGTTCGATTGGTGTGAATGAAACCCCTTGTGAATTATACAGTTCATAATTGAATGCGAAAACAATTCACTCGTACGTTTGCCTGGTGACATGTGATCTCAACAAAAATTAATTGATTGTGGCCGTGTGTTTTCCGTATTTAATTGAAGACATTAAGAGTCAGAGAAGGTTTCGGACCAAATATTCATTTAGATTTGAATCAGAATTGGACATTAACTTGATATTGTGCATTGGCGACGGAAGTATTTGACCTATGAAGAGTTTGATCCCGTACATAAAAATTGGGATTTAAAAGTGCATAAGTGGATCTCTGGATTTAAGCATTCTTTAAAAGTCATGCTCATTTCAGTATGACCAGATAAATCAAATATGTCAACGGTAGAGGACGGGTCACTGTTAACCATTAGCGTGCTATCCGCGACATAACTCACATTTACAAACAGTTTGGATCCAGATTGAATAATCCAGTGTCTTATCAGGATCCAGCTGTTTGACACTCGGTCAATAGTTTATAAACATTTTCATCAAATCAGAAGTCAGTGAAAAGTTCAGCACATCACATATTGGGCAGATATTATTTTCTTTCAGTATGACAAGGGTTAATGCCCTGATCGATAGACTAGTTATCTCTTCTAATATCGCCTTCGATCGCCGACTCGTGCGTCCTGGTGTTATGTTTTGGACCCTATATCCCCTTCAGATTTAGATAAAATAGTGGTCGATCTGTATGATCGAAGGTATGGTGCCGTTGGTACGTGGTTGGCAAAAACTCACTTCCGTGCCGGACTCAAAGCGGTGCGGGGGACCGGATGATCGGTTATTGATGTATCGCATGTCTAAATACAGGTCCAAATCGTGCGGTTCCGGACTGGTTCGGGAGCGTCGGAGACGGGCGGAATTCCAAGATAGTCGGACAGTATCTGTGTGTTCAGCTAAAGCAGAAGAACAAGAAACTCCTAAAGATAGTCAGACTGAGAAGACCATGATGACAGGAGCAACGGACTTGCCAGATGACAATAACAATACCGAGAAAGATGGTGATAATGACAGCACAAGATCGTTTGCAAAGCTTGACGTGGTAAGATTTCTCATTCTGTTTATTTTCTGTCTGTCCAATTGCAATAGTACCCCTTTTCGTTCTGTCCTTGTGCTTTAGATATGTGTATCGGTCTTTGAACTCCGTTCGGCTTGCCCTTTGTTCCCTCTCTCTCTCTCTCTCTCTCTCTCTCTCTCTCTCTCTCTCTCTCTCTCTCTCTCTCTCTCTCTCTGTTTTTCTGTCTGCCTGCCTGCCTGTATGTTGTCTGTCTATCTGTCCGTCTGTATATCTGCCTGTCTGTCTGCCTATCTGTCTCTACGTCTCTCTCTCTTCCTTTTTCTCTGTCTGTCTGTGTATATCTGTCTCTTTCTCTGTCCCTCTCTCAGTCTATCTGTACTTTTGTCTTTCTGTCTGTCTGTCTGTCACACTTTCTGTCTCTCTCTCTGTCTCTCTCAGCCTGGGTCTCTGTCTCTTAGTCTCTGTCTATGTTCCCCTCTCTGTCTTTCTGTCTGTTTCTCTGTATGTCTCCCCCTTCTCTCTCTCTATCTCTCTCTCTGAGTGTGTGTCTCATTTGACTCTCTGTCTCTTTCGCTGTCGCTGTGACTCTCTGTCTCTCTGTCCTCTCTCTACCTCTGTCTCTGTCTCTATCTCTGCCTCTTTCTGTCTGTCTCTTTCTGTCTCTGTATATCTCCTCTCTCTCACAAACTTTCTCTCTCTCTCTCTCTCTCTCTCTCTCTCTCTCTCTCTCTCTCTCTCTCCCTCACTCCATTGAGCCTACATTTTGTCTCTACTTGCCGTCTCTACATGCTTGTCCCGTCGTTCTCTATCTGTGTCTATATCTTAATTTCTTTCTACCTATCCGCCTAACCCCCTAACCCCACTGCCACTCTATCCACATTTTAGTCAATACATTTTCCTATCTAATTTTATATCCACGTTGATATCTTCTTGGTCATAATGGATCTCTCTGTGACGGTATCATACAATGGAACTATAATTAGTAAACGTGTTATGATAATCTGTTAATCCCTCTTACCCAAAGTTGATCCCATTAGAAGCGGTTCCGTAATAGGTCACTTCACACAGTACTGTGACCGTCTCCAAATGTTAACCATTTAGTCCTCCATAAATACGCATTTCCGCCTTTGCAAACAGAGTAGACCCAGATCAGACGATCGTCTGATCAGGGTCTGCTCAGTTTGTTTATGAAATAATGTAGATCTCAATTTACTGTCTCTGGCAAGGCCAATTTTTTCTGTGTTCATATGCCATTATGAAATAAAACAACAAACACATATTTATAAGGTCTATGATTCTTAAGTTACTTGTATAGTCATGAGGGAAATGATTACATTAGGGTATCATAGCAGTTCAATGGCCACCGTTTTACCCTCTACTGTATAACGCCTTTTGGCATTGTATCCATAAAAAGGGGGAACAATCAAACACTTTAGGACCAGATCTAAAGAATCCTGTTAAGAGTCATCGTATTATTGCTAATGCAAACCCGTAAAGGTCAAATGCCATTTTGAAGCTAGAAATACAATTAACCCTTATCATGCAAAGCTTGACTTGTTTTCCATTTGTAAACAGCTTGGACCAAGAGAAGACGCCGAGTAACTCGGCGTCTTCTCTTGGTCCAAGCTGTTTAACACTCGGTCAGTAGTTTAACAGCAAATTCGTGATTTAGCAGATTTCATTGCTTCAACAGGATAAGAATGACGGCATTCTTGGTGTTAGCACATTGTTCTGTATTTATCTTTTAAACTCATGAATATTTATGTAAATAATTATGGAGTCATGAATATTTATTAGCGGGATTATTATAATGCCATATGAAGACAGTCTGTTTGGACACACCAGAAACTATAAAATCAGGTCTTTATCATTCTATTAATAAACAGAGCAGATCCTGATCAGACAGATTCTACAGTCTTATATTGGATCTACACTGTTTGTGTCGGGGTTTGACTGTATATATGTGTGCAGGGTTCGGAAAGTATGACATTTGCATATGCGTGTAAGGGTGTATCAATGGGGTAATGGTCTAGAAAACCAGATATATCACATAGAGGCAACCAGAAGCTCCTACAGGAGTCAATTGATATTGGTCTACTCTGGTTACAAAGGCGTAAAAAGGTATCTGGAGTAAAAGGTTACGGCAGAATCCCACTATCCTAGGCATTGCCGACATCAAAACCAAACCAGTACAATAGAACCTGTCTTAAGCGACCTTATATTGACTGGACATAGGCATCATAAAAGCAGGTGGTTGCTTAATGTAGGACAGAAGTAATACAGAAAGCTCCTATAGGAGCGTTCTGTATTAATTTTTGACCTGCATTAAGATACCACCTGTCTTATAGACCCACAATAAGACTCTTTTGAATGGTCGCTTAAGGCAGGTTTTACTGTATACACTGCGATCAATAAGGACAGTGTTGACCCCCCCCCCACACACACACACACACACACACACACACACACTAAACCAGGTTCTGCTTTGTTTGCTCATGTAATGATAAAAAGCCTGATTCTATAATTCTGTAATGGCAACACATTCCTGCGGTTCATACGTCACTATAAAAAATAATATAATTACATGTACATGTAATAGGCATGGTCATGATATCATTATTTATATGTACATGTAATAGTTATGCTATCATTATTTCTTACAAGAACATTCACGGGGTAAACTGTTTAAGGGGCCATTTTAATAAACATTTTTTTTAATTTGTTCGATCAAGTTTATCAATAATATTCAATTCACTCTTATTAATCATTCTGTTGGTCTCTCTATGTAACAAAATTCATTGAAATTGTTAAAATATTGTCGCGGAAGGGTTTATAATCGATTGAGTATTGACCATTAACACTTTCACTGCCATCAGCAAACTATGTAATCGTCTTTGCAAACAGTTTGGATCCAGATGAGACGCCGAGTAACCCGGCGTCTCATCAGGACCCAAACTGTTTGATATTATTATTAGGGATTTGAAACAAAAAATGGAAGAAAGTTGGAGAATAGAACGAGAACTTTTTGCAGGGGACAATGCGTGGCGGTGATAAAGTCCAATACTTATTCACTTGGCCATTATTCGGTTTCTATTTGCTGAAGTAGTTTTAGAATTATCCCTTCACAAACATTAAAGCTGTGGCGTTGAAAGAGTCCATTTCGGCACCGCTCACTTCGTACCAAAGACTTGAATAGAAGTGATTTTCTTGAAAGTAGTGGAACTACTTAATTAAATGTGAATAAAGAAGTGCTCAAATATTATCACATGTCATTGTAACAGTAACACAAAGTGAAACAGGGATAGTTTATTAGCGAAAACGTGAATATTTGCCCAGTGAATAAACATATGCCGCCCATGGAATAATTTTAACCCTTATTCCGCCATTCGCTACCTCGGTCTTCAAACGGATTGGATCCAGATGAGACGCCGAGTAGCTCGGCGTCTCATCAGGCTCCAAGTTGTTTGACACTCGGTCAAAAAATCTCAAAACCTTGATCGATTCGGAAGTAGTCATTTGCACCAGATCTTAATTTGAGCAGATATTATATTTTTGCTCAGCAGAGTAATGGGTCAATCAACTAGGAAATCTGAAGAGCAGAGAAATACAAAAGAAATAGCAATTAGGTACAATATTGGTATACCAATGTCATATAGGCCTTAGAACTAACTATAGGAGGATTGAGAGAATAATTTTCGTTTTGAATCATATAGAAATTAGTATTAACTCTTGGCAAGAGAGTCGGTAGCCTTTTACATGATAGAGACAATTTCTACGCCTTTGCAAACAGAGTAGACCCGGATCAGACGGCTCCTGTAGGAGCCGTCTGATCAGGGTCTGCTCTATTTGCTTATGAAATAATATAGATCAAATTCTACAGTTTCTGCCATGACCAACTGTTTCTATGTTCCTATGCCATTATAAGCCATATAAACTAATTACACAGTTCTGGTTCATTATTTCTTGCATGAATATTCATGAGGTAAAATGTCAGCAATGTTTTGACGCATTTGCTCATTTATATTGATGACGTCATTATTTCTTACATGAATATTCATGAGGTAAAGGGTTAGCAGTATATTGTCGAATTTTCTGTTTCACAAAAGATCCAAAATTAACACTTACGCTGTTGGGGAAAAAAAAGTCTGCTCAAATTTGAAACTCGTGCGAGTTTTATTACTTCCGAGTCGATCAAGATTTAACCTGATCGAGAATACTCTTCAGTGCATAATTGCACGAACCTGTGAAGGTCCGTGATACTTTTAAAGACACCGATCTTCCTGCACGTGCAAGTCAATGTCAATACTAGCATAACATAACATAATTATGATAGATAGATATTATATAGAGTGTTTATTAGTAACTTATACATAAAGCATCTCGTTACATATTACATATACATAATTACATGCATTATAATGAAAACACATCAAGTCACATTATAATGAAAATACAGCAAGTCACATGACACGTATGATCTCACGAAAGAGATCTATATTAAATTTTAATTGTAGCTGACAACATTTTGTTCTATGCACGTGAATTCCCTGCACGGGCTGAGTATCTTGGCGGCGGATCGACCACAGGATTAACCTGACAACAATTCAAATACATATAAGACATCCCCCCTATGAGTTATACCTTTCAATACTTAGTAACTTTCGTCTGCAAAAAGTGTCGTCTGCTACCCATCTAAAAGTACGGTTCTTTTTCTTTCGTTGCTTTTCAAACATACACTCAGAGTGCCAAACAGTTTGGATCCTGATGAGACGCCGAGTAACTCGGCGTCTCATCTGGATCCAACCTGTTTGCTAAGGACATTACAAATTGAGTTAGCATGACTGAAAAACTCGATAAGATAATGCATGTATTTTGTCGTTTGAGGAAACATACGCAATCGAAAACGGTGCCATGCAGCGATGTGTCGTCTGTGATAGATTATAAATCACTTTTACGTGATCAATGATCTGGCTGATAAAACAATACCTCCTTTAACACGTTCCCTCATAGAAACGCTTTTTTACACTTCTTTGCACACAGAGAAGACCCAGATCAAACGGATCCTGTAGGAGCCGTCTGATCAGAGTCTGCTCTGTTTGCTTATGACCCGACTCTACAGTTTCGATCAATACAAAACTATCATAATACAATCATAATGTCATTCTCAAAAAAGCATCAGCTAAATAAATATTAATGATGTCATTATTTCGTACATGTATAGCCAACAGCGAAAGGGTTAAAACGATAACAATTTCTGTACTTTGTAACCTGATCGAGTGTAGATGATGTACAGTAAACCCTGTTAAAAGCGAATATTGATTAACCCCTTCACCGCCGATGTCGCATAAATGCACGACGACAAATAGTGCAGTCCCAGATCAGACGCCGCCTTTTCTAGGCGGCGTCTAATCAGGGACTTCACTTTTTGTCTCAATTTCCATTTCTATTTATGTGCTTCATTCCTTTGAAATTTGCATTAATTTATCTCATTCACTTATTATACTGAATGATTTAACAAAAATTGGATTGCAGACGACAATTAGAAATTTGACGCCGAAAGGGTTAAACCAGTAACTGCCACCGACACATTTCTACGCCTTTGCAAGCAGAATAAACCCAGATCGGACGGCTTCTGTAGGAGCCGTCTGATCAGGGTATACTTTGTTTGTTTATGGAACAATATAGATCCGATTCTATGGGTTCCTGAAATAGTCTGTTCAGTATCTTTTTTTATTTCCTCCATTCAAGGAGAGTTCATTGAACATTTAAACACATGAGTCGTAAAAAGCAGTTGGGTGTGTGTTGCAGGACGAAGGTAATACAGAGCGCATTTGTCTGAGCTTCCTGTGTTACTTGTATTCTGTATTAAACTGTCAACTGTCTCATCCAGAAGTAATCGGCCTTTTATTGGTTTGCTTATTTGAAGTTGCGCTGTGACTGGAAAGTTAATTAACTATTTACTCCATAAATAAGACAGTTTACGCCTTTGCAAACAGAGTAGACCAAGATCAGACAGCTCCCATAGGAACAGTTTAATCAGAGTCTGTTCTGTTTGCTTATGGATATATGTACATGTATATATAACGAGTTGTGATTCTACAATTTCTGTCATTGCCAAAACTTCCATTGTTATGTGTCATTATAAAACAAACTCATGACGTCATATTTTACATGAATATTCATCGAGTAAAGGGTCAATATCTAGACTGATTGTCATTTATCAAACCAAAATCGACATGCTTGTATAGAGCAAGCAATAAATATGAATAAAAAGTCCTCAACAAATATTGTAGAAATAAATCTTAAAATGGTCTGTCAGATACAAAGTCGGTAATAATCTCCTTTTGTCGTAATTCAAACACTTTGCACGCTTCAGCGTCGAGCTTGTGATTACCTATACATAGATGCAAACGGGTTGGGTCCTGATGAGACACGGGTGTAATCAACATGCTGTTCGATATTCTGTTTGTATCTTTTTTAAGAAAAGAGGAAGAAGAAAAGTCTTTTTTTTAGAATGGTACCAGACGGCAATTACTTAACAGGCTAAGAGTAACCAAAGTGAAAATAGATATGCATGGCTGTTGATAAGAAGCGTATTTAGAAACTTCATTAAAAAAGTTTTTGTTTTCCTTTTTTTAAAAACAAATCTCCATATTTCTCAGCCATACCCTATCTTGCTACAACTCATTAGAATCGCCTTTTCCGAGGTGATTCTAATACATGTAAGTTGTAGCAAGATAAAGTTTGGCTGAGAAATAAGAGATTTTGAAGATCAATACTAATTTTTTCTATGTATTTGGTTCATGTGAGACACTCCGTCAACCTCTCAGGTCAGTTCTCCCTTATTTTATTATTTTTTTTATTATTTTTTTTGCTTCTGGTGTGAAATTATGATTGTTCGTGTTTTATTTCCCAGAACACACTACACAAAATCGGATGGATGTCCGGATCTGAGTTACAGAGGAAAGCACAGACAAGTGAAGCAGGTGGGTGTTCTTATTTATCCATCTGTCACTCTTTCTGTTTTGTGTACATGTACCTTCTGAAATTGAATGAGCGACCCTTGTCTTGCAGGCCTTTATAACTGGTTGTATCTGATTGGTCATATTTTGATTTGAACCCATAATCTGATTGGGATATTTGAGAATTAACTCAGTCTCAAGTTAAAAGCTGCTTGTAAAGACAAATTAAATGGAAATCTCATTAACACGATGCTAATGGACAATTGTGATATCATTACAAATGTGTTTTCATTCTCCGTTTTGAATGAACCCAGTCAAAGGAATTGTATTTTCAAGTTTCTTTTTACATTTCACCTGACGGAGACGCTTTGTCTTCTTTGCAAACAGACTAGACCCAGTGAGTTCCTGTAGGAGCCGTCTGATCGGGGTCTGCTCTGCTTGCTAATGGAATGATAACGGAATTATATATAGATCCTATTCAACATTTTCTGTCATGGCCAACTTTCCTTGTTCGTATGTCATTGTGAAAATCCATCTTATTAATATTCATGATGTCATTATTTCTTACATGAATATTCATCAGGTAAAGGTTTGAAATGTATTTCATAAATACTGCTTTAAACCTTTCCCTGTTCTACACTTATTCCAAATTTCAGTACCTATTGAATATTCATGGACAATATAATGAAATATGAAAGGTGGACCATTGTTGTCATTTTAGAAACTTAGGGAACAGATCAATCAATTCCATTAGCAAACAGAGCAGCCCCTGATCAGACGGCTCCTAGGAGCCGTCTGATCTGCGTCTACTCTGTTTGAAAAGGCGTGAAAAGGCGTTTATATGAAGGAAAGGGTCCACCTATGTTGCTCTGAAACGCAATCTAAAGAAATGGGATTTATTCTGACAACTTTTACGAACAGTTTTGGTCGCCCATGTTAGGCACTGGTTGAACAGCCGTCTCGACGATCAAAATTATTTTGACACACCGATTTATGTCAAAACAAATGAAAGAAATTGTGAATTGAAATATGACTGAGAAGACATTTTCTGTCAACAAAAATTTGCTCAGCAAGATAAAGAGTTCAAGAACTACGAAGACATCATAATTTACAAGAACTGCGGTTATCTCAGTGGTCCGTACTTCTTAACTATTCGCTCTCTGAGCGCGACCTGCTGGTATTTGCAAACAGCTTGGATCCAGATGAGACGCCGAGTAACTCGGCGTCTCATCAGGATCCAAGCTGTTTGACAAGCGGTTAATATATTTCGGAATTTTGAACGAATCGGATGTAAAAATAAATAAGAGATCAGAGCTTAAGCAGACTAGGGGTTTTTTTCAGCACGAGAAGGGAATAACTTTACTCAGCTTTGAACTTGTTACTTGTCTAATCGTATTCACAGATCTTAATTGTTTCAAAGATCTGAAGCCTCTATCCCTTCCCTGGCTGTAAAACAAAATATCTGCTGAAATTTGGATCTGGTGAAATTTTAACTACTTTCGACTCGATCCAGCTTTTGAGAACAACAATTTAATGTAATGACACATGCTTAAGAGAAACTATTCGCCAGTTGTGAAAGAGCATGGATCCTGATGAGATGCCGACTAACTCGCAGTCTGATCTGGATCCAAGCGTTTGGCAGATGCAGCCCAGGACGCGGTTAGCCCTTTCGCTGCCAATGCCGGATATGTGATTACCTATGCAAACAGTTTGGATCCAGATGAGACGCCGAGTAACTCGGCGTCTCATCAGGATCCAAACTGTTTGTTACTGTTACTATGTTTTTGAAACAAAAATGAAGAAAATTAAAAGAACGAAAAATTGTAGCAGACGACAAATTTAGCAGACGCCAGAGTTTGGCAGCGAAAGGGTTAAGGTAGTGGAATATAAGGGTTAATGCAGCAGGATAAGGATTAAGGTAGCGGCCTAGCGGGATAATGGTTAAAATGACTTTTAAATCTAATGACGCTTTAATTGGTCACTGTGTGTGTTGCTCATTCGTATTTTCTTTTCTCTTTCAGCAAGAGAATTGTACAAGTTCACAAAGGTGGGTACAAATACGTTTTCTACTTTTGTTATCACAAGCCAAGCTATAATTTACGTCACTCAAAACACAAATAATCCTTGCAAAACATTAAGTACAGTAAAACCTCTTTATAGGTGAGTCTTTGTAAGAGGGTTTGCCCTGAATCTGGACACAATGAACCGTCTCTAAAGCGATCACTCGAATTAGATATCTTTTGGGAGAGTTAAAGATGAGTGGTAGCTTAATGAAGGTCCTGCATTAAGCAAACTGCTTTCGTTTATAAACCTCCATGGTCATTCATTAAGTGGTCGCTTAGGAGAGATTTTACTCTACATTTATCTACATTTTACTGTACATTCATCCACAGTTTACTGTACACTCATCCACATTTTACTGTACACTCATCCACATTTTACTGTACACAGGAGTCTTAAAAAGCAGGTGGTTACTTAATGCAGGGTAAAGAAATGCAAAGCTGAAATTTCAAAATAAAATGTTTCATTAGTGTTTAATGATAGAATCCATTCAGTATGACAGGGTAAATTTTGACCCTTTGAAGTTTGAAGATTCAAAGCGGACTGATCCCTCAGTGTTTAACGATATGGCCGAGTGACACCGAGTGACACCGAGTGACGCCGAGTGACTCCGAGTGACGCCGAGTGACACCGAGTGACTCCGAGTGACGCGACGTCTTATCAAGGTCCAAGCTGTTTGTCAATCCTGCTACAATATAGTTTGATTTTGTTGCAATTTGAACGGAAAGGAATTTCGATATTTGTAGCAGACGGCAATATATTGCAGGCGACAAATAATTAGGGGTCAAAGAGTTAAAAGTCCGACTGAAGCGGAAACAGACCAGGGGTTATTGATTTCGTGTCATAAATTTTTATCAAACTCATAATTAAGAAATTAAGCTTCATTCTGTCAGTCGGTTCAATATTGATAAGAAATAAATCAAACTTTAATTTGTAAATCGTTTAAAGTTTTAAATGATTTAATTGTCTGGCTGAGAATAATCAACAAGTGCCATATATTTAATACTTTACCTCATGCATATTCAGATAAGAAATAATGACACTATACATATCATTTTACTTTTTATTTAGAGGTCTAGATAAAATGTGTACATTTAAACATTTTCAAGAGTATCTCATTTATTTCTCCACCAAACCCTATACTATGATCACTTGTTAGAACCGTCTCGAAAAGACTATTCTGAAGAGTGGTCACAGTATAATCATTGGTGGGAAAATATTGATTTTTAGTACTTTGGTACGCACCATTATTTGCAGCTCTGTGTTAATCAGATGATCCGTGCGTATCCAAGTACTAAAATAATCATTTCTCTACTGAACCTTGTGTTGTGACCACTCTTTAGAATCGTCTCGAAGAGACGATTCTAAAGAGTGGTCACAACATAGGGTTTGGTGGAGAAAAAAAAGTTATTCTTGAAAATGTTTGAATTTACACATCTTATCCGTATTAGTGACATTGGGCTTAGTGCGATTCGGCTAAGGGGAGGGTCTGAATAAGGAGGTTTGCTGTATTTGTGGTGGCATCAGTTTGGACATTCTTATCTGTTAGAAACACAATTTACCATTGAAGACGGTCAAATATTTCAACTGTGTTCTCTTCTCCGCGGGTGTTTAGATAATAAATCTTTTGTTTTTGCTAACATGTCCTGCATCCAAAGCGAAGTGATTGCACGTGCACGATATAAAACAAAACAAACTCTGTGAGATTTTTGTGCATTTAGATACCTGGTCTCTAGTCTGGAATGCCGACGACTTGGACTTGTCAAAATGGTTCACAAGAGCCTCTCGAATCCAGTGTTTGTGCCATGTATTACTAAATAGGCCATAGGATTCTAAACAATTCACAGAAAAAAACCACTTTAAAGCGACCACTGTTTGAATAAATATAGATGTCATAGAACAGATGGCTGCTTAATAGAGGATGAAAGTTATACAGAAAGCTCCTACAGGAGCTTTATAACTTTCATCCTGTATTAAGCTACCACCTGACTATAAGACCCAGGCTTCATGTTCTGTGTGCCGCTTTAGAGGGATTTTACGGGGGTTTATTTGCAAAATATGCGAGCTGATTCAACCATGTTTTATGTTATTTGGTTAAATGTGAACATTATGACAAAAAGTGGTCACTACAAAGGTATTTGTGTGGACAGATAAAGAGTTTTTATTGAAAAAGGTTTCATTTAGACATAGCTATGTCTCTGTTATGAAGTAGGTTGTCGATTCCAATGTAATTCCGACCATACTGGAGTTTATGTGGGAATTCCACTTGTTTAGCAAGAATATTCTTCAAGTTGACATGGACATGTTTTCAGTTTGAGCCATGGGACTGTACTTCTTTTGTAAAACTCTAACAAAGAGATTAAGTTGTCTATTACCGTTCGAGAGGGGAAATCTTACTTTCTAATGCATATCTACATTGTACATTTTTGTATGGGGATATTTTAGGTCAGTCAGTTTATTTGCAGTTAAACATGAACATACTAAGGCGTTGACAGTGTTTTACTTCAGTATTATGCACTGTGATCAGAAAAATGTTTCTGAATTAGAATACTCTAAATTTCTCTTGGGTGTTTATGCCCCTTAGTCATTAACATGCCAAGTGTTGCCTAGCTTGCATATGCAAACAGATTATTAATAGTATTGGTGTTATTGTCATCACCATCATGTTCATCATCATCATCATCATAGTATTATTATTTATTTATTTATTTATTTATTTATTTATTTATATATATATTCCGTCCGTCCGTTCATTTTTTTTTATATATTTATCATTATCATCTGTTATTAGTTCAGTTTTCATTGCACGCTAAGGAATTGCAAAACAGTTTATCGTCAACACTATTTTTCCTTTTATTTCTCTTTCAAAACTAAAACATCCGCCAGAGTGTCGAACAGTTTGGATCCTAATAAGGTGCCGAGTTATAGGGCATCTCATCTGGATCAAAACTATTTACAGAGCGTTACCCCAGTCTAAAGTGAAAATCGGTCACTCATATGCAGTTTTAACCCTTTCCCCCATCCCTCACAAACAGAGTAGACCCAGATCAGACGACTCCTGTAGGAGCCGTCTGATCAGGGTCTGCTCTGTTTGCTTATTAAAATATAATAGATCTGATTCTACAATTTCTACCAATACAAACAAATCCTATGTACAGGACAAACTCTGATTAGAAGGCTCCTGATCTGGATCTGATCTGATCTGTTGGCAAATACATGGAATAAAGGATCGAAGTGTCTATATTTAGATTATTAAATCGCTCGTATTGAATGTATGTGTTATATGGCGTTAAGCGCTGAAAAGGAAAACTAAATAAAAGTTTGATAATTTGAAAGAGAAGGGACGTAATGTAAACAATGAAAATTGTAGCGGATTACAGAGTTATCCCCCGACCACCCACCCTCTGGTATTCGCTCTCTCTCTCTCTCTCTCTCTCTCTCTCTCTCTCTCTCTCTCTCTCTCTCTCTCTCTCTATATATATATATATATATATATATATATATATATATATATATATATATATATCGTTGAATTCTGAATAAGCCTTCACTCCATAGATTTGCAAACAGAGTAGACTCAGATCATGCGACTCAGGACTATGGGGACCGTCTGATCGGGATCTGTTCTGTTTGCTTATGAATTGACATAGATTTGTTTTCTAAAGTTTCTGCCATGGCAAAAGTTTCCCTTGTTCATTATGCCTTTATAAAAGCTAAGCCTTTTTAACCCCATTCCCCCATAGGCTATTTTTAGACACAACCTCTTTGAATATTTCTACCCAAAAGGAGCATTTACTAGAGAAAAGGAAAACAGAAGTGTGTAGTTCTGAAACTATTGTGATAAATAGAGCATTTGCTCCTATGGAGCAAATGCTCTATTTATCACAATGGTTTCAAAAAGTGATTTTTATCGAGGCATCAGAAAGCGTCAACATGAGGGAATGGGTGAATATTCACAAAGTCATTCTTTCTAACATGAATATTCAAGCAATAAATGATAAAGAATCACTATACCAGAGAAGTTGCTGTTGCGAAATCAAGTTTTTACCAGTCAAAGATAAGTGATGCAGAAGGAAATATGAAAAAACTGTATAGTGTCACCTCAAAGTTACTAGGCAGAGAAAAAGAAAATCCCCTTCCGTCATATTCCAATGATCAAGATCTTGCTAATGACTTTCTACATTATTTTACAGATAAAATAAAACATCAAGAAATTGATTTTAGATTCAAAGTCAACGACATGTGAACTTGACTTCATTCCAACCACTAAGTTAAAAGAAAACATTGAGTACTTTTTGCCTGCCGTCACAGATATTGTAAATAGATCACTTGCTTCTGGCATCTTTCCTGAAACTTGGAAAAAGGCAGTGATAAGACCCATATTGAAGAAAAAAGGTCTTCCTCTTGAGTTAAAAAACTACAGACCGGTGTCAAATTTATCATTTTTGTCCAAAATATTAGAAAAAGCTGCCCTAAATCAAATCACAAAGCATATTGAAACAAACAGACTTTTGCCAGCTTATCAAAGTGCCTATCGGAAAAATCATGGAGTAGAAACTGCTTTGATAAAAATGTATGATGATTTGTTGAAAGCTGTTGATGATGGTCAAATTACAATTGTAGTCATGATTGACCTCAGTGCTGCGTTCGATACCATTGACATTCCAATTGCACTTCAAATAATTCATGATGACTTTGGATTGGAAGACTTTCCCTTACAGTGGATTAGGTCATACTTAACGGATAGGTCTATGAAAGTAATAATAAACAATGACTCATCAAGACAAGAAAACCTAAGGTTTGGTGTGCCGCAGGGCTCCTGTGCTGGCCCAGTAATATTTACGCTGTATGTTGCTGCATTGAACAGAGTTGTTGCAAAGTACCCAGCTCAATTGCATGGTTATGCAGATGACCATAAAGTTGCTATACAAATTCAAGCTGGAAACACTGAAAATGAGACTTATGTTCTTGAACAACTATCTGCTTGTTTGAATGACATTTCTTCTTGGATGGCAAGGTATAAATTGAAAATGAACAATGCAAAAACCGAGATTATTATGTATGGTACCTCACAGCAGTTAGCAAAAGTGGATATTCCCGGAGTTAAAGTAGGTGGTTGTTATGTCAAATGTGTTGAACATGTAAGAGACTTGGGTGTCTGGTTTAGTGCTAATCTAAATTTTGACAGGCATATACGGAAAAAATGTCAGATAGCTTATGCTCAATTGAAAAACCTGAAATCCATTCGAAAGAATCTATCTCGGAAATCAACTGAAATATTAGTGCATGGTCTGGTTCATTCTCACATTGACTTCTGCAATGGGCTTTTCATTGAAATACCAACATATCAGATTAGTAGACTTCAAAGACTTCAAAATCAAGCTGCTCGAGTAGTGATGAATGTGTATGACCAACCTAGTACTAATCTTCTAAAAGCTCTTCATTGGTTACCTGTCAAAGCTAGAATTATGTTTAAAATCCTTGTACTTGTTTTCCGCATCATACATAGAACAGCTCCATCATATCTTATGACTTTGTTTAATACTGTGAAAAGGACGTACAGTCTAAGATCAGCTGCTGATGATACCTGTGCTCATTTTATTGTGCCAAGACGCAGAACCAGACTTGCTGATAGGTCCATCTCTGTTATGGGACCAAAGTGGTGGAATGCCCTACCAAAAGACTTAAAGTGCACTGTATCAGAAACTGTATTCAGAAAAAAACTTAAAACGCATCTCTTCAAACAACATTATACATAACCAATGTGAACTGTGTATATAGTTTTAAGCTGTGAAAAGTAACTTTGACATTGTAAAGCGCAACAGAATATGACTGCATAAGTGTTGCGCTATATAAATATCCGTGATTGATTGATTGATTGATTGATAAATGTCTTTATCCTCGTTTTCACTAGACCAGTTCTAACACTTACATGTACGTGGGAAAAAACACTGCATGCTCAGCTGTGTATCTTGTGCAATTTGACTACTTTCGATTCAATCAATATTGAGAAATCATTGACCGAGTGTCAGATAGTTTCGATCCTGATGACATGCCGAGTTTCTTGGCGTCTCATCTGGACCCAAGCTGTTTGCAACTGCGAATCAGGTCGCGGATACCGGGATAGGGTTAATATTGTTACTGGTATATTCGACTAAAGGGTTATAAGAAGTTTTCTCTATCATGTAAAGGGTTACACGAAGTTTTCTCTATCAGGTTAAGGGTTACAAGAAGTTTTCTCTGTCAGGTTAAAGGTTACAAGAAGTTTTCTTCTATCAGGTAAAGGGTTATAAGAAGTCTTTCTCTATCAGATAAAGGGTTATAAGAATTGTTGTCTATCAGGTAAAGGGCTACAAGAAGTTTTCTTTATCAAGTAAAGATTTACAAGAAGTTTTCTCTACCATGTAAAGGTTAACATGAGGTTTTCTCTATCACGTAAAGGGTTATAAGGGAGGTTTCTCTATCATGTAGAGGGTTACAAGAATTTATCTATACTGATTTTGACACTTCGCGTATCATGTATCAAACTAATCTAATATTGGTAATCACACCTCGCACTATCGATTTTTAGCTTCAAACTAAACGCCATGTACACGCGAGTCAAAGTTCAATTGAAAGTTTAACCCTCTTCTCATAGATACGCCTTTTAACGGCCTTGCCTACAGGATAGACTCAGAACTAAACGAATTGAACTTAAACCAAAGTTTAATCCTGTACTCCATTGATAGTCTTCTAATGCATTTTGCAAACAGAGTAGACTCATATCAGAGGCTCATGAAGGAGCTGTGTGACCAGGGTCTGCTCTGTTTGCTTGAGAAATAATAATAACGTAGATTTTAAGTCTGCAGTTTCTGTGATGGCTAAAGATTCCTGTGTTAAACATTTCCCTGTTCTATGTTTATTCCAAAGTTCAATACCTACTGAATGTTCATGGACAAAATAGTTATAATGAAATATGGAATAGTGTAACCATTTCAGAAAGTATAACGAAACAGTTCTATCAAATTTCAATAGAAAACAGAGCAGACCCTGATCAGACGGCTCCTATATACGTCATTGTAAATGTTCAGCTAATTAATATTCATAATGTAATTATTTCTTTACATTATTATTCATGGACTAAAGGGTTAAGAAAAATGCTAGGATCAAGATCTGAGACCCGAAAAACAGTGTTTGATCAGATGGAAATTGTTTTGATAAGATTGGTGTAGGTTGTGTCGTATTTTATCAACATTTCAGGGATTTAAAGAATTTTAATTAACAATTGACGTAGCTATGTGTTGGTTGATTTAACCCTTTCAATATTGAGTGTCTTTCGTCAGCAGAACGTGTCCTCTGCCACAATTCAAATAGTTACATTTTTCTTTAAATCATTTTAATAAAAATAGTATCTGGATGTTAAACAGCTTGGATCCTGATGAGACGCCGAGTTACTCGGCGTCTCATCTGGATCCAAACTGTTAACAGAAGTCATTGCATACTGGCCCATACTCAACCTGGGTGTTATTGGTTTTGCTTACATGTATAGAAAAAATAGAATACACAATATTGGTAAATGGGCTTTTGTGACTAGGTTTTGTTTTCATATGTCGCTTTGGCTGGGTGAATCCTTTACATTAATCCTTTACCCGCTATCCACCGATCTTACATACATTTGCAAACAGTTTGGATCCAGATGAGACGCCGAGTAACTCGGCGTCTCATCAGGATCCAAACTGTTTGAAACTCGGTCAATAGTTTCTCAAAAGCTTGAACGGAATCGGAATCAGTTAAAATTGCACCAGATTCAAACTTGAGCAAGTCTTTATTATAGTTGGGAAAGGGTTTAATTTTTGAAGGGGATAGTAACGGCACTCAAAGACAGTGTCACTCGCGTACATGTCTAGGTGACCGTGAGTTGTCACTCGATATCATTATGCGATTTTGTGTGGTTTCTTCTACATAGAAATTCCATTATTTCAAGTGGAAGAATAAATCGACTTTAATGTTTAAAATTCATGGCTATCATTTACCTGTGTGTTTGTTTGAACTGATAAAAGCTGGTTAAAATTCGATTGTCGGGTGATATACAATGGCTGTACGTAACGAGTGGGGTATTGCATACGGAGATTTAACGCCTAAGATGGGCTGATGTCTACCTCGATTAAGCGCCGTATGTTGTATTAAGTTGAACACTTGACACTGGCATCGATGAAATATTGATCGATTGTTATGTATCTGTGTTTATATATACCTACAAAGCAAATCGGTGTACTTGATCAGATATTCAAATTGCAAGCACGAGTGTAATAAAAAGAATCTTACATATCAGTTCAAATCGATTTAATGATTTAATGTTGTATAGCAACGCAGTGGGTGGAGAACATACTTGAAAAAGTGACTTTAAAATATTACATCAACATAGGTAGGGACTGAACTTATTTGTTTATCTCCGTGTTATAAATGGAAGGCAATTGGAGATTAGTGACAGAAGAAAGACGAATAAGAACTGAAAAGTTTTCTACTTTGTGTTAAAATAATTTCTGGCTGATTTCTGCCATCGGCTCTACCGAGCATAGGCCACCAATTTAGTACGATTTCTGAAGTATTAAAGGAGATTGGTTAACAATGACTATTCTAACAGAGAAATCTCTTTGGTATGTTGACCAGGCTGAATTCCGGAAGTTGCAGGAACAAGTGCGTGACGTCAGCATGAATCTGAAGAACCGCTTCCGGACGTCTGCGTATGAGGTAAGTTCCAAATGTACATGTAGATGGCACCATGCTTAGTTTTGGCATCGGCCCTTATGGGTGATGAATTGTTTGATTTGATAATACAAAATCAACATTCCCATATTCAAATCTATCACATGTATTTATGATATGGTTGAAACAATTTTAACCCTTTACTCCATATATTTTTTATGCCTTCGCAAACAGAGTAAACCCAGATTAGATGGCTCCTGTAAGAACCATCTGATCAGGGTCTGCTCTGTTTACTTATTGAATATATTTGTATTTACTAAACATGTATTATATCACTCTGGTTTAAGTAAAACGGTTCCTATTTACTAGACATGTACATGCAACTACAGAATATGGTTAAAGTAGTAAGCTACCTTATTACTATGTTTCTCAATGACGTATGTATACATGCATATAGAATATGGCAAAAGCAATACGGTACATTTTACTGCACATGTATATAGAATATGGCTATGGTACCAATTTACTAAGCAGGTGTATATAATATGGTTAAATCAATATGGTACCTTTTTTCTAGGCATGTGTATAGACAAGGTTTACACAATAATATAACTTTTTTAGGAAAGTAAGTATATTTGGTTTAACACTCATATACATTTTTCATGGACATATATACAGAATATGGTTAAAACAATGGTAACTACCTTTTTTTACTAGGCATGTATATAGAATATGGTTCAACGACATTATACCTCTTTTCTAGGCATATGTATAGAACATAGTTTAAGCAATGTGCTACTTTTTTCTAGGCATGCATACAAACTTTGGTTTAAACCATGCTATACATTTTTTCTAGGCATATATAGAATATGGTTAAAATGTGGATTTTTTTCTATCCATATATAGATCTAATATAATCTAATATGGTTAATTCATTGCCTCATAGACTATTTTTAGATCCTACCTCTTTGAATAAATCTACCAAAAAGGAGAAAAGGGAATTTTCAGAATTGTGTAGTTTTGAAACCATTGTGATAAATAGAGCATTTGCTTATGATATAATGTAGAAACGATTGTACAGTTTATGTCATGACCTATGTCCGTGTGTTATTATTATATCAACACATTAATCTAATTATCATTCATGACGTTATTATTTCATACATGAATATTCATGAAGAAAAACGGTAAGCAGAAATGCATTGAGAATTGATGTTAAATAAATATAGGAGCACAGCATATACCCGATGAAGACATATGGTTACATGTGGGAAACTTAGAATATGGTCGATGAAGACGTTTGGTTACGTTACGTATAGGACGTATCATTTACTCAATGAATATTTATGTAACAAATAATGACTGCATGAATATATAACCCTTTCCCTCATATAAACGTGTTTTCACGCATTTGCAAACAGAGCAGACCCAGATCAGACGACTCCTAGAGGAGCCGTCTGATCAGGGTCTGCTCTGTTTGCTTATGGAATTTGATAGATCCGTGTCTTTACTTTCTAAAATAGCTACAATGCACCACCTTCTATATTTGATTATAACTGTTGTGTTCATGAATCTTCAGTAGGTATTGAAATTTGGAATTAACATAGAACAGGGAAAGGGTTAATTAGATTATTGTTATGATAGGACATGGGCACATGAATGTTTGACTATGGCAGATGCTGTAGAATCATATCTATATTATATCATAAGCAAACAGAGCAGACCCTGATCAGACGGCTCCTACAGGAGCCGTCTGATCTGGGTCTACTTTGTTTGTAAAGACGTAGAAAGGCGTAATTATGGGATAAATGGTTAAACTATTTTACCCTATCGAAACCTGTGGTTAATTATGGGAAACTAAGTATATACCTGACGAAGACACGTGGTTATAAATGAGAAACTTTTAATATACAAACTGAAGATAGTTTTACTTATGGGAAACTTAGTTACTGTTACTTACATAAAGACACGTGTTTACTTATTGGGAGCTTAGAATATATCTGATGAAGACACGTGGTTACTTTTTGAAAACTTACAATGTGCCTAATGACGGAAATTTAGAATATGACAGACGAAAACATTTGGTTACTCATATAAAACTTACAATAGATAAAGACATGCGGAAGCTTAGAATATACGTCTTGGATAAGATGCTCGGTTACTTACGGGAAGTTTAGAATATATTCGAATAAGACACGTGGTTATTTATGGGAAGCTTAGAATATACTCGAATAAGGCACGTTGTTACTTATGGGAAGCTTAGAATATACTCGAATAAGGCAAGTAGTTACATGTGGGACAACTTAGAATATATCATTTGATCTTGATCTGCACTATTTGTTAAAGCTTATCTGTACCTATTCCTTTGGTAATGATGATATGATCTACTCCAATGGGACAAACTACTTGAACATAAAACGTTGGAGTCCCTGTCTCGATTCCGGTAGCTGATCGATGTTTGTTTCTCGCGAGACTACCCAGTTGCATAAGCAAATGTAAATAATGGATTTCCTGCACGCAACCGGAAGCCAGGACCATTTGTTTAAGCCGTTGGTTGAATTGCTAATCAAGCTGAACAAACAGTTTTGACAGATTTAATTAACATTCACAAAGCTATGCTGATGAACCCGCGATGGCAGTTTTGATCCATGTCAGAGGTTCAGTGACTGGATGCTCCACTATGATCGAAACTGTAGAGTACTCACATTTAATTTATTTTCTTATGAAAAAAAGATGATGAAAGAATTTAGCCGTGTATTTGAATGGCAAAACAATAAGCTAACAGCAGTTTGACTAGACATGCAATTGCTCATCGTTTTAAAGGTGAAATGCACTGTTCATGCACTGTAAACAAAGCTTGGCTAAACAAATTATGCAAATTATTGGAGACAAGGTAGTTTCATAACTGAATGCAATGAATTCCCTCTGCCCGTGTAAGACAACCACTGCAATGTGGTTGCTTAATACAGGACGAAATAAATACAGACAGCTCCCGTAGGAGCATTAAATTTGCCCTGCGTTAAGCTACAACATGTCTTGTCATATTAACCACGAAATACCTTATTTACCGTTTTACTGTAACAAGTTTTCTCTAAATTAGTTCAGTTTTAATTTAGCATGCTGTTTAAAAATTCATGGTTCGTTATGAACAGCCTTGATTAGTTGAACCCTTTACTTCATGAATATTCATGTAAGAAATTATGACATCATGAATATTAATTACATTAATTGCTGTAATAGCACGTGGACACCGGAATATTTGTCCATGACAGAAACTGTAGAATCATATCTATATTATATCATAAGCAAACAGAGCAGACCATGTTCAAACGGCTCCTGCGTGATCTGTCTGATCTGTGTCTACTCTATTTGCAAAGGCATAGAGAGGTGTATTTATGGAGTAACGGGTTTAAACTTAAGCAACCAAGTTACCTCAGTATCCATGTCTGTGCAGTTTCCAAAACAATATGGCATTTTCGGATCGGTTAATTGGAATGGAACGAGGCGTTAGTCTGACGACAATTTCACTACGTTAAACATGTACTCCATATAGGCACTTGTAATGCATTTGTAAACAGAGTAGACACAGACCAGACGGCTCCTGTAGGAGCCGTCTGATCTGTATCTGAGGTGTTTGTTTATGAAATAATATAAATATAGCTCTACAGGTTGTGCCATGATAGAACACATCCGTTGTTCATAATGCTTTTGTAAACATTCAGCTTATTAATATTCATAAAGATATTATTTTCAACAGATTTGATCTAGAAAAGAAGACGCTGGGTTTTTTTTTCGGTATATCATCTGAACCCAATCTGTTTACTAATGTTACCACGAGTGGCCCGCTAACACATAGACTTAAGAAAATTCCAATGGTAATTAGAAATTGCCAATCCTTGGGGTTTTTTTTATTGATCTCTACAAACCAATTTCAGATATAATGAATGTAGCCTGCAATTATACATGTTTATGCAAATGACGACGGTGACTTGAATACGTTTAACCCCTCTAAATTGGACCTTTAGTAAAATGAAGTTAGAACTTTTTTAAGCATTTGGCTGCTTACCCGTTCCTTCATACAAACGCCTTTTCATGCATCTACAAGCAGAGTAGACCCAGATCAGACGGCTCCAATAGGAGCCGTCTGATCAGGGTCTGTTCTGTTTGCTAATGGAAATTGACATACATGTATTTATTTCTTTAGTTCCGAAAATGGCTACCATGTTCAACCTTCCATATTTCGTTATATGTTTTGACCATGATTATTCAGTAGGTAATTAAATTTGGAATAAATGTTGAACAGGGAAAGGGTTAATGCAGGATTAAAGTGGTCCAGAAAGCTCACAAGGGAGCTGCATATCCTGCATTAAGCTGCCACTTATCTTTAAGGTCATTATTGATACTAATTTGAAAGTCCGGGTTACGTCACTGGTTCTATGAGGTAAAGGGTTAACCCCTCTAAAATTCTATGTTTATTCCAAATGTCAATACCTACTGAATATTCATGGACAAAATTGTCGTAACGAAATATGGAAGATGGAACATTATAGCCATTTTAGCAAGTAAAGACACACACCTTTCAAATTCCACTAGCAAACAGAGCAGATCCTGATCAGACGTCTGATCTGGGTCTACTCTGTTTGCAAATGCGTGAAAACACGTTTATATGATGGAAAGGGTTAAAGAGAGATTTTTGACTAGACAATATTGTTGCCATGGCTTTCTTTTTGTACAGTGTTGTATCCCTTGAGGTTCACAAGATTACATTCAGCGATTATCTGGTTTTGTGACTTCTATTTAAAGACTAAGAAGACAACGATTTCTGTGACAAAAGCTGACAGAAGAGGAAATAAGTGTAAAGTCATTAAATACGCATTAACTTATCGTTGAACTCTTTGCAAGCTATAGTGGCGAACTTGTGATAAAATGTTAACATATGCCAACAGTTTGGATCCAGATGAGACACTCTTTGACACTCTTGTTGTGCTTTTGGGCAGCATTGGAAGTAAGAATCTATTAATTTAAATAAACCGAAAGAAAAAATGTCGTATGATAATTGTGCAGACGACAATTATTTAGCGTGCGGAGAGTAAGTAATTGTCGCCTGCACAACTATCGTCTGTATTTTCCGCTCTCGTTTCTTTTTTCTTTCCATTTTCTTTCTCAAAACCAGCAATACAAATACCTGAAAGCCTGGACCCTGGTAAGACGTCGTATTTCTCAACGTCTCATCGGTTTCCAAAATGTGTACATTGGTGTCATTGGATTATATAAGGGAAAGTTAACCGATGAATATACTGAGTGCTGATATAATAGAGTTATTTCCCTTTAAGCAGACCTGCTGGGCCGGTACCCACAATACTCCTTCGGAGAAAATAAGATTATTCCTGAGTTTATTGAAAATTCTCGAATCTCATAAAACCAACAAAAGTAAAACCCGCAATGCCATAATTATAGAAAACCCCATGTCAACCAGAATTTCAAATTACATACAGTATCAATGCTGATCTTTATAACAGGTGGTCGCTTAATACAGGGTAAAAATCGTTCAGAAAAACCTTACCATATTTCGTACAGAATTTTCTGTCTACCCATGTCAGCATTTCATCCTTTACCTCGAACCAACGCTTTTCCACGCCTCTGCAAACAGAGTAGACTTAGGTAAGAGGTTCCTTTAATACTGTCTGGTCAATGTCATCTCTGTTTGCTGATGGCATTACAGATGTATATAGATCTGATTCCACAGTTTCTGTCATGATAAAAAACAATATGTGTTCAATTGCCATTGTAAAGTGCAGAAAATTAATATTCAGCTATCAAGTGACGTCATTCTCTCATACCTGATTATTCACCACGTAAGGAGTTAACCCTTCGCTTGCTATTCACGTCAATATACCTACCTGTAAATAGTGAAGACCCAGATGAGACAGCTCCTGCAGGAGCTGTCTCATCAGGGTCTGCACTATTTACAAGTTGATTGTGCAACCAGTGCACCCCACAGCAGTGATTGCACAGCGAAATACTAGTACACAGTGAAGATATATGTAATTATACAACAGGGCATGGGTAAAGAAGGAGAAAGGTATTTTAAAATTCAGCAAGCGAAGGGTTAAAGTTGCAATCTAACGTGGTTGCTAGGAATCATGTACATGTACATACAGTATGCTTATTTTTTGTTAAAACTAGTAAAGTACAATTGAACTTCAATATCTCGACATTCAAAGGGTAATACAAAACATTCGAGATAAGAGAAGTTTGAGTCATCGATTTCTAATCTCGACAATTTCTTAAGTTCACATCTTAATGCAGGTCTAAAGTAATGCTGAAAGCTCCTGTAGGAGCTTTAAGCATAGCTTTCCACCTGTAAGCATAGCTTTCAACCTGTATATAGCTCTCACACGTGTTTCTAGATATGCGGAGTGATACATCATCTGTATTGTATATTTTGGAAGGACAGATCTTTTACTTCGAATTATCGAGAAGTTCAAGTTATCCGAATTCGAGATACAACTGAGTTCAACTGTATTATTGGAGACCTATGCTAATGAAGCACAATGTTATTGTGACACAAAAAATAGTTCAGATTATATATACATTAATAAAGTTCAACTGCTAATAGTATCGTCTGCCTCATGTTTCAAAATGGTGTTTTATTCATTTTCTTTACATTATAGTAAAACCCCTCTAATGCCACCACTTAATGAATTAACGTGGCTGTCTTCATAAGCAGGTGGTTGCTTAATGTATTTATTTATTTAATTATATATAGGAGCTTTCTGCATAATTTTCGTCCTGCATTAAGCTACCACCTGCCTTTTCCACTGTGAATTATGCCCTTTTTGCTGGTCACAGTTTTACTGTATAATCAAAGTCAAAGAGTTTGGATTTTGAGGAGATTCCGAGTTACTCGGCGTCTTCTCTGGATTCAAACTGTTTGCAAATGACAGTCAGGTTGCTCTACGAGGGAATGCGGTTAATGAAAACACACTGTTGTCGTATAATTAACGCAGTTTTTATCGCGTTTTGAGTTTCAATACAAAACACAGAGCCGATGCTTTACAACTCAACTCAATTCAATTCGATTCAAATTTTTTATAGTCTCTCATTTTTGTACTTATTCAAAAAACATAATAACGTTCAACATTATATGTATACATACATATAGTGTCTTCTCAATGGCACTTGTTACACACTAACACAAATGCAAAAGACAAATAAACGTCTCATTAACATTCTACATGATAGATCTATGCGTCTTTTTCACGCTTTTGCGAGCAGAACATCCAGCTCACCTCTGGATCTGCTTTCTTTTCTTTTCAACACTCCTATGTCCATTAAATGAATGGCCGCTTAGAACATATTCTACTGTAAATGAACTTTCGCGCAAAGAATGGAAATATGTGGGTCATGCGAGTCAGTGGGGGTATTCCATTTACCATTAACAATCTTAGTACTTATAGTCTGGTGAACTTATCGTCTGCTGCACATGTCTTCCTTTTCTTTGGAAAAATGTGACAGAAATACCCAGCAGTGTGGATCCGAATGAGCCGTTGATTTGTTCGGTGTTTAATGAACATTTGGATATTGTTTGTAAACTATTTTCTTTAAGTTTTTTCAATAGCACGTTAAGAATTTACATTATTAATAGCTCAACCCGTATCAATATAATAGTCTCTAATTGCCTATATAACCTCAAATCTTCTCTTTGATTTCAAATAGACAAATCATTGGATTTTTTAGAGATATTCTTTATCCATTCCCTTACACGGTAAATCATCATCCCTAAAATACAGTTGGTTCTAAATTTAAGGATACATTATGTATATATTTTCTGTTTTAAACGTTTCATACACTCAGTCTGATTGTCAAACATTTGAGATCATTGTGAGACGTCGAGTAACTTTACGTCTGATCTGGATCTGTAAATGTCTTGCAAATGGCATCTCGAATTCGTCTTTAGCATACTAAAGGATAAAATTCCATTTATATGACAAACATTCGATAGTGATATTTTGACAGTTTATTGACCCACAGCTGGTGCGAAACTCGTGTAACTGCAATAAGACCAGCGGTTTTTGTGATACCGTATTCTCCCTAATAAATGCCTCCACCACCACCACTATAATAAACGCCCCCTTACTTTAGGGGGAAACCAACGATCAATAAAGCAACTAAAACCGTATATAATAACCACTAACTAAAGAAATACATTACAAAATAGTACAAATATTACATTACAAAATAGTACAAATATTACATTACAAATGCTTTTCAAAATACATGTAATATATTAATACAGGCTGAAAGCAATATAGAAAGCTCCCCTAGGAGCTTTCTATATATTTTGATATTTTTCATTTTGCATTAAGCAAACACATGTGTACAAAATGCAAGAAGCTCCCTTTACGCCCCTAGTAGTGTTTATTATATTTAATACGGAATGCTTGATCAAGACGTAGACGCTGCATAACTGTGGGTCTTTTCAGTATCGGGAGTTGTTGTGTTTTTCAACAGAAGTGGAAGAACGAATCTACTTTAATCCGTTACCCGTTCAATATTCATTTAAGAAATAATGACATCATGAATATTTATTATAGTTTATAATGTAAAATGCTCGAGGAAGTTTTGACTTTGACAAATATTGTAGAATCAGATCTATATCATGTCAAAAGCAAACAGAGCAGACCCAGATCAGATGGCTCCTATACAGGAGCCGTCTGATCTCGGTCTACTGCGTTTGCAAAGGCCTAGAGAGGTGTATTTATGGAGTAAAGGGTTAAAGAATGGTTATTAATTTCGTATCTGCCAGTGATATTATAATATCACCACTTTCTTCTTCTTTAATATCATTTATACCAAAATCAGATGAGAAGGGGGGGGGGGTTAAACTGTTTAAACTTGTAAATTGTATGTCTTAAAGTCGTGAACATGCGCGTATATGAGGGAAAGAGTTCAACATTGAACAAGAAGATAAAATAATTTTTATAACGTTACCCACATGTTTTCTTCATGTCTCCACCATACTGCATATTTGTAACTACTCATTAGAATCTTCTCAAAGAGACAATTCTAATGAGTAGCCACAAATATGACATTGATGGTGAAATTAGAAATTATGCACCTGTAACGGGCCCTATTGACTCAAGTACCGGACAGTGTTATAATAGTTTTGCACTCAACCCACAAGACTTCCATTAACATATAAAGATTTCGCTACCAAACATTGTCGTCTGCAAAAATTGTCGTCTGCTTCATTCTATATATACATTTTTTTTAATATTCTTCAATTCTGTTTCATAACAACACAATCGCAACACCAAACAGTTTGGATCCTGATGAGACGCCGAGTTACTCGGCGTCTCATCTGGATCCAAACTGTTTGCAAATGTGATCTCTTATTGCTATTGGCAGCTAAAGAGAAGCTATTATTCCCGGTTAAACTTTTTGACGACGATTCGTGTAGCTATGTAAATATATCTATGCATTATCTACATTCGTTTACTTACACAATGTCAGCTTAGGGGGGTAGTACGAACAGGATATTAATTTAGTATTTAGAAACAACTTTATTCGGAGTACTGAAGTGAGTAACGTGTATATGAATATTTGTTTGTCTGTTTGTTTGTCTGTCTGTCTTTTCTGTGGTTCCTTGTTTATTTAACACATTCCCTCATATGCTATTTTTATGCCAAACGTACATGTATAAATCTACTAAAAAAGGAGCACTAACAAGAAAAAAGGAAATGTTTAGAATTTTGTAATCTTGAAACCATTGTGATAAATAGAGCATTTGTATTTTTACAGAGGTGTCAAATAGCGTCAATATGAGGGGGTGGGTTAACCCTTTCACCGCCAATGTCGCAAAAAATGCACCACGACAAATAGTGCAGTCTCAGATCAGGGACTTCACATTTTGTCTCAAACTCTATTTCTATATACATGTATGTGCTATATTCCTTTGAAATTTGCATTTATTTATCTCAATTCCTTATTTTACCTGAGGATTTGAGAAAACTGGATTGCAGACGACAATTAGAAATTTGGCGCCAAAAGGGTTAAACTCCGTCATAGAGACAAACTTTGTCCGTATTTAACCCTTTCGCTGCCAATGCCGGATCTGTGATTACCTATTCACACAGTTTGGATCCAGATGAGACTGTTACTATATTTTTGAAACAAAAATGAAGAAAATCAAAAGAATGAAAATTTGTAGCAGACGACAAAGTTAGCAGACGACAGAGTTGGCAGCGAAAGGGTTAACATGTATTTAATAAACTACAGCAACACTCCTCTAATTTGACCACCAAAAAGGTATTATTCTGGTACGTACATGTAGATGCAGGTCGTCACTTACTGCAGGACGAAAGTTACACGGATAGTTTAATAGGAGTTTTCCGTTATAATTTCATCCTGCATTAAGTAGCCTCCTGCCTTTAAAGATACACATGTTCATTCCTTAAGTGGTCGCTTTAGAGAAGTTTTACTGTACTGCAAATATTTATTTTGTGATTCATGAATAATGGATTATGATGATGAACTATGGTAGATAAGTCAAAGTAAAACGCATACATGTACTCTAAAAAGACCCCCCCCCCCCCCTCTGTGTGATTTAATTATGTTATGAATCCATGGCAAAACATGCACAGTAACCCCTTATATGATGAATATTAATGACAGACTCCTATCGTTAGGATTAACGTATGATTTAGTTCTTGTATGAAAAATACATAATATGGAAATGTATTGTCATGGCAACCGGTAGAGAACCAGATCAGTGACAAACAAGTATAAACAAAAAGAGCAGACTCCGGTGAGACAGCTCCTGCAGTATCTGTCTGATCTGGATCTTCTCTGTTCGAAAATGAGTACAACATGAAGCAATATCAAGGGACGGGACAGGGCGTTGCGGGGTCGGGTGGGTTCGAATAACAGCACTCTTGAGAGGGGGAACGCGATTAGAAAGAAATATGTCGCCTTTTCTTCGAATGTATTGAGCTGTTGAAGACATCCGAAATAGATGTAGACTTAACCCTTTCCCTCATATAAACGTGTTTCACGCATTTGCAAACAGGGTAGACCCAGATCAGACGGCTCCTAGAGGAGCCGTCTGATCAGGGTCTGCTCTGTTTGCTAATAGAATTTGATAGATCTTTTTCTTTACTTTCTAAAATGGCTACAATGTTCTACCTTCCATATTTATTTATAATTATTTTGTCCATGAATATTCAGTAGGTATTGAAATCTGGCCTAAATATAGAACAGGGAAAGGGTTAAGACATAGGCATGCAGATATTTAAAACACTTATGCTAAGATGTGGTTTTTCTGCATGCTCCGTTAACACTTTCCTTCATAGAAACGCCTTTTTGATGCCTTTGCAAACAGAGTAGACCCAGATCAGACGGTTCCTGTAAGAGCTGTCTGATTAGAGTCTGCTCTGTTTGCTGATGTAATCATGTAGATCTGATTCTACAGTTTCTACCATAGCCTAAATATCCATTGTTATATACTATTCAGCTAATGAACGTTAATGACGTCATTATTTCTTACATGAATATTCATCAGGTTAAAAGGTTAAAACATGGTTTACTACACAGTAAAACTCCCTCTAAAGCAACTACGTAATGAGGATAATTGGCGTGTTTAAAAGCAGGTGGTTGCTTAATGCAGGACGGAAGTAATACAGAAAGATCCTGAAGGAGCTTTCTGCATTACGTTCGTCCTGCGTTGAGCTACCACATGCCTCTAAGACCCAAAATTACACCTCATTAGTGGTGGTCGCATTAGTGAGGTTTTACTGTAAGTAAAACAATTCCCTAAACCGGGCGTTAAATCTAGTATAAATATCTATCTAGGAGACAGGTGGCAGCTTAATGCAGGGTGACAGTCATATGACTTTCACCCTGTATTTAACAGCCACCTGCCTAAAAATATCTAAATTCCCCCCTGCGAGAAATCTGGTTTAGTGTGGTTATACTGTAGTTTTATTTCTTATTTGGGCAGCAGTCGGTGAATCGTCGTCAGATAAATGGTAAATAAATCATTTGAAAGAAGATACGGATTAAAGGCGTTAACAAAATGCATGGAAATCGATATCATGATTTTAACTGTTAGGTATTTGCACCAAAAACCTGCTTCTATTGGCCACAAAGCTTTGTAGCTTATTGTATAACTACGAAAGACTAGGTTACATGTTCTCAAAATACTCTTTTCACGCTAAGAAATTGTTGTCTGCAAAAAATTGTCGTCTGCTACAATCTCTCAAGATTGACTTTTATGTCTTTGTTTCTTTAACCTTTAGCCTGCTATGGCCGGATGAGTGAATACCTATGCAAACAGTTTGGATCCAGATGAGACGCCGAGTAACTCGATGTCTCATCAGGATCCAAACTGTTTGACACCCTGATTGAATTTTGACAGACAAATTGATTATAGCTTGAATTTTGAAAATGTAGTTGGTTAAAATTTCTGTAAAAATAATTTGATCAGCAGGCTAAAGGTTAAATGAAATATAGTTGGATATCAAACAGTTTGGATTCTGATGGAGACGGTAAGTAAGTCTGCGTTTCATCTGTGTCCAAACTGTTTGCGTTAGGTATCATGAAATCAGGTAGCAGGTAAATATTTAGATTCGTCAGCCATTTTATCCCTGTACAAAATGCCATGGAATACGAATTCATAATGGCATACCCGATCCAAACAATATTACCACCATTCAATAGCAAATAAGAATGGCGAAATTCGCCAGTACAACCACTGATAGTTCAAACATGATCGACCTTCATATTTATACGGTGTTACTTTTCAGAAAATCACTTATACGGTGTTACTTTTCAGAAAATCACAGATGAAACAAAATCTACATCTATTTTACCATTTATCTTTTTTTTTTATCATTCCTTATCTCTTTGCACACTAAGTATTTGTCGTCTTCAAAACATGTCGCCTGCTACAAATTCTTCAAGTAGGGTTTCACCATTGGGTTTTTTTCAGCGATTACGGCCAGATTGTCAAACAGCTTGGATCCTGATGAGACCCCGAGTTACTTGGCGTCTCATCTGAATCCGAGCTGTTGGCAAAGCTAATCACACAATCGCCGTTAACGTGCAAAGAGTTAATCATATGTTAACCCTTTCCCTGTTCTACGTTTATTCCAAATTTCAATACCTACTGAATATTCATTGAAAAAACAGTTACAACGAAATGTGGAAGGTAGAACATTGTAGCCAATTTAGAAGTAAACAAACAGATCTTTCAAATTCAATTACCAAACAAAGCAGATCCTGATCAGACGGGTTCGATAGGAGCCGTCTGATCTGGGTCTACTCTGTTTGTAAACGCGTGAAAGCACGTTTATATGAAGGAAGGGGTTAACATGTTTCAATTGTGGTCATCTATGCATGTATATTATTTGTACATTCAGATTGCTAGCTAGGATTTCTATCAATGCATCGTACATACTTCTCATCATATATATACATGTATATATAAATTTATCTCACAGCCACCGCCTTGTGTAGAAGCCAGAAGTAAGGTAGGGAACTGTAGACACCCTGTCATGCGTAGTTATCTCCCTTTGTATCTATAACTACATAATCGTTCCCTTATATTTATTTACCATATAGTGTTTTCTTCTTTGACTTTATTGCAATTTCTTTTTCTCTTCTGTCAAAAGCAAACGGCTTTTGAGTTATGTCATCTTAAAAGTTTTAAGTTGACAGCTTCAATTTCTGTTTCATGCATGATTTTTATCTCTCTCAAAGTTTCAATCAAATCTGGAACTGTTTATATACATGTACATTGAACATGTGCCAAACACTCACTTCTATTGTGCTTTTAACCATTCAACCCTTCCCCTGTTCTTTTTTTATTCAAAATTTCAATACCTACTTAATATTCATAGATAAAATAATTATAATAAGTATGGAATGTGGAACATTGCAGCCATTTTAGAAAGTAAAGAAACAGATATTTCACGTTCCATAAGGACACAGAGCAGACCCTGATCAGAGGTCTCCTATAGGAGCCCTCTGATCTGGGTCTACTCTGTTTGTAATGAGGGAAAGGGTTAACCCATAGAGGGGCCTTTAGAACTTTGCACCAAAGTAGATCCAGATCAGATGGTTCTTGACGAAGCCGTCTGTTCAGGGTCTGCTCTGTTTGCTTAAGAAATAACATAGAGATATTCCTACAGTAATTTCCGATTGTTAATTATATATTATTCCGCTTGTTAATTCTATATTATTCATAAAGCAAAATGAGCTGACTCAAATCAGAGAGCTTTATGCAGAAACTTCTGATCTGGGTCTACTCTGTTGCAAAGGCGTAGACACAAAGACTTCCAATTCCAATACATATACAGTAAAACCTCTCTAAACCGGAATTCTAGTAAATAAAAGTTTAGATACTTTTAGGCAGATGGCTGCTTAATACAGGATGAAAGTCATACAGAAAGCTCCTAGCTGACACCAGTCCTGTCTCCAAGACTAATTTTTATACTTAGTTAAACGTCCGGTTTAGAGAGGTTTTACTGTACAATTATACATGTACTAAAATGTTTACATGTTCTTTAGTTTTAGCCATGGCTGTTATGACATGCCTTTAACCAATTACTACATGAATATGCATGTACGAAATAATGACAACATGAAAGTTAACCAGATACCTATTTTTATAATTGTATATGAACACAGAAAGTTTTGGCCATGGTAATTATTATTTCATAAATAAACATAGCAGACCCAGGTCCGACAACTCCTCCAAGGGTTTGATCTTCACTGTATGCAAAAGCGTTAAAAGGCATATCAGCATGCCAGTTTATGCGTGGTGATACATTTTACTTAATGAATAATATAAGGAATACCAATTGTATGAATATTAATTAGCTGAGTCTTAGCTGAATCAAAATGGTAAACTTTCCATTACAGAAACCTGTAGACTGATATCTATAGTATTCCTTGAGCAAACAGATCAGACCTTGATCAGACGGCTCCTGTGAGAACTGTTTTATCTGACTCTGTTCTGTTTGCAACTGCGTGCCTTTATGGGAAAGGATTAAAAGCACTGTGCAGTGTAAAATGTCAGTTTTTACATTCAGCTCGTTGTCCGAAAATAGGTTGTACATTATACCATGTAGACAACTCGTGTAATATTTTTAATAATTAACGACCACTCGTATACTATTCTCCGTATGTGTTCCATGGTCATACTATATGTACATCACTGTGTAATCACCATGTATATTGTTTACTTTTTACTGCATGTATGCTTTGCATGTCTCCCTTCTTCGCATACATTTGAAATGCAGTCGAATCTTCCACTTAGGAAATAAACATAAGGTCTTTAACCAGTTACATGATATATACGCCTTTAGGCATGTTTACCTGATAGATAATTGGCAAACAAAATAGACCCATACCAGACGGATTCTTCCGCGCCAAAGTAATAAAACAAATACCGGTATACAGTTGAACTTCGATTTCTCGAACTCCAATTGACTAAACAGATTAGTTCGAGATAGCAGCAGTTCGAGTTAACGGATTTCTAATCTGGACAATTTCTCCAGTTTACAGCTTAATGCATGTGTAAATTAATGCTGAAAGCTCCTGCAGGAGCTTTCAGCATTACTTTACATCTGCATTAAACTGTCAAATGGGTTTCTAGATATCCGTAGTGATACATTTAAGAACAATTCTGTATTGTCAGTTTTGGAAGGACCGAACTTTTAGTTCGAGTTATCCCGATATTCGAGTTATCCGAGTTCGAGATATCGAAATTCAATTGTATATGAGAGGCTTTCGGGATTACTTCCGACCAACATTAAGCGGTAATTACAATTTTAAGAAATGTTCTACTGCTTGTTAAACTATTTTTATTATCAGTGTTGAATTTGTGACTAGCATTGAACTTCGATATCTCGAACTCTCGGATAACTCGAACCTAATTCGAAGTAAATGTTCAGTCCCTCCAAAATTCTTTACCTGATATGGAATATTTTATATAACCCTTTGCCTGATACGGAATACGTTTTATAACATTTCACCTGATATGAAATACTTTATGTAACCCTTTACCTGATATGAAATACTATGAAATACTTTATGTAACCCTTTACCTGATATGAAATACTTTATGTAACCCTTTACCTGATAAGAAATACTTTATGTAACCCTTTACCTGATATGAAATTCGTTATGTAACCCTTTACCTGATATGAAATACTTTATGTAACCCTTTACCTGATATGAAATTCGTTATGTAACCCTTTACCTGATATGAAATACTTTATGTAACCCTTTACCTGATGTGTAATACTTCATATTACCCTTTACATAACAAGGACCACAATGGGAATAAGAGATATGTTTTCTCTAGTTTGTGTCATCCTCGATACAGATGCGGCTGGTTCATAACACACATATAACACTATTATTAATGTTTATATTGTTATAATTTTAAAATGTATATTGTCTTGTTACTCGATATTGAAATAATCATATCTATCTATTTATCTGATAGGGAATACTTCATATACTTCGTCACCTTATAGGGAAATCCTCTTATTACCATTTACCTGATAGAGAAACTTCTTATAACACTTTGCCCGATAATGGATACTCCATATAGCACTTTACCCGATAATGAATACTTCATATAACACTTTACCCGATAATGAATACTTCATATAACACTTTACTCGATAATGAATACATACTTCATATGACATTTTACCCGATAATGAATACTTCATATGACATTTTACCCGAAAATGAATACTTCATAAAACACTTTACCCGATAATGAAAACTTCATACAGCCCTTCACCTGATAGAGAACAGAACACTTTACCTGATACAGATTTATCTGGTACAGAAAACCCCTATCTGGTGGACGCATTTTGACGCGTTTGCAAACAGGATCAGACGGCTCCGTCTATGGTGAAAACAGGTGTACCGTCTTTGGCTTTAAGACAGACAGTAACTTAGTGCAAGAGGAAAGTTTGCAGAAAACTCCTAAACCCTTTCCCTGTTCTATGTTTATTGCAAATTCCATTACCCTCTGAATATTCACGGAAAAATAGTTATAATGAAACATGGATGATGGGACATTCAGCCATTTTAGAAAGTTAAGAAACAGCTCTTTCACATTCCATTAGCAAACAGAGAATATCCTAATCAGACGGCTCTTGTAGGAGCCGTCTGGTCTGGGTCTACTCTGTTTAAGAATGCGCAAAAACAAGTTGATATGGAGGAAGGGATTAAGGAGCTTTCTGCGTTACTTTCATTCTGCATTTCAACCCTCGATGTATTTTGTATTTAACTCTGTCGCTGCCAACGTCGCATCTGTGATTGTCTTTGCAAACAGTTTGGATCCAGATGAGACGCCGAGTAACTCGGCGTCTCACCAGGATCCAAATTGTTCGTTGCTGTGACTGTTTCTTGAAACACAGTTAAATAGAAATAAAATGGAAAATTGTAGCAGACGACAAAGTTTGCAGACGACTAAATTTTGCAGCGAAAGAGTTATCACTTTAACTCCCATATAACCGACTTCAGACTCAGTTGAAATTGGAACCTATCCATTTTTCATGTTGGAAAAACACTTGTCGGTGAATACCATTGACATTGGTTCGTACAGCCAACAGTGCAGATCCAGTCGGAGCCATCTGATCTAGGTCTACACTGCTTGTCTGTGTCCCATGTATGGACTCTGGGTTAAATAGTATCCTGCTATTATAAGTTCGTGTATTTGAACTTTCGTCAGCTGGATTTTTTCAATATTTTTTCTCAATTTGCTCCGTTGTTTTTTTAATATGTTGACTGATAAACTCTAGGGAATGCAAGCTGTTTGTACATGCAAATCAGATCGCTTTTGGAATAAGGCGTTTCACAAAGTACTGCTAGATAAACTCGATCTGTTTTCACTGGATTTACTTTCAAAATTTCCTTTACGGCTTGTACTGACAGTATATTTACAATCTACATTAACCCTTCCACCGCTGTGACAAAATTATTGTCTGCTCAAATTTGGACTGGGTACAATTTTGACCACTTCCGATTTCGACCAAACTTTTCAGAAATTATGGATCCTGATAAAACGCCGAGTTACTCGGCGTCTCATCTGGATCCATGCTGTTTGCAAATGCGAGTCGGGTCGCGAATAGCGAGGGAAATGGTTACGGTAGCGAAGGAAACGTATAAGTAAATAAACCGTCATAAAAGATTTAACGAAAATGATTGTTTCTTCCTTTGACATTAAGTAAGGACGGGGTGTAGCGATACTTTACCACTGATACAGTAGAGCTTGTCTTAAGCGGTCATTCATTTATTGAACACAGAAGTTTTAAAATACAGGTGAATGCTTAATGCAGGGCAAGAGAAATGCAGAAAACTCCTATAGGAGCTTTCTGCATTACTCTTGACCTGCATTAAGCTACCGCATGCCTTACAGACCCATAATTAGAAAACCTCTTTTTGATGGTTGCTTAAGGTAGGTTCTACTGTATATCGTCTTGATCAAACAAACAGCCAATTTACATTCGTGTGTTTTATAGACAATTCTTACACGACAAGTAACATTTCGTAACAGTGTACTCCATAGGACTAAAATTCATCGTTGGTTTGTTTGGAATACGCTTTTGCTAGCAATACACAGTAAGATCACTCTACGGCAGCCATTAAAATTAGCAATATTACAGTGTCTTGAAACCTGTGGTAGCTTAATGTTGGTCAAAACTTTCGTTCTACATTTTTAACCATTTCGTGAATATTAACTTAAGAATTTATAACGATGTGAATTTTCATGGGCCTCATTTTTTATAATTACATATCAACAATGAAAGGTGTGTCTGTGATAGAAACTTCAAAATCAGATATAAGCAAACAGATCAGACCCTGGTCTGACAGTGCCCATTGGAGTTATCTGATTAGAGTCCACTCTGTTTACAAAAGTGTCAAAAGTCATCTATAGAGGGAAAGGGTTTAACCAATTTACTTCATATAAACACGTTTTTAAACATTTACAAACAGAGAAGACCCCGATCAGACGGCTCCTTTAGGAGCCGTCTGATCAGGGTCTGCTCTGTTTGCTAATGGAATTTGATAGGTCTGTTTCTTTACTTTCTAAAATAGCTACACTGTTCCACTTTCCATATTTCATTATAACTATTTTTGTCCGTGAATATTCAGTATTTATTGATATTTTCAATAAACATATATAGAACAGGGAAAGGGTTTAACCAGTTCCCCATTTCTATCCAGAAACATTGTGAATTCACTGAATTTAACGCTTTCAAAGAGTGCTACTGTATGCAAAACAAGCTTTTGGATAATCTGCAGAGCATTAATTGGATTTATTATGAGTTCATATAAAGAGAGCTTTTAGATTACACAAATATCACTTTGGAATGAGCATGAATATTTTAATCTCATAAGGCCATATGTACAAACTGTACAATAATACTTAATACCTACTCTAAACGGATTACCGTCTTTTCTTCTGGGGGCATTACGGCTCCGGACAATTGGTCAGTTTGGCTGAAACACTTTGTACATTTGGCGTCGCTGTTATAAACTTGGGCAATGGATTTATTGGAGAAAGGACAGTGATAAGAAAACAATACGCGGAATACCAATAATGTCCGGAGACGTGATAACTAATTTGCTGATAAAGCGTCTGCCTGATACAGATTTTATTGTCGCGAAAACTAATGACAGTTGGACCATTGTCTACTTCTTAGGAAGCTCAGTGTGACACGCTTTTATTGGTAAATCTCATATAATAGGAGATATTGGGGGAAAGCTCTTTTCACCACAAAATTGCGACGTGCGACACAGACCTTCTTGTACATGAAGTGATTTAGTGGAATTCAAATAGCAATCGAGATTCCGTAGGAATTCAGATATAATGATTAATTAATTCTTATTCACTTAAAATATCCGACATATCAAACGAAAATTAAGGATCTAGAATTTTCTTCATAATTCGTATATGCCCGATGCACAATATGAATGCCCGAAAATTGTCGACGTATACATCGACAATCTTCGGAAATGCTTCGGATACATGACGGAGTAAGACGCAATATCTCAATGTTCGGAAATAGTGTTAGACATCGGATGCAGGCCATTTAGATATGACATGTAACAAATATCTGATAGAGACATATTTTCATAGCTTTGAGAACAGAGTAGACCCAGATCAGACGGCTACATCCTGTAAGAGCCGTCTGATCAGGGTCTGCTCTGTTTGCTTACGGAATTATGTAGATCTGATTCTACAGTTTCTGCAGTGGCCAAAACTCTTGTGTTCATACACCATTATAACAATGGGGACTATTGTTCAGCTGCAAATTATCTCCCTTGATAGATAAAAACACAAAGGTATACTAAATGATAAGTAGGTCCTTTTAGTTGGAATACTCAGTTATGTTTCTTGTATTTCATAAGATGTTGCGGTTAATTGATTTAAAATTTAAAGAAAGACCATTTTCCTTTAAATCTAAGCATTAAATAATTCAATAAAGCTATAGTCCAATAAAGTGCATGTATATAACAAATGTCATAATCACTTGATTATTCTTATATGATATATTTAAATTCAGATGTGCTATTGTGGTGCAAAGACATCAAGGATAAAATCAGAGGAAACCAACTAGTAGGGCCTAGACTTTTTCAAAGTTTTTGGGAGAGTATACAAGGGAGATTACTGAACAAGATCCCTAATTAATCTGAATCATTATTTCGCTCGTGAATATTCATGAGGTAACGAGGTCTTCCTCCCCCACCCTCCTACCTACCAGTATCTCTCTGGTCAGATAAGGGGGTGACACTCGCAGCTCTTTACACGGTCATAACTTCGGATAATTCAATGGCATAGTTTCCTCAATCAGCATTGTATGCGTGTCGTGTAAATATGTCAACGCTATCTGACTGTGTGTATGGATCTAACAGATGCACAAGATATCTTTATCGATGACCACTCAATCAACCTGTTTCATACTATACTAGGAACGACCTTAACTGTTTGCATTCAGGATATGGTGAATAAGCATTTTTTTCTGCAGTAGGAACATAGTTTAAACCCTTTGAATGTGCGAAACCAGGAAACTAGCATTTTCAAACAGTGTAGACCCAGATCAGAGGGCTCTTAAGGAGCCCTCTGATCAGGGTTTACACTGTTTGTCATTCGAAAATCCTCAAGCAAGTTTAAGCATTCCATACTAAACAGGCTCTGTAGTTAAATACTGATGGACCATTCCACTGTGAATATTCAGCATTACAAGGTTTCATATATACGTGTCTTTCTGATCTGAGGATCTAGATCGTCTACTGTTGGATCTCTATATACACACGTGAATATACATGTATGTCAGTCGGATTTGAAATGAGTGACACGCTTTTAGTATACGCTATATATGGTGGTGTTGGAAAGACATAGTTGCACTGTTTATGTCAAAGTGAAACGTGAATAAGTATTAGTGAATCTACAGTAAAATATGCTCCATAACGAACACCAACAGGATGTTTAATTCTTACTTTTTCAGACAGATCGTAGCATAATGCAGGACGAATGTAATTGCAGACAGTCTCCCTCGGGATCATTTTGCATTACTTTTGCTCTGCATTAAGCAAGCACGTGTTCTTATAGCATAGACCTTCCTTATTTATTCAGTATAACCCTTTTCTTCATACATGTATAAAAACGCCGTTTCATGCATTTGCAAACAAAGTAGACCCATATCAAACGGCTCCTATAGGAGCCGTCTGATCAGGGTCTGCTCTGTTTGTTTTTGATATAACATAGATCTGATTCTACAGTTTCTGCCCGAGCCAAAACATCCTGTATCCATTAGTCATTATAAAATATCAGCTAATAAGTAAGCATGATGCCATTATTGCTTACATGAATATTAAACAGGGACAGGTTTAACCCATTACCCCATATGCTATTTTTAGATACAACCTCTTTGAATAAACCTACCGAAAAGGGGCCTCTTTGAATAAACCTACCGATAAGGAGCATTAACTAGAGAAAAGGAAAACATTAGAAGTTTGTACTTTGAAACCATTGTGATAAATAGAGCATTTGCTTCTATAGGCGCAAATGCTCTATTTATCACAATGGTTTCACAAAGTGACGTTTACAGAGTCGTCAAAAGGCGTCAATATGAGGGAAAGGGTTAAGTGATATATACTACAGCGGTGCTCACTGCATTCGCGTTGCGGTGACGTATGGATGCTGTTTATAGGAAAGTGGCATAGGATAATGCATATGCATACAGGACTGGCATGTGGGTTGATTTGTTTCTATTCAGAAGATAAATTGAAATTTTATTGGCATTCTTTACCTAATCCATTGTTTGATGAAAATCCATGTAAGTTTTAATGGCATCGTGAATATTTTGTTATATGACTTCTGAGCACAATACGTTTGGCCATGGAAGATATATTTTGTTCCTATAGGGGCCGTCTTAACATGTGTCTAATCTGTATGCAAATGTGTGAAAAGGCGTCTCTATCAGGTAAAGGGTTAAGTGACACACTGGGTCTACTTTGAAGGGACACATTTATGGCATCTTTCAAGTGACGTAGACTCTATTAGCCATTGTGTTCCCGCGGTGCCTGAGTGACTTGTAAACAATACAATGGCGCGCAATGACATACCGGGATTGATGAAGTGATGGCCAGAATATCTTATACATAAGACAGGCATGTCTTAACTAGGGATACGTGCATATGAATTTCAGTTCAGATTAGACATCAATTGTTCGAAACAACAAGTGGCTATTTAATTTGGCTTTCGTCATAATGCCATTCGTAGTTCACGTGACCTAGAAGACACTAGATCTGTTGCAATGAGTTATTTTCAAACATTTTAATATCATAGTTTGGAAGATTGAGCCAGTGATAATAATAAAACGAGGACACGATGCATTTGTTACCGTTCCAAGCAAATATTGACTTATTCCCTGTTCCGGCGCCACCACAGAAACCGAGAAAAAGACGACGACGCCGACGACGGAGGAAACTCGTAAGGCTTAATTTTTTACCACGTTTCACTCTGTCCATGCCAGAATCATTCTGTATAATATTTTGTCAAATCGTTATGCACATCGGAAAATCTCGGTGATCCATCTTTATCCGAGACTCGCCGTTGTGCATTGACGAACGGCTGGCTACAAAAAAGTTTCGAAATAAACCGACTGATGTGCAGTCTTTGTAGATGTCAATATCCCTTTTTAAGTCGCTATGTATGATGTTTATTGAATGCAAAGTTGTAATACTTTGGAAACATTGACGGAACACATTAACCATGTTTATTAATAAGAATGCGCTTGTGCATTGTTTTGTATTCACCAGAATTTTCTTACTCAGTTTGACAAACATGTGAAGTTAGGTTAACCCTTTCCCTGTCCCATACTCCTGAAAAAAATAATGACATGATGAATATCTATGTGATCAGTGTTTGTAGTAGTGCATGTACACATGCATGTTTGGTATTTTAAGAAACCGTAGAGTCAGATGTATTACAATTTCATAAGCAAACAGAGTAGATCCTGATCAGACGGCTCCTACAGGAGCCGTCTGATCTGGTTCTACTCTGATTGCAAATGCATGAACATGCGTTTATATGAAGGAAAGGGTTTATATATTGTTAACCTACCATAATGACTCCCTCTTATTGTAATAAGTTATTGCTTACCTTACACTGTGTATTCACCCCTTTTAGACCAAGATCAGACGGTTCTTATGGGTCCAGGGTCTGCACTGTTTGCTTGTGTAATAATATGCATCTGATTCTACATTTTCTGCTGAGGCCGACATTTCCTGTATGCACGTGCCATTATTAAAAACATTCATCTAACTACTGTTCATAATGTCTTTATTTCTTTCTTGAATATGCATGGAGCAAAGGGTTAAGCTGTATAGACCCCCGTGTCTCTGGCACTTTTTGGATTTTGTAAGTCTACACTGTTTGTAAGAGCTTGAAAGCTATTTATCACTTCCTCCTGTTTCCACTGATAAACAAAAGCAAACCGACAATTATCTAAGACACACACGGTGCGTTATCAAACAAACTATTTAATACTTACCCTGCTGTAAAAAATGTCTTCTCAAATTTTGATCAGGTTAAATTTTGACTACTTCCGATTCGATCAAGCATTTCAGAAACTACTGACCGACGGTCAAACAGCTTTGAGTTTGATGAGACGCCGAGTTACTCGGCGTCTCATCTGGATCGAAGCTTTTTGCAAATTCAAGTCGGACCGTGATTGACGATATGTTGGTTAGCCCCTTATCTGTCTCGGGGATACTTGAGGTCAAAGTGTTTACAAATGTGTATTACAATCTATTAGCAGGAGGGCCAAACAGAGAGGTCGACATAACCCTTTGCTCCATGAATATTCATGTAATAATTAATGTATGGATACAGTTAAACCTGTCTACAGCGACCACCTGAAACAAGTATTGCGGGACGAACGTAATGCAGAGATCTCCTAAAGGAGCTTCTGCATTACTTGTCCCGCATTTACCCATTCCCCCTTATTGACACCTTTTGACGCCTCTGTAAAAGTTACTTGTTGAAACCTTTGTGATAAATAGAGCATTTGCTCCATAGGAGCAAATGCTCTATTTATCACAATGGTTTCAAAACTACACAATTCTTAAAGTTTCCTTTTTGCTAGTAAATGCTCATTTTCGGTAGATTTATTCATAGAGGCTGGGTCTAAACATAGCATATGAGGGATTGGGTTAAACAAACACTTGCACATGTAGACCCTAACGTTATTCATTATTTGATCGCAATAAACTCACGATTGTTTGTGGTAACAAAATGCGTGAGAAGAGAGATGAGAGAGACAGACACACAGAAAAGCGAGAGAGAGGAAAGAGAGAGAGAGAGAGAAGAAGGGGTAGAGAGAGAGGAGTAAGAGAGAGCAGAGGGTGGGACAGATAGACATAGATTGGGAGAGAGAACGAGGGCAAGGTAAAGAGGGGAAAAGGAGATGGAGAAAGAGGGGGATGGAGAGAAATAGGACAGAGTAAATGAGAGAGAAGAGAAAGAGGAGGTATTAATAGAAAGGAGAGAAAGACGGAGGGAGGGGAGATAGAGACAAGAAAGGGATTAAGAGGTTACATATTTATTGTAGTATATTGTCACGTTTGTGAAAGAAAACACATATTCAGTTCAACAGAAACTTTCTTGTGTACTAATAATAGATAATGTGATATAACTTGTCTTGACGATTACTAAAGCTTCCAAAACAGGGCCATTGTCAACACTTCCTGGTTGTTAAAGCTTGGTATTATCTCTCTAATCGGCACCTGACTTGCATTTGCAAACAGCTTGAATCCAGATTAGACGCTTAGTAACTCGGCGTCTCATCTGGAGTCAAGCTGTTTGACATTCAGTTAAAAGTTTCTCAAAAGCCTGCTCGTATCGGAAGTAGTCATCTTGAAGTCAGATCAAAATTTGAGCAGACATTTTTTTTCTCAGCGGAGTAAGGGTTAAAATAAATCTACTTTAACCGATGCCCTCAACATGCTATTTTTAGAGCCAACCACTTTGAATACATCTACCGAAAAGGAGCATTAACTAGAGAAAAGGAAAATTTTAGAATTTTGTAGTTTGAAACCATTGTGATAAATAGAGCATTTGCTCCTATAGGAGCAAATGGTCTATTTATCACAATGGTTTCAACAGGTGATTTTTACAGAAGCGTAGAAAGGCGTATTTATGGAGGAAAGGGTTAAAGGGTTAATCTTAGAGTAAATGGATCTACAAGATAGCCTCTTTATGGCGGCCTCTCAATAACCACGGTGGTCTTTTAAAAGCATGTGATTCTTTTAAAACAGGTGGATTCTTAATGCAGAACAAAACAAATGCAGAAAATCCAATCTCGTGTATTCTGATTTTTTTGTGTTCTACATTAACCTGTCTTAAACCTTTTTTTTCGTGAATATTAATGCAAGATATAATTACATCTTGAATATGTATTTGCAGATATTTTAAACATGTAATGATGCATCAATACAGGGTGGTTGGTCATGACAGAATTTGTAGAATCAGCTCTGTATAAGTCCATAAGCCAGCATGACATGTCCAGATCAGACGACCCGTACCCTATTTGCAAAGACAATAAGGGTATATCTATGAGGTAAAGGGGTAACCCATTACTCAATAAATACGTTTTTCTACGACTTTGCAAACAGCGTAGACCCAGATCAGACGGTTCCTATAGGAGCCGTCTGATCAGGGTCTGCTCTGTTTGCTTATGATATAATATAGATATGATTCTACAGTTTCTATCATGGTAAAAAAAATCCCGTGTCCATGTGCTAGTATAATATTCAGTATAATGAATATTCATGATGTTATTATTTCTTCATGAATATTCATGGAGTAAAGGATTAAAGACAGAATTATTTTTTGTTTTAGAGAGGTTTTACTGTATAATTATATAATATCACACAGTCGCTGAAATATATCATGACTTTTTCTACAATAACCCACTCTAAATCGGACTTTAATTATAGAAGACTTCATATTTCTTTAGACAGACTGCTGCTTAGTACACGTGAAATCGTGCAGAAAGCTGCTACATTGAGCTTTCTGCGTGACTCTCACCCTGCGTCAAGCTGCCATTTGTTTTAACATTCGGCATTGATACTAATTTGAAACCCCAGTTTGGATATGTTTTACTGTAAAGACATATAGTTTAGACACAGTAGAACTTGCCATAACCAACCATTCATTGATTGAACACAGGAATCTTGAAAAAGCATGTGATTCCTTAACCCATTCCCTCCTAGACTAATTTTACACCGCCCTCTTTGAATTAATCTACCAAAAAAGGAACATTAACTATAGAAAAGGAGAAATTTAGAATTGCGTAGTTCTGAAATCATTGTGATAAATAGAGCATTTGCTCCTATGGAGCAAATGCTCTATTTGTCGCAATGGTTTCATAATGTGACTTTTACAGGACGCTAAAATGCGTCACTAGGAGGGAATGCGTTAATTAATGCAAGACAAAAGTAATGCAGAAATCTCCTATAGATGCTTTCTATGTCATTTTTGACTTGCATTAAGCTACCATCTGTTTTATTTTCTAAGGCACAGCAATGCTTCCCCTTTTTGATGGCCGATTAAGAAAGTTTTACTGTCTCTTTGAAATCTTAGAAGCTTTATTGCATTTTAACATAGCTAATCTCATTTAGCTGATTTGAGTTTTGTATTAACTGACGGCTACTTCTGCAGTTTTTTTTATCATGCTGATTTGAGTTTTGTATGAAGTGGGGGCTACATATGCAGTTTTTTATCATACTGATTCAAGCACCGTATTTTGTTGTCTATAGAAATGGTTGATTATCTTCTTGAACAAATAATAGACGCTATCTGAATGCATGGGAGTAGGGTATTGAGTTACTCTTTCACCACCCAATGTGCTTTGTATAACATAATCTTATTTCTTTGATGAGACTTTACCCATTCCCTCATATTGGCGACTTTGACGACTCTGTAAAAGTCACTTTTTGAAACCATTGTGATAAATAGAGCATTTGCTCCTATAGGAACCTTATGCATTACTTTTATCTGCCTTATAGGTCCACAATAAGACCTCTTTTTGATGGCTGATTAAGACAGGTTCTACTGTAGACGAAAGGGTTTACGTCATCTGGGTCCCTGTTTTGTACTTATATTATCTCAGAAGCTTCTTAATGAATCATTTTTACATTGCATTTATTGAATACCGCTATGTACTTTGTAACTGTTCAGTCACGGGAGATCACTCTGATAACATTTTAATAATAAATTATGTCCCTTTGACTAAGTGCAATAGTTTATTATACTTTCGTTTATTCTCTTGCATTGCCGATAAGGAGAATCGGCGACTAAGGGTAAATAATTTTGCAGTTTGGATCAAAATGAGACATCGGGAAACTCGGCATCTCAACAGGATCCAAACTGTTCGATACTATGATTATGTGTTTACAGTAAACCCTCTCTATAACGGCCACTAAATTACATCAATTATTTTGTGTTAAAGGCAGGTGAATGCTTAAAGCAAGGTGAAAGTAAAACAGAGCGCTCCTATAGAAGCGTTCTGTTTCACTTTCACCTTGTTTTAAGCGGTCACCTGCCCTTAATACCAACTAATTAACACAATTTAGTGGCCGTTATAGAGAAGTTTTACTGTATTAACAAAAACGAAGATCATTCGCAAAATAATTGTTTATCAGGCTACAAAGAGCTTGCCATGGTGTTGCAATAAGAAAGAAACCATATTTATCTGTTGTTTAATGTTTATTACATCAAAATGTATAAAAGCGAGTTTCACGTGATACACGCATGCTTACTATTTAATATACGAAATACTCTAAATACGCTGGAAGTTTCCTAGCAGAAGCTCTGAGCAGGACTTGCTATTTCGCACAATCCACTTTTTTTTCTTAATTTCCAACGTATATGTACTTTTGAGTACTCCTTCAAATATGCAAGAAACTTCTTCCTCATTTTGTTTAATTCTGTCACGCTTTCCATTGGAAATCGTTTGAATTGTCCATTTTCTTAAATAAGTGCTAAAATGGGTATTAAATAAGTGCAAAATGCAAAATCCCAAAACATTAGTCCTTGAATGACGTCATCGAATACCATCCTCGGTAGAGTCCGACAATCTGCTTTGAAAATACAGTAGAACCCCTCTAATGTGACCACTTAATGAATAAATATGGGTGTCTTTATAAGCAGATGGTTGCTTAATGCAGGACAAAAGTAATGCAGAAAGCTCCTCTAGGAGCTTTCTGCATTACTTTTGTTCTGCATTAAGCTACCACCTGTATCTAGCACCCATAATTATACCTCTTTTAGGCGGTCGTATTAGAGGGCTCTACTGTAGTTTCGGACGGCACACGTGATATAAAAGTTTCTGATGACACATCAGTACTATCTCTGTCCTGTGTAAAGCACTTATTTCTTTGAGTGTATCTTAGACAAATAATTAGTGATAGAATTTAATAAAGTTGAATGTCTATGGTTGCTATATTGATGGTTTTAGTGTTATTACGATCCTACTTTCGCTTGTTTCGAGAATCGCCGGACTGACTTTATCGACTTTCCTATGGCTTCAAATGTCTGAAAATGAAATGGAAACAATAGGATAACTAAATGAACATATACACAAAGTGATAAAGTAACAATTAATCCAACTATTTACCTGATAGTGACGCTTTCTAGGGCGCCTTTACAAACAGGGTATAGTAGAACCCCTATAACAGGGCGTTAAACTTAATATCAGTGCCAGTACTTAACCCATTCCTTCATATTGACGCATTATGACGCCTCTGTAAAAGTCACTTTCTGAAATCATTGTGAGAAATAGAGCATTTTCTCCATAGGAGCAAATGCTCTATTTATCACAATGATTTCAAAACAACACAATTCTAAAAATTTCATTTTCTCTAGAAAATGCTCCTTTTCGGTAGATTTATTTAAAGAGGTTGGATCTAAAGATACCCTATGCGGGAATGGGTTGATGCATGCTGAATGCAGGATGAAAGTCGTGCAGAAAGCTCCCAAAGGAGCTTTCTGTACGACGTTCACTCTGCATTAAGTTGTCACCTGTCTTAATGACCGATGATGATATTTATTTGAGGTGTACGGTGTAGCAAGGTTTTTACTGTAACGTGTTTCATCCTTACTTATCATACGGTATTAACACTACATACATTAAAACCCCGCTAATGCGACCACCTAAAAGAGGCATAATTCTGGGTGCTATATGCAGGTAGTAGCTGAATGAAGGACAAAAAATGCAGAAAGCTCCTAGAGGAGTTTTCTGCATTACTTTTGTCCTGCATTTAGCAACCACCTGCTTATAAAGACACCCATGTTTATTCATTAAGTGGTCGCATTAGAGAGGCTCTACTGTACTACAGTTAAATCTCGATAGTTTGTTTTATTAATGGAAAAAATTAGAACTTTTTTATGCAGGTGGCTACTTAATCCATGGTGTAATGGTAGCTTAAAGCAGGCAGGTAATCATACAAAGGGCTCCTTTGTGAGCTTTCTGTATGACTTTCACCCTGCACGAAGCTGCCACATGTCTTAAAGACCAGTAACGATACGTATAAATGTGTGTCTTTTTACTCTACATGCATTCGAATAATCGTTTTTTCTGTATATAAATTCGAATAATCGAGTTTTTATTGTACATACTGTATAATTGTTCACCTGACCTGCTCATAAGTCTAATCTATTTCGCTTGAATAGTCTGCACGTTAATCCATTTAACCCTTTACCTAATTAATATGCATGTAACAATTAATCACTTCAAAAATATTCATCAACTCAGTTGTTTATAATACCACATTAACCACCAATTAAAATGTAGACTCGCATCTATATTACTTCATAAGCGTCCAGAGTTGACCCTGCTCTGGGTATGTTCTGTTTGCAAATGCGGCGAAATGTGTCTCTATAAGGTAAGGGGTAAATGCTGATTATTGCAAGTATACTCAACTGGAGGTCATATCAACTCAAGGTCTCCACTCGGTCAAGTGATCTGTCGACTAGGCTAGTTTTGATTTCAGAGTTCAAACGTATGACATTGGTTGAAGAGGTTCCTAGGTCGCTTATGTACAATAGAACCTCACTCATAATGAAGAGTGGGGAAGAGAGAGACAGAGCGAGGGGAGAGATAGTGAGAAAGGAGAGAGAGGGTGGGTAGAGACGGAGAGAGAGAGACAGGGCGAGAGATAGAGAGGGAAGACTGGCTTTATAAGCAGGCTACTGCTTATTCCTTTACTCCATACGCAATTTAATGCCTTTACAAACACAGTAGTAGACCCAGATCAGATTCTGTATTGTTGCATATGAAATGGTATACATTGTAGAATTTATTCACCAGTCTCACATTCCTGTGATCATATGTAATTATAAATACTCAACTGGTTAATATTTCTTTAATTAATATAGCTTTCTGTTTTACTTTTACACATAGGAGCTTTCTGCATTACTTTTGCCCTGCATTAAGCTACCACCTGTCACCAACCCATAAGTTGACCTCGTGTTGGTTGCCGCTTAGAACAGCTTCTACTGTGGGTAATAAAATGAAATACAGTGAAATTGAATATGCGCTCGAACTGATTTAGGGACGAATCAGTTCGTATTAACTGGCATGGGTTGAGATTATAACGATTTAGTTCTATCTGAAAGACTTACCACTGTCATTGTATTTTCGTCCACTACTTCTCGGACCACTACGGATTTCGGGATTCCGATTTCGGTCGACGTCTGGAAATGCATCAGTTTATCTCCTTCTATATTGAACACCGACTAAAATTAAACATGTGCATTTCATTATTAGAACTTTTATAATGCCACATTGACACAGGAATGTTCGGTCATCACAGAAACTGCAAAATAATGCCGATATAATTTCATAAGAAAACAGAGAAGACCCTGATTAAACGGCTTTTACGGGAGAAGTTTGATCTGGGTCTACTCTGTTTGCAAGGGCGTAGAAAGGCGTATATATGGAATGAAGGGTTTAGGCTTGTATATTTGCCTCATACTAGAGTACGGTATCAGCTACATGTAGCATCCACATGTTAATGTGATGTCCATGATACGGTAATGCATTCAATTAAAGATAGCATTTGAACCATTATCATGCTCTTGCATTTGCATGAAGGCTTGTCCCGCTGTAAAAAATAATGTCTGCTCAAATTTCGATCTGGTACAATGTTTGTCTGCTTCCGTTTCGAACAAGTTTTTGAGAAATATTGACCGAGTGTCAAATAGCTTGGATCCTGATGAGGCGCCGAGTTACTCGGCGTCTCATCTGGATCCAAGCTGTTAGTCAGGTTGTCGCTTAGCGTGTTGTAGAATTGCTCCATACCATAGGGTGGTATCAGTCAAGAACTGCACATTGCTGAGATAGCAGTGATACACTAATTCGTTATATTCGAGATACCATTAATCATTTACTCCATGAGACACATTTCTATGTCTTGGCAAACAGAGCAGATCCAGACCAGACAGCTCCTGTAGGAGCCGTCTGATCAGGGCCTGGTCTGTTTGCTTATGAAATTATAACATATATAATTCTATAGTTTCTACCAATACCAAAATATTCTGTATACATATGCCATTATATAAAATCAGCTAACAAACATTCATGATGTCATTATTTCTTACATGAGTATTCATGGAGCAAATGGTTAATCCTAAGTGCCACTTCACTCGCATTTGCAAACATTTTGGAGACTATTCTAGAGTGGATACAACATAGGGTTTGGTAGAGAAATAAAGGAACTATTCTTGAATCTGTACATAATAATGTATGTTGTGTATAAGTACAGACTAAACTTGCCTTTAATCTTCGCCCGTCTTCGTCTAACCATTGATAAGAGGGACCGTATTTCAAATCTAGAATCGACAATATTTAATTTTTGAAATTGACAATTCTCCACCAAACTCTATGCCGTGATAACTCCTAAGAATTGTCTCGAAGAGACGATTCTACAGAGTGGTCTCAAAAAAGGATTTTGTGGAGAGATAAGGGAGATCCTCGTCCGTCCAGTGTCTTTTCGTCGAACCATTGATTTCAAATACTAAAATCGACCATTCTACACCAAACCTTATGTTGTGACCACTCTAAAAATCGTCTCGAAGAGACCATTCTAAGGAGTGGTCACAACATAAGTTTGGTTGAAAAATAAAGTAAAGGGATATTCTTTAAAAGGGTTTGTGATTTTAGTACAGAATAGACTTACCTTCACCATTCGTCCATCCAGTGTCTTTTCGTCGAACTCCTCGCCAAGTTTAAATGTCAAGTAGGAGTTTTTGAAGGTGGAGGTAATGTTGAGGTGCCAAGTGTCGCCATCTTGTGATATTTCCTCCCAGCTGTTCACTCTTTTTCCAATCTGACGAGTAGCAAACCCCACCCCTGGATAATAGTAGTTGATATAACAGTTATCTACAGTGAAAACCTCTCTAGAACGACCGATCAAAATACATCTAAATGTGTGTCTGTAAGTCATAGGCTGGCTGAACACATTACTTTATAGTGCCGCTTTTTTGACACCTTTGCAAACAGAGTAGACCCAGATCAGACAGCTCCTGTAGGAGCTGTCTGGTCAGAGTCTGCTCTGCTTGCTTATGTGGACAGTATAGATTTGATACTACAGTTTCTGTCTGTGCCAAACATTCCATTGTTCTTGTATCATTATAAAATTAGGTACATGTATTTGATATTCACTTAATATGTGTTTCTTACATGAATGTTAATCTGGTTATGGGTTAATGCAGAGCGAAAGTAACGCAGAATATTCCCAATGCGCTTTCTGCATTACTTTCGTTCCGCGGTTAACTACATTAACTGCCTAATTGTTATGGTCCATATATTTATTCACCTTATAATTACTATTAAGAAGTTCTGATTTACAGTAGAACCTGTCTTAAGCAGTCTGTCATTCATTGAACATAGGAGTCTTAAGAACAGATTGTTGCTTAATGCAGGACAAAAGCAATGCAAAGAGTTCCTATATGATCTTTCTATATTACTTTTGACCTGCATTAAGCTACCATCTGCCTTACAGACGCATAATAAAATCCCTTTTTGATAGCCGCTGAAGACATGTTTTACCGTATGGTCAGAATTGCCTTCCAGGTCGTGCATTTAACCAATCAGTATTCGTAAATTTGTCCTACATGACGACTTTATTACGAACTGTGACGACTTTGAAATAAAGTTACTTTAGAATAAAGTTATGATGAAATAGTGTCAGTTTCTTAACCCTTCCTGTTCGGGACACGAATCACTAATGTCATTTGCAAACAGTGTAGACCCAGATGAGAGAGTTCCTAGAGAAGCAGGGTCTGCACTGTTTGTAATGTTACACTTTTCTTTAGAAAAATCCCTAAATATTCACCATAAGCTTGACCTGTTTGAATTTTGGAATAGTCCATTCGAAAAGTCAAGGTTGTAAGGGTTAACCCTTTGCCTGCTATAAAAATGATGTCGGCCTAAACTTTGATCTGTTGCATGTTTTACTTATTTCTTATTTGCAGTTTGAAATATGTGTCAAACAGCTTGGATCCCGGTGAGACACCGAGTTACTCGGCATCTCATCTGGATCCAAACTATTTTCAAATTCAGGTCGACCACAGCAGGTTAATAGTTAGAAATTGTCTGCCTATATTTAGAATACTTACCAACTGCTTTCATATACTCGTCCCAGTTGCTGTCTTGAGATTCTAACTTCCAAAACCCTATACACTTGGCCATCCTGACGTATTTGTTGGATCGCTTATGTTGTGACGAAACTAAACCTGCCTTTCCTTAAAGACAAATTGTTTTGGTTAGAGACCAAACAATTTATTTGATATAGTCCATGAAACAATCGGAACACCTCGTTGATTTTACTATTCCGGGGTTGCCGGATCCGCTGAGTAGTTACAATTGCATACGAAGTGCAGCATTATCAGATTGTGGAGAACATGATAATCATTTTATCCCTTTAACACATTCCCCCATATTCACGCCTTTCTTCGCCTCTGTAAAAGTCACTTTGTGAAACCATTGTGATAAATAGAGCATTTGCTCCTATAGGAGCAAATGCTCTATTTATCACAATTATTTCAAATTACAAAATTCTAAAAGTTTCCCTTTCTCTAGTTAATGCTCCTTTTCGGTAGATTTATTCAAAGAGGTTGTATCTAAAGCTAAAAATAGTCTGTAATGGGTTAAAAACGGGAAACGCGTGCACTGGTATTTGCATACAGTGTAGACCCAGGCCAGAAGACGCTCATAGAGGACCCCTCTGATCTGGATCAGCACTGTTTGTCATTCAAAATACTCTCGTAAATTATATACTTTCATACAGAATTGACTTTATCATTTAAGCAATGATGGGTGATTCCACTGTGAAAACTTAGCGTTTAAAGTGTACAAACAAGTTAATGGTGTAGAGGGCATATATGGATTTTTCAGCTTTTTTAGATAAGCAAATTAACGGACATAATTTTATTAGACTATCATGCTTATTTCTCCGCTAAATTATGTTGTGATGATACTCAGTAGACTCATGATTCTAATGAGTACCGGGAAAATACAGCTTGACGAAAATGCAGAATAAACATTTTCCATTTATTTCATTTAGTATATTTCATATTTTGAGCTCTGTTTAAAACGAACTTATACACAGAAATTATAAAGATAAAAGAACGAATACTGAGTAATGCATTGTTACTGTGCACTTTGAAGATAGATTACTATGCTGGTTATGTGTACCTTGTATGAACCAACTTAGGAAATTTCTGAATTTACGTTCTTTCTGCATTAATTTATCACATACAGCAAAACCTCTCTATACCGGTCACTAAATAACATCAAGTGCATTGTGTTGAAGGCAGGTGGCTGCTTAAAGCAAGGTGAAAGTAAAACAGAACACTCCTACAGGGGCGTTATGTTTTACTTTCACCTTGCTTTAAGCAAACACCTGTCCTAAATACCAACTTATTAACACAATTTAGTGGCCGTTATAGAGAGGTTTTACTTTACTGTTAAGTGCATAACTTGGTTAGAAACTGTTACGTTGCACATACAAATAGACTAACCTCATGCTTAGATCTTTATCAGATTCAACATGATTGACCTTATACGGTCACTAAATTGTCCTGTGGTTTTAATAACGAGTAAAATTGCAACAATATTACACAGTAGAAACTGTCTGAATCGACCATCAAAAAGAGGTCTAATTATAGGTCTGTAAGGCAGGTGGTAGTAGCTTAATACATGTCAAAAGTAATGCAGAAAGCTCCTAAAGGAGCTTTCTGCATTACTTTTGCCCTGTATTAAGCAATCACCTGCTCTTTAAGATACCTGTGTCCAATTAATATAAAGACGCTTAAAATAGACTCTACTGTATAAGACTTGCGTTTTGAAAATACCACGTGCAATAAATGTCCCCACAGTGTGAATAATTGTTTTATACAGGCGACTGTGGCACATGTCACAGAGCTAACTCTGTATCTGCCAATGGCGAATCCACGATTACCTGTGCACACAGTTTTGATCCAGATGAGATGCCGAGTAACTCGGCGTCTCACCAGGGTCCAAACAATTTTGGCACACGAGTTGTATTTTTAAGAGAATTATTTAGAAAACTTAATTTTGAGAATTGTAGCAGACGACAATATTTGGCAGACGACAGTACGTGGTAACGAATGAGATAAAAAAAATAATCGAACTCACCTTGTATGGTGTTCACCGTCTTCTCCCAAATGTATATGTCGCTATCTGGACAAACCTTAACCCTTTACCTAATGAATATTCTATTTGAAATAATGACAGCATGAATATTTATTAGCTGAACTGTTAAAACTAATATATCAGCACAGGATTTGTTTCGCCATGGTAGAAACTGTAGACCCAGATCTATAGTAATTCATATGCAAACAGAGCAGACCCTGATCAGACGGCTCCTCTAGGAGCCGTCTGATCTGGGTCTACTCTATTTGCAAAAATGTGAAAAGGCGGCTTCAACAGGCTAAGGGTTAGAAAACTTTATCATTAGACTCTGTTCAATAGGTCCACACGGTAAAGATACGATATCATTGAACGCTTGTACAGGCGAGTGTGTAATTGCACTTGCAAACAGTGAAGATCCAAATTAGGCGCCCAATACGTGGCTGTCTCATTTGAATCAAAAGCGTTTACCACAAATAAAATTTTCGTTTTTGTAGAAATAGTTAAACATCTGAACTTGACAAATTGAGCAGACGAGAATATTTTTCAGCATGATACATGTTGGGCGAAAATAATGATGATAAAAAAACGTTTCTTGTCACAGTTTGGTTCCAAATCAATCGAGATGTAACCCGAGATCTGACATGTGTCTAAAATGCTACATGTAAATGATACTGGTAGTATTGGTGTTTGTTGGAATGTAGCAGGCGACATTTCTTTTAGTAGCAGACGACACATGAATGTCACTGAAAGGGTATGAGCATAGGACACATTCACGTCAAGGCAAGCTTTCACATAACGACCTCGTCCAAGAGATAAGAAAAAACACAAGATTTACTCTTACCCTTTGTCATGCTAAGCAATTGGCCGTCTGAAGGTTGTTGCTTAATGCAGGACGCAAATAATGCAGTTCGATGGGAGCTTTCTGTATATCTTTCATTCTGCATTTAGCTCCAACCTGCCTTGAATTACCCAGATTTATACTTACGGGTCATATGGTCATATTAGACATGGTTCTTTGTATTTTGCCTCTTTATCGTCGAAGAAGAGGATAGTGAATGGGTCTGAATGAGAATATCCCTAATATATGATTAGGGGGGGGCCTTCATTGACCCCGATAAGCTCAGTGTAACCATGATAACAATAACGACAACTGCATAACACTGTGTTTATCTGTTAGAAGAGGTTATCGTTCTTGGTATAGATGGTCTCTTGACATGATCCGGGCTTTGCATCTAAAGAGTTTTTGGTTAAAGCTTCGATGTTCAATACAGTAGACCTCTCTACAACGGCCATTTACTTCATGACAATTCACTGCAATTTTATGAATAGTGATTAACCCTTTCCCTGTTCTGTATTTATGTAAGAAATAATGATATCATGAACATTTATTAGCTGAATTTTCATAATGGTATTTGGTCACATGCAATTTTTCTATTGACAGAAACTGTAGAGTCAGATCTATTATAATTTCATAAGTAAACAGAGCAGAGTCAAGGTCTGTCTGATCTGGGTTTTCTCTGTTTACAAAGGTGTAAAGAGCGTATGTATGGAGTAAAGGGTTATTAGACAGGCGAAAGCTTAATGCAGGAAAAAAGTGTTTTCTGTATTACTTTTTTCTGCGTTAACCCTTTCCCCACCATGGTCGCCGTTTTCTGTAGTGGGCTTTCTGTAGTGAGCGAGTATGTGATTACCTTTGAAATCAGTTTGGGTCCATCTGAGACAGCGAATAACGGCTTTTCATCACGATCCAAACTGTTTGACACTCCACCTATATGTATAAAAGAAATGGAAGGAAACCCCACTCTGAAATTTAACTCATTCTCCCATAGACTATTTTAGACCCAACCTCTTTGACTTAATCTACCTAAAAGGGGCATTAACTATAGAAAAGGAGAATTTTAGAATTGTGTAGTTTTGAAACCATTGTGATAAATAGAGCATTTGCTCCTATGGGGCAAATGCTCTATTTATCACAATGGTTTCAGAAGGTAACTTTTACAGGGGCAGCAAAATGCGTCACTAGGGGGGGAATGGGTTAACCCTTACACCGCTGAATTTCCAAATGGACTGTTCTAAAATTCAAACAGGTCAAGCTTATGGTGAATATTGAAGAACATTTTTAAAGAAAAGTGTAACATGACAAGATGTACAGACCCTGATGAGAGGGCTCCTATAGGAGCCCTTTCAACTAGGACTACACTGTGTGCAAAGGACAATAGTGACTCGTGTCCCGATTTGTAAGGCTTAAAACAGACGCTTTCAGCATTAATTTCGACCTTCGTTAAGCTGTCATGTATATTTCTAGATATGTGTAGTGAAATATTTTAGAACAATTCTGTATTGTAAATTTTACTTCGACCGAACTATTACTTGGAGTTATCTGAAGCTCGAATTATCTGAGTGTGGTATATTTAAGTTCAATTGTATTTTGCATATCTCAGATACAATAATGCAGAATTATAGATGAAGAGGAGTCGCACTTCAAATATTAAAATCAACATTTCTCCATCAAATTATACCCTTTGACTCCTCTTTAGTTGTTTCTTCGTGGCGATTTTAAAGAATGGCCTCAATATAGAGTTTGGTGGAGAAACAAAGGAGTTATTCTTAACAGAAAAGTTAACTTACTCGTCTTATCTTTGCCTCGGAAAATATAAGCTTTGTTTGGGCTTTATATTTAACCCTTTACTCCATGAACATTTATATAAGAAATAATGACATAAAAATGGCATAAAGTGTTTGGTCATGGCAGAATCGATATACAGTAAAATCCCGCTAATGCGACCACCTAAAATATGTATAATTATGGGCGCTAGATGCAGATGGTAGCTTAATGCAGGGCAAAAGTAATGCAGAAAGCTCCTAGAGGAGCTTTCTGCATTACCTTTGTCCTGCATTAAGCAACCACCTGCTTATAAAGACTCCCAAGTTTATTCATTAAGTGGTCGCATTAGAGGGGTTCTACTGTACAGTAAAACTCCTCTAATGCGACCACCTAAAAGAGGTTTAAGTCTGGGTGCTAGATGCAGGTGGTAGCTTAAACCAGGACAAAAGTAATGCAGAAAGCTCATAGAGGAGCTTTCTGCATTACATTTGTCCTGCATTAAGCAACCACCTGCTTATAAAGACTCCCAAGTTTATTCATTAAGTGGTCGCATTAGAGGGGTTCTACTGTAGTCATATATTCAATAAGCAAACCGCCCGACCTGGGTCTACTCTGTTTGTAAATGTATTAAAATGCGTGTATATGGAGTAAAGTGTTACGAAAAATTTAAATACCAAATTTTAGACCTGCGTTATAAAATAGGCCATGCATGAAAGACTGACAATAAAACAAACATGTGTGGTGTGAGTAGTGCATGTATTTACACGGCAAGTGAAATGCCATTTGTATAGAAATGCCATTTGTTTTGAAAGGTTACTTTGTTGATATTTTCATAGCAAACCGGTCAATACATGTATACTTCAGTGCTACATATAATGTGATTTGTGCACTACAGCAAGCCCGTACATATATGTACATGTATATTTCAGCGCTGCTTATTGTCTGAGTTGTGCACTGAAGCAAGCCCGTGCATATATGCATATTTCAGTGTTGCTTATAATGTGAGTTATGCATTATAACAAGCCTTTGCATACTATATATGTCAGTGCTGCTTATCATGTGAGTTGTACACTACAACAAACTGTACACGTATGTATATATCAGTGCTGCTTATAATGTGAGCTCTGCACTATAACTAACCCCGTACATACATGTATTCAGAATTATTCTTCAGGGCTGCTTATAATGTGAGTTTTGCACTGTAGCAAGGATGCACATATATGTATACTTCAGTACTGCATATTATGTGAGATATAAGATATGCACTATAATAAGACCTTGCATACATGTATGTGTACTTCACTGCTGCTTATAATGTAAAGCAAGACCTTGCATACATGTATGTGTACATCAGTGCTGCTTAAAATGTATAACAAGACCTTGCATATACGTGTACTTCAGTGCTGCTTATAATGCATAACAAGACCTTGCATACATGTATGTGTACTTGTGAAGTGCTGCTTATAATGTATAACAAGACCTTGCATACATGTATGTGTACTTGTGAAGTGCTGCTTATAATGCATAACAAGACCTTGCATACATGTATGTGTACTTGTGAAGTGCTGCTTATAATGTATAACAAGACCTTGCATACATGTATGTGTACTTGTGAAGTGCTGCTTATAATGCATAACAATGCATGGCATGCATGTATGTGTACTTCAGTGCTGCTTATAATGTATAGCAAGACATTGCATACACGTATGCGTACTTGTGAAGTGCTGCTTATAATGCATAACAATGCATGGCATACATGTATGTGTACTTGTGAAGTGCTGCTTATAATGCATAACAATGCATGGCATGCATGTATGTGTACTTCAGTGCTGCTTATAATGTATAGCAAGACCTTGCATACATGTATGTGTACTTCAGTGCTGCTTATAATGTGGGTTTTGGGGGAGACATATTGTTTTCGTGAGAGTTGTCTGTCTGTCTGTCTGTCTGTCTGTCTGTCTGTCCGTCTGTCCGTCTGTCTGTCCGGCCGTCTGTCCGTCTGTCCGTCACACTTTTTGTCCGGACGATAACTTCAATATGCCTGATGCCAGTTGATTGAAACTTCATATATGGAAAGAGCATAATGAGAGGAAGTGCCATGCACAAGGTCCATAACTCTGGCTTCACTCATATAGGAGTTATTGCCCCTTGTAAAAAAAAAGAAACACTTTTTTGTTCGGACGATAACTTCAATATGCCTGAGCAGTTGATTGAAACTTCATATATAGAAAGAGCATAATGAGAGGAAGTGTCATGCACAAGGTCCATAACTCTGTCTTCACTAATATAGGAGTTATTGCCCCTTGTAAAAATGCACACTTTTTTGTCCGGACAATAACTCCTATATGGCTCATGCCATTGGATTGAAACTTCATATATGAAAAGATCATGACGAGAGGAAGTGTCATACACAAGGTCCATAACTCTGACTTCACTAATAATGGAGTTATTGCCCTTATAAAATAAATTCACAATTTTTTGTCCAGACGATAACTCCTATATGGCTCATGCCATTGGATTGAAACTTCATACATGGAAAGATCATGATAAAAGAAAGTGTCATGCTCAAGATCCATAACTCTGGCTTCACTAATATATGAGTTATTGCCCTTTGTAAAAACAAAACCCACAATTTTTGTCAGGATGATAACTCCTATATGGCACATGCCATTGGAGTGAAACTTCATACATGGAAAGATCATGATAAGAGAAAGTGTCATGCATAAGGTCCTTAACTCTGGCTTCAATAAATTGAGAGTTATTTCCCCTTGTACATTTGTTTAACGCTTTCTTGTCCGGACGATAACTCCTACATGGCTCTTGCCATCGTATTGAAACTTCATTCATGGAAAGAGCATGGTGAGAGAAAGTGTCATGAACAAGGGCCATAACTCTGGCTTCAATACTTTTGGAGTTATTGCCCTTTGTTACATTTTTCTTCGATCAATAACTCCTGTTCGACTGATGCTATTGGAATGACATTTCATTTACGGAAAGAGCATGATGAAAGTAAGTGTCATGCACAAGGGCCATAACTCTGGTATCAATATTTTTGGAGTTATTAGCTGTTATCATTTTCTTCTTGAAAAATGTGGTGTGGAAAGCGCATAATGAGGGGAAGTATCAATCATCAAGTCCATAACATTTTTAGTGATTTCTATTTACATATTGCTTTTATTAGAGGGGAGACATCCGTTTTTGTGACAAAAACCTCTAGTATTTAACTCCTTTTTGTTAAGAATGGAAACTCGAAGTCATCTATACAGGCTGTGAATGGTGTCCCGCCTAATGCTTACGTCCATTAATTCATGATCGAGACAGAAATTAAAGAGTCAAAATCGAAATATATGTGTTATTATAAAGTCTTGTATTTTATAATCAAACTTCTTCGGGTAATAGTTATGTTTTAGCGTGCCTATATGTTTCGTGACTGTAATTTATTGACTCATTTTACAATATCAAACCACGATAAGTCTTATTCCTTTCGACAAACTCACATTGTCAATATTTGACTTTATTCTAATATTTGTTTTTCTAACAAACTAGCAAATTTCTTCACGTGAACGATAATTATTCGCACAAGTTCAATTGATCTATTTGGTGCAGTAGAACCTTTCAATGGAGACTGATAAATGAATAAACATAGTGGTCTTTCAATGCAGGTGGCTGTATGAAGTAATATGAAAGTGATAGAAAATAGCTGTTTGTATAACATTTGTCCTGCATTAAGCTACCACCTGTCGAAGAACAAGGTACTAGTTCCATGGTATATTGACGCAGTATTGACATGTAGCCTGCGTCCAAAACATAGGGTTAACCCTTTCCCTTATGTAAGCGCATTTTGACGCCGTCTGATCAGGGTCTGCTCTGTTTGCTTATGGTGTAATATAGATCTAATTCTACAGCTTCTGCCTGAGTCAAAATGTCCTGTGTTCATATGCCATTATAGAAAAATAATTTCATTGATAATCATGACGTCATTATTTCCAACATGAATATTCATCAGGGAAAGGGTTAACCCTTATCTCGTTGTACAAAAATAACGGCTGCTCAAATTTGGATCTGGTGCAATTTTTGCTTCTTCCATTTCGATCAAGCTTTTGATGAAACTATTGCTCGAATGTCAAACAGTTTGGATCCCGATGAGACGCTGACGGATACTCGGCGTCCCAGTTGGACACAAGCTATTTGCAAATTTTTGCGAGTGTAGATGGCGGAATAAAGGCTAATATCTAATGTAGAACTGCTGTCTATTTGGATTGGATTTTTCTTAAGGATAACGAATTGAAATAAGTAACAAAATTGCTTAAAACATGTTTGTATGCAGACAACGCTTCAGAAGCCTTACGATATGCTCGCCTTTAGAATTATGCAGGTTAAACATATACAAACAGTTTGGATCCAAATGAATCACACCGAGTAACTCTTATTCTAATATGCCTGAAATGGATCTACACTGTTTGATAGTCAGGATGTTTAACCAATTACCTCATATGCTATTTTAGATATCTCTTTGAATTAATCTACCGAAAAGGAGCATTAATTAGAGAAAAAGAAGCTTTTAGAATTTTGTAGTTTGAAACCATTGTGATGAATAGAGCATTTGCTCCTATAGGAGCAAATGCTCTATTTATCACAATGGTTTCACAAAGTCACTTTAACAGAGTCGTCAAAAGTCGTCTATATGAGGGAATGGGTTAAGAATCTGTTGTTTGGTATGATTTTTAGTCGTCAAATTGATCAGCTGGCTAAAGGGTCACCTGAAGAGTTGTTTGAAGTTCTGCTCACTGATCCCTCATTAGTTGACTATGTATATCAAAAAGTTGTAACCCATTTATTAAAGTCTACTTATCATATTATCAAGCGAGGAATAAATATTTGAAGACAAACACTCGCCATTTTTATTTCACAAGAATTCTGCCGATACCTGTCGATTTACGGCACTTTTGAAGATTTTACGACTTTGAAATATCATATTAGGTTTCACTTCCTATCCGCTTTAAAATACATGTACATCAGCGGACTGAAGAACTACGCATTCTGTGTTTATATTTCAATGATGATATGCCTTTTGACGAACTAATCACCAGGATATTGTTACCGGAAATTACTTTAGGACTCATGGGAAATGTTTATAGTATTGAAGCATTGTCTGGAAAAAACCAATAAGTGTGACGATTAAAATGCTGAATATTTCATATGCCTCTAATGACTAGTTGACATTGTGACAGTTTCACAGCCAAATGGAGTACTTTAGATAAAACATAACCAGAATTGGAATATGTGCATTGGTTTTCACAGTGTAGTCAGTTCTCAGGGATTTAAGCCAAAACTCCATGAATATTCATGTACAGTAAATTGTGCTAATTAGTTGGTAAACAGGTATTTAGGACAGGTGGCTGCTTAAAGCAAGACGACAGTAAAACAGAACGCTCCTATAGGAGCGATCTGTTTTACTTTCACCTTGCTTTAAGCAGTTACCTGCATTTAACACAAAATACTTAATGTAATTTAGTGGCCGTTGTAGAAAGGTTTTACTGTACTAAAAATGACACCGTGAATTTTTTATAATGTCGAATGAGGAAGAGAATTTTGGACCGTAATAGAAACTGTAGAATCAGTGCTATATTAATCAATGAGTAAACAGAATAGATCCTGATCAGACAGCTTCGACAGTAGCTTCTGACCTGGGTATATCCTGTTTGCAAAAGTGCTAAAAGGCATCTCTATGGACAGAGCTACAGGTAAAGGTGCGTTCTCAAATACTAAAATCGTTATTTCTCCACCAAACCCAACGTTGTGACCACTCTTTAGAATCGTCTCTTTAAGACGATTCTAAAGAGTGGTCGCAACATAGGGTTTGATGGAGAAATAAAGAAGTTATTCTTGAAAATGTTTTTATTTACGCATCTTATCTGGAATTCTGTATGGAGTTAGTTCTAAGTAAGTCAGATGGAGTTTAAATTCGAAATTGGAAACTGGAGATTATTGTTTGTGTTTTATAGTGATTCGTGATGATGGATCTCTTGCGTTCTTATCTCTAACTTTGCATGTCCCTCATTTGTTTTAAATTTCTCTTTCTATCTTCTTATATGCCTTTTCTGTCCTTCCTGTGAAACAAACCTGATCATTGATTAACACTTAATGCGAAAAAGCTCGTTCTTTTGCAAAACAAATAGTTCTGATTCGTTTGAGCTTATAAGAAACTACATGAAATAACAATGTCAAACAGATTCGATCCTGATCAGATCTGGATCCAAGCTGTTTGCAAATGCGAATCAGATCGCGATCAGCAGGGAAATGATCAACGTACAGTATAGTAGAACCTGTCTTAAGCGACCATTCATTTATTGAACACAGGAGTGTTTAAAAATAGGTGGTTGCTTAATGCAGGCCTATAGGAGCGTTCTGCATTACGTTTGACCTGCATTAAGCTACATGTACCAGCTGCCTTATAGGCCTATAATTATATAAAAAAAATAATGGTCGCTTAAGACAGGTTCTACTGCATATTTAATTTAAAACTGCATGTATTATTCTTATTTGGAATAAGATTGTTTGCAAACTACAGGATGTTAACTTTCGGTATGCAATAAATATACTTGAGGGAAATTTGTTGAAAAAACAAACACACATTTGAAAGACAACAGTAACCATGGATACGTTTTGTCGTTTTGTGATCCTTTATGCTGTTGTAAAATATGATGCGTGTTTCTTTCGTGAATACTTTTGTAAGAAATAATGACATCACGGATATTCATTAGCTGAATATTTATGATTGTACATTTACATAGAAATTTTTGGTATTGATAGAAGTTGTAGAATGAGATTTATTATGATTTCAAAAGCAAACAAAGCTGACCCTGTAGGAGCTGTCTGATCTGGGGTCTACCCTGTTTGCAAATGCTTGAAAAAGCGGTTGTATAAAAGAAAGGGTTAAGAGAGGTTCTGCTCTACTTACGAAATTGAAGTAACAAGAGGTGCAGATAAGATGCGTAAATTTAAACATTTTCAAGAATAACTCCTTTATTTCTACACCAAACACTATATTGTGACCACTCTTTAGAATCGTCTCGAAGAGACGATTCTAAAGAGTGGTCACAGTATAGGGTTTGGTGGAGAAATGACTATTTTAGTATTTGGATACGCACCCTTATCTGTAGCTTTTGGGTACGCACCCTTATCTTTAGCTTTGAAGCTACTCTAATTTACTACGTAACCCATGAAGCATGTCAGAAAGACACAAGTTAACTGGTAGTTGACGCTTACTTGGGTAAACGCGAATTTGACTGCATGGATCCAGAAAAGATGACGAGTAACTCGGCGTCTCATCAGGATCCAAGTTGTTTGACATTTTGACGACAGATTTTCAATATCTTGAACGAATCGGAAATAAGTAAAATAAATAATGTGGATCAGAGTTTGAGCAGATATAACTTGTTCAGCATTGTAAGGGTTTATATGAATTATAAATGCATTTAAACTTCTGATAATATAGGTCTATTGATCGTATATATGCTAGCTGTTGACCTCGAGAGTAATATTTGATATAGTAAGACACGGCGAATTCGAACACTCAAACTAGTATTACTATCGGTCTTTAACCATTTACCTGTTCTACATGTATATGTATTCCAAATGTCAATACCTACAGAAAATTCATGTGCAATATAGTTATAATGAAAAATGGAAGGTAGAACATTGTAGATATTTTAGAAAGTGAAGAAATCAATTATAGCCATTAGCAAACAGAGCAGACCCTGATCAAACGGCTGCTATAGGAGCCGTCTGATCTGGGTCTACTCTGTTTGCAAATGCATGAAAACACGTTTATACGAAGGAAAGGGTTAACCATTTACTTAATGAATATTCATGTAAGAAATAATGACATCATGAACATTTATTTACTTATGCAATGGTTTATGAGCACATGCTGTTTTGGCCATGACAGAAACAGTAGAATCAGTTCTATGCATTACCATAAGTAAACAGAGCAGATCCTGATCGGACGGCTCCTGCACGAGCAATCTGATCTGATACTTCTCTGCCAATAAAGGCGATCAAATGTGTTTCTCTGGAGTAAATGGTTAAAAAAAAAAAAAAAAAAAACTTTATTAAATGACTTGCGATGAGAGCTGTAGATAAGTGTTATGAAATCTGGGTCAAATGTTTTCTGTCTTTCTCCGCCGACCCCAATTCTGAGTACAAATGAAATAGGAATTTTGCTGTAGATAGGAGGAGATTGTTTCTGTTCAATTTTCTATTTCTCCTCCTCCGCCATGTTGGTACTCATTAGAATCGCTTATCCGAAGGTTTGTAGAAAAAATAACATATCGCCTAAATACTTAAAGCTCTGATTCTAAATTCTATTTCTCTTCCAATCTATGTTACATTGGTACTCATTAGAATCGCCCCTCTGAGAGTTTGTAGGAGACATAAAGACGACATTCATCATAGATCTATACTAAATATACCTCTTATCTGGAGCTCTGAGTTAAAAAATATTTTTCTTCCAATCCTGGCATGTTGATATATAAATTATATTAGAATCGCCCCTCCAAAGGTTTGTAGGAGACATAAAGAGAGCATTCATAATACATTTGCTTAATATGCCTCTTATCTGAAGCCTTGAATAGGATTCATATCTAGATGTAATATTTCTGTATTGATTCTGAACATATATTTACCCTTTCAAAGCCTAACTATTCCCAAATTCTAACAGGTCAAGCTTACCGTGAATATTCGGGGAATGTTGAAAATTAAAGTGTAATATGGCAAACAGTGCACACCCTAATGAGAGGGCATCTCTAGAAACCCCTTTATCTGGGTCTACACTGTTTTCAAAGGACAGTAGTGACTCGTTTCCCGCACTGAAAGGGTTAAACACAGATATGATCCACACTTTCTTTATGAAAAGCAAATGATTGGGGACGGTTTCGTTGAATAGATGAAAACTTAGATGTTTAGGGACAATTTGTAACTACAGTAAAACCTGTCTTTACCCTTTCCTCCATAGGTTATTTTTAGAACCAACCTCTTTGAATACAACTACCCAAAAGGAGCATTTACTAGAGCAAAGTAAAATTTAGAATTTTGTAGTTTGAAACCATTGTGATAAATAGAGCATTTGCTCCTATAGGAGCAAATGCTCTATTTATCACAATGGTTTCAAGAAGTGGTTATTACAGAGGCGTAGAAAGGCGTATTTATGGAGGAAATTGTTAAGTGGCCATTCAATTATTTGAATATAAAAATCTCAAAAAGCAGGTGGTTGCTTAATGCAGGGCAAAAGTAATGCAGAAAGCTCCTATGGGAGCTTTCTACATTACTATTGACCTGCATTAAGCTACCACCTCCTTACAGACGCTTGATTCGATCTCTTTTTGATGGCCGCTTAAGATAGGTTCTACTGAATTGAAAAGAAAGCACAGCAGATATGGAAACCAATTGCTTTCCTCTTAACCCTTTCCCTCATGAATATTTATATAACGATGTATCACTTCATAAATATTCATTAACCTTTTCACCACCAATGGCGCAAAAATGCACCACGACAAATAGTGCAGTCTCAGATCAGACGCCGTCTTTTCAAGGCGGTGTCTGATCAGGGACTTCATTTTTTGCCTCGAGCGTTATTTCTATATATGTGCTTTATTCCTTTGAAAGTTGCATTTATTTATCTCATTTACTTATGTTATCGAATGGTTGATTTGCAGACAACAATCACAAATTTGGCGCCGATAGGGTTAGCTGAAAGTTTGTAATATCATATTATCGAGGGAATTGACTATAAAAGAAACTGTAGAACGAGTTCTATAACATTCTATTTAAGCAAAGAGAACAGGCCGTTGTCTGGCGGCTCCTACAAGACAAACTCGGCGTCTCATCTTGAGCCAAACTGATTGCAGATGTTTATTACAGATTCTTGATTGGCAGGGAAAGAAACTATTTGCCCAATAGGTATGCCTTGTCATGCGTATGCAAACACAGTAGAGCCAGATCAGATGGCTCCTCTAGGTTTAAGGACTGATATATGTCTAATTCTACAGTTTCAGCTATGACCAAATATTTACCTGTTTATACGTGTACATGTATATCATTTATGGACCTTCAGCTAATACATATTCTTGATGTCATTATTTCTTACATGAATATTCATGAGGTAAAGTGTTAAACCATTCCCTCTTAGATATATTATGTGGAGCATACTATTACTAAAAAGCCTTGAGATATGACTTTAACACTTTCGCTGCCAATGTCTCATCTATGATTTCCTATGCAAACAGTTTGGATCCTGATGAGACGCTGAATAAGTCGACACCTCGCCGTTATCCAAACTGTTCACCATTGTGACTGGGTTGTTTTTTAAAAAAAATGAAGAAAAATAAAAACTGAAAATTGTAGCAGACGACACAGTTTATAGACAACAAACTTTAGCTACGAAAGAGGTAATAAATACACCAATAATTTACTCAAGGATCATAGATTAATTGTAAATGTAGCTTTCTTTAATTTTCGCTCAAGGTTTTAACCTTTTAAGTGCGGGGACTGAATATATAAGATCTTTACAAACAATGAAGATCTAGATAAATAGGCTCCTAGACGAGCCTTTGACCTAGGTCTGCACTGTTTATCATAAAATCCATTTCCCTCAGTGATACCATTTGAAACACTGTAATTTATATTCAGAAAGGGAGGGGCGAGTTAAAGTTATTCAACACTAAATTAAACACTCTTTAAACACACCTACAATAATCAGCCTAGCTGTCCCAAAGTTAATGTGTCACCTGTTCGGGTATCCTTATCCTGCCAGAACAGAACGACTCAAACTCTGAGAGTTACTTTCTTGCGATTCGTTCAAGCTTTAGGTGGCAAACGGCTTGGATCCTGATGAGACGCCGAGTTACTCGGCGTCTCATCTGGATCCAAACTGGTTGCAAATGACAGTTAAGTTGCGATCTGTAGGATAAGTGTTACACCCTTTACTTGATAGTGACGCAAATGAATGCCTTTGTAAACGCAGTAGACCTAGATCAGGCGGCTCCTGTAGCAGCCGTCTTGTCAGGGTCTGCTCTGTTTGCTTGTCGAATTGTATAGATCTGATTCTACAGTGTCTGTCGTGGCCACAAACCCTGTGTTCATTTACCGTGTTAAAATTTCAGCTAATAAATTTTAATGATTTCATTATTTCTTACATGAATATTCATTAGGTAATGGGTTGAATTATTTTTCCACCCCTTGTATTTTTTCTATGAAGTGTAAAAACAATATGTTGCATTGTTGGTATATTGTTGTATTTAGGTTATTTGTTCTATATTCATTTTTTCCTCTAAGGTCGTTTTGTAGTTTAAGGGTTTTTATGTCATATCCTTCAAGCAGAAGAAATTCTCGTCTGCTTCAAAACCTCTCGTCTGCTCAAAATTTAGAATGAAATACAACGTCCTTTATTGATCTCAAAAACGAAACAAACCTTCGACAAAAAATATTTGTATTCAGATCTGACACAAAAATACTCATTGACTGATTTGGATCAAAACTATAAATATAAAACAGTTTCGGGGTACAGCTGCACGAAGGGTGTACCTACTACAAGAGCCGAATGCTTGCAGCTCGTCCGTCAATATAAAAGCAGCCATACAGCTATAGTAATTGATACAATAATCCGGTTTGTTACAAGCATACATGTATAACTTAGACAAATTTGTCGTCTGCAAGATTTCTTCGTCACTCTGACGAATTTATATTGCAAAGTAGACCTTTCTTTTTATTATTTTTGAAAGCATTTATCAGTGTGATAAACAGGTTGGACCCAGATTAGATGCCGAGTTACTTTTCTCGGCGTCTTATCTGGATACAAACTTTTGCGAAGGTTATCGAATGCAGCAAAGTTAAATTTCAAAAGGAATTACGTGTGTTAATACTGTTGAAAATCCAGTTATGGAATTAGTTAAACGCAGCTAAACATACGTTCACACACCTTGTAAGGATTGCTTAAGATCTGAGAGACTAAACTCTTTCGCTGCCAGCTGTGACACTGTTATTACCTATGAAAACAGTTTAGATCCAGATGAGACACCGAGTCACTCGGCGTCTCATCTGGACCCAAGCTCTTTGATAATGGGATTTTTGTTTTTAAAACAAAAATGAAGAAAAAAATCAAATATGAAAATTGAAGCAAACGACAATGTCTTTCAGACGACAAAAAGTGGCACCAAAAGAATTCAACGTGTGAAGTTAATGGAATTACATGTAATCACCGGACTTCTGAAGAAAAGAGGAATGGAAATTAAGTGTACAAATCCCACGGAGTTTATGTGCTCGTAATTTCTTATGCGAACTATGGAATTTAAATATGAAAGAATAGCTTGATATTGTGAATCTGACGTAGACTGTAGGATAACCAGAGTCAATTCTTTTTATGCTAAGCGTAGAATTTAGCATAACCATAATTACATGTAACTGTTTCATGCTAAGCGTGACCAGACTCGCGCTTGCAAACAGATTGGATCCAGATGAGACGCCGAGTAACTCGGCGTCTCATCAGGCTCCAAGCTGTTTGACACTCGGTCAATATTTCTCAACTGCTTAACCATTTCCTCCATACCTTTCTACGCCTTTGCAAACATAGTAGACCCAGATCAGACGGCTCCTGTAGGAGCCGTCTGATCTGGGTCTGTTCTGTTTGCTTATTATATAATATAAAGATATGATTCTACAGTTCCTGTTAAGGCCACTAATTTCTTTGCCCACGTGCTATTATTACAATTTCTAATATGAATATTCGTGTTTTAAAGGGTTAAACGAATCGGAAGTCAATGAAAAGTTCGGCAGATCAGGGTTCCTTCAGCATAAGAAGGGTTAACCCTTTCACCGCCAGTGTCGCAAAAATGCACCTCGAAAAATAGTGCAGTCCCAGATCAGACGCCACCTTTTGAAGGCGGTGTCTGATCAGGGACTTCACTTTTTGTCTCAAACTCTATTTCTATATCATATAGATACTGTGCTTGATTCATTTGAAATTTGCATTTATTTACCTTATTTCCTTATTTTACCGAATTGTTCAGCAACATTAGATTGCAGACGACAATTAGAAATTTGGCACCGAAAGGGTTAAGAATTTTTTAATGTTTGTGTCAACTTAAGATAAAAATTGTCGTCCGTGTGTTGATATTCCTTTATGAAAATCCAGCCAATGTCTCTCGACGATGCCACTATACATTACTTCTCACATGACTGTTTATTCGTTATAGGGGTTTGATTGTAGCGACCTACAAAATGAACCCTTTATTGCATGAATATTCATGTAAGAAATAATGCCTTTATAAATATTCATTAGATTAATTGCTATAATTGCACATGGACACAAGATTGTTCTGCTATGGCAGAAACTGTTGAATCGTATCTTGAGTATATCATAAACGAACAGAGAAGTCCCTGATCAGACGGCTCCTACAGGAGCCGTCTGATCAGGGTCTTCTCTGTTTGAAAATACACAGAAATGAGTTTATACGGAGTAATGGGTTTAACCTTGTTGGTGGCCATTTTGTCTCTACCTTTGCAAATAGTTTTGATCCAACTGAGACGCTGAACTGATCGATGTCTCAACAGGACCTGAAGCTTAATAGTTTAGTTAATGTATTGTAGATAAATTTAATATACATGTAATTCGCATTTTGAAACTGAAAATTGGCGAAAATTTGTGCAAACAGAAATTAGCTTAGCATACTAAATGTTCAGGATCGGTTTGTCAAACAATCTTTCCCACTCTTTCTTTCCTTCTATTATTTTTTGTCCATTCTGTTGATATACTGGTTTGTTCTTCACGCCGTCTAAATATAGTCCAGTTTCCCCACAACAACAAAGGAATGATTTATCCCTTTAGATGTGATATGTGTCTATTAACGTATTTGCAAACAGAGTAGACCCGGATCAGACGTCTGGGTCTGATCTGTTTGCTTATTGAAATTATATGCATGTAGATCTGAACAATTTATGGCATGGTCACAAAATCTGATCATCATTAATTTTGTTCGTGTACAATTAAAAAAAAAGATCTCCATACAGGCATACTTTCTTTCGCGAATATTCATGGAGTAAAAGGTATGAAGTGAAGAATAAATGAGATAAGTTGAATGCGTTATTTAAGTGTTGAGCTCCGTTAAATCGGTACGCCTTCAACTTTTGTCACAGGGTTACTGACAACAAACAAATAGCATGACTTGTTTGTTAATTAACAATGTCGAAACATTAACCATGAAAGTATCAGACGGAAAAACTAGTGATTCGCCATTTCTACTGTGCAATGGACACTTGTTGGATAAGTCCAACCATGTGCTCGAAAAACGTCTGTCGCGCCTAGCGACGTTAGATGACGTCATATACATAAAAAGGAAACCGCCGACAAAACGTCGGGTGGTTCAAAGTCTGCCCACCATCAGTGCCGACATAGAACCTCCGGTGACAGGCTCGACTGTGGTAACTTACTGTTTAACATCATTTCAAATTGTCTATGTCTCTCTCCGTCTTGCATAATCTGTCTATAATTCTAGCTTCAGCAATTACTGTATAGTTGATCTCTGCCTGACTGAGACTGCAGTCGTCGGTAACGTTTTTCCACTAAACCCTATGTTATGACCACTCTTTAGAATCGTCTCTTCGAGACGATTCTAAAGTGTGGTCACAACATAGGGTTTGGTGGAGAAATAAACCAGTTCTTCTTGAAAATATTTTAAATTACACATCTTATCTGGACCTCTGCTAACACTTTCCCTTTCCATACTTAGTTATGTCATTAAGCCCCAGAGTTAAATGCAGAACTGTAAAAACTGCAATTGAACTCTAAAATGACCAATTATTGAATAATAGTGGGTGTCTTTAAACGTAGATGACTGCTTAATGCAGAATGAAGGTAATACTTCATTAACTATCTGCCTGCATAAGCAACCACCTGCCTCTTTGACCCAGAGTTAGACCGCTTAGGATGATTGCGTTATTTAAAGGGATTTACTGTATAGTATTTAACCTTTATAAGCATTTAAGATAATCGTCTTCCTAAACCTTTCTTTGAAATTTTCGGGAAAACGCTGTCAGAGTTGTATGTCTGTCTATCTGTCTGTCTGTCTGTCTCTCTGTCTGTCTGTCTGTCTCTCTGTCTATCTCTCTCTGTCTCTCTCCGTCTGTCTCTGTCTCTGTATGTCACTCTCTGTCTCTCCCTCACCGTCTTTGTCTCTCTGTGTCTCTGTCTATCTGTCTCTCTCTGTCTCTGTATATCTGTATGTCTCTCCCCCCCCTCTCTCTCTCTCTCTCTCTCTCTCTCTCTCTGTCTGTCTCTCTCTGTCTCTCTCTCTATGTCTGTCTGTCTCTCTATGTCTCTTTCTTGCTCTCTCTCTCTCTCTCTCTCTCTCTCTCTCTCTCTCTCTCAATATATTTTCTGTTTTTATTTTTTATGCAGTGCAGAGGGATGCATAGAAAATGTCTATGTATTCTCTGATATTTATTTTTTGTTGTAGAGAATAGTTCATGCAAATATATATTTCATTGAATACACACACGGTCATTGATATATTCATATATCTACCTTATCAGACTAATTTATAATGGTATTATCTCAACAAGTCCACAAGATTGTTTTTAAATTAGGGCAATATCTCCGCATTGTCTGAAAATTATGTTTATTAAATGCAAATATTCTGAAGAGCTCTTGATCAACTCTTTCGGACCACAAGCAAGCCGCCTATGTTTGCTCTGGGCGTGCTGTCCTCGTTGCCAACTACTTGAAACCAAGAATGCTAAATGACATAATGATGATCAGCACGGAATGAATTTAAATGCATCTGTCGATTTCTTATATTCCAACAATAACAGGCCACGCAACCAATATTCTGTATCAAAGGTTTAGCGTAAAACTATTGAAATTTCATTCTTTAATATCTATGAGCATTTTCAAAACTGCCCCCTTCTTTATTTCTGACGGTTTTCTTTCATTTATTTCCAAACTTACGATCTGTGTGTCAAACAGCTTGGATTTTGACGAGGTGCCGAAATGCCCGGCATTTCATCTGGATCCTAACTGCGTGCAAAAAATATCATGGTTTTGCCCCATAGATTTGACTTACAACAGTTTTGCGCTAAGCTCTCGGTATCTTTTCTGAGGCGACAGGGAATATATCAGGTAGATTCACAATTAATCTGGTTATAAATATTCATTTGATCAGCTGGATGCTTTATAGCGGCTTGTGGTTTGTGCTGAAGTGCTCTTATAAATTATTATACGTTTCAATGACACTGCGTTGAAATTATGTTGCCATAAATGACGCGCATGTTTGCAGAGAACGTCACGTGATGTGTACAAATGCTCTTCAAGTTAAGAGGTCGGAAATGTATATCATACGTGTGCATACAGTACATGTATATCTTATTCACCCCCATTGTATAAACACTTAACCTGAAAAATATAAGAAAAAATGACATAATGAAAAATTATTTTGTAGTGGTATGCATGCATGGACAAGGCATGTTTTGACCATTGCAGAAACTGTAGAATCAGGTCTATATACATGTACTTGCATAAGCAAGCAGAGTAGATCCTGATCAGCCAGCTCTTACAGGAGCCGTCTGATCTGGGTCAACCTCTGTTTGCAAAGGAGCCAAAGACGTCTTGAAAATGGTTGACATTATTCATTCTGTTAATAAATGAATTCATATTGCCAGGGGTATATGTTAGGAGAGGGTATAATTATGTAAGCAGATGGTAGCTTAATGCAGAACGAAAACAATGCAGAAATCTCCCAATAGAGCTTTCTGCTTTACTTTCGTCCTGTATTGAGTAACCCTTTGCTTTTAAAGATTTTTCATCAAGCGGTCACTTTAGAGATGCTCTATCGTGGTATTTAACGAGTAGATTCTGATAGAACAGCACAACTACCCCAAACCGGAATATAAGTAACTTTTAGAAGAATTTATGTCGTTTTAGGTAGTCGGGTGTTTATTGCAGGGTGAAAGTAATTCTCCTTTTAGATTTTTCTGCATGACTTTCACTCTACATTAAGCTGTCATCTACCTTATAGACCGGTCTGGTACTAATTTGAACAACCGGGTTAGAGGGGTTTTACTGTGTAGTACTTTATTAGAACATTTCATAAGCATTTTAGTATTAAGTTAGTAGTTATTATCAATAGTTATCGGTAGATTTGATTAGATCTTATTTCGTCCGTATTTATATATTTCCTTATCTGTGTATTTTCAGAAGCTGTACCAGCGACCAGTCACTGAGAACCCCAGTCAGATCTACCGCAGTCAGCTGGCCGCCAGTCTGAAGGCCTTCCAGCAGAAACAGTGGCAGCCCCTGAACCACCAGGAACTGGACCCGACCTTCATCCGCTGTAAACCCGTCCAGCAGATCTACGAAAGGTACGGTAACGTAGGGACCGTTTCCCTGACACCGCGAGTAAGCACTGATACAGTAGTATCGCTTTAACCTTATACCACATGAATATTCATGAAAGAAAAAATGACATCATAAATATGTATTGACTGAATTTGTAATGCCATATGAATATAGGACAGTTTGGCAATGGCAGACACTGTAGAACATTGTAATTCCATAAGCAGACAGAGCAAGCCCGTCTGGTCTGGGTCTTCGTTGTTAGCAAATGCGTTAAAATGCGTGTCTATAGGGTAGAGGGTTAAGCTACCATGCATTATAGACGCACACACTTTCTTTCTTTTAATCTTTTTACCTCATGCAAACATAATGGACCCAGGTCAGGGTCTACTCTTTGTGTCCATGAAGTGCATGTCTGACTCTTAAGATTCCGCCGTGATAAACGAATGCCCTTGTTCATGACACCAGTACAAACCTTTATCTAATTAATGTTATAACACAGTAGAACCTGTCTTAAACGACCGTCAAAAAGAGGTCTAATTATTTGTCTGTTGGGCAGGTGGTAGCTTAATGCAGGTCAAAAGCAATGCAGAAAGCTCCTATAGGAGCTTTCTGCATTGCTTTTGACCTGCATTAAGCAACCACCTGCATTTTAAGATTTCTGCGTTCAATCAATTCAAAGTCGCTTAAGACATGTTCTACTGTATATTATTTCTTGTATGAATATTCATGGTATAAGGGGTTAAAGAAGGGTCATTGTACAGAGCTGTAGATACGATGAGTACTATCTTATCTCTTATTTCTCAGCCAAACCCTTATTTGCTGATGATACTCATTAGAATCACCCCCGACGAGGCTATTCTAATGAGTACCTGCAAATTTCGGTTTAGCGTAGAAATAACGAGAATATTTTATATATCAAGATTTCATACAACTTTTCTAAAGGTCTGATATACTTTAGGAATTCCGTTAAATTAAATAATATATTGATATTGGATTGTTTGGAAAATATACAAATTAATTAAAACAGTGTTAACCCTTATAATGTTGTGAAAATTAATTGTCTGCTCAAAGTCTGATTTGGACCAATTTTGACGCACTTGGACTCGTTTAACCATTTCCTCCATATATACGCCTTTCTGCGGCTCTGTAATAGGCACTTCTTGAAACCATTGTGATAAATAGAGCATTTGCTCCTATACTAAATTCTATAATTTTACTTTTCTCTGGTTAATGCTCCTTTTCGGTAGATTGATTCAAAGAGGTTGGATCTAAAATAGCCTATGAAGGAATAGGTTAAGCTTTTAAGACATTAACGAGTACTGATCGAGTGTCCCTGAGCTTGGATCATCATGCAAAGTCGAGTTACTCTGTATCTCAGTTAGATATTAGCTCATTTTGTAAATATAACATTTGTCGCAATAAGCAGGCTAAGGGTTAAATCAGGCGTGGCTTATTCCTGGAATTGACATACAATAGAACCTCTCCTAAACGGCTATTCACTTATTGAACGTAAGAGTCTTAAAAAGCAGGGAGTTGCTTAATACAGGGCAAAAGTAACGCAGAAAGCTCCTATAGGAGCTTTTTGCATTACTTTTGACCTGCATTAAGCTACTACCTGCCCTTTAAACCTATATTTTTATACCTCTTATTGATGACCGCTTAAGACAGGGTCTACTGTACGTGTTTGTATATTACACGAACCTGCTTGAAACATCTTTGATGTTGGTATTGCTTTCATTTCAAATTCAGTGGAGCGCGTGTTTCTGTGGTTATTGATATTCAGATGACATTTACCGTTTCAATCCATCCAGGAGCTAACTCTTAGCATGTCGTTTATAGACAGGTTCGTGTCGACATTTCCGAACAGTTTGAATCCAGATGAGACGTCGAGTAACTCGGCGTCTCATCAGGATCCGAAATGTTTGATGGCATAAGTATGTTGCTGAAAAATATATAGTTGGCGGATATAGCAGACGACAATTTGTGCAGACGATAAATGTGTGTTTAAGAGTGGTAACATTAAATTAGTATTTGACGGATTACAGCGTAATACACAGCATGCAACATGCATAATGTTCACCAGGAATTGAAAGATGCCATGCACCAATGGGCAAGCGACATCGACATGGGAATTCGTTCCGCTGATATTATAATCTCGATTTATTCAGCAGCACGAGTTTGAATTTGTCTACAGTACAACCTGACTAATCAAATTATCGCTAAACCGAACCGGCTTAACCGAACATCGCTTAACCGTACTCGGTTTAACCGAACGTCGCTAAACCGAACCTGAAGTAATTCTCCTTATCGGTCTTGAAGATAAGTGGCAACTGAACCCTTTCCCTCATATAAACGTGTTTTAACGCATTTGCAAACAGAGTAGACCCAGATCAGACGGCTCCTATAGGAGCCGTCTGATCAGGGTCTGCTCTCTTTGCTCGAATTAGAAAGATATGTTTCTTTACTTTCTATAATGGCTACAATGTTCCTATTCCATAATTCACTATAACTAGTATGTCCATGAATATTCAGTAGGTATTGAAAATTGGAATAAACATAGGACAGGGAAAGGGTTGATGCAGAGTATAAGTCATGCAGAAACTTCTCCTTTCTTCTTTTCCAAAGATTCGGATTAGCGACGTTTAGCTGTATATATAGTTATAGCGACATCCATTCATCGATTTATTTAAAATTTGAGATAGAGAAGGGATGGTAGATGTGAAAGTAAACAAGTGTGTATGCGTGTGCGTGTGTTTGTGCGTGTGTGTGTGTGTGTGGGGGGGGGGGTTACTCGTATTAACCCATTCCCTCTTAGGCTATTTTTAGACCCAATCTCTTTGAATAAATATACTGAAAAGGAGCATTTATTATAAAAAAGGAAAAAAATTAGAATTGTGTAGTTTTAAAACCATCATTATAAATAGAGCGTTTTGGTTCTATGCTCTATTTATTACGATCATGGTTTCGAACAGTGACTTTTCAATGGTGTCAGAAGGTGTCAATATAAAAGGTGTCAATATGAGGGAATGGATTCATTCGCACTTACACGTAAAGAAACTATTCTGGTGACAATATCCAAAGCCAGATCAAGTGAAATACAGCACATCGTTGAAAATAAACGCAAAATCAACTCATTCTTGTAAGAATATAGAACCTTTGCACCTTCGCATCTCATGGTCTTTGTCCGATAAATAATTATAGTTTGCAAAATTTGCTAATATCTTCAATGTATTTTTCTGGGTCTACTCTGTTTGCAAAGACATGGAAAGGCGTATCTATGGAGTAAATGGTTAGACTATTGTCAATAGTACAGTAAAACCTCTCTATAACGGCCACTAAATTGTGTTAATTAGTTGGTATTTAGGGCAGGTGGCCACCTGGCTTGAACACAAGCTACTTTATGTAATTTAGTGGCCGTTATAGAGAAGTTTTACTGTAATCAGAAACTTGCCGGTAGTGTGCCAATGGTAACCTGTTTGAAACGGGTGCCCGTAGACTGGATACAGCAAAGCAAATGAGTTCGAATCGAACATTAAACCCGTTTACGACTCGTGAATACTTATAAACAAATGATTATGTCATGAATATCAATTACTTGAATGTATATATACATGTAATGGCATACGAAAACAGGAATGACTTCTCGTCCATGTCAGAAACTGTAATATCAGGTATGTATTGTTTCATAGGCAAACAGAGCAGACCAAGATCTTACAGCTCGTAGAATACCTCCTCTGTTATGAAAGGCGTTAAAAGGCGTGTACAGTTGAACCTCAATATCTCGAATCGGATAACTCGAACTTCAATATAACTCGAGTTATAAATTCTGCCCCTTCCAAAATTTATAAAATATAATATTGTTGTAAATGTATCACTACGCATGTCTAGAAACTCGTGTGACAGCTAACAGGAGATCCTACGAAAGCTTTCAGCATTATAGAACTGAATGTAGGCGTGAACTTAAGAAATTGTCCAGATTAGAAATCGAATGACTCGAACTTCTGTTATCTCAAAGTAATTTGTATGATCCCTTGAATTGCGAGATGTCGAGATTCCAAAGTATGAAGTAAAAAGTTAACTGTCGACCAAATCTCAGCATAATATCACCGAGTCACATACGTTATAATTGTGGTTTTCTATATTCAGTTTTTAGGGCATAAATGACTTAAACAAAAACATCTTATTTTATCTCAACTACGTCCGTAATCACATTATGATGTCAGAGCAGGTCTATGAACTAAGATGACGTTCATATTTTATCCGTACAACCTCACACAGAAGGACGGACGGACGCATGTATGATGAGAGAACAGGTCTATGGACAAATGACATTACTAATTTGTCCGTACAGTCTCACTCAGACGGACGGACACATGAACGTGTGATTGAATGTTAATTTGATCTATTCCTATTCCAAGACATACATTTGTATCAGCCCATTACGTTAACATGTTTGTAAGGACGAACTCTTATCCCCCTCCCATTCTACAAAGAGTAGTGTAGGGCAAGGGGTGGTTAAAAAGTAACTAATCAATAGTTGTGTTGTTTAGTCCGCGCTGCCTTGTATGACTCGGTAATGTAGTTACTAGTTACAGACAGTGTTGCCCATCTTCCCGCCAGTCTTAACCAGACTTTCGTTTGCAAACAGCTTTGATCCAAAATCAGGCGCCGAGCAACTCGGCATCTCATCAGGATCCAGGCTGTTTGACACGCGCTCAACAATTTGACAATATTTTGATCGATTTAATGAAAGCAAAATTACCACAGAACGGAATTTTAGCAGCCATTATTTTTTTTACAGTGGAATAAGTGTTAATCGGTTTGTCAATAACTGATGCTGAGACTATAGAACGCATAGAAAGAGCTTCGTTCTAGACAGAGTGGGTGTAGGAAACATGGATGCAGGGCTCTCTTTAAAACTACTGTCTTGGATTTTGTAAATTTATGGAAAGATGAACAGGCATTATCTGTGAGCGAACTTTGTCGGAGTTCAGTCGTTGGTATAAAGGCGTGTCGTGCGACGTTAGTTATCGATTCGATTCTGGGAAATTGCATCTAATGAGTAAATATGATTGAAATGTGTCACATAACACTTAACCTGTTCAATATTCATGTAAGAAATAATGACATCATGAATATTTTGTTAGCTGAATTTTTATAATGTTGTTTTTTGTTTCAATGGATTGATTTGCTTTGACAAAAACTGTAGAATCAGATTTATACTATGTTACACCATGTCATAAGCAAACAAAACAAACTCTGATCAAATGTCTCTTACAGGAGCTATATGATCTGGGTCTACTCTGTTTTCAAAGGCATGAAAGGGCATTTATATGAAGTAAAAGGTTATTAGTTTACCTGATAGAGAAGCCTTTTGACGCGTTTGCAAAACAGAGTAAATCCAGATCAGCCATCTCTTATACGATCTGTCTGATCAAGATTATGAAAGAATATAGGTCCAGTGGTCTAGATATGAGGCGTTAGTTAAAAACATTATTAAGCCTAACTTCGCTCTTTCTTCACCAAACCCTATGTTGTGACCACTCTTTGAAAATACTATTCTAAAGAGTGGTCACAACGTATGGTTTGGTGACGATTTTAATATTTGAATACGCACATTTATAATTATGTTGTTGTGTAGGTCTGATTCTAAAGTTTCTGCCATGGTTAAACGTTCCATTGTTCCTAATGCCATAATACAATTTCAGCTAATTTATCTTCATACTGTCATTATTAAATATCTGATCTGGATCTACTCTGTTTTGTAAATGTGTTATAGAATGTATCTATCATGGTTAATCAATGACAATAGTACTTATCCCTTTCCCTCATATAGACGTGTTTTCACGCATTTGCAAACAGAGTAGACCCAGATCAGACGGCTCCTAGGCTCCTAGAGGAGCCGTCTGATCAAGGTCTGCTCTGTTTGCAAAAAGAATTTGATAGATCTGTTTCTTTACTTTCTAAAATGTCTACAATGTTCCACCTTCCATATTTCATTATAACTATTTTGTCCATGAATATTAAGTAGGTGTTGAAATTGGAAATAAACATAGAACAGGGAAAGGGTTATAGGAGCATGTGCGCTTAATGCAATATATTATTTTTCTGCATGAAATTGTTCTGTATTAAACTACCTTACAACCCATTCCCATAAATATGCATTTTAAATAGCGCTTTTACAAACATAGAAGACCCAGATCAGATGGTTCACGTAGGAGCCATCTGACAAGCGTCAGCTCTGTTTGATTATGGACTCTGCAGTTTCTGCAATGATGGAAAAATCCCCTGTGTTTAAGTGCTATAAAAACAGTTAATCAATGTTATTATTTCTTACATGAGTAATGATGGAGTAAATGGTTAGATCCAATGATTAGACTTCTGTTCAAATGGCGTTGTTTTGCTGTAATTTGACATATGCTGTCTCTGCTGATGCCAGTAAAGGATACATGTATGGAAGTTACCATGGCAACCTCGAATCTCTTTTACGACATTGCAGTTTTGCATATTTAATCTTATCGCATTGATCTGTGAGTGCGTGCTTTCGGAGATTAACTTTTTTCCTGATAGGGGCGCCTTTTTAGCACATCTGCAAAAAAATAGACCCAGAGCATAGGCTCCTGTAAAAACTGTCTGATTAGGATCTACTCTGTTTGCTTGTAGAATAATATAGACCTGTGTCAATGCTTATAAAGCTTTTAGTTGAGTCTGAGTTTCGTTCTCAAGCTTTTGATTGGTCAGATTTGAGTTCTCAAGCTTTTGATTGGTCAGATTTGAGCCAAAGGCTCAAATCTGACCAATCAAAAACTTGAGAACGAACTCAGACTCAACTAAAAGCTTTATAAGCATGGACCCTGATGGTATAGGTTTTTACCGCGGCCAAGCGCCATTTATTCGCATGCCATTATAAACACGCATTATATATTAATGGAGTTATTGTTTCTGATATGAAAATATCCAGTAGGTAAATAGTCGAGTGTTGAATGTCATGTGACTTGGGTCCGACATGTACGTATCCTCCTTTGCATATAAATAGTGTTATATCTAATTTAACCGTTTCCCTCATGCATATTCAAGTAAGAAACAATGACGCTATGAATATTAATAAGTAAATTATTCATGACGGCATTAAGAACAAAAGATGTTTAAACCATGGCAGAAACTGTAGAATCGGATCGATATACAGTTGAACTTCGACATCTCGAACTGATATAAGTCGAATTTCGGGATAACTTGAACGTTGTGTTCAGTTCTTCCAAAACTTACAATACAGAATTGCTCTAAAATGTACAACTACGCATATCTAGAAACACACGTGACAGCTTAATGCAGGTCTAAAGGAGCTTTCAGCATTACAAAAGTACTTTAGATCTGCATTCAACTGTGAACCTAAGAAAGTGTCCAGATCAGAAATCGGATAACTCGAACTTCTGTTATCTCGAACTGATTTGTACGGTCCCTTGAAGTTCGTGATATCGAAGTTCAACTGTTAATCCACAAGTAAACAGAGCAGATCTTGATCGGAACTGTCTGGTCTCGGTCTTCTCTGTTTGCACACGTGTCAAAAGTTATTTATATGAGGGAAATGGTAAAACATATTAGTACATGTATATATATATATATATGCAAAAAAATCAAATTTCGGATCTTGTGAAGCAGTGATAGTTTCCCCTTAGACATGGGCATTTCAAATAAAAATCGTCGTCCTATGTTGTGACCAGCCTTTAGAATCGTTTCAAAGGGACGATTCTTAAAAGTGATAGTAACATAGAGTTTGGTAGAGAAGTTAAGGCGTTAATCATGAAAATGTTTCAATTTACGTATTTTATTCTTGATAAACAGTTTAACCATTAACCCGATGAGTGATTGAAGCATACTTTTATCCAGCTGAATTTCTGTGATAGCATAGGATTAATCCATTACCTCATATATAGGCTATATTTAGATCCACTGAAAATGAATGTTAGAGAAAAAGAAACTTTTAGAATAGTGTAATTTTGAAATCATTGTGATAAATAGAGCATTTGCTCCTATGGAGCAAATGCCTTATTTATCACAATGGTTTCAAAAAGTGACTATTACAGAGGCACCAAAAGACGCCAATATGAGGGAATGGGTTAAGGACATTATTTACCATGGCATAATCTGCAGAATCACATATATATGATTCCATAAGCAAACAGAACAGGCCCTGATTAGACAGATTCTATAAGAACCCAAGCGAAATACATGTAATAACAGAACGTTAATGAATTAAAGAGTTGGAGAATGTATCAATAGTATTTACCTTACGGCGACGAAATAGACCCAGATAAGGCTATGCATACGTAAGCCTTCTAATCAAGGTCTATGGTGTTTGGTTATGAAACAATATAGATCTTACAACCCAGTTTCTGTCATAGTAAAACACAAACTTGTTCGTGGTGCCATTATAAAAAATCTAATTATTATCAAAAGAGTCATTATTTTACATGGCTATTCGTCAGGTAAACTTCAGATGTCTACCTTCAACCATTTCCTTTATATATAAACAAACAAACACACTCACGCGCACGCACGCACGAACGCACACACACATACATACATTTGAAAACAGCCTAGTACCCATGTTTATAAAACTTTTAGCTGAGTCTGAGTTCGTTCTCAAGTTTTTCATTGGTCAAATTTGAGCCTTTGGCTCAAATCTTACCAATCAAAAGCTTGAGAACAAACTCATACTCAACTAAAAAGCTTAAAAGCATGGACCCAGACGTCTCCTACAGGAGCCATCTGATCAAGGTCTGCTCTGTTTGCTCATGAGATTTCAATAGATTTGACCCTACAGTTGCTACAACTACCGAAATAAAGTCCTGTTTGCATATGCCATTATAAAATTTCAGCTAACAGTTATTCATGGTGTAAGTATTTTTATATGAATATGCAACAAGGAAAGGGTTAAAAAAGACACGTGCATAATTTATCATACACCTTAAGAGTGAACTTAAATATTCACAGCTGATACAGAATAATTTAGCGATCGACGTTTATCCTCGTTTCCAATGTAGCCTGAAAAAGTGTCCGACGAACCATCAGTGCTTCCAGACTCCTCTCCATTATGCAAAGAGAAATAACTCTTAACAACTTCCGGTATCGGAGCTTACTTGCGTGTGCGCGTGCGTTGGTCATGTATAATTGATAGCAACTAATTAATGAAATGGAAAGATGAAACAAGCATGATACCTGGTGACACGATGTTTGTTTCCTTTTATTGTTTTGGGCTTAATTGGACTGGGATACAGAATTGTCGTCAGAAACGATAGAACTAAAACAGAATCCTTACTAAAAGAAGAGATTAAAAGAAGCAGTTTGCGGAATCATTTCCAATGTCGCTTTTTGCTGAATTTTGGATGTAAATGGATTTTCGTCGCTCTGGACTTTATTATATGTGTTTTTTCTTCTTTTATGACGGAGATATAGGATTCTTTTGTGATTATTTCATGACATACGGATATAGTTACAGCTGTGTTATGTGTGTTATGTTAAACTTATGTTGTTTAACCCTTTATCTGATGAATATTTATATATGAAATAATGACATCATGAGTATTTATTAGCTGGGTTTTTTTCATAATGGCATATGTACACATGAAGTTTTGGTATTGTTCGGAACTATATGGTCATTTATGTATTATTTTATAAGCAAACAGAGCAGGCCCTGATCTGACGGCTCATACAGGAGCCGCCTGGTCTGTGCATACTATCTTTGCCGAGGCGTGAAAAATGTGTGTATGAAGAAATGGGTTAACCTTTATCTGACGAAAAATCATGAAATCATGAAAAAGAGTCCGCCCATTATGAACATTTATTTGATTATTGTCTGAATATGAACTAAGGAAATTATTGTTTTGGCAAACGGTGGAGAAAAAGATTTGAAACCATAGCCTACATGTACACTGATTAGACAGCCATTACAGGCGCTGTCTGGTCTAGGTCTACTATGTTACATATTATAAGGCGTAAAAGGCGGGTGTCAAGTAAACTGTCAAATACAGTTGAACTTCAATATCTCGAACTCGGATAACTCGAACTTCGGGATAACTCATTGAAATAAGTATGTCATTCCAAAATTTACAATAAAGAATTGTTCTAAAATTGTATCACTACGCATATCTTGAAGCGTTTGTGACAGCTTAATGCAGGTCAAAAGTAATGCTGAAAGCTCCTGAAAGAGCTATCAGCATTACTTTCGACCTGCATTTAGCTGTGAACTTTAGAAATTGTTTGGATTAGAAATACGATGATTCAAACCTCTTTTATCCCAGAGTTATGTGTGTGGTCCATTGAAGTTCGAGATATCGAAGTTCAACTGTAAATGTTTACATATCAAAGTATCTGTTATATGTTGTCTTCACCATCAATTTTCTTGATTAAACCTTCATCTCATATGTACTTATTTAAACTGCATATCAAACTGAGTAGCCCCAGATCAGATAGCCCATGCAAGAGTCATCTGTCAGTATCTACTGTGTTAGAATTATATAGATCTGATTCTACACCTTATGTCTTGATCAAAAATGCTTGTGTTGATTAATATTCATGATAGAATTACCATGTACAATTAAATCCATGAAGTAAAGTGCATCTCTAATGCGGCCACCTAAAAGAGGTATAATTCTGGGTGGTAGAGGCAGGTGGTAGCTTAATACAGGACAAAATTAATACAGAAAGCTCCTAGAGGAGCTTTCTGTATTACTTTTGTCCTGTATTAAACAACCACCTGCTTATAACGACACCCATGTTTATTCATTAAGTGGTCGCATTAGAGGGGTTCTACTGTATATCGCAAGAAAACCAATCGAGTAAACGCTGAAGAAGGCAAAACTTTCATGTGTCTGATATCGAAGAGCCGATGTTATTTGCCGATGTATTAGTTATCATTCGGCTCGCGTTTTAGTTTCGTGTCTTTACGAAAAGTGGACAGTGTGAACTTCGTGTGTTGATTGCCCTTAAACATTTATCTCATATACTAAATGTAGTACAGTACTGTAGAACCCCTCTAATGCGACCACTTAATGAATAAACATGGGTGTCGTTATAAGCAGGTGGTTGCTTAATACAGGACAAAAGTAATACAGAAAGCTCCTCTAGGAACTTTCTGTATTACTTTTGTCCTGCATTAAGCTACCACCTGCCTCTACCACCCAGAATTATACCTCTTTTTAGTGGTTGCATTAGATGGGTTTACTGTATTTCATAAGCAAACACTGTAGACCCTGATCGGACGATCTGGGTCTATTCTGTTTGCAAAGGCATAGAAATTCGTTTGTGGAGTAAAGGGTTAAATCCACAGAACCAGACCTGTTTTGATTTGTCGTTGTACAGAGGTTTAATTGTATATATATTTTTTTACTATTTTCAGACCATCTACATCATGTTCCAGCCGTGGAGGGTCGGCATCCAGATTCCAGCGTCCTAGATCCGTACCTGCGTCTTCCCTGCGATCCGGAAGTGAACATCTGCGCAGGTGCGACACTCCAGCCGATGTTCGGCCAGGCAAGTTTGACACGTTGAGTCCGTCTGTTATTTCGGATTTAATGAGAGATTCAGAAAGACCGGATTCGGGTCAACCATCTACTCCAGAAGACAGATCTCCTTTAATCAATGTACTTGTGCAAGAAACTAAGAAACTAATTGACAATGACGATGCGAGTACTACTTCCGGTATAGATTCAGGAGCTTCTGAAAACGAAAGTCCAAGTGAGGATTCTGACAGTGATTATGAGCCGGACATTGATCCAACTATACAGATACCACAGTTAAATTTCCGCCCTGAGAAATTGGATGCTATTTATATACCAGAACCAAAACGAGGATGGCGGCAATACGATTTTGATATGACAAATATTGACATACCCCCGTATGAATTCAAAAGCCCCTTTCCCGATTACTTGGACAATGTAGACCTTAAACAAATGGCAAAATTGAAATGGAATTGGCGTAACCACCTCAAAACGAAAACAGGACCTCGAGAGTCGAATCTAGATGGAATGATTGATAGATTGGTGGAATTCGAAAAGCTGCAATTGGACACGATAGACTGGGAGCAAAAACGTGCCGCTCAGCTTCGAAAAGCTCTTCCCAGACGAAACACGAGTGCTAAATTAAAGGACAAACGGTGTGACTCAAATTGCCTTCAAGCTGCGTGTTTTGGCGACTGCCCTGAAAAACTCGTGCAATCGAATAACTGTGAGTTTTGCAGACAAGCACTGTGTACCGGAACTTGCAAGGAAGTTAAATATGATCAGCGCATGCGTCAGCCTCGTTCTGAGGAAGAGCGACCTGTGACACCAAAACCACCATTTCCACGTGCGTGCTTGTCGTGTCAAAGGCGACACAACGCGAAGTTTATCAACGCGAATAATCTTATCCTCGGAACACAACGCTTTAATAACAGCACATACACGCGTGGACAGGGATCCGCCAAACCAAAGGACCTTCGACCCAAAACTCCTGCGCAATTTCCGACGGAAGTTCTTGTGGAGTTTGAGAAGCTTAATGTAGACACAGCACAGCATTCGCGCCCAAGTACATCAATGTCAAGTCGTCCGCGGAGCAGAAACGCCATGTTTCCCGGGAAAAGTTTCTCTTCGCAACGTAAGAACTCGTTAACAGAACTAGACAAAGCTATTACTGCCTCTAAAAAGAAGAAAACAAAACCTTCAAAGACTAAACGACCGAAAACTGCCGGATAATGACGAAGTCATGTTCAGTAAAAACCTGTCTAAAGTGACCGCTTCATGAATTAAATATAGACGTGTGTGTTTAAAAGCATGTACAGTAAAACCTCTCTATAACGGCCACTCAATCGTGTTAATTAGTTGGTATATTAGGGAAGGTGGCTGCTTAAAGCAAGGTGAAAGTAAAACAGAACGCTCCTTTGGGAGCGTTCTATTTTACATCCATCTTGCTTTCAGCAACCACCTGTCTTTAACACAAAATACTTTATGTAATTTAGTGGCCGTTATAGAGAGGTTTTACGTAGTTGCTTAATGCAGGACGAATGTAATGCAGAAAGCTCCTAGGAGCTTTCTGTATTACTTTCGTCCTGCATTAAGCAATTACCTGCCTTTAAAACCCAAAATTGGACTTGTTTTTGTTGGTCGCTTTAGAGAGGGGTTTCTGTATTTTGTATGAATTCCGTATACATGTAAGAGAGGTTGTGAGTTGTACACCGTTATATCTGTAATACAGCAATTTAGCCATAATGACCGCGATTTGAATAGAGTTTGAATAGCGATCTGAAAACAACACAAAATACAACAGCACATATAAATACATGTAAATTAAAGGGCGTATTTTAATTACTTAAATCATCATTTTTCTTTTTAGGGGCTATTCTTAAATACTAAAATTGTTATGTTTTCAATAACGGGCGTATTTCAAATAATGGAATTGTTATGTTTTCACAAAGGGTTATATTTTTAATACCGAAATTGTTATGTTTCCAGTAAGGGGCATGTTTCCCAATACTAAAATCGTCATTTTTCCCACTAAGTTGTTTATTTCGAGAACAAAAATCATCATTTCTGTAACAAACCCTGTCTGGTTGCACTCTTTAGATTACTCATTTCGAGTCGATTCTAAAAGAGAGGTCACAACATACAGTTCGATGGGGAAATAAAGGAGCTGTTCTTGAAGAACAGTCATTGTACTTATCTAAACTGTAACTTTGGTGTCATATTTAATTACGGACAATGCTATGATATATACATGTGGAGAAAACAGTTTTAATAGACGATATAAGTTTGACGTTCTTTACACAATACAAAATCTGCTGTCACTCAATGTATAAGCATTATTAGCTCAGGCCCATTTCCTAATATAAACATCATTTCACGCATTGGTGAACAGAACAGACTCAGATCAGATGGTTCCAGTAGGAGTCGTCTGACCAGGGTCTCCTCTGTTTGCTCATGAAATTGAATTATATAGATCTGGTCCTACAGGTTTTTTTTATCTGAGCCAAAAACTCCTTCGAAATGTTTACGCTATAAAAATGTGTTATTGAATATTCTTGGAAGTGATCAATTCTGCTAAGTGCTGAAGCGAAAATAATGCAAAACGTTCCTTTGGGGTTGTTCTAAATATTGTTCGTTCTATATTGATGTGTCGACATATATTATTATGTCTCCCCCCATATTTATATGGGGGAGACATATTGTTTTCGTGAGAGTTGTCTGTCTGTCCGTCTGTCCGTCCGTCCGTCCGTCCGTCCGTCTGTCCGTCTGTCCGTCACACTTTCCGATAACTTCAATATGCCTGATGCCAGTTGATTGAAACTTCATATATGGAAAGAGCATAATGAGAGGAAGTGTCATGCACAAGGTCCATAACTCTGGCTTCACTAATATTGGAGTTATTGCCCTTTGTAAAAATAAAATCACACTTTTTTGTCCGGACGATAACTCCTATATGGCTCATGCCATTGGATTGAAACTTTATATATGGAAAGATCATGACAAGAGGAAGTGTCATGCACAAGGTCCATAACTCTGGCTTCACTAATATTGGAGTTATTGCCCTTTGTAAAAAATATCATAAATTTTTTGTCCGGACAATAACTTCAATATGCCTGATGCCAGTTGATTGAAACTTCATATATGGAAAGAGCATAATGAGAGGAAGTGTCATGCAGAAGGTACATAACTCTGGCTTCACTAATATAGGAGTTATTGCCCTTTGTAAAAAAAATCACACTTTTTTGTCCGGACGATAACTTCTATATGGCTCATGCCATTGGATTGAAACTTCATATATGGAAAGATCATAACGAGAGGAACTGTCATGCACAAGGTCCATAACTCTGGCTTCACTAATATTGGAGTTATTGCCCTTTGTAAAAAAAATCACACCTTTTTGTCCGGATGATTACTCCTATGTGACACATGCCATTGGAGTGAAACTTCATACATGGAATGATCATGATAAGAGAAAGTGTCATGCATAAGATCCTTAACTCGAGCTTCAATAAATTTAGAGTTATTGCCCCTTGTACATTTGTTTAATTCTTTCTTGTCCGGACGATAACTCCTACATGGCTCTTGCCATCATATTGAAACTTCATACATGGAAAGAGCATGATGAGAGAAAGTGTCATGAACAAGGGCCATAATTCTGGCTTCAATACTTTGGGAGTTATTGCCCTTTGTTACATTTTTTGGCCGATCAATAACTCCTGTTCGACTGATGTTATTGGAATGACATTTTATTTTTGGAAAGAGCATGATGAAAGTAAGTGTCATGCACAAGGGCCATAAATCTGGTATCAGTATTTTTGGAGTTATTAGCTGTTATCATTTTCTTCTTGAAAAATGTAGTGTGGAAAACGCATAATGAGGGCAAGTATCATTCATCAAGACCATAACATTTTTAGTGATTTCCCTTTACATATTGTTTTTATTAGAGGGGAGACATCCGTTTTTGTGACAAAAACCTCTAGTTTCCATCCAAATCCATTAATTGCCGTGGACTTTATTTTAGTTCGTGCAGCGAATTGAAGTGGAAAGCATGACATTATACTTAGTCATTATATTTAGCCCTTAATTCCACAATTACGCATTTTTACGTCTTTGTAAACAGAGTAAACCCAGATCGGACGGCTCCTACAGGAGCCGTCTGATCAGGGACTTCTCTATTTGCTTGTGAAACACTATAGATATGATCTCTGCAGTTTCTATCATAGAAAATAATTCCTGTATCCACATGCCTTTAAAACGACGCACCTAATTAATATTAATGGTGTCATAATTTCTTCCATGAATATTCAAGGAGGAAAGGGTCAAAACAGTATTTCCAGTGCTCTTTGGCACCGATATCGTATTTGCCCAACAGGGTAGTCCCAGATCAGACGGCCCTTGTAAGAACTGTCTGATCACGGTCTGCTGTGTTTGCTTATGGACCAATATAGATATTATTCAAGTTTCTGTCATTGCCAAAGTTTCTTGTATTCATTCACCGTTATAAAATATCTTGATGATATTCATTATATTATTATTTCTTATATGAATATTCATGAAGTAGAGTTAAAAATATTCCGCTTTATTGATTATTATTGCAGACTCATCGTTACGTGCTTGAGCTTTTGTGATGTATAACATTAGATTTTTATGATCATGGTCAAATCTTGTAAAATTGATATGCCCAAAGAGCAACATCTACAACGGTGGTCTCCCTTTGCAGATTTAGCGATTTGTTACTGTTGCGTAACTGTTACTGTTGGTTTTGCTTACCGAAATACGACAGGTTCGTATGATGAAAATAAAAGCACTGAATGTACATGTATATTATGTGTTGACCCTTTACCCAAGGATACTCATGTAAGAGAACAATATACGTATGAATATTTATACTTTATAGCTTAACCCATTCCATTCTATACTTGTTTTAGACCCAGTCTCTTTGAATAAATGTAATGAAAAGGGAAACGGAATTTATTTTAGAAGTGTATACTTTTACAATGAAGAAAATATTCCAAAATAGGGAATTAATATATTACATAAATACTTAAACTGCTCTGATCTAATATTTCGACCACTAAGGGCCTTTGTCAAAGATTATCATGTCAAAATACACGTCACATTTTTGTTACATGCATTCAGCCATAAAATCTCTTTGATTTTATGGCTGAATGCATGTAACAAAAATGTGACGTGTATTTTGACATGATAATCTTTGACAAAGGCCCTTAGTGGTCGAAATATTAGATCAGAGCAGTTTAAGTATTTATGTATACTTTTAAAACCAATGTTATTTATAGAGCATTTGCTCCTATGGGGCAAGTGCTCTATTTATCACAATGGTTTCATAAATGACTTTTACAGGGGCGTCAAAAGGTGTCAACGTGGGGGAATGGGTTAATACTTGTAACGGCATATTGACATAAAACCTGTAGAATCAGGATCGGTGCCTATAAAACCCTTTGAGCCTGAGTATGCTTACGTTTCCGAGCAGTTTCCCCAGTCATATTTGGACTAAAGATTACACAATTTGGAGTATATATAGCCTGAAATCATACACAAGCATCAGATCAGCCAATGTTTGACTACGTGTCGTCAAATTTTGACCGATCTGGAGCTTGACAATGATTTCGTACTCAGACTCAAAAGTTTTATAGCCACCAGTAGGTATCTATATAATTCCATAAGCAAACAGAGCAGACCCTGATCAGACGGCTCCTATAGGAGCCGTCTGATCTGGGTCTACGCTGTTTGCAAATGCGTGAATGTTGTATCTATGGAGTAAAGGGTTCCACGTCAATGGACAATGTCATTGTGTTTTCTTTTCCCCTATTATTTTTGTAAGACTGTTTGAATGAGTTTCAGATATGGCTAGTGCCGTTGTTGTTGACGTCATTGTTATGTTTTGTTTAGCTTTTTGTTTATTATTTATTCCTATTGAAAGGTATTATTTAGAATCTACTTGCAAATATGACAGTAGTGGGAGTACGGTAATACAGTTGAAAAATTGAAAGCTGTTTCTGTTGTTATTTAAACCATTTTCTTTTGGATACATATAGGGCCTGTCGTGAGGTTTTCTTTGAGGTCAAGGTCAACTATTCTAAAACTTTATCCTGCTATGCCCGACCTGACTCTCAAACGTTTAACTTAGGTCCACGTGAGACACCGAGTGACTGGACGGAGTGTAGGACAGTTTTTCCCCGGACATTTTGTCCCTCTTCAATTTTGCCAGGGTGGACATTTTGTCCCTCACTCAATTTTGCCAGGGTGGACATTTTGTCCCTCGTGTTTTTGCAAGGGTGGACATTTTGTCCCTCGTGTTTTTAAAAAGGGTGGACATTTTGTCCCTCGTGTTTTTGCAAGGGTGGACATTTTGTCCCTCGTGTTTTTGCAAGGGTGGATATTTTGTCCCTCATCAGTTTTTACAAGGCGGACGTTAGCCCTCACTTAATTTTTGACAAAATACCCTCCATATATCTAGCTTATCCCTTTACTCAACGGACAAAACTCATAAGCATTGAAACCACCCTTGCAAAACCATGATGGACAAAATGTCAACCCTGGCAAAACTGAGTGAGGGAAAAATGTCCAGGGGACAAATCGTCCGTATACCGACTGGACGTCTCACCAGAATCCAAACTGTTTTGATACTCTTGCCATGTTGCTGAAAAGAAATGCAGGATAAATCGAGTGTGAAAACAAAAATCAATAGCATTTTCTACCAAAAACATTTGCCCAGCAGGCAGGCTAAAGATTAAACTATATTCTCTGGGATACGTATTGGGTTTGTTTCGAGCTTTTCCTTGAGATCAAAATTCACCTAACCCTTTACTCTATATATACGCATTTTGACGATTTTTGTAAACAAAGTAGACCCAGAACTGAGGGCTCCGTCTGATGAGGATCTGTCTGCATATGGAATCAACTAAACCTGATGCTACATTATCTGCAATTGCCAACAATTCTGATGTTCTTATACCATTATTAAAATTTAGCTAATTAATATTCATCATGTACGCTGTTAACCCATCATAGGCTATTTTTAGACCAAAGTATATTTCAATAAATCTATCGAAAAGGAGCATTTACTAACAAAAAGGTAAATTTTAGAATTGTGTAGTTTTCAAACCATTGTGATAAATAGAGCATTTGCTCCTATGGAGCAAATGCTCTATTTATCACAATGGTTTCACAATGTAACTTTTACACGGGCGCCAAAATGCGTCCTCTGGAGCAATTGCTCTATTTATCACAGTGTTTCAAAACGTGACTTTTGCAGAGGTGTCAAAAGCGTCAATATGAGGGAATGGGTTCAGACAGATGGCTCATACAGCAATCGTGTGATCTCGGTCTACTCTGTTTGCAAATGCGATGATAAAGGGTTAAAACAGCCAACATATATAGAGTTAACAGGTCAGTTTCGAATCGTGTATCTGTATAAAATCGTATCTCCTGGGAACGGTCTTTGAATATCTAATCTGGGTCTACACTGATTGCAAATACATGTAACAGCAATACGGTCGACATTGGTATCGCAGCTTTTAGACAGACTTAAAACATACACACACACATTAACTCTTTCCCTCATATTGACGCCTTTTGACGACTCTGTAAAAGCCACTTTGTGAAACCATTGTGATAAATAGAGCAGTTGCTCCTATAGGAGCAACTGCTCTATTTATCACAATGGTTTCAAACTACAAAATTCTAAAAGGTTTCTTTCCTCTATTTTATTCTCCTTTTCGGTAGATTTATTCAAAGAGGTTGTATCTAAAAATAGGCTTTTAGGGAAAGGGTTAAATATGTCGCTCATGCGAATAATGATGCGCTTCACTAAACCTGTACATGTGATATCACTATGTCCTGAGTGCAATAAGGTCGACATTGACCTCTTAGGTCGACATTGACCTCATTTCCAACAGTAATTTATTGTGTTCTTATAGAGTGTTTAATCATGTACCTGACAGATTGCTTTCCACGTCTTAGCAAACAGAGAAGACCACGATCAGATGACCCCCTGTAGGAGCCATCTGATCAGGATATGTTCTGTTTGCTTTTGCCGCAGACAAGACGTCCCGTATTCGTTACAAAAATAGCTGATAAATATTCGCAATGTCTTTATTTCTCAAATCAATATTCATGAGGTAAAGGATTAACGCAAGCAGTGTTCCACATTCAGGATACGACCCCGGTTAGACCGAATGCACGGGACACCGATCTGCACTTGATCGTAAGTTTGCTGCAGGCGAATTCGTCATACCTGTTTGCAAACAGTCTAGATCCAGATCAGACGTAACCCGGCATCTCGTCACGATCTGTTTCACACACTGATTGTATATTATACATTACCGTTAAGCAACTTTAGAGCGATCACTTTATGAATAAACATGGATGTCTTTATAATTTTCGTACCAGCTGAGGTACCTGCTGTATTTTAGTCGCAGAAAATAGACCTCACTATGGCGGTCGATTCAGATGTGTATTATTGTAAAATAATATTGAAAACATTCATGAAACCGAAAATTCACTACACAGTCTAAAGGTTGATGTTGACTGTGAATGAAATGACATTATGAATATTAATTACATGCATTTTTATTATGACATCTGGACACAGGATAGTTTGGCCACGATAGAAACCGTATTGATATATAACCATAGCTGTATTATTTCATAAACAAACAGAGTATACCCTGATTTAGACAGCTCTTACAGGAGCTGTCTGATCTGGGTCTTCTCTGTTTGCAAAGGCGTTAAAAGGCATATCTATAGAGTAATGGGTAAATCATTACACAGACTAAAGTAAAGGTTAATATGTAAAGTATAACGCCAAAACAATGAGCGTGGGAACATGGATCTATGAACTTTAACAATTAATCTCATAAAGAGGAAGATTTGGGGGATTAATCAGTTTGTTCCGCTTTCTTTTTGCAAAGAATGTAGAACCAGAACAGTCGCCAATGTCAATTCTTTACTCCATGAATGTTCATTTAAGAAAAGAATATTAATTTCATAAAGGAATATAAATACCGGAATGAACTTATAGCCGCGGCATAAACTATAGACTCGATTCATTATCAATTCATAAGCAAATAGAGCAGACCATGATCAAACTGCTCGAGGAGAAGGAGTCTAGTCTGGATTTTCTCTGTTTGCATAGTTGCCAAAGGCGTATTTATGGAGTAAATGGTTGAACGCATTATCTTGTCATGTTCTTCACTGTTTGATATGCAAGCTGTATAACAAGCCAGGCTCTGATGACTGGCAAACAGTGCAGAAGCTGATTAGACGCTGCTTGTAACGCGATAACCCCTCTGATTCTTCACTATTTGCAAAACCTTAAGCTTGGAGTTTCCTGAATGTGCTTAAATGCCAGCGGATCAACAGTACACAGGCAAAATAGAATGCCATGGTGTCAACTGTTAACAGTAAAAGACAATGTCAGGGGGTCAACAGTTGACTGTCAAAGAAAATTGTCGGGAGCTCAACAGTAAACCATAAAAGATGGAATGTGATATTTATATAATGTCAGACGGACACTAGTTATCAGTTAGATGTCAACAGTTAACAGTAATACACATTGTCAGACGATCAACAGTTCACTGTAAAAGACAATGTCAGACGATCAACAGTTCATTGTAAAAGACAATGTCATACGGTCCACAGTTAACAGTAGAACAAAATGTCAGACGAACAACAGTTAACTGTTTAAGACAATGTCAGACGGACAACAGTTAACTGTTTAAGACAATGTCAGACGAACAAGTTACCTGTTAAAGACAGGGTCATACGTGCGACAGTTAACTTCATAGTAAGCTGTTGTCAGTGTCGGGCAGAAAATAGTTAATAGTAAAAGACAATGTCAGACGATAGTAGTTAGCCGTTGAAGAAGCGCCAATAGGTTCAACAGTACATAGGAAAGAATTGCCAGTTAATTCAACGGTTCATAGTAAAAGAAGAAATACCGGTAGACTAACAACATTGACATTGTGCTAATAAAGTAAGATTTTGATTTCAAATATGGACACATACTAAAAAACAGTATATAACAAAATCATAAATTATTTATTAATAATAAAATTCAATGTTATACAATTTTTATAATTTTTACGTACACGTATATATGATATGTAATTGTTCACGACTCGTCGGGTGTATGACAGTATGTAAATATCACAGTATTGTTGTATGTATTGTCAAAACAAAATCTGAGAAAATAACTGCTGTAAAAACGTGTGTAAAAATTCTAAAACCTATATTCCTATAAAATGCGAGAAATCTATTTCGGACACAAATTCGTTTGAATTTGAATTTCTATACACGATTAAGGAAATAACTATCGCTATCGTTATAGCATCCATCATATGTATTACATTCATTTCTGGGTTTGTTTGTTTGTTGTTTGTTTGTTGTTGTTGTTGTTGTTTGCAATGACCTATGGGGTGAAGGATTGATGCACATGAACTGGTGTCACTCAGAAAAATGGCTTGTAACAGGTTCTCTCGGTGCGGTTGGACATCTTTATGGCTCGATACACAGTCATGAACAAGGGAGGAAACTTGTTCAAGAAGTATTTGCATGGCTCGTCGATTATCTCCCTTGCAGTATCGGACCTACAAAGGAAAAAAAGTTTATGGCGTCTGATTTCTGCCAGTATTTGACGTTCGCGAACGTGTTTGCGTTAATACTTCTCATAAAGGACAACTCAATAAGACAAGGAGGCACCAATTAAGCAATATAACAGATACATTGAATGACCATCAAGTATCCAAGAGAACAGTCCAGTGTCATTTACATAAGCAATTAAGCATAACTATTTTAACCCATGGCCTCATAGGCTATTTTTTAGATACAACCTCTTTGAATAAATCTACCGAAAAAGAGTATTAACTAGAGAAAAGGAAAATGATAGAATTGTGTAGTTTGAAACCATTGCTCCTATAGGAGCAAATGCTCTATTTATCACAATGGTTTCACAAAGTGACTTTGACAGAGTCGTCAAAAATCGTCAATATAAGGGAATGGGTTAAAAGAGAATCCAAGATGGCCGTCATTTTGATGGGGAGAGAGACACACACACAGAGAGACAGAGACAGAGACAGAGACAGAAGACAGAGACAGAGAGAGAGAGAATTTTGTTTGCAAAGGCATGAACATGTTTGTTATGAGGTAACTGGTTAAACGCTGATAAACTAGCTTTTCATACTAGACTTACATACGTAAGTAAATTCTGAGCCTCAATCATTTTTGGCTATTTGGTATCACTCACATTTTGTCGAAGTGCAAACAGCAGTTGTAAATGAAGAGAACCAGCTCCACCACATTGTTCTTGTACTGCCGGAATACCCGCATCTCACGCATGATCACGGACTCTATGTCGTCAATCTGACGAACGATAAAAAAAGAACAATTCCGCATGAAAAAGCAAAACTAATTAAAAGAAATTTGTAAAAGGTCATAGCTTGCTGCAGGACGAAACTAATGCAGAAAGCCACTAAACGTGATCTCCGAAACACATCAACCCTTTCACCAAAAATAAATTTCATCTACTAAGATTATCGTCTGCTTCAAGTTTCAAAATGTTTCTTTCACAGTGAACAGTTTGGATCCTTAATGAGTATCTCGGCGCCTCGTCTTGATCGTTTGCATTTGCATTTAGGGTATCACGGACTTGCCTAAGTCGACGAAAGATTTAAAGTAAAATGAACATTGTATGATAATACACACATTAATGACTAAAACAACATTTAACCCTTCGCTTGCTATTCACGTCAATATACCTACCTGTAAATAGTGAAGACCCAGATGAGACAGCTCCTGCAGGAGCTGTCTCATCCGGGTCTTCACTATTTACATGTACGTATATTGACGTGAATAGCAAGCGAAGGGTTAATGCTCACCTTGTGTGCAATATCCGTATAATTATCAAATTAATAAAACGGATATTGCACACAAGGTAATGCGTGAATTGTGTGTATGATATAGTTACACATTCAACAATAATGAAATAGCACGAGTTTGTCCATTACAGACGATGCGTGAATTGTGTGTATGATATACGTGTAGTACATGTAGTTACACATTTAACAATATGTAGGTATAGTCAAACAACTAGGTCTGACGTGTCAAAGGTCAGCCGAGTCCATTTTTTAGGGAGATCAGCATTCCGCATGTTCTCGGACCATTTTTTTTAAACAGACGAGTTTAGTATAAAAGATAAAATTGAAGGTGGAATTGTTGTCAGCAGTTTAGCGCAGTGGGTAAAGTCTAGGTACGCAGAAGACATTGCGAGAGTAGTTTTTTATTGAGCGTGGGTTCGAATCCCGTGTCGACCTTAAACTTTTTTAATTTTTAATGAATAGTAGAGTATCATTTATGTCATATTGTATAATTGTGATGGCCATTTATGCACATGGTCTTCTATGTTAGGGAAGGGTGCCTTTGTTTGAATTCGAGTCCTATATTAGCCATATTTTCAATAATAAATCGATGCTAAAATATGAATATCAATATAAGTTTTAGCAAATGTCTTTTACAAGTGGCTTCTTAATGCACAACAAAACTAATGCTCTTAAGGGGACTTTCCTTAATATTTTTAGCCAAAAAAAATATTTAAGGTTGATGCGAGAATCGAACCTGCGCCTAATAAAATGTTCGCTGATCATATACTTCTTTATGGTCCTACGTCTTATCCACTACGCTATATTTCCGATGACTAATGCGCTTATTCTTTATACCTATAACTAAACATTTTCTTTTATAAATGGCACGTGGATATTCGAAATGCTGATCTCCCTTAAAAATGGACTCGGCGAACCCGTGACCCGTCAGACCTAGTTGTTTGACTATAGCACTATGTTGTTCATTACAGACGATGCGTGGATTGTGTGTACAATATACACATTTAACAATATAGAGGTAGCACATGGTTGTTCATTACAGACGATGCGTGGATTGTGTGTATGATATAGTTACACTTTAAATAATACCGATATTGCACGAGGGTTACTCCTAGAAGATTATGTATACAATGTGTGTATGATGTAGTTACCCAGTTATTGACACGGACATTGCACAATGTTGTTTCTTAAAGATGGTGCGTGGACTGTGTATAAAAATTATATAATATAGTTACCCAGTTAATAATACGGCTTTTGCATGAGGTTGCCCCTAAAAGATGATTATAAAATGTCCGTATGATATATTTATTCATTTAATATTGCACGAGGTTGTTCCCGATAATGTATAAACTGTTTGTATAATATAGTTACCCAGTTAATAATACCGATATTGCACGAGATTGCTGCTACAAATAATATATGTTTACGATATTGCTACCCAGTTAATAATACCGATATTGGACGAGATTGCTCCTACAAATAATATATGTTTACGATATTGCTACTAAGTTAATAATACCGATATTGCACGAGTTTGCTCCAAAAGATGATGTAAAATGTTTATATGATATAGTTACCCAGTTAATAATTCGGATATTGCACGGGGTCGTTCCTATGATGCTGATCATGGAGTCTCGAACGCTTCCATCCATCGGAATACTAAAGATAAGTAAACATGATGCATGAGATGAGACATGTAAAGTAACTATACATGTAGTAATAATCCAATGTAGAATCGAATCAGGAAATTGGCATATCGCATTTAACCTGTTACTTTATGTAAGAAATACTGGCGTTATAAATACTGATAAGCATGTTTTACTGGCCACAGTAATATTAGGCTTGTCAGACGGCTGCTATTGTACGGATGAAATAATTGAGTTCCAAACAAATCCCAATATTTTAACTCTTTGCACGCTAAGCAATTGTTGTCCGTAATATATTTTATTTTTCTATACAGTTGTTGACGTAGAATTTCCTTTAAAAATTGAAACATTCAGGATATAATACAACTCTAAATGAACAGCACAACGTTCCACGACGTAAACAGCCCTATGTTCAGTAATTAATGACTCACGTGAGCAACCGGTTTCAACCAGAGACTTGCCACCAGTCTGTATGCTATGTTTTATACACACCAAGATATTGTACCACAATGTAAGATTTCCTTCTAGGCCTAGTAGCTAGTCTAGAAACCGGTTGCACACGACGCCACTACTTAACGCTGATATTTGCAAAGCCACTGTTTCATGCATAAAAAGGCCAAGTGGAATTTAAGGCTACATAATTATATTTACTCACCCGGCTTTCAAATCCCTGAGTACATCTGACCCCGAAATCAAAATAAACCGAAGCCTCTTCTCATCCGCCCAAAAATATGGATGTCTAAAAGTGTGAAAATAGTCAGTCGCTATAAAAATTAAATACGATTATAAGTCGGCATAAAACAACAAAACTTAAATCTATATGAGTGGAGGTCTCTGCGTTCCAACTAGTCACAGAAAAATAATCTTAGAACCGATAGTATTTGCAATTGTACTCATCACATACATGTATGCATTAAAATTATTGATCAAAAGAAAGATTTAAAGAATAAGGTTTTGAGCAGAAAATGTAGTCTTCAAAAAAGGATTTTTTCATGTTTTTCATGAACAAACATCACCCATTCGTTTTCAACACATATGTTGCATTATGTTATGACATAGCTGAGATGCCTACATCAATTTTCATGAATGGTCATAGTTTTAAACATTATGGTGCAATGTTCCGTTATATCTTACACCATGAACGCTTTATTAACTCATTCCCTCATATGCTACATTTAGACCCAATCTCTTTGAATAAATCTACCGAAACGAGCAAATACAAGAAAGCTTTTAGAATTGTGTATGTTTGAAACCATTGTGATAAACAGAACGTTATTTTCTCCATAGAACCAATGTTATAAATAAAGCATTTGCTACTTAGGAGCAAATGCTCTATTTATCACAATGGTTTCAAAAAGTGACTTTTACAGAAGCGCCAAAATGATTTAACATGAGGGGATTTGTTAAAGATTATGTTGTCTTTATTTAATGAGCTCTAACCTTAGGGCGTCCGAGATACAAGGGCGTTCCGACTTGTTCACAGAAAGCATCAGACTGAGCAGGTGCCCTGCCTCCTCTGTGACGTAAGTCATGACGTGGGCCTGCTCAGAGATGTTCTCTATAATCTCATCAGACTGGGAACCAAATGGATTCTTGCCCCCGCTCAGGATGTAGTACATAAGCATGCCGGAAACCTTTTTAAAAAGAATGGTAAAATCAAAACATATTTCCTTGAACACAGCAGAACATCTTTAACTATTTACCTACTTGATGAATATTCATGCGAGAGATAATGACTTACGCCCTGTTTAACCCTTTCACCGCCGCAGTCGCACAAATGTACCACGACAAATAGTGCAGTACCATGGCAGATTAGACGCCGCCTTTTCAAGGCGGCGTCTGATCAGGGACTTCACTATTTGTCTCAATCTCTATTTCTATATATGTGCTTTATTCCTTTGAAATTTGCATTTATTTATCTCATTTCCTTATTTTACTGAATGATTTAACAAACTTGGATTGCAGACGACAATTGGAAATTTGGAACCGGAAGGGTTAAGGACACGATACACAAATAGGTCAATTACGATGACAGAGCGTACACTAAAATGAATTGCACACATTACCATTCCAATAATCGAAAACCAGGGGGCAAGTCACATGGAACTACAACGAAATACAAACGCTGCCATGCCAACAGTTCAAAATCAGAGGGCAGAGCACGTGCGCAACCACTACGAAATACATGTACACACGCTATCATGTCAACAGTTCAAAGCCTAAGGTTACTGTCAGGGTAAGAAAACCTATAATCCAACTTACGAATATATCCGATTTGAACGAGACTTTTTGTTTACGAACGAGAACTTCTGGTGCTAGCCAACATTTTTCATCTGCAAAGGAAGAAAGATGGGAAACAACATGAAAGTTACTTCAATCTGATAGTGTATACCAAATGAATATTCTTACACGACTAAAATACACAAATGTTCTGTCATGGTTTGGTATAAAAAGTACCATCAAAATAGTATTCAAAATTGCTTTGAATGATTAACACTGAATATTCATGTAAGTAATGAAACCATGAATACAATGAACACTGTCTGATCTGGGTTTTCTCTTTGCAAAATCATTAAAATGCATATTTATGGAAATTATGGTTCAACGTCTACAATATGTTTATAGCAAGAAAATAGTAACATAAATAGATTTAGATCCAAGACTAACCTGACCAGAGAAAGCTACCGCCTCGCCCCCTCTTCATCCTACAGACCCCCTATAGTTCCGTAGTGGGTCAGTAACAAACCCAATAACTAATAACATACATATGTCTTATTATGTATTATTCAAGTTGTACTTTACCCATTCCCATTGTTTTACGCCTATTAACGCCTCTATAAAAGTTACTTTTTGAAACCATTGTGATAGATAGAGCATTAAATTGTTCCACAGAATCCAATAAACCACTTATTACAATGGTTTCAAATTACAATTCTAAAAGTTTCCTTTTTTGTAGCGAAAGCTCCTTTTCAGTATATTTATTCAAAGAGATTAGGTCTAAAATAGCCTATAGGTAAATAGATGAATGCGCAAGGTGTTTCAACTGGTCTGGTACAAAAAATACAACTGAAGTAAAGTACACATTCTGTCTACAGGTGTGCCTACCGTCATTGCATTCCACAAACGGTGTGTCTCTGCTGATGTTTTTGCCCAGACCGTACCCAGTTATTCGAACATTGCCTTCCAAGTCAATCACTACATTTTCCGGCTGAAGCAAGAACAAAAAACACTCATAAATAACATGCATGTAAGAAAAACATTGCATAGTAGATTTCTATAATGGCATATGATGACAGAAACTGAAAATCACATCTATATATTTCCAAAACAAACAGAACAGTCCCTGACCAGACGACTGCTACAGGAAATGTCTGATCTGGGTCTACTCTATTTGTAAAGACTCTAAAAAGGCATCTCTATTAAGTGATAGATTAACTCTTTTGGCGCCAAATTTAAAAGTGTCGTCTGCAAAAATAATTTCATATTAAATATAATTCTAAACTAAATAATAAAGGTATATTAGTGAAACATTTGTTTTTAAAAACCTATATGCTTGGGATAAAATAATACAGAAAACAGTGCAGTCCCAGGTCAGATGCCGCCTTGAAAAGACGGCATCTGACCTGGGACTGAACTGTTTTCAATGGTGCAGATAGGCGACATTGGCGCCGAAAGAGTTAATCAACACTATTTAGATAAGCATACTGGCGGTTAGGCACAAAATAGAATCAGTAATACAGAGATTATTGAAATTACCTAATGTACACAGTACAGATAACTGTAAACAGTCAAACTATGCCTGTAAACAGTCAACCCGATAGCTGTAAAAAGATAAATCTTAAATTGTTAAAACCTGAGTCGATAACTGTAATTTACTGTTAATAGTCAAACGATAACTGTTCACAGTCAAATGATAACTGTAAACAGTCAAACAGTTACTGCAAACACTCAAACGATAACTGTAAACACCCAAAGTATAAACAACCAAACGGTAACAACTGTTCATTATTCACTGCTCAAAACTCATTCGGACACTTCTTCACCAAGGCACACAGTAATAACTTTACTGAAGCATTCTTGGATGTTAATCATTCAATCAAGCCACCCAGTACACATTAAATTGATTTAAATGAACTAATCAGTCAGAAAATGTCCTCTTAAAATACTGCTTGGTTTGAAGTTTCTATTCTTTGCAAAACTTATTAAGTTTGGAAACTAATCAACGTACAGCAAACCGTCTCTAATGTGACCACCAAAAAGAGCTCTAAGTCTCGGGTTGACAGACAAGTGGTAGCTCAATGTAGGACGAAGGTTAGTCTGAAAGCTCCTGCATAAGCTTTCTGTATTATTTTCGTCCTGCATTAAGCAACCACATCCTTTTAAATATAGTTATATGATTTTTGACGCGGTCGCTTTAGAGGAACTATATTGTATAACATTGTTGAGTCCCAATCCTAATGATGTGTTGGTGAATTCAATTCCATAGCTCAACAAGGCTATCATCCTCTTAAATGTGTTATCAATCACACAGTTTCTCACATGCTTACCCTCAATTCTCCGTGCACCATCAGGCAGTGCTGGTGAAGACTTGCAAGGCCACGCAGGAACTGCCACACTAGTTTGTTGCGGGCAATGGTTTGGTCCACTCCGGAGTCCTTGCCCAGTTTTCTTAGGTACTCCGATAAACTGTATTCATACAGGTCCATGGCAATGAAGTAGTGACCATCTTGGGAACAAAATGCCTGCTCGATTACAAACACACGGAGATGATATTGACATCGGAACATGATGCCTGCTAGATTACAAGCACAGGGAAATAATAATGACGTGGGGACAAAATGTCTGCTCGATTACAAACACATGGATATAATAATGACGTCGAAAAAAATGCCTGTTCGATTACAGACATAGTGAAAGAATAATGATAGGGAAACAAAATGCCTGCTCGATTACAAACATAGTGAAAGAACAATGATTTTGAACCAAAATGCCTGCTCAATTACAAACACAGTGAAAGAATAATGATATGGGAATAAAATGCCTGCTCGATTACAAACATACTGAAAGAACAATGATATGGGACTTAAATGCCTGCTCGATCATACATAGTGAAAGAATAATGATATGGGAATAAAATGCCTCCTCGATCACAACGTAGGGAAAGAATAATGCCAAGGGAACTCAATATCTGTTTCAATTACAAACATAAGGAGAATAATAATAATAATTTACTACTTGACTAAAGATGCTTTGACCCTTTGAATACGAAATTTCGAAAGTGAAATTGTCAATTACAGTAACACCTCTTTATAACGACTACTAAATTACATCAATTATTTGTGTTAAAGGCAGGTGGTTGCTTAAAGCAAGGTGAAAGTAAAACAGAACGCTCCAATAGGAGCGTTCTGTTTTACTTTCGCCTTGCTTTAAGAAACCACCTGCCCTAAATACCAACTATTTAACACAATTCAGTGGCGGTTATATAGAGGTTTTACTATATTGTTCATCACCAACAGCAGAGTCCATTCCAAATGAAAGGGTATAATTTGTGAGAGTGTTTTGAATAATAAACATTCAGATCTTGGTCAGATGGCTCCTCTGGAAACCCTCAAGTTTGGGTCTAAATTGTTTGCATAAATGGATATACATTATACATGACATATACTGAAATTGTTGTGAGACAAAATATGAAGAAGTTGAGTCTACTGGGTATTAAAGACTGCAACATCATTTTGAATACAGTTGTTCATCACCCAAACAACTATCATTATAGTAAACACGTTTCATAAAAAACAATTTGTAACGAACACAAACGGATTCATTTTATCACATAAGCCTGAATAGGCGCCATAGAAAATGGAGCAAGTTATAGCTGACGGTTGTTTCGGCAACTGTTTACAACCAGAGTAGTAATACAGTGGACGATGCGTTTGGAGTGCTACGATTGGCTAACGATAAAATGAGCGCTACGTTTGGCTAACGACACTATTCATTGGTTCCCCCTATTCTCTTTACGATTCATTATCGGCCGGGGTCAAACTGCTATTTTGAATAAAAATGCAATAGTACATTTCTGCGGTTTACTGCACTCTGTTTCTGAACTCCCACACGGCAGTTTATGCGATATTGTTTTTGCAATGAACTTGATATCTTTTGTTCACAATGTCATTACAAACATATAGCTGATTAATATTCATACAAACATTAGTTCTTACATGAATATTCACAGAGTAAAGGGTTAAACGAAATATGTGTGATGCCCGCTACCTTGTACTTGTTCATGAAATACTTTGACACGTCCAGGTTGACAAGATGCTGCAGCTCATCCAGTGTAAAATCCCTTTCGGTCCAGTCAATGACCTTCACCGCTACCTCGGCTCCATCCGTCAGGAATCCGAGTAATAACGGACCCGAACTGAACAAAACAAAAGGACATCAACTAAGTACAATGCGTACATAAATTTTAAAAAGAATCATCGACAAATATCAATTTTAAAAGAATCATCGACAAAATAATTATGTTGGTAGGCACTATTTTACAATTTTATTACTTCCAATTTTATCCAATCTATTAATCTAAATAATATGCCTATGTCTGACAGTCCCTTGGCTCTCGATACCACGGAATCTATTTAAATAACAGATAAACAATCAATTCAGGAATTCTATTTTCCAATCATTTTAGTTTACGGTAAAGTGCTGATGCATGTTGAGCAATAAACAATATTAAACCAAAGAAGACCGGAGCATCTCTCCATACTATGAATTGAAATACCGACTTTCACAAGAGTTTTATATTTAATAATGCATACGCTCAAATTCATTAATCCTTACTCCGTTGTGAGAATAACATTGTCTGCTCTAATTTAGGATCTTATTTTCCGATTCGATAAAGGTTTTGTGGAACAATAGACTACATACCAAATAGCTTGGATCCTGATGAGAAGCCGAGTAACTCGGCGTCTCATCTGGATCCAAGCTGTTTGTAATTATTGTGAGTCAGCTCGCGAATATCGGAATAATGGTTAAGACAGCTGTCAGACGTTTGTGTTTCCCAACCTGGTGCGCAATATGCTGATTCTGTCACAGTCCTCTTTTGGTATGACAATCTTTCCAACCACCATTTGTTTCTCAGGTGGAAGGTTTCTCAGTTGCGACAATTCTTCCCTCCATCTCACGCTCTTCATCTTTGCCTTCATCATAGACTTGTACATCTCTTTGATCTGATTCATCACCGTCGCAGCCATAGCCGCCTGTGTAGCCTGGATCATATGAATGTTTGCCGGGTGCATAGCCGGTGGCAGATATTGCCCCATAGGTAATAATGGCACAGCAGTCTTTTGTGGCATTTGCCTGTTTACCGAAGATGCTAACATCTGCTGGTAAAAGTTGTTTGGTCCCTGGTAGGTATAGTACTCGTGATTGGGTGGCATTTTGGTGGATGCAGTTTGCACTTCTGGTGTTGATTCGACCTCTGGCTGTTTGCGAATATCTTTGAAGGTTTTGTTTTCTTTTGTATTTCGATCCAATGCATTAGAGTCAACGTGTAAATCGTCCATTTTTCCATTCAAACAGTCTGTCACATCTTTTCTGTTCACACCAGCGCATGACGCATGATACACGAAGTTGTCTTGGTGTACAGATGACGCTTCAGAGGCAATCTGCTGTCTGTACTGATTATAATACCTGGCTAACTGTTCCAGTTGCACCTGTTGCATACGGTGGAATATCGACACATCTCGATTATCAAAATGAGCAGAGAGCTTTGTGCCGGAATGAAACCCTGGGAAATGGACATCGTCTCTACTACCACATGCTTTATCGTCACTCATCTCAGACCTATCAGCATCATCTGCTCCAGACACTGGCACACCTCCGAGATCCTCTGGATAGCCAATGTCATCGTCGCGCTGCATCTGTTCTAGACGACATGCATTCTCCAACAGTGTTTGCCCAAAAGCCGAGTTCGAAACGGGGATGGATCCTTTTGATTTAGTCTGTAAAGGTTTTATGACGGCAGTTTGTTTTTCTATATTCTCTATCTCTTGTTTCGATAGATTTCCGCAAGTTTCTTGAATATCGATCGCTTCGTTCACGTCTTTGAAAGAAGATACTGAACTTTGGTCGTTGGGTAATCTGACTGGTGAAGTCTTGACACGCATAACTGGAGTATGTTGTCCTGCTAATTGTATAACAGGTTGTGCTTTTTCATACGGTTTACAAACCTGTTCAGTCTGCATTTGTTTGTATCCAATGATTGCAGGATCGGCAGGACGTACAATATCGGAATGTTGTGCAGGTTCGTTATCAGCATGGGAAGAAGTATTTTCTTGAATTTCATTCCAAGTTTTCTCATGTGTTGGCATTGCATTGTCGTCGTTAAACCAGCTAGGTATTTCTTCAGATACCTCGAACAGTGCGTCAACTGTATTTGATGGTTTGTCATCAACAAAAGCCAGTTCCGGTGGCAGTGGAATAGTAGGATCAAAGAAAGGGTCATTGATGCGATTTGCAAGAACATATTCTTCAAAATACGGGAACGACGTTGTCTGGTGTTTAATTATTGTATTGATGTCCACTTGGCAATGTTCTGGGCCTACGTAGTCAATATATTTGTTTGAAGTGGTGTTTGATGTACACTCGTGTTCGCTAGAGATATCACTGTGATGTGGCCTATCCTTTGCCGATTCTGTAGGAGAATGCCTTGCCGTGTTAATGGACGACTCTTCTGATATATCGTGTTGATTTAATTCATATGAAGCATTTGATTCATTTCTGGTACACGCCATCTCAATCTCGCGTATTTCCTCTGACCAGTCTTCTGAACCATACTCATTTCCTCTAACGTTGTCCTGTTCTTTTGCCTCCACAGGGACCATTAACTGCTGGTCGCTTTGAGAATAATCGTTGGCATTGCTGTGCATTTCCTTACACTCATATCCGTTGTTATCCATGCCGGCATCCCAAACACTGCAATATTCGGCTTCAACATTGTCTATCAGTAAATCTTCGTATATATCCGTCCCAGTCTCAGCACTGGGGTCATACTGTGCCATGTCATTGGCGTGATTTTGTTCATCGTGATCTAAATCGTTTTCTTCTTTTCCTGGCATATATGATCCAACACAATCGCCTTTTGCCTTGTCTGATCCTGCTTCGTTTTCAAAACTTTCATTTTGTATTGAATGTTGTGGTTCAACGATAGGCTCGTGGAAGGTAAATGTAAATTTTGCAGGTTGTATGTAGTTCTTCGTCTCAGCCAGCTGTTCATCGTTCAGGGATGGGAAGTCTGTTTCACCAAACTTTGCTTTTCTTTGGCTATACAGATTATTAGCCTTGCGTGTGCTTTGGAAGTTCTGTCTCACGTTTTTCTTAGCTACTCCCTTAGCAACATCTGCCCATCTTGTGTTCCCTGATATAAGTACAGGGGCAGTTCCCTGCCCAAACAAATTCTGGTTTGACCTGAAATTTTTCTTCTTTGGACTTTTCTGTGGAGTTTTCTTGGCTTTATCCTGTATGTCGACTTGCATATACTCTGTCTGTCGTTTCATGCACTTCTTTTCCTTTTCCTTTTGTAGTTGACGCTTTGTCTGTATTGTTGTCCATTGTTCTGGTTTGCAATATATTTCTGCAAGGTTTTGCTGGGGAAAGTCAGTACGCACGTTGTAAGATTGAATTTCAGCTAAGTGTTGTGTACTAGGAGCAGTCTGGTAAACGAAACTGACACAATCGGATTTTTTCTTTTGTCCTCTTGAATCATCTCTGCCGGCATTGGTATTTGCATCCTTAGGTGATAAACATACCTCGGAGACATTGCTTTGAGTTTGAACTGGATCCAATTCTGTTTCTATGTCCGGTTCTAACTCAGGACTGTCATCTTGCCGTCTTTGTTTTTCTTGCTTCTTTTGTTTCTTCTTCTCTCTTTTTCTTATCAGTTTTTCTTTCTCCCGAGCCTCTTCGTCTAACAGTTCGGCCATGTGTTTCTCCCTTTCTTCCGTCTGTATTTCGCTCATGACATCATGGAAGCGTAACCAGACGCTATTGATGGCGTCAATGTACTTACAATCATGTGCCCAGTGGCATTCGTGATTCCAGGTAAGACTTTGCTTTAGACTATCTCTTTCAAAGAAATTCAAATACTCGGAAACGGAAACGTAATTTTTCTTGAGCCATATCCTTCCCTCTAACAGCTCGGACAACCCGAGCATTGGTAGAAACACGATAATAATCTCTCGTTCCGGAATTTTCCAGACCTCGGTGAAAAATTTGGTTATGCGTATAACCACATCCGGTCCTTTGCAGTTCAGGAATTGTTTGACAATTTTTATGTCGATTTTCTTGGAAAATCCAAACATCGAGCAAAAAATGATATGCGATGCATGTATCGCAAGTTCAATGTTCTGGTCGTGTTCCTCAAGCTTTTGTGTCACTTTCTGGGTTGCCCTTGTGTTATAAAACGCGTTCCGGAAGTCTGGTTCTTGTGTACATTGGTGCAATATGGGATAGTAGCAGTCCATCATTTGCTTTTCTTGGTCTAAACTTGGAGGGCGCATCAGCATCTCTAACCTTGACTTTGAAATCAAGAAAGTTGTGAAATAAAGTATCGTTACACACACGCGGTAAGTTATTCGTTACAAACATAAAGAATAAACCAAAACCACTCCTTTATTCACAACGCTCGTGAACGTTAACTGTTATCGCGGTTTTTAAATCCCCTTGTCTGTTTTCAACTTTTCATCAAAGCTTTCTTTTTTATGAAATTTCAAATATCGCTTATTACTAATTCTCTTGCTAAGCATGTCATAGTTCGCATTTGCAAACAGGCTGAATCCGGATGAAACACTAAATGTACAAACAAAATATATCCAGACACTTCAGGAACAGTGATACATTGTTTGACCTAGCAAGTCAATGTTAATGCCGTTTCGACCTTTGGAGCTCATACTGTTATTCTATCTTCCAAAACATAAGTAAACATGTGAACCTGCCCTGAACGGTCATTTATTTCATTGAACATAGGAATCTTAAAAAGCACGTAATTGCTTAACCCATTACTTCATAGGCTGTCTTTAGATTCAACCTCTTTGAATAAATCTACCGAAAAGGAGCATTAACTAGAGAAAAGGAACATTTTAGAATTTTGGAGTTTGAAACCATTGTGATAAATAGAGCATTTGCTCCTATAGGAGCAAATGCTCTATTTATCACAATGGTTTCACAAAGTGACTTATACAGAGTCGTCTATATGAGGGATTGGGTTAATGCATGGCAACATTAATTAAAAAAAGCTCCTTTAGGAGCTTTTTTGCATTACTTTTGACCAGTATTAAGCTACCACCTGCCTTAAGACCCATAATCATACCTCTTTTTGATGACCACTAAAGACAGGTTCTACTGCAAGCGATACCATTCATCCGATGTCTTGAAAATATCATATACGTTTTGTTTACGAGTATTCATTTTATGATAAAACAGTAGAATAAATAATGACAGGGTGTCCATTTGAAATGCCTTAATAAACAAAATGTCGATTTACCCGTAAAAACACTTCCTTTTTATCATCCGGGATTTTATGCAGGAGATACTGTGCCATGTCATCCTTTCTTCTGTGAATGGCCTTGCAGACACACGTGTTCCCTTCCTGTGTACGACATACCATGTACATGTATTAACAACAGTTCAATAGATACCTCTAATGAAGCATGTCTTTTATTTTGTATTGAATGAAATTATAGATTCATGTTGCTAACATTTGAACGTTTGGTAAGCAAAGTCTCCCCTAATAAATTCGATGCGAATTACGTAACAAATTTCATTTTATCAGGGCAACAGATGACGGTGCGTACTCACACTAAAATTGTTCTTTCTCCACCAAACCCTATGCTGTGACCACTCTTTGAGACGATTCTAAAGATTGATCACAACATAGGGTTTGGTGGAGAAACACAGAAGTTATTCTTGAAAATGTTTTTTATGCATCTTATCTGGACCTCTATTTTATGCTATAATTTTTGCTAAATTTAAAGAAAATACTGTTGTTCTAATAATACAATGTCACTGTTCATAGGTAAATATTTACATGTATGTGGTATTTCTATACGATTATCAGTTTATCACACATAACTGAAGCCAGAGACAAAGCGTTTGTCATGAATAAGACGTATTGTTGCTGCAACCTGGGAATCTAGAAGAATTAGTCAGATGTTTGATAACCAAGAACAAATATACCACAGTAATGAAGCTAAGAAATAAGAATAAGTGTTTTGGACTATGAAGAAAAAGTCATAATTAAACAACTTATCTGTCGTAGGTTAATAGAATAAACATACGTGATCTTCTTTACCTGATTGAGTACTAGATGAATGAATATGTTTGGTGTCGATGTCACTTTTGAACCAATAAGCCTTATCCGCTTATTTGACTCGTATTTGCAAACAGCTTGGATCAAGATGTGATGCGAAAAACTAGGCTTCTCATTAGGATCCACATTTTGACACTCGCTCAATAGCTTCTCAACAGTTTCATCGAACCGGAAGAAGTCATACACTTTACGGATACATATTTGCTTTCGATTGAATGGTATTGTATACTGTTTATGATAGGTCAGATGCTTATACATGTACAATGAAATAAACTTTTTTACTTACAGAGTCCTCTAATAAAATGTCGGCGCCACATTTGACCAAGATGTCCACTGCCTTCCTGTCACCATTGGCCGCTGCTAACATCAATGGGGTTGTACCCGTCTGTGAAATCCAGAAACTAACATTTATGATATCCTCAAAAGGGCTGCTGGTTTATCTAAATATCTTATTTCTCCTCCCAATCCTCTGTTGTTGGTATAATATAATTTGCGTCTAATCAGTGCAAACTAAATAGGAGATGGTGGAGAAATATAAAAAACAATATACATTGATTTCATAGATCTCATTTTATCTACAAGTCTGCTGCCATTATTAGGTACTGGGTACCCTACTGGCTCTGGCTGGTATCCAGACTTCATCAAGTAACCAATTCGTGTAAGACATAATGACATAGTGATTGCTCAATTGTTATAATGGTATATAAACACAGGATGCCGTTTTTGCCCTGGTAGAACACGTAGAAACATATCTATATCTGTATAATAGCAGGCGCCTACAGTAGCAGTATGATTTGAGTCTACCCTGTTTGCAAAGGTATCAAAAGGCCATATATCAGCAAAATATGATTGCAAATGCATTAGAAGGCCCATCTAACAGGAAAATGATTAAGCAATTTAAAAATTCAAGCTTTGTAAAATTAACATTTTTTTTAAAAGAGTTGTCGCCTTGTTCTAGATTGATAGTGCTGTGGTTAGTTTCACAAAGGCATGTCTAAGAGCCATATGAATTGAATTCTCAGTATAATTTCTGTATTTCTCTACCAAACTCTATGTTGTGGCCACTCTTTAGAAAAGTCTGTCCGAGAGTAGTGACGTCATAGGGTATTGGTAGGGCATGGCGATTTAACCCTTTCCCTGTTCAATATTCATGTAAGAAATAATAACTTTATAAGCTAAAGTTTTATACTGTTAACTTTTCAAGGAATAACAACTTTAGATCTATATTATGTCAAAAGCAAACAGAGCAGACCCTGATCAGACGACTAGGAGCCGTCTAATTTGGGTCTACCCGTTTTGCAAATGCGTGAAAGTGCGTTTATATGAATGAAAAGGATAAGTATTTGAAATAAATCCCTTACCTATAGCCCCCATTACACCCAATACCCCTTACATATAGTCCCTAATGCCACCCAATACCCCTTACCTATAGCCTCTTCTAACACCAAATATCCCTAAGCTTTAGTCTCTCATAACACCCAATATCCTTTACCTATATAAGCCCCTCATAACACCCACTATCCCTTACCTTTAGCCCCTCATAACACCAAATATACCTTCCCTATAAAGGCCCTTCACAACACCCAATATCCCTAACCTATAGTCTCTCATAACACCCAATATCCCTTACCTATAACCCCCCTCACAACACCCAATATCTCTTACCTATAGCCCCTCACAACACCCAATATCCCTTACCTATAGCCCCTCATAACACCCAATACCCCTTACCTATATCCTCTCATAACACCCGATATCCCTCCAATATAGCCCCTCATAACACCAAAAATCCCTACCTATATAAGCCCCTCATAACACCCAACATCCCTTACCTATAGCCCCTCATAACACTCAATATATACAAAACAAGTTTCATATATATATAATAATATTCTTTAACAAACTAGTGTACCAAATCGGAAGCCAACGCTTATCTGTACATGGAAAGTCATGGGTTTCCCGAAGGACATATCATAATGATAAGGTTATTAAGATATGATTTAAACATGGGCCATCAAGTTTGTTTGGTCTGACTGAAGTAGCAGGCAATGAAAACGCCTACAGTGACGACAACACCAATGCTTTAACCCTTTACCTCATGAATATTCATGTAAGAAATAATGAAACGTGAATAGTCATTATCATAAGTTTTACAATGGCATATGAATCAGATCTGTAATATTCAAAAAGCAAACAGAACATACCTTGAGAACTCAAATCTGACCAATCAAAAACTTGAGAACGATCTCAGACTTAACTAAAAAGTTTTATAAGCATGGATCCAGGGTCGATGAGTCGTCCGATCTGGTTCTTCTTTTTTGCAAATTTTAATCAAAAACATTCATATCAGGTAAAGGGTTATAAGAAGTTTTCTCTCTCATGTTTAGGGTTGAAAACTTCTTTGAGCTAGAAGCTGATAGCATACCATTGACCGACAGTTGGGGTTTGCGCGATTCTGCAACAGGAAGCTCATACAACATTCCCACTTCCGGTCTGTGGCTAGGTGCAACGCACTAAGGCCGTGCTGAAAGAACGCGATTTGTTTGATGTCAGAGTGCACCGCAGCAGAACAATACAAAGAGTTCACTAAATTATGTAGCACTAAGGCTGCGCTCAAAGTACGCGCTGATTTGATATCTGGGTGCACAAAACAGAATAATACAAATAATTGACCATGTTAAAAGCAGTTCAGAGAACGCACTGTTTTGATGTCAGAGAACAAATACAAAGAATTTACTTAGACTAAGTCCTTATATTTTAAGACGTGTTTGGCCAAGAAATGCTTAACTTGATTTTTGGACTACATTTGAAACATAAGAAATATTTGTTCATAAGTAAAGGAATTATGTTAAGATTTTTTTTTATCTTCACAATTAGCCTGCCGTAAAAAATAATTTCTGTTGAACTTCTCACTACGTACGGCCGATTCGACCAAGGTTTTGAGAAGCTATGGACCAATCTGTGTGCAAATGTAACCAGCTGGCGGTTAGGCGGGATAATTAAGGTCGGACTGAATTACGAGCTGAAATACAGTACATTTAGACAATTACAAAAAATGAAATGCGAGTTCGAGTGCAACTGTGTCGGATACGACAGAAAGTATGAGTGCATGTGCCGAATACGACAGCGCATACGACAGCATCTGTGTCCAAAACGACAATGAATACGAATACATGTACATCTGCGAAAATACGACAGCGAGTACGACTGCATGTGTGTTGAATGCGACAGCAAGAACGAGTGCACCTATGAAAGCAAGTATGAATGCATATGTGTCGAATAAGACAGCGAGTACTAGTGTGTGTGTATTGAACACGACAACGAGTATGATGTCATATGTGTTGAATATAACATAGACTACGAGTGCATATGTATCCAATACGACAGCTAGTACTAGTGCACATGTCTCGAATATGACAGCGAGTACGAGTACATGTGTCAAATACGACAGCGAGTACGAGTGCATGTGTCAAATACGACAGCAGGTACGACTGCATCTGTTTCGAATGCGACAGCGAATATATATGAATCTATGTCTAATATTACAGTAAATACGAGTGTATTTGTGAACAATACAACAGAAAGTGCTAGTGCATATGTATAAAATACGACAATGAGTATCAGCGCATTTGTGTTGAGTATGACAGCGAGTTTGAACACGACAACGAATACGAGTGTATGTATGTGTCGAATACGACAATCAGTACGTGTGCATATGTGTTAAATACGACAGCATGTACGATTGCATGTATGTAAAATATGACAGCGAGTACGAGTGCATGTGTCAAATACAACAACGAGTATAATTGAATGTGTATCAAATATGACAACGACTACGAGTTGCATGTGAGTCAGATACAACATCGAGTACTGGTGCAAGTGTGTCAAATACAACATCGAGTACTGGTGCAAAGTGTGTCAAATACAACAGAGTGTGCAATTGTGTCAAATACAACAGAGTGTGCAAGTATGTCAAATACATCATCGAGTACGGATGCAAGTGTGTCAAATACAACATCGAGTACTGGTGCAAGTGTGTCAAAAACAACATCGAGTACGGGTGCAAAGTGTGTCAAATACAACATCGAGTACTGGTGCAAGTGTGTCAAATACAACATCGAGTACGGGTGCAAGTGTGTCAAATACATCATCGAGTACGGGTGCAAGTGTGTCAAATACAACATCGAGTACTGGTGCAAGTGTGTCAAATACAACATCGAGTACGGGTGCAAGTGTGTCAAATACAACATCGAGTACTGGTGCAAGTGTCAAATACAACATCGAGTACGGGTGCAAGTGTGTCAAATACAACAGAAAGTGCTAGTGCAGATGTATAAAATACGACAATGAGTATCAGCGCATTTGTGTTGAGTATGACAGCGAGTTTGAACACGACAACGAATACGTGTGTATGTATGTGTCGAATACGACAATCAGTACGTGTGCATATGTGTTAAATACGACAGCATGTACGATTGCATGTATGTAAAATATGACAGCGAGTACGAGTGCATGTGTCAAATACAACAACGAGTATAATTGAATGTGTATCAAATATGACAACGACTACGAGTTGCATGTGAGTCAGATACAACATCGAGTACTGGTGCAAGTGTGTCAAATACAACATCGAGTACTGGTGCAAGTGTGTCAAATACAACAGAGTGTGCAAGTGTGTCAAATACAACAGAGTGTGCAAGTATGTCAAATACATCATCGAGTACGGATGCAAGTGTGTCAAATACAACATCGAGTACTGGTGCAAGTGTGTCAAAAACAACATCGAGTACGGGTGCAAGTGTGTCAAATACAACATCGAGTACTGGTGCAAGTGTGTCAAATACAGCATCGAGTACGGGTGCAAGTGTGTCAAATACATCATCGAGTACTGGTGCAAGTGTGTCAAATACAACATCGAGTACTGGTGCAAGTGTCAAATACAACATCGAGTACTGGTGCAAGTGTGTCAAATACATCATCGAGTACGGGTGCAAGTGTGTCAAATACAACATCGAGTACTGGTGCAAGTGTGTCAAATACAACATCGAGTACGGGTGCAAGTGTGTCAAATACAACATCGAGTACTGGTGCAAGTGTCAAATACAACATCGAGTACGGGTGCAAGTGTGTCTGATACAAAAGAGAATTAGTGTGCATATGTGTCTAATACGACAGGGGTACGAGTGCATGTGTATCGAATACGAAAATGAGTACGAGTGTATAAATGAAGAATAATATGACAGCAAGTATGATTATATGTGTCGAATACGACAGCGAGTACGACGACACCAATGCTCTGACCACACCTCGTTATAAAGTATATGACCGACAACAAAAGTGGAGAAGCAAAAAATAAGACAACTCGATATAGTAAAAGCCCTCTAATGCGACCAGCAAAAATGGTCATAATTCACAGTGGCAAATGCAGGTGGTAGCTTAATGCAGGGCGAATGTTATGCAGAAAGCTCCTAGGAGCTTTCTGCATTACTTTCAACCTGCATTAAGCAACCACTTGCTTATTAAGACATCCATGTTTATTCATTAAGTGGTTGCATTAGAGGGGTTTTACTGGTATTTGGTGTATGCTAGATCTATTAATAATATAAGCCAAACATACAGTAGAGATTGTCTATATCGACCACTAAATAAACAAAGTGGCCTTTGAAAGCTTTACGCGGGATGAAAGTAAATCAAACAACAGGTCATATATGAGTTTTTGCATGACTTTCATCCTGCATTAATCCTCGACAGATAAGCAGGCCTCAGATCTCTGATTGTCGTTATAGTGCTGTTTTAGTTAAATATACAGCAGAACTTCGATATCTCGAACTCCAAGGGACCATACAAATCAGTTCGAGATAACAGATGTTCGAGTCATCCGATTTATAATCTGGCCAATATCTCAACTTCACAGCTTAATGCATGTCTGAAGTAATGCTGAGCGCTCCAACAGGAGCTTTCAGCGTTACTTTCGACCTGCATTAAGCTTTTACATGTGTTTCTAGATATGTGTATTGATACATTTCAGAACAATCCTCATTATCCTGTATTGTAAATTTTGAAAGGAACGAACTTTTAGTTCAAGTTATCCGAAGTTCGAATTATCCGAATTCGAGATATCGAAGTTCAATTGTATCAGGAAACCCTCTAGAGTTAGAAGTTGTGTTTCGAAATGGCGTAATTGATACAATGCCCAATTCATGATAGTTCACCATTTCCCTCATAGAGACCATGTTTCGCACCGTTTCAAACAGAGTAGACCTAGATCAGACAACTCCTATAAGAAATGTCTGATCAGGGTCTGCTCTGTTTACCTATAGAATTTTAAAGTATCTGGCAGTCAAACCTTTCCTTGTTAATGCGGGATTATAAAAGACAGTTTATAGTCAAATAATGCTACTATTTCAATTGGTATGGATTTCAAACTTTGAGAGAACTAAGTGCTACTGTACTTACGTAGTTTGTGTGGTTGATGTCCAGTTTTCTTCTAAACGGCCACAGCAGGTTTATTATGTTTGCATCTCCTGACTTGATGGCCGCCATTAGGGCATTGTCTCCAGACTAGAAACAGGTACATGTGTGTTAAATTATATACAAAGTGAAACGGTCCATCATTCACCATTTAACGATAGAGTCCATTCAGTATGAAATGATATATAAATGTAAGGGATTTTGAATGACAAACAGTGCAGAAGGGCTTCTGAGAGAATGAAGAAAGATACAAAGACATGCAGACAGACAGATGCAGAGAAACAGAGAGACAAACATATAGACAGACAGACAGACAGACAGACAGCCAATCGAGTTTTAGTGGTGATCGTACAAACAGATAGACAGACTTCTACTTTAGCGGACCCCAGAAATAAACAATAATAAAGTGCCTATGGGGGCTACCGCCCCACACCCCCGTAGGTCTTTAAACCCCCATGTTTTATATATCGAATCCCTTAAAATGGTCTTTTATCCCCTAAAGTTGTTCTCAAAATGCGAATCCCTCAAAAACTTAAAAACCAAAACTTTCAGGGTCCGCTAAAGTTGAATCAAGCGGACGGACACACATATACAGTGGAGTGTTAGTGTGAGTAATTTCGTACATTGTCGGTCAGTGTGACGTCAGCGCCATTTTCCAGGAGAACTCTTGCTGCTTCTGTGTGCTTGGTGCGGATAGCTAGGAGTAGGACTGTACACCCATCATTCAAACATCGACCATTAGGATCGCATCTAGACACACCTAGTTTCGGGTCTCGCTCAAAGAAATGGCGCACTTTATTGACGTCGTTGAGTGCTGTGGTGACTTGAATCGGGAGCCAGTCCTGTGACATGAAGAAGCCAAATAAACCATTTGCATGATGAGTGATCGTGCAAACTACATCCATCATGAATTTTGATTAATTCTGTCTCTGTTCTATATGGGTGTTTTTCCAAATTTCAGTACCTACTGAATATGCAATATGGAATATGGAACATTGTAGCCATTTTAGAAACAGATATATCAGTCCATTAGCAAACAGAGCAGACCCAGATCAGACGGCTCTGTTCTACTCTGTTTGCAAATGCGTGAAAAGGCGTTTATATGAGAAAATGGTTAATTCTTCTGTTTAAAAATTGAAATAAGGACAAGTATAATATACCTAACAATGATTTACAGAGATTCCTCAGTTAGATAAACTTTATATGATGTCGTTTCCTATGACAATTACTTTTTCAAAAGATACCCCTCAGTGTATATAAGTTTGCCAGCTATGTTTAAGGACCTCAATACATGTTTGCTTTTGTTTGTTATTACTTCCGACATAAACTGACCAAATGACATTGCTGTCGGATACACACCCTTATATAGCCAAGAAATAAAAAGGCTGAAAATACAAGGTCAAACTGATCAAACAGCCCTCATGTAAACATATTGATGAAATTTATAAAAGTCAAGTTTAAGGCAAATTAATGATGTTTGTAGTAGTCCCTTTTGTTTATCTCTGCAAAGAATTTGTAGATAGAACTACATTCCAAACAAATTATTTTTCCGAAAGAGAATACGGTATGAACAATTTCCGAAGAAAGGTTGATTTTGAAGGGTATTTGAAACACTTCTGTTAAAACAAAGAATTTAAATATATTATGTAATAATCTATACAGTACCTCACAATTATTGGTCAGATAGTTGTCCAGTATATCTATGGCCACTTCAGGTGGATTGCTTGAACCGGGTTTGCTGGGTCCGACATTCTTCTCCAGCGAAGTATCTTGTCCTTGAACTATGCCGCTATTTTTATCAAATGAGCTGTTTGTGTTTTTAAGCTGTGTAGATTTCGATATGTTCTGTTCTTGTGTGCCGAAAATGGTTTTCAAAACATTCTGTTCCATTCCTTTTCCTTTCGTTTCAGGTGCATTTGAATTTGTTTTCTGGATGTCGCTGCTTTCTTTCGTGTTATTCTTATTAGATTTTTTCTTTGATTCGATATTCTTTACTGAACCGATTTCCTCGGAATGGTCGACCTCTACAGGTTTATTCCGTTTCGACTTATCGGTTTCCTTCGTCTTTTTCTTATTTCTCATCAGAATCAACTATATTTCAAGCCAAAAATGTCCTCAGTCCGTTTGCCGTTAATATGAAAGCTTTGTTTATATGGCGTGACGTCATGCATGCATTCCGCGAAATTTGACGTCGACGTCTGACGTTGTGAATGGCGTTTTCCCGTTTAACGTCACATTAGGAATTTTATATCATAACACCGTATTTTGCTCTCCGCTTTCTAATACCAGTTGTGTAGAATTATAATGGGGCTTGGGGAACTGTGTACGATTTAGAAAAGTTTGTTTGTGCATTGGTAGCAACTGTGTTTCGTTTCTAAATCGATGCCTAAATTATTCCTATCAGCAATGAAGCAATTAATTTGTTTTCTAAAGGTGACCATTTCGTCCTGCAATTAAGCAACCCCTTACTTCTGAAACAGTCATGTTTATTCATAAAGTGGTGGATATACTTGGGATTTACTATAAGTATTGATGTGGTCGTTAACCCTTTACTCCATGAGCATTCGTGTAAGTAATAATAGCATCGTCAATATCAATAAGATTAATTGTTATATCAGCACACGAACACGGGAAGTTTTGGCCATGCCAGAAACTGTAAAATCGTATATATCTTATATCATAAGTAACATAGCAGTGTTGGGGCACATTTGTCTTGGAGCACATGTGTCTTACCTAAGACCGATGCGGTCGCATTTGTCTCACGTAAGACAAATGCGATCTCAAATGTCTCACCCAAAAACACAATTGTGTGACAGATGTGCTCCGATCAAGTTTTTTAAGGGACAAGAAAGCACAATTGTCTCACGTCATTTTTTATGAAATACAAGCACATTTGTCACATATTTTTCCACGGTAGAAAAACTCTTAGAATCGAGGTTCGCCGTTTTACCTCATGTCAAGTGTAATTATCAATAGCTTTGCTAATGCTTTTCTATATAAATTCTTAAGCCTAAAAACTGCAGTGGAACTATTAATTCCAATATCTCTAATTCAAGAACTTTGATTGGCTGAAACTTAAGGTGTACACCGAAACATACGGAACCCTGACAGTGTCATATGGAATATCGTGCCTAGCATCCTTATACGTCTGAGGTGGCCGATACAAGGCACATGACTGTAAGCCAGAACCACTCCAATTAACTATCATCCTGCTTTCAAAATTGAAACTCAAATAGCCCTTTACCCATGAATATTCATATAAGAATTAATAACATAATGAATATACATTAGATTAATTTTTATAATAGCACAAGTACACTTGTGTCCATGCCAAAAACTGTAGGACCATGTCTATATTTTATCATAAGCAAACAGAGCAGATCCTGATCAGACGGCTCCTACAGGGTCTACTCTGTTTGCAAATGCATAGAAAGACGTACTGTATTTATGGAGTAAAGGGTTAAGGAAGATCTGGGTTCAGGCTTATAAAACGTTTAGTTGAGTCTGAGTTCGTTCTCAAGTTTTTGATTGGTCAGATTTGAGCCTTTGGCTCAAATCTGACCAATCAAAAGCTTGAGAACACAAATCTGACCGATCAAAAGCTTGAGAACGAAACTCAGACTCAACCAAAAGTTTTATAAGCATGGACCCTGCTGTAATTACAATGAAACCCCTCTCAAGCAAACATTAAAAAAAGAATATTTGGCCTTAATCCTATACCTGATAGAAACACCTTTTGACTTCACTCAAAGACTAAGACTTCATGATACAAACTGACATGTCTCATGTTGAATATTTATGTCCGAAATACTGACACCATGCATATTTATTAGCTGAATTTGTATACAGGAATTTTGGTCTTGGTAGAAACTGCAGTCAGATCTACTATAATTTCATAAACAAACAGAGTAGATTCTGATCAGAAGGCTCCTACATGCGTGCAAAAAAGTGCTTTTATGAGGAAATGAGTAAAACACTGAAGCCAAACATTTCAGTTGACGCAAATTTTAACCCTCAGCACGTTTAACCTTTAGCCTGCTATGGGCGGATGACTAAATACCTATGCAAACAGTTTGGTTCCAGATGAGACGCCGAATAACTCGGCGTCTCATCAAGATCCAAACTGTTTGACACCCTGATTGAATTTTGGTAGACAAATTGACTATAGCTTGAATTTTGAAAATGAAGTAGGGGAAAAAGTCTGTAAAAACAATTTGCTCAGCAGGCTAAAGGTTAATCCTTTCATTAATAATATCACTTTTTGTGCATTTGCAAACAGAGTAGATCTAGATCAGACAACTCCTTACATGAGCTGTTTGATCAGACTCTGCTCTGTTTAATTACATGTTACAGATTATCTGCTGTTTGCCAAGGGCAATAGATTTTCTTATTTTTACATTTTCACTACAAAACATTAAATTGCCATTGATAACGGGTAGTACCTTACATGATAATTCATCCTGTAAATGGTAATCCTTTTCTTTATAGAGACATGCTTTCAAACCATTGCAAACAGAGTAGACCAAAATGAGATTGGTTCCTATAGGAGCCATCTGATTAGGGTATGTCCTGTTTGATTATGGACTTATTATAGATCTGACTTTACAGTTTCTTTCATTACCAAACTATTATGTACATATGTACATACACACCTATAGCATTATAAAAGAAATCAGCTGATAAATATGTGTGGTATATTTCTAACATGAATATTCAACAGGGAAATGGTTAAAACTAAAACTGAGTAAAAACCGAAGAACACTACCGGTATCATGTTGAACACTGTCAATCTCACCACATTCAAACACATGGAGAGACCGACTTCACAGACAATATATATTTCTGTATTAGATCTACAGATGAACTTCGATACCGCGAACTCGGATAACTGGAACTTTGAGATACATCAAAGTAAAACTGCAATCCTTCAAATATGTTCTGTACATAATTGTTCGAAATCACTGCGCACATGTGGCAGCTTAACCCTTCGCTTGCTATTCACGTCAATATACCTACCTGTAAATAGTGAAGACCCAGATGAGACAGATCCTGCAGGAGCTGTCTCATCAGGGTCTGCACTATTTACAAATTAATTATGTAACCAGTGCACTCCACAGCAGTGATTGCACAGCGAAATACTTGTACACAGTGAAGATATATGTAATTATACAACAGGGCATGGGTAAAGAAGGAGAAATGTATTTTAAAATTCAGCAAACGAAGGGTTAATGCAAGTCGAAAGTAATGCTGAAAGCTCCTACAGAAGCTTTTAGCATTATTTTACATCTGCATTAAGCTGTGAGAAATTGTCTAGATTAGAAACAGGATGACTCTATCTTCTGCTATCTCTGAGTAATTTGTTTTGTCCCCTGAAGTTGGAGATATTGAAGTTCAACTGTATTTGTTGTGTGTCCGAGAAACTGAAGAAAAACACAAAACAACAACAAAAACAACACAATATATTTTTCAAAAGTATTTTATTGCAAGAACACAATGGCTTAAAAAGCACCTTCCAAAAGTATATTTGAAAACTTAACAAATAGTCATTAAAATATTAGCTATCAAAGTGCAGAAACAAAATATTAAATCTGCACAATAATTAAAATGTGTAGAGGCAATCTACTATTTATAGTAAATTGCACACAACAATAAAGAATGTCATAAAATGATTGACACTATCATAGTTATCTGTCAAAGTTTTTATATAAGTCACGCCCAACTTCAGAGTCCACTGTTCAATCAGGAATCAGTACATGCGTTCACTGAAAAACAAAACAAAAATACATCGTAAGTAATCGATATTTATAATCTCATCCTTGGTCTATATATTTATCATACAAAGATAGGGAAATATTTACTGAAAATAACTCTTTAATTCATATCACCCTTTACTGCATAGATACGCCCTTTTAACGCCTTTGAAAATAGAATAGACCCAAATCAGACGACTTTAATTATGAAATAAATGAGATCTGATTCTACAGTGTTTGTCATGGCTAAATATTTTTGTGTTCAGGTGCCATTATAAAATTTATATGATTGATATTCAATACATTAACAATTGATGATATAATTTTCTACAAGAATATTCATGGAATAAAGGGATACTTTATGGTTCATGTAACATGTATAGGAGTCATGTCATGAGAACGACTGTTAATGGCATGTCATGAGAATGATTGTTAATGACATCTGATCTTGGTCTACTCTGTTTGCAAAAACATAGAAATGTGTATCTATGGATTACAGGGGCAACGAACATGTCGTGTTTGGCCGTTGGTAAATCAGAGTCTCTCTTAAGGATTTCAAGTTTATAGATACGATGTCCACAAAAGACGATGAAAAACCTGCCTTCTTCTACCATGATAACTACACACTAGGACACAGGGTCAGTGAAAACTTAACATGTCAGTCCTCTTTTCTTGAAATAAGACATGCATTAGTCCTGTAAATGCTGAATCCTGACAGTGGAACGGTCCATCATTGTACAATAGCACAGTCCAATCAGTATGAAATGTTTTAATTTAAGAGAGGATCTTTGGCTCCTCTGTGAGCAGAGCAATATATAACTGTGCGTACACAAATACTAAAATCGTCAGTTCTCCACCAAACTCTATGTTGTGACCACTCTTTAGAATCGTCTCGGGAGTGGTCACAACATAGGGTTTGGTGGAGAAATAAAAGAAGTTATTCTTGAAACTGTTTTAATTTACGCATCATATCTGGAGCTCTGTCTGTGAGCCAACAGATCTGGGTCTACACCGTTTGCAAATGACAGTAAACACGCGTCCCGCATTCAAAGAATTAATCGTGGAGTTCAACATATTTTAACCCTTTCGGCGCCATATTTCTAATTGTCGTTTGCAATCCATGTTTGTTAAATCATTCAGTAAAATTAGGAAATGAGGTAAATAAATGCAAATTTCAAAGGAATAAAGCACATATATATAAAAATAGAGATTGAGACAAATAGTGAAGTCCCTGATCAGACGCCGCCTTGAAAAGGCGGCGTCTGATCTGGGACTGCACTATTTGTTGTGGTGCATTTATGCGACTGCGGCGGTGAAAGGGCTAAATAAAAATCATATTGACGTCTAAAATGTAAGAAACAATTACCTATAGCAAGACTGGTCCGCGGCAAAGGCTCCACGAGCCACATGGACGTTTTGTTCTGGTCTCACATAAGGCATGTTGGCATTGCTTTGTGTTGCGTTTTGCCATGACCGTCTGAGTACATGCGAACCTCTTGCTGGTCCAACTGGACCAGATCTTTGGAAGGCGGCATTATTCCAGCCGGATTGACACATGTCAATGGCTGCTTGATTTCTTGCAGCAGCGTGATTTCCACTCCACATTTGTGCATGGCAAGGTGCACGTGGGTTCCAAGGACCAGTAGTGTGAACGTTTCTTTGTTCTGGTATATGACTTTCACCCCAATTTTGTGTCTGGGGAACAGATAGTCTCCAGTTTTGTAGCTGAGGACCATTTGGCACCATGTGATGCAGATGTAGATCATTTGCTTCTTTCATGTGAATTTCAGGCCTTTGTTGTGGCAGGGGAACATTCGGTCTCCAGTGATGTAAATGAGGATCATTTGGCCTCAAATGGTGCAGTTGTAGATCACATGCTTCTTGCATGCGACTTTCAGGCCATTGCTGTGGCTGAGGAACATTTAGTTTCCAGTGGGGTGGTTGAGGATCATTTGGCCTCAAGTGGTGCAGTTGGGGTTCATTTGCTTCTTGCATATAATTTCCACCCCAGTTGTGTGTTTGGATAACATTTGGTACAAACTGGTGTGACTGGTGAACTGTTGGTCCCCATTGTTGTGTCAGCGGAATACTTGATCTCATTTGGTGTAACATGGGATCGTTTGGCGTCAACTGGTATGGTTGGAGACCATTTGGCCTCGCTTGGCCAAAACTTGTAACGTTGTCATTGAAGGGTGGCTCCAAAGCGCCTAGTGTATTAGCTACACGTCCATGCATCACCCCGGACCAAGGTGCTGTTGGCTCAGCTTTCACCATCACCTGACAGTGAGAGTTGTGTCTTGCTCGTTTTGCCTCCATGTTGTGCATTTCCATTGCTTCAAAAGCCCTTCTCTTGCGGCTTTGAGTAAGCTGAAATTTGGAGAATAAGATTCGTAAGTAGATGTGCATATAACGAATCAATAATATTTCGCTGGATGCAATGGCCTAACAGCCCAAGGTGACAAATGCGGACGTGAACTAATAAAAAAACAGAAACTTGGTCAGAGTCAAAAATGGAGTGCGAATTTCAAGTACTTAACTTGTCATTTGTCTACAAAACCCTATGTTATGAGTAAAGTTAATTGCATGATCTAAACTTCACAAAAAAACGTATATATATTAACATTTGCGCCTTTGCATACAGAATAGACCCAGGGTCCAAGGTTATAAAACGTCTGAGTCCTAGTCTGAGATCATTCGTAAGTATCTGATTGGCTTGATTCTGAGCAAGCTTAGAATCTGACCAAGCAGATGCTCGAGAATGATCTCAGACTCAAGCAAAAAGTTTAATAACATCGGGGCCAGATCAGATGGGTTTTTTCTACGGGCCGTTAGACAAAGGTCTGCCGTTTGCTTAGACCCGATTCTGCTTTTTCTGCCATAGCCAAACATTCCTTTGTTCATATGTCATTATAAAAACACATAATTAATAAGCATGTTATCATATTTTTTACATAAATATTCATGAGGCAAAGGGTCAACAAAATAATTCCACCACTGAAAGTAGCAATACTGAACATTACTTACATTGTCATTCAGTCCCAGCACGAGATTTGGTAGACACTGACCTGGACTGTGGGCTTAAATAAAGACAAAAACATCTTTATTCGTCATATATCCATGTAATAAAAGCTACATAAGTACTTGAATATGTATCATATTAATTCCCTTTTTGGTATATTTTCTTCATATTCTGGCTATATATAGTAGTTATAAGAACATATACCGTATTAGCTCTTATATATACCCCTGGGGCGTAAATTGTTTTAAATGAAGCTTCTTAGAATTTGAACACAAGTGGGGGTTGAAAGCCAGACAGAAAGCTCATATGGGAGCTTTCTACATTGCTCCCAGTCTGCATTAAGCTACCATCTGTATTTTGAAAAACTTATATTTCTTTATTTAGTTGTTATTATATTGGTCCTTCATCCCAATCAGCTTCACTGTTTAAGTTATGAAAATTAAATGCCGTTTAAACCGGTGCTAGGGGCGTGAGTAGTGTTACACCTTTAATAGCCAATGAACCGACAAAATTGATAAACCCGAGTTTTTAGTTTCTCTTTTCACATTGCTCCTTTATATCTTTCGAAGGATCTCCTAACATCAGAATGTATTTAGTTGTTTTATTGATCGTTATTTACTCGGCGTCTTATTAGGGCTCAGGCTGTTTGCAATTTTTTTAATGGCGGTTAAGTCGTGATCGGTATGACAAGGGCCAAGGCATCGCACACGGAACATGTAGATATATGGTGCTATTACAGGAGAAGAGTTACTTTACCACACCTCATTTACATAGAGATAAAAAAAAAAGAGAATTACAAATGCAGATATTCCAGCTTCTGTTTAAAACCCTAATAGCCGCCTTTTACCATCAAGGTGTGCATAAAGGTGCCAATTCTCTATTGTGTCATTGAGGTACGTCCCAGAACCACATGGGGCAGTTTTAACAGGTATATGTTTTCAGATCAATAAGTTTTAAATGTGAATCAGAAACATATGCTTTCTGTGTGACATACAATAACTCAGCTGCGAAAACATGCATGTACAGCCAAACTGAAAGAATTAACCCAATGAGTATGTATATACGAAATAATGAATATTAATTAATTGGTACTCATTTTACCGTGGCAGAAACTGTAGTATAAAATCTAAATAATTTCACAAGCAAACAGAACATACCATGATTTTGATCTGCAAAAGCATTTAAAAGCTTTTATTACTTTTATGGAGTAATGGGTTACACATCCGAAGCTCTTGTTAGCCTCACATATCAAACACACACCTTTCTGAAACACCGCTTGTCCGCCATTGTCTACCAAAGATGCGGTGATCGTCGTAGCCACGAGTCCAGTCATGTTACTTTCTTTCATCCCAGCATCACCAGTATCACTCTTCAGTGGACTATTTATGTCCAATGAAACGACGTTTTCGAGATCGGAACTGACGTCACAGTTTCCATCGTTTGGTTCCTGGGTGCACTTCCCAGTAACAGGCATGGCCTTGCGCCACTGATTCTCCTTTTCAACCTCAGAGAGAATTTTGGCTATACGCTTGTCTGTCAAAATTAGACAAGAACATGCTTGAAAGGGCTAACAAATCAACATACATGAAATGGAATCAAAATCAAGAAACAATAAAGCTAGAATAGCGTATATACGACACAGATGCCTCCAGCGCTCTTTGCTACAGACTCTTTACCAATATGCCCTTTTACGTCTTAGCAACCTTAGTAGACCCAGGTCAGACGATTCTTATAGGATTCATCTGATCAGGGTCTGCTCTATTTGCTTGTGAAATAATATACGTCTGGTTCTATCAAATCATTGTGATATATAGAGCATTTACCTTGTTTACCCATGGGATCATATAGATCAGATTCCTGTGTCTGTCATGGTTAAAATTGTCCTTGTTCACAATGCTATGTTAAAGTTAGGCTACTTAATATTCATGTTTTATTAGTTCTAAGATGAATATTATTCAGGTAAAGGATTAACAATTTATAGAAGTATTTCTTGAAAATGTTTTAATTTAAGCATCTTATCTGGACCTATGTATAATACGGATATCGAGACTGTGACAAAATGCCAGTGTTCACCAAGAGACCAAGCCTATGGCAATGTCTGAGCATGTTCCTTCGATAGACAAACAGATAATTTTATATCCAGGTCACTTCTGACTCACCCTTTTTGAAATCATATCTCTCCAGGATATGATCACAGAGGACAGACACGGGCAGAGTCTTAGCTTCAGTCTTGGCAAGAAGAGAGGGATAGTCTCGATAGATCTGAGAGAAGGCACAGGTGAGATAGAGGTTAAAGTGGCAGTAAGATAGGACATATATATATAACATGTATCTATTATATAATATGTAGGATGCACAGATAAAAGTGACTGTAAGACAGGAGATATATAAAGTACACACTATATTGTGTACAGGTTAAAGTTACAGTTAGACAGGACATATATAAAATGTATACGATATTATATGTGTACAGGTTAAAGTGAAAGTAAGACAGGACAAAGATAAATTGTATGCCATGTATAGTGGTTAAAGTGACAGTTAGACAGGTCATACATACATTGTATACTATATAATATGTGTACAGGTTAAAATGACAGTAAGCCATGACATACATACATTGTATACTATATTATATGTGAGCAGGTTAAAGGGGATTTCCGTGTATGTTTACTCAGCAGAGTACAATACTTGCAGGAGACAACTCGGGGGCTTGGTGCAAAACTATTCTAACTCCTTCACAAAGTGAAGGAGTTAGAATAGTTTTGCACCAAGCCCTCGAAATGCTCAGAGTGCAGAAGGTTAATATCGCTTATGTTTACCAGTGAAGTAGGACAGTTTTCCACCGGAAGTCCAAGTTCAAGGTTTCTTTCAAGGTACTTCCGGTATAGCTGCACAAAGCGCAGCCACTTCCGGTTGAATTTGGCCTCCATTATGAGCATGTCCTTCTTCAGGTCGCCTACTTTAGCGTAGACATTATCTGATTCTTTGAGAATCTCAGCATGTGCCTGATCATGTGACTGGATATGTTTTTTGTACTCCTGAAGAAGAAAAAAGAAGAATCCGTCGTGTTTATGGCAATAAGTTTAACCCTTACTTCATGAATGTTCTTGAAAGAAATGATGACATCGTGAATATTATTTAGATGCGTGTATTAATGGCATTATGATACGGGAATTTTTTCGCTATTGCAGAAATTGTTAACTCATATTTATATCATTGCACAAGCAAACAGAGCAGGGTTCTATTAGACAACTCCTACAGAAGCCGTCTGATATGTGTCTACTCTGTTTCCAAAGACGTAAAAATTGTACAGTATATATGTTCTTTTCATTGAATGTTAATTACAGTAACATATTTTTATACAGTATAACCTTTCTATAGCGAACACTTAACCCTTTCCCTGTTCTGTATTTAGGCCAATTTTCAGTACCTACTGAATATTCATTAACGAAATAGTTATAAAGAAATATGGAAGGTGGAACATTGTAGACGTTTTAGAAAGTAAAGAAACAGATCTATCAAATTCTATTAGCAAACAGAGTAGACCCTGATCAGACGGCTCCTCTAGGAGCCGTCTGATCTGGGTCTACTCTTGTTTACAGATGCGTGAAAACACGTTTATATGAGGGAAAGGGTTAAGCGGTATACATGTGCATGGCTTGAAACATATACATGTAGTGGTTGGCGACTGGTTGCTTGATGCAGAGGGAAAGTAATTAATGCAGAAAACTTATATGAACGGTCTGCCTAACATTTTTCCTCTATAATGCTACCACGTGTCTTTACCATTTATTTCATGAATATTTATGTAACACAATAATGACATATTATGAATATAAAGGTTTTTCATTGATATTGGCATATGTACACAGAAATCCTAGTCAAGAAACTGTATAATCAGATCTATATTATTCCATCAGCAGAAAGAGCAGATAGTGATCAGACAAGCTCCTACAGAAAAGGCGTTAAAAGGCGTATCTATGAAGTAAATGGTTAAATACCCCAAATTGAGTGGTCGTTTAAGACAGATTTCACTGAATATTTAGACATTTTAATTTAATTAAATATCAGTCTCTAGAAGCTTTGATATATATAAAAAAAAAAACCAACATTTTGACGCTTATCCCACTTGGTGCGACCTGTCAATCATTTTCAAACAGCTTGGGTCCAGATGAGATGCCGAGTAACTCGGCATATCATCAGGATCCCAGCTGTTTTGATACACGGTCAATAGTGACCCAAAAATCTGTTCGAATCGGAAGTAGTCATACGTTCTCTAGATCAGACTTTGAAACGACATTATGCTATACATCGATTTAAGGGTTGAAAATAATCTAGACTGCATAGGACATTGGCAGCATAACTTTCAATTTCAATTGACAGGCATACGAGCATTCACAGAGAGGTAACTCCTTGAATGATGGAAACAAAAAATAGAGCACAATTAAATGTGTTATCAGACTGAACTGACATTAAATCATATTAATATTATTAATTTTGGTGGATTTATCCTTATTATGCAAACCGCAAACTTGTATATTTGCAAAAGAAACTTAGAGCCAGGCTCGCCAGGATCCAGGGTGTATGTTATTTAGTCAATATATTCTCAAAACTTGCACTTATTGACCTACCGGTACTTATTGACCTACCGGTAAGTATTTAACAATGCTCTAGATCAGAATTTTAGGCTTTTAGCTTGCATAATGTTTTCACTGTTCAATACAGGATAAGGGTTAAACGTGGAACCAATTTCAGCATTTTTTTAAGAAACTCGCCTAGTGCACTGATGGGAGAAACAAATAGTGACATGATGGCAGGGCTACAGATAAATGTGCGTACCCAAATACTAAAATCGTCATTTCTCCACCAAACTCTATACTGTGACCACTTCTAAACAGTGGTCACAGTATGGGATTTGATGGAGAAATAAAGAAGTTATTCATGAAAATGATTTAATTTACGTATCTTATCTGGAGCTCGGCAGATGATGTATGTGGGTGGGTGTGGTGTGGTGGGGAAGGTTGATAACCAAATAACATATTTAATACTTCATTTAATAGAAGCGTCTTTTTATGCCTTAATAAACAAAGTAAACCTGGATCAGGCGACTCCTGCAGTGGTCGTCTGATCAGGGCCTGCTCTGCTGCTTATGGAATATATATAGGTCGGATTTTAAAGTTTCTGCCACGGCCAAACTATTTTGAATTCATATACCAATACTAAAATTCAGCTGATAAATATTTTCCTACATGAGTATTCATCAGATAAAGGTTTAATGATTAAAGTCGACGGTTTAAAACTTGAAATAAACTTAATCTTGCATAAAGCTGTTCGCACCAACAACGGGAAGCTAACAATAACAAGAACCCGTCCATTGAAGTACATATATTATGTATGTATCAAAGCTGAAACAAACTTACATCAAGTTGTTCACTAAGGAACTCGCCAAGTGAAGTACTGATGAGTGAAAACATGTATTTCAGGTAGTCACAGATCCTGGCATTGCTGAACTTGCCGTAGAGTGCGGCAGGGGTGACTTCTAGAGCTGTTAGCTTTGTCAACATTGTCACTGAAATGTAGAAATACTAAGTAAATAAACAGTATGGCAGGGGTCACTTCTAGACCCGTGGACTTTGTCAATGTTGTCTTTGAGTAAATAAGTAAATAAGCAGTACGACAGGGGTGACTTCTAGAGCTGTTAGCTTTGTCAGTATTGTCACTGAAATGTAGAAATACTAAGTAAATAAACAATATGACAGGAGTGACTTCTAGACCTTTGGACTTTGTCAGTATTGTCTTTGAGTAAATAAGTAAAAAACAGTATGACAGGATTGACTTCTAGACCGCAGTAGGGGTTTTTTCCACTGAAATATTCGGAGACATTAGCCCCCCCCCCCCCTCTGAAAAGTACCCCACCCCCACCCCCTATTTTGAAAAAGATCCCCTCTTGCAGTTGCCGGACAATAGTTAGTTAGACTTAGTTAATATCAATTCTGGAATAAATAAGTGGTTGTATTTGTGCTAACTTGGTCATATTAACATGATAAGCTAAGATTATAACACAAATAAATTATACATTATTTAATGAAAAATCCCCTTTTGGCAACAATTTTCCCCTGGATTTGGGCCCGGACCCCTTTCCCGAAGAACTGGGAAAAACACTGAGATCTGTGGACTTTGTCAACATTGTCTTTAGACATGCTAATCAAATAAACTGTAAGACAGGAATGACTTTTAGATCTGTTTGCTTGGTAAAGAGTGTCACTCGAATGTGGCAATGCTAAGTAAATAAACAGTATGGCAGGAATAATGACAACTGGCTTTGAATAAAGAGTAGATCTATCTTATCTTATCCTGAAAACAAGATGTGTTTGTGAAACACTATGCCATGACCTTTGACCCTGAAGGATGACCTTGGCCTTTGACCCATGACATTTAACCCATGGACCAGGAAGTTGTGTGGTGAACATTTGTGCCAGGTTATTTTGAAATCCATTCGCAGATAAAAAAAAAAAAAGTTATAGAATTGACACGACTTTTGAGACGGACAATGCGATTACTATATGTCCGCCGTTTGTTTTTGTTTTTGTTTTTTTGTTGTTGTTTTGGGGTTTTTTTTGGGGGGGGTAAAAACTGTGTTCATAATATCCAACTGGGTAGACTACATTTTGTCAATATGGCAAACGCTTCTTAACTATTTACGAAATTTAACAAATAGTGACAACTTGAATATTAACCCTTTCCTCCATAAATACGCGTTCTACGCCTCTGTAATAGTCACTCCTTGAAACCATTATCCATAGGACCAAATGCTCTACTTATCACAACGGTTTCAATTCTACACAATTCTAACATTTTCCTTTTCTCTAGTAAATGCTCCTTTTGGATATATTTATTCAAAGAGATTGTGTCTAAAAAAGCCTATGAGGTAATTGGTTAACCCTTACAATGCTGTATTTTCTACTTTAGCGGGCCACAAAAATAAACAATAATAAAGTGCACATGGGGGCTACCGCCCCCCCCCCCCCACCCCCGTATGTCTTTAAAACCCCATGTTTTATACATCGAATCCTTTAAAATGCTATTTTATCCCCTAAAGTTATTCTCAAATGCGAACCCTCAAAAACCTTAAAACGAAAACGTCCGGGATCCGCTAAAGTAGAATCAATTCAAACGGGATTTTTAATGGCATCGATCTATAATTAACGAGGAATTTGAGCAATGACAAAAAGTGTAGAATCAGATCTAGATCAGAACATAATGAAACAAAACCCTCATCAGGCGGCTTCTACAGGAGCAGTCTGATCTGGCTCTATTCTGTTTGCATAACATTAAAATGCAAATTTATAAAGTAGACATAAGTTGATAAAGTAGAATAATTGTCTGATAATTTATCTTATGTTTCGATTGACATTATAGAGCAGTCTAGTGTTTAACCCATTACTCCTTTAATGCGCCTTCCAAACTATACAAACATATTGTAGATCTACTCAGATCAGACGGCTCCTGTATCGCGATAAGAGAAAGGAATGAAATGCATTTAGGAAATAAATAATGAAAATATTATTTTGGTAGATCTAGATCTATGTCGTAAATAACAGAATATGTAGAAGATAAAGAAATTACATTGCATGGTTAAGTTGCAATGACAAAAAAAGATCTTTCAAAAACAAAATTTACCCCTCCCATCTACATCTACAATTTTAGACGGTTTTTTTATATTTTCTAATGCAACACTAATATAACATAAAGGTTTATATTAAAGTTGACACTGTAAAATGCTAAAAACTACCTTGAAATATGAAGTAAATTTCGATTTTATGAGAGCGTGGAGAATTGCTGCTTCTCTCTGTTAGACAATATGTCTGGTTACATAGCAACATGAGACCGGAAATGACGTCATCATCCAAAACGAGGTTTGCATGGTTTTCGTTTTATGCAGAATGTCAAACTATACAGGGAACCATTCACTAAAAATGTGTCACTACACGACGACAAATGATAGAATAGTTAAATATTTTGAAAATGGGAGTTCCTTCGGAAGCAAAAGTAGAAATTGATGCAAAAAGAGAACATTGCAAACAATGTTCTATTGGGTCTTTTCATGAGTAGTACTAATACATGCAACACTACTCATGCCCCTTGCACCAGCTTTAACCATTCTCTTGCTGTTCACGTCAATGTCCATGATACCTGTAAATAGTGAAGACCCTGATGAGACAGCTCCAACAGGAGCTGTCTCATCAGAGTCTGCCATATTTACAAGTTGATTGTGCAACCAGTGCATTCCACAGCAGTGATTGTACGCAGAATTATTTACAGACAGTGAAAATATGTAATTAGCCTATACAACATGACATGGGTAAAGAAGAAGAAATAAATTTTAAAATTCAGCAAGAGAATGGTTAAAAGCGGTATTCAATTTCCAGGGTTTCCGTTAAAGCAGGATCCTGCTTCCCTGGAGCAATTTTGAAACCCTGGGACACTCAGATTATGGATAAATGTGTCCTCTAAGATGCACTGCCAGTCTTTTATGTAATTCCTTTTTGATAGTTTGTTTTGAAGTTTAATCTGATAAAAATGTATTGAAATTCAGTAAGAGACAATGTCTTCAGTAAACTAAGGTTTGCACAGTCATTTTACGAATGTTTTGGCATACGATAGTTAATTATAAACTGTTTTGCTTGAAATGGGACCATCATAATATTTTTTCATCAGAGGGTCCTTGGGACCCTCAACCTGAAAGTCCTACCGGAAAACCTGATTTCCAAACTAAAAAATGTTCAAAACCCGTGATACCGAAGGACCAGAGAATACATCAACACTGAGATGAAGTGTTGAATTGAAATTTGCAGTACTACTGAAGGAAACCCGACACCAACTGTGAAAACAGATATTACCCATTCCATAATATAAATATACTCGCGCCTTTGAAAATATCTAGTAAACCCAGATCACACGGTTCAATGAATCGTGTACATATGCCATTATATATATATATATACACAAGAGCACCGCAAGCTGGTGGGAAAGCTCGTCTGTTATTATTTTGGTATGTGTGTAACCAGGTGTTCTTATACAGAAACATACCCGCTCAGACCGGGGATCGAACCCGGGTCGCCTGGTTCGCAGTCATGCACTCTACCACGTCGCCATAAAAGCGAGCTTGTACAGCAAGGCCGTACAAGTGATGATAAACCTACACACTGTGACATGTGGATAGGCCTTGTCAAGATGAACATGCGTACCAAAAATGAAGCGTGTAAATGAAAAATTGAAGAAGTTAAGGTCAATGTTAAGATTTCGGACGACGACAACGACGACGCGGACGCTGGAGTTACGACAATAGCTCGTGATTTCTTCGAAACAGACGAGCTAAAAAGCTGATACATTTTCATGGTGTCATTATTTCATACAAGAATATTCAACAGGTCCATTGACACTTATAGTTCTTATGGACTAGTCCATATTTCGGCTCTTATCTCTACTCACGCACTGAACTTAGAAGGGTCCTCTTCAGTCAGAGGGTCATACGATTATGGAATACGCTTCCTAATTATATAGTACGGACATCCTCAATTAACTCCTTTAAACAACGCTTAATTACAAACTTAATTACACAGTGTGGCATTTAAATATCATGTTTTAAATGAGTATGGGGTCTGGACGAGTTCAGTCCAGATTGCTTAAGCTGACAGTGTGGCATCTTAATATCAGTTTATATTAACTAATACAAGTTGATCGCCATTGATCTTGCTCTCCAATGGTATTCTGAGAATAACATTTAAATTGTGGATCAATGGCGTTAATTATAGTGAACAGTTGGTTGCATTGTTTGATATTTTAGCCTAATGTACGTATAAAGTTTTATAACCTTAATAAAAACAAATACCAAAACATATTCCAATATAACACAATATATAAACCATACTGAGCGCATGGCACAATCCTTCCATTAAGGGAAAACATAACTAATATTGCCTAAGAAACAAATTGTTTATATGGGCAAAATGTCCATATCTGGCAATTAATTATATGTGAAATATGTGAAATGTGAACGACTATGTCCGGATGTAACCATGAATTTAGCTAGGACCATGTAAGGCTCGCTTTTCGAGAACCCATCTTTAGGATTTCCATTACTTGTCAAATTCGCCATCGCGTTCGACATACCACCAGGGCTTTTTCTCTCTTAATTGGGAAGGGGCCTTAGCCTGCTGATTTTGGGAAGAATTATCGCTAAAATTGCTGATTTGGGAAACAAAAAAGCTGGTGTAAGTTTGGATTTATGGGAAAACTGCATGATTTTAAAGAAATTTTCAATTGGGAGAGGGCTATTTACAGGCCTCTGTTATAGAAGGTGAAAAACCCCTGACCACAATGTTTGATCAGGTTCTCAACTGTGTGTCATCAACCGGGACATTTACAGTAGATCTGTGTGATAACAGTGTAGAACCAGATCAGAGGCCGAGTTTAAACATCTACATTTATATGTACGTGTATATGGTACATTTACTCAGTTACAGATGACCGATACGTGATGGATGGTTAGTTAGAAAAATAGAAAAGTCAGGAAAGCGAGATACAATGTATATAGAGAGGTTCAAATACGATGCGTACATTGAACTATTTTCAAAAATAACTCCTTTATTTCGCCACCAAACCATGTTGTGTCCATTATAAAGAGTGGTCACAACATACGTTTTGATGGAGAAATAACCATTAGCATTTTAGTACGCACCTCTATCTGTTGCTTTGAATTATATAAAGAAAGAATATTGGGAGCTAAATTTCGTCCATTCTACAACATAAATCTCACCGATTAACCCTTTACGGTATCTTTACCTCAAGAATACGGATTGAAGATAAAACAGAGTAACATTATTTAGTAATTTTGATTAAGAGATACAAAGGATTTTTTTTCATCAAAGAGTGGCGCACATTGTTTACTATCTGGTTGTGTCAGAAATTGTAGAAACACATCTATATAATACGATTATATATAATTTTGTAATAAACACAACATATCCTGATCCATTTTATTTACGTCTCTAAGGGGGGGGGTGTTTCACTGTAGTGTCAACTTTATACATGTAGACATTGTTGATCTGCACGGTAATAAGGCGAGCAACATGAGAAAAGTTTGAAATAAATTGACACAGATGTTGAATACTTGTAGGCGATGTGTCGCAAGCAAGACCAACATCTCCTGAAATCAAGGTTAATATTACGCCGCATCCAGAGCCGATTTAATTTTAATGCGAATAAGAACTTAGGTCAAAGTCTGATATTGTTGGGAAATTAGACAATTATGCCTATCGTGACCCTTTTAAGAATTTGTGTTTGTTTCGTTCATTTCGGTTTTTTCTTTTTTCCCTCATCTCTTTATCATTTCATTTATAGATCTATAAGATGTATATAAAAATCGGCGGATAAATGAAATGTGTCAGACATTTATAAATATGACATAAAAGATTCTTCCACCAATAACAAAAACTAATGTGATGGCCCTTGAGTGGGAGAAATAATATTAGTTACATACCGATCATTGGTTAATCATTAGTAACAGAATATGACCAAGTCGAAGATGAAGAAGAAATTACAGTGAATGGTGAGGTTGAGATAGCTCCATACAAAATTAAAAAATAATTACAAAACAAAATTGATGTGATCTACCCCTCCGTAAGTTTTGTTTATAGACACTTCTACAGATCTAGATTCTAACAACAAATAGTATTATCCTTATCTACACAGTTAGACGCGAAAATTACATTTTCTAATCAAACACTAATATAAAACAAACCTTCATATTAAAGTTGAAACAGTAGAATAATAAAAACTACCTTGAAATATGTGGTAAATTTCGGTTTCAGGAGAGCGCGAAGAATTGGTGCTTCTCTGACTGTTAGACAAATGAGTCTTATTACATAGCAACTGGAACCGGATATGACGTCACGTCATAAACCAAAAACGAGGTTTGAATGGTTTCCGATTTATCCAGAATGTCAAATTATACAAGGAACCATTCATTAAAACTTTTGACACTAGTACGACGTATAAGGGTATCGATCACTCCTTCAATCAAAAACCACTTCTGTTAACCCTACCCCTTTTGATTGTTTTCCCTTTTTCACTAACCCTTTCCCTGTTTTATGTGTATTACACATTTAAATACCTACTGAATATTCATGGACACGTTTTGAAATAAAAATTGAAAGGTGGAACATTGTAGGCCTAGCCATTTTAGAAAGTATAGAAAGTTTAGAAACAGATCTATCAAATTCCATTAGCAAACAGAGCAGACCCTGATCAGACGGCTCATATAGGAGCCGTCTGATCTGGGTCTACTAAATCAAAATCCAATGTCTGCATTTAATTTCATAAAGGGGTGTCACACTATCTAGAGCGTATGGCATGAACGTATGCGAACATATGAGAAAAGATGCTCATAAGCTCGCATACGCAGATACACGCTAAGAGTAGGTTAGGCATACGTTTCAGGTACGCTGCCATACGTCGGTGTACGTTCTCATATACACATGGGCCGTAAATATTTTTTGAATATGTTCAAACTAGAAAATTGTGTCTGTAAGACACCGCGATGCCCCCGTGTAGGCTAGTAAATTTGACCTTGACCTTGGACTTGCGGGCAGCATGGGCTGGTGCGTAATGAAAGTATGGATGGTGTTTAATGTGTATATGCAATTCCATGCTAATAGCTATAGCGGTTAGAGAGATATAAGACGATGAAAAACTGTGACAACGAACTGCACATAAAATTCCTAAGTCATTTGACCTTGACATTGGGCTTGCGGGCAGCATGGGCCGGGTGCGTAATGAAAGTATGGATGGTGTTGAATGTGTATATGCAATTCCATGCCAATAGCTATAGCGGTTAGTGAGATATAAGACAATGAAAAAACAGTGACAACCAACTGCACGTAAAATTCCTAAGTCATTTGACCTTGACATTGGGCTTGCGGGCAGCATGGGTGGGTGTGCAATGAAAGTATAGATGGTATTTAATGTGTATATGCAATTCCATGTGAATAGCTACAGTGGTTAGGAGGATATAAGACGATGAAAAAACTGTGACAACCATCTGCACGTAAATGTGACAACCAACTGCACGTAAAAATTCCAAGAAATTCCTAAGTCATTTGACTTTGACATTGGGCTTGCGGGCAACATGGCTTGAGTGTGCAATGCAGATATAGATTGTATTGAATGTGTATATGCAATTCCATGCGAATAGCTACAGTAGTTAGGGAGATATAAGACGATGAAAAAACTGTGACAGCCAACTGCATGTAAAATTTCCAAGTCATTTGACCTTAACCTTGGGCTTGCGGGCAGCATGGACTGGGTGCGCAATGAAAGTATGGATGGTGTTTAATGTGTATAGGCAATTCCATTGCAATAGCTACGGTGGTTAGGGAGATATAAGACAATGAAAAAACTCTGACAAAAAACTGCACGTAAATGTGACAACCAACTGCACGTAAAAATTTCCAAGTCATTTGACCTCGACCTTGGGCTTGCGGGCAGCATGGATTGCCAAATAATAGCACAGATGGTAATTGATGTGTATGTGAAGTTTCATGTGTATAAGTGTAGAAATTACTGACTTGTAACACTTGAAAAACTGTGACAACCAACTGCACCTAAAAGCGTGACAGACGGACAGATGCACGGACATGTGCAAAACATAATGCCCCCTGACTATCGTCAACGGGGGCATAAAAAGTTCAGCGTATAAATCTACGAGCGTATGAATTATACGTTACGCATACGCTCATCATACGCTAGGCACACGTTGAATACGCTAAAGTGTCAGTGAATGTACTCTACGTAAAATACGCTTCACATACGTTGACATGAAGGCGGCCAGTAAAGCTATCATATGGATAGCGTTTCTGTATCGTAATTGTAACGTATGTCTGACGAATGACTAACGTATTGAAAGTATTTCTGGTTATCCATACGCTTCTCATGCGCTAATATAAGCATACGCTACTCGTATGGTGGCATACGCTACTTATACGCTGATATATACGATACATTGACGCTGACATAAGTTGGCACACGCTCGATTATGGCCAGTGCAGTCTGTCACTTGATCTGTAGTTTGTAAACAGGGATAATACAGTTTGTTTGTTTGTTTGTTTGTTTAACCATTTCCCTATTGAAGATTCACGTCAGAAACACTGACACCATGAATATTTATTAGCTGAATTTATATACAGGAATTTTGGACTTGGTAGAAACTGCAGTCAGATCTACTATAATTCCATAAACAAACAGAGTAGATCCTGATCAGACGGCTCCTATATGCGTGAAAAAGGTGTTTTTATTATGAAAAGAGTAAACTCTGAAGCCGAACAGTTCAGTGGACGCAAATTTTAACCCTCAGCACTTTTAATCCTTTCCGTAATAATACCACTTTTTACGCATTTTCAGACAGAGTAGATCCAGATCAGACAGCTCATTACATGAGCAATCTGATCAGACTCTGCTCTGTTTTAGTACATGTTACAGATTCTCTGCTGTTTGCCAAGGGTAATATATTTTCTATTTGTCACTACAAAAATTAAATTGCTATTCATAATGGTTGGTACCTTACAGGAATGTTCATTCAGTAAATGATAACCCTTTCCTTCATATAAACATGTTTTCAAGCCATTGCAAACAGAGTAGACCAATATCAGATGGCTCCTATAGCTGCAATCTGATCGGGGTATGTCCTGTTTGCTTATGAAAGTATTATAGATCTGACACTATTTTTGTTTTTCAATACCTAAATATCATGTTTACATATAGCAATATAGAAAATCAGCTGATAAATATGTGTGATGTATAAATTTCTTACATGAATATTCAACAGGAAAAGGTTAAAGATAAAAAAAAACCTAAGAACAGTTGATGTACATTTGAACTTCGATACCTCGAACTCCGATAACTTGAACTTCCCGATAAATAGAAATAAAATTCCAATCCTTCCAAAATTTTCAGTACAGAATTGTTCGAAAATGTATCACTGCGCATAATTATGTGACAGCTTACTGCAAATCAAAAGAAAAGCTGAAAGCTTCTACAGAAGCTTTCAGCTTTACTTTAGACCTGCATTAAGCTATGTATGAGTTTGAGAAATTGTTTAGATTAGAAACAGGATGACTCTATCTTCTTCTATCTCTTTGTAATTTGTTTGGTCCCCTGAAGTTCGAGATATTGAAGTTCAAGTGTAGATGATGTTTGTCCGAGAAACTGAAGAACAACACAAACAGCAACAAAAACAACACAATATATTTTTCAAAAGTATTTTATTGCAAGAACACAATGACTAAGAAGCATCTTTGAAAAGTATATTTGAAAACTTTACAAATAGTCTATAATAATAGCTATCAAAGTGCAGAAAGAAATATTAAATCAGCACAATAACTAAAAGGTATAGAGGCAATCTACTATTTATAGTAAAATGCACACACCAATAAAGAATGCCGTAAAAATGATTGACACTATCACAGTTATCTGTCAAAGTGTTTATATAAGCCACGCCCAACTTCACAGTCCACTGTTGAATCAGTACATGCGTTCACTGAAAAACAACACAAAAATACATGTAAGTAATCGATATTTATAATCTCATCCTGGGCTATAAATTTATCATACATTGTACAAAGATAGGGAAATAGTTATTGAAAATAATTCTTTAATTCATATCACCCTTTAGTGCATAGATACGCCCTTTAAACACCTTTGACAATAGAATAGACCCAAATAAGACGGATTTGCTTATAAAATAAATGAGATCTGATTCTACAGGGGTTATCATGGCCAAATATTTTTGTGTTCACATGCCATTATAAAATTAATATAATTGATATTCATTCAGAGTTCCAGATAAGATACGTAAATTAAAACATTTTCAAAAATAATTCCTTTATTTCTCCACCACACCCTATACTGTGAGCACTCTTTAGAATCGTCTCGAAGAGACCATTCTAAAGAGTGGTCACAGTAATGGGTTTTTGTGGAGAAATGACGATTTTAGTATTTGGGTACGCACCCTTATCTGGGGTCACGGTATAGGGTTTGGTGGAGAAATAATTGGGTACGAACCCTCATCTGTATCCCTGTATTCATGATATAATTTTCTACAAGAATATTCATGGAATAAAGGGATACTTGATGGTATATGACAATGTAACATGTATATGAGCCATGGCATGAGAAAACCAGTCTTAATGCCGTTTGACCTTAGTCTACTCTGTTTGCAAAAGAATAGAAATGTGTGTCTATGGAGTACAGGGTCAACGAACATGTCGTGTTTGGCCGTTGGTTAATCTGAGTCTCTCTTAAGGATTTCAAGTTTATAGATACGATGTCCACAAAAGACGATGAAAAACCTGCCTTCTTCTACCATGATAACTACACACTAGGACACTGCGTCAGTGAAAACATGTCAGTCCTCTTTTCTTGAAAACAGACACGTATGCGCTGGTCCTTTAACCCTTTCCCTCATATAAACGCGTTTTCACGCATTTGCAAACAAAGTAGACCCAGATCAGATGACTCCTAGAGGAGCCGTCTGATCAGGGTCTGCTCTGTTTGCCATTAGAATTTGATAGATATGTTTCTTAAGTTTCTAAAATGGCTATAATGTTCCACATTCCATATTTCATTATAACTATTTTGTCCATGAATATTCAGTTGGTATTGAAATTTGGTCTAAATATAGAACAGGGAAATGGTTAAATGCTGAATCTTGAAAGTAGAACGGTCCATCATTGTATAATAGTACAGTCCATTCAGTGTGAAATGTTTTAAGTTAAGAGAGGATTTTTAATGACAAACAGTGTATGCCCTGAACAGAGGGCTCCTCTGTGAGCAGAGCAATAGATAACTGTGCGTACACAAATACTAAAAGCGTCAGTTCTCTACCAAACCATATGTTGTGACCATTCAAAAGAGTGGTCACAACATAGGGTGTGGTGGAGGAATACAGAAGTTATTCTTGAAAATATTTTAATTTACACATCTTATCCGGAGCTCTGTGAGCCAACAGATCAGGGTCTACACCGTTTGCAAATGACAGTAAACACGCGTCCCGCATTCAAAGAGTTAATCGTGGAGTTCAACATATTTTTAAATAAAATCATATTGACGTCTAAAATGTAAGAAACAATTACCTATAGCAAGACTGGTCAGCGGCAAAGGCTCCACGAGCCACATGGACGTTTTGTTCTGGTCTCGAATAAGGCGTGTTGGCATTGCGCAGGCTCTGTGTTGCGTTTTGCCATGGCCGTCTGAGTACATGTGAACCTCTTGCTGGTCCAACTGGACCAGATCTTTGGAAGGCGGCATTATTCCAGCCATATTGACACATGTCAATGACTGCGTGATTTCTTGCAGCGGCGTGATTTCCACTCCATATCTGTGCATGGCAAGGTGCACGTGGGTTCCAAGGACCTGTAGTGTGGACGTTTCTTGGTTCTGATGTATGACTTTCACCCCAATGTTGTGGCTGGGGAACAGATAGTCTCCAGTTTTGTAGCTGAGGACCATTTGGCATCATGTGGTTCCGATGTAGATCATTTGTTTCTTGCATGTGATTTCCAGGCCTTTGTTGTGACAGGGGAACATTCGGTCTCCAGTGGTGTAAATGAGGATCATTTGGCCTCAAATGGTGCAGTTGCAGATCACATGCTTCTTGCATGTGACTTTCAGGCCATTGTTGTGGCTGAGGAACATTTGGTTTCAAGTGGTGTGGCTGAGTACCGTTTGGCTTCAAGTGATGCAGTTGTAGATCACATGCTTCTTGCATGTCACTTTCATGCCATTGTTGTGGCTGAGGAACATTTGGTTTCCAGTGGGGTGGTTGAGGATCATTTGGTCTCAAGTGGTGCAGGTGGGGTTCATTTGCTTCTTGCATATATTTTCCACCCCAGTTGTGTGTTTGGATAACATTTGGTACAAACTGGTGTGACTGGTGAACTGTTGGTCCCCATTGTTGTGTCAGAAGAACACTTGATCTCATTTGGTGTAACTTTGGATCGTTTGGCGTCAACTGGTGTAGTTGGAGACCATTTGGCCTCCCTTGACCAAAACTTGTAACGTTGTCATTGAAGGGTGGCTGCAAGACGCCTGGTGTATTAGCTACACGTCCATGCATCACCCCGGACCAAGGTGCTTTTGGCTCGGCTTTCACCGTCACCTGACAGTGAGAGTTGTGTCTTGCTCGTTTTGCCTCCATGTTGGGCATTTCTATTGCTTCAAAAGCCCTTCTCTTGCGGCTTTGGGTAAGCTGAAATTTTTGAGAATAAAATTCCTAAGTAGATGTGTATATAATGAATCAATAATATTTCGTTGGATGTAATGGCCTAACAGCCCAAGGTGACAAATGCGGACGTAAACTTATCAATAAACAGAAACTTGATCAGGGTTAAAATGGAATGCGAATTTCAAGTACTTAACTTGTCATTTCTCTACAAAACCCGATGTTATGAGTAAAGTTAATTGCATGATCTAAACTTCACAAAAACGTATATATATTAACATTTGGGCCTTTGCATACAGAATAGACCCAGGGTCCAAGGTTATAAAACGTCCGAGTCCTAGTCTGAGATCATTCTTAAGTATCTGATTGGCTTGATTCTGAGCAAGCTTAGAATCTGACCAATCAGATGCTCGAGAAGGATCTCAGACTCAAGCAAAAGGTTTAATAACATCGGGGCCAGATCAGATGGTTTTTCTACGGACCGTTAGACAAAGGTCTGCCCTTTTTCTGCCATAGTCAAACATTCCTTTTGTTCATATGCCATTATAAAAACACATACTTAATAAGCATGTTATCATAGTTTTTACATAAATATTTATGAGGCAAAGGGTCAACAAATTAAGTCCACCACTGAAAGTAGCAATACTGAACATAATACATTACTTACATTGTCATTCAGTCCCAGCATGGGGTTTGGTAGACACTGACCTAGGCTGTGGGCTTAAATGAAGACAATAACATCTTTATTCGTCATATATCCATGTAATAAAAGCTACATATAGTACATAAATACTTGAATATGCATCATATTAATTCCCTTTTTGGAATATATTCTTCATTGTGGCTATATATAGTAGTTATAAGAACATATACCGTATTAGCTCTTATAAATACCACTGGGGCGTACTATTTTTAAATGAAGCTTCTTAGAATTTGAACACAAGTGGGGGTTGAAAGCCAGACAGAAAGCTCATATGGGAGCTTTCTGCATTGCTTCCAGTCTGCATTAAGGTACCATCTGTACTTTGAAAAACTTTTTTTTTATTTTGTTGTTATTATATTGGTTCTTCATCCCAATTAGTTTCAGTGTTTTTAATTATGAAAATTAAACACCGCTTAAGCCGGTGCTAGGGGCGTACGTAATGTTACACTTTTAATAGCTCATGAACAGTCAAAACTGATAAACCCGAGTTTTTAGTTTCTCTTTTCACATTGCTCCTTTATATCTTTCGGAGGATCTCCTAATATCAGAATGTATTTAGTTGTTTTATTGATCGTTAGTTACTCGGCGTCTTATTAGGGCTCAGGCTGTTTGCAATTTTTCTTTAATGGCGGTTAAGTCGTGGTCGGTATGACAAGGGCCAAGGCATCGCACACTGAACATGTAGATATATGGTGCGATTACAGGAGAAGAGTTACTTTACCACACCTCATTTACATAGAGATAAAAAAAATGAGACATACGTCCAGAAACTTAACACCTGCTGGAGAATTACAAATGCAGACATTCCAGTTTCTGTTTAAAACCCTATTAGTCGCCTTTTACCGTAAAGGTGTGCATAAAGTTGCCAATTCTCTATTGTGTCATTAAGGCACGTCCCAGAACCACATGGGCGGTTTTAACAGGTATATGTTTTCAGCACAATAAGGTTTAAATGTGAATCAGATAACTGTTTTTAAAACATGTGCTTTCTGTGCGACATACAATAACTCAGCTGTGAAAATATTCAACCCTTTGAATGCGGGTAACCAGTGCACTTTCATTTGCAAACAGTATAGATCGAGATCAGATGGCTACTAGTGGAGCCCCTATGATAAGGACCTGTTCTGTTTACCATTCAACATCCTGATGATTAGTGTTTGCTTATAAAATGATATACAATTATAGATCTTAGTCAGTACAGGTTCGGCCATGACCAAAAATTCCTGCACCCATATGCCATAAAACTGTCAATTAAAACATATGTATGAATTCATTAACATTCACGAGGTACATACTAATGGGATATTTCACTTTCAATAAGTTAAACCAATATACCTACTCAGTCTCCGTATGAACGATAAACAAGAAAAATGAAAGTGAGTGACAACGTGAATAAAATAGTTTCGTGGTGCTTTTTAGAAAACTCAAAATAGGGGACAAATACAGAAACATACATGTACAGTCAAACTGAAAGAATTAACACCATGAATATTTAAGTATGAAATAATGAATATTAATTGATTTATTGCAATGGCACTCATCTGAACACAGTGATTTATACCGTAGCAGAAACTTAAGTATCAAATCTAAATAATTCTACAAGGGAGTATGCCCTCTTATTACTCTAACGGGGTAACGAGTTAAATGGCCGAAGCACTTGTCAGCCTCACATATCAAACACACACCTGTCTGAAACACCGCTTGTCCATCATTGTCTGGCAAGGATGCGGTCATCGTCGTAGCCACGGGTCCAGTCATGTTATTTTCTTTAATCCAAGCATCACCATTATCATTCTTTAGTGGGCTATCTATGTCCAATGAAACGACGTTTTCGAGACCGGAACTGACGTCACAGTTTCCATCGTTTGGTTCCTGGGTGCACTTCCCAGTAGCAGGTATGGCCTTGCCTAATTGGTTCTCCTTTTCAACCTCACAGAGAACTTTGGCTATACGCTTGTCTGTCAAAAATAAATAGACAAGAAAATGCTTGAAATCGCTAACAAATCAACATACAGGAATGGAATCAAAATCAAGATAAAGCTAGAATTGCGTACACAGGACACAGATGCATCTAGGGTTACATTTGCTACAAATTCTTTACCAATACATGATGCCTTTTTACGTCTTTGCATCCACAGTAGACCCATGTCAAATGGTTCTTATGGGAAGCATCTGATCAGGGTTTGCAATGTTTGCTTGTGAAACAATATACAAATCATTATGATCTATATAATAGTATATATAGAGCATTTGCACCATACGAGCAAAAGCTCTATTTATCTCAAGGGTTTCAAAACTACTACACAATTTTACATTTTTCCTTTCTTCAAGTAAATGCTCCTTTTCAGCAGATGTATTGAAAGAGGTTGGGATTAAAAATAGCCTATGTGGGAATGGTCTTAAATAGCCTATGAGGGAACCGGTTAAGCACACAACGTCCAAATTAATTCATAAATAAGTACAGGCATATTTGATATTTTGGTTGAGAAATGATTGTACGAGGAAGTGGTGTTAATATACGACTTTGTAGATCTACATGTATATTATTTCACAAGCAAACAGAGTAAACCCTCGTCAGTCTAGCCTGGATCTACTCGGTTTGTAAAGACGTGACGCGGCGTTTTTATTAGAAATAAAGTCAAGAAGAACATCGCAGATTTGTCTGTCTAAACGAACTATCAAATTCAATATATTCAAAGGGCATTACTCTTTAAATATACATTATAGCGCTGCTTTACCTAAGTTATCTAACATAGACACTTTTTCATGCCCATGCAAACAGAGCAGACCCTGATCAGACAGATCTTGTAGGAGCCGTATGATCAGGGTCTACCTTGTTTACCTAAGGGCTAATATAGATAAGATTCTAGTTTCTGTCAAGGTTTAAATTGTCTTTGTTCACAATGCTATGTTAAAGTTTAGCTACTTAATATCCATGTTTTATTAGTTCTAAGATGAATATTATTCAGGTAAAGGATTAACAATTTATAGAAGTATTTCTTGAAAATGTTTTAAATTTAAGCATCGTATCTTGACCTATGTATACTACGGATATCGAGACTGTGACAAAATGCCAGTGTTCACCAAGAGACCAAGCCTATGGCAATGTCTGAGCTTGTTCCTTCGATAGACAAGCAGATAATTTTATGTCCGGGTCACTTCTGACTCACCCTTTTTGAAATCATATCTCTCCAGGATATGATCACAGAGGACAGACACAGGCAGAGTCTTAGCTTCAGTCTTGGCAAGAAGAGAGGGATATTCCCGATAGATCTGAGAGAAGGCACAGGTAAGATAGAGGTTAAAGTGAAGGTAAGGTAGGACATATATGAAGTGTATACTATATAATATGTAGGATGTACAGGTTAAAGTGACTGTCAGGCAGGAGTCCTGGAGATATATAATGTAGATACCATATTATATGTGTACAGGTTAAAGTTACAGTAAGACAGGACATATATAATGTGTATACTATAGTATATGTGTACAGGTAAAAGTGACAGTAAGACGACATAATTATATAAATTGTACACTATATACAGTATACTGATCTTACACTATACTGTAGAATGTACAGGTTAAAGTTACAGTAAAACAGGAAATACATACATTGTACATACTATATAATATGTGTACAGGTTAAAGTGACAGTAAGCCAGGGCATACATACAGTGTATACTATATTATATGTGTACAAGTTAAAGTGACTTTTCGTGTATTTTTTATTCAGCAGATAATAATACTTGCAGGAGACAACTGCACAGAGTCAGAAAGTTAATATCACTTATGATTACCAGGGCAGTAGGACAGTTTTCCACCGGAAGTCCGAGTTCAAGATTTCTTTCAAGATATGTCCGGTATAACTGCACAAAGCGCAGCCACTTCCGGTTGAATTTGGCCTCCGTTGTGAGCATGTCCTTCTTCAGGTCACCTACTTTAGCGTAGACATTATCTGATTCTTTGAGAATCTCAGCATGAGCCTGGTCATGTGCCTCAACTTGTTTAGTGTACTCCTGAAGAAGAAGAAATTAGTAATTTGTGGCGTTTATGGTAATTAATGAGACCCTTTACTTTTACACACATTACAAACAGAGTAGACCCAGATCAGATGGTTCACGTAGGATGAAAATATCGGCACTTTATGTCCCCTTTTTATGTCGCGATATCGTTAAATCAACTCACTCTTTGTACGGATAAGAAATCTATAATTGGTGTTTATTTATGATAATGAAAAAGGGCAATCATCTAATTCTTTGAGAATATCAGCATATGCCTGATCATATGTCTGACTTTGTTTATTGTAATCCTGGAGAAGAAAAAAGAAGAATCCGCTGTGTTTATGGTAATTAGTTTAACCCTTACCTCATGAATGTTCTTGAAAGAAAAAATGACATCATGAATATTATTTAGATAAGTTTAATAATGGAATATTCATGGAACAAATAGTTACAACGAACTATCATAGCGCATTTTTGAAAGTAAAGAAACATCTTTCAAATCTTAGCATCCAGAGCAGATCCTGATCAGACGGCTCCTATTTGTTCTGTTTGCAAATGCGTGAAAACACGTTTATATGATGGAAACGGTTAGAAAATAGGGCGACTGCTTATTGCAGAGCAAAAGTAATGCAGAATATTGTCTGCATAACCTTTTTTCTACATTAAGCTACCACCTGTCTTAACCCTTTATTTCATGAATATTTATGTAACAAATAATGACATTGTTTTTTTATATTTTATATTTTTTTATATTGGCAAATCTACACAAGACTCCAAGTCAAGAAACTGAATAATCATGTCTATATTATTCCATCAGCAGAAAGTGCAGACAAGCTCCTTAAGGAAAGGCGTTAAAAGGTATGTCTATGAAGTAAATGGTTAAATACCCCAAATTGAGTGGTCGTTTTAGACAGATTTCACTGAATATTTAGACATCTTAATTTAATTAAATATCAGTCTCTAGAAGTTATAATATAAAAAATAAAACATTATTGACGTTTATCCCACTAGGTGCGATCTGTCAATCAATTTCAAATAGCTTAGATCCAGATGAAATGCCGAGTTACTCATCATAATCCAAGCTGTTTTGACGCTTGATCTATAGCGACTCAAAAGCTTGTTCGAATCGGAAGTAGTCATACGCTTTAGATCAAACTTTGAGAAGACATTACGTTTTACATCGAGGTAAGAGTTGTAATTAATCTGGACTGCATAGGACATTGACAGTATAACTTTCAATATTACTTCGATTGACAGGCATACGAACACACAGTGAAGTAACTCCTTGAATTATGGGAACAAAAAATAGAACATAATTAATTGTGTTATCAGATTGGACTGACATCGACTCATATTAATATTATTAATTTTGGTGGATTTACCCTTAGCATACAAACTGCAGTCTAACTGATTTATATTTGCAAAAGAAACTTAGATCCAGATGAGATGTCTCGTCGGGATTCAGGGTGTATGTTACTCAGTCTAGATATGCTCAAACTTTCACTAATTGACATACCGGTAAGTCACTTAAAACAATGCTCTAGATCAGAGTTTTAGGCTTTTAACTGACATAATGTTTTCACTTTACACTGCGTGATAAGGGTTAAACTTGGAGCCAATTTCAGTGATTTGTTCAGAGAAACTCGCTCAGTGCACTAATGAGAGAAACAAATATTGACATGATTGGGTGTGTGTGTGTGTGGTGGTGGAGTTGGGGAAAGTTGATAACCAAATTACATATTAATTACTTCACCTAATAGCGGCGCCTTTGCAAACAAAATAAACTTTGGTCAGGAGACTCCTGCAGGGATAGTCTGATCAGGGTATGTCCTTTGGCTTACGGAATATATATAGGTCTGATTTTATAGTTCCTGCTATGGCCAAAATATTTTGAGTACATATGCCTATACTCAAATTCAGCTGACAAATATTTTCCTACACGAGTAGTCATTAAATAAGTGGTTAATTATTAAATCCGAAGGGTTAAAACTTGAAATAAACTTCATCTTGCATAAAGTAGTTCGCAACAACAACGGGAAGCTAACAATAACAAGAACCCGTCCAGTGAAGTACATATAGTATGTATACATGTATCAAAGCTGAAACAAACTTACATCAAGTTGTTCACTAAGGAACTCGCCTAGTGAAGTACTGATGAGTGAAAACATGTATTTCAGGTAATCACATATCCTTGCATTGCTGAACTTGCCGTAGAGTGCGGCAGGGGTGACTTCTATAGCTGTTAGCTTTGTCAACATTGTCACTGAAATGTAGAAATACTAAGTAAATAAACAGTATGACAGGAGTCACTTCTAGACCCGTGGATTTTGTCAACGGTGTCTTTGAGTAAATAAGTAAATAAGCAGTACGACAGGGGTAACCTCTAGAGCTGTTAGCTTTGTCAGTGTTGTCACTGAAATGTAGAAATACTAAGTAGATAAACAGTATGACAGGATTGACTTCTAGACCGGACAATAGTTAGTTAGACTTATCTAATATCAATTCTGGAATAAATAAATGGTTGTATTTGTGCTACTTATAGCTAATTTGGCCATACTACCATGATAAGCTAAGATTTAAGACAAATAGATTATACATCATTTAATGAAAAATCCCCTTTTTGCTACAATTTTCCCCTAGGTTAGGGTCCGGACCCCTTTCTCTCCAGAACTGGGAAAAACCCTACGACCTGTGGACTTTGTCAACATTGTCTTTGAACTGTAGATTTTTAGAAATGCTAAGCAAATAAGCTGTAAGACATGAATGACTTTTAGATCTGTTAGCTTGGCCAATGGTGTCACTCGAGTGTGGCAATGTTGAGTAAATAAACAGTACGGCAGGAATGATGACAACTGATTTTGAATAAAGATTACCGTATCTTGTCTCTAAATAACTGTATTCATAATATCCAGCTGAGAAGACTACATTTTGTCAATATGGCAAATGCTTCTTAACTATTTACGAAATTTAACAAATAGCGACAACTTGAATATTAACCCTTTCCTCCATAAATACGCGTTCTACGCCTCTGTAATAGTCACTCCTTGAAACCATTATCCATAGGAGCAAATGCTCTATTTATCACAATGGTTTCAATACTACACGATTCTAATATTTTCCTTTTCTCTAGTAAATGCTCCTTTTGGGTAGATTTATTCAAAGAGATTTGGTCTAAACATAGTCTATGAGGTAGATCTAATGGGTTAACCCTTACAATGCTGATTTTTCAAATTACAAAATTCAAACGGGGTTTTTCTAATGGCATATTAGCACAGGGATTTTAGCAATGACAGAAACTGTAGAATCAGATCTATAACAGAACATAATCAAACAAAACCCTGTCAAAGGCTCATATCTGACCAATAAATAACTTGAGAACGATCTTAGACTCAACTAAAAAGTTTTATAAGCATGGATACATGCGACTGCAACAGGAGCAGTCTGATCTGGCTCTATTCTGTTTGCAAAACATTATAATGCAAGTTTATGAAGTAAGTTAATAAAGTAGAATAATTGTCTGATAATTTATCTTGTGTTTTGAGTGACATTATAGAGCAGTCTAGTGTTTAACCCATTACTCCGTAAATGCGCCTTCCAAACTATACAAACATATCAGACTCAGATCAGACGGCTCCTGTATCGCGATAAGAGAAAGGAATATTATTTCGGTAGATCTAGATATATGTCGTAAATAACAGAATATGTTGAAAATAAAGAAATTATATTGCATGGTTAAGTTGCAATGACAAATAAAAACTTTCTTTCAATCCAAAAACAAAATTACCCCCTCCCCTCTAACTTGCAATAGATTTAATAATCTAGATATTATTATCCTTTTTTACAACTTCGGACGATTTTTTTAATTTTCTAATGCAACACTAATATAACATAAATGTTTATATTAAAGTTGACACTGTAAAATTCTAAAATCTACCTTGAAATATGAAGTAAATTTCGATTTTATGAGAGCGCGGAGAATTGCTGCTTCTCTGTCTGTTAGACAATATGTCTGGTTACATAGCAACATGAGACCGGAAATGACGTCATCAACCAAAACGAGGTTTACATGGTTTTCGTTTAATGCAGAACGTCAAACTATACAGGGAACCATTCACAATGCAAAACCAGAAAATTGCAGACAATGTTTTATTGGGTATTTTGGTTAGTAGTACTAAAAAGTGCAACACTACTCATGCCCCTGTAGCACCAGCTTTAATCCTTCTCTTGCTGTTCACGTCAATATCCCTACCTGTAAATAGTGAAGACCCTGATGAGACAGCTCCTGCAGGAGCTGTCTCATTAGAGTCTGCAGTAATTACAAGTTCATTGTGCAACCAGTGCACTCCACGGTAGTGATTGCACAGAGAATTATTTGCAGACAGTGAAGATATGTAATTAGAATCTATACAACATGACATGGGTAAAGAAGAAGAAATTAATTTTAAAATTCAGCAAGAGAATGGTTAAAAGTGGTATTCAATTTCCAGGGTTTTCGTTAAAGCAGGATCCTGCTTCCCTGAAGAAATATTGAAGCCCTGGGACCCTCAGATTATGAACAAGTTCTGCGTCCTTTAAGATGCACTGCCAGTGTATTCACTAAATTAAGGTTTGCACAGTTAGTTATATTTTATTTGCTTGAAATGGGACCCTCGTCATATTTTTTCATCAGAGGGTCCTTGGGACCTGAAAGTCCTACCGAAAATCCTGATTTCCATACTAAAACTAAAAAATGTTCAAAACTGGTGATACCGAAGGACCAGAAAATACAACAACACTGAGATGTGTTGAATTGAAACTTTTCAGTACTACGGAAGGAAACCTGACACCAACTGTGAAAACAGATATTTACCCATTCCATAATATAAACGCTACTCGCGCCTTTGAAAATATCTAATAAACCCAGATCACACGGTTCAATGAATAATGTAGGAGCCGTTTGATCAGGGTCTGCTCTGTTTGCTAAAAAATGTAATAGATCTGCATCTACAGTTTGTGCGAAACCAAAACATCCTGACCTGTGTACATATGTCATTATATATATAAACTAGAAAATTGTGTGTGTAAGACACAGCGATGCCCCCGTGGTGGTGCTTGCCTAGCTACACGTAAACTTCTTAAGTTATTTGACCTTGACCTTGGGTTTGCGGGCAGTATGGGCGTGGTGCGTTATGAAAGTATGGATGGTGTTTAATGTGTATATGTGATTCCATGCCAATAGCTATAGCGGTAAGTGAGATATAAGACGATGAAAAAACCGTGACAACCAACTGCACGTGAAATTCCAAAGTCATTTGACCTTGATCTTTGGCTTACATACAGCCTTGACTGGGTGCGAAATGAAAGTATGGATGGTGTTCAATGTGTATATGTAATTCCGTGGCAATAGTTACAGTGGTAAGGGAGATATAAGACAATGAAAAAATGTGACAACCAAGTGCACATAAAATTTCTAAGTCATTTGACCTTGACATTGGACTTGCGGACATCATGGGTAGGGTGTGCAATGAAAGTATAGATGGTATTAAATGTGTACATGTATATGCAATTCCATGCGGTCAGGGAGATATAAGCCGATGATAAAACTCTGACAACCAACTGCACGTAAATGTGACAACCAACTGCATGTAAACTTTCCAAGTAACTCCTAAGTCATTTGACCTTGACATTGGGCTTGCGGGCAGCATGGTTGGGTGTGCAATGGAGGTATAGATGGTATTTAATGTGTATATGCACTTCCATGCGAATAGCTATAGTGGTTAGGGAGATATAAGATGATGAAAAAACTGACAACTGCACGTAATATTTTTAAGTCATTTGACCTTGACCTTGGGCTTGCAGGCAGCATGGGTTGGGTGCCAAATGATAGCACCGATGGTGATCGATGCATAAGTGTATAAATTACTGACATAAAACACTTTATAGCAAAGCGTGACGCACGGACGGACAGACAGACGGACGGACGGGTGCAAACCATAATGCCCCCAGACTGTCGTCACAGGGGCATAAAAAGCTAATAGATATTCATGGTATCATTATTTCATACAAGAATATTCAACAGGGAAAGGGTTAAAAAGGTCCATAGAAACTTATAGTTTTTATGGACTATTCCATATTTTGGCTCTAACGAGTAATCTGTATGAATTATGTGATAATGTGGTAACACGCTGGGAGTATATACAAAGCGCTCACGTACTGAACTAAGAAGGACCACATTTAGTCAGAGGGTCATAAGATTATGGAATAAGCTTCCTAATGGTACAGTACTGGCACTCTCAATTAACTACATCTAGATTCTAACAACAACGTTTAATTACTAAATGGGTAGGGGTCCGGACAAGTTCAGTCCAGATTGCTTAAGCTGATAGTGTGGCATTTTAATATCATGTTTCAAATGAGTATGGGGTCTGGACGAGTTCAGTTCAGATTGCTTAAGCTGACAGTGTGGCATCTTTACCCTTTCGCTGCCAAATTCTGTCGTCTGCAAACTTTGTCGTCTGCTACAAATTGTCATTCTTTTGATTTTCTTCATTTTTGTTTCAAAAACATAGTAACAGTAACAAACAGTTTGGATCCTGATGAGACGCCGAGTTACTCGGCGTCTCATCTGGATCCAAAATGTTTGCATAGGTAATCACAGATCCGGCATTGGCAGTGAAAGGGTTAATATCAGTTTATATTAACTAATGCAAGTTGATCGCCACTGATCTTGCTCTCCAATGGTATTCTGAGAATAACATTTAAACTGTGGATCAATGGCGTAAATTATGGACATAAATTACAGTGAACATTTGGTTGCATTGTTTGATAGTTTAGCCTAATGTACATATAAGGTTTTTTGCCTTAATTAAAACGAATACCAAAACATATTCCAATATAACACAATATATAAACCATACTGAGTGCATGGCACAATCTTTCCATTAAGGGAAAACATAACTAATATTGCCTAAGAAACGAATTGTTTATATATAGGCAAAATGTCCATATCTGGCAATTAATTATATGTGAAATATGTGAAATGTGAACGACTATGTCCGGATGTAACCATGAATTTAGCTAGGACTATGTAAGGCTCGCTTTTCGAGAACCCATCTTTAGGGTTTCCATTACTTGTCAAATCCGCCATCGCGTTCGATCTACCACAATGTCTGATCAGGTTCTCAACTGTTTGTCATCAACCAGGGCACTTACTGTAGACCCGTGTGATAACAGTGCAGAACCAGATCAGAGGCCGAGTTTAAACATCTACATTTGTATGTATATGATACTTTTTACTCAGTCACACTTGACCTATACGTGATGGATGGTTAGAAAAAGAGGTTCAAATAAGATGCGTACATTGAACTATTTAATTTTCAAAAATAACTCCTGTTATTTATCCACCAAACCATATGTTGTGTTCATTCTAAAGAGTGGTCAAAACATACGGTTTGATGGAGAAATAACGATTAGCATTTTAGTACGCACCTCTTTCTGTTTTATATAAAGAAAGAATATCGGGAGCTAAGTTTTCGTCCATTCTACAACACAAACCTAACCGATTAACGCTTTACCAAGCGTAAAATGGCTGCGTAAAACATGTTTTTAAAATCAGAGTAGAAGATAAAACAGAGAGCACTATTATTTAGTAATATTAGTTAAGAGATACAAGGGATTTTTATAAAATGAGGGGAAAATGCTTTATTAAGATATCATTTTGCTGATCACTTTAAAAGGCAATGTGAACATTAAAATGATTTGGAAACCCAGAAATACACAGTTTTCATGTGATATTTCAGGCACTAATAAGACCTTTGATAGTCATTTTGAAAGGCGAAATTTAAAGCATGCTTTGAAACGTCTTTTAAAGTGTATATCTGCGAATTTATATGTTCTTATTTCTGATATGCAGTTTTATAAGAAATGTTATGCAAGGATATACAAAGTTCCAACCAAAGACGATCAGCTTACTTCTGAAATAAGCAGCTGTTCCTCTAAACAGGTATGAGATTTGTTCCAGCTGCTATTGCTTTGGTTGTTAGCATTTATAATAACCTTTGCAAACAGTCTGGAGACGCTGAGTAACTTGACATCTCATCAGAACTCAAACCGTTTTTCACTCAGACATTTGTTTTTGAAAAAAATATGAGAGAAACATTATTTGCAACAGGCGACAATATTTCCAGATATTAGTTGCTCAGATAATCAGATTGCAGAAGGTATTTGAAGTACAGTAGATCTACATTATGCTGGTCAGCAAATGACCTGCTTACCGTTAACAACACATCGAATATCAAAGAGTTCTTTGGGCATTAATGAAGCTAAGTGAGCGCAGTGGAAAATACTGCAGCTGTGTAATCCACAATATTCAACAGAAAGGAGACATATTTCGCAACTATCACACACCCGAGATAGGTGGAAGCAGGTGTGTTGACTGCAGACTCTTGTCGCAGTATTGCAAGTAGACAAAAAACCATCATTTGAAATAATTATAATGATCTACTGACATTATCAAAGTTTCAAACACATTTTAAAAAATAAATAACGAAATGTTATTCCCGTAAATAATTAGATCTAGTAACAGAATATGACCAAGTCGAAGGTGAAGAAGAAATTACATTGAATGGTGAGGTTGGGATAACGCCATACAAAATAAAAAATATTTACAAAACAAAATTGATGATGATCTACCCCTCCTATCCGTAAGTTTTGTTTATAGACACTTCTACATCTAGATTCTAACAACAAATATTATTATCATTATTTACACAGTCAGACGCGAAATTTACATTTTCTAATTAAACACTAATATGAAACAAACCTTCATATTAAAGTTGAAACAGTAGAATATTAAAAACTACCTTGAAATATATGGTAAATTTCGATTTCAGGAGAGCGCGAAGAATTGTTGCTTCTCTTACTGTTAGACAAAAGAGTCTGGTTACATAGCAACTGGACCCGGATATGACGTCATAAACCAAAACGAGGTTTGAATGGTTTTCGTTTTATACAGAGCGTCAAAAATTATACAAGGAACCATTCACTAAAACATAAATACTTGAAATGCTCTGATCTAATATTTCGACCACTAAGGGCCTTTTTCAAAGATTATCATGTCAAAATACACGTCACATTTTTGTTACATGCATTCAGCCATAAAATAAAATCTCTTTGATTTTATGGCTGAATGCATGTAACAAAAATGTGACGTGTATTTTGACATGATAATCTTTGAAAAAGGCCCTTAGTGGTCGAAATATTAGATCAGAGCATTTCAAGTATTTATGTATTATATTAATTCCCTATTTTGGAATATTTTCATTCACTAAAAGTTTGACACCACACATCCCTTCAATAACCGATTAGAACTGTTAACGGTTAACCATTTCCCGTTTGATTTTTTCCATTAGTTATTTACGTCATGGTATTCACTAACCCTTTCCCTGTTCTATGTGTATTAAATATTTCAATACCTACTGAATATTCATGGACACAATTTGAAATAGTTATAATGAAAATTGGAAGGTGGAACATTGTTCTTAGATAGAACATTTTAGAAATAGATCTTTCAAATTCCATTAGCAAACATAATAGACCCTGATCAGACGGCTCCTATAGGAGCCGTCTGATCTGGGTCTACTCTGTTTGCAAATGCGTATAAAACCCGTTTATATGAGGGAAAGGGTTAACTTAATTTTTATATGGTGAAAATTTAAAGGAATGTGTTAGCTTAGAAATACACAACTTCAACTTCTCCAATTTGTATTACGTGTTTAGGCCTCCGGTCCATAAACATAAGAGCATCCATATAATAAATATATGCCCTTCCAGTATACCATTATACAAATGCAATATACTATGCAATCAAATAGCAATTTATTATTCAATGTGTCAACTGTATAATTAATATAGTGTGGTCCCTAGTCTGAAGCTGCTTTAGTAATGCAGCGTCAGATAACCCAGATAATAAGTAAAGAGAGCAGATCCTGACCAGGTGACTCCTACAGAAGCATCTGATCTGGGTCTACTCTGTTCACAAAGGCGTGAAAAGAGGTCTCTCTCAGATAGATGTTACATTAGTCGTTGGTTCATTTATTCTCTCGGGGGTAGTTTTGTATAAACCTTATAGAAGTAATGTGTAATAATAATAAACACTCTGTTTTCGAATTTTCGGTCACTTGACCTTTATCAAGAAACTCCATTGGCCTCCGTTCTCAAGTGGCCTCTATTATGGTCACCATAACGTTATGTCACAATTGTTACAAACAGTGGTCACAGCATAAAAATAAAGAAGTTTTTTCTTGAAAATGTTTTAATTTACGCATCTTATATTGACCTCTATTTATCAGTAAAATCATAAGAACGATCAACAATGCTTCATTCCGATCTTTTCCCTGTTGAATATTCATTAAAGGACTAATGACACACTGCAAATTTATTAGCTGAAGCTTTATAATGGCATACGCACACAGGATGTTTTGATATTGATAGAATCTGTAGAGTCAAATCTACAATAATTTCATAAGCAAACAGAGCAGATCCTGATCCAACACGAGCCGTCTAATCCGGGTCTACTTTGTTTGCAAGGGCGTGAAAAGCGTTTATATGAAGTAAAGGAAATCCCTTCTCATGCTAAACGCGGTCTGGTCTCGGTTTTAGGAACACGTTCAAATAATGGCTCAATTGAACCTGTTATACCAAAGTCATGCTAGGGCCTAATTTGCTAGACATACATAGTGTTTTTCACTTCAAATATCATCCGTCTCTCTCTTATTAAATTGGTAATGGTATTTAGTTGACGATTTCGTTTAATAACATTAACCCTTTCCCTGTTCTGTATTTAGACCAATTTTCAATACCTACTGAGTATTCACTAACAAAAATAGTTATAAAGAAATATGGGAGGTGGAACATTGTGGCCAAATTCTATTAGCAAACAGAGCAGACCCTGATTAGACGGCTCCTGTAGGAGCCGTCTGATCTGGGTCTACTCTGTTCGCAAATGCATGAAAACACGTTTATATTAGGAAAAGGGTTAAAACAGTTAAAAATGAAAGCATTAGTTTCATCCTGCAAAATGACTTTTTAGAAGTACAATGTATTTACCCAAGTACATTTCTTATTTTAAAACTATTTTGTCAATTATAGTATGTCACTATATGGAATGGGTGAAAACAATATTTACATTACTGGCTGCTGAAATGGTTCGAGTGTGTACATGCAAAACAAGTTGAGCAATTTACTGAACTTAAACTTTATTCGTGAAAGTGGGGCCTGGCTTGCTTATGCACACAGCTTGGACATAGATGAGATGTCGAGTAACAAGCTGTTTGACACCCGGTCAGTTGTTTCTCAAAAGCTTGATTGAATTAGAAGTCTTTAAAATGTTTAGGGTCCGAGGTTTTATAACACTTCTGAGTCTGAGAAAACTCCTAATCTGGCCAATCAGATGTTTGAGAATTATCTCAGATTCGAGTAAAAAGTTTTATAAGATAAGCTTGGATCAGAGTTTTGAAAGACAATATTAAGCACGAAAAGGGTTAAAGCGATGGCAAATGCTGCTTTTTCTCGCAGTATTGTGAGTTTGGCTGCGTGACACCAGAAGAATACAGACGATGTCATGACCCAGATCCATTTTTTCATGGTTCTCGTTTTAAGTGATACATGATATATAGAGAGCTATTCAGATACATGAAATTTTTATGCATTGCGTATTTGCAATATACGTAGATCTATAGTATCTATACGATAGATATTCATACGTAACGGCACGGTGCGTTAGCCTCTTTCCCTCAAGAGATAGTCTTAACCATTTCCCTGTGGTATGTACATGTAAGAAATAATGGCATCATGAATATTTAATAGCTGTTTTTATAATGACATATCAAATATGTAAATATGATGTTTTGGTATAGATAAGAACTATAGAGTCATATCTATTATAATTTCATAAGCAAACAGAATAGACCATGATCCGACGGCTAGAATCTACTACCGTCCGGGTCTACTCTGTTTCCAAATACATGAAGAGGCGTTATATGAGGGGAAGGTTATTGGCGTTTCCAGTAAGTAGATCTACAAGTTTAATCAAACTTGAAGGAGTGAAGTGTAACCAAGAAGAAAATAAATGAGAGAGAAGACAGTATATCTAGATCTAATAGACAAAATTATCTTTATAGATGTCGAAAAAGAAGAAGAACGGTGGGAGAAAAAATAACTAAAGGAGACGGAAAGGGGAGAAGACAAACAGACCCAGAAGAGGAAGCAAGAAAAGAGTGTGATGAACATGTAAGATGAAAGAGACAGAGAAAAAGAAGAAGTAGAAGAAAAGAAGAGGAGAAGAAGGGAGAGGGTGAATGAAGGAGTAGGAGGAGGAAGAAGATGAAGAAAAAGAAGAAGACGTAAGACTATAAAAGAAAAAAGATACAAAAATAAATGCCCCATCATCCTATAGCGTGGATACAGCAGAAGAAAAAGTTACAATAAAATAAAGTCACTGTATCAACTTTCAGGTGTTACTTATACACTTTTAGTTTGATCACTATTCTAATACAAACCTTTATATTCAATTTGAACCGCTAGTGTGGAGATGACGATTCCAAAATGTTTTGTAAACTACGAGTTTTAAGGAGCGCTGGTGAATGCTGCTTCTCTCGCTTTTAGACAGATGAGTCTGACTGCATAGCAACAGAAGACCGGATATGACGTCATAATCCAGATCGAGGTTTGCCTGGTTCTCGTTTTATGCCCAGCGGTAAAACGATTCAGGAAATCATTTCTTATTCAACTTCTTTCAATTTAATGCACATATGGCCCTTTTTTGGAGCATAGAAGTATGTTTCCTTACAACGCTGAATTTTCAAACGGACTATTCCAATATTCAAACAGGTTTAAAAGCTTATAGGCCTAAATGGTGAATATTTAGGGAACTTTCCAAAGAAAAGTGTAACATGCCAAACAGTGCAGACCCTGATGAGAGGGTTACTCTATGAGCCATCTCACCTGTGTCTGCACTGTTTGCAAAGGAAATAAGATAAGATAAGATAGATAAGATAAGATAAGATAAGATAAGATAAGCTTTGTTTTGAGTCGGCAAGACCTATACAAATAACATAAGCTCTCAAGAGCTTTTATAACCGACTATATAACAAGTGTATGTAAACAAACATAAAGTAGCTACAAGTAAAATAAGTAAGATATAATTTAGCCTATGAGAAAGCTGCCAATCCTGTCTTTATGAGTGGCTGGTCTAATAAACAGACCCCATGCCGTCTCTAATTTGCTTCTCATGAGTGTTGTTGGATTAGATTGGATTGAATTTTGATTGTGGTTTTTGATTGGATTGGATTTTCCTTAAGATATGTATTTTGGACTTGGCTGGACGTACTGGACTGGGTTGTATAGTATTGATTGATTCATCGATTGAATGATTGATTGACCGACCGACCGATTGATTTGTTGATTGATTGGTTCTTTCTTACATTCGTAATGGTTTCAACATAAATTTTCAATGTAAACGTGCTTTTTTATGAATAAAAGTGAGACGAATTTAATTTCGTCTAATTATTTGACGAAATCCCCTGTTTCTATGGCGTGTGGAGTGTTGCAATATTGTATAAAGAAAAATATGTGTTCAATAAAAAAAACTATTCATTCAGTGATTTTAAATTTTGTTCAATATATAAATATGTATTCAATAAATAATATATTTAATCAATCTCAGAAAAAAAAAATTCTAAAAAAAAGCATGTATGTTCTTATAATCTATATTTATGTGGTAAAAAGATATTTTTGATGAAAAAATAATTGTGTGATAAAATATTTATATGGACTAAATCAGGATCTGCTATGTTTGCTAATGAACTTTAATAGATCTGACTCTACAAATTTACCAATACCAAACATCATAATTATGTGCATATGCCACTATAAAAAATAGCTAGTAAATATTCATGATGTCATTATTTCTTTCATGAATATTCAACAGGGAAAGTGTTAATCTTGGAATACGTCAGTCACGATGGACCTGCTGACAAATAAAGGGCTTTATATTATTTCCAGACAGTTTATATCGCATATTCCTTCTAATTCTGATCAAAATCTCTATCTTGGGAACTATTGTACGGGAAATGTATGCACAAGAGTCCGATCGATCTGGTGGCATATTATATACGGGCGTACTCCACCGTACTAGAATTCTGCATACATGTACTACATTATTCTTGTACACATAACTACCAAATATGTTCTGATTCCACGGTAAAAAAGTAACCTGTATGTATAAACTGGTTAACGCATTCCCTCATAGGCTATTTAAGATCCAACCTCTTTGAATAAATCTATCGAAAAGGAGCATCAACTAGAGAAAAGGAAAATTTTAGAATTTTTAAGTTCTGAAACATTTAATAAACATTTTATACTGTAAAAAGGGCATTGTCAAATTCAATGTCAAAGAAAACATGCTAAAATGTCAGAGGGATTTCAAGGTTTTCTGCATAGCAACAATGTCTCATCCATTGCATTTTGACTTTAAGCTCACTTGTGTTGCATTTGGAAAGACATATAAGTTGTCATCCAAAATAACCGTTCAAATAGTGAAACCATCTGTAAAGGAGAGTTTTTGTCAGATCATATTCATTGTTGTGTCGTCCAGGTACTTGTACATATTACTTCCAAAGTCGGTTTACGTTTCTGCTGAATCAGATGATGTACTTGCATGTGTGTCACAAACCAAAGATCAAGGTCAATTCAATTCAATTCAATATCAAAGGTCAAACTTCATATTTCACCCCAAATCTAAAGAATTCTAGCTCAGTGCTATGCTGGTGACTTTTATCTTATGAGACCACGTGAAGGTATCTGAAGAGCTTTTGAGACTGGATCCCGGACGGACTGGAATAAAACTAACACACTAATATTGGTCGCACTGTGGAAAAAGCATGGCTGCTCATATATATTTACATGGCATATTTATAAGCGTACAGGTGGCAAACAGCCAACAATGTCGCAGTGCAGCCTCGATGCTTGCCACTGTTGCGGATTTATTTGTTGGTACACAGGCACCGACCAGTTGCAGTATTATCTTTTTTCTGTTTTAATACCATACCCCATACGTATGGGTTTTCCCCAGGCATTTAACCCTTCGCTTGCTGAATTTTAAAATACATTTCTCCTTCTTTACCCATGCCCTGTTGTATAATTACATATATCTGCACTGTGTACAAGTATTTCGCTGTGTAATCACTGATGTGGAGTGCACTGGTTGCACAATCAACTTGTAAATAGTGCAGACCCTGATGAGACAGCTCCTGCAGGAGCTGTCTCATCTGAGTGTTCACTATTTACAGGTAGGTATATTGACGCGAATAGCAAGCGAATGGTTAAGGCATGTCGCATGCAACATGCCTTTATGTCAAAATACCTCTTGCAATATGCCTTAATTTTCAAAGGACTTCTATAAGTTAGTTTAAATGCCCAAATTCATAACTACTATAGAATTATGTGCTGTTTATTATCAGATGTGTATGAAAACCATTTCAGTTTGATAAAATAATGCCTATTTATGGGTAAATAGTTGTGTTTGTTATATTGAAACCAGATTTACGCATCAGATGCAACATGCCTTCATAAATTTCTGGGGAAGACCCTGTTAAATAAGACGGTGACGGTATATAGATATAAAATATAAGTAGAAAATGTCGAATATTATGATGATTAGTATTATAATGATGTTAATTGCGTGAACAGGATGGCCATCGCAGTACGTATAACGTCCCCGGTTCAGCCATTATTATCATGACTATCAGCTTACTATGTTTTAACATCTTGGAAATTAGTTTCAATCTTAAATAGTCACGTATTGCATGTATTAGAGACCAATATATATCGTCATTTCGTTATTACCATCATCGCCATCATTACCAAACATCATCGTCATCATCATCGTCATCATCATCATCATCGTCATTGTCGCTGGCATTATTATTACCATCACTATATCACCACCAACAACAACAACATCATCATTATCATTATCGTCATCATCATTATAATTGTATTAGTCCCCCACCGGTTACCGGTTGGGGGATTATAGGTTTGCTCGATTCCGTCTGTCCGTCCGTCTATCACGCTTCTTATCCGGGGCATATCTCCTACAAGGGTCCGTCCATCCGTCTGTCCGTTCGTCTGTCCTGTCACACTCGTGTACGCTCCATATCTCTCACACATATGGAAGGATTTAAAAATGCTTTGGCACAAATGTTTGACTCAACAAGACGATGTGCAGAGCGTTTGATTCAGGCACGTGGGTCAAAGGCCAAGGTCACAACTCAAGGTCAAATGTTTTAGCCACACCCTTCGTGTCCGCTCCATATCTCTTCAACCCTTGGAATGATTTCAAAATGCTGGGGCACAAATGTTCTCCGTAACAAGGCGATGTGCAGACAGCAGAATTTAGGCACATTCTTCAAAGGTCAAGGTGACAATTCAAGGTCATAGTCACAATTCAAGGTCAATTATTCACACTTTCTTGTCTGGACGATAACTTCTACATGACTAATGTAATTTGATTGAAACGTCATACACTGACAGAGCATGGTGGGAGGAAGTGTCATGTATAAGGGCCATAACTCTGGCTGCAATAACTTATTGCCCTTATTAACAATAAGTTGTTGCCCTTTGTTACATTTTCTTGTCCAACCAATAACTCTTGCTCTACTGATGCTATTGGAATGACGTTTATTTATGGAAAGAGCATGATGGAAGGAAGTGTTACAAGTATCGAAACTCTTGCTTCAATAATATTGGAGTTATTGCCTCCCATTTTCTGCAGAGTTATGGGACTTTTAAATTTTTACATGGAAATTTTGTCTGCAGGGTTTCTCCAAAACCTTTAATTGGATATTCATTAAATTTCATAGGATTTATTAGAATCATGCCTAGTTGTGCATATCTTATTCATGTTCCGGTATGATGATTTTCTGCAGAATCATTGGATTTTGAAATTTTTACAAGGAAATTTTGTCCGCGGGGTTTCCCCAAAATTATTTTATCGGATTTTCATGAAACTTTATAGGATTGATCAGCATCATGCCTACTTGTGCATAGTTTATTCCTTTACCGGTTAGATGGTTTTCTACAGAGTTATGGGTCTTTGGGGAATTTTGTCCTCGTGCTGGAGGAGGCGTCAGTTTTTGTATAAAAACAATTCTAGTTTTTGAGTTGTTCCCGTTTTTCATATTTTTTGTCCGGACAATAACTCTTTATCTACTGGCTCAATTGATTTGAAACTTCATATGTGGAACAAACATGATGAGCGGAAGTGTCATTTACAAGGGCCATAACTCTAGCATCAATATTTTTGGAGTTATTCCTCTTTTTCATATTCTCTTGTTCGGACAATAACTCTTTATCTACTGGTTCAATTGATTTGAAACTTCATATATGTAAAAGCATGATAAGAGAAAGTGTCATGCACAAGGGTCGCAATTCTAGCATCAATATTTTAGAGTTATTCCCCTTTTTCATATTTTCTTGTCCGGACAATAACTTTTTATCTACTTGTTCAATTGATTTGAAACTTCATATATGGAACAAGCATGATAAGAGGATGTGTCATTTACAATGGCTATAACTCTAGCATCAATAGTTTTGGAGTTAAAATCCTTTTTCAAATTTTCTTGTCCAGACAATAACTCTTTATCTACTGGTTCAATTGATTTGAAACTTCATACATGTATATGGAACAAGCATGATGAGAGGAAGGGTCGTGTACAAGGGCCACAACTCTAACGTCAACATTTTTGGAGTTATTCCCTTTTTTATATTTTCTTGTCCGGACAGTAACTTTTTATCTACTGGTTCATTTGAGTTATTCCTTTTTTTCATATTGTTTTTCTTGTGATTTTTACAAATACCATTCAGGTTGGTCATGTATATACGATGATCAACTATACCATGGGTGGGTGGGTCAGAAGAGGTTTTTTTTAATCCGGTGGGGGACTCGTGTATTCCATAGCAATACAACATTAACTTGTTCTCTAAGACTTTATATTCGACATTTTATTGCATTGTTTAAACTATTTGAAGAAAAAAAACTACCCAAAAAAATCCTGTCAAATTAAACCTTTAATCAGTAGGATTTAGAAAAAAATATTTCCCATACTTTCTACAAAATTAAACTACATGTAATTTTATTTATAAATTCAGTACACTTGGGCAGCTATATCAAATAGTAGCATGTATTTGGATTATACATGTTGGTATTTTTTGCATATTCAGCTGCATTACTCAGTATTTTTTCTATGTACCTATCAAATTACATCTCAGACAGTAAAACATACACTATATACTCATATTGGAAAAATAATTTGAAAAATAATTACTTTATTTCATTACACTTTATCAAAGTCATACTGTGTCCATTTTTTGTCATATAAATCAATTGACATTAAACGTTGTACACATATTCATATTATTAAAATAATGCTTATATCCCCTCTTATGTTCCAACAATTTATATTCAGCTAAGTATGAACGGTATCTGAATATAATAATATACTTTCAAAACCACCGAGTATTTAACCCTTTCCCTCATATAAACGCATTTTCACGCATTTGCAAGGAGAATAGACCCAGATCAGACGGAGCATGAGGCTATGTATATAGGAGCCGTCTGATCTGGGTCTGCTCTGTTTGCTAATTGAATTTGATATACCTGTTTCTTTACTTTCTAAAATGGCAACATTGTTCCATCTTCCATATTTCATTATAACTATTTTGTCCATAACAATTCAGCAGGTATTGAAATTTGGAATAAACATAAAATAGGGAAAGGGTTAAGAGATGGAAATCTTTCTCGATAGAGAATGTCTAGATATACTGTATCTTCTTCTTCTTCTGATATAAGGGTAGTGGTACTCGTGGAACGTATTTTACCCTGTGTTTAAAACTGTGATGCCCGGTTAAACAGCTGTCTATTTACAACTGAATTATGTACAATGGTAGGGTGTCTAGTGATGCGTGTGTTGGAGGGCCCTGGCCTCTGTCCTGAAGCTCTCCAGCGCGAGGCAGTTGGTAGTTCTGGCCAGTGGCAGGTTCCAGTCCTTGATCGTTCTAGGGAAGAAGCTGTTCTTGTAGACAGATGTATTGGCCGGTATTTGGTAGAAGCGGTTTGCACATCTTGTTCTGGAATCACTCTGTCTGAGCGGGTTGTTAGGAACCTCAACAATGTTGTTGTTGATCTTGAAGAGCATCACTAGTCTTGATATGTAACGGCAGTGTTGCAGGGAATCCCAGTCTATGTTGTTTACCATCTTCTGTTCTGTCTGTATAACGGTTGTTAACAAACCTGGCTGCTTTCCGCTGGACCTGTTCCAGGGTGTGGGCATCAGTTGTGCTTGTGGGGTCCCATACACTGCTTGTATGCTCTAGGCTTGGTCTGACTATGGTAGTGTATGCAGCTGCATTGACTGTTGATGGGCACTCTCCAAGGTTCCTCCTTATAAAGCCCAGTTTTCGGCTACCTTTTTCTGCGGTACTGTTGACATGGCTCTTCCATTGTAGGTCGTCAATTGTGACTCCGAGATGTTTGCTGTTTTCTACAGAGCTTAGTGTCTCGCAATGGAGAGTATATCTGGTCTTAATCCTATGACGGCTGCTACCCTTGATTCTGAGTACAGTGCATGTTGCTGGATGAAAAACCATCTGCAAATCTCTTTTCCACTTTCCAAGGGCCTCTAGGTCTTTGTGTAGCATAGTGGCATCCTGTAACGTCTTAATGTAAAGAGTCGGGTGCCTGAGTGAGAGACGCAATCAGGGAGGTCATTGATATAGGTGAGGAAAAACAGCAGCCCAAGAACAGCACCTTGCAGCACGCTTGAAATGGCATCTGCTGTGCTGGACTTCACTCCTTCTAGAAGGACCTGTTGTTTGCGGTCAGAATAGGAAGACTCGATCCATTTCAGTGTTGTTCCTCTCACTCCGTAGAAACTCAGTTTATGACATAGTCGTTGATAGGACACCTTGCCAAATGCTTTCACAAAGTCAAGCAGTATGATATCTACGTGTCCCTTTCCCTGCAGTTTACTGACGATGGTCTGTATGGTCCATAGAAGTTGAGATTCACACGACCGTCTGGTCCGAAATCCATGTTGTGCTTCGGTGAGAATTGGTGCTTGTCGTAAAATCTCATCAGGGAGCTACATACGTGCACTATTTGCTCAAGGACCTTGCACACCACTGACGTAAGGGATACCGGGCGGTAGTTAGATGGAAGGTGTCTCTCGCCTTTCTTGAAAACTTGGACTATGTTGGCGTCTCTCTAATATTTTTGGAACTATACCCAGATCAAGGGATGATTGGTATATCCTGGACAATACTGGCGCAAGTTCGTCGGCAGATGTTTTAAGAATGACTGTATGCAGTCAGGTCCGGTTGCTTTGTACGGGTTTAAATTTTTCAACCGTTTAGGACTCCGTTGGGATAAATAGTGATGTTGCCCATGGCTGGATACGGATTAGGACTCTTATTGGGGAGTTAGTTGTGTCTTCTTTAGTAAAAACTGATTTGAATTGATCATTCAGGATTCCTGCCTTGGTTTTCGCTTCACTGTGAATAAATCCTTCCTTGTTCTTTAATGGAGCGACGCCGGTCGATTCTTGCTTTTTTATCTTTATGTAGGCCCAGAACTTCTTAGGTTTATCTTTGTAGTGTTGTGATATGTTTGATATGTACTGTCTGTGAGCATGGCGCATCTCGCGCTGAGATTGTGTCTGCAACTTGGTGTACCGGTTCCAGTCTGCTTGGTGATTGGTGCGTCGTGCCTTTTGTAGGCCCTGTACTTACGCTTAGACTGCCTTCGGAGATGGCTGTTTACCCATGGGTGAGTGTGCCTGGCTAGAGTTCTCCGAGTGGGGGCAAAGTCTGAACAACTTTATCACTGGCTGATTTGAAATCTTCCCACATGTCATCGATTGTTGCAAAAGTACGATTAAAGAAAAGGCTACTGTATCGTACCAGAGCTGCTTTGATGCCTTCTGTGTTGGCTTTCTGTCATACGTGTAGTTAGATTGTCCTTCTCTTGGGTCTCGCTCGGGCCGGTTGAGTTGCTAAATCAAACAGCACAATGGCATGGTCACTTTTTCCTTTCCTTGTTTCAAGTCACGTAGAACCAGGTTCTGGGGCAATTCTGTTCCGCAAAATTGGGAAACATATTAGCATCTAGTGCTTTTTTTTAAAAAAAATAAATTAATAAAAATAAACAACCTTATATAGTAAAAGCTTAATCAACCCTTTACTACATGAATATTCCTGAAAGAAATAATTATGTCATGGAAATAATTTAGGTTCATATTTATAATGGCATATGAACAGAGCTAATTTTGGCCATGCCAGACACTGTACAGTCATATCTATATAAGTAAAACCCCTCTAATGCGACCACCTAAAAGAGGTATAATTCTGTGAGCATGCTAGATGCAGGTGGTAGCTTAACCCTTCGCTTGCTAATCGCGTCAATATACCTACCTGTAAATAGTGAAGACCCAGATGAGACAGCTCCTGCAGGAGCTGTCTCATCAGGGTCTGCACTATTTACAAGTTGATTGTGCTACCAGTGCACTCCACATCAGTGAATTGCACAGCGAAATACTTGTACACAGTGAATATATATGTAATTATACAACAGGGCATGGGTAAAGAAGGAGAAATGTGTTTTAAAATTCAGCAAGCGAAGGGTTAATGCACGACAAAAGTAATGCAGAAAGCTCCTAGATGAGCTTTCTGCATTATTTTGCCCTGCATTAATCAACCACCTGCTTATAACGAACGCCATGTTTATTCATTAAGTGGTCGCATTAGAGGGGTTCTACTGTAATTTCATAAGCTAACAGAGCAGATCCTAACCAGAACTCCTACAGAAGCCGGCTGGTCTGGTATGTGTGTTTGATGAAACCCCCACCCCCACATACACACACCTCCCCTCCCGGCTTCAGAGAAAGTTACAATAACATTTCTTGTGCGCGTTTTCAAATTGCGAACTATCCTAAGGGCGAATACTTGCAGATGGCACCACTGTTATGTTTACTTCCGGTTCGTAGTAGAGACTTCAAGAAGTTAGGCATTGGTCCCAACAGAAGGAAATTCACAATATCAAAGGAACTTGAAGGTAATAAAAGACGTTCTTTATATGCTGTTCAAGATTTTCTGCGTTTTATAAATGATAATGCAAAATCTGAAGTGGGTTCGTTTGTAAAAATAGCCCGAGAATCGTATGTTGCATTTGATGTTTGGTGAGTTACCTCCCTTTAAATATATATCCTTCTCTTTTTCTTTTTTTTGTATCGCATTAGGTCAACACGGGGGACTGAACATCTTATTCTCTTAAGAGGGTGCTATTAACCACCGGATCACAGTATTACAGATCTAATGAAAAAAGTACAAAGACATCAAAGACCGCGCAAATTTTGAAGAATTTCTAAGATCGATTAAAAAAAAACTACAAGTTCTCTACAAATATTTTAATTCCTTGTTTCGGACCATAATCAACATACATGTACTTTTTCTGCAGTCATACTTATTAGAAATACTTATTCTTCTGCATTAACTTCAGAACTGCAAACAATTCAAATGATTATAACTAATTGCCAAAGTTTTCTGTGAAAAATCACTGGCTACATCCATCTAAATTCTTCATCTTTCATTTCTTTGCAAACAGAGAAGACTCGGATAAGACAGCTCCTATAATAGGGATCATCTGGTCAGGGTCTGCTTAGTTTGCTAATGATATAATATGGAAAATTTCAAATGATTTTTCTGTTTCTTCCATAGCCACATACATTCCAGCATTTATAATCTTATATATGCGTGTGCCTTTAATCGTAAATATGCCTTTCTATCCCTTTGCAAACAGAGTAGATCCAGATCAGATGGCTCCTATAGGGTCTGCTCTATTTACTTTGATATACATTGTTCGCAAATGACCACTTCAAACCAGTTCTGTTCCAGTATGGCCGGTTCAAATTCGTCAAGAAATAAAGAAATGAAAGTTAAAAAAGTGCCAAACTCCTCTGTTTTGAATCTGATCTGTACAACGAATTCTTATTGAGAACACTAATATAATATATTATATATATATACATTATTCTGCATTTTCTGCCATGGCTAAACATTCCTGTGTCCATGTACTATTCTAACTAATTCATTAATCTCAGTTACTGTTCATGAAATCATTATTTCTTACATTCATGAATATTCATGGAGGAAAGGGTTAAATATTATAAAATTAATTTAATTCATAGTCATGGTATTATAATTATATTCATGGATTATGGAATAAAGGGTTAAAGTCCCGTAATGTTTAAGCATCACTTTTCCATGTAAAAAAAATGAAAATATTGATTTTTTTGTCCAATTATACTTTAAGACCAGGCATCCACTAGGGTGCCGAATGTGGATATCCCAGATTCGGGATATTCTGGAACCCTTCCGTGTCTTTCCTGAATGCTTCTGGAACCTCCCTGGGCACTTCTGGGACTGATCAGGATCGAAAAATATTCAGCATCCAAGTTTTAAAAAATTCAAAATTTGGATGCCGCTTGTGTTAATTGAGAGGGCTTCGGGACCTTAGGCAAGCTTTCAGGAACCCTTTGCAGTGGCTTTGGAGTTGTTTTAGACCCGTGCTTTCTGCAGGGCTTCAGATCTCCTATCCATTTTGAGTCATTCTAGAATGAAGCCGAATCGATGTGAAAGGCTTCTGGAAGACACAGAGGGGTTCCTGAATCCACACAGAAGACATGTCAAATGTATTATAAATGATTCAGAATCGTCTCAGAAGACGCTGATATAAGCGAGAGCAGTCATCAGTTTGCCGAAAGCATTTGAGAGAAGAGACATTTTTTCACTCCAAAACACTTAAATGTGAGGAAAACTCTCAGATTAGCACCCCTTGGCATATTCTGCAACTTTTCCGCATCATTTCTATGACCTTTTCGCACAATTGGAAACCGTTTGGGAGGTGATTCTCAAGGTTTCGGCATGCTTCTGCTTCGCTTCGGCATCTGTTTAGGAAAGCTCCGTAAGCAACTCCCCGAATACATGCAGATGGCACGCCGAATGACCCCGAATATGAGGCTGATTCTGAATGGTTCCTGAAACGAGCAAAATTTATTCTGCAACCCTTCATCAAGGCTTCGGCGCTGTAGTGGACGCTGGGCATAAGACACTAGCAAACAAGTCACGATGCTAAAACTCATTTTAATTGCTGTAATGTAAAGTTAAGGGGAATAACTGCATAAGTACAACTGAAGCAGGGTAAAGTGCCATGAACAACCAAACTCTGTTAATTAAACCCTTTACTCCATAAATACCATTTGCTTTGACAGAGCAGACCCATATCAGACGGCTCCTGTAGCACCATAGCGTGCATATATGTCAGTGAATCACATGACCATCGATTTTAACTTATAAAGAAATTCTGTGCTATTTATCAATTAGTGAAACAACAAAAGAGAAACTTGAACTAAAAAATGCAAGCAACTGGTTTCGTTATTCCCCATGCTTCATGGTTTAAGTGGACAATGTTTCTTGACTGGGGTCACTATCTCTTACATTCTTGTTTATTCTTCTCTTACCGATCTATCATCAGCCTTGAATGCGACTCCAATGTATCATATGCGACTTGTGAATCACCATTTTTAGCTCCACGTTTTCGAAAAGTGGAGCTATTGTTATGACCCTCTCGTCGGCGTTGGCTTTGGTTAACCTTTTTGTTAAGGTCCATTTCTCAGAAACCATCAGGGATATTTGGTTAAAATTTGGTATGCATGTTAACTACCAGAAAGGGAACCAATTTCACAAGGGCAGGTAACCCTAAAATTAATTTTACCATAGTTATGCCTCTTTATCATTGTTGGTTAAGTTTTATGTTAAGGTCCATGTCTCAGAAATTGTCCAAGATATTTTGTTCAAATCTGGTATGCATATTAAGTTTATTAAGTTATAACTATTACAAGGGGAACCCATTTCATAAGGGCAGGTAACTCTAAAATTAATTTTGCTATAGTTCTCTCCCCTTTCCGACTTAGACTTCCACTACACTATCCAGCACTAAATAAGATAGAGCGCACTGTCTGCGGACAGCTCTTGTTGATTACTTTTTTACCCTTTCCTTCATATAAACGCATTTTTATGCATTTGCAAACAGAGTAAACCCAGATCAGACAGCTTCTATAGGAGCCATCTGATCAGGATCTACGCTGTTTGTTTTTGACATTATATAGATATGATGAATCATTCTACAGTTTTCTGTTAACTCTTTCCTTCATATAAACATACTTTCATGCATTTGCAAACAGAGTAGACCCAAAACAGATGGCTCCTATAGGCTCTGCTTGCTAATGGAATTTGATAGATCTGTATCTTTACTTTCTAACATGGCATGAACGTTCCACCGTCCATATTTCATTATAACTATTTTGTCCATGAATGTTTAGTAGGTATTAAAATGTGGAATAAATATGCAACAGGGAAAGGGTTAAGACTGATATTGGCTAAGCCTATATTATAATTGCAAGTTGATGAAATTTACAAAATGGCTAAGAGAAAATTTTGTTTGGGCCCTGACTTATTAAAAGAGGTTCATTGAAGCAGTAAGGCTACAGCAGTTCATTGGAGCTTGGTTTCGTTAATTTCTTTTCAATTTTTGTTCAATATGATACATCAATGCATGATAATCAGTAGGGATGAGACGGTACATTGCAATATTTATCTGCGCAATAAAATATTGAATAGACTCAGATCAGACCAGATCCATAGATATGTCTTTTAACCCTTTGCTTGCTGTATTTTAAAATACATTTCTCCTTCTTTACCCATGCCCTGTTGTATAATTACATATATATTCACTGTGTACAAGCATTTCGCTGTGCAATCACTGCTGTGGAGTGCATTGGTTGCACAATCAACTGGTAAATAGTGCAGACCCTGATGAGACAGCTCCTGCAGGAGCTGTCTCATCTGGGTCTTCACTATTTACAGGTAGGTATATTGACGCGAATAGCAAGCGAAGGGTTAAAGCCTTAGCAAACAGAGTGGACCCACAGCAGATGGCTTCTGTAGAAGCCTTCTTATCAGAGTCTGTTCTGTTTGCTTATAAAAATAATAAAATCTGATTGTACAATTTCTGCCATGGCTAAAACTTCCTGTATACATGTACCAGTATAGTTAATTAGCATTCATACACTGTAACAGTCATTATCTCTTGCATGCATATTCATGGAGTAGAATGTTAAAATTCTTGCCCTTGTTTCTAGAACTCCTTAACTCTTTGCACGCAAGGTAATTTTTCGTCTGCAACAATTGTTGTCTGCTTCAATTCTTTAGGTAAACTTTCTCTCATTTTTTTTGCAAAAATATGGTCAAGATGACACAGTTTGGATCCTGATGAGATGCCGCATTATGCGGCATCTCATCTGGATCCAAACTGTATGCATAGGTATTCACAGTTTCGCCGCTAGCGTGCAAAGAGTTAAGTTTAACCCTTATAATGAGGAACCAAGATAAATAGCCTTTGCAAAGATTGTAGACCCAGACCAGAAAGCTCCTGATACAGTCCTCGGGTCAGGTTCTGCACCATTTTCCATATTTTACAGTGTTTGTTTTTTTAAAATTACACCTCCAGAAGCAGCATGAGACAGTCTGTCAAATCTGGAAGGTTCCATTTGAAAATTCAGCGTTGTAAAGGTTAATGGCTGATTGGATTTCACAGAAACTTTTGAGAATTGATTAGCACCAAGCTTAGGTGTGCTTGTCATCCAAATTGTGCAGTCCAATTAATTTTAGCAGAGTTATGTCCCCCGTAAAGTTTTGTTTTTGTCTAGGCTTCTCTTTTTAAATGACTGATCAGATTTCACTGAATTTTTCAGTAATGATCAGCACTAAGACTGCTCATGCATGAAATAAGTTAACTCTACAAGTTTCCCAAAGAATCCTGTGTAATATTATTATACTAATATATGGCATTATAAAATTTCAGTTTATGAATATTCATTATTTCTTACATGAAGAGACTGGTCTGGATGTACATGTACATTGATTGCAAACCTATGCCCCATATTTGGCCTTGCCCAAACTCAAATAAGCCCAACATATCGGAATTTAATCGTGATTTTTAATCGATGATCAGTCGCAAACATGCTGATGAACTAGAATTCTTTTTGTGTCTGATTCCCAACACAAGTACACAGAGTTACATATCAGAGAGTTTTAACCCTTTTACTCCATAAATATGCCTTTCTACACCTTTGCAAACAGAGTAGACCCAGATAAGATGATTCCCATAGGAGCTGTCTGATCTGGGTCTGCTCTTTTTGCTTGTGGTATAATATAGATATATGATTCTGTCCATGGCCAAAACTTCCTATGTTCATGTGCCATTATAGAAATTAATCTAATGTAATATTTAATATTCATGAATCAGTTATTTCTTACATGAATATTCATGGAGTAAAGGGTTGATTGTAGCTAAGCAAGTAAATTTGTGATGTGATATAGCCTGACATACTGACATCAGTTTGATACAATTACCACAGTAGCTATAGCATTACAGATTTGTCCCTTTGGGTTTTACCTGGTAAATCAATATTTTTTTTAAACTGTTGCCTATCTCACCATATGGCAAGTGTTGAGTTATGCTCAGCATGGGGGAGACAATACTTTTTTTTTAACAGGCCTCTAATTTAATATTCATCATTTTCATGATGTCATTATTTCCATCATGAATATTCATCATGATTTTATTGTTTACTCCATAGATACACCTTTTAATGTTTATGTAAACAGCGTAGACCTAAATAACAGCCTGTCCCTGTATGACCCGTCTGATCGGAGTCTGCTCTGTTTGCTTATGGAATTTATATACGGTAGATATGATTCCACAGTTTCTACCATCTAAAATTTAGCTGACAAATATTCATGATGTCATTATTTCTCACATAACTATTCATGAGATAAAGGATTAAAAGTTTGAAGTCTGTCTGATATTGTCACCTCAGTTTTATACAATTTATCAGCATGTGGAAGTCAAGGATGCTTAGCTGATGTTTATCAAATTGATCTACATACGTAGGATCTGTTAGCAAAATAGGACAAGTATAAAACTAGGTCTGATTTGTTACATGCTTATAGAAACACTTGAGTGTTTTTAACCCTTTGAAAGAGGGGGACAAATTAGCTGTCATATGCAAACAGTGTAGACCCAGATCAGAGTGCTCCTAGAGGAGTCCTCTGATCAAGGCCAGCACTGTTTGCCATCCACTGTCCTGTCACAAGTAATATCCTCTCATACTGAGTGGACTATACTGAATATTGATGTTCCATTCCCCTTTGAAAATTCAGCATTTAAGGAGTAATAAGATACATGTATATACACATATGCAGTATTTTCCCTGTATATGGGCCATGTGCCATATTGCACATAAAAGTGCACTGTAACATACATGTAGGTTTTATTGGCCATGGGTCATTGTCATATTGATTTGAAATTTCTTGAAACCGTATTATAGGAAAATGTCACAGAAGTCCAAAATACCACATCAATGTTTGTAATGTAAAACTTTCTCTTAGGGTCATGTGAGACAAACTTTTTTCTCGATCACGGATTTCCTCTTTTCAAGATGTATGGGGAGCTGCTAAATTGAACCAGGTGTCAAGAAGTTACTACAAAGCATTTCATTTGGATCAAAACTGTAAGTGGTACCATGAATTGACTGCAAGAAATACCATCATTATTACTCTAATTACGGTACCGTAAATATTCCAACATCCAATTCTGCATTTTTCCAACAGTTTGTAAAGCTGAATAATTCAATTATAACTTAAACCCATTCCCTCATATTGAAGTCTTTTAATGCCCCTGTAGAAATCACTATTTGTTTTGAAACTATTGTGATAAATCTATAGAGCATTGACTTCATTGGAGCACAGGGGACAAAAATTCACTCGTCCGCTCGTCCCGTATGTAAATTTCTCCTAAATAGAGCATTTGCTACTGTAGGAGCAAATGCTCTATAATTTTATCACAATGGTTTCAACACTACACAATGCTAAAAAGTTCCTCTAGTAAATGGTCCTTTTAGGTAGAATTATTCAATGAGGTAGGATCTTAAAATAGCCTATGAGGTAATGGGTTAAATATAGTATATTTAGGGAAATAAATGCAGCTGTTTATCAAGTGGAATCTACTATAGAACCTGTCTATAACGACGAGCGGACCTTATAGTAAGCATTCTTGAGATCCATAAGATCAGGTGACTCCAGGAATATGAAGGAAAGGGATAATATAGATAGATTCTAGTTTCTGCTTGGCCAAATGTCATCGTTATGTTCATATGCTGTTATAAAAAATAATCTTTTTGATATTCATAATGTCATTATTTCTTGCATGAATATGCAACCGGGAGAAGATTAACCAATTCCCTGTTCAATATTTATGTATAATTTTATCAGCTGCATTTCCATAACAACATGTACGCATGATTGTGTTTGGTTTTGGTAGAAGGTCAGATATATTATAACTTCATCACCCATTCCTTCATATAAACTTGCTTTCACACATGTGCAAACAGAGTAGACCCAGATCAGAATTGTCTCCTATAGGAGGAGTCTGATCATAGTCCACTCTGTTTGCTAATGGAATTTGGAAGACCAGTGTTTATTTCCTTTTAAAATGGCTACAATGTTCCAGATTCCATATTTCATTATACATGTAATTATTTCGTCCATTATTCTGTCATATTCAGTAGGTATTGAAATTTGGAATAAACAGAGACTGGGGAAAGGGATTGATAAGTAACAGATCAGCCACTGTCAGACAGCTTCTTATTAGAGTTGTCTGATCTGAAAATTCAAGGCCGGAAAATAGAGTTCTTTAACCCTTTCCTCCATAGGCTATTTTTAGACCCAACCTCTTTTGAATGTCAATCTACCCAAAAGGAGCATTTACTTTAGAATTTTAGAATTTTGTAGTTCGAAACCATTGTGATAAATAGAGCATTTGCTCCTATAGGAGCAAATGCTCTTTTTATCACAATGGTTTCAAGAAGTGGTTATTACAGAGGAATAGAAAGATGTATTTATGGAGGAAAGGGTTTAACAGTAATCAACTGCTAGTTCCTGTCAGATTTTCTCATACTTGAATTTATGGCCATTACAAAAATTAAAGAGCGAAACGTTAATACACGTAATCACGTATTACATGTAGTATTATACATTATAGTTTCATGATAAGAAGTGCCTGGTAAAAGTAATGTGTAAGCATGCATACCGGTAGGTGTTTTGTGACAGTAATTTATTAAGTAATAATTCAACTCATCAAACTCCAACATCTGCCTTCAATGTAGGATGAAAGTAATGCAAAAAGCTCCAAGAGCTCCCTGTATTACTTTCATCCTGCATTAAGCTACCACCTATCATAAAACCCTAGCATCATGCTAATATCTAACCCATTTCTTCATTACATTGAAGTTCATATAATGCCTTTTCACTCATAGATCTGCAAACAGAGAAGACCCAGATCAGATGGTTCCTATGGGAGCCATCTGATCAGGGTATGTTCTGTATGCTTATGAAATAATATAGATCAGACTCTATATTTTCTACCAATACCAAAAATTCATATATTGTGTACATATGCTAATATATAATACATGTATGTAAATACATGTATTTAGCTAATTAATATTTATGATGTCATTATTAGGGCCCTGCATTGAAAATGCAGGAGCCCTATAGGAATCACATTTTCTGTCCGTCCGTCAGTCTGTCCATCCGTCCGTTATCACTTTTGATGTGATGCGATAACTTAAACAGTACAACATATTTGGTTCATATTAAGGCCATATGCTTAAGTATCATCAGAGGAAAATGCCAATAGTTTTTGGGTTGGATCAGATCATTATGTGTAGAGTTATCTGCCCTTGATTCATCCAAAATGCCGTCAACTATTTTGATGTTACGCCATTAAACTCAAACAGTACTTCACGTATATACATTTGTTTCATATAAAGGGCGTATGCTTAGTATTATGAGAGGAAGACTCCTATAGTTTTTGGATTGAATCAGATCACCATGTCCAGAGTTACCTGCATCAAAAATGCAACATTCAACAATTTTGACTTTCTAGCAACCTCATTTGTCCATCAATCCTAACCATACTTTGAAAGAATGTGTACCAGTGTACAACCTTGATCAAGTTAAAAAACTGGCCAAATAAGAATAGACTGTGGAGAGTTATTGCCCCTGATTTATTTATATTACACTTTTGATGTGATGTGATAACTCAAACAGTACTTCACATATTTGGTTCATATTAAGGCCATATGCTTAGTATTATCAGAGGAAGATGCCTATAGGTTTTGGGTTGAGTCAGATCTCTATGTCAAGAGTTATCTGCACTTGATTCATCCAAAATGCCATAAACTTTTGTCAACACTTTTGATGTGACGTGATAACTCAAATAGTTATTCCCAGATTTGGTTCATATTAAGGGCATATGCTTGGTATTATGAGAGGAAGACACCTTTAGTTTTGGGGTGGAATTAAATCACCATGTCTAGAGTTACCTGCCCTTGATTTATCAAAAATGCCATATTCAATGAAAGATCGGCAGGGCCCTCTCTGACGGAGTCAGTTTTCTAGTTTGTTTACCAAATACTGAACAGCCTCAGCCGGAAACAGTTAACCCATACCCTCATATTGACGACTTTTGACAACTCTGTAAAAGTCATTTGCTCTATAAAAAAAAATTCACAATGGTTTCATATGCGGTTATTTATCACAATGGTTTCAAACTACAAAATTCTAAAATTTTCCTTTTCTCTAGTTCATGCTCCTTTTCGGTAGATTTATTCAAAGAGGTTTATCTAAAAATAGCCTATGAGGGAATGGGTTAATCATTTTCAAGGCGGCTGTAGACAGGTTTTGCTGTATGTACATGTACAATGATCCTCAAATGTCTAACTGTATATACAGTAAAACCCCGCTAATACGACCACCAAAAAGGGGCATAATTCTAGGTGGCAGAGGCAGGTGGTAGCTTAATGCAGGACGAAAGTTATGCAGAAAGCTCATAGGAGCTTTCTGCATAACTTTCGTCCTGCATTAAGCAACCACCTGCTTCAAACGACATCAGTGGCTGTTTATTAAGTGGTCGCATTAGCGGGGTTTCACTGTACATGTAGAGAAATTTTTCCTATGATGTTGCAGAGAACAAAATATGGGGACATAAAATTTATGCTGATTGTAAGGCAAGGAAAAGCTTTTTGGTTTATAGGCATATTAGCCATAGTCATTATTCTGGGAAGAGTTACTGAGAAAATTACTGGTGCGTCAGAGAAGTTTATTTCTATTTTCAAAAGCAAATATATATATATCAATCTGTCAGTGGGAAATACTGTCACTTGTGTGAAGAAAATTCCTGTGTTGTTAAACAAGCTTCTGCTGCCTACGTACTGTGCACCCTTTGAATGTGGGAAAGGATCTAGCTGGCATTTGCAGACAGTGTAGACCCAGATCAGAGGTTGTCTGTAAAAACCTTATGATCTGGGTCTACAGTGTATCTCATTCAAAATCATCATCATCATCATCATCATCATCATCGGTATTCTAAATTTAATGCTTTACATGGTCTGAAGTCTGTCATCAGCCCAATAAAGCTTTTAAATTTATGCCTGAATTTTTTATTGCAAACGGTAGACCCAGATCAGACAGCTCCTTTACAACCCATCTGATCAGGGTTTGCTTATAGAATGATATAGACCTGATTCTATACTACAATTTCTGCCTTGCCAAAAATTGCAGAATTTACTGTTTTTATTATTTGCATAAAAATTCTGATGATTAATATTCATGATGTCATTATTTCTTTCATGAATATTCATTTAGTAAAGAGTTAAATAATGGTGGACTAGTTGTTGAACTTTCAAAATTTGGACATTCAATGAAATGATGGTGAATTACATAAAAAATTAACTGTTGGAGGAGCCTCAAAATAGACTGTCTGCTGTCTTGAATAAATGCTTGAATAAACACTGAAGAATAAATAAGACATGTAAATTAAAACATTTTTAGTCACCCACCAGTCACGATATCTTCTCATGAACCACATAGGGTAAGGGTTTCCAAATTTCTTCTGTGGGTGCATCTTTTGAAAGCGGAGTGTCACATACTTGACTTAGGTGTTACTGTGACCGTGACATTAGCCATGGCCTTAATTTTAGTGAAAAATTGCCTAAACTTTGTCTAGATGATAATTATATCCTCTACCTCTTGTTTTAGGATTTCCATATTTATTGCAAGAATGTATCTTGGGAAGGGAAAGTATCACATACCGGTACTATTTTGGTGTCTCTGTGCGCTTGACTTTGGCTATAACCTCAGTTTTATCCTCAAGTCCTTGAGTTAGGATTTCGAAATTTATTGTGTGAGTGCATCTTGGGAAAGGGAAGTGTCGCATAGTACTTTGGTGTCTCTGAGACGTTGACCTTGATTGTGACCTCAGTTTTAGTATTTAAGAAATGAATGACGTGCTTCCGGTGTTCATGAGGTTATGCAACGCATAGCTTTATGAGCAAAGTTAGTGAAGCCCGAAGGGCTTCACGTGAATCTTTGCTCGTAAAGCAGTGCGTTGCATAACCCATGAACACCGGGAGCACGTCATTTATTTCTTATATTTATATTCCATTGTATTTCTTATATTTAAGAAATGAATGACAGCTTCCGGTGTTCATGAGGTTATGCAACTATCTTTTTAGAATAAGGTTATATAAGGACGTTGCAGGGCGAATGTAAATATATGTTAGTGGTTTTTTTAGCATTTACAAAAATAAATGCTAACACAATCATGTACACACTAACCAATTTAGTGATTGAAATTATGTTTTGTTTACAAAATGTCACACGCCTTACATGTCTCTTCGCGGTGATTCTAAAGACTCACCAGATCACAACATAGAGTTTTGTGGAGAAATAAAGAAGTAATTCTTGAAAATGTTCTAATTTACACATCTTACTGGACCTCTGGTCAAGGTTTGCATTGTATGGCCTCCGAGATTCTTGTAACTACCGGCATTTAACACAGAGCACAACAATTAATACAGAGCACAACAGTTAACACAGAGCACAACAATTAACACAGAGCACAACAATTAACTCAGAACACAACAATTAACACAGAACAATGGAAAAGAGGAGTAATAAGTAAATCTTGGTGCTCAGTCTCCGTTTTGTATATTTCTCAGCCAAGCCCTATCTTGCTGCTACTCATTAGAATCACCTCAGAGAGATTATTCTAATGAGTAGCAGCTAGATGGAGTTTGGCTATGAAATTTCAATATATCGGTTAACCCTTTCCTCCATAGGCTGTTTTTAGAGCCAACTCCTTTGAATAAATCTACCGAAAAGGAGCATTAACTAGAGAAAAGGAATTGTTTTAGAATTTTGTAGTTTGAAACCATTGTGATAAATAGAGCAAATGCTCTATTTATCACAATGTTTTCATAAAGTGACTTTTGCAGAGGTGTAGAAAGGCGTATTTATGGAGGAAAGGGTTAAGGCATTTTATAAACTTCACCTGTTCTTACTGAGGATAGGGAAGGCTGAAGTTCATGCAGTATAAATGAAGGTACAGTGTTGAAGAACCTCTTGAAAAGATTAAACTGATAGTGCAGCTAGGTTATCATGTAGATTTCAAGATAAAATGCCATATTTAACCTTTCCCTGTTCAATATTCATGTAAGAAGTAATTACATCATGAATATTTATTACCTGACTGTTTAGAATGGTACAGTAGAACCTGTCTCAAGCGACCATTTATTTATTTAACATAGGAGTCTTAAAAATCGGGTGGTTGCTTAATGCAGGACAAATTTTAGTAATGCAGAAAGCTCTTATAGGGAGCTTCCTGCATTACTTTTGACATGCATTTAGCTACCACTTGCCTTATAGACCCATAATTAAACATCTTTTTGATGGTCGCTTAAGACAGATTCTACTGTATATGTATAAAGGATTTTTTTGGTATTAACCCATTACCTCATAGGCTATTTTTAGATACAACCTCTTTGAATAAATCTACCAAAAAGGAGCATTAACTAGAGAAAAGGAAAATTTTAGTATTTTGTAGTTTGAAACCATTGTGATAAATAGAGCATTTGCTCCTATAGGAGCAAATACTCTATTTATCACAATGGTTTCACAAAGTGACTTTTACAGAGTCGTCAAAAAGTCGTCAATGTGAGGGAATGGGTTAATAGAAGTTGTTGAGTCGTATCTATTATAATTTTATAAGCATATACATGTAGAGCAGACCTGGATCAAACAGCTCCTGTTTGTAAATGCATAAAAAAGCGTTATTATGAAGGAAAGGGTTAATCCTTTGAATGTGGGACATGCATGCACAGACATTTGCAAACAGTGTACTGAGCCAGATCAGAGGGATCCTAGTATAGGAGTCCTGATCAAGACAATGTCTGTCTTGTGTGTCATTCAAAGCCCTCTCTTAAATTTAAGTCTTTCATACTGAATTGGGTCAAAAGTTACCCTTTCCTCCATAAATACGTCTTTCTAGACTTCTGTAAAAGTCATTTTATGAAACCATTTGATAAATAGAGCTCTATTTATCACAATGGTTTCAAATTACAATTCTAAACTTTTCCTTTTCTCAAGTAATTAAATGCTCCTTTTCGGTAGATTGATTCAAAGAGGTTGTGTCTAAAAATAGCCTATGGAAGAAAGGGTTAACCCTTTCCTTCATATAAATGTGCCCCCCCCCCCCCCCCCCCCACCACCACCCAGTTCCTTCTCACCTTGCTGTGGTTGAGGGACATAATTGTCACAGGGGATGATTTTGTTTCTTTGAAGGAGATTATCTCCTCTGCCAAGAGCTAAAAGGAAGGCAGGTCAGTGGTTTTGATCTCATGCGCTGCTCTGCAGCGAATGAGATTAGCCGAAATCATCTTCCTGAAATCTGATCCCTCATCATAATGTCATATCTTATCGGCGCTATATGACCTATTCAGTGTCGCAGTGCTGTAAAACCCCACTCACTCACTCATATAAATGTGTTTTCACACATTTGCAAACAGAGTAGACCCATAGATCCTATAGAAGCTGTCTGATCTAGGTCTGTTCTGTTTGCTAATGGAATTAATAGTTCAGTTTCTTTACTTTAGAAAATGGTTAGAATCTTCCACTTTCCATATTCCATTATAACTATTTTGTCCATGAATATTCAGTAGGTATTGAAAATTGGAATAAACATAAAACAGGGAAAGGGTTAAACACTGATTGACCATTCCACTTTGAAAATCCATCATTGAAAGGGTAAACCCTACACACTGTAATCATTGTCTGGCAAAACCAGTATCATTACTAGTACTAGACTACAATTTTCAAAACTTTCTCTTGAAATATACAGTCAGACTGTCAATGGTTTGGAACTTGATGAGATGTCAGGTTGCCTGAAGTCTCATCTGGATCCTGTATTTATGGGTTAATTAACCCTTTACTTCATGAATATCAGAGCTCCAGATACATGTAAGATGCGTAAATTAAAACATTTTCAAGAATATATAGCTCCTTTATTTCTCCACCAAACCCTATGTTGTGACCACTCTTTAGAATCGTCTCGAAGAGACGATTCTAACGAGTGATCACAACTTAGGGTTCGGTGGAGAAATGGTGATCTTAGTATCTGAGTACTATTAAGCACAGTTATCTGTTGCTCTGAATATTCATGAAAAAAAAAGACATCATGAATATTAATTTTCAAAATAGCATGACTTATTTTGCTGAAACTGTATAGTCATATCTATATTATATTATAAGCAAATTTAGCTGACCCTGATCAGACGGTTCCTAAAGGAGCTGTCTGATCTGGGTCTACTCTGTTTGCAAAGGCGTAGACAGTCACAGGCGTATTGATGGAGTAAAGGATTAATGGATTAGAATTTCCTTTTGACCACTAGTCTAAATGTTCAAAGTGAAATGACAAAAAGTGCAGACCCTGATCAGATGGGCTCATATGAGAGCCCTCTAGTCTAGGTCTACACTTCTTGCATATATTAGTACACAGATTTCTAGCATTCTGATAAGGGTCTGCACAATCCTCTTTGCAAGTTTCTCACCCTTTCATACGAAATGGACTTCATCATTAACACTTTCCTCAATGAATTTTGTAATAACACGATGGACACAGAGATTTTTGTCCATTTTGGCAATGGCAGAAACTGTTGAATTATATCTGTATTATATTATAAGCAAACAGAGCAGACCCTGATCTGGGTATTCTCTTTTTGCAAAAGGCGTAAAATGCATTTTTCTGGAAATAAAGAGTCGATGACGGATACACCATTTTCCACTATGAAAATTCAGCATTCAAAGGCCTAAGGTATCATTCAGTTTGAAAAAAGAAATCAATAAACTTGCACTGATGTGTTTTAATTCTCGATGATCCCTGCAAACAATTTAATCCATGAGGAAGAAATAGACTGCAGGGACATTTACTAAGAACAAACTCAGTGCATGAACATGGATATCTCTCTAAGCCTTTGAACCCTTTCCTCCATAAATACGCCTTTCTACGTCTCTGTAAAAGTCATTTTTTGAAACCATTGTGATAAATAGAGCATTTGCTCCTTAGGAGCAAATGCTCTATTTATCACAATGGTTTCAAAACCACACAAATCTGAAATTTTCCTTTTCTCTAGTTAATGTTCCTTTTTGGTAGATTTATTCAAAGAGGTTACTAAGGATCTGAAAAATAGCCTATGAGGTAATGGGTTAATCCATGAGGAAAAAATAGACTGAAGGGACATATTTGTATGCTAAGACGTTACCATTACCAGTTTGAATTTGATTATAAAATGTGAAACTGTAAATACCTACGTATTGATTGGTATTTGATTGTTTACTTTTTTTGTCTCAACCAAAAATTCAGTGGCAAGAAAATCTGACGTGAAACTACCTTGACCTGTGTACTGCGACTCTGCGTGTCCCGCTAGAGGATTTTCCTGTGCTTAAATTTATAACTTGGACAAAAATTAGTAAAAAAATGATATGTATATTATTATCAAACCTTACATTTTATAATAGCATTTCTTGTGATAATACATGTACCATAGTAATGTTTTAGCATGCTTTGGTGTTTCTTGAATTTTATTTATTAACCCTTTCCCTCATATAAACGTCTTTTCACATATTTGCAAACTGAGTAAACCCAGATCAGATGGCTCCTAGAGGAGCCGTCTGATCAGGGTCTGCTCTGTTTGCTAATGGGATTTGATAGATCTGTTTATCAACTTTCTGAAATTACTACAATATTCCACCTTTCATATTTCATTATAACTATTTTGTTAATGAATATTCAGTAGGTATTGAAATTTGGAATGAAAATAGAACAGGGAAAGGGTTAACCCTTTCCCTGTTCTATATTCAGTCCAAATTTCAATACCTACTGAATATAGTTGATGAAATTTGGGAAGTGGAACATTGTAGCCATTTTCGAAACTAAACAGATCTACCAAATTCCATGGAACTTTGGAATAAATATAGAACAAGGAAAGGGTCGAGTTTGTCTGATACCATGGGTAATTATAGGCTAGAACCTTTGGATCTGCATTCATAATGTTTGCAGACACGGAAATAACTATTTGACACTTCGATTTTATGGTTGTAGACAAAGAGTCAATGTGTCTATCCCTTTCCCTGTTAGAGACGCCTTTGAAAACGGAGTAGACCCCGATCTGAGGCAGCTTATGTAGGAGCCGTCATCAGGATCTGCTCTGTTGGCTTCTATGTTACAGATCTGATTGTCTATTGCCATGGTTTTTGTGTTATATTTTAATATAAGAATCAAATCAATATTCATAACAAGCAGAATCTTTCATGGATATTCATAAAGTAGGGATGAGATAAAAAAAAAAAGTCACATGGTAATAACAAAATCTGTAGGTAATGATTATATAAATAATCAAATCCCCTTTATTAACCCTTTCCTCCATGAATATTCATGAAAGAAATTATGACATCATGAATATTAATTTGATTGTTCTATAATAATAGCAAATGGACAGGTGAATGTTTGGCCATGGCAGAACTGTAGAGTCCTATCTATATTACATCATAAGCAAACAGAGCAGACCCTGATCAGACGGCTCCTATTGGAGCCATCTGATCAGGGTATTCTCTGTTTGCAAAGGTGTAGAAAGGTGTTTTTATGGAGTAAAGAGTTTAAAAATCTCAACTAAACCTATCTTGCTGCTACTCAAGATTGGGTTTCGCGGAAAAGTATGGAAAATGTTCTACTGACATTGAGCTACAGATAAGGATGCGTACCCAAATACTAAAATCCTCATTTCTCCACCAAACCTTATACTGTGACCTGACTCTTTAGAATCGTCTCTTCAGTATAGGGTTTGGTGGAGAAATAAAGGAGTTATTCTTGAAAAAGTTTGAATTTACGCATCTTATCTGGAGCTCTGTACAGATTTTCCTAAATATTCCTCTTATAATGTACATGTATGCAGACAGTTTGGATTCAGATGGTCCACCCTTCGTCTCATCAGGATACTCACTGTGTGGGTCTGAGCTCTCTAATCATGGTTTTTAACCATTTCCTTGTTCTGTATTAAGTCCAAATTTTAATACCTACTGAGTAAAGAAACAGATCTATCAAATTCTATTAGCAAACAGAGCAGACCCTGATCAGACGGCTCCTCTAGGAGCCGTCTGATCTGGGTCTACTCTGTTTGCAAATGTATGAAAACACGTTTAAATGAGGGAAAGGGTTAACCATTTACTCAAATAAATGCTTTTTTCATGACTTTGCTTGTACGAGCTCTCTGACATGATATAGATCTGATTATAGAATTTCTGTCGGCAAAAAAAAAATCCCTTGAAAATGATGAAAAAAACCCTTGTTGGTGTGCAAGTTCAATGATTATGTCTGTGAATATTCATGAGTTGATGAAATATTTAATTAATATTGGACAGGGACAGGGTTAAGATGATGAAATCCACTGAAATAATTTGAAGCAGATGACACATATTGCAGACGATATCATACCATCAGATAGCATGCAAAATGTTAAAGCTACTTGATTTGTGCTGGTGCTGCTTGTTACGATTAAATTCATTGTGCAGGAATGGGTCGACCAATCAGCTGTGTGATCGATTGAAGCTCAAAATCACCCGCACTCTCCCTTGGCTTGTATAATCGATAGGGTTTGTTTTGTTATCATTTAATACTGATGCCTTCTGTTAACTCTTAAAGTGCCTAAATTAAGTGCATGGATTGTTTAAAAAGGTGGTGAGTCTGACCAGGTTTTGAGTAGCTGTTTGATTATTTAAGGATCTAAAATGTTCAACAATTCTATAATTTAAGGTAATGAAATAAAAAGTTATTCCAGCAAGAACAGTGTTGGAAATGAGGTTTTCCTTCTGATACAATCATGCTCTTTAATTAGAGCTCCCTGGGGTGAAATACTTCAGAACTCGCACTAATGCTGGTATTGTTGCTAGGCATTTACTCGATATCAACACTGAAAACCTTTTGCATAATGAATATTTATATAAGAAAAAATGACTATTAATGTTTTACTGCGACTGTGCGTGTCCCGCTAGAGGATTTTCCTGTGCTTAAATTTATAACTTGGACAAAAATTAGTAAAAAAATTATGTGTATATTATTATCAAACCTTACATTTTATAATAGCATTTCTTGTGATAATACATGTACCATAGTAATGTTTTAGCATGCTAAAGGTGTTTCATGAATGTAATTTATTAACCCTTTCCCTCATATAAACCTCTTTTCACATATTTGCAAACTGAGTAGACCCAGATCAGACGGCTCCTAGAGGAGCCGTCTGATCAGGGTCTGCTCTGTTTGCTAATGGGATTTGATAGATCTGTTTATCAACTTTCTGAAATTACTACAATATTCCACCTTTCATATTTCATTATAAATATTTTGTTAATGAATATTCAGTAGGTATTGAAATTTGGAATGCAAATAGAACAGGGAAAGGGTTAACCCTTTCCCTGTTCTATATTCAGTCCAAATTTCAATACCTACGGAATATAGTTGATGAAATTTGGAAAGTAAACAGATCTACCAAATTCCATGGAACTTTGGAATAAATATAGAACAAGGAAAGGGTTGAGTTTGTCTGATACCATGGGTAATTACAGGCTAGAACCTTTGGATCTGCATTCATAATGTTTGCAGACACGGAAAGAACTATTTGACACTTCGATTTTATGGTTGTAGACAAAGAGTCAATGTGTCTATCCCTTTCCCTGTTAGAGACGCCTTTGAAAACGGAGTAGACCCAGATCAGGCAGCTTCTGTAGGAGCCGTCATCAGGATCTGCTCTGTTGGCTTCTATGTTACAGATCCGTTTGTCTATTGCCATGGTTTTTGTGTTATATTTTAATATAAGAATCAAATCAATATTCATAACAAGCAGAATCTTTCATGGATATTCATAAAGTAAAGGGTCACCTGAGGGAGGAGATAAAAAAAAAATCACATGGTAATAACAAAATCTGTAGGTACCGATCATAAATAATCAAATCCCCTTTATTAACCCTTTCCTCCATGAATATTCATGAAAGAAATTATGACATCATGAATATTAATTTGATTATTCTATAATAATAGCACATGGACAGGTGAATGTTTGGCCATGGTAGAACTGTAGAGTCCTATCTATATTACATCATAAGCAAACAGAGCAGACCCTGATCAGAGGGCTCCTATTGGAGCCATCTGATCAGGGTATTCTCTGTTTGCAAAGGTGTAGAAAGGTGTTTTTATGGAGTAAAGAGTTTAAAAATCTCAACTAAACCTATCTTGCTGCTACTCAAGATTGGGTTTCGCGGAAAAGTATGGAAAATGTTCTACTGACATTGAGCTACAGATAAGGATACATACACAAATACTAAAATCCTCATTTCTCCACCAAACCTTATACTGTGACCACTCTTTAGAATCGTCTCTTCAGTATAGGGTTTGGTGGAGAAATAAAGGAGTTATTCTTGAAAAAGTTTGAATTTACGCATCTTATCTGGAGCTCTGTACAGATTTTCCTAAATATTCCTCTTATAATGTACATGTATGCAGACAGTTTGGATTCAGATGGTCCACCCTTTGTCTCATCAGGATACTCACTGTGTGGGTCTGAGCTCTCTAATCATGGTTTTTAACCATTTCCTTGTTCTGTATTAAGTCCAAATTTCAATACCTACTGAGTAAAGAAACAGATCTATCAAATTCTATTAGCAAACAGAGCAGACCCTGATCAGACGGCTCCTCTAGGAGCCGTCTGATCTGGGTCTACTCTGTTTGCAAATGTATGAAAACACGTTTAAATGAGGGAAAGGGTTAACCATTTACTCAAATAAATGCTTTTTTCATGACTTTGCTTGTACGAGCTCTCTGACATGATATAGATCTGATTATAGAATTTCTGTCGGCAAAAAAAAAATCCCTTGAAAATGATGAAAAAAACCCTTGTTGGTGTGCAAGTTCAATGATTATGTCTGTGAATATTCATGAGTTGATGAAATATTTAATTAATATTGGACAGGGACAGGGTTAAGATGATGAAATCCACTGAAATAATTTGAAGCAGATGACACATATTGCAGACGATATCATACCATCAGATAGCATGCAAAATGTTAAAGCTACTTGATTTGTGCTGGTGCTGCTTGTTACGATTAAATTCATTGTGCAGGAATGGGTCGACCAATCAGCTGTGTGATCGATTGAAGCTCAAAATCACCCGCACTCTCCCTTGGCTTGTATAATCGATAGGGTTTGTTTTGTTATCATTTAATACTGATGCCTTCTGTTAACTCTTAAAGTGCCTAAATTAAGTGCATGGATTGTTTAAAAAGGTGGTGAGTCTGACCAGGTTTTGAGTAGCTGTTTGATTATTTAAGGATCTAAAATGTTCAACAATTCTATAATTTAAGGTAATGAAATAAAAAGTTATTCCAGCAAGAACAGTGTTGGAAATGAGGTTTTCCTTCTGATACAATCATGCTCTTTAATTAGAGCTCCCTGGGGTGAAATACTTCAGAACTCGCACTAATGCTGGTATTGTTGCTAGGCATTTACTCGATATCAACACTGAAAACCTTTTGCATAATGAATATTTATATAAGAAAAAATGACTATTAATGTTTTACTAAATTTTCATTCCCCCCCCCCCCCCCCCCCATATCATCATATCTGGGGGCATATGATTTGTTTTAGCCCTGTTTGTTTGTACGTTTGTCACCGCACATTTTGTGGGGTGACATGTCAAGGTCATCCTTCAAGGTCAGAGGTCAAATATATAGGTCAAATCACTGACTTTAACGTTGGCCATAACTTTTGAACCAGTAGAGGTAGAGACTTGATATTTGGCATGCATGAAGCTGCACATTTTGAGGTTGACATTTCAAGGTCAGTGTCATCCTTCAGGGTCAAAGGTCAGATGTTTGTTAGTTTGTCAGCAACTTTACCATTGGGCATAACTTTTGAATCAGTAAAGATAGATAGAGACTTGATATTTGGCATTCATGTATATCTCTTGAAGCCACACATTTGCAGGTGTGACATGTCAATGTCATCCTTCAAGGTCAAAGGTCAGATATATACATGTGTAGGTCAAAATACTTACATTTGAACCAATAGAGATAGAGATTTGATATTTGGCATGCATGTGTATCTCATGAAGCAACACATTTTGAGGGGTGACATGTCAAGGTCAAGGTTATCCTTCAGGATCAAAGGTCAAAATGATGTTTGTTTGTCAGCAACTGTAAACATTGGGCATAACTTTTGAGTCAGTAGAAATAGAGACTTGATATTTGGCATTCATTTATATCTCTTGAAGCCGCACATTTTCAGGGGTGACACATCAAGGTCAAGGTCATCCTTCAAGGTCAAAAGCCATATATATAGGTCAAATCACCTATTTTATAATGGCATATGAACAAAAACATTTTTTGGCTGTAGAAGAAACTGCATTCAGGTCTTTATTATTTTACAAGTAAACAAAGAAGATTAATCACATGGCAAGAACAGTCTGATCTGGATCTACTCTGTTTACAAAAGGTTTCTGTATCAGGTAAAGGGTATTAATTAACAAAACAACTTTGGAAATGGAATAAAACACTGAAGTTCATGTAAGTACGCTTTAACCCTAAATCTGAATTAATTAAGCAAAAAATTGTATCAAACTTTATCACTGAATAAAATCCTGATTGATAAACCCATTCCCTCATATTGACACCTTGAAAGTCTTCTCTTTTTTAGCTCATCTGAGCAAAGCTCAGGATGAGCTTTTGGGAGACTTGAATGTCTGGCGTCCGTCGTGCGTCGTCCGTCGTGCGTCGTCCGTCGTCAACAATTTGCTTGTGAACACTCTAGTGGTCACAATTGTTGTCCAATATTCATGAAACTTGGTCAGAATAAATGTTTTGATAAAATCTGGGACAAGTTCGAAAGTGGGTCAAGTTGGGTTAAAAACTAGGTCACTAGGTCAAATAGTAGGAAAACCTTGTGAACCCTCTAGAGGTCACATTTTTAGCTCAATTTTCATGAAACTTGGTCAGAATGATTGTCTCAATAAAATCTCGGAGGAGTTTGAAAACTGGGTTACGTGTGGTTAAAAACTAGGTCACTAGGTCAAACAGTAGAAAAACCTTGTGAACACTCTAGTGGTCACAATTTTAGTCCAATCTTCATGAAACTTGGTCAGAATGAATGTCTTGATAAAATCTCGGACAAGTTCGAAAGTGGGTCAAGTGGGGTTAAAAACTAGGTCACTAGGTCAAACTAGAAAAACCTTGTGAACACTCTAGTGGTCACATTTTTTGTCCAATCTTCATGAAACTTAGTCATAATGATTGTCTTGATAAAATCTCAAACAAATGTGAAAGTGGATTATGTGGGGTTAAAAACTAGGTCACTAGGTCAAATAGTAGGAAAACATAGTGAACACTCTAGAGGTCACATCTATAGCCAAATGATTGTCCTAATAAAATCTTGGACAAGTTTGAAAGTTGGTTATGTGAGGTCAAAAAGTAGGTCACTGGGTCATATCTTAGAAAAATGTAGTTAACACTCCAGCGGCCACATTTTTAGCCTAGTCTTCCTCAATCTTGCTCAGAGTGTTTGTCTTGGTGATATCAAAGTTGAGTGTATCATGGGTTGGATGGGAATAACAATTAGGTCACTAGGTCAAATCTTAGAAAAATTACTCTAGAGGGCACATTTTTAGCCCAATCTTCATTGGTCAGAATCATTGTATTGATAAAATCAATATACTAAATCTTTGAAAATATTGTTCTGCAGAACCACTGCTCATGATCCACTATCAACATTGTTCAAGTATTGTACCTAAGGTCAATATTGGCCCTACCCATGGGCTACCCAGCAAAAATCTGAAATCTATGGTAATCAGATGAGCGATTAAGGGCCATCTTGGCCCTCTTGTTTTTTTAAACCATTGTGATAAATAGAGCTACACAATTTTGCATTGTCCATTTCTTTTGGAAATAATCCATTTCAGTAGAAATATTCTAAGAGGTTGGGTCTAAAAATAGCTCATGAGGGAATAGGTTAAAGAGCTCCCAGGGAAGCCCTTTGATCAGGGTCTGCACTGTTTTTCATAAAAATCATTTTCTTCAATAATAAATTTTGAAACAAGTTTTTGTGTAAATAATTTTCAGAAGGGGAGCCAGTTTTATTAACCCTTTCCCTCATATAAATGTGTTTTCACGCATTTGCAAACAGAGTATAGACCCAGATCAGACGACTCCTAGAGGAGCCGTCTGATCAGGGTCGTCTCTGTTTGCTAATAGAATTTGAAGATCAGTTTCTAAAATGAGTACAATGTTCCACCTTCGATATTTCATTGTAACTATTTTGTCTATAAACATTCAGTAAGTATTGAAATAAACATAGAACAGGGACCGGGTTAACTTAGCCACTTAACCCTTTACTCCATAAATGCCCCTTTCTACACCTTAATTGCAAACAGAGTAGACCCAGATAAGACGGCTCTTAATGAGCCGTCTGATCAGGGTCTGCTCCGTTTGCTTATAATAAAGATATGATTGTACAGATTCTGCCATGGCAAAAACTTTCTGTGTCTATTTGCTATAATATAACAACTAATCTAATCATTATTTAAGTAAAAAGTTAACCCTTTCCTTTTCATGCCTTGGCAAACAGATTATCATTAGACCTAGATCCTTGCAGATGGCTCATGTATGAGTCATCTGATCAGGGTCTGCTCTGTTTGTTTATTAACTATAACAGATCTAATTCTGCAGTTTCCCACCAATACCAAAATCCTCAGTGTACATTCTGCCATTATAACATTTCAGCTAATAAATATTCATTATGTCATTATTTCTTACATGGATATTCAACAGGGAAAGGGTTATTAGGTAACCTCATATATAGAGGATCTTACATAAGTGTTCATTACAAATTGTTTTTATGAAACAAGTTTACTATAATAAAATGACAAGAGCTTAAGCGAGTATCATATTCATTATAGTAAACGAGTTTCATGAAAACAATTTGTAATGAACAAGAATATATGATTCTTTTTATCATATTATCCTTAAAATGCCATAGAAAATAAAACAGACTAGCTGATGGCTGTTTCATCCATTGCTTACAAACGGCGTAGTAATACAATGGACGACCCACAAGGAGTGCTATGATTGCCTAACACTTTTAAAATGAGGCATATATATTTCAATAATTCATTACTCAAAAAATGTCTTTGCAAACAGAGTAGACCCAGATCATATCCTGTAGGAACAATCTGATTGCTTGATGATTTCATGGCTTCTGTATGATACAAAATGTGTCATTATGGTGCCATTATGAAAGTGGAGCCAAATAACATTCATACACTCATTATTCCTTAATTAATATTTATGAAGTAAAGGGTTAATATTGGTTTCACTTACTTTTATGTTCATCAGTTACATGCAAATGGCTGTACACAAACTTACAGAATTAACCATATAATACGGTTTTGATCATAGTAATGTGGATGTATTGGCTGGATTGCCTCACGATGTAGATTTTTTTATGTAGACCATGGGATACTACCATACTTGTTCAGGCATTTGTAATTTGTCAAACAAAATGGCTGCTAGAGCCTAAGAGGGTGATATTATAGATATTACAGTGATTTTGTCTGGAAATGCAGGTCAGACTTTAATATTCATATATAGCTGTAGTTGGGCAAGAACATTCTTTGTGCATGCAATAGTTGACAGTTTACAGTTATATATGGATAGAGGGTGATGAGAGGATGTGCAGTCACCAAGGGTTGTAACTCTAATTTAATTTTTGAGGGAGTTATTCCCCTTGGTTACTTTTCATAAGCAATTTTTTGTCCGGAGCATAACTTCTCAAGTATTGTAGGAACAACTGTGAAACTATACATGTACATGAATAGAGGGCGATGAGAGGATTGCAGTCAACAAGGTTTGTAATTCTAAATTCGTTTTTAAGGGAGTTATTCCCCTTAGTTACTTTTCAGAAGCAATTTTTTGTCCGGAGCATAGCTTCTCAAGTATTGTAGGCACAACTCACAGTGAAACTTTATATTTGGATACAGGGCGATGAGAGGATGTGCAGTCAATAAGGGCTGTAACTCTAAATTCATTTTTGAGAGATTTATTCCCCTTTGTTACTTTTCATAAGCAATTAACTTTTTCTACATTTCTTCGCAAATGAATCTCAAATTTAGCATATGCATTTATAATGAAGTGTAGATGTTGATCACATTAATTTTATATGAGTCATTCTAAGAATTAGATTCAATTGCCCCTGATTGAACCCTAAAAGTCTTGTGTGACTCAAAGTACTTCTTCTACATTTCTTCACCAATGAAACTCAAATTTTGCATGTGCATTTAAAAATGACATGTAAATGTGGGTGACATAATTTTCGTGCTAGTTATTCCCTGAATGGACTTAAAAAATCTTCTTTTCACAAATGTAGATGAAGGGATTATTGAGCTATTGCCTCTTGTATTGAACATGAAGTCATTAGATCTTGTGACAAGGTGGGGGTTGGGGGATATTAATCACCTTAAGTGATAGCTCTAGTTATTCATGGTAACCATTTTCTCCATAATATTCATGTAAGAAATAATGACATCATGAATATTAATCCTTCATGTAGATGCCTTTTCATACATTTGCAAATAGAGTAGACCCATATCAGACGGCTCCTACAGGATCCATCTGATCTTGGTCTACTCAGTTTGCAAAGACGTGAGAAAGTGTTTGTAGGGAAAATTAAGGATGAGAGTGAGTCATACAGAAGCTCCTCTGGGAACTCTCCGCATGACTTTTAACCTGCGTTAAACAACCACCTGCCTAAAAAAGACAGAAATTCTTCTTTATTAAAATACCAGTTTAGAGGTTTTTTTTACTGTATTTGCTGCATTCAAAGGGTTAAAAAGGTCAAAGTGTTCTAGTTTTGAAATGCGCTTCTATAGTTCGTTAGTGCTACTGACGGAGAATATTGTTACTGTAAAACTCCCAATAAACACACCCTGGGGCCTTGCATTTTTCAGAAGAGGAGCGTTTATAAAGGCACATGATCTGACTTCATAGAGAATGAAGAGTCTGTTTGCTGTTGTTATGTTTTAGATGAACTCTTTCATTCATGCATTTGCAAACAGAGCAGACCCAGATCAGACGGCTCCTGTAGGAGCCGTCTGATCAGGGTCTGCTTTGTTTGCTTATGAAATTATAATGAATCTAACTACAGTTTCTACCAACACTAAACATTTCTATGTACATAAATTATAATTATATATGCCATCATAAAAAATCAGCTGACATAATATATACATGGTCAGTCATCAATGATAATCTTACATGAATATTCAACAGGGAAAGGGTTTAAAATTAGAGGTTATTGACTTATTGTTTGAAAAAAAGAGGGTGAAGGAGGTAGGGGGATATTAGTGCAGGGACATTTGTTAGGAATTTTACTACAGTATTTTACAGAAAGTTCTGATGCAAGCCAGCGTTTTGTGGTGGAACTTATTAGAATTCCCTGGTGGGGTGTTCTGCTGTTAATGGAATTTTGTCTTCTTTAAGCCAAAATAACCTGCTTAATGCATGAAACAAGTTATGTATGTAGCTGCAAAGCATTTGCAAACAGACACAGAGAAGAAAGTTTGAAATGTTAAACCTTCACTCTACTAAGATACACCTTTAACCCATTACCTCATAGGCTATTTATAGATACAACCCTTTTTGGATAAATCTACTGAAAAGGAGCATTAACTAGAGAAAAAGAACATTTAGAATTTTGTAGTTTGAAACCATTGTGGTAAATAGAGCATTTGCTCCTATAGGAGCAAATGCTCTATTTATCACAATGGTTTCACAAAGTGACTTTTACAGAGTCGTCAAAAGTCGTCAATATGAGGGAAATTGGGTTAAATGCCTTTACAGAGTAGACCCAGATCACACTGATCAAGATTGACTGTTTGCTTGTGGAATAATATACATCTGGCCCCGTGCTTATAAAACTTTCCTGAGTACGATCTCAGACTCAGCTTATTATGGAACGAATGCATGCGCAGGTATGCATTGCGTCTCAAGTTGAGACTGCCCAAGACCATGCTCAAGTGAGAATGAGTTTCGTTCTCACTTGAGCACAATCTCAGACTCAGATTTTTTTATAAGCACCAAATTCTGAGTCGTGCTCAGCGTTGAGCACGAAACCTACCTGTGAGTCTGAGATCGTGCTCAGGAAAGTTTTATAAGCACGGACCCTGATTACTACAGTTTCTGCCTGGTGATGATAAAAAAATTCCTGTGTTCACTTGCCATCATAAAAAATCATGTAACTGATATTCATGATGTCATTATTTCTTTCATGAATATGCATGAAATAAAGGATGGCACACTCTGTATAAAGCTCTGCATTTCAATGGGACCCAAACAGTGAACTACTAGACATCATGGATGTTTTTAAACTATAAGAAAAGCTGTTTAACCCACAAATAACAACTGAAACACTCTTATCCCTTTACTCCATGAATAATTCATGTAAGAAATACTGACTTCAGGCCATGGCAGAAACTGTAGAATCATATATATATCTATGTTATTTCTTAACATTTTCCCTCATATTAAGCAGTTTTCACGCCTTTGCAAACAGAGTAGACCCAGATCAGAGGTCTCCTGTAGAATCTGTCTGATCAGGGTCTGCTCTGTTTGCTTATGAAATTATAATACTGTAGATCTGGCTCTATAGTTAATCTATCAATACCAAAACATCATGTGTACATACTTGTACACTACTGTATGTCATAATAAAAATGCAACTGATAGATATTCATGATGTCATTATTTCCTACATGAACATTCAACACAGAAAGGGTTAAGCAAACAGAGCAGACCCTGGTCAGATCAGATTCTATTTAGTGTCTGACTGAACCAAAATGTCCTGTGTACATTCAGAGCTCCAGATAAGATGCGTAAATTGAAATATTTTCAAGTATAACTTCTTTATTTCTCCGCTAAAACCTATGTTATGACCACTCTTTAGAATCGTCTCTTCGAGACGATTCTAAAGAGTGGTCACAACATAGGTTTTGGTGGAGAAATGACGATTTTAGTATTTGAGTACGCACCGTTATCTGTAGCTCTGTACATTATGCCATTATAAAAATTCAGCTAATAAAAATTCATGATATCATTATTTCTAACATGAATATTAAACGGAAGAGTTAACTCTTTCCCTGTTGTATATATTCATGTAAGAAATAAAGACGTCATGAATATGAATAAGATTATATTTAATAATGGCATATGAACACAGGACATTTTGGCTCAGGCAGAAGCTGTAGAATCCGATCTACATTACTCCATAAGCAAACAGAGTAGACCCTGCTCAGATGGCTCCTATAGGAGCTGTCTGATCTGGGTCTACTCCGTTTGCAGATGCACGAAAATGCGATTACATAAGGGAAAGGGTATACAGAAGGAAGATAAAATGTTCTTTCAGAATCGAAGCAGACGACAATAATTGTAGATTTCAATTTTCCAAGTGAAGGAGGTGAAAGGTCAAGTACATGTATGAACATCATCAGTGAGTTACAAAAGATGAGGAAGTATCTATAGACAACTCTTAACTACAAACTCCAAAATACCCTGTTTACAGACATGCATGTATGTCACTATAAAAAAACAGCTAATAAACATTCATGATGTCATTATTTATTACGTGAATATTCAACAGGGACAGGGTTAAGCGCATTACAGCTGGAATTTTTTGTATTTTGTTTGCAAACATCATTGGGCAGTACCCTTAAGGTAAGATAATTTTGCTGGACAACTTCAGCAAATAGTGCAGACCAAGGTCAAATTGCTTCTGAAAGAACAGTTTGAATAAGGTCTTCAGTATTTGCTAACTCTGTTTGTTTCATTTGAATGCAGAATTGACATGTCTTTTCCCTGCTCAATTTTGATGAAAGAAATAATTATAATAACATCATGAATATTTATTAGCTCAATTTTTATAGTAGTACATGAACACAGGAAATTTTTATATTTTAGGAAACTGTAGTGGTGAAATTATTTATAATAGATCTGACTCTACAGTGTAGAGTCAGATCTATTATAAATAATTTCATTTAAGCAAACAGAGCAGACCCTGATCAGACCGCTCTTTCTCGAGCTGTCTGATCTGGGTATACTCTATTTGCAAAAGTGTGAAAAGGTGTTTATATGAAGGAAAGGGATAAACAAAGGGACGGAAACAAGGATATTGAATGTCACCATGTATAAAGAGTAATAATTACAATGTCTCTCCTTAAGGCTTACCAGTAATGATATACAATACATGCATATGAACTCTGTATAAGATGTATGTTATTTTTTCATAGGTGATCGTGTGAATTGTATAAACTTCCCTATGATGACATAAAGGCTGGCTGGTAGACCTACTGGGAGAAAAGAGCATAAGAGGCCTAGTTGGGGTAAGTTGGAAACTCGTTCTTGTTGTACCCTAATTACCTGTTATATAAGTATTGGGGCAGAAAAACTGGGGCAGATAGTGAAGACCACACTGAAGAATAGTGCTCCTTCAGGAGCAGGATGATCTGGGTCTGCACTATTTGCTACTGTATCTGTCTGATTTGAATTCATTAAATGGTGACAAACTGACTTATTAACTGTTTACTCCATAAATATTATATATCGTTCTACGCCATTGCAAACAGAGACGACCTAGATCACATGACACTTGTAAGAACTGTCTGATCAGGGTATGTTCTGTTTGCTTATGATGTAATATAAATATGGCTCTACAGTTGCAGATTTGAGATTGGGTGTCCTAATATTTAAGGTTATTTGGGTACCAAGAACCATAACTCTGTGTTTAGGGATCATCAACCTGTATTGGGTTTACAGTAAAACCAAGGCAAAACACTTTACTGTAACCCTTTCCCTGTTGAATATTTATGCAAAAATTAATGACATCTTGAATATCTATTAGCTTAAGTTTTATAATGGCACATAATTATACATAAAACTGTTTTTCACTGTTAGATACTGTAGAGTCAGATCTGTTATTATGTCATAAGCAAACAGAGCAGACCCTTGAACGTAGAAAAATGCCCCTGTGATACTGTTTTGTCAGTGTTTAACCCATTCCTGCATATTGACGCCTTTTGACGCTTCTGTAAAAGACACTTTGTGAAACCATTGTGATAAATTGAGCATTTGCTCCACACTTATCACAATGGTTTAAAAACTACACAATTCTGAAAATTTCCTTTTCTCTAGTTAATGCTCCTTTTTGTTAGATTTAATCAAAGAGGTTAGGTCTAAAAATAGCCTAAGTGGGAATGGGTTAACCCATTCCCTCATAGTTTATTTAGATTTAGATCCAACCTCTTGGAATAAATCTACCAAAAAGGAGCTTTTACTAGGGAAAAGGAAAGTTTTTGAATTGTGTAGTTCTTAAACCATTGTTGTAAATAGAGCATTTGCTCCTATATATGGAGAACATGCTCTATTTATCACAATGGTTTAAAAAAATGACTTTTACAGAGGTGTAAAAAGCGTCAGTATGAGGGAATGGGTTAATATTTTTTGTTGTACAACAATGTATTACCGGTAGCTTATTTTGAGCAGTTATGAAACTAAAAATACAGCTGGAATAAATACTAATGCATTAGCGAATAACCTTGAAGTCTTTGATATCAAACACATGAAAGTTTTGTCTTCTCCAGCATTTATTCGATCAGTTTTCTTACTATATACATCTTTTTCAGTATATAAACTGGGCTCAAGCAAGAGGGTGATTTGGGAGAAAAGGTCTCCCTAATCTTGCTGACTTCTCCCTGTTTTGAGCTGAGGGAGAAGTTTTTATATATGTAGAACATAATAGGGAGGTACAAAATCAGGACCAAAACTTCTCCCTCAATTCCACTAAACTTCTCCCTGATGGAGAGCTCCAGCTTGAGCCCTGATAAACAAATGATTTATGTCACAAGTAAGGCATATTTAAAATGTGTCGCAAGTAGAGACTATCATTTTAAGGTTAAATAATGTAGTTACTACAGTCTTGCACTCAATCCTCGCTCTGACAATTTTAATGTAACCTGTTTATCTGAAATTGAAATATCAGTGTCGTAAAAGAATCAGGAATCACAACATTCAATGTACAATATGCCATTATCGCATGTTTCCTGACAGTTGGTCTGTTTCCTGTCTCATGTAATAGGCACCCACAGAACTTTCATGTTTATATCAAATTAGGTTAAAATTGATTTGTCTGCTGTTTCAGAGTGTGTAGATTAATGTGATATTGCATTTGCTTCCTCGTTGGAATTTATGTTTAACAGAATCTATCCACAGCGACCAGTCAAAGAAGTGTGTGTGTCTTTAACCCTTTCCTCCATAGGCTATTTTCCCGGTCGCGACAGACCAAAAGTCTACATTAAAAGGGTAGTTCTAGGACTTGTCCGATAATGTGAATGGGTGGGGTGCCCTTGCCATGTACCTGTGGCAGGGGTATTCCAGTGAGGCAGCACTATAACTTGTCTTATGCGGGTGCCGTTTGCAAATAACTGAAATACTGTTGGTCAGACGTAAAACCCAACTCACTCACTCACTCCATAGGCTATTTTTAGACCCAACCTCATTGAATGAATCTACCGAAAAGGATCATTAACTAGAGAAAAGGGAAAAAAATAGAATTTTGTAGTTTGAAACCATTGTGATAAATAGAGCATTTGCTCCTATAGGAGCAAATGCTCTATTTATCACAATGGTTTCAACAGGTTATTTTACAGAGGCGTTGAAAGGCATATTTATGGAGGAAAGGGTTAACCCTTGACCTCATGAATATTTATACTAGAATTAATGACTGAATATTAGAATGATTTTTTTAATCTGGCATAACTATGAACATAGGAATTTTTGGCCATTACAGAACCTGTAAAATTATGTCATAGGCAAACAGTTTGGAACTAGATGATAAGATAAGTGTCTGATCTGGACATCTCATCAGAATCCAAACTATTAGCCACTCTTGCTCTAGTTTGGAGAAGGAATGGAAGAAAATTTAATTTTGAGAATAACAGCAGACATACAATTTGTTGTTAACCCATTCCCTCATAGGCTATTTTTAGATCAAACCTTTTTGAATGAATCTACCAAAAAGGAGCATTTACTAGAGAAAAGGGAAATTATTTTATAATTGTGTAGTTCTGAAACCATTGTGATAAATAGAGCATTTGCTCCTATAGGAGCAAATGCTCTATTTATCACAATGGTTTCATAAAGTGACTTTTATGGAGGTGTAGAAAAGCGTATTTATGGAGGAAAGGGTTAGTTACTCCTTCTGCATATTTTCTTTCTTTGAAGAGGATATTAATTTTAGCACCGACTGTCCTGTGGGATTTTGATGTGACTTGATAAGAATTGCTGAATTGCCGGAATGAATGCCAGGTATTTTACTCTCAATGGAATATTCTTACCGTAAACCCTGATTTAGGCAACCACTTAGAGAATAAAGATCATGCTATTCTAGCCCTTTACTCCATATTAATATGCCTTTCTATGCCTTTGCAAATAGAGTATACTCAGATCAGATGCCTCCTGCAGGAGCCATCTGATCAGGGTCTGCTCGGTTTGCTTATGAAATTCCACAGTTTCTACTATTGCCAAACATTGCTGTGTCCATGTGCCATTATGAAAATTAATCTACCGGTAGTTAATATTCTTGATGTCATGTTTTCTTAACCCTTTCCCTCATATAAACGTGTTTTCACGCATTTGCAAACAGAGTAGACCCAGATCAGAGGAGTCGTCTGATCAGGGTTTACTCTGTTTGCTAATAGAATTTGATAGATCTGTTTCTTTGCTTTCTAAAATGTCTACAAGGTTCTACCTTCCATATTATTTTAATTATTTTGTTAATTAATATTCAGTAAGTATTGAAATTTGGGCTAAATACAGAACAGGGAAAGGGTTAAACGAATGTTTATAGAGGAAAGGAATCTGATTCTACCCTTAAATAATGTTGGTCATTATGAAAATTGACCTCATTTGTATTCATATTGTCATTATTTCTTACATGAATATTTATGGAATAAAGGGTTAACAACCAGAGCATATTTATTCCTACAGGAGCTGTCTGATCTGGGTATACTCTGTTTGCAAAGGTGTGAAAAAAGCATTTTATAATAATCATCAGGGAAAGGGTTAAGCGACCACTTGGAAATAAAATATTGTGATTCTTAAAAAGCTGGTGGTTGCTTAATGCAGGCCAAAAGTAATTCAGAGGGCTCCCAAAGCAACTTCATTTCCTTTTGTTCTACAATATGCTTCTAACTGGCTTAGACATCCTTTTACACCTTTGTAAACAAAGTAGACTTTATCTATAGGCTGTCAACATATGGGAAGGAAGCAGAAATTGAGAAAGATTAGAATTTTTGCTGATACTATTTTTTAGGGATGTCAAGAATCGATTATTCCACTAATCAATTAATCATTCATGCTTTCTACCGATTAATCGGAAGAATTGTGACTATTATTCAACTCACCCTTATTCAATGATATTTCAAACTCGACAAGTTGATGTGTGCCTGGATTACCCCATAAGTACAGATTGCAAGTGCTTCGCTCCAGATGTTTAACCCTTTCCTGCATAAATATGCCTTTCTCGCCTTTGCAAACATATAGTAGACCCAGATCATATGGCTCCTATAAGAGCCTTCTGATCAGGATCTGCTCTGTTTGTTTGTGATATAAAATAGATATGATTCTACAATTTCTGCCATGGCTAATATTTCTGTGTCCATGTGCTATTATAACAAACTAATGTAATTAATATTCATGACATCATTATTTCTTACATGAATATTCATGGAGGAATGGGTTAACAAAATGCAAACGGATGTAGCGTCAGTTACTTGTGAAAAACAGGTGTTGATTAGTACATGAGTGGATATTGTCAATCGATCAAAACAGGGTACAAACAACAAACTGCTCCAAATAATAAAGTGGTTATCAAGACAACATGTGCTTGATTAGCACTTATCTACAGATGACATCTTAGACCTCTATGCTGCTATCACTAATCTGAATTGAGAGCTTGTTTGTCACGACAGGAGGCAATCTTTTTGATAAGGATAGATTGATAGATAGATTTATTTCGGTAAAAATTGTACATAACATGGCAAAACATAATTAAGGTTACATATAAAAGCCATGAAATGTGCACTAGACACCATAGATAACACAAAAATAGAAAATATTTTGAAAAAATGGGGGTATATTGCTTTGCACATGTCGGTCGGTCGGTCTGTTGGTCGGTCGGTCGGTCGGTAGATCGATGGTTTCCGAATGATAACTAATAAACGACTTGGCCTAGAATCTTCAAACTTGCTGTGGTGGTTGGTCATGACAAGTAGATGACCCCTATTGTTTTTGAGGTCAAAGGTCAAGGTCACCATGACCTAAAATGGTGAAATAGTTTCCGATCAATAACTGCTCAAGGGTTTGGCTTGGGATCTTCAAACTTGCTGTGGTGGTTGGTCATGACCACTAGATGACCCCTATTGATTTTGAGGTTACTAGGTCAAAGGTCAAGGTCACCATGACCTTAAATGGTTAAATGGTTTCCGATCAATAACTGCTCAAGGGTTTAGCTTAGAATCTTCAAACTTGCTGTGGTAGTTGGTCATGACCACTGGATGACCCCTATTGATTTTGAGGTCACTAGGTCAAAGGTCAAGGTCACCATGACCTTAATTGGTAAAATGGTTTCTGATCAATAACTGCTCAAGGGTTTGGCTTAGGATCTTCAAATTTGCTTAGGTGGTTGGTCATGACAACTAGATGAGTCCTATTGTTTTTTAGGTCACTAGGTCAAAGGTCAAGGTCACCATGACCTTAAAGGGTGAAATGGTTTGCGATCAATAACTGCTCAAGGGTTTGGCCTAGGATCTTCAAATTTGCTGTGGTGGTTGGTAATGACCACTAGATGACTCCTATTGTTTTTTAGGTCACTAGGTCAAAGGTCAAGGTCACCATGCTCTTAACTGGTCAAATGGTTTCCGATCAATAACTGCTCAAGGGTTTGACTTAGAATCTTCAAACTTGCTGCGGTAGTTGGTTATGACAACTGGATGACCCCTATTGTATTTGAGGTCACTAGGTCAAAGGTCAAGGTCACCATGACCTTAACTTGTAAAATGGTTTCTGATCAATAACTGCTCTAGTGTTTGGCTTAAGGATCTTCAAATTTGCTTAGGTGGTTGGTCATGACAACTAGATGAGCCCTATTGTTTTTTAGGTCAAAGGTCAAGGTCACCATGACCTTAACTGGTGAAATGGTTTGCGATCAATAACTGCTCAAGGGTTTGGCTTAGGATCTTCAAACTTGCTGTGGTGGTTGGTCATGACCAATAGATAACCCCTATAATTTTTGAGGTCAAAGGTCAAGGTCACCATGACCTTAACTGGTGAAATGGTTTGCGATCAATAACTGCTCAAGGGTTTGGCTTAGGATCTTCAAACTTGCTGTGGTGGTTGGTCATGACAACTAGATGACCCCTATTGATTTTGAGGTCACTAGGTCAAAGGTCAAGGTCATCATGACCTTAACTGATGAAATGGTTTCCAATTATTAACTGCTCAATGGTTTGGTTCGGGATCTTCAAACTTGCTGTGGTAGTTGGTTGTGACCACTAGATGACCCCTATAGTTGTTGAGGTCACTAGGTCAAAGGTCAAGGTCACCATGACCTTAATATGTGAAATGTTTTCAGATCAATAAATGATTAGTGGTTTGGCTTAGGATCTTCAAAGTTGCTGTGGTGATTAGTCATGACCGCTAGATGACCTCTATAGTTGAGGTCACTAGATCAAAGGTCAGGGGGTCTGGGGGGTATACATGTTTTACAAACATCTCTTGTTTCCATTTTGTTCCTCAAGGAAGGGAAAAGAAATTAAAATATTCGTGATTTTAGGCTAATTACAAAATGAACGACACTTACTTTTTCTTAAAAACGTTTTATTCAGGTAATTGAATATCAGATTCAATAACCGATTATTGGTCATCTGACCGATTAACCCATTCCCTCATATTGACGACTCTGTAAAAGTCACTTTGTGAAACCATTGTGATAAATAGAGCATTTGCTGCTATAGGAGCAAATGCTCTATTTATCACAATGGTTTCAAACTACAAAATTCGAAAATTTTCCTTTTCTCAAGTTAATGCTCCTTTTCAGTAGATCTATTTAAAGAGGTAAGATCTAAAAATAGCCTATGAGGTAATGGGTTAACCGTTGACATGCCTACTATTTTTACTGTTAGCTGATGGTTAACCTTTGACTTGATAGAATCACCTTTTCATACCTTTGCAAACAGTAGGTCCAGATCAGATGACTCCAATTTTAGCAGTCTGATCAGTGTCTCCTCTGTTTGCTTATGAAATGATGAAAGATCTTATTCTACAGTTCTGCCATGGCAAAAACCTAGGTAATAATTCATTTGTAATTATAAAAGTTCTTACATGAATAGTCATGAGGTAAAAGGTTAATCCATTCCATCATAGACTATTTTTAGACCCAATTGCTTTAGATAAATTTATTGAAAAGGAGCATTTATGAGAATTTTTTTTTTGAATTGTTTTGAAAACATTGTGATAGAACATTGTGATAGATAACTCTACTGGAGCAACTGCTCTGTTTATTACATTGGCTTCAAAAAGTGACTTTTACAGAGGCGTCAAAAGGAGCCAATATGAGGGAATGGGTTAAGCACATTTGGTGCCATTTGATAGATGGGTGCAAGTCAATTGTAGATTCACAGTTCAAGTTATTAGTGTTGGGATTAGTTTGTGTTCGATTACTTATTTATATCCAACTTGGAGAAACATGTGATATTCTGGTCATAACAGATGCACTGGGAGACGTTGTGCTTGCAAACATCAGAATATTGACTGCAAGATGTCGATTGACCTTCTGTACGAAGTTAATTTGGCACCATTGGAATAACATGGAATGAATCTAATGAAGTAGCAAGTATTGTAACAGGGTTTCCAGTAGGACTTTCAAGGTGAGGATCCCATGGACCCTCTGATGATATAATTTAGAGTCCCTGACGATATTATGAGGGTCCCTTTTCAAGCAAAAATTATTTTTTTCACTATGCTTAACCCTTTCCCTCATATAAACGTGTTTTCACGCATTTGCAAACAAAGTAGAGCCAGATCAGACGGCTCCTAGAGGAGCCATCTGATCAGGGTCTGCTCTGTCTGCTAATAAAATTTGAAAGATCTGTTTCTTTGCTTTTTAAAATGTCTACAATGGTCCACCTTTCATATCTATTTATAACTATTTTGTTAATGATTATTCAGTAGATATTGAAATTTGGAATAAACATAGAACAGGGAAAGGGTTAAATTGCCCAAACATTGGTACTAGAACGACTGGAAACTTTAATTTACTAAAGACATTGTCTTCAACTGAATGTTAATACATATTTCAGTAATATAATAAATATAACTCCAAAATACAATCTATCTAAAAGGATTTACACAAAATCGGCAGCTCATTCTCGGGGATGCAGCTGTACATAATCTGAGCGTCCTTTAACCCTTTCCTCCATAAATACGCCTTTCTACGCCTCTGTTATAGTCACTTCTTGAAACCATTGTGATAAATAGAGCATTTGCTCCTATAGGAGCAAATACTCTATCACGATGGTTTCAAACTACAAAATTCTAAAATTTTTCCTTTTCTCTAATTAATGCTCCGTTTTGGTAGATTTATGCAAAGAGATTGGGTCTAAAAATAGCCTATGGGAGAATTGATTAATGGCTTCAGTATTGCTTCAGGGATGTAGGGAAACCTTTGACTGTAGACACAGGTCAAACTGCTTCTATACTATTGGCCTTTACCTCATGAATATTGTTGTAAGAAATAATGACATCATGAATATTAATGAATTGATTTTTTGCCCCCGGCCTCTCCAATCACTTCGGGGAGGGAGGGGGGGGGGGGGGTTGCTCTGTCTGTTTATTGGTTGGATAGACCCCAAATTTAACGTTGGCAATATTTTTATCGCCACTGCACTAATACATACTTCAAACATGGCATTCATGTGCAACTTATGGAGGGGAATATTTTTAGGGGTACCTTATTAAGGTCAAGGTCATACATCAAGGTCAAAGGTCATATCTGGGGCATAGTGTTTCATAAACACCAAACCCTATGTTGTGACCATTCTTTAGAATCGTCTCTTCAAGACAATTCTAAAGAGTGGTCACAGCATAGGGTTTGGTGGAGAAATAAAAGAGCTATAATGTTTTAATGTACACCTTATCTGAACCTGGTTTACTCTGTTTGCAAAGGTGTAAAACAGATGATCTTATGGAGTAAAGTGTTTCTATTTGTGTAAAAGTTGATGTGGTGCTTAGGGTGAGTTGTGATGCCAGTGGTTTCTTTATTACCTTGTTTAATTAAGCAGGTTGATACATTATTGATAGGTACATCTGTATCTTAAAGTGGTGGTAGGTTATTGATCTGTACTCAAGGGTATGCTCTTGGCTGCTGGGTCATTTTTGATGGCCAACAAAGCGTAGTTCCGAGTAGATGTTAGTGCTATGGAAATCTTTGCTATCTTAAAAGAGTTGCTGTAATTTAAGAATCTGGGTACTTAAATAGGGTGAAAACTAGTTGGATTCTTAGAATATCATGAGCCAGGTTTTTCTAAATACAATTTGGATTCAGGTGAGACTTTCTTATTGTATATGATACAGTAATCCACACTATTATGACTACTTAACCCTTTCCCTGTTCTGTATTTAGGCCAAATTTCAATACTTACTGAATATTCATTAACAAAATAGTTATAAAGAAATATGGAAGGTAGAACATTGTAGACATTTTAGAAAGCAAATAAACAGATCTATCAAATTCACTTAACAAACAGAGTAGACCCTGATCAGACGGCTCCTCTAGGAGCCGTCTGATCTGGGTCTACTCTGTTTGCAAATGCGTGAAAACACGTTTATATGAGGGAAAGGGTTAAGGAATTTGTGTGTTTAAAACTTTATTTTATGAATATTCATACAAGAAATAATGATGTTATATTTCAAATGATAAAATTATGAACACAGGAAATTTATGGCATTGCAGAAACTATAGAATCATATTTTTTTTTATTCCATTGAGCAAAATGTCAGAGCTGAGAACCTGATTGGACGGCTCCTACAGGAGCCATTTCAACTAGGTTTACTCTGTTACAATGGTGTGTAAACAAATACTTGTAATAATTGCATATTATTTTGAAAGGTGTCTATACATGTATATGAAAAGCCTCAGATGTGAGGTAAAGGGTTAACCAAAGTTTCAGTGCAGGAAACATTAAGTCAGTAATGTCCTTTGCAAATCTAATCAAGATAAGCTTGACCTGTTCTAATTTTGAAATAAACTATAAAAGGCAATATAAAGTAAAACGAACGATCTCAGACGTCTTGTGTAGACTACTTTATTTTGGAATAGGCAATTTGAAATTCATCGTTGAAAGAGTTAACCATTTACTCCATAAGTACACCTTTATATGCCTTTGCAAACAGAATAGACTCAGATCAGACAGCATTATTTTAGTTACAATATTCCTGAGTTCAAAACTATAATAAAAAATACAGCTAATTAATATGTATGATGTCATTACTTCTTTCATGAATGTTCATGGAGTTAAGGGTTAACCATTTCCCTGTTCTATGTTTAGTACTCATTTCAGTACCTACTGAATATTCACGGACAAAATAGTTACAACAAAATATGAAAAGTGGAACATTGTAGCCATGTTAGAAAGTAAAGGAACAGATCTTTCAAATTCTATAAGCAAACAGAGCAGACCCTGATCAGACGGCTCCTCTAGGAGCCGTCTGATCTGGGTCTACTCTGTTTGCAAATGTGTGAAAACACGTTTATATGAGGGAATGGGTTAAGACAGGCTTTATTATACAGTAGATCCCCCCTCTAATGCGACCACTTAATGAATAAACAGGGGTGTCATTATAAGCAGGTGGTTGCTTAATGCAGGACAAAAATAATGCAGAAAGCTTTACTTTTGTCCTGCATTAAGCTACCACCTGCCTCTACCACCCAGAATTATACCTCTTTTAGGTGGTCGCATTAGAGGGGTTTTTACTGTACAAGTTTTACATGGAGTTGTATAGAAATAAACTGCATGTTGTTTGAGAACTTTCTTAGAACACTAAAGTCTTGGGGTGCTGTGGCATGAAGTAACCATAAACTGGGTAGATGAGTGACATGTTTCATTCCCAGGGCCATTATATACATCACTCTTATCCCCTCACCGCTGTGGGTTCGAATCCCGGTCTGGGCTTTTGGATTTTTCATGTGAGGAAGCCTTCCAGCTCACGGCTTGTGGTAGGTCGGTGATTCTACCTGGATGTTCCTCTGTGCATGAAGCAATGCAATTTGTTCCATCCATGGAGGAACCTCTGGGGTCTTCCTTCGCCTATAATTAGCTGGACGTCGTGATATGACTGAAATATTGTTAAAACTACGTAAAACTTGTTAAAAAACCATAGATCACTGATATTCCCTTATATTGATGTAAAAGCATTTTTTTGAAACCAATGTGATAAATAGAGCATTTGCTCCATTGGTTTCGGAAGTAAAAAATTCTAAAAGGTTTACCTTTTCTCTGGAAAATGTTATTCAAAGAGGCTGGGACTCTAAAAATAGCCTAGGTCTAAAATGCATGTAGCCTATACATGTAGCCTATCATAATTATGAGGGAAAGGGTTTTAAGGGAGCATGCTGGACATGTAGGAGATACAGGGAGTTATTCTTAACCCTAATAACCTAGCTGCTGAATAATTTAAAAGTGACTCTTTGAATATTAATTAAACAAAAAATTGTATAAAAGTTTTTCACTGAGGATAATTATTTTTATGACAAATAGTGCAGACCACTGGTCACACGAAAGTTAGTGATTATTTTTTCTTGCGATTTACTTCTTTTCAACATATTAACCCTTTACTACATGAATACACCTTTCTTTGCCTTTGCAAACAGAGTAGACCCAGATCAGATGGCTCCTATAGGTGCCGTCTGATTAGGATCTGCTCTGTTTGCTTATGATATAATATAGGTATGATTCTACAGTTTCTGCCTTGGCCAAAAAACCCTGTGTCCATGTGCTATTATAACATGATTATAAATTAATCTAATTTTCATCATGTCATTATCTCTAACATTGAATATTCATGGAAGTAAGGATTAACAACAATTTATGTAATTTTTAGGCATTTTTAAAATGTCAGGGTTTAAAGGGGCAAATTATTTCAAAATATTAAAATGTCATTTCTCCACCAAAGCCTATATTGTAACCATCCTTTGAATGGCCTCATCCAGGGTTTGGTTGAGAAATAAAGCAGTACTACTATTCTTATCATAAGAATGCCTCTGGTTTATCATTTGAAATTTATCAGATTGTCAGGTTGTTTGTAACAGGTTTTCGTTGTAACCATAATCAGAAAGTGTCTGAAATAGGAACAGAGATACATTTTGTACGGTGATAAAGGAATGCTGTAAAAACGTTTATGCATTTCCTTAGAAGACTACTTATGTGATAAACTAGTCTTTAATCCTAATTACTCTATGAATATTCATTGAAAGAATAATGAGGTCATGGATATGGAATTATTTTTTATTAACCCTTTCCTTGTTCCTTTATTCCAGATTTTAATACCTACTGAATATTCATGAACGAAACAGCTATAATGAAATATGGTAGATGGAACATTTTAGCCATTTTAGAAAGTATAGAAGCAGATCTATCAAATTCCATTAGCAAACAGAGCAGACCCTGATCAGACAGCTCCTCTAGGAGCTGTCTGATCTGGGTTTACTCTGTTTGCAAATACGTGAAAACACGTTTATATGAGGGAAAGGGTTAAAGGTTAAGGCACATGGACACAGGAATGTTTGGGGTAAGAAATATATGGCCATGGCAGAAGTTGTGGAATCATCATATCCATATTAGTTCATAAGCAAACAGAGCAGACCCTGATCAGATGGCTCCTACAGGAGTCATCTGATCTAGGTCTTCCATGTTTGTAAAGGCGTAGAAAGGTGTATTCAAATAAGACATTTAGAAAGTGTTACTTTTGTCACACTTCTAAAAACTGTCATATACTGAATTTTTGTCTTTTCAAAAATGCTATCCGAGTGGCTGTACTTGCAGATTACACTGATCTGTTATAGGATGCAAAATTCAGTATCATAATTACTTTAACCTTTACCCTCATAGATGACTTTTCATGCCTTTGCAAACAGAGTAGACCCAGATCAGACGGCTCCTGTAGGAACCGTCTGATCAGGGTCTGCTCTGTTTGCATATGAAATTATAATCTGTCTCTGGAGTTCTACCAATATCAAACAATCCTGCATACATAATTATGCTATTATGAAAAATCAGTGAATAAATAGTCATAATGTCATTATTTCTTACATGAAGCAGAGAAAGGGTTATGCGGACAAGTGTTCTTACATTTTCAAACACTAACAGTGAAGACCCAGATCAGAGGATTCCTAGAGGAGCCCTCTGATCAGTGTCTGCACAGTTTGTCATCCTCTTCAGCCATGCAAATGATACCCTTTCACTCAAATGCTTTTTCATTCAAACAGTAGAACTCATGTAGGTGCTCAGTCTGATCAGGGTCTGCTCAGTTTGCTTATGGAATAATATAGATCTGACTCTATGGTTTCTACCAATATTACAGTATCCCATGGCAGACCATTCCACTTACAATATAAAGCATTTAGACCATTATTGTTATCAAAACCATGGCGCCAATTTCACTTATACAGCCAGAGGAAAGGGGAGGATTGGAAGTCTTGATATTTACAACAAATGCAGTAATTAGACTTGACTGTACAAACTGTGACATTAATGGGTTTTTTTTTGTCAAGCTCCATGGGAAATTCAGTAATAAATCATGTTTCGATTGAATTTCTGTGAGTATTTTTAGGAATTTGGTGACATTTTACCCAATAAAAGTCGCTGCTATTAACTCTTGAAGCACCACATACATGTACTGGACGAGGTACATTTGCCAAATTGAATCTGTAACTGTTCCTGTTTTGTAGGTGTAAAGAGGAATAATACTTTCTTCATCATGCTGAAAAAAGGATGCCAGCTAAAACTCGGATCTGTTGCAAATTTGTTTACTTTTGATTTATTTAACCAATTGACCAAGATTTTTTTTTCTTCATATGCCTTTTCATGCATATGCAAACAGAGTAGATCCAGATCAGATGGCTCCTGCCGCCGTATAGGGGTATCTGTTTGCAAAGTATGAATTACAATAGATCAGATTATAATCCTTTTCCCTGCTGAATATTCATGTAAGAAATAATGACACCATGAATATTAATTAAGATTCTTTTTCATAATAGCATACAAGCACAGGACATTTTGACTCAGGCAGAATCCGATCTATATTATACTATAAGCAAACCGAGCAGACCCTGGTCAGAGTCGACTCTATTTGCAAATGGATGAAAACATATTTATATGAAGGAAAGGGCAATACGATTTCTCCCAATACCAAAAAATCCTGTATACATAATTATGCGATTATAAAAATTCGGCTAATGTATTAATGATGTCATTATTTCTTACATGAATTTCTTACATGAATATTCAACAGGGAAAGGCTTAAGAAACCATTGAAAAAATCAAACGGCGTAGGTCCTGATGTGACGCCAAGGGAATGATTTCAATCCCTGCTGTTTGCAAATGCTAGCCAATAGGCATAATAGGGGTTAGCAACAAAGTTTCATTGCTGATTTTCAAAATGGAATAGTACAACACTGTTTCACCCTTTCCCTGTTGAGTATTCATGGAAGAAAGAATGATATCATGAATATTTATTAGCTGAAGTTTTATTATGACATGTACACAGGATGTTTACATCGGATACAAAAATACTCATACAAAAAATTGTCATTTCTCCACCAAACCCTATGTTGTGACCACTGTTTAGAATTGTCTAATTGAGACTATTCTAAAGAGTGGTCACAACATAGAGTTTGATGGAGAAATAAAGGATGTTTCAATTTACGCGTCTTGTCTGATATACCTCTGGATCTCTGCATTAGAAATGGAATGTTTGCATATATTTTCCTATTTGTCAGCTTTATGAGTACAAACATTTGGCAACATTTCTTTTTTCAGATCTCATTGTGTAATTAGTGACAAAATGGAACAGTTTATGTTCCTCGTCTTTGATTTAAAGCTACTTTAATGTCGGGTTTATGAAAATTTATGGACCGAAATGGGCATTATTAAGCAAAGTGATTTACAGCTGCAATCTCGTGGTCTGTCTAACCTAAACAATTTTGTATGCAGAGCCATATGACTTTACTCTAATTAATTTAAGTTTTCAGACACCTATTCCTATCTTTCCACTGTTCAGTGAAAACTAAATAAGTCAATTTGGCACCATTTGGATACTTTTGAGTTAGACTGACCTAGTAGGAGAAAGTGAAGACCCTGATTTGCCGAAGTTTATCTGTTTGAATATTTAGAGTAATTGAATGTTGACTATGTTACATGCAAGTTGAACACTCTTATAATTATAATATCGTTATTTTCTCATAGGAATTTTTAGCTTAGCAATCTCATAAAAAATGTTCATGTAAGAAATAATGAGGTTGAATAACCCCCCCCCCCCCACCCCCTTATTTATATAGGGGGAGACATGTTTTTGTGAGAGTTGTCTGTCTGTCTGACAGTCACACTTTCTTGTCCAGACGATAACTCCTATATGCCTGTTGGTTTAAATTTCATATATGCAAAGAGCAAAATGAGTTATTGCCCATGGTTACATTTTTCTGTCCGATCAATAACTCCTGTTTTACTGATGCTATTAGAATGACATTTCATTTATGGAAAGAGCATGATGGAAGGAAGTGTCATTCACCACAAAGTCATGCTCCATAACTCTGGCTTCAGTAATATTGGAGTTTATTGTCCCGACGATAAGTCCTATATGGCTCATGCCATTTGATTGAATCTTCATACATGGAAAGAGCATAATGCAAGGAAATGTCATGTACAAGGGCCATAACTCTGGCTTCAACACTCTTGGAGTTAAGCCCATTGTTACATTGTTGTTGGCTGTTTAATAACTCCTGTTCTACTGATGCTATTGGAATTACATTTCATTTATGGAAAGAGCATTATGAAAGGTAGATATCTGTTTTTGTGACAAAAACCCCGCTCTAGTTTTAAGTGGCATAAGAGCAAGGGAATTTTTTATTACAGAAAAAAAATGTACTCCTCAAAACAGTACTTCATATGCAAACAGTGCAAAGAATTGTGTAAAAACCTGTTGTGTTAATTGAATTGTGTAAAGCCTAGTTGTGTTAGTGGAATTGTGTAGAAGCCTGTTTGAGATAATTGATTCATATAGAAACCACTGTGTATGTGTCAGTCAATCGTATCCGCTCTGTAACTTCTACATACATGGGTGGATTTCAAAATAATTTGGTACAAAAAATGTTCACCAACTGAAGACAATGTTATGCAAAAAACAACCAGGTCCCTATCTCAAAGGTCAAGCTCATAATCTGGGGTCAAAGTAAAAAATGGGGGACATTTTGACATGTCCGCTCTATAACTCCGACATACATGAGTGGATTTTAAAATAACCTGGTACAAATGTTCAGTCAAGGTCACAGTTGGGGGGTGGGTATCAAAGTTAAAAAATGGGGAAGTTTTTATGTGTCTGCTCTGTAACTCCTACATACATCAGAGTAAAATAACCTGGAACAGATGTTTACCACATTAAGATGATGTGTGGCAAAAAAGAACTAGGTTCCTATCTTAAAGGTCAAGGTCACAATCGATCATCAAAAGTTCAAAAATGGGGACATTTTGTTGTGTTTGCTCTTTAACTCCTACATACATTAGCGGATATCAAAGTAACCTGCTACAACTGTTCACCACCTTCAGACAATGTGTCGCTACAAAGAACCTGAGGTTCCCATCTCAAAGGTCAAGGTCACAATCAGGGGTCAAAGTAAAAAAAAAATGGAATTTTTTGTTGTGTCCGCTCTGTAACTCCTATATACATGAGTGGTACAAATGTTCACCATCTTGAGACGATGTGTTGTAAAAAAGAACCAGATTCCTATCTCAAAGGTCAAGGTCACAGTCAGGGGGGGTGTTAAAAGTTAAAAAAAAGGGAAATTTTGTTATGTCTGCTCTGTAACTCCTACATTATACATGACTGGATTTCAGAATAACGTGGTACAAATGTTCACCACTTCGAGACAGTGTGTCGCTACAAAGAACCAGGTTCCTATCTCAAAGGTCAAAGTGACACAATCCGGACTCAAATTTAAAGAATGGGGACATTTTGTCGTGTCAGCTCTGTAACTCCTACATACATTAGTGGATTATGGATCATGACTCATTGTACATACTCATAATCCATAACCGTTTGTTTATTGCCATGACACTATGTTTGTATTACCTTGAGAGAGGGCATTATATAATGTTGTAAAAACTTGTAGCCCAATCTCATGCATGACATTATATGCAATAAATATGTTTAAACCAGTGGATTTCAAAGTAACCTGGTACAAATGTTTACCACCTTGAGACGATGTGTGTCTCGAAAATAACCAGGTTTCTGTCTTCAAATGTCAAGGTCACAATTGGGGGGGGGGGGGGGGGGGGGTCAAAGTTAAAAAAGTGAGTCTCTCTCTATATATATTTGTGTTTTCTTAAATATTGTTTTACATAAACATAGGCTTCTACAACATGCAATTTGGTCCAGGCATACACTTGACCCAGGCTTTAGTGTTGGTGATATCTTTTGGGGGCATTAAAAAAATAATGTCATATGACTATGACAGCTCTTGTTGTTAGTTGAATGTATGTTTTACAGAAGGTTATGTGGTCTGTAAAAAGGAAGACCGGATGTTTCAATGAAAGCACTATCTTGCGTTCCTCAGTATAGATGGAGTCCTTATGATAGCAGAGATAGTGACAGGAAGGTCAATGGCCGATTTATTTTGTTTTATCACTGTCACCAGCTGAGAGATTACTTATGTAATAGCTTGTAGAACATTAAAAAATTTGGAATGCAAGAATTGCGGCCAGTGATTGGGGTAAATACTCTAAATATTAGATTCTTAGATTGCTTATTAATTCAGGATTTTTTTTTGGTATTGGTAGAAACTGTTAAGTCAGATGTGTTATAATTTCATAAGCAAACAAAGCAGACCCTGATCAGAAGGTTCCTATAGGAGCTGTCTGAGCTGGGTCTTTTCTGTTTGCAAAGATGTGAAAAGGTGTTTCTATGAAAGAAAAGGTAAGTTAGTTATAACTGATAATATTTGTTTACAAATCTACACATGCATAAATGATGCCTTTTTAACTTACTAATTGGAGTTGACAGTTATGAATTATAATTGATAATATGTGTTAAAAATCTACAAATGCATAAATGATGATGCCATTTTAGCACTACTGAAAAATTGGAATGATGACAAGACTTAGTTTATTTGCTCCATATTTGACCATATATATTATGTCTTAAATGTATATATAGACAAAAAGTGGAGACCCAGATGCAAGGGCTTTTAACCCATTCCCTCATATGGACGACTTTTGACGACCTGAAGTCACTTTGTGAAACCATTGTGATAAATAGAGCATTTGCTCATTATTATAGGGGCAAAATAATGCTCTATTTATCACAATGGTTTCAAACTACAAAATTCTTAAAAAAAAATCCTTTTCTCTAGATAATTCTCCTTTTAGGTAGATTTTGAGTGGTGACATGTCAAGGTCAAGGTCATCCTTCAAGGTTAGAGGTCAAATATATAGGTCAAATCACCAGCTTTAACATTGGCCATAACTTTTGAACCAGTAGAGATAGAGACTTGATATTTGGCATGCATGTGTATCTCATGAAGCTACACATTTTGAGGGTGATATGTCAAGGTCAAGGTCATCCTTCAAGGTTAGAGGTCAGATATATAGGTCAAATCACTGACTTTAACATTGGCTATAGCTTTGGAACCAGTAGAGAGAGAGCCTTCATATTTGGCATGTATGTGCATCTCACAAAACTGCACATTTTTAGTGGTGACATGTCAAGGCCAAGGTCATCTTTCAGGGTCAAAGGTCAAATTGGCCGGGGACATAGTGTTTCACAAAAACATTTTGTCTTACATTAATATTGAACAGGGAAAGAGTTAACCCTTTCCCTGTTCTATGTTTATTCCAAATTCGAATACCTACTGAATATTCATTGACAAAATAATTGTATTGAAATATGGAAGGTGGAACACTGTAGCCATTTTAGAAAGTAAAGAAACAGATCTATCAAATTCTACCAGCAAACAGGGCAGACCCTGATATTCAGAACAGTTTTGAACAATATTTCTAGAACTAGGCTTGCAGTACTCTTCTAGAACTGTTCTGTCATGTTCCAAGTCTGTAATAGAACTGTCCTATTATCAAGAACAAATTTTTGCAGGGGTTTAGATGGCTCCTATAGGAGCCATCTGATCTTGGTCTTCTCTGTTTACAAATTAATGTGTCTTCTCTGTTTACAGATGCATGAAAAAGTGTTTGTATGAAGGAAAGAGTTACAGATATCAAACTGGTACCTAACTGAATTATTCATCTTCACAAAGATGCAGAGAGAAGATTAGGTGTCCGAATACATACAGCAAATAGCAAATAGGGTACAAATAGGGTACGAATACATGCAGCAAATAGGGTACAAATAGGGTACGAATACATGCAGCAAATAGGGTACAAATAGGGTACGAATACATGCAGCAAATAGGGTACAAATAGGGTACGAGTTTACATATCTAGGCAATTACACCCAATAAATGAGTCTAAAATGAATTAATGCCCAGTTGCTACAAGTACAATGTGGAGTTGCTGCAAGTACATACTTTAATTACCTTCGATATTCTGACACCAAATTTCTCTGCTCTACTGGTTTGTTAATCTGAATAATTCAGTTTTGCACTGTTTTGACAACTTTAATCCTTTCAGTGCCAGTATTGTTGTCTGCAGGACAAATTTTCACCAGATTCTGAGCACGACCGGTATCTGCCTTAAATATCTTAATGTTGGTCTGAATGCTTTCTGCATTGCCCTCAGTCTGCATTTAGCTGCCAGCTGTATTTTGAAAAAAACAACAACTACATTTCTGTATTTAGTCAGGTTACTGTTATTATATAATGGTTTTATTTGTTTTATTGATCATCACCAGGGAATAGGGTTAATTGTTATACTAAGTGTAAAAAAAACAAAAGATTTTTCATTATCTGATATACCTTCTAATAGCCGTTAGGCTCTACAAATATGTGTGGGTGTGCATGTGCATTCACATGCGTGCATGTGTGCGTGTTGGGGGGGGGGGGGGGGGGTTAATATGGGTCTAGAATAATCTTATTGCCTTTGCAAACCAGATAGGTCTGCTTCTGTAGGAGCCATCTGATCAGGGTCTGCTCAGTTTGCTTAAGATAATTTGAATCAAGATGAGATTCCAACTTACTTGGCATCTCATCTGGATTGAAACTATTTACCAGAGCTACAGATAAACGTGCGTACTTCAATACTAAAATCGTCATTTTTCCACCAAACCCCAAACTACTGTGACCTGACTCTTTAGAATCGTTTCATTATAGGGTTTGGTGGAGAAATGAAGGAGATATTCTTGAAAATGTTGTAATCTTATCTTAATTCTTACCTGGAGCTCTGCTATTTACATAGGTAATTACAGTTGTGTAAAGAGTGAAACAAACAAAATCAATTTAGGATCAATTCCCAAGTTTTCTCTTTGACAAATGATTGGGTGTAGGAGTAGTTTACCTTTTGAAAGCTCAATTTTTCAAAGTAGAATGGTCAATCATTGTTTAACGATAAAATCCATCCTGTGTGAAAGGGTGTAAGTTGTGAGAAGATATTGTATGGCAAACAATGAAGGCCCTGATGAAAGGACTCCTCCAGGATCCCTCTGATCAGAGTGTACACTTTGCCAATGATAGTACACTGGTTCCCTGCATTCAAGGGGTTAATAACAAGAAAATCATTAAAATCAATATGTAATTATCTGTCTGTGACAGTGGAGGTCATCTATGGATTAATTATGCTTAGTGACCCAGCAATGCTGACCCTTCTCTTGGTATTTGTGACCGGATTCATTTGCAAACAACTTAAATCCAGATGAGACAATAGTTATATAAACTTGCCATCTCATCTGGATCCAGACTGTTTGACACTCAGTCAATAGTTTCCTAAAAGCTTGATTGAATCGGAAGTAGTCAAAATTGCACCATTTCCAAATTTGAGGAGACATAATATTTTTGAAGGGTCAATATATTATCTGTCCCCATGAGTAAAATGCTCCAACTAGGAGGGCTTCAAAAGCAGCAGCCTTGACCCTTTAATTTCTCCATAAATGTTCATGTAAGAAATTCTGCATGTATGAATTTTAGTCATATATTGTATTTAACTCTTTCCCTGTTTAACCCTTTCCTCCATAAATATGCCTTTCAACGCCTCTGTAAAAGTCACTTTTTAACCAAATGCTCTATTCATCACAATGGTTTCTGAACTACAAAATTCTAAAAAAAATTCCTTTTCTCTAGTTTATAAATGCTCCTTTTCGGTAGATTCATTCAAAGAGGTTGGGTCTAAAAATAGCCTATGAGGGAATGGGTTAATATTCATGTAAGAAATACTGACATCATGAACATTTATTCATGTTCAGCTGAATTTTTATAATGGCATATATGTACACAGTATGGTTTGGTTAGGCTGGAGCTGTAAAATCTAATCAATATTATCTGACATTAACCCCTTTTCACAATTTTGCAAACAGAGTAGACCCAGATCACATGGCTCTGCTCATCGAATCAGACGATCAGGGTCTGCTCTGTTTGCTAATGGAAATTGATAGACCTGTTCCTTTACTTTCTAAAATGGCTACATTATGTTCCATCTGCCATATTTCATTGTAACTATTTTGTCCATGAATAGTCAGTAGGTATTGAAATTAGTAGAAAACACAGAACAGGGAAAGGGTTAATGTTTGCATAGGTATTTCATACTGATTTAACTCTTTATCAGACATTAACCCCTTTTCACAACTTTGCAAACAGAGTAGACCCAGATCAGACGGCTCTGCTCATCGAATCAGACGATCAGGGTTTGCTCTGTTTGCTTATGCCATAACATTGATAGATCCATTTTCATAAAATTTCAAAAAATCCCCTAATGAATATTCATAAAGTAATGAATCCTTTGTAAATATTCATGAGGGAAAGGTTTACCCATTCCCCCAAAGACTATTTTAGCCCCAACCTCGAAAAGGAGCATTTACAAGAGAAATGGAATTTTTTTAGAATGTACATGTAGTTCTGAAACCATGATGATAAATGGAGCATTTGCTCCTATGGATCACAATGGTTTTAAAAAAAGAGATTTTTACAGAGGTGTCAAAAGGCGTCAAAATGAGGGAATGGGTTAAATTAAGTGGGGTTTGAAAGAGGTTATTGGTCATTATGTCTCCCCCCATATTTATATGGGGGAGACATATTGTTTTCGTGAGAGTTGTCTGTCTGTCCATCTGTCTGTCCGTCCGTCTGTCCGTCTGTCTGTCACACTTTTTGTCCGGACGATAACTTCAATATGCCTGATGCCAGTTGATTTAAACTTCATATATGGAAAGAGCATAATGAGAGGAAGTGTCATGCACAAGGTCCATAACTCTGGCTTCACTAATATTGGAGTTATTGCCCTTTGTAAAAAAAAATCACACTTTTTTGTCCGGACAATAACTCCTATATGGCTCATGCCAGTGGATTGAAACTTCATATATGGAAAGATCAGGACGAGAGGAAGTGTCATGCACAAGGTCCATAACTCTGGCTTCACTAATATTGGAGTTATTGCCCTTTGTAAAAAATATCATAATTTTTTGTCCGGACAATAACTTCAATATGCCTGATGCCAGTTGATTGAAACTTCATATATGGAAAGAGCATGATGAGAGGAAGTGTCATGCAGAAGGTACATAACTCTGGCTTCAGTAATATAGGAGTTATTGCCCTTTGTAAAAAAATTCACACTTTTTTGTCCGGACGATAACTTCTATATGGCTCATGCCATTGGATTAAAACTTCATATATGGAAAGATCATAACGTGAGGAAGTGTCATGCACAAGGTCCATAACTCTGGCTTCAGTAATATAGGAGTTATTGCCCTTTGTAAAAAAATTCACACTTTTTTGTCCGGACGATAACTTCTATATGGCTCATGCCATTGGATTAAAACTTCATATATGGAAAGATCATAACGTGAGGAAGTGTCATGCACAAGGTCCATAACTCTGGCTTCACTAATATTGGAGTTATTGCCCTTTGTAAAAAAATCACAATTTTTTGTCCGGATGATTACTCCTATGTGACACATGCCATTGGAGTGAAACTTCATACATGGAACGATCATGATAAGAGAAAGTGTCATGCATAAGATCTATAACTCGAGCTTCAATAAATTTAGAGTTATTGCCCCTTGTACATTTGTTTAATTCTTTCTTGTCCGGACGATAACTCCTACATGGCTCTTGCCATCGTATTGAAACTTCATGCATGGAAAGAGCATGATGAGAGAAAGTGTCATGAACAAGGGCCATAATTCTGGCTTCAATACTTTTGGAGTTATTGCCCTTTGTTACATTTTTTGGCCGATCAATAACTCATGTTCGACTGATGCTATTGGAATGACATTTTATTTTTGGAAAGAGCATGTTGAAAGTAAGTGTCATGCACAAGGGCCATAAATCTGGTATCAGTATTTTTGGAGTTATTAGCTGTTATCATTTTCTTCTTGAAAAATGTAGTGTGGAAAACGCATAATGAGGGGAAGTATCATTCATCAAGACCATAACATTTTTAGTGATTTCCCTTTATATATTGTTTTTATTAGAGGGGAGACATCCGTTTTTGTGACAAAAACCTCTAGTTTGATATGTTTTCTACATGTGGTATATTGTGGTAGCCATGACGTATTTGTGGAAACTAACAGTGAATGCAGGAAGTGATTGCATTGGCAGTTGCAAACAGTGTAGACCCTAATAGGGGAGAACTAGGACCAGGGTCAGCACTGTTTGTCACTCAAAGTCCTCTTGCAAATTATACTCTTTCAAAATGAATTGATACAAACAGAAGACAATGATGTAAACATTCAGCATTCGAAGGGCTATGGAGGATTACTGGTTGGGTAGTCTAGATAGTTACAGCTCACTTAGTGTTGTTGATAGTGTAATCGATATCCTTCAGTGACTTCTCAAGTTCGTTTTTAGCTTGTCTTTAGCGAGTCTGTTTCGGCAAGCTATAGTGATCGCTAGTCGTAGTTGTACTCGTCGTCGTCGTCATCGGCGTGCAAAAACTTTAATGTAGCTTATTACTCTAAAAGTATAAGAGGTATCAACATGAAACTTCATAAGTGGGTAGATCTCATTGAGGAGAAGATCCCTACAAAAGAACCATAACTCTTGATTTCAAAATTTTGGAGTTATGGCCCTTTATTTTTAGGAGACTTGCATGTCCATCGTCGTGCGTACATGTGTTAAGGCAACAATTTGCTTATGAACACGCTAGTGGTTACAATTTTAGTTCAATCTTCACGAAACTTGGTCAGAATGATTGTCTTGATAAATCTTGGACAAGTTCGAAAGTGGGTCATGTGGTGTTAAAAACTAGGTCAAATAGTAAGAAATTGTTGTGAACACTCTAGAGGTCACATTTGTAACGCAATCTTCATGAAACTTGGTCAGAATGATTGTCCCAACAAAATCTGGATGAGTTTGAAAGTGGGTCATGTGGGTCTTGTGAACACCCTAGAGGTCACCCTAGAGGTCACATTTGTAGCCGAATCTTAATGAAACTTTATCAGTGACAAGATTTAGAATATTGATTTTATTATGTCTCCCCCCATATTTATATGGGGGAGACATATTGTTTTCGTGAGAGTTGTCTGTCTGTCCGTCTGTCTGTCACACTTTTTGTCCGGACGATAACTTCAATATGCCTGATGCCAGTTGATTTAAACTTCATATATGGAAAGAGCATAATGAGAGGAAGTGTCATGCACAAGGTCCATAACTCTGGCTTCACTAATATTGGAGTTATTGCCCTTTGTAAAAAAAAATCACTTTTTTGTCCGGACAATAACTCCTATATGGCTCATGCCAGTGGATTGAAACTTCATATATGGAAAGATCAGGACGAGAGGAAATGTCATGCACAAGGTCCATAACTCTGGCTTCACTAATATTGGAGTTATTGCCCTTTGTAAAAAATATCATAATTTTTTGTCCGGACAATAACTTCAATATGCCTGATGCCAGTTGATTGAAACTTCATATATGGAAAGAGCATGATGAGAGGAAGTGTCATGCAGAAGGTACATAACTCTGGCTTCACTAATATAGGAGTTATTGCCCTTTGTAAAAAAATTCACACTTTTTTGTCCGGACGATAACTTCTATATGGCTCATGCCATTGGATTAAAACTTCATATATGGAAAGATCATAACGTGAGGAAGTGTCATGCACAAGGTCCATAACTCTGGCTTCACTAATATTGGAGTTATTGCCCTTTGTAAAAAAAATCACAATTTTTTGTCCGGATGATTACTCCTATGTGACACATGCCATTGGAGTGAAACTTCATACATGGAACGATCATGATAAGAGAAAGTGTCATGCATAAGATCTATAACTCGAGCTTCAATAAATTTAGAGTTATTGCCCCTTGTACATTTGTTTAATTCTTTCTTGTCCGGACGATAACTCCTACATGGCTCTTGCCATCGTATTGAAACTTCATGCATGGAAAGAGCATGATGAGAGAAAGTGTCATGAACAAGGGCCATAATTCTGGCTTCAATACTTTTGGAGTTATTGCCCTTTGTTACATTTTTTGGCCGATCAATAACTCCTGTTCGACTGATGCTATTGGAATGACATTTTATTTTTGGAAAGAGCATGTTGAAAGTAAGTGTCATGCACAAGGGCCATAAATCTGGTATCAGTATTTTTGGAGTTATTAGCTGTTATCATTTTCTTCTTGAAAAATGTAGTGTGGAAAACGCATAATGAGGGGAAGTATCATTCATCAAGACCATAACATTTTTAGTGATTTCCCTTTACATATTGTTTTTATTAGAGGGGAGACATCCGTTTTTGTGACAAAAACCTCTAGTTAAGACAATGATTCTGAACAATGAAGATTGGGCTAAAAATGTGCCTTCTAGAGTGAATTTTCTAAGATTTGACCTAGTGACCTACTTTTTTATCCCACCCCACCTATGACCAAACTTAACCATGGTATCACTAAAACAAACAATTCTGAGCAAGTTTCAGGAAGATTGGGCTAAAAATGTGGCCGCTGGAGTGTAAACAAGATTTTTCTAAGATATGACCCAGTTACCTACATTTTGACCCCAAATAACCCATTTTCAAAGTCGTCCAAGAATTTATCAGGACAATCATTCTGACTAAGCTTCATGAAGATTTAGCTAAAAATGTGACCTCTAGAGTGTTCACAAGGGTTTCCTACTATTTGACCTAGTGACCTAATTTATAACCCCATGTGCCAAATTTTCTATCTTGTCCAAGATTTTATCATGACAATCATTCTGACCATTAGTTTCATGAAGATTGGACAAAAAAATATGACCTAGATTGTTCACAAGGTTTTTCTACTGTCAAAACAATCATTCTGATAAAGTTTCATGAAGATTCCACACAGCTGAAGTGTATTTTGCAGGAGGATCCATTTCAGCTGTTAGCTTAATTGTTGCTGAACATGTTGTTTATGTAGACAGATTTGGGATGTCATAAAATGGGAAATGATGGCCTGAGGTCTGTCGTCTGTTGGCGTGTGCCGTCCGTCGTTCGTCATCCATCGTCAACAATTTGAAACTTTAAAAATCTTCTCCTCTGAATCTACAGGGTTCTCAGCTTTCATCTTCGGCACATAGCATCACCTATAGATCCTCTACAAAGGTTCTAGAAACTATGCCCCTAGGGTCAAAATTGGCCCTGCCCCAGGGGTGTCCAGTTTTCAATAGAAACATATAGTGAAAACTTCTGAAACCGGAAGGTTCTCAGCTTTTATATTATATTTTTATATATGTTCAGGTGCTCTACTAATAATGATTGGAACTCTATATTTAGACAATGATGGGTCATTTCAAAAGGTTTACCATTTATCTGACAGACACACCTTTTAATGCCTTTGCAAACAGAGTAGATCCAGATCAGATGGGTCCTGTAGTAGCTCTCTGATCAGGGTCTGCTGTTTTTGCCTATGGAATACTATAGATCTGGTTATACAATTTCTGCCATGCATGACCAAAATTCCTGTGTTCATTTGCAATTGCAATCATTATGTCATAACTTCTTAATCCTGTACTCCATGAATATTCATGTAAGAAATAATGACGTCTTGAATATTAATTAGATAAATTGTAATAATGACACATGGACACATGGCTGAAATTGTAGAATAATATCTGTATTATATCACTAGCAAACAGAGCAGACCTTGATCAGACTGCCCTATAGGAGTCACCTGATCTGGATCTACTCTGTTTGCAGAGGCGTAGAAAGGTGTATTTATGGAGTAATGGGTTGAATGAATACTCATGGAGTAATGAAATACTAAATGGACTTTACCTAACAGATGCCTTCAGAGTATGACTATAAGGATCAGGATAGATCAGCTCTATTTGTTTATACAGTAACACCTCTCTTAACCGGAATTCTAGTAGAGAAGAATTTAGATACTTTCAGGCAGGTGGCTGCTTAATGCAGGGTGAAAGTCATGCAGAAAGCTCCTCTAGGAGCTTTCTGCATGACTTTCACCCTGCATTAAGCTTCCACCTGTCTCCAAGACCGATATTCATACTAAATTTAATTGCCGGTTAAGAGAGGTTTTACTGTAAAATGATAAAGATCATTGCCATTGGCAAGATTTCTCTTGTTTACATGCTTGAGTATATAAAATCAGAAAATTAATATTCATTGTTTCGTACATGAATATTCATGAGGTAAAAGGTAAACTAATATGACATCACATAACCTTGGGCTATAGGTAATCCATTGTAAATATGTCATTGTGAGCTGGGCAAGTAACTGTCATTTGCATCAGGTGTGCATATAACTGTTAGCCTGCCAGTCAGTGATCATCTTTGCAGTTCAGGTACTGATAACAGAGCAATAGATTAACCCTTTCCCTCCATGAATATTCATGTAAGATAATGATGTCATGAATATTAATTAGATTTAATGTCCGTATACCTCTCTTGATTGCTTATGGTATAATATAGATATGATTCTACAGTTTCTATCTGAGCTAAAACATCCTGTGTACTTCAAAGTTATGGCCCTTGATTTGTCCAACTTCTTACCATTGCCCTATTACCCTTTTCCACTCTCTATGTCATACAGTGCTCCCTCTCTACAACGACACCCGGTGGGATATGAAGATTGTATGTGTTGTTCAGAGGGAGTTGTTATAGGGAAGGAATATCAAACACAATTGGCTTGTTTGCAGATCCCCAGATAAGGTGAATTTCGAGAACTAAAACCGTTATGCCTCTATCAAACCCTATGCTGTGACCACTCTTTAGAATTGTCACAAAGTGACGATTTTAAAGAGTGGTCACAACATAGGGTTTGATGGAGGCATAAAGAAAATACGATGGAAAAAATTGTTTCTTGAGCCTTGTTGTTTCGGAAACAGTGGCATGCATTGTAGTAAGGAGGGAATCGTTATTGAGAGGGCCGTTGTAGGAAGGGAGCACTGTACATAAAAGATAGGCGTATTTTGTTGCTTATTGGCACTCTTGTTTCTAACATGAATATTCATGGAGTAAATGGTGAAGTAATACATATCTGTCAATTTGTGTTTATGTCTATTTAAAGATTTAACCCTTCCTCCATAGGCTATTTTTAGACCCAACCTCTTTGAATGAATCTACCCAAAAGGAGCATTTACTAGAGAAAAGGAAAAAACATTGTTTGAAACCATTGTGATAAATAGAACATTTGCTCCTATAGGAGCAAATGCTCTATTTATCACAATGGTTTCAAGAAGTGGGTTATTACAGAGGCGTAGAAAGGCGTATTTATGGAAGAAAGGATTGATTTCATGGAACATAACATAGTTTTATGGCCTCGTATGGTAATTATTTTTACACATCTGAATTGTAATACCAGTATGTCAATGAAATTGAATGAATACACAATCTTACTGGTGTTAAACCCTTTTCATGTGAAATATTCAAATGCGAATCCATCCACTTTGAATATTGATGAGATGAATCGACTTTCTCCATGTAGATCAAATGTAGCCACTGAATTATCGCAGCAAACAGTGCAGACCGACATGAGACAACTTCTCTGGGAGCTGTCTCATATGGGTCTACCCTATTTTGCAAATGCAGATAATGTACACTACTAGCATGAGAAGGGTTAATAAATCTTTCCCTGTCATCTATGATAGTGACTTTATAAACAGTTTGGTTGTTCAAAGTAACTCTATGATATACAGTGATTGTTTTGTTGAAACAAAAAGGAAGAAATTTAGATACTAAAAATTGAAGCATATGACAAAATATGCAGATTACATTAATTTTGTGTCTTTGCATGTTGATCGAGGTTGAAATTATTTTTTTTTGTTAACAGTTTTTAGATAGGATGCAGATTTACTGAATATCACAGCAGGATATAACATTTGGTATTTGCATTTACACCTTTCCCTCATATAAACGCCGTTTCACATATTTACAAACAGAGTAGACCCAGATCAGATGGCTCTTATAGGAGCTGCCTGATCAGGGTCTGCTCTTTTTGCTAATGGAATATGATAGATCTGTTTCTTTAGTTTCTAATATGGCTACAATGTTAAACCTTCCATATTTCATTTAAAACAACATGCATTTTGTTCATGAATATTCAGTAGGTATTGAAAATTGGAATAAACACACTACTAAGAGCAGGGAAAGGGTTCAGTTCTATTTGAGAATTGTAGCAGTCACCAGTTTTTGTGACAGTGGCTTCACATGATACCAAATAATTGACAAGTCTGTAAAATACAAGTGCTTGGTATACCATAGGTGTAGGATCGCCACAGGTAAAGACTTTAGCTCACCAGTCACAAAAGCACTTGAGTGTCACAGTCAATGAGGTCGTACATATCAGGTTCCGTATGGCAAGTTCACATCTTTCTTACAGTAAAACTTAGCTCATTGGAACACTCAGATTGTATCTTATATCGATATTTAAGACAGATGGCAGGTTAATGCAGGGTGCAAGTCTTGCAAAAAGATCCCAGCTCCCCGGGGAGCATTCTGCATGACTTTCACTTTGTATTAGGTAGCTACCTGACAATAGTGTTCTCCATTCATCTTTACTAAATATTTGAATCAGCGAAGCTTAACTGTAACATGTACTTTCGTTACAAACTAGGAAAGTTGTTCAGCTGTACCATATTTGGATATTTGGGAAGATGTTGTGATAATTGATGTGGGACAGATTGTTGTTGGAGTAGCGGACATTCGGTGATTTATCAGTTTCAATTTGCCATGGAGTAATTAACTGTTTATCTCGGCTCATTTAGTCACTGCGTGTATTTATTTGAGAATCAGGTAGATTAACCAATATATATGTGCTTGGTGGGAAGGGGACAAATGTATTAACAAACAGTGTAGACAGATCAGACTCTGCACTTTTTGCCTTAACCCTTTCCCTGTTCTGTATTTAGGCCAAATTTCAATACCTACTGAATATTCATTAACAAAATAGTTATAAAGAGAAATGGAAGGTGGAACATTGTAGACATTTTAGAAAGCAAAGAAATAGATCTATCAAATTCTCTTAGCAAACAGAGCAGACCCTGATCAGATGGCTCCTAGAGGAGCCGTCTGATCTGGGTCTACTCTGTTTGCAAATGCGTGAAAACACGTTTATATGAGGGAAAGGGTTAATAACAATACTGTGCAAGGAAAGCTGCTGTTTGTTTTTTCACACCTTTGCAGATATAGACCCAAATCAGACAGCTCCTGTAGGAGCTGTTTGATCAGGGTCTGCTCAGTTTGGTTATGGAATTATATAGATGTGATTCTACAGTTTCTACCAATGTAAAAAAAATAGCATGTGTTGATGTACCATTATAAAAAAAATTTGCAGAATAATCATGATGTCATTATGTCTTACATGAATATTGAACAGATAAAGTGTCAAGTATTTGTAGGAGGAAGAGTCAAATATTATAATTCAGTCTACAAAGGGTTAACCCTTTTCTTCATAAATTCTTTTTCTTGCCTTTGCATAGAGTAGACCCAGGTCAAATGTCTTCTGTAGGAGCTATCTGATCAGGGTCTACTTTGACATGATATACATCTGATTCTTCAGTTTTTGTCAAAGCACAATTCCTTTGGAAACGTGTAAAAATTGAGGTAATTAATATTCATTATGTCATTTATTCTTACATGCATATATGAATATTGAAGAGGTAAAGGGTTTGGTTGTATAATTTAGATTGTTTCACACATGGGTTACAATGTATCTGGGTTTTTTTTATACTGTTTCACAATGGTTTCAAAACTACACAATTCTAATAATTATACCCCCACAAACAGAGTTTGAGGGGGGTATACTGGAATCAGCCTGTCGGTCGGTCGGTCGGTCGGTCGGTCCGGCGGTCGGTCTGTCTGCAAAATCTTGTACGGCGAACTCCTCCTTCAGTTTCAACCCGATTCACTTGACACATGGCATAATTGTTAATCATGAGTAGTAGATGTGCAAGACACAAATTTCAGGTCTCTGTGACCTTGACCTTGACCTTTGGCCTTGAAATTGGTCTTGAAATTGGCTGGCAAAAGCTTGTACTTTGAACTCCTCCTTCACATTCAACCTTATTCACTTGATACTTGGCATAAATGTTACTCAGGAGTAGTAGATGTGTAAGACACAAATTTCAGGTCTCTGTGACCTTGACCTTGACGTTTGGCCTTGAAATTGGTCTTGAAATTGGCAGGCAAAATCTTGTACTTTGAACTCCTCCTTCACTTTCAACCTGATTCACTTGATACTTGGCATAAATGTTACTCAGGAGTAGTAGATGTGCAAGACACAAATTTCAGGTCTGTGTGACCTTGACCTTGACCTTTGGCCTTGAAATTGGTCTTGAAATTGGCAGACAAAATCTTGTACTTTGAACTCCTCCTTCAATTTCAACCTGATTCACTTGATACTTGGCATAAATGTTACTCAGGAGTAGTAGATGTGTAAGACACAAATTTCAGGTCTCTGTGACCTTGACCTTGACGTTTGGCCTTGAAATTGGTCTTGAAATTGGCAGGCAAAATCTTGTACTTTGAACTCCTCCTTCACTTTCAACCTGATTCACTTGATACTTTGCATACATGTTACTAAGGAGTAGTAGACGTGCAAGACACAAATTTCAGGTCTCTGTGACCTTGACCTGTACCTTTGGCCTTGAAATTGGTCTTGAAATTGGCAGGCAAAATCTTGTACTTTGAACTCCTCCTTCAATTTCAACCTGATTCACTTGATACTTGGCATAAATGTTACTCAGGAGTAGTATATGTGCAAGACACAAATTTCAGATCTCTGTGACCTTGACCTTGACCGTTGGTCTTGAAATTGGTCTTGAAATTGGCAGGCAATATCTTGTACTTTGAACTCCTCCTTCACTTTCAACCTGATTCACTTGATACTTGGCATAAATGTTACTCAGGAGTAGTAGATGTGCAAGACACAAATTTAAAATCTCTGTGACCTTGACCTTTGGGCTTAAAATTGGTCTTAAAATTGGCAGGCAAAATCTTGTACGGCGAACTCCTCCTTCACTTTCAACCTGATTTACTTGATACTTGGCATAAATGTTACTCAGAAGTAGTAGATGTGCAAGACACAAATTTCAGGTCTCTGTGACCTTGACCTTTGACCTTGAAATTGGCAGGCAAAATCTTGTACTTTGAACTCCTCCTTCAATTTCAACCTGATTCACTTGATACTTGGCATAAATTACAGAATTTTCTCTATTTGAACTTTGGGTATTTTTGTTATTTGGTCCTGTTACATGTTCAAAACTTGGATTTGCAATCAAGGCTGCCGTGTGGGGGTATTCATCACCTTTAGTGATAGTTCTAGTTTTCTTTTCTCTAGTAAATGCTCCTTTTCGGTAGATTAATTCAAAGAGGTTGGGTCTGAAAATAGCCTGGGGGGGGGGGGGGGGGGTTAACGTAGGGTGAAGCCTGCAAAGCGTTAACTCTTTTGCCACAAAGGCCAATCCGTGATAACCCTTACAACCAGTTTGAATCCATAGGAAGACGCGGAGTAACTTAGCATCTCCTCGGGATCCAAAATGTTTGATACTGATTATACTTTTGTAAAGAAATTGAAGAAAACCCGTTACTTTGAAACCCGAAGCAGATGTATAATATTAGTGGATGAAATTTATTCAGCGCCACCGAAAGGATCAACTGTAATATCTATTACCCTTGCACATACAAAGTACAATCATGTATTTTGTCATTCAGCCATATGCATGTGTTTTGTTTTGTGTCTGACTGATATGTAAAACCACAAAGGATTTAACTATTTAATTTTCAAAGTGGAATGGTCTACAATTGTTTCATAATGGAGTTCATTCAGTATGAAAGTGTATAATTGGCAAAAAAGAATCTTGAATGACAAACAGTATAGACTCTGATCCGAGTGAGTCCTCAAGGAGTTCTCTGATCTGGGTCTTTTGGCAAATACCAGTGCACTAACGTTTTTCACATTTTCACAGTGTTAAGTGTGACCTTGGTTTAGTATTTCGTTAGAGGTAAGTAATATCCAATTACAATGGTATGCATTCAGTATCGGCTTATATGTTTGCAAACAGGTATAGGTAAACTCTACTGGATTTAGAAAAATTGACATAGATACAGTAACCCTTTACCTCATGAATATGAATGTAAGAAAAGAAATCACAGCATGAATATTAATCTGCTTCATTTAACCCTTTCCTCCATAAATACGCCTTTGTACGCCTCTGGAAAAGTAACTTTTTGAAACCATTGTGATAAATAGAGCATTTGCTCCATAGGAGCAAATGCTCTATTTATGACAATGGTTTCAATACTACACAATTCTAACATTTTCCTTTTCTCTAGTTAATGCTCCTTTTCGGTAGATTCATTCAAAGAGGTTGGGTCTAAAAATAGCCTATGGAGGAAAGTGTTTAATAATGGCATTAAGATCAGTGAAATTTATGACCATGGTAGAAACTACAGAATCAGATCTATATAATTCCATAAGCAAACAGAGCAGACCCAGATCAGATGGCTGAGTCCTTTAGAAGCTGACTAATCGGTGTCTAATCTGTATGTAAAGGTATCAAAAGGCATACCTATGGAACAAAGGGTTCTGTTACACATTCTTGGTTATACAACATCCTAAAGGTCCCGATAAGATGCATAAATTTAAACATTTTCAAGAATAGCTCCCAATATTTCTCCACTTAGAGGCGATTCTAAAGAGTGGTCACAGTATGAGGTTTGGTGGAGAAATGACGATTTTAGTATTCGGGTAATTGCACCTTTATCTGTAGCTCTGACATACAAACTAGTGAAAAACAACTCATTTGAGTTAATATAGTGTATCCATAATAGGCTAAGAGTAATGTTTTTCATCATTAGATAAAGTTACATGATTGTGTTATGTCTACAAGCCTAACCTAAGATAATTGCAACATCCAGTGAGAGAAAAAAACTGTTTTTAACATTTTTCTAGCCTGGCTCAGGTTTTGTTGAAATGGCAATAAACTATTTATTGGACTTGTGGGTAGTAGTATTCCTTTGCATAGTGACTCGGTATTCCACTGTTAGTAGCTAGCTTGTCTGTTGCATAGTAGCTAGGTATTGCACTGCATAGTGGCTAGGTATTGCACTGCATAGTGGCTAGGTATTCCACTGCACATTGGCTATGTATTTTACTGCATAGTGGCTAGGTAACCACTGCATAGTTGCTAGGTATTCCACTGCATAGTGGCTAGGTATTCCACTGCATAGTGGTTAGGTATTCCTCTGCATAGTGGTTAGGTATTCCTCTGCATAGTGGCTAGATATTCCACTGCGTAGTGGCTAGATATTCTACTGCATAGTGGCTAGGTGTTCCTTTGCATAGTGGTTAGGTATTCTTCTGCATAGTGGCTATATATTCCTTTGCATAGTGACTAGATAGTCCAATGCATAGTGGCCAGATATTCTGCTGCACAGTAGCCAGATATTCTGCTGCATAGTGGCTAGATATTCCACTGCATAGTGGCTAGGTATTTCTCTGCCTAGTGGCTAAATATGCCTTTGAATAGTGGCTAGATATTCTGCGGCATAATGGCTAGCTTGTCCGTTGCATAGTAGCTTAAGGTGTTTTGCTGCATAGTGGCTATATATTCCTCTGCATAGTGGCTAGGTATTCCTCTGCATAGTGGCTAGGTATTCCACTGCATAGTGGCTAGATATTCCTCTGCATAGTGGCTAGGTATTCCACTGCATAGTGGCTAGATATTCTGCATAGTGGTTAGATATTCCTCTGAGGTAATCCGCTGCATAGTGGCTAGATATTATGCATTATTATGCATAGTGGCAAGGTATTCTGCTGCATAGTGGTTAGGTATTCCTCTGGATTATAGTGTATACAATGTGGCTAGATATTCCACTGCATAGTGGCTAGGTATTCTGCTGTTCGATCAATTGTCAAATGCATCACAGGACTCAATCTTATTTTCCAGAACTAGAATTCTTATCTGCTTGAACTTTAGACGGAGATTGCTTACCAATTCACTTGTTTATTATATATTGCAAAATCAGATAATTAATGTTCATTATGAGTGAAATCTGCCATGAATATTCATGGAGTAAGGGTTTATTGTATTTCATGCCCATAAATGAGGCTTATCTGTTAGTGGTTAAAGTGTCCTATTCAAGCCATGAGTGCTTTTATCAGATAAAGATATATATGCAGGTTAACTTCCTACATGTATACGGTATAATAGCAGTTAATTTTAGCCATAGCAGAAACGTTAGAATCATATCTATATTTACTTCATAAGAAAACAGCAGACTCTATCAGACACTTCCTACAAGATTGGCCTAATCTGGGTCTACTCTATTTGCAAAGGCATTAAAACTATAAAAAATAAAATGTATATTTAGAGTAAAGAATTATCATAAGAATAGATTTTACTGAGTTACAATTCACTAAGTTAACCCTTTCCCTTTTAAGCGCCTTTTCAAGTCTTTGCAAACAGACGACCCAGATCGGATGGCTCTTGGAGGAGCCATTTGATCAGAGTCTGATCTGTTTGTGCATGAAATGATATAGATCTGACAACAGTTTCTGTCAAAGACAGTATGTCCTGTACTTATAAATACCAAAAGAATCAGTTAATAAATATTCATTCTTACATAAATATGCAACAGGGAAAGGGCTTTCCTTCATATAAACAAATTTTCATTCATTGAAAATGGAGTAGACCCAGATCCGATGGCTCCTATAGGAGCCATCTGATCAGGGTCTGCTCAGTTTGCTAATGGAATTTGATAGTTTTGTTTCTTTACTTTCTAAAATGGCCACATTCCATATTTCGTCATAACTTTCTTGTCCATGAATATCCTGGGTAGGTATTGAAATTTGTAATAAATAATTATAACAGGGAAAGGGTTAAATTTTGATTTTTCCTTGGTGGAGCACGTTTCCTAAAGATGATGATAAATGGTTGTTATTTCCTTGTTCCTCATTTCACATTGATTATGCAATAATGCAGAAAATTCTTACAAACTGTTTTGATCCAGATGACGAGGAATCCCTTAATTTGTCTGTGATTACTTTCAGACACCTTTGCAAGCAAAAGTAGACTCATGGACTCCCGATCAGGTGACTTTTGTAGGAGCTGCACGCGTCCATTCAGTGTCTGCTTTGTTTGCTTATGCAATAATATAGATTTGATTCTACAGTTTCTGCCATGGTTAAACTTTCCTTGGTGTATATGCCATTATAAAAACTAATGCAATTAACCCTTTCCCTCATAGGCTATTTTTAGATACAACCTCTTTGAATAAATCTACCAAAAAGGAGCATTAATTAGAGAAAAGGAGATTTTTAGAATTTGTAATTTGAAACCATTGTGATATATAGAGCATTTGCTCCTTAGGAGCAAATGCTCTATTTATCACAATGGGTTCATGAAGTGACTTTACAGAGGCATAGAAAGGCGTAATATTGGAGGAAAGGGTTATATTTTTCAACAGGTGATTTTTACAGAGGCGTAGAAAGGCCTATTTATGGAGGAAAGGGTTGATAATAATATATTGATACAGTCGTCACTTCTTATATAGCATGAACTTCATGAAAACAACATCTGGGCAGTCTGTAACTTGGCAAAGGGAACTTCAAATGGATGTATAACCTTTTCCATCATATAAACACCTTTTCGTGTGTTTGCAGAATAGTCGCTATCTGATCCTATAGGAGCCGTCTGATCAGGGTCTGCTCTGTTTGCCTTTGACATGATGTAGATCTGATACTATAGTTTTTGTCGAAGCAAAATATTTCCTTGAAAAGTTTTCATTACGTATAAAAAGTTTAGCTAATGAATATTCATGATGTCCTATTTCTTACATGAATAATTTGAACAGGGATAAAGGATAATTAACATGTCTCTTGTTAATGAATTAGTCCAAGTTAAAGTGACTCTTGGCTGTCCTGAATGAGGCGTGCAAAAATTTATAGGTGTACGTATAACAGGTGTGTCTGTAAACAAGTAGCCATAATTGGACAAATAAATTATGTAAATAACAGCTGTAATGATGCACTTTAGTTGACAGTGGCTCCTCATGTCTTCATGGTGACATGTCACCTTGTCTGTAGCTAGCTGTCATTCATTCGTCATATTGTATGTCCTATTTATAACTGTTTACTGAGACATTGATCAGATGTGTAAATTAACTTGTTCCCTGTGCAACATTTATGTGAGAAATATTGACATCATGAATATTTATAATAGTATATATATATGTATATACAGTATAACGGCGTTATTTCGACTCTCGTTTTTCTGAGATACCCTCTTATTCCGAGGGAATGTTGAGGTCCCGGCTCAAATTCTATCAAATCTAATTGAAAATACCTGCATTAATCCGAATAGCGATAATCCGAAAATTCGAGCATGTGTGCTGGTCCCGCGGATCATTCTGGTTCCTTTTATTGATTGTTTATTTCGAGCACGGTGTTTTCCCACCTCCGAGGTAATTATTCACACCTTCTCGATACGTTGTCGTGACCTTTTGAAAGATCCGGTCTATGGGACTTTAGATCTTCCAAATGTGTGAATAACACATTCATTGAATGCAGACTTTACTTTGGTGTAAATAATGATGAGAATTTAGTAGACTGAAGTCTTAATAAACAAAGAGTCACAATCATAATTCAGGGAACCATGAATTTGCATACGTTCACAAACGTGTTGTGATTTTCGGTACCGCTGAAAGGGTGCCATATAACGTCTTTCTGCTTTAAATTTAGAATTAGTGCAGTGCTTTTTGTGTAGTGCTTTGAAATTCGCAATATTTTTGTTAATTTTAGACAGTCTCGTTCATGCAGACTCTTGCTACGAGAGATGAACGAGAATAACTATGTCAGACGAAAAAAGCCGAGTGTTCCGATTATTAATTAATTTGGTCCCTCGCCCTGATTTTCCTTACTACGAAATAGCACGGGAACGAAACGAAAATATTTGTTTGTGCACCAACTCAGCACCAACAACTAAATTAATGTCGACAAATGGAAAATATGCAAAATAAACGACATAACGCTATATGCCACGACTGTTCAAGGGATATGTCTAAATGGTTTGAAACAAGTTTTGAGCTTATATTGTGAAGGGTCTGTTGAACGGACCCATACAAATTATACTGTTCAAAACTTCGGTCGCCGATGTAAATGGTGTTTTCTGTTATCACTTATATAAGGAAAGAATCGATGAATTATATACGCACTGAAGTTTATGATAATGTTAAAAAGTTTACTGTGAAGAAATATGCTTCCTCTTGTCGTCAAACAATGCTCTTGGAAATGACACAAAATGCTAGAAATCGGTTATTTCGAGCATTGCGATAATCCGAGGTTTTTACTGATTCCCGACGGTGCTCGAAATATCGCCAATATACTGTATACACAATTAATTGTTTTGTTTAAGTAGAAACTAGAATCATGCCTATAATAATTTCATAAGCAAACAGCAGTTCCTGATATAGGAGCCATCAGATCTGGGCTTACTCTGTTTGCAAATGTGTGAAAAAGCAATATATGAAGGAAAGGGTTAAATCTTGTTGATGAATAGTTACCTTCTTACCTTTATTTCTCCACTAATTATTAAACCCTATGTTGTGACCGCTCTTAACATTAATTTTGGTCTCAAAACGATTCAGAATACCGTGGCTGACTGATTTACCAGATAGAGGTGCTTTAACCCGTTACTCCATAAATACACCTTTCTTCTCCTTTAATTTGCAAACATGGTAGACCCAGATCAAATAGCCACTGTAGGAGCCATCTGATTAGGGTCTACTGTGTTTGCTTATGATGAAATAGAGATATGATTCTACAGTTTCTGCCTAGGCCAAAAATTCCCATGTCCATGTGCTGTTATAACAATAAATCTAATAAATATTCATGATTTATCATTTCTTACATGAATATTCATGGAATTATTCAAGGATAAAGCAGCTACTCCCCTCCCCCACCCCCATAAAAAAAAAGAAGAAAAAAAAAGATCTGAATTCTTCTTTGCTTAATAGTCAGAGTTAGAGGGGATTTACTGTATGTGGAGATAGGCAAAATTTTCAATTTGTAAGTGAAGGTGTAACTCTTTGCTAGTGGTGGATACTCCCTATACAAAATACCTATGCATACCTATGCAAAAAGTTTGGATCCAGATCAGGCCTCACAAAACATGGGACCTGATCTGAGATCCAAACTGTTTGACATCCAGGCTCAACTTATGCAGAAACTCAGAAAGAAAATTAGCGGGTTTCAAAATGTTGCAGACGACGATTGATTATAGACGGCAAAATCACTTAATAGCATGCAAAGGTCCGAGAAGTACAATAATAATATTTGTATTAGCTAATGGATCAATTGCACTGGCTAAATTTGGACTTTTCTTTTCACCCTTACAAAGCTGAACAAATGTGCATCTCCAAAAAATGTTTCTGCTTCAGTTCTCATATTATATTATCTTTTAGATTCTTTTCCGATATGTGATAACAGAGTTTTAAACGGATTTGCAACCTTATGATGAGACATTGAGTTACCTTGTATCTCATCTGGGTCCAAACTGTTTGGGAGTATATCAAAATTAAGTAAAAACTAATATCATGCAAAGAGAGTTTGTATAAGGTTAGTGCCAGGTATTTCAGGCCAGCGGTCAATTTACTTTAAATCTTTGCTTGCTAATCAAAATTTAATGTTGTCTGCAAAATTTGTCAACAGCTGCAATTTCTAACAGTGAATTTTCTCCATTGATTTTTCAGAACCTTGATTATGACAGCTCAGTGTCAGTTTGGATCATAATGAGAAGAAGAGTTGCTTGGCATCTCATCTGGATCCATACTGTTTAGCATGTAGAAAGCTTTGTAACCCTTACTCTGGTGCGAAAAAGTAATGTCTGCTCAACTTAACCCATTCCTCCATAGGCTATTTTTAGATCCATCCTCTTTGAATAAATCTACCAAAAAGGAGCATTACTAGAGAAAAGGATTTTTTTTAGAATTTTGTAGTTCTGAAACCATTGTGATAAATAGAGCATTTGTTCCTTAGGAGCAAAAATTAATGCTCTATTTATCACAATGGTTTCATGAAGTGACTTTTACAGAGGCATAGAAAACCGTATTAATGGAGGAAAGAGTTATGGTCTGCTAGAATTTTTACTGCGTGATTCGATAAAGCTTTTGAGAAACTGTCAACTGAGCGTCAAACAGCTTGGATCAGAATGAAACACCGAGTTACTTGTCGTCTCATCTGGATCCAAGCTGTTTACAAATGCGAGTCGGGTCAAGAATAGTGACGGCTAAGGATAAGTGTTTATTGCCTTCAAAACTAACAAATAGAAACCATTTATTTTGTGCTGGTGCCTGCAATTGATTGAAGTTTCAAGTCCAGGGACAATGCACATAACCTTGTAATAGTTTTAACTCACAGTGGACTAGGTTATTGCCATTTGCAACATAAAATGTTACCTGCTAAAATTCTCATAGTAAATTTTTCTGCCATTTTCTCCTGAGAACTGCAATCAAGTGTGTGAAAAACAACTTGTATTCTGATGAGACACAACATTGTTTTTTTAACTGTTATCAGGATCCAACTTGTTTAATGGCATATTAGCTAAGCTCAAATTTGCCGTCAGCAAGTGCTGGGTTAACGCTAAAATGGGGTAGTGTACTGGTTCCTTTTGTCAATAGCAGAAATTATAGTGTGCTTGTTAAAAGGTACTAGTATTAAAGATTGATTTGACTGTGCTTTCCTTGTCACATTGATTTTGGACTATAGGCGGATTTTATAGGTGAATCAATGTTATTCTGTAAGTATTAATGTCTGCCAAAGCAGTTGTCTGCAAACTACTAAAATCGTTTTGCTGATTTGTTTTTATGGGCAGTTGCAAATATATATATATTTGTTTGTTTATTTTGGGCCACTGTCAATCTGGCTTGAGAAGCAGAATCAAGTTATTTCTGCATTGTTTATATATATATATCTTTAACCCTTTATTCCATGTATATTCATGTTAGGAATCATGAATACTAATTAACTGATATTTTATAATGGTACAAATTTTCACAATGACTGAAACTGATCAAGAATAGAATCAGATCTATATTATATCATAAGCAGACGGAGCAGACCCCTTACCAGACAATTACAATTTGAGCCATCTTATCCCATTCCTCCATAGGCTATTTTTAGATCCAACCACTTTGAATAAATCTACCGAAAAGGAGCATTAACTAGAGAAAAGGAAACGTTTTTAGAATTTTGTAGTTTGAAACGATTGTGATAAATAGAGCATTTTCTCCTATAGGAGCAAATGCTTTATTTATCCCAATGGTTTCAATAGGTGATTTTTACAGAGGCGTAGAAAGGTGTATTTATGGAGGAATTTAGGGTTAAATGGATGCATAGGCCTAAAAAGGTGTATATGCGGAGTAAAGGGTTCATTGAGGCATCATGTATCAGTAATTTGGCAGTAAATAGTGTAGACCATCACCAAACTGCATCATTGAGATCTACACTGTTTGCAATTGACGTTTGATCCTTTACCAGATAGATATGCCTTTTGAAAATTCAGGTAAGACGACTCCTGTAAAAGCCGTCTAATCAGGATCTGCTCTGTTTTCTTACGGAATTATATATACATGTAGATCTGATTCTAATGTTTCCGCCATGGCTGAAACATTTCTCTGTTCATGTGCCATTATAAAATTCAGAAGTCACAATTTCTTTCATGATTCAATCATCAGGTAAAGAGTAACCTTTCCAGCATTAAAAAAGAATACGAAATTTGTACATGTCCATGTATAACAGTTAACCCTTTCCTTCATATAAATGCCTTTTCACGCATTTGCAAACAGAGAAGACCCAGATCAGATGACTTCTAGGGGAGCTGTCTGATCAGGATCTGCTCTGTTTGCAGATGGAATTTGACAGATCTATTTCTTTAGTTTCTAAAATGGCTACAGTATCATCCACCTTCCGTTTCATTATTACTATTTGTCCATGAATATTCAGAAGGTATTAAAATTTGGACTCTAAAGAACAGGGAAAGGGTTAAACTGTACATTTACCAGATGTAACAGTCATGTAACAAAGTGAATTCTGTACATTCCCAGATGTAACAGTCATGTAACAAAGTGAATTCTGTACATTCCCAGATGTAATAGTCATGTAACAAAGTGAATTCTGTACATTCCCAGATGTAATAGTCATGTAACAAAGTGGTAACAAAAGTGAATTCTGTACATTCCCAGATATAACAGGTATGTAACTAAGTGAAATCTGTACATTCCCAGATAACTGTAACAAAGTGACTACTGTATATTTCCAGATGTAACATCACATTGGACTTATAGGCTGAATCAGAGGATGAGCTGTAACGGTGGCTGTCTCAGTTAGCTTCAAGTACCAAGGGGTATGTCTCTTCATGTTTACTCCTGACATGCATGCTTTAACCCTTTACTCCATAAATACGCCTTTCGTCACCTTTGCAAACACAGTAGACCCAGTATAGGAGCCGTCTGATCAGGGTCTGCTCTGTTTGCTTATGAAATAATATAGATATGACTCTACAGTTTCTGCCATTGTTAAAATTTCCTGTGTCCATAATTCATTATAAAACTAAAAGTAATATTTGTGCCATCATTATTTCTTACATGAATATTCATGGGGTAAAGGGTTAAAGATGTTAATTATCAACCCTCTGAAAGTGGAAAACATGTTAACCCTTTCCCTGTTGAATATTCATGTAGGAAATAATGACATCATTAATATTTGTTTGCAGAATTTTTATTAAATGGCATAATTATGTACACAGGATTTTTTTGTATTGCTAGAAATTGTAGAGTCAGATCTATTATAATTTCATAAGTAAACACAGTAGATCCTGATCAGATGGCTCCTATAGGAGCCACTTGATCTGGGTCTACTGACTGTTTGCAAAGGCTTAGAAAGGTGTTTCTATAAAGGAAAGGATTAAAAAGCATTTGCATGCAGTTTCAAATATCAGCATGCAAAAGGCGTGAGAAGACCTTTATAATTATGAGGGAAAGGGTTAATATGTATTTTATTACACTCAGCACCAACTTTTGTGACATAAAGTATCCAATAAACATAACGTACAGTTACAAGTTAGCTGAATGGTACACAGGATTTTATATGCAACGGCGGGCATATAGTAATCGCATTGTCCGTCCTTCCATGTGTCCTTCCATCCATACCTCCATCCCAAATTTTGTGTCCCTTCTGTAACTGTGTTATCTGTGAATAAATTTCAAAATAACCTGGCACAAATGTTCACCACACAAAGACAATGTTTCGCATTCAACTCCCTGGTCCATGGGTCAAAGGTCAAGGTCATCCTTCAGGGTCAAAGGTCGGGGCATAAGTTTTTCACAAACACACTCTTGTTGTTATTGGTAGAAACTATTATAATTTCATACACAAACAGTGCAGACCATGATCAGAGTGCTCCTACAAGAGCTGTCTGAACTGGGTCTGCTCTGTTTGCAAAGGCATGAAAAAGCTTTTATATGAAGGAAAGGGTTAATAATTAGCATAAAATTTGAAATGGCATATATGAACAGGATAAGTTTTGGCCCTGGTAAAAACTGTAAAATCAGATCTAACGGTATATAATTCCACAAGAAAACTGAGCAGACCCAGATCAGAGGGCTTTTAGAGGAGCCATCTGCTCTGTTTGCAAAAGGGTGAAAAAACATATATATACATGTATATGGAGTACAGGGTAAATTGGGCCATTTAGATAAACAAGTGTCTGTAACAAATATTTCTTATATCGCAGACTACAGTTTTGTCACTCGTTGAAAGGTTATTGCACAATTGTTGTGAACCAAAACAAGAAGGTGATTTTATGACTGAGGTTTTGTAGCCTGTGGCAAGTTTTACAGCAAAAAACCAAGCAATAAATCCTTCTCTCCTTTAAAATGTGGGATACAAAATGTTGCCCCTGAACACTGAGTTAACCCTTTCCCTGTTCTACATTTATTACAAACCTCAATACTGTTCTACATTTATTACAAACCTCAATACCTACTGAATATTCATGGACAAAACAATTATAATGAAAAATGAAAGGTAGAACATTGTGCCCATTTTAGAAACTAAAGAAATGGATCTATCAAATTCCATTATCAAACAAAGTAGACCCTGATAAGACCGCTCCTCTAGGAGCCGTCTGATCTGGGTCTACTCTTGTTTGCAAGTGCGTGAAAATGCATAATTATATGAGGGAAAGGTATAATCAAAGGGACTCTAAGTTTTAGACTGGGAAATGTAGATATGCTGTTTAATGCCTTTGCAAACCGAATAGATCCAGATTAAATGACTCCTATGAGTTGTCTGGTGATTCGTCTGATCATTGCCATTATGTAAAATTAGCTCATTGATAATTCTTACAGCCATATCTGCATGAATATTCATTAAGTTAACCCTTTCACTCATAACCTTTATAAAACAGAGCAGAACTAGATCAGGTGACTGTGTTTGCTTATGAAATAATATAAATCTGATTTTACAGTTTTTCCATTGTCAAAAAGTTCTTTGTTAACCCTTTACTCCATAAATATGTTAACCCTTTTACTCCATAAATATGTAAACCCTTTTACTCATATTTATGTTAACCCTTTTACTCCATAAATATGTTAACCCTTTACTCCATAAATATGTTAACCCTTTACTCCATAAATATGTTAACCCTTTTACTCCATAAATATGTTAACCCTTTACTCCATAAATATGTTAACCCTTTACTCCATAAATATGTAAACCCTTTTACTCATATTTATGTTAACCCTTTTACTCCATAAATATGTTAACCCTTTACTCCATAAATATGTTAACCCTTTACTCCATAAATATCTAAACCCTTTTACTCATAAATATGTTAACCCTTTACTCCATAAATATGTTAACCCTTTTACTCCATAAATATGTAAACCCTTTTACTCATATTTATGTTAACCCTTTTACTCCATAAATATGTAAACCCTTTTACTCCATAAATACGCCTTTCTAGATCTGATTCTACAGTTGTTATAATAAAAAAACAAACTTGTCAATAGTGCCATTATAAAGAATCAGTCAATTAATTTCCATGATATCAATATTTCTAACATGAATATTCATGGAGTAAGGGGATTATAAGTTCAATTAGAAATATTAATGAAATTAGATGTTGGACATATTGTCATGAAGATTATTACTGCTGAATTTACTGTTGAATTGTTTAACCCTTTCCTCCATAAATACACCTTTCTACGCCTTTGCAAACAGAGTAAACCTAGATCAGACGGCTCCTGAAATAGGAGCCATCTGATCAAGGTCTACTCTGTTTGCTTAAGATACATAGATATGATTCTACAGTTTCTGCCATGGCCAAAATTTTAACCCATTTACACTGATTAATATTCATGTAAGTAATAATGACATCATGAATATTTATTAGCTTATTAAATATTTTATATTTGCATAATGTACACAGATGTTTGAAATTGTAGAATCAAATCTATTATAATTTCATAAGCAGATAGAGCAGACCCTGATCAGACTGCTCCTACAGGGTCCGTCTAATCTGGGTCTACTCTGTTTGCAAATGTATGAAACGATGTTGTTATGAAGGAAAGGTTTAACATGTGCCGTATTATGACTCTAAACACAAATATCTGAATACATGTATGTGGTTCAATTTGAAATATTAGTGAAATTAGATATCAGACATAAAATGTGAAGATTTACAGGGGTTTGCTGATGAGATCGTTGAGATTTGTGCCGTAATTACTCTAGACACAATCTTAATTCACCATGGGGCTTATAAAGCTTAATAGTTAAATTTTGATACCATTTTTAGCTCGCCTGAGAGCACAAAGTGCTCAGAGTGAGCTTTTGTGATCGCCTGATGTCCATCAGCATGTGTCGTCCATCGTGCATCGCCAACAGTTTGAACCCTTTAAAATCTTCTCCTCTGAATATACAGGGTTCTCAGTTTTGCTTTCATCTTTGTCACATAAAATCATCTGTAGGTCCTCTACAGAATTTATATAAATTATGCCCCTGGGGTAAAAATTGGCCCCACCCCAGGTGTGGCCAGTTTTCAATAGATTTTTGTGTCACCTGCCGAGGGGCAGTGTGTTACTTAGGGATCACTTTTACGTCGTCTGTCTGTCTGTCCATCACACTTTCTTTTTTTGGCTGTCATTTCTAAATTAATCATTATAGAGCTTTCAAATTTCACACATGGAACAAGCATGATGAGAGGAAGTGTCATGCACAAGGCCACAACTCTAGCATCAATATATTTGAGTTATTCCCCTTTTTATACGCCCGAAGGGACGTATTATGGTATGGCGCATGTCGTTCGTCCGTCCGTCTGTCCGCACTCACCAATGGGTAGTTGTGTGACTTTTTCTAACTAGTCGCACAAGTAAAATCATTAACCTGGCCATCTCTTGTGACATTAACCTGGCCATTTCTTGTGACATTAACCTGGCCAGTTGTGGGACATAGGGTTAGGGTTAGGGTTAGCTTCCAGATCATTCTTTTCCAAAGTTAGAGCCAAAAATAGTTTTTCTTGTGGGACTAGTCCCACAAGAAAAGATCAAAGGAAAAAGTCACACAACTACCCATTTGTTAGCACGTCTGTCCGTCTGTCCGTCCGTCCGTTAGCAATTTCTTGTGCAACTAACTCCTCCTTTATTTTTCAACATAATTTCTTCAAACTTTCAGGAATGATAGATACTGATGTGTAGTTGTGCATATCAGTGAGATAACTCTCATATCATTTTTCATTCTGGAGTTATTGCCCTTTGATAGTTTCGGGTAGCAATTTCTTGTGCAACTAACTCCTCCTTTATTTTTCAACATAATTTCTTCAAACTTTCAGGAATGATAGATACTGATGTGTAGTTGTGCATATCAGTGAGATAACTCTCATATCATTTTTCATTCTGGAGTTATTGCCCTTTGATAGTTTCGGGTAGCAATTTCTTGTGCAACTAACTCCTCCTTTATTTTTCAACATAATTTCTTCAAACTTTCAGGAATGATAGATACTGATGTGTAGTTGTGCATATCAGTGAGATAACTCTCATATCATTTTTATTCTGGAGTTATTGCCCTTTGATAGTTTCGGGTAGCAATTTCTTGTGCAACTAACTCCTCCTTTATTTTTCAACATAATTTCTTCAAACTTTCAGGAATGATAGATATTGTTGTGTAGTTGTGCATATCAGTGAGATAACTCTCATATCATTTTTCATTCTGGAGTTATTGCCCTTTGATAGTTTCTGGTAGCAATTTCTTGTGCAACTAACTCCTCCTATATTTTTCAACATAATTTCTTCAAACTTTCAGGAATGATAGATACTGATGTGTAGTTGTGCATATCAGTGAGATAACTCTCATATCATTTTTCATTCTGGAGTTATTGCCCTTTGATAGTTTCGGGTAGCAATTTCTTGTGCAACTAACTCCTCCTTTATTTTTCAACATAATTTCTTCAAACTTTCAGGAATGATAGATACTGATGTGTAGTTGTGCATATCAGTGAGATAACTCTCATATCATTTTTATGCCCCCAAAGCTAGGCTTTGGCGGCATATAGTTATCGCACCGTGCGTGTGTGTGTGGGTGGGTGGGTGTGTGTGTGGGTGGGTGTGTGGGTGGATGGGTGGGTGTGTGTGTGTGTGGGTGTGTGTACCTTTTGTCCGGAGTATATTTCCTTTCTCACATCAGCTACGGATACCAAATTTGGTGTGTGAGTTCACCTTGGGATGGGGGAGTGTCGCGTACCATTTTCATGTCACTGTGACCTTGACCTTGACCTTTGATCTTGATTTTACAAAAAGCTTGTCCGGAGCATATCTCCTTTACCTTACCAGCTACAGATTCCAAATTTGGTGTGTGAGTTCATCTTGGGATGGCGGAGTGTCGCGTACCATTTCCAGGTCACTGTGACATTGACCTTGACCTTTGACCTCGATTTTAAAAAAAACTTATACCTTACCAGCTACAAAAAGCTTTCCGGAGTATATCTCCTATACCTTACCAGCTAAGGATTCCAAATTTGGTGTGTGAGTTCATCTTGGGATGGAGGAGTGTCACGTACCATTTTCAGATCACTGTGACCTTGACCATGACCGTTGACCGATTTTACAAAAAGCTTGTCCGGAGCATATCTCCTTTACCTTACCAGCTACAGATTCCAAATTTGGTGTGTGAGTTCATCTTGGGATGGCGGAGTGTCGCGTACCATTTCCAGGTCACTGTGACCTTGACCTTGACCTTTGACCTCGATTTTAAAAAAAGCTTATACCTTACCAGCTACAAAAAGCTTGTCCGGAGTATATCTCCTATTCCTTACCAGCTAAGGATTCCAAATTTGGTGTGTGAGTTCATCTTAGGATGAAGGAGTGTCACGTACCATTTTCAGATCACTGTGACCTTGACCATGACCTTTGACCGATTTTACAAAAAGCTTGTCCGGAGCATATCTCCTTTACCTTACCAGCTACAGATTCCAAATTTGGTGTGTGAGTTCAACTTGGGATGGCGGAGTGTCGTGTACCATTTCCAGGTCACTGTGACCTTGACCTTGGCCTTGACCTTTGACCTCGATTTTAAAAAAAGCTTATACCTTACCAGCTACAAAAAGCTTGTCCGGAGTATATCAACTATACCTTACCAGCTAAGGATTCCAAATTTGGTGTGTGAGTTCATATTGGGATGGAGGAGTGTCGCGTACCATTTTCAGATCACTGTGACCTTGACCTTGACCTTTGACCGATTTTACAAAAAGCTTGTCCAGAGCATATCTCCTATACCTTACCAGATACGGATTCCAAATTTGGTGTGTGAGATCACCTTGAGATGGCGGAGTGTCGCGTACCATTTTCAGGTCACTGTGCCCTTGACTTTGACCTTTGACCTCGATTTTACAAAAAGCTTGTCCGGAGCATATCTCCTATACTTTACCAGCTACGGATCCAAAATTTGGTATGTGAGTTCATCTTGGGATGACGGAGTGTCGCGTATCATTTTCAGGTTACTGTGACCTTGACCTTTGACCTTGATTTTACAAAAAGCTTATACCTTACCAGCTGCAAAAGGCTTGTCCGGAGTATATCTCCTATACTTTACCAGCTACGGATTCCAAATTTGGTGTGTGAGTTCATCTTGGGATGGAGGAATGTCGCGTACCATTTTCAGGTCACTGTGACCTTGACCTTGACCTTCGACCTTGATTTTACAAAAAAGGTTGTCCAGAGAATATCTCCTATACCTTACCAGCTACGGATTCCAAATTTGGTGTGTGAGTTTATCTTGGGATGGCGGTGTGTCGCGTACCATTTTCAGGTCACTGTGACCTTGACCGTTGACCTAGATTTTACACAAAGCTTGTCAGGAGCATTTCTCCTATACCTTACCAGCTACGGATTCCAAATTTGGTTTGTGAGTTCATCTTGGGATCGCGGAGAGTCGTGTACCATTTTCAGATCACTGACCTTGACCTTTGACCTCAATTTTACAGTCCGGAGCATATCTCCTATACCTTACCAGATACAAAAAGCTTGTCCAGAGCATATCTCCTATACCTTAAATGTTGACAATCAACCCAGGGTCCATTTTAACGTTGAGAATGACTTTTTAACTTAGTTTTGACCCTTGGCTCTTTTCTTAGCTATCATAATCGTCAAAGGTTCTGTTTCTAATTTTAAGAACTGACTCCTGTGTCATTTTTAACAGCATCAAAATTTCATGTTACACCTGCATTACATTGTATTGTTTTTCCGCCAAAATGCATTTCGATGTCAAACACTTTGGGGGCATTTGTCACCCGTGACGACTCTCTTGTTCATTCTGGAGTTATTGCCCTTTGATAGTTTCGGGTAGCAATTTCTTGTGCAACTAACTCCTCCTTTATTTTTCAACATAATTTCTTCAAACTTTCAGGAATGATAGATATTGATGTGTAGTTGTGCATATTAGTGAGATAACTCTCATATCATTTTTCATTCTGGAGTTATTGCCCTTTGATAGTTTCAGGTAGCAATTTCTTGTGCAACTAACTCCTCCTTTATTTTTCAACATAATTTTATAGAACAGCCTTCGGGCGTATATTGCCCCGTCTTGCGGTGCTCTTGTTCATATTAACAATAAGGTTTTTTTTGTCAGCTGCGAGCAGGTGATCCGAAGACTCTTGTTAATATATAGTGAAAGCTTTGAAAATCTTCTCCTCTGAAACTGGAAGGTTCTCAGCTTTCATATTTGGTACATAGCATCATGTTCAGGTCCTCTACAAAATTTTTATAAATTATGCCCCTGGGGTAAAAAATTACCCCACCCTGGGGTGGCCAGTTTTCTATAGAAACATATAGTGAAAACTTTGAAAATCTTCTCCTGAATGTCTGGTGAGCGATATCAGGGCCATTATGGCCTTCTTGTTATTACTTTCACCATTAAAATGTGGAAACCCAGTATATATAAGACCTTTGCAATTAGTGTGATCCTCTTGATCAGGGTTTGCACTGTTTGTCTAGTATGACTTGTTTTTGGTCTTTCTGTTGGTTAGTTTGTTAATGTTCCTAACTTTATTGTTTGCGATAATTTTGTATTCATTGCACATACATACTTCAAACTTGGCATGCATGTGCAACATATTTATAGAGGCAAATATTTTCTGGGGTGACTTATTAACTTATATAACAAGGTCATACATCAAGGTCAGTGGTCAAATTACGGGTCAAATTTAGATTGGCGATAACTTTGTTGTCATTCAAAATACATACTTCAAACTTGGCATGCATTTGCAACTCGAGCAGGCAAATAGTTTGGATCAAAATGAGAAGTCAAATAATTTAAGGTGTCTTGTTGATACCAAACTGTTTGAAAATTGTATTAAAAAACCCAAGATGTGTTTGTGAAACACTATGCCCTCATTTGACCTTTGACCTTGAAGTATATGACCTAAAATGATCCTAATAAGTCACCCCTAGAAATGTTCACCTTCATAAGTTGCACATGCATGCCAAGTTTGAAGTATGTTTGTGCAATGGCTACAACATTATTGCCAACTTTAAAGTTGTCCACAAACCATTGTCACTAGCATATGTACAGACAGGACAAAATACAATGTGAAAAATTTGCAAATTACAATAACTTATGCCTACAAAGAGTTGTGCATAACACCATCAAAGCATGCAGTTGTTGTCATGTTTGACCTTTGGAATGACAGGCTCAGTCAAGGTATGTTGGCCTTTTCAGTGCTGAATTTTTTAAATGGAATTATCCATCATAGTTAACAACAATGTCCATTCAGTATGAAAGGGTATAATAGGTGAGAGTAATTTGAGTTACAAATAGTGATCTACTAGTATTTCTATCAACTGATCTGGGTCTACCCTGTTTGTTAATACTAGAACACTTGTTTACTGCATTCAAAATGTGCCTGGTAGTTTTTATCCTAGGCCACAATATCCCGAATGCAGGAAACTTGCAAATAGGATAGACCAAGATCAGAGGGCTCCTTAGAGGGGTCATGGTCTGCACTGTTTGTTGTTCAAGCTCCTGTAACATATTTTTTAGCCTTGGCAACAATCCAGTGTGAATATTCAGCATTCAAATGGTTAACCCTGGTTCCCTGTTCTGTATTTAGGTCAAATTTTAATACCTACTGAATATTCATTAACAAAATAGTTTTAAAGATATGTGGAAGGTGGAACATTGTAGACATTTTAGAAAGCAAAGAAAGAGTTCTATCAAATTTTATTAGCAAACAGAGCAGACCCTGATCTGGGTCTACTATGTTTGCAATTATGTGAAAACACGTTTATATTAGGGAAAGGGTTAAGTCTCTGGAAAAAATGTCATCCTCGTCAATTCTCAAAACCAATTTTGTCCATTTGCTTCTTTTCCGCGATTATTCAAACACTTAAATACGTATCATCATCTATCTTCAAGACAGGTGGCAGCTTGATGCAGGGTGGAAGGGTGAAAGTCTTGCAGAAAGCTCCCCTGGGAGCTTTCTGCATGATTTCCACCCTGCATTAAGCAGTCACCTGCCTAAAAGGGCCTAAATTATTCTTTATTAAATTTTTGTATTATCGAGATTTGGCTGTAATTAATATTCATGGTGACATTACTTCTTACATGAATATTCATGGAGTATTATTATTATCATTATACCACATTTATAAAGTGCTCTTTTCACACCTGTTATGTGTGTTCAAAAGCGCTTCACACGGATAAATAATTACATGTACAAAACATTTAATGCACGCCATGTAGAATATTTGAAATAAAATATATTTTATACATATACCGTATACAATTATAAGAATAATAAAAATGGAATGACTTTAAAACCATAGATAAGTAAAGGTTAAGTGTTAAATATGATGTACTTCATTTATACTGATGTCGCCAATACGTTTCTGGACTTTACTTATCCCTCAACATCATGAATATTCATGTAAATAATGACATCATGAATATTTATAATCTGCATTTTTAAAATTGTATACAAACTCATGATTTTGTGGTGGTGGTAGAAACTGTAGAATGATCAAGCAACTCCTTCATGAACCATCTGTGAATGAAAAGCTTATGTATCAGGTAAAGACTAAAATGATTTGAATGAAGTAACTAATTTGCACGCTAGTGGCAAAACTGTGATTACCTATGCAAACAGTTTGGATCCAGATGAGACGCCACATAATGCGGTGTCTCATCAGGATCCAAACTGTTTATCTGGACCATTTTTTTGCAAAGATATGACAGAATGTTTATTTTAAGAATTGAAGCAGACGACAATTGTTGCAGACGAAAAATTACTTAGCGTACAAAGAGTTAAACCTATCCTTTATATAAATGCCCTTTCACACATTTGCAAACAGAGTAGACCTGTTGAAGATGATAGACAGATCCTGTAGGAGCCGTCTTATCAGGTTCTGCTCTGTTTGCTTATGAAATCATATTATAGATGTGACTGCAGTTTCTACCAATATCAATGATTCATGTGTAAATATGCCAGCTTAGTAAATATTCATGATGTCATTGTTTTGTTCATGAATATTTAACTGAGAAAGAGTTACCACGTTTTCCATATTCAAAGGGTTGAGAGTTAAAATCTTTCAATCATGTCAAGTTTCCTCTTTCTGTGGGCATAAAGTAGCTAATCATTGCCTATAATCTCAGTTTACTCAGCCATTCAGTGTACAAGGTTTTGAAATGAAACATTATTTCCCATCTTGAACAGTGATAATTTCTTGAATATTAATTTAACCCTTACCCTGTTCTATGTGTATTCCAAGTTTCAGTACCTACTGAATATTCATGGACAAAATAGTTATAATGAATTATGGAAGGTGGAACATTGTCATCATTGTAGAAACTAAAGAAACAGATCTATCAAATTCCATTAGCAAACAGAGCAGACCCTGATCAGACGGCTCCTAGAGTCTACTCTGTTTGCAAATGCATGAAAACACTTTATATGATAAAGTTCAGTTTTGAAAGAAATTTTTGGCTTTGACAAAATCAGTACGATCAGATTTATTATGATTTTATAAGCAAACAGAGCAGACCCTGATCAGATGAGTCTATTCTGTTTGCCAAGGCATGAAAAAGTGTCTATATGAGGGAAAGGGTTTACAAATACTGAACCTTACCAGAGCATGCCATTTCAGTGGATGTTGACTTTTCATCTTGGTAAATTCTGGTCACAGGTAAATGTCAAAGCTTATCTGTCATAATTAAAGTCAGTGGAAATATTTATCCCTTTGAATACACTGGAAATAAGTTTACTATCATTTTGCAAACAGTGTAGACCCCTTTGCTCAGTCTGCACTGTTTGTCATTCAAGATTATACCCTTTCGTACTGAATGGACTCATGGTGATGGATCATTCCACTTTGAAACTTTTTCTTTCAAAGCATGTCTGGTTTTTAAAGCAGCATGAGAGGTTTCTTGTATAGATATTTATTACTTGACAAGTGAAGTTTAATTCAAAATGCCACTGAATAGAATGGTGACATTTCCAGCTTACATTTTTATGGCTTGCCTTAACCCATTCCCTCATGGGCTATTTTAAGACCCAACCTCTGAATAAATCTACCGAAAAGGAGCATTTACTAGAGAAACGGAAAATGTTAGAATTGTGTAGTATTGAAACCATTGTGATAAATAGAGCATTTGCTCCTATGGAGCAAATGCTCTATTTATTATAATGGTTTCAAGAAGTGACTTTTACAGTGGCGTCAATACGAGGAAATAGGCTAAAGCTTTAGTCTGCTATGGGCAAATTACTGATTACCTTAGCAAGCAGTTTTGGTCCAGATGAAACATTTCATCGAGATAAAAACTGGTTGACATTCATGTCCTTGAAAATACATGTCCTTTATGTCCTTGAAAGAAATGATCTCTGTCGAAATTATATTCTTAATGAGATGACATTTTTACAGTTGTGTTGAGAGACATCCTTTGACGCCTTTGCAAATAGAGTAAATCCAGACCAGATGGCTCATGTAGAAGCCATCTGATAATAGTGTGCTTTGTTTACTTGCAAAATAGTATGCATGTAGATTTGATTTTATATGACACAAATTTCATGTGTTTAGAACTAGACATTGCAGAATTATCTCCACTTGAACTTTGGGAATATTTTGTGATTTGGGTTAGATTTGCGATCAAGGATGTTTTTTAGCTCACCTGGCACAAAGTGCCAAGGTGAGCTATTGGGATGATCCTATGTCCGGCGTCGTGCGTCGTGCGTCGTGCGTATGTGCGGTGTGCGTCGTGCGTACGTGCGGGCGTCAACTATTTACTTAAACATCTTCTTCTCTGGAACTACAAAGCCAAGAGCTTTGATATTTGGTATGTAGCATCATCTAATGGTCCTCTACAAAGATTGTTCAAATTATGTCCCCTGGGCCAAAAATGGCCCCGCCCCAGGGCTTTATCAGTTTTTCATAGGAAAATCTTTAAAAATCTTCTTCTCTGAAACTGTAAGGCATAGACCTTTGATATTTGGTATGTAGCATCATCTAATGGTCCTCTACTAAGATTGTTCAAATTATGACCCCTGGACCAAATATGGCCCCGCCCCGGGGCTTATCAGTTTTTCATAGGAAAATCTTTAAAAATCTTCTTCTCTGAAACTGTAAGGCATAGACCTTTGGTATTTGGTATGTAGCATCATCTAATGGTCCTCTACTAAGGTTGTTCAAATTATGACCCCCAGGACAAAAATGGCCCCGCCCCAGGGCTTCTCAGTTTTTCATAGGAAAATCTTTAAAAATCATCTTCTCTGAAATTGTAAGGCATAGATATTTGGTATGTAGCTTGATCTAATGGTCCTCTACTATGACTGTTCAAATTATGACCCCCAGGACAAAAATGGCCCCGTCCCGGGGCTTATCAGTTTTTCATAGAAAAATCTTTAAAAATCTTTTTCTCTGAAACTGTAAGGCATAGACATTTGATGTTTGGTATGTAGCATGATCTATTGGTCCTCTACTAAGATTGTTCAAATTATGACCCCTGGGCCAAAAATGGCCCCACCTCAGGGCTTATCAGTTTTTCATAGGAAAATCTTTAAAAATCTTCTCTGAAAATGTAAGGAATAGACCTTTAGTATTTGGTATGTAGCATGATCTAATGGTCCTCTACTAAGATTGTTCAAATTATGACCCCCAGGACAAAAATGGCACCGCCCCGGGGCTTAAGTTTTTCATAGGAAAATCTTAAATATCTTCTTCTCTAAAATTATAAGGTATAGACCTTTGATATTTGGTATGTAGCATTATATAATGGTCCTCTACCAAGATTAATCAAATTATGACCCCCGGACCAAAAATGGCCCCGCCCAAGGGCTAATCGGTTTTTCATAGGAAAATCTTTAAAAATCTTCTCCTCAGAGACCTTTAATATTTGGTATGTAGCGCTATCTAATAGTTTTCTACCAAGATTGTTCAAATGACGACCCCTGGGTTGAAAACTTCCCCGCCCAGGGGCATATCAGTTTTTCATAGGAAAGTTTTAAAAAATCTTCTTCTCTTAAAAATCTTTAAAAGTCTTCTCTGAACTTGTAAGGCATAGACCTTAGATATTTGGTATGTTGCATGATATAATAGTCCTCTACCAAGATTTTCAAATTATGAACCCCGGATCAAAAATGACCCCGCCCTGGGGCTTAACAGTTTTTCATAGGAAAATCTTTAAAATATCTTCTCCTCCAAATGTGTAAGGTCTAGACTCTTTATATTTAGTATGTAGCATCATCTAATGGTTTTCTACCAAGATTTTTCAAATTATGCAATCTGTCATTGAAATCATTAATCTGTTACAAACAGGTGAGCGATTAAGGGCCATCATGGCCCTCTTGTTTTGGGTATTGATCACCTTTAGTGATAGGTCTAGTTATACATGTGTTTACAGTTTTAGTTATGTTTTATTCATCATAAGTCTATCTCCCCTCCCCTCAAAGTAAGGGGGTGTTTATTAATTTCCCTGTTCAATATTCATGTAAGAATAATGACATCATGAATATGTATTAGTTAATTTTTATAATGTAAAATTTTCAAGGGACATTTTTGCTTTGACAAAAACTGTAGAATCAGATCTATACCCGGTCATAAGCAAACGGAGCAGACCCTGATCAGATGGCTCCTTTAGGAGCAGTCTGATCTGGGTCTACTCTGTTTGCACATGCATGAAAATGCAGTTATATGAAGGAATGGGTTAAGGAGTATACAATATGAAGTATTGTATCTCTGTTTCAGAATTATGGCTGGCCGTAGACAACTTGAGTTTTCTTGCTTCGCCCTTGTTACCATATGCTGCATGCTTGTGAAAGGACAGTTGCAGCAGAACCAACAAGCTGGAGGTGAACAGTTGCCAGGGCAACAGGGTAGACGTCAACAGATATTCAAGCAACAAGCTGGAGGTCAGCAACTTGAAGCAAAGAAAGCTGATGTTCAACAGTCGGTAGGGCAGCAAGGGGGAGGTCAGTCATGGCGTAGAGCTAAAGGAGCTGGTCAACCACAAGGTGGTCAACAGGTTGGAGGTCAACAGTTGCTTGGGCAACAGGCTGAAAACCAACAGTTGCCAGCGCAACAGAAAGTGGGCCAGGTGTTACAAAAACAGGATGGCTCACATCAAGGCCAAAATCTGGGTATGTTTGTTGTTGAAATGAGACATTTGTAAACTTTACTAAAGGTTGCAGAGGCCTAGATAAAATATATAAATTAACCCTTTCCCTCATAAAAACATGTTTTCATGCATCTGCAAACAAAGTAGACCCATATCAGATGGCTCCTATAGGAGCCATCTGATCAGGGTCTGCTCTGTTTGCTAATGGAATTTAATAGATCTGTTTCTATACTTTCTAAAATGTTCTTCCTTCAATATTTCATTATAACTATTTTGTCTGTGAATATTCAGGTATTGAAATTTGGAATAAATACAGAACAGGGAAAGGGATAAAGGCTGTTTCATGCATTTGCTCCTATAAGAGCCGTCTAATCAGGGTTCGCTCTGTTTGCTTTTGACAAGAGTTTACCTTTAACCTGTTCACTGTTTATGCAAGAAATAATGACACTATTAATATTAACCCTTTCCTCCATACTGACGCCTTTCTACGCCTCTGTCAAAGTCACTTTCTGAAACCATTGTGATAAATAGAGCATTTGCTCCTAAGGAGCAAATGCTCTGTTTATCACAATGGTTTCAGAACTACACAGTTCTTAAAAATTCCTTTCCTCAATTTAATGCTCCTTTTCGGTAGATTTATTCAAAGGGGTTGGATCTAAAAATGGCCTATGAGGGAATGTGTTCAGATTATTTTCTATAACAATATATAAACATGACATTTTTGCTCAGCCAGATACTGTAGAACCAGTTCTATATTGTATCAGAGGCAAACAGAGCTGATACCGATCAGATGGCTCCTATGACTGAGGCTATGAGCCTACTCTAGATCTGTTTGCAAATGCATGAAAAGCATTAAATAATTTAATTAGTACTCAAAATGTATATAAATATTCACAAAATAGTCAAGGGTTAAAGATTGGACTTTAACCTTTCGAATTCAGGAAATAAGATTAACCCTTCCTTTGCCTGGCTGAAAGTGTAGACCCAGATCAGAGGGCTCCAAGAGGATCAGTGTCTACATCCAAGATCTAGCTACTTTTAAGTGCTTCATACTGAGATGACTATAAACACTGATAGGTCATTCATTTAACCCTTTCCTCCATGAATATTCATTTAAGAAATAATGATGTCATGCATATTAATCAAAATAATTTGTTATAATAGCACATTGACACAGGAGTATTTGGCCATGTCAGAATCATATCTATATGATATACCATAAGCAAACAGAGCAGACCCTGATCAGACGGCTCCTATAGGAGCCGTCTGATCTGGGTCTACTGTGTTTGCAAAGGCGTAGAAAGGCGTATTTATGGAGTAAAGGGTTAAGAAATAATGACATCATAAACTGTATTAAAAATGTGACAGAAATAGACTGGAGGCTTTGCGGGGATGTGCATGTCATTGACAGTTCTTGGAGGTTCAATGAAACCTTTCATAAAATACCATAAATAATTCTGGATCTTTAAGGCTAATGGTAGCTTAATGGCAAAAGTAATGGCAAAAGCTGTCATTAGGTATGGCATGTGGCGCACAAAAACCAGGTCAGTAGCTGAAAGGTCAAGGTCATACTTAGAGGTCAAAGGTCAAAAACATCTGTTGTTTTGCTTGTCTGGGCATTAACTCAGAACTCCATGGATGGATTGTGAAATGAATTGTCATAAATGTTTCTCTAGAAGGTAACTGCGTGTCACGCACAAAAACCAAGTCAGTAGCTGAAAGGTCAAGGTTACACTTGGAGGTCAAAAGTCAGATTTCACAATGTATGCCTGTAATTACCCTTTACTTCATATTCATGCTTTTGCAAAGTAGACCCAGATCAGGCATTCCTATAGGAGCTACCTGATAAGGATCTGCTCTGTCTAACTTTTGCATGTACCATTGGTAAATGGCCGGTGGACTCGACATGTTTTGCTTTGACAATATCTGTAGAATCAGATCTAAACCATGTCAAAAGCAAACAGAGCAGTCGCTGATCAGACGGCTCCTATAGGTCTATTCTTTTTGCAAATGTGTGAAAATGCGTTCATATGAAGGAAAGGGTTGAATTAGACTGAAGACTGACATAATAACAAATGACACTTTCAGCTTCACAAACCAGTAGACAGAAGAGATTGGGTATTTTTGGAATTAGTAGAAACTACAGTCAGATTTATTATAATTTCATAAGCAAACAGAGCCGACCCAACTCAGACGGCTTTTATAGGAGCTGTCTGATCTGGGTCAACTCTGTTTGCAAAGGCATGAAAAAACATTTGTATGTTTAGGAAAGGCTTAGCATAAACTATATTTAGATTAAATACCGATACATTATTTATTTTTCAGAGGTTCCAGTGCAGAAACAAAAGCTTGCTCAAAATCTTGACACAGTTCAAAGCAATAGTGTGAAGGAAGCTCCAAGAAACATTAATGTACAAGTTAATTCAGTAGATCTCAATAACAACAAAAGGAATGCAGCACCTATAGTACAAGACAATTCAGGGGTAAGTAACTCCTAATGGACAATTATTTTCACCCGTTACCTGTTCATTATTCATGTAAGAAGTAATGGCATCATGAATATTAATGAGTTCAGTTTTTATAATGGCACCTGAACACAGGACATTTTTGCTCAGGAAGAAAGAGTAGAATCAGATCTATATTGCACCATATTACAAAACTGAGCAGAACAGAAGCTGTCTGATCTGAATCTACTCTGTTTGCAAAAAATGTGAAAAGGCGTTTATATGAAGGAAAGGGTTAACCCTTTCCTCCATAAATATGCCTTTCTACGCCTCTGTACAATTCACTTTATGAAACCCTTGTGATAAATAGAGCATTAATTTTGCATCTATAATTTCAAACTACAAAATTAAAAAAAATCATTTTCTCTAGTTAATGCTCCTTTTTGGTAGATTGATTCAAAGAGGTTGGATCTAAAAATAGCATATGGAGGAAAGGGTTATTAAAAGCAGTAGATGAGATTTGTAGTGATCTTTCAAAATATCTTGTTTCTCTATTTCAACTCTTTCCCTGTTATATGCTTATTCCAAATTTCAATACCTACTGAATATTCTTGATGCCCCTCTGATCAGGATCTGCACTCTTTGCTTCACATATTAATTTCAAGTGATCACATCAGCGAAAGACTTAATCTTGTTGAAATGCTCTCCCAAAATGAAAATTAGATACTGGTGGATAAATGTATAATGGCATGGTTGACTGTGTTTTATATACATGTATGTAGTTTCTGATGATACTGCATGATAGATACATGATAGATTTCATGTCTTTTTGATCAATGTAACTTGAGAATGGCTTTCAATAATTTAGTCCTTCAATATTTATATGTCTGTTACGTTATGGCACATGGCTTCTGTCTGTTAGCAATTTTGTTTCCGCTCTTATGTTTTTATCCCATTTTCTTTTTTATACCCCCGCAAACTTGTTTGAGGGGTATACTGGAATCACACTGTCCGTCGGTCAGTTGGTCGGTCAGTTGGTTCGTCCATCCGTCCGTCCGTCCATCCATCCATCCGCATTTGAACATGGGTAGTTGGTGTCGTGAACTCCTCTTTCAGTTTTAAACTTACGGAACTTATATTTGGTATACATAATAACCACGAATGGTAGATGTGGAATAATTTTCACATGTTTACTACTGGCCATTGCAGAATTATCTTCCCCTAAACTTCTGATTTTTTTGTCATTTTTGCATGAAACTTGTGTAATTGGTGTCGCAAACTCCTCCTTCAATCTGAAAGTTATCCATTGCATATATATTATATTGCATATTTCATTGTCACTATTTTTACCATGAATATTCAGTAGGTACTGAAATTTGGAATACACATAGAACAGGGAAAGGGTTCAAGAGAAATTGAATACATCTTCATTGAAAATTGTAACGGGCAATCAATTTGGCATTGAAAAATTCAGCCCATGTTGATGTTATAATTAATTTACCCATTCCCGCATATTGACGCCTTTTGACGCCTTTGTAATAGTCACTTTTTGAAACCATTGTGATAAATAGAGCATTTGCTCCATAGGAGCAAATGCTCTATTTATCACAATGGTTTCAAGTCTTCTCAAATCTAAACTTTACCTTTTTTCTAGTAAATGCTCCTTTTCGGTAGATATTTTCAAAGTGGTTGGATCTAAAAATAGCCTAAGTGGGAATGGGTTAATGTAACATTTGTATTAAAAATATTGGATATTGACATTTATTTCCTACATTTCTCTGCCAAACCATATCTTACGCTACTCATTAGATATGCATTTGAGAGGCAATTCTAATGAGTATCAGCATGTTGGGGTTTGACTGAGAAATAAGAGATTTTGAAAGATCAGTACATCTTATCTGCACTCCTGGTTCACCAACTTCCCATGGCTTTATTACATTGTAATAAGAAATGTCACAAGCCTAATACTAAGACAGACAAACTTAGGCAAATAGTATAGACCCAGATCAAACAGCTCCTGATTGGGCAGTTTGGCAAGGGTATGTAATATTTGCTACTACGTCAGTCTTATTAAAGTTAACAAAAATGGTGCCAACCAGAGGGCCAGGTAAGATGCGTAAATTAAATCATTTTCAAGAATAACTTCTTTATTTCTCCATAAAACTCTATTTAGTGACCACTCTTTAGAATGATCTCACGATAGGGTTTGGCGGAGAAATGATGATATTAGTATTTGAGCATGCACCTTTATTTGTTGCTCTGGTGCCAACTTGAATAAATAGTAGAGATTGATTATTGGAAAATTAAGGGTTATTAAGGTGAATAATTTTTATTTTTTCAGAAACTTGTAAAGAACATGCAACAGCTAGACTCACAGAAAAATAAAATAGACATTAAACAGAGTGACAACCAGCAAAGAGGCCTTGCTGGTGTTCCTGTAGATAGTGTAGGTGCAAAACTAGAAACAAAAAAGACTAATAAAATAAAAGCAGAAGACACTGGTGACAAGAAAGTTGATAGTATTAATGATGCTGGTGCCAATAGTTTTGCCAAAATTCCAGACTTACATGGGAATGTGAATGACCAAAATGTAAATAGACCAAAAGACTCCGCTCAGAATCAAGACTTCCAGGCGGTTAAAACAGGGAATATAAATGATGTAGATGTAGCCAAGGTAGTGAATAAGAATGATGGTGGGGCATTGGACCTCGCTCACCCGCTGGAGAAACAGGGCATAGATAATCAAGTAGGTAATAAAGATCCCAAAGTGGAAGCTCATGATATAAATAGGGATGGGAATAAAGCTGCTGGTGATAGACCAAGTGATACTGGGGGCCTTCCAGACCATATTAAAATTGTTGATGGTGAAGTGGAGAAAAATAAAGGTAATACTGCTGATGCAGATATTAAAGATGATGGTGATGATGATGTAGATGAGGATAAGGATGATGATGATGAAGATGATGAATATTATGACAATAGCCCACAACGGGCAGACACAAAAATTGACTCAGGTGTTATCAATGCTCCGGCAGCTCCGGCAGAAAATGACCTTCCCAAGTTTGTAGCAGTGCAGGTGGATAAAGATAAAACAATTGATATCCCAAATGCAGTTGGCAATGCAAACATGGATAACAATGTTGTCAGAAATGATGCAAAGGTAGGAAATGTTGAACCGGAAAAAGATAAAGAAGGAAGCTTAAAGGTTGTTTGGGACTGGAGTGATTTCGCTGTCAATTTTGAGCAATATGTGATGCCAGAACAAAAGATACGGAGAGCACCACATGCGACAACGGGAGAACCGTGGCCGATGCCACAGTATTATGTGACAAAGAAAGACAAAGTGTATACAATACATAAGTCAAATTTCAGGATTAAGTTATCGAAAGTAAGATGTGATATAATTGAAAAAGCCATAGAGCGTTACAGGTTGTATATATTCGAAGATGCAGTTGAGGATATGTATGATAACTTCCAGCATGCTCAAAGTACCATGTTCGAGGATCCATCAACCAAATACGAGCAGCCGCTATACCTGGAAGCACCATACTTGACCAAGTTGGATATTAAGATACGTAAACCTTGTGGCAAATACCCACAGCCCAAGTCGGATGAGTCATGTGAGTAGCTAGATTTATCTCTGCCTGTCTAGATTTGCCTAGATTTGTAGCTAAATTTGTCTCTTTTTGTCTATATCTACAGAGCTGTAGATTAAGGATGTATTTGGAACACAGTAGCAGAGCTCCAGAATAAGATGTGTAAATTAAATCATTTTCAGGAACTTTTTTATTTCTCAACCAAACCATATACTGTGACCACTCTTTAGAATTGTCTTGAAGAGACGATTCTTAAGAACGATCACAGTATATGACTTGTTGAGAAATGACAATTTTAGGATTTCACTACGCACCTTTATCTGTAGCTCTGACAGTAGAACCTATCTTTAGCGACCACCAAAAAGAGGTCTAATTATGGGTCTCTAAGGCAGGTGGTAGCTTAATGCAGGCCAAAAGGAGCTTTCTGAATTACTTTTGTCCTGCATTAAACAACCACCTGCTTTTTAACACTCCTATTATACTCAATAAATGAATGGCTGCTTAAGACAAGTCCTACTGTTCCAAATTCGTTATTTCTCCACTAAACCCAATGTTTTGACAATTATTTAGAATTATCTTGAAGAGAGGTCACAACGTGGGGTGTAGGCCTGTGTAGTGGAGAAATAAATGAGATATTCTTAACCATTTCCTTGTTGAATATTCATGTAAGAAATAATGACATCATGAACATTCATTAACTGAATTTTCAGAATGACATATGAACACATGATTTTGGTATAGGTCAGAACTATAGAGTCAGATCTATTATAATTGCATAAGCAAACAGAGCAGACCCTGATCAGATGGCTCCTACAGAAGTCATCTTGTCTGGGTCTACTCTGTTTGCAAAGGCTTGAAAAGGTGTTTATATGAGGGAAAAGGTTAAAAAAAAAGAAAAGCTTTTATACATCTTATCTGCTCATCTGGTCTCTGATTGGTAGTTTATATCAAGGAATTGTTTTGCCAGCATGTTAGTACAAGTCCTTTTAGCCATTTCCCTGTTAAATATTCATGTAAGAAATAATTGACATCATTTACATTAAATTTTTATCTGATTATTTTTATTGCGCAATTCATTTTGTCGTAGGCAGACATTGTAGAATCAGATCTGTATTCTACCATAAGCTAATAGAGCAAATCCTGATCAGATGGTACCTACAAGAGCCATCTGATCTGGGTCTACTCTGTTTGCAAATGCGTGAAAATGCATTTATATGAAGGGAAGGGATAATCAGATTCAACAGTTTCTGACACAGTAAAAATGTCCTTGTTCATAATGCTGTTAACCCTTTCCTCCATAGGCTATTTTTAGACACAACCTCTTTGAATCAATCTACCAAAAAGGAGCATTTACTAGAGAAAAAGGAAAAGTTTAGAACTGTGTAGTTTTGAAACCATTGTGATGAATAGAGCATTTGTTTCTGTAGGAGCAAATGCTCTATTTATCACAATGGTTTCAAAAAGTGACGTTTACAGAGGCGTAAAAAGGATTAAGGTCTGATGGAGGAAAGGGTTAAGGTCTTCAAAATTTGCTACTATTTAAACCTTTACTCCATGAATATTTATGTAAGAAATAATGACATCATGAATATTAAATTAATTTTTAAAATGGCATATTTGTGAAATTTTTGCCAAGACAGAAACTAGAGAATCAGAGAATCAGGTTAACTAACCCTCCACCACCAAACTGTTTTGCATAGGCTATCACTGTATCGCCCGATACAATTTGTTACACTAAGCCCTGAAACAGTTGTTCACCCTTTAAGTACAGGAAACAAGTGGGTTGCCATTTGCAAACAGTATAGACCCAGATCCATGGGTTGCTAGAGGAGCCCTCGCATCAGGTTCTGCACCGTTCTCTTGCAAATTATATCATTTTCATACGGAATGGACTCTCATTGTTCCACTTGGAAATTGCATCATTTAAAGGGTAAAAGTTTCAGCACAAAGAATCTGATTATGCAAGATTGCCTGTAATTCACAGCTTGGAAATTAGTCATTTATGTAATAATATACCCTAATTTACATTTAAGTATTTGAGCAGATAGACATAGGAAAGTAGTTCAGACCCAAATCAAACGACTCCTCCACACTCAGGGTTTATGAGCAACAAATAAATACTTAAACCCTTTCCTCCATAAATACGCCTTTCTACGCCTCTGTAAAAGTCACTTTTTGAAACCATTGTGATAAATAGAGCATTTGCTCCATAGGAGCAAATGCTCTATTTATCACAATGGTTTCTAAACTACACAATTCTAAAATGTTCTTTTTCTCTAGTATAAGCTCCTTTTCGGTAGATTTATTCAAAGTGGTTGGTTCTAAAAATAGTCTGTGGAGGAATGGGTTAAAGTTGTCATTCTCTACCAAACCCTGTGTTGTGACCACTCTTTAGAATCTTTGTCTTCAATTGATTCTTATAAGATTGATCACAATATAGGCTTGGTTGAGAAATAAACGAGCTATTCTTGAAAACATTCTAATTTACGAATCTTTTTATCTGGGCCTCTGGGTGTCCAGATACGAGGATAATAAGGGTAACCCGATCTGTTAAGTATGATATGCACCTATACCCTGATAAGCCATCTGACCTGGGTCGTCTCTGTTTGCAGTCATCAAAAAGCATACCTATGAGGTAACGGGTTACTTTGTCTTTACCATTGAACCTTACCTTGCTGCTTATTTGTGCTATTAAAGAAAACAATGTATTTATCATTCATGTGTTCTGTCTGGCTGTACAAACTCAAAAGTCAGGTTGTTAAAATCAAGTTAACCCTTTCCCTGTTTAATATTTCATATAAGAAAAAATGACATCATTAATATCAATTACATTAAATATGAACACAGGCAGAGGTAGAAACTGCTGAATCTGATCTATATTATGCCATAACTAACAAATAGAGCAGATCCCATCTATAGGTCAGTATAGGAGCCGACTGATCTGAGTCTACTCTGTTTGCAAAGGCATGAAAAGGAAGTTTTTATGAAGAAAACGGTAAACATTTTGCTTTATGAATGCCTATGTAAGAAATAATGTCTGTATACTTGATAATGTTTTATAATGGCATTATGAACAAGGGAATTGTTGACCATAGCAGAAACTATATGATCACTGTACATTATTATTTCTTAACCCATTACCTCATAGGCTATTCTTAGATCCTACCTCTTTGAATACAATTCATATTTTACTTAAATTCATTGTTTAAATTTCTGAAATTCTACTCGTCCTGCAAGAAAGTTACTTGTCATGGTGAGCGGACGAGTGGAATTTTCCAGGCCTGTACATCTACAGAAAAGAGACTTAACTAGAGGAAAGGATTTTTTTTAGATTTGTGGTAAATTGTGTAGTATTGAAACCATTGTGATAAAAAGAGCATTTGCTCCAATGGAGCAACTGCTCTATTTATCACAATGGTTTCAGAAAGTGACTTTTATAGAGGTGTCAGTATGAGGGAATGGGATAAACAAACAGTGCTGATCCTGTTCAGGAGGCTCCTACAGCAGCCATCTGATCTAGGTATACTCTGTTTGTGAAAGTGTCAAAAGGTATCTCTATCAGTTAAAGGGTTAAGCAAGTCAAACCTCAATATATTTTACCATTTCAAGTGCTTAAATGATTTTGACATGTACAATTACTTTGTTTCTTCAGACGATTTGTTTGTAAAGAGGACAGGGGTGCACCTTTGGGCCAACGAGGTATGGGGTGCACTGAGGGGCCTAGAAACCTTCAGTCAGCTGGTGTTCAAAGGCACCAACCAACAGGTACTGCCACTCTTTGACCAAACATGACCTGACTATATATCCCTGTACTTATCCATCCCATGGATTGAGCTCATTATGTCTCCCCCCATATTTATATGGGGGAGACATATTGTTTTCGTGAGAGTTGTCTGTCTGTCTGTCTGTCTGTCTGTCTGTCCGTCTGTCTGTCCGTCCGTCCGTCTGTCTGTCTGTCCGTCACACTTTTTGTCCGGACGATAACTTCAATATGCCTGATGCCAGTTGATTGAAACTTCATATATGGAAAGAGCATAATGAGAGGAAGTGTCATGCACAAGGTCCATAACTCTGGCTTCACTAATATAGGAGTTATTGCCCCTTGTAAAAAAATTCACACTTTTTTGTCCGGACGATAACTTCAATATGCCTGATGCCAGTTGATTGAAACTTCATATATGGAAAGAGCATAATGAGAGGAAGTGTCATGCACAAGGTCCATAACTCTGGTTTCACTAATATAGGAGTTATTGCCCCTTGTAAAAAAAATGCACACTTTTTTGTCCGGACGATAACTCCTCTTTTGCTCATGATCATGACGAGAGGAAGTGTCATACACAAGGTCCATAACTCTGGCTTCATTAATAATGGAGTTATTGCCCTTGTAATTTTTTCAACATTTTTTTTGTCTGGACGATAACTCCTATATGGCTCATGCCATTGGATTGAAACTTCATATATGGAAAGATCATGATAAGAGAAAGTGTCATACTCAAGGTCCATAACTCTGGCTTCACTAATATTGGAGTTATTGCCCTTTGTAAAAAAAACACAATTTTTTGTCAGGATGATAACTCCTATATGGCACATGCCATTGGAGTGAAACTTCATACATGGATTGATCATGATAAGAGAAAGTGTCATGCATAAGGTCCTTAACTCTGGCTTCAATAAATTGAGAGTTATTGCCCCCTTGTACATTTGTTTAACGCTTTCTTGTCTGGACGATAACTCCTACATGGCTTTTGCCATTGTATTGAAACTTTATACATGGAAAGAGCATGATGAGAGAAAGTGTCATGAATAAAGGCCATAACTCTGGCTTCAATACTTTTGGAGTTATTGCCCTTTGTTACATTTTTTGTCCGATCAATAACTCCTGTTCGACTGATGCTATTGGAATGACATTTCATTTATGGAAAGAGCATAATGAAAGTAAGCGTCATGCACAAGGGCCATATTTCTGGTATCAATATTTTTGAAGTTATTAGCTGTTATCATTTTCTTCTTGAAAAATGTGATGTGGAAAGCGCATAATGAGGGGAAGTATCAATCATCAAGTCCACAACATTTTTAGTGATTTCCCTTTACATATTATTTTTATTAGAGGGGAGACATCAGTTTTTGTGACAAAAACCTCTAGTTTTGAATATTGTTTCATTTAATCCCTGTTTTAAAACTACAAAAATAAGATCAATTGATATCCATAGCAATACAAAATTAGATCTGTGTCATATTAGCAAATGAAGCAGACCCAGGTGAGTTAACATAATTTTATTAGTCCCCCACCGGTTACCGGTTGGGGGACTATAGGTTTGCTCGATTCCGTCCGTCCGTCCGTCCGTCTGTCCGTCTGTCCGTCCGTCCGTCCGTCCGTCCGTCTGTCACGCTTCTTGTCCGGGCCATATCTCCTACAAAGTTAAGCCAAATTCATTATAACTTCACACATTGAAGAAGCATGATGAGGGCTAGTGTCATGCACAAGGGCCATAATTCTAGCATCAATATTTTTGGAGTTATGCCCCTTTTACATATTTTTTTGTCCGGACAATAACTCTTTATTTACTGGTTCAATTGATTTGAAACTTCACATATGGAACAATCATGATGAGGGGCAGTGTCGTACACAAGGGCCATAACTCTAGCATCAATATTTTTGGAGTTATTCCCCTTTTTCATATTTTCTTGTCAGTCCGTCTGTCACGCTTCGTGTCCGGGCCATATCTCCTACAAAGTTATGCCAAATTCATTATAACTTCAAACATTGAAGAAGCATGATGAGGGCTAGTGTCATGCACAAGGGCCATAACTCTAGCATCAATATTTTTGGAGTTATTCCCCTTTTACATATTTTTTTGTCCGGATAATAACTCTTTATCTACTGGTTCAATTGATGTGAAACTTCACATATGGAACAATCATGATGAGGGGTAGTGTCATACTTAAGGGTTATAACTCTAGCATCGATATTTTTGGAGTTCTTCCCCTTTTTCATATTTTCTTGACAGTCCGTCTGTCACGCTTTGTGTCCGGGCAATATCTCCTACAAAATTAGACCAAATTCATTATAACTTCACACATTGAAGAAGCATGATCAGGAGTAGTGTCATGCACAAGGGCCATAACTCTAGCATCAATATTTTTGGAGTTATTCCCCTTTTTCATATTTTTTGTCCGGACAATAACTCTTTATCTACTGGTTCAATTGATTTGAAACTTCACATATGGAACAAGCATGATGAGGGGTAATGTCATGCACAAGGGCCATAACTCTAGCATCTATATTTTTGGAGTTATTCCCCTTTTCATATTTTCTTGTCCAGTTAATAACTCTTTATGTACTGGTTCAATTGATTTGAAACTTCTCATATGGAACAAGCATGATGAGGTGTAGTGTCATGCACAAGGGCAATAACTCTAGCATCAATATTTTTGGAGTTACTCCCCTTTTTCATATTTTCTTGTCGGGACAATAACTTTTTATTTACTGATCCAATGTATGAAAGTAGGTACTAATACCATTCAGGTGGTCATGTATATACCATGGTCAACCACACCATGGGTGGGTGGGGTGGGGAGAGTGGAGGTGTTTTTTTTTTCAGTCCGGTGGGGGACTCATGTCTTGCATAGCAATACAACATGCCCTTGTTCTGTTTGCTATAGCAATAAATATCTTTATTTTCTTACATTAATTCTAAATAATTATAAACAGTGTTGAAGTCCAACCCTTTGAAAGCTAAAAATTCTGCATGAAAGTGTATACTTTGTGAAAGGATTTCCTATGACTAACAGTACAGACCCTGATCAGAGGAAGGGTGGAATGCTGAACATTCAGTATGACAGTGTATAACTTGCACACCTTGATGATTGGACTCCTCTTGGAGCCCTCTGATCTAGGTCTGCAATGTTTGCCAGTACTCTTGTGTCAACGATTCAAAGCGTTAACACTGAGCTTTAGATAAAAAAATGTATTCAAATGCAAAAAATGTTATTTTTCTCAAACCCTATGTTGTGATTACTCCTTTAACCCATTCCCTCATAGGCTATTTTTAGTTACAAGCTCTTTGAATATATCTACCGAAAAGGAGCATTAACTAGAGAAGAGGAACATTTTAGAATTTTGTAGTTTGAAACCATTGTGATAAATAGAGCATTTGCTCCTATAGGAGCAAATGCTCTATTTATCACAATGGTTTCACAAAGTGACTTCTACAGGGTCATCAAAAGTCGTCAATATGAAGGAATGGGTTAAAGAGACTATCCTAAAGAGTGGTTACAACATTCTAGGGTTTTGTATGACAATGTCAGTGCAGACCCTGACCATTGGACTCCTCTTGGAGCCCTCTGATCTGGGTCTACAATGTTTGCAAATGACATTTCACTTGTGTCAAACATTCAAAGGGTCAACATAGCTATAGATAAAAAAGTGTATTCAAATATGAAAATTGGTAATTCTCCACCAAACCCTATTTGTGACCACTCTTTACAATCATCTCGACGACACAATCCCAAGCAGTGGTCACAACATAGGATTTGGTGGGGAAATAAAGGAGCTCTTTCTGAAAATATTTTAATGTACACATTAAACTTGTTTTATAATGTTAGTGCATAGACGAACAGAATACACAAGATTAAACATGGGGCTTTATTGTTGTGTTTTCGTTTTATGTGTTTTATGTATTTTATGTGATATGTAGTCTCTTCTTTTATGTTCCATTTATTATCAACAAGTACTTGGACTGAAATAAATTCTTGCCAAGGGTTTAAGTCATATGAATTTTCTTTGAAAAGAATCGTAAGAATTTAACCGTATTTCCATGAAAATTTGTGTCGGAAATAATCAATGTGCGGATGTTAATTAGCTGAATATTTATAATGGCATCAATAACAACAACAATTTTACCTTGACAGAAACTTAAAATATGGGATCATTGTTATTTCAAAGTCATCTGATCTATCTTGACTATGTTAGCCCTTTCCTCCATAAATACGCCTTTCTATGCCTCTGTAATAATCACTAATTGAAACCATTGTGGTAAATAGAGCATTGATTTTGCTCCATAGGAACAAATGCTCTATTTATCACTATGGTTTCAATACTACACAATTCTGACATTTTCCTTTTCTGTAGTATATGCTCTTTTTCGGTAGATTTATTAAAAGAGTGAGTGATTGAGTGAGTTGGGTTTTACGGCACTGCGACACTGAATAGGTCATATAGCACCGATGAATGATGAGATGACATTATTAAAATGTGTTTGGTCTAATATTAGCCTATGAGGGAATGGGTTAACAGAGGTGTGAAAAAGTGTTCGTAAGATGGAAAGGGTTAAGCATTTTAGACTTATAGAGGTCATTTTATTTTAACACTTTTCTCCATATGCTTGGCAAACAGAGTATACCCAGATCAGTATACCCAGATCAGACGGCTCCTATAGGAGCCGTCTGATCAGGGTCTGCTCTGTTTGCTTATGACATAGCATAGATTAATTCTATAATTTCTGTCTTGGTTAAATATTTGTGTTTCATGTTTTATTTTAAAAATACAGTTAATTAATATGCATGATATCATTACTTCTTAGAATATTCATGAAGTAAATGGTTAAGAAAAGTGGCTGTGCATGATAAAATCATGTTTTTGGGAGATTTCCATGATTCTAATTCAAATCACATAATGTCATCATGGATATTTATTCGCAGAATTGTTGTCATAGTATATGAACACAGAAATCTTACACCATGGCAGAAACTGTAGAATCCAATCTATACAATGCCATAAGCAAACGGAGCAAACCCTGATTAGACGGCTCCTACGGGAGCTATCTGATCTGGGTCTTTTCTGTTTACAAAGGCATTAAAAGGTTAATATATGGAGTAAAATTAGTTTGGATCAAGATGAGAAGTGGAGTATTATTTTTGTAACCCCCCTTTTGAAAAAATGGGGGTAATAATATTGCTTTGCACATGTTGGTCGGTCGGTAGATCGATGGTGTCTTATTGATAACTAATAAACGACTTGGCTTAGGATCTTCAAACGTGCTGTGGTAGTTGGTCATGACCACTAGATGATCCCTATTGTTTTTGAGGTCACTAGGTCGAAGGTCAAGGTCACCATGACCTTAACTGGTGAAATAGTTTCCAATCAATAACTGCTCAAGGATTTGCCTTAGGATCTTCAAACTTGATGTAGTTGGTCATGACCACTAGATGACCCCTATTATTTTTTAGGTCACTAGGTCAAAGGTCAAGGTCACTGTGACCTTAACTTGTGAAATGGTTTCCGATCAATAACTGCACAAGGGTTTGCCTTAGGATATTCAAACTTGCTATGGTGGTTGGGTATGACCACAAGATGACCCCTATTGTGGTTGAAGTCACTAGGTCAAAGGTCAAGGTTACCATGACCTTAACTTGTGAAATGTTTTCCGATCAACAAATGATCAGTGGTTTGGCTTAAGATCTTCAAAGTTGCTGTGATTATTAGTCATGACCACTAGATGACCCCTATAGTTTTTGAGGTTACTAGATCAAAGGTCAGGGGGTCGGGGTATACATGTTTTACAAACATCTCTTGTTTTTAATAAAAAAAATTGGCGAATTTAAATGCATGATTCCACTCAATATTGCTATTAACTAACAGTGATTGAACCCTTTCCCTTTTGAAAATATTCATGTAGAAATAATAACATCAGGAATATTCATTAGCGGAATATGTATAATGACATAATGTACACAGAATGTTTTGGTATTGGTATATCTATTATAATTTCATTACCAAACGATTGGTCTGATCAGTATCTACTGTGTTTGCAAAGGCGTTAAAAGGCCAGTCTATGGTTAAGGCGGGTTCGCTAATTACACTTATTATCTGGAGTTATTGTATTTTAGAGAATGAGATAATCAACTACATGTACAAGTTTTGTTTTGCTTTCAGCTGTATGTTAGGGACACAGTCATCAACGATTACCCACGATTCTCCCACCGGGGCGTCATGATTGATTCTTCCAGACATTTCATATTTAAGGAGACCATATATGACGCATTGGTAAGTCGATATCATCTTGATAGTTCATTTAACCTGCGGGGTTTTACCACTAAGAAATGCACTTTTAACCATTTCAGAGTGGAGTTGTCCATCTTAAACCATTTGAATGCAGACTTTTCAAAGTAGAATGGTCCATCTTAACCCTTTACTCCATGAATATTCATGTCAGAAATAATGATGTCGTGAATATTAATTATAATAATCTATTGTTATAGCAAATGGACACAGGAATATTTAGCCAGGGAAGAAACTGTAGAATCATATCTATATCATATCATAAGCAAACAGAGCAGACCCTGATCAGACAGCTCCTATAGGGTCTGGGTCTTCTCTGTTTGCAAAGGCATAGAAAGGCGTTATTATGGAGTAAAGGGTTAAACCATTTGAATGCAAAATTTTCATTAAACCTTTATCTGTTGAATATTCATGTAACAAATAATAACATCATTAATATTAATTAGATCAATTTTTATGAGGGCATATGAACACGGAACATTTTGCCTCAGGCAGAAACTGCAGAATCATATCTTTATTGTTCCATAGGCAAACAACATAGCTGACCCTGATTACATGGCTCCTATAGGAGTCATCTGATCAGGGTCTACTCTGTTTACAAAGGCATGAAAAAGTGTTTATATGAAGATCAAGCTTAACCACTTTATCTAAACAATAATGTATGCATGTTATATTCCAGAAATTTTACAATAGCATCATGAACAAGAGAAATGTTGACTGGCATGAACTGAAGAATCAGCTCTAATTGCCCCTATGCAAAGGTGTAAAAATTGGTTTCTATCAAGTAAAGGATGATATTGACTGGAGATGTTTAATCCTTTACTCCATGAATATTCATGCTAGACTTAAATTAATGACATCATGAATATTAGTTAGAATACTTTATTAACCCTTCGCTTGCTGAATACATTTCTCCTTCTGTACCCACGCCCTGTTGTATAATTATATATGTCTTCACTGTGTACAAGTATTTTGCTGTGCAATCACTGCTGTGGGGTGCACTGGTTGCACAATCAACTTGTAAATAGTGCAGACCCTGATGATACAGCTCCTGCAGGAAATGTCTCATCTGGGTCTTCACTATTTACAGGTAGGTATATTGACGCGAATAGCAAGTGAAGGGTTTAAATAGCACATGGACATTGGACTTTTTTACCCAGGCAGAACATGTTGAATCATATCTATATTATTTCATGAGTAAACAGAGCAGACCCTGATCAGACGGAGCCGTCAGATCTGGGTCTGCTCTTGTTTTTAAATGCGTAGAAAGGTGTTTTATGGAGTAAAGGGTTAACTCTTTCCTCCATAAATACGCCTTTCTATGTCTCTGTAATAACCACTTATTGAAACCATTGTGGTAAATAGAGCATTTGCTCCTGGAACAAATGCTGTATTTATCACAATGGTTTCAATTTAACTACAAAATTCTAACATTTTACTTTTCTCTAGTAAATGCTCCTTTTGGGTAGATCCATTCAGAGATGTTGGGTCTAAAAATAGCCTATGGAGGAATGGGTTAACTGTACAAACTGGTAGAACTAGGAGGTTGGTTTGCCTTTATATTAAGAGTAAATTCAGAAGCAAAATTTCTTATAACTGTGGAAGATTCCAATTTGGAAATCAGTATGTATGGTTTAAATGCAATCTCCAGGATCTAGGTAGAACTATTCATTGCTTTTTGTATTCTACAGTTCCAATTATGAGGTGTTATAGTCTCTGAGAAATGGGTTTATTCGCAATCCCGTTCGGCTTTCAGTCATTTGGCACTTCCGCAGACACCAGGATGTTGTGTTATTTCCTTAGAAATTGAATTACTCACTGTTGTTGCCAAAGCTAGCACCTTCCTAATTCCTTTGAATGCCGTATACAAGTGTACCAACATTGGCAAATAATGTAAAGCAAAATCAGAGGGTTCTTATAGGAGCCCTCAGATCCGGGTCTGCACTGCTTGCCATTCAAAATCGTCTTGCAAATTTTATCCCTTTCATACTGAATGGACCCTAATGAACCGAATGGACCCTAATGATAAACAGTAGAGGATCATTCCACTTTAAATATTCAGCATTCAAAGAGTTATTATGTCCTTAACCTTTATCCGCAATTCACGACCTGACTTGAAATGGTAAACAGCTAGGATCCAGATGAGACACCAAGTAACTAGGCCTCTCATTAGGATCCAAGCTATTTGATATTCCATTAATTGTTTCTTAAATCCTTGATTAATCGTGAAGTAGTCAAAATTGCACCAGATCAAAACTTGAGCAGACATTGTATTTTGCAGCCTTTTGACGACTCTGTAATAGTCACCTATTGAAACCATTGTGATAAATAGAGCATTAAATTTTGCTCCTATAGGAGCAAATCCTCTATTTATCACAATGGTTTCAAACTACAAAATTCTCAAAATTCCATTCTCTAGTTAATGCTCCTTTTCGGTAGATTTATTCAAAGTGGTTGGATCTAAAATTAGCCTATGAGGGAATGGGTTAAGGGTTAAATGCTGATTGTTGAATATAGTTGAATTGTCTATAATGTTTCATGATCATTAACCCTAACAGTGTAGACGGATCTGACAGAGCAGACTGCTCTCGTAGGAGCCGTGTGATCAGGGTCTACTTTGTTTGCTTATAACATTATCTAGATCTCATTCCACAGGTGTTTGTTTAACCCTTTCTTTCATACAAATCATGAATGCTTTTTCACATTTGTCCAGTTTGCATGAGAATTTGCGTGTTCTGTGGTAGAACATTTTAGTGAGTCGGTATAGATATGAGTATGTTATATTATGTTGATAATTTGAGTGTACATGTATATTTAAATACGATTGGTATACTGGACAGTCTCATTATTTACTTGTTCTATTGAAACGAATTCCGGAATCACAATTGGCCAGCCCGTGGAAAATTGTGACAAATGTCAAAAGACAATAATTCAAATTATTTTAATGATACACATATATTTCCAAAGTTTGTGGTTACTGTGGCAACTGAATTAGTAAGGAAGTTTCATGCAAGGGGACATTCATTGTTAGTAATACTACATTACCCTGTTAATCCTTTCTCTCATGTATATTCATGTAAACAATTTTGATATCATGAATATTAATTAGCTGAATTTTTAGCTCGTCTGTTTCGAAGAAAAGTCAAGCTATTGTGATCACTGGGTCGTAGGCGTCGTTGTCCTGCAAAAACTTTAATGTAGCTCATTACTCGAAAAGTATAAGAGGTCAACATGAAACTTCATAGGTTAGTAGGTCTCATTAAGGGGAATGTCCCTACATAAGAACATAACTCTTGATTTCAAAACTTTGGTGTTATTGTTTTCAATTTTTTTTTAATTGAGCTGGACAAGCACCAAATCAGACGAGCGTTGGCGCCGCATGTGGCTCTTGTTATATTTGCATTAGAAATAAGGAATTAGAAACTAGAATCAGATAAACATGTATTTATTTTTCGAGGAAACATAGCAGACCTGACATTTAACAACTCTTACAAGAGTCAGCTGATCTTGGTCTACTCTGTTTGCAATGGTACCAAAAGTCATCTACACGAGGGAAAGGGTTAAATTTGTATTGATTTTAAATAAAAAGTGTAATCATTTATAAAGCCCTACTTAGTTTTAACCATTCACTCTATAGATACGCCTTTCTACGCCTTTGCAAACAGAGTTGACTAGATCAGGCGGCTCCTGTAGGAGTCGTCTGATCAAGGTCTGCTCTGCTTGCTGATAACATAATATAGATACAGTAAAACCTCTCTATAATGGCCACTAAATTACATCAAGTATTTTGTGTTAAAGGCAGATTGCTGCTTAAATCAAGGTGAAAGTAAAACAGAACGCTCCTATAGGAGCGTTCTGTTTTACTTTCACCTTGCTTTAAGCAGCCACCTGCCCTACATACCAACTAATTAACACAATTTAGTGGCCGTTATAGAGAGGTTTTACTGTATAATTCTACAGGTTCTGCCATAATCCAAACTTTCATTGTTCATTTTAACCCAATGAATATGGGAAACAAGTGTAAACCCGGGTAAGAAAACAATGTAGACCTAGGTAAGAGAGCTCCTAGAGGATCCTTCTGATCAGGTTTGTCATTCAAAATCCTGTAACAAATTAAACTGAGTTAACTAAGTGAAGAGTTAATGGATAACGCCTATTTATTTAACCCATTCCCTCATTTTGACGACTCGGTAAAAGTCACTTTGTGAAACCATTGTGATAAATAGAGCATTTGCTCCTATAGGAGCAAATGCTCTATTTATCACAATGGTTTCAAACTACAAAATTCTAAAATTTTCCTTTTCTCTAGTTAAAGCTCCTTTTCGGTAGATTTATTCAAAGAGGTTGGATCTAAAAATAGCCTATGGAGGAATGGGTTACAGAAATCATGTAAACCTTGAGTCAGAGCCCTTTGATCTGAGTCTATTCTGTATATCGAACTATGCTTGGCCTTGAATCAGAGCCATCTCAACTAAATCTACACTGTTCACCAAAGTATGCTAGTGATATGGCAACTAATTGTTTGATTGCACATCTAGGTATACTTGCATTTGCAAACAGTGTAGACCTAGATCAGAGTGTTACTAGAGGAGCCCTCTGACCAGGATCTGCACTGTTTGTCATTTAAAATCCTCTAGCAAGTGCAAGCCTTTCATACTGAGTGGACTATAGTTAATCCTTTCTTTCATATAAACACCTTTTCATTCATTTGCAAACAGAGTAGACCCTGATCAGGTGGCTCCTATAGGAGCCGTCTGATCAGGGTCTGCTCTGTTTGCTAATTGAATTTGATAGATTTGTTTCTCTACTTTCTAAAATGGCTACACTGTTCCACCTTCCATATTTCATTATTGAACTTTTTCAGTAGGTATTGAAAATTGGAATAAGCATAGAACATGGATAGGTTAATCCATTCAGAAGTTTCAGCATTGAAAGTTTATTACACCACACAGTGTTGGGTTGTAGCTGAGACATGAATAAAGCAGACAGATAATTTTTCAGATAATTTCTGGTAAAACAAAGGTTGGCCTCCCAGGATAGTAGAAAATTGTGGGTAACCTAAACAGTGTTATTAGCTTGTCTCAAAAGACAAACTTAACACTCGCAATGCTGCAAAATTGATGTAGGTTGATTAAATTTGTTGCCTGCTTGACCTTTTTTACCTTTTTCCTCACAAAGAAAAAATTGTCCTGCAAATAATGTTTTCTGCTTCAATTTTCCTTAATTACGGTTTTTTTTCTGTACCCAAATTATGCTAAATTTTTAGACAGACAAACAGTAGTTAAATAATGAATTTGTGTTCATTTAATTCTCCACCTAAGGGATATTAATGTAAGAAATACTGTTACCTGATTTTTTTTATAGTGGCATTTTGTACATGGGAATTTTCGACCTTTGCATAAACTATAGAATCAGATCTATATCATTTCATAAGCAAACAGAGCAGACCCTGACTAGGCAGCTTCTATTGGAACTATCTGATCTGGGGTTACTCTGTTTGCTAAGGTATTAACCCTTTCCCTGTTAAATATACATGTATATGTAAGAAATGATGACATCATGGAATATTTTTTTGTTGAATTTTTTTAATGGCATATGTATAATTTTTAGCTCATCTGTTTTTCAAAGAAAAAAATGAGCAATGGTCGTATCTCCATTGCCCGCGTTGTCATTGTTGTCCTGAAACTTTAACGTTGGCTATTACTTCTTTACTATAAATGCAAATCTTATGAAATTTAACACAAAATTACACCGGATCAAAATTTGAGTAAACATTTATTTTTTTTTGCAGTTGGATAACGGTTAATCCTTAAATTGGCTATTCCAAATTTCAAACAGGTCAAGCTTATGGTGAATATTTCGGGATGTTTTTAATAGAGAAGTGTAAAATGACAAACAGTGGATATCTTGATGAGAGGGCTCCCCTAGGAGCCCTCTCATCTGGTTCTACACTGTTTGCAACATACATTAGTGACTCGTTTCATGCACTGAAAGGGTTTAAAATTTATTCACTCTCCTTGCACTAGATTAACACAGTCAGCTGTCTGGCTCAAAACGTTTTTTGAGAGTTTGTCGTATGTTCTTAGAGTCCTATTTCATATCCCACTTATCATCTTGTGTTTAAGAAGAAACTTAAGAGCCTGTGTCATCTGTGGGAACGTCACTTCCGGTCTTTGTGTGAGGACGTAGATTAGAGTCGCTCTCATGTTTTATATCATTATATCAGTAACAAGGAGTATTTTTGTTCAATTGAGTGTGGTTCCACTAAAAGGACTATGAATAGTGTTTTACCAATCGGTGATGACAGTGACACTTCACAGGTATCGTCAAATTTAGCTATCAAAAACTTAACGCAAACCCCACCCACTCTAGCTGAGATGATCCAAAATGGCGGGATCGATGAAGTTTACACACATACGTCTGAAATTAGTTCCAGAGATGACTGGACCCGAGTACAGAAACCAAAGCGCGCCCGTGTAATAACTGAAAGTTCAAGTAGTACTAGTTCTGTGAAAGATCTGGGTGATTTCAAAAATCTGTCTGTGGATGATAAGTTAACCTCTTTGTTTGATAAAATGATATGTGTCAACGGGAAAATTGACGAGTGTCTATCAATACACAACAAAGTAGATGGTATAGAGAAACAATTGAATGATCACTTCAGTCGCATTACTTTATTAGAGTATAAGTCTTTAGATCTCGAGGCTCGTAGCAGGAGAAATAATTTGATATTTGCGGGAATACCCGAAGTTGTCGACGAGAATTGCAACATGTCAATTGCTGACTTCCTGAAAACACGTCTCGACATTGACCCTTGTCCTCCATTACCTAGAGCTCATCGATTGGGACGTTTCATAAGGGGGAAAACACGTCCAATCATTGTGAATTTGTTAGACTCACGTGACACCGAACGCGTACTGTCAAATGCAAAAAAACTGAAAAACACTGAATACAGTATCAACCGCGATTTCCCTAAGGAAATAGCTACAGCGAGAAAAACCCTCTGGCCGGAACTCAAGCAACTCAGACGAGAATACCCGCAGAGCAGAATCAATATTGCATATCCTGCCAAGATTATTAAGGATGGCAGAGTCCATAGAGATATGTTCCCCAAATGGAACCTTGCGATGAATGGCGAACGTGTATATCAAAATCCAGTGAATTCTGATACACGACAAAGTGAAACGCAAGAATCCCGTGCTAGTGCCGTTAGTCCACATGTGTATGGTCAGCCGCAGATCAGCGTAAGAGGTGGACAACATCATGGCGAATCCGTGAATAGCAATCGTAGCCGCACCAGGTCAGCTACTCAGCGTACAAGGGGACCCCAGAAGCGCACATCGCTATCTCCAAACCGACGAGCAGTACGTAGTCGCGCACCGAGTAGAACTCACTCGCCTCCAAGAGCAACGGCGGACCCAAGCATAAGACGGCCGTGGGACCAACCAATGGCTGACTCTCAGCATCCAACACAGCCACAATAGGGGGTACGGGAGGGAAACCAATCTGAAATAAAAAGTGAATGCATTAAAATATGTACTTTAAATGTTAGTGGTCTGAAAAGACGATTAAACTATCCTGAATTTGTCGATTTCATAAACGAATTTGACATTTTCTGTGCTTCAGAGACACACATCGACGTTACAGATCCTGCCGACGTAAAGGGGTTTACACTATTTACAAATTGTAGAAAGCAAAAATACAAAAGAAAATCAGGTGGCATAGCTATTTATGTAAAAGATGATCTCGCTCCGTACATAAGTCAAATAGAAAACGGCTCTGAATATATTTTATGGATAAAACTGCAAGCAAACCTTACCAACTTAGGCGACCCGATTATTATAGGAAATGTTTATTTACCCCCTGAAAATTCTCGCTTTTTAAACGAAGATTATATTACCGAATTTGAAAATGAAATATCAAGTAAATGCTCTTCATTTAAGCATGTATTTCTAGTTGGAGACACAAATGGTAGAACTGGACAAATATCAGATTTTATCCCATCAGATCAGTATTTTAACGAAATATTTGACATAGATATCGATATACAAGCCCACCTTGATAAATATATTATATTAGATAATTTGTCAGTACCTCTCGAAAGGTGTTCCAGGGATCATAGAACAAACACAAACGGGCTACGGCTGATAGATATCTGTAGATATAATAACCTTTTTATCATGAACGGCAGACTTCATAATGATAAAAATATAGGTGCATTAACATTCCGAAACAAGTCTGTTATAGATTACTCTCTAGCAACTGCCGAATGTTTCCAATATATTTCAAGCTTTGAAGTTACTGAAACTGACCCTTTATTTTCGGATGGACACAGTGCAATTAGTTTTAGCCTTAACTTACGTAATATGTCTGCACAAGAAAAAGAACCCCTCCACAAGCCAAATAACGACAAACCTTTATGGATACCAACAATGGCAAATGAGTACGCCCAAGAAATAAATACAGAACAAGTAAATACGCTGATTAATCAACTAAGCAACGAAACCTCTTCCCCGCAGTTAATTGAACACGTCACTAACCAAATATCAAAGATCTTCACAACCGCTGCTGTGCAGACGTTTCCAAGGAAGAATCAAAGGTCACACAGTTGCCAGACCTCAACAAATAAACCCTGGTTTGGTCCCAAATGTCACCATGCAAGAAATAATTACCATGATGCTCGGACATATTACAAAAACCACCCTTCCCCCGATAGTAAACTTAGACTGAGTAACGCCAGCAAACACTACAAAAGAACAATGAATTTCTTTATTAAAAAACATACCTTCAAAACCCAAACTAAACTTAGAAATATTAGTGAAACAAACCCCCAAAAGTACTGGAAATTCCTTAAAAGTCTTACACCCCCCAAAGTTACAAACTCCACACCTTCTATAGAAGAATTTTACAACCATTTTAGAGCCATAAACGAAAACACAATAGATGACGAACGATTCACTAACATTCAAAACATAGCAGATGGTAATGAGCTTCTAAATTTCCCCATACTTGAAGAAGAGATACATATTTGCATAGGTAATCTGAAAAATGGAAAATCATCTAGTCAAGTTGATAATATCCTAAACGAATATATTAAATCAACTAAAGAAAAACTCTTACCTCTATACTGTAAACTGTTTAACTCAGTCTTTGACACAGGCCATCTACCAAAATCTTGGCTAGAAGGAACCATTTTACCTTTATACAAAAATAAAGGAGACCCGTTAGCTACAGCCAATTACCGGCCAATCACAATTTTAAGTTGCCTAGGCAAACTATTTACAGCAGTTCTCAACCGTCGATTAACTATGTTTTTAGAGGATGCAAATGTAATCAAAGAAAATCAAGCAGGTTTCCGAAAAGGCTACTCTTGTTCTGACCATATGTTTACATTAAATGCACTGACAGAAATCCTGAGAAAACGCAAACAGAAACTGTTTTGCGCATTCATAGATTTCTCTCAGGCCTTTGACAAAGTATGGCGAAACGGCTTGTGGTTCAAACTAATGCAAAATTTTATCAATGGAAAATTCCTATCAGTAGTAAATAACATGTATAATACAATAAAATCAAGTATATTCCATAATGGTTCATTTTCGCAGTCATTCGTATCTCAAATCGGTGTACGTCAGGGAGAAAACCTTTCACCCGTTCTATTTTCTCTTTACTTAAACGATTTGGAGTCTCATCTCCGGAGGAATGGCTCAGTCGGCGTAGAGTTAAAGGATGACTCACAGATACACAATTGGCTTAAACTCCTGGTTCTGCTTTACGCTGATGATACTATTTTACTATCAAGTTCTCCCAATGACTTTCAACACTCCTTAGATATGTTTTACGAGTACTGTCAAAATTGGCACTTGCATGTAAATATTGCAAAAACAAAAATAGTCATATTTGGCGCAAGACAGAGGGCTAATTTCAACTTCACTCTTGGCAACCAACCCGTTGAAATCTCACCAACATACCATTACTTAGGTGTATCATTCAGTTCAAATGGCTCCTTTCTGACAGCAAGAAAGCATGTCGTGCAACAAGCAAATAAAGCTCTTTATCTACTATTTACAAAGTCCAATAAAGCAAACCTACCTGTAGATCTAATGATAAAATTATTTGACCATACAGTTCTCCCTATCCTCACATACGGCTCAGAGATATTTGGATATGAGAATACTAACATGCTTGAAAAAATTCATAACGAATTTTTGCGAAAGATTACCCATGCACGGAAATCTACACCCCTTACCTTCCTCTATGGTGAACTCGGCAGACACCCAATCTCAATAAACATCAAACACAAAATGATATCTTTCTGGACTAGGCTGCTATCTGGAAAAGAGGAAAAAATATCTGTACAGGTTTATAAGTACATGTATAATCAGCCAAACGCTTCTTTTAAATGGTTACAAAAGATAAAATGTATTCTCTCAGAGGTCGGCCGAGCGGACCTCTGGGAAAACCAATTTCAGCTCGACCCAAAATACCTACAAAGCCAATGCCGAGCTATTAAACAAAGCCTTATCGACCAATATAAACAGGAATGGCATGCCCAGCTACAGTTAACTAATAAAGGTAGGATATACAACTCCTTTAAAACAGATTTAAAACTCGAATCATACATGACGAAACTCGATAAAAAAGATTATTTAAATATCTTCAAAATACGTACCGCAAATCATCGATTACCAGTAGAAACTGGGCGTTACGATGGAACACCCTACGAGGACAGAAAGTGCACTTTGTGTGATAACGGGGCTGTTGGGTCTGAAAAACATTATATATTAGAATGTAATTATTTCCAACAAGAAAGACATGCATTATTAGGTCAAATTTATCCACATGCACCAGCTCATATAGTCCTCAAATATTTCTTATCTGAAGCTCCAGAAGATAAACTAATAAACACGAGCCGATTTGTTTCCTTAATAATGAAAGAGTTCAAGAGATAAAATGGTAGTTATGCAGTTGTGGAACAGAGGGTGGGGTATCGCACATTAGTGTATGGGCTATCCTCATTCCTCTGCTTCGCTGTATTTCCATCCCTTAGATTCCATGTAAGTTGGACTAATTTTAATTTTAATTATTTGTCTTATTTCTGGTAAAGAGATCCTACTATAGCATGTCGTCCTGACGTTCTGTATGAATATCGGAAAAACTTAGAGAGCGAAAAAACAACTACTTACGATGACCAACTTCTTTTTTCAAAATGATCCAGTCGTGCTATGTACATGTACAACCCTTTCCTTTTTATGTGCCCCTTTGCGTCGGACAGTGTCGTTGCACATAGTCAATCTTAAACAATGGCTTATGTGAGATGGTTAAGTAAATGAAAATATAAATGGAAAATAACACTTTTTGTCAACTCAGAAGCTGTGAAAGACTGTGTAAAATGATGAAACAACACTACGAACATGCATAGACAGGCGGGGCGGACCCAGACTGGTCAGCTCCTGTAGGAGCTGTCCGGTATGGATCGACCCAGCTTGCACTTGCGCCAAATGTCATCGTTTTATGATTTTGTCAAATGTTAAAACATAAATAAAATAATGCATAGACAAGCGGCGGCAGTCCCAGACTGGACAGCTCCTATTATCTTATTGGAGCTGTCCGGTCTGGACCTACCCAGCTCACAAAGGCGCCAAAGTGTCTCTGTTTAAAGCAATGGTTTTATGATTGTATCAAATGTTGAAACAAAACTAAGATAATGCATAGACAGGCGGGACAGACCCAGACTGGACAGCTCCTATAGGGGCTGTCCGGTCTGGATCTACCCAGCTTGCAAATGCGCCAAATGTGTTATGTTTGAAGCAATTGTCTAATGATTTTGTCAAATGTTAAAACATAATTAAGATAAAGCATAGACAAGCGGGCAGACCCAGACTGGACAGTTCCTATGGGGGCTGTCCGGTCTGGATCTACCCAGCTTACAAATGTGACAAATGGTAATATATTCGAAGCAAATATTTAATGATTGTGTCAAATGTTGAATCATAACTAAGATAATGCATAGACAAAAGGGCGGACCCGGACTAGACAACTCCAACAGGAGCTCCTATAGGGGTTGTCCGGTCTGGATCAACCCAGCTTGCAAATGCGCCAAATGGGATATGTTTGAAGCATTGGTTTAATGATTGTGTAAAATACTGAACCATAGCTAAGATAATGCATGATGGAGCTGTCCGGTCTGGATCCACCCAGCCTGCAAATGCACCAAATAGTACCTGTTTGAAGCAATGGTTTAATGGATAATGCATAGACAAGCGGTCATACCCAGACTAGACAGTCCCTATATACGGAATTGTTCGAGATCTGGCGTTACCCATCTTGCAATGTTCAAGAAGCAATGGATTAACGACGCTTTCATCATGCTTTTTCATATGTTGTATATATATATGTGTGTATTTAAAAAGGCAACAGCGTACTTTTCAGCACTATTATACATTCAGTATAAATTATTTGAAGAAGTTTTTCTATTTGCCTAGGACGGTTAGGATCCTGATTAGACGCCGAGTAACTCGGCACCCCGTCTGGATCCAAACTGTTTGTAAAGATTTCACTGATCTGTCCGTAGCAGGATGGCGGTTAGTTAATCTGGGCAAACCACTGGACTTCTGCTCACGCACCATTAAGTACGAGATTGAAGAAAACCAGTCATTTGCTAACCCATTCTCTACACTGAAATACTTACCTTGTCCGCATAATTCAGTTATTTTCATTTCATGCTCTTCCATGTATAATAATGTAGTTGTATTTCGTAACCATCAAAAGTATTCCATTCACAAAACTAACGCGGTTATTTAATCATTACTAACGAGCACGAGAATACTAGTATGGCCCGGGTCAAAGCGTGCACTCAGTGGACGACATCTAGGCCATACCTGTCACAACTCAGCGTGTCAATTACAATATTTCTCCCTCCCGGATATTACGGTACCTGTCTGGAACAGACAATCAACTTTCCACTATATTGTCTGCTCTGGATAGATATAATAATTTCTCTAAACATTTAAATCAACCTCCACACTCAAAAGCTTTTGAAATTTACACATTGACCGGAATGTATGTTTTCATTTTATGTTAAAAACGATTTATAAAAATTCCTCATGTTGTACCTTGTGTATCTGAGATGAAAATAAAGATATTGTCTGTCTGTCTGTCTGTCTGTTTAGTCTGTCTATTGGTGTGTTTTTTTTTAACCCTTTCCCTGTTCTATGTTTATTTAAATATCAATACCTTCTAAATATTCATGGACAAAATAGTCATAACGAAATAATTATGAAAAGGTGGAACTTTGTAGCCATTTTAAAAAGTAATGGCAAATATATTTCAAATTCCATTAGCGAACGGAGCAGACCCTGATCAGACGGCTCCTATAGGAGCTGTCTGATCTGGGTCTACTCTGTTTGCAAATGCGTGAAAATACATTTATATGAAGGAAAGGGTTAAGAGAAAAAGATCTGTAACCTTGGTTGTTATCATGATCTTTGTCATAATCATCGGGGTTCTGCAAAAATTTGGACGTCCATTTTCAGCGTCATTGTAACAGCTGACCCCTGATTCCCTTAAAAATTTGTATAGACAAACTTAGGCCAATAATGCAGACTCAGATCCTCTCTGCAGGGTCCACATTGTTTGACATAATGACATTATGGATTACAATTAATCCATCCCTCATAGATCCAAATAACCACTTTGAAAAAAATCTACTGAAAAGCTTTAAGGGGCATTAACTTGAGGAAAGGTAAATTTTAGAATTTTATAGTTTGAAACCATTTTGATAAATAGAGCATTACATTTTGCTCCTGTAGGAGCAAATGCTCTATTTATCAGAATGGTTTCCAAAAGTGGCTTTTACATAGGCGTCAAAAGGCGTCAATATGCGGGAATGGGTTCAGTGATTTTTATAATGGCAGTTAATTGAATGTAAAAAATTTTGGCCTTTGCATAAAGTGTAGAATCATATCTACAGTGCAACCTGCTTCAACAGACACCTTGTATCAGTGGTCACACTGCTGTAAGTGGCCTCTACAGGATCCTCCCAATGAAAAAGACTATATATTACATCTAATATAAACGGTCATCTCCCTAAAGCGGCCAGTCTATTTCATTCCAAATGGCATATTCACACTGACGTAAACAGCCAGCCGGTTTTACAAATGTAAAGCTTGAAAACAATTTTCATAGCTATCGAAGACCAACAACAGACATTTTGTCACCTTTGAATGCATATCACTAATGGTAATGACCCATTTCGGACCCCTCATTAAATCATCACAATTTCTTTTGTTTGGTTAAAAGCATGTTGGTTGTTCACACCATATTAGTTGGAGAATACCCCATTCAGAATCACTGGAAATTCTAAATCATGTGTGAAGGATGTGATTCCAGCTGGTCCCCGACTTCCGCTTTACAGGTGCATATAAGCAAACAGACTGCTGGGGGAAACAAGTCCAGTCAAACATGGCAACATCATCTATAAGTTTCCGTAGCGATTTCGATATTTACTTGTTGCATTATGTATTACTCAAATGAGAGGATTGACACTTATAGATAAGCAACAAAGAGGTTTAAGATCGACAAACAAGGCAATTAATTCGATCTGGCTTGCGATTATTATTGGCACTTTGGGTCTGAACTGTCTTTTTAAATATCGTAATACATGTCTATGATAATCATTACTCAAAAGTATGCTTGATAACCTGCACCTGGTTTAGTCAGTCACCTGCTGTAAGTGGCTAAATTGGCCACTTCCCTAGACTGGGTGCTTACAACAGGTTTCACTGTATATTATTCCATAAGCAAACGAGTATCAACAAGCATCTCTCCTTTAGTAGCCATCTGATCTGGTTTTCTTTGCAAAGGCATTAAAATGTGTGTCTTGCGTTGGTTACAACTAAAACCGGTGTTATATTATTATAGTAAACTCATTTCATAAAAGCAATTTGTAATTCACACTCATGGGATCCTCTACTATTCAACTGTACAAACTGGTAAAGAAGGGAGATCGGGTGGCCGAATTAGGATGATAATGTCAAATGTACTTAACCCTTTCCTCCGTAAATCACACCTTTGTTCGCCTCTGTAAAAGTTGCTTTTTGAAACAATTGTGATAAATAGAGCATTTGCTCCATGGGAGCAAATGCTCTATTTATCACAATGGTTTCAATATTACACAATTCTAACATTTTCCTTTTCTCTAGTAAATACTCCTTTTCAGTAGATTTATTTAAAGAGATTGGGTCTAAAAATAGCCTATGAGGGAATGGGTTAATTCCGCTTTACAAACTAGTAGAGAAGCGAGATTTTGTGGCCGATGATGGTGTCAAATGGACTTAATTCAGCTTTACAAACTGGTAGAGAGGGGAGATTGAGTGGCAGAAAAATAGCCATATCAAATTTCTAAATTGTCTCTGTTTGATAATTGGTCAGTATTTTTGAAGAGAGATGGACAGAAATTTGAATTATATTATGTTAAAACTCTGCAGTGGACATTTTTTATTTTGAACTGGTTCAGTAGAACCTGACTATTCATTTATTGAACATAAGAGTCTTTATAAGCTGGTGGTTGCTTCACCCTTTCCTCCATAAAAACGCCTTTCTACGCCTCTGTAAAAGTAACTTTTTGAAACCATTGTGATAAATAGAGCATTGCTTCTATAGGAGCAAATGCTCTATTTATCACAATCGTTTCAAACTACAAAATTCTAAAAAAAAATCTAGTTAATGCTCCTTTTCGGTAGATTCATTCAAAGAGGCTGGGTCTAAAAAGAGCCTATTGAGGAAAGGGTTAATGAAAGGAAAAAGTAATGCATAGGGAGCTACTTTCTGCAATACTTTCGACCTGCATTTATCATATACTCCATGAATATTAACGCAAAAATAATGACATGAATACTAATAAATGATTAATTATTATGCTACCATATAAATAAGAAGAAGTGAACTGCTCCGTTTTCAAAGGTGTAAAAAGGGGTATATTTGGAGGAAAGGGTTATTTTTATGTCTCCCCCATATTTATATGGGGGAGACATATTGTTTTCGTGAGAGTTGTCTGTCTGTCTGTCTGTCTGTCCGTCTGTCCTTCACACTTTTTGTCCGGACGGTAACTTCAATATGCCTGATGTCAGTTGATTGAAACTTCATATATGGAAAGAGCATAATGAGAGGAAGTGTCATGCACAAGGTCCATAACTGACTTCACTAATATAGGAATTGTTGCCCCTTGTAAAATAAATAAACACTTTTTTGTCCGAACGATAACTTCAATATGCCTGATGCCAGTTGATTGAAACTTCATATATAGAAAGAGCATAATGAGAGGAAGTGTCATGCACAAGGTCCATAACTCTGTCTTCACTAATATAGGAGTTATTGCCCCTTGTAAAAAAAATGCACACTTTTTTTGTCCGGACGATAACTCCTATATATGGCTCATGCCATTGGATTAAAACCTCATATATGGAAAGATCATGACAAGAGGAAGTGTCATACACAAGGTCCATAACTCTGACTTCACTAATAATGGAGTTATTGCCCTTGTAAAAAAAATTCACAATTTTTTGTCCAAACGATAACTCCTATATGGCTCATGCCATTGGATTGAAACTTCATACATGGAAAGATCATGATAAGAGAAAGTGTCATGCTCAAGGTCCATAGCTCTGGCTTCACTAATATATGAGTTATTGCCCTTTGTAAAAAAACCCACAATTTTTTGTCAGGATGATAACTCCTATATGGCACATACCAATTGGAGTGAAACTTCATACATGGGAAGATCATGATAAGAGAAAGTGTCATGCATAAGGTCCTTAACTCTGGCTTCAATAAATTGAGAGTTATTGCCCCTTGTACATTTGTTTAACGCTTTCTTGTCTGGACGATAACTCCTACATGGCTCTTGCCATCGTATTGAAACTTCATTCATGGAAAGAGCATGGTGAGAGAAAGTGTCATGAACAAGGGCCATAACTCTGGCTTCAATACTTTTGGAGTTATTGCCCTATGTTACATTTTTTGTCCGATCAATAACTCCTGTTTGACTGATGCTATTGGAATGACATTTCATTTACGGAAAGAGCATGATGAAAGTAAGTGTCGTGCACAAGGGCCATAACTCTGGTATCAATATTTTTGGAGTTATTAGCTGCGTTATCATTTTCTTCTTGAAAAATGTGGTGTGGAAAGCGCATAATGAGGGGAAGTATCAATCATCAAGTTCATAACATTTTTAGTGATTTCTATTTACATATTGCTTTTATTAGAGGGGAGACGTCTGTTTTTGTGACAAAAACCTCTAGTTATCTACTACATGTATGTGTCTTAAATACCCAGATTTATACCTTTTAAATGGTCTGCTTAAGACATGATCTACTGTACTTACAAATACTGTAGACCCAGATCAGAAGGTCACGGTCTTGGGCACACTTCAAGATCCAAAGCAGAAAATGTAGATCAAATCTATAGTATACCAAAAGTAAACAGAATAGAAGTTTATTAGACAGCTCCTGTAGGAATCATCTAGCATGGGTCTACTCTGTTTGCAAAGGCATGAAATGGTATTAATATGAGGGAAAGTGTTAAAGCAGGTGGCAGCTGAATGTAGACCGAATGTCATTAGGGGCTTACTGCATGACTTTCACCCTTCGTTAATCAGCCATCTGCCTAAAAAGTTATCAGTTCTTTGCTTAAAGTTTCAAAATGTGAGACTTTACTGTAAATGATTTTTTTTTTGTGATCTTCGGACATTATTTTGTAATTTTGGCCTTGACCTTTTTAGCATGGCAAGTGAATGTGTTGGGAGTTTGGCTTGGTTTTTATCGGGTTTTACTTCGCTTTAACCCTTTCCCTCATATAAACGTGTTTTCACGCATTTGCAGACAGAGTAGACCCAGATCTGGGTCTGCTCTATTTGCTAATGGAATTTGATAGTTTCGTTTCTTGATTTTCTAAAATGGCTACAATGTTCCACCTTCTCTGTTGATTTATAACTGTTTAGATCATGAATAGTCAGTAGTTATTGAAATTTGAAATAAACACAGAACAGGGAAAGGGTTAACAGTATTTCAGTCATATCACGACTAATTACAGGTGAAGTAAAACCTCAGAGGTACTTCTGTGCACAAAACAAATCGCATTGTTTCGTGTACAGAAGAACATCGGGGTAGTACCACTGACCTACCGCAAGCCAGCTGGAAGGCTTCCTCTACTGAAAAATCCAAATGCCAAGACCGGGATTCGAACCACAGTGGTGAGGGGCTAAGTGATTGTCAGCCATGAAGGCCCCCTGTGTTTGGAGCAGACTTAAATATCAGAGCTGGGGTTAGGAATGTTCACATGCATTTGGACATAAAATCAGCCGTTTGATCCCGAAATTGATTTGATCACACATTAGTTTTTGATAAATTAACCCACTGGGAGTCTGTGTAAACAAAATTAATCTAACTTTTCTTGACAGACAAATAAAACTTGTAAACTCCATACGTCTAAATTGCTACGCACATTTTAATAAAAGCCATTTTTGTCTGAGAGATGATGCTGTTCTCCTCCAATTTGTCATTTTCTGGAATTGTAGTTTTATTTGGGCCCTGGAGTGGTTGTGTATTGTGATTGACATCATTTCCCAGTGTCTTATTTACATCAACACATTAATGAGGGAAACAATTGAATTGGCTTTGGCAAACTGTGTAGACCCACATCAGATAGTTCTTACAGGAGCCCTCTGATCAGGGTCTGACATCAGATAGTTCTTACAGGAGCTCTCTGATCGGGGTCTGACATCAGATAGTTCTTACAGGAGCTCTCTGATCAGGGTCTGACATCAGATAGTTCTTACAGGAGCTCTCTGATCAGGGTCTGACATCAGATAGTTCTTACAGGAGCCCTCTGATCAGGGTCTGCACTGTTGGCCTAGAGCAACAGATAACGTTTATAGGTCAATTGAGTAATACATATCATATATTGTTAGAAGTAATTGAGTATCCATTAAAACAAATGGGCTATTTATCTTAATTCTAAGCTTAACTTCGAGCTAAATGATTGTCATACGCAAACATTGCATCGTTGAATGAGATAGTTACACCTAGTTATTTGTTGAGAGTTGGGATTCAGCAAATGACAGGGTATTTTGGGCATTGCCCGAGTATGATTAACAATCAGATCTATGTAGGCAAAAAGAGCAGACCCTGATTGAACTGATCCTACAGGGCTTACCTGGGTCTACTCTGTTTGCAAAGGCGTGAAAAGATGGCTCTATAATCAGGTAAAGGGGAAGAACCTGTTGTTCGACATTTGATTTGAAAGACGTAACGAATATTTGTGACCTTGACCTATTTCACATTAACCTCTATGATCTAAGCCCATTACTTTATAAATATGCCTTTCTTCATCTTTGCAGACAGATTAGACCCAGATCAGACAGCTCCTATTGCTTATGATATAGTATAGATATGCTTCTAGGGTTTCTGCCATGGCCAAAAGTGTCCATGTGCTATTATAACAATTACTCTAATTAATATTCATGGTGTCATTATTTCTTACATGAATATTCATGCATTAAAGTTTTAAGTTTCATAGACTGCTGAGTACTAGTACTGCAGGTCCCTAGATCTGTATTGCTTCAAAATTTTAGATCCACAGGATATTACTGCACTACTTAAGGTCATAGAATCGTATCTGTATTATATCATACGATCTAATCTGGATCTTATCTGTTAGTAAAGGCAATGAAAGGCGTAAATAGTTGGGCATCCAACTGAGGAAAATGAGTCGAGCCATGGCATGAAATAGTAGAATTTGGCATGCACTGGATATATTATATTTGATGTCTTAGTATTCAGAAAATACCCCATGCCACCTGAAATTTTGCCCTTGTTTCTCTTAATTAGGTCAAAGGTCAACTAAGTGCATATTTTATATACGTTATTTGAGAAATCATTATATCTTTATCAATTTTAGGTGTAAACTAATAAACATAGTACCAAAATGAAGGTTAAACATTGGCCTTTAATTTGCACTTATTTTGTGTAAAATATATTATTTAAATATTCGTGAATATTAATGAGAACATCCAAAAACAGTACAAAATCGTTCAAATCAACATGTGACGATGATACATTTTCGCCATTGTTGCTAGTTAACAAGCATAAATGACATCAAAATGAAGGTTAGACATAATGCTACTGGAACAAATAACTGTATGCAGTCATACCAGCTATATATTATGCACAAGTACTTTTTAATAGTGATGTTACAGGTTACAGAAATCGTAACCGGTTAATCGCAAGCAGTAACCGAACGGTTAACCGGATAAGACTTAAGACGCTGCATAGACCAGTTCGAAGTATTACACCACCCATCAACAATCATTGAAGAGACATTGTCAAAATTTTGGTTATAACTATCATTTATCGTGATTTCGGGTTTCTTCCCTTTGTTAAATGAACACAAACTTTACAACACAACGTGTTATTCTTTGTTGTTTATTGAATAAAAACTTTGCAGTCAACGTGTATTCATCAAACGCCAATTAGATGTTGTTTGACAAAGTCGGTGTCTACTTCCTAGGCAAATTTGGTTCCGGTAAAATATCACCATCGTCAAGGTCTTGCTTTTTGCATTGATTTTTTTATAGAATTCAATATGGATATTTCATTCCAAAGAGTTTGCGGACAATTTGGGGTTTTTTAGTATTAAAGTGAATGAAGTGATACAAATGTATATTTATGATCTATTTAGTTCCGACGTGCTGTCAGACCGAATTTGTTCTTTGTAAGCTGGCAGTGTTTTATACCAAACCGAAATCTGTTACACTTCTATAATTAGAAATTGTAAATACATGTAAAGCAAAATATGCAAACATTATTGACCAAGATCTGATGCTATAACTGAGACATGCAATCAGTAGAGACCAAGATGTGATGCCATAGCTGAGACATATGCAAACACAGTATTGACCAAGATCTGAGCCTATAGCTTGTACATATGCAAACAGTATTGACCAAGATCTGATCCTATAGCTTGGACACATGCAAACAGTATTGACCAAGATCTGAGGACTCCTGGTTGAGTTATTTGATCAGGGTCAAGACAGGGCGTTGAACCCGTGGATGTCAGTGGTTTATACCAGTGTCAAACATCTGATTCGGACGAACAGTCAGAATGTGGGACTGAAAGGGTTAAGTGCTGATGCTTTGAAAACAGTGTAGCTCACTAGCTAAAGTGAAACAAGAGACAAACTGTGGCCTGCATGCTTCGTATTACATTACCCTCTAATATGCATTAAAGCTCACGTTGCAAAAAACAAAGCTTTAAAGCCATGATGAAAATGTTGGTATATGGTTTTTAACATCCATCTTTCGCTTTCAGTAACTGAATAATTTGAATAAATGTTTGCGATCTACAAAGAGAACAGGTGCACCGCAGTATTAAATTGCGTTTGTTTTCGTCGTCGTCTCCAGTCCGTTGTGATTGGATATTACTTTCTATTCACAACATGACATTGGGGGTCATGATACAAGGATAATATACAGACATTAATATTTACCACAATGCTATCCCTTTCGAAGCCTGTAATATGAGATAAATGCATGCACATTATGGCAACTCGGGTTACAAGCAATAAGGAAAATATGCAGCTAAACTTATCCAACGGCGAACTGTGACAGCTGCTTCAACATGTTTCCGTCTCATACTTATGCTTAATCCGAAATTTGTAACTTTCTCAGCAACTGTTGATCGGGTTGCAAATGGGTTGGAACCTGCTAAGACACCGCGCTGGCATTGTTTCATCTGGTTACAGAATGTTTGTCAAACATGACGCAACTAGTTGGTTAAGTGCTGATTTAACGCCGTGCGCTCCTTGTTGTTGTAATGTTAAACGATTATGCAATACGTATGATACCCTAGTTAATCAAGCAGTTTAAAAAGCGAAGAGATGCTATATATGTTTACGTATAAATATTCTCTTAACCCTTTACTCCATACATCAGCTTTTAACGACATTGCAAAGCAAACACAATATACCCTGATCAAACGGCTTAACCCTTTATTTATGTTAGAATTAATGAGCCGTCTGATCTGGGTCTTCTCTCTTTGCAAAACTTGTTTGTCCCTCACTAAATTTTGGCCAAACTACCCTCCATAAATGTGGCTTAATCCTTTACTCCATGAATATTTATGTTAGAAAAAATGAGCCGTCTGATCTGGGTATTCTCTGTTTGCAAAGGGTTGTATGTAACACTTAAGAAAATTAAGTGAGGGACATTTTGTCCGTGGAGTAAAGGGGTTCAGCTAGATTTATGGAGGGTATTTTGTCCAAAATTAAGTGAGGGACAAAACGTCCGCCTTGTAAAAAATGATGAGGGACAAAATGTCAACCCTTGCCAAAACACGGGGGACGAAACGTCTACCCTGGCAAAATTGTGTGGGGACAAAATGTCCGGGGCCCTTGACCCCGCTGTTTAAGATTGGAAGAGGGTAATGGACCAATGCGACACTTACTTATTATGAGAGGGGCATCGAACAATGTATTTGTTTTGAAAATGCAACCTGCTTTCAATATGCCCAAGCGGTTAATCTATTTGCAAAATCGTAACCGGATAACCGGATCAGAAACAGTTAACCGGTTTACCGGTTAACCTGTAACATCACTACTTTTTAAAGTAAAGTGGGTAGGGTAAATGAACACCTAAACAAAACTTTCAGTTCTGTTTAAAGTAACTAATTAACTAAATTGGATATTTGCTGAATCGGTACAATTAACACCATCGCAAACACATGTTAGTGTGCTTTTTAAAGCTGCTTTGAAGCATTTCAGCGAATAGATTTGCACTTAATTTTGCACCCATGAGCATCAGGTGCAGTTGGTACATTTCCAAACCACTTGTAAGGGTTCGGCACCATCTTGCTATGCGTTAGTATCAATAGCATTAATTTCTGTATCTATGAGCTCAGATCCATATACCAGCTTGATAGTTTGCTCAAACAATTTTCAGTTCTACTGCATCCTTTGTTGGTGGAAGCAGTTCAAGTGTTTTCTTAACCTTAACTATATTAGTAATTCTTGCATCATCAATGGATTCACCATTGGCATCAAACGTCTGTGTCTTGTATGACCGTACACCTCTTCAAATATCTGAAAGCAGATCGGACATGTAAAATATTTCTTCCAACAGGTCTTCTTTCCGAAGTGAAACCAAGGGTTGCGTCACCTCCAGTTATTGCATGAAACCCAAACCTGTTCCGACAGACATCTTGAGATAACTTGCGGAAAATATAATTTTGTTTTCTTGGAGGTACCAGCCCTCATCCAGACTCCATAAAGGTCCAATATGGTATATCTACTACTAGTACATCAAAATATTGGCATCTGACAACTATCCAGCCTTGACCCTTTCTAGCAGCATCCAAACCTTGAAGGCATGCAATACAATCCATGTATCCACCTCGTCATGATTTGGGACACTTCATGTCTGCATTTGCCTTGAATCACGATATTCCAATGCATCTGTTGAATACTGCAATACTAGTATACTACATCAACTCTTTGTTTGTGGCTTCTTCTTCTGCTTCTTATTTTGTTGTGCTTGGTCGCTTTAAAGCAGGCTACTCGCACCATTGTGATATGCACACATGTGAAGGAGGGTCCAACGTTCAAATTATAAAAGCAAGTTAAAACATTGCAAACAGAAGAATATAACATGACAGCTGAGATCCCAGCCTGGGAAGTTGGGAGCTATCAAATGATGTTATGGTAGCTTGTTCCAGATGATATTGGCAACAGAGTGAAAGCAATATTCCCTCAGGAACTTGGTCCTGCAAAACCATAGAACGAATCTTAGGGAGTGTCCTCTTGTAGTTGCACCGTGAGTGCGTCAAAAGATGGGTGTCAGCTGCAATAAAATCATTCACGGACCTATAGAACATCGCGGCCTTTACTTTTTTCTGCCTGTTTGAGCAAATCATGTTGAGCATGGCACCAATGCTGCTTCTTTTGCAATAATTCAAATAACAAATCTGGTAGCTCTATGTTGAATCATCTCCTCACGAGTTTTCATGGCCTTGGTATGTGGGTCCAGGATGTGTACTCAACTTGCAGACTGATCAGGGGTTTGTAACATGCCTCCTTGGTTGACTTTTGGCAGGATCCAAGGTTCCTGCTTAGAAAGGCTTTAGATCAGTTTTCATTCTTTATGACCATATCGACATGGGCTTTCCAAGACAATTGAGAAAACGGTAGCGTCCCAGGGTATTTTGCTTTCTTTGTTGTCTTCCGTCTCTTGTTTTGAACAGTATAATTGGTCTCTATGTGTGTCCGATTGTTGATAATAAGCTGGATCTAGCACTTCTCTGCATTGAACCCAGGTTCTCCCTTTCCTACAGACTGTCGATGTCATTCTGGAAGACGTCTGAATCTGCTATTGACTCGACACGAAAGTGAGGCGTCAGCGAAGAGTCGACAGGGAGAGCACAGGAATTCCGTGTGAGGGAAAGGGAAGGATTGAGAACGGTACATTAATGAACATCGGATGTTATCGGTACTGACCCGGAAGAAACACCTTCTAGCGTGATTAGTTGGATATAATCAAGCATTTGGCAATACACATCATAGTATTGGAGCTTAAGAAGCAGGTGTCTGTAAGACATTTGTCAAATGTTTTGGAAAAGTCCAGCAAGATTGCGTCAATCTAATGACTGGTCCAGACCTGACACAAGGTCATTGACCATATTGATAACTATGTCTCACAGAATCGCTGCTTCCCGAGTCCATGCTGGCATTGGCTGAGGATGTCAAGGCACTAAGAAAAACCAGGTTACTGTGTATGATGTATTCCATGATCTTACATGTAACAGAAGTTAGGGACACAGGCCAGTAGTTTGAAGGGGTTATTCTGGACCATGTTTTTGTAAATAGGATTAACGTGACAGTCTTCCAATCACTGGTGACTTTATTCTGGTCAAGATGCCTGGAAGATCAGAGCAAGAACAAGCGCCATGGAATGTGCCACTTCTTTCAGGAACCTTGATATGATGGTGTCTAGACAAGTAGCTGTGTGGAGGTTAAGGCCCTTAAGAACCTTGCAGACACCATTTATCGTGACATGAATAGGAAGGGCATCCAAATAAGGATACTCTCAAATGGCACAAAGGAGATATAGGTCCTCATGTGTAAAGACACAAAACTAGTGGATCAGTATTTTAACATTGCTTTGTGTATCGACATGGTTAATGTCATCACTCGTCAGTGGGGTTACTCTCGAGCTGTCACATGTCTTGCTCCTAACAGAAGCGTAAAGCTTCTTACAGCTGGTATATGTCACTAGGTCAATCACATGTCCATCATGAGCTTCATTGCACTTCTTCTTTGCAAGTTTCTGTAGCTCCTTGTTTATGCCGTTCTTCTGTACATTGGTCCTCAGCACTTTTTGTATGCACATTTCTTTTTTCGTGAGAAATGGCGGATGGTGGAGTTGCACTATGGCTGGCTGAAGCTGGTGGATGTTAATTTAGAAGGAATCACTAATTTGAGGGCTTTCTGAATATATCCAATAGAGTGCAGATTGGTAAAGGGGCTGATTTGTCAAGTGTGCTGCAATCTCAGTCATTTTGATGGGTCATAGAGCATGTGTTAGCCTCCTTCCACATGTGGACAAGATGTGGGGTAGGTCTTCCTTCGTGAAACATATTTTAGTCAGTACTATGACATACTCACTTATTCCGGGTATTGAGGTATATCTGTTTAACTAGTGATCGTTTGTGGCAATAACATATAGACTGTTGTCATCACGGATAGGGAATGTTCCTCATATCCAGTGGCAATGAATATGTCTATGAGTTCATTGTTGAGTGAGAGTGGATACCTATGGCCAGTAACTGTTAAAATGGCCAATCAATATCCGAGAGATTCATTTTCCTGCAAATGTAGAAATGGTTTTGTCATAGGTACTGCTGTGTAAGTAAAATATATCAATTCATTATGTAAAAACATCGCCATACTCACCAGGAGTTATGGCGTTTCAATCACTAATGATACAGACAGCTAATATTAGTTGTGTACATGTTTAATCAAACAGACCAATATTACACTGAGACTATGGCAATAAGAGACTAATCTTCTGGCGTTTTTATTATCATCTCTTAATAATACATCTGCGTGAAGAGGTATGATAACTTGCACAGATTTGTATCAAAGTTATAATTATACCGTATGATAATGTACTGTAAACGTATTCAAAACGATGTTTCCCGAACTTGCAATCATCCCAGGTCACTAGAATATTCCTTAAATGTGCCATAAATATATCTATACTTACTGTGGAGACATTGCTAAGAAATTAAATGCAAAAAAAGTGTCGAAATTTTCAAAATGTCTGTTATTTTATACTATATAGAGATTTTATTACATTTTTGCACCCATTTGACCTTTGACCTAGTTTCTGACCTTCAAAGAGGGTTTTGGCAGTGGCATGGACCAGAACCACAAATGATTATTATCTGGCAACACAAATATGGTATTCAAACATTTCTACTAAAAAATGCCATGGACCTCGAAAAATAAGCGACTTTTTACACCTCGGATGCCCAACTAAAATATGGAGTAAAGAGTTAAGCAAATTATGAAACAAAATGAAATGTTTCCCTATATTGCTTTTACCAATAAATGTTGCAGACCCTGTGTAGTGTAGTGCAGACCCTGATCATATATTGCATTTTCAATGTGGAATCTGGTTTAGGATTACAATTCTTAAAAGGCTCATTTAGACTTATGAAGAAAATTGGTCTCGGTAGTTCAGTTTAGTAATATGGTAGCCAGATCTCATGTTTATACTGCTGTGAAGTGTCACACGCCTCTATTGCTCTACAGAGATGCTTTTTTATGCCTTTTGACACCTTTGCAAACAGAGTCAGCTGCAGATCTGGTTTTGGTAACCACCAGAATCAGCATGAGATAGTCCAATGTCAAAGCTCGAAGGGTCCTTTTGAAAACTGGACATTGTAAGGGTTAACTTTAAGGTTATGTATGTATTATTTTGTGTATTGCAGGAGGGTATGGCGCAAAATAAGATGAACGTGATGCATTGGCACTTGGTTGATGACCAGTCCTTCCCCTTCTACAGCCAGGTCTACCCAGATCTCAGTGCAAAGGTAGGTGCAACATGCAAGCAGAGGCCTAGATAAGGTGTATAAATTAAAACATTTTCAAGAACATCTCTTTAATTTTTAGCGTGCATCGTGCGTCGTCAGTCATCAACAATTCGAACCTTTAAAAATCTTCTCCTCTGAATCTACAGGACTCTCAGCTTTCATCTTTGGCACATAGCATCATCTTTAGGTCCTCTACAAAAGTTATATAAGTTATGCCCATGGGGTCAAAATTGGCCCGTCCCAGGGGTGGGCAGTTTTCAATAGAAACATATAGTGAAAACTTTGAAAATCGTCTCCTCTGAAACTGGAAGGTTCTCAGCTTTCATATTTGGCGCATAGCATCAAGTTCAGGTCCTCTACATAAGTTATATAAATTACCGGTATGGCCCTGCGGTCAAAATTGGCCCCACCCCAGGGGTAGGCAGTTATATATTAAGTTATATAGATTATAGCCCTGAGGTCAAAATTGGGCCTGCCTCAGAGGTGAAGGTGGCCAGTTTTCTTTAGAAACATTTAGTGAAAATTTTGAATATCTTCTCCTCTGATTTTCTGGTGAGGGATAACAGGGCCATCATGGCCCTCTTGTTCCATCAAACCCTATCTTGAGAGGACTACTTGAGAGTCGTCTTGGATAGACAATTCTAAAGATTAGTGACAACATAGGGTTTAGTGGAGAAATGACGATTTTAGTATTTGAATACGCACCTTTATGTATTGTTCTCATGAAACTAAAAAAAAACGTAGACTCAGCCATTCCTACAGATGCCGAAGGTGTTAATGTTTAGAATTAACCCTTTACATCATACCTTTTGAAGTCTTTGCAAACAGAGTAGACCCAGATAAGAGCGCTCCTGTAAGAGCCGTCTGGTCAGGTTCTCTGTTTACTTATAGATTATCTTAGATCTGATTCTACACTATTTGTCAAACCAATGTATTTACTTGTTTTATATAACAATATAAGAAAATGAATTAATATTTATAAAAGATGGATTCTGCCGCGATTATTAACAGGGTTGAAAATGTAAATCTGGAAATTTATTGCCATGACAAATGGTAGAGAATCCTTAACCCTTCGCTTGCTATTCACGTCAATATACCTACCTGTAAATAGTGAAGACCCAGCTGTCTCATCAGGGTCTGCACTATTTACAATTTGATTGTGGAACCAGTGCACTCTACAGCAGTGATTGCACAGAGAAATAATTGTAGACAGTGAAGATATATATAATTATACCACAGGGCATGGTTAAAGAAGGAGAAATGTATTTATACCCCCACAAACATAGTTTGAGGGGGGTATACTGGAATCAGCCTGTCGGTCGGGCGGTCGGTCGGTCTGTCTGCAAAATCTTGTACGGCGAACTCCTCCTTCAGTTTCAACCCGATTCACTTGACACTTGGCATAATTGTTAATCAGGAGTAGTAGATGTGCAAGACACAAATTTCAGGTCTCTGTGACCTTGACCTTGACCTTTGGCCTTGAAATTGGTCTTGAAATTGGCAGGCAAAAGCTTGTACGGCGAACTCCTCCTTCACATTCAACCTGATTCACTTGATACTTGGCATAAATGTTACTCAGGAGTAGTAGATGTGTAAGACACAAATTTCAGGTCTCTGTGACCTTGACCTTGACCTTTGGCCTTGAAATTGGTCTTGAAATTGGCAGGCAAAATCTTGTACTTTGAACTCCTCCTTCACTTTCAACCTGATTCACTTGATACTTGGCATAAATGTTACTCAGGAGTAGTAGATGTGCAAGACGCAAATTTCAGGTCTCTGTGACCTTGACCTTGACCTTTGGCCTTGAAATTGGTCTTGAAATTGGCAGGCAAAATCTTGTACTTTGAACTGCTCCTTCAATTTCAACCTGATTCACTTGATACTTGGCATAAATGTTACTCAGGAGTAGTAGATGTGCAAGACACAAATTTCAGGTCTCTGTGACCTTGACCTCGACCTTTGGTCTTGAAATTGGTCTTGAAATTGGCAGGCAAAATCTTGTACTTTGAACCCCTCCTTCAATTTCAACCTGATTCACTTGATACTTGGCATAAATGTTACTCAGGAGTAGTAGATATGCAAGACACAAATTTAAAATCTCTGTGACCTTGACCTTTGGCCTTGAAATTGGTCTTAAAATTGGCAAGCAAAATCTTGTACGGCGAACTCCTCCTTCACTTTAAACCTGATTCATTTGATACTTGGCATAAATGTTACTCAGGAGTAGTAGATGTGCAAGACACAAATTTCAGGTCTCTGTGACCTTGACCTTGACCTTTGGCCTTGAAATTGGTCATGATATTGGCAGGCAAAATCTTGTACTTTGAACTCCTCCTTCAATTTCCACCTGATTCATTTGATACTTGGCATAAATGTTACTCAGGAGTAGTAGATGTGCAAGACACAAATTTAAAATCACTGTGACCTTGACCTTTGGCCTTGAAATTGGTCTTGAAATTGGCAGGCAAAATCTTGTACGGCGAACTCCTCCTTCACTTTCAACCTGATTTACTTGATACTTGGCATAAATGTTACTCAGGAGTAGTAGATGTGCAAGACACAAATTTCAGGTCTCTGTGACCTTGACCTTGACATTTGGCCTTGAAATTGGCAGGCAAAATCTAGTACTTTGAACTCCTCCTTCAATTTCAACCTGATTCACTTGATACTTGGCATAAATTACAGAATTTTCTCTATTTGAACTTTGGGTATTTTTGTTATTTGGTCCTGTTACATGTTCAAAACTTGTATTTGCAATCAAGGCTGCCGTGTGGGGGTATTCATCACCTTTAGTGATAGTTCTAGTTTGAAATTCAGCAAGAGAAGGGTTAATATGTAAGCAAAATTATTATACAAAGCAAAGAATTAATTTGCAATAATAAGTATTCATAATGGGTAGAATCTTGTACAAATTTTCATTAGAGTGTGGGTGTGTGTGTGGGTGAATGGGTGGGTGGGTGGTATTGAGCAGTGATTTACTGTGTATATCCTAGTGAAATGTATCACTTTTTTTTTACCCTTTCCCTCGTTTAAACATCTTTTCACGCCTTTACAAAATAGAATAGACCCAGATCGCAAAGCTCCTATTGATGTTTGTAAATTGCATATGAATCAGAAATATTTGACTGGGGCAGAAATTTTACAAGATCTATGTTATTTCATACACAAACAGAGCAGACCCAGATTACACAGCACAGGAACAGTCTAATTTGGGTGTGCTGTATTTGTTAAAGTGTCAATATGTCTATATCAGATAAAGAAATGAACGATTCTCTGTTTATTGTAGTTTAACCCATTCCCTCATATTGACGACTTTTGACGACTCTGTAGAAGTCACTTTGTGAAACCATTGTGATAAATAGAGCATTTGCTCCTATAGGAGCAAATGCTCTATTTATCACAATGGTTTCAAACTACAAATTTCTAAAATTTTCCTTTTCTCTAGTTAATGCTCTTTTTAGCTCACCAGAGCACAAAGTGCTCAAGGTGAGCTTTTGTGATACTCCTGTGTCCGGCGTCCGGCGTCCGTCTGTCCGTCTGTCCGTCAACAATTTCAAACGACTTCTTCTCTGAAACCGACTGCCCAATTGTAACCAAACTTGGTCAGATACATACTGTTGGTGGGTGCTTCAAAAGTTGTTAAAAGATAGTGGGTGGGGCCATCGGTCTTGTTGCCATGGCAACCGTACACAATATCTAGAAAAATCTTCTTCTCCAGAATGACTTGTCCGATTTGAATATGGTTTTCACCAAAATGTTTCTCAGTTGATAGACTTCAAAAGTTGTTAAAAGAATTTTGATCCGACAAAAAACATGGCCGCCAGAGGGCGTTGTCATTTTTTCCATATATGGTAATAAGGAATTTTCATAGGAAAATCTTTAAAAATCTTCTTCTCTGAAACTGTAAGGCCTAGACCTTTGATATTTGGTATGTAGCATGATCTTATGGTCCTCTTCAATTACTGTTCAAATTATGACCCCAGGGCCAAAAATGGCCCCGCCCAAGGGCTTATCAGTTTTTCATAGGAAAATCTTTAAAAAATCTTCTTCTCTGAAACTGTTAGGCCTAGACCTTTGATATTTGGTATGTAGCATGATCTTATGGTCCTCTTCAAAAAACTGTTCAAATTATGACCCCCGGGCCAAAAATGGCCCCGCCCAAGGGGCTTATCAGTTTTTCATAGGAAAATCTTTAAAAATCTTCTTCTCTGAAACTGTAAGGCCTAGACCTTTGATATTTGGTATGAAGCATAATATTATGGTCCTCTACATATATTGTTCAAATTATGACCCCTGTGCCAAAAATGGCCCCGCCCAAGGGCTTATCAGTTTTTCATAGGAAAATCTTTAAAAATCTTCTTCTCAGAAATTGTAAGGCCTAGACCTTTGATATTTGGTATGTAGCATGATCTTATGGTCCTCTACAAATATTGTTCAAATTATAACCCCCGGGCCAAAAATGGCCCCGCCCAAGGGCTTATCAGTTTTTCATTGGAAAATCTTTAAAAATCTACTCAAACTGTAAGGCCTAGACCATTGATATTTGGTGTGACTAACATGATCTAATGGTCCTCTATAAATATGTAGCTGTGGCTTGTGGTCCTCTGCCAAGAATGTTTAACTTACAACCCTGACCACTGGGCGAAACTTGGCCCTGCCTCAGGGCTTATCAGTTTTTCATGGGAAAAATATGAAATATTATTAGTCCCCCACCGGTTACCGGTTGGGGGACTATAGGTTTGCTCGATTCCGTCTGTCCGTCTGTCCGTCCGTCCGTCCGTCTGTCCGTCCGTCTGTCCGTCCGTCTGTCACGCTTCTTGTCCGGGCCATATCTCCTACAAAGTTAAGCCAAATTAATTATAACTTCACACATTGAAGAAGCATGATGAGGGCTAGTGTCATGCACAAGGGTCATAACTCTAGCATCAATATTTTTGGAGTTATTCCCCTTTTACATATTTTTTTGTCCGGACAATAACTCTTTATCTATTGGTTCAATTGATTTGAAACTTCACATATGGAACAATCATGATGAGGGGTAGTGTCATACACAAGGGCCATAACTCTAGCATCAATATTTTTGGAGTTATTCCCCTTTTTCATATTTTCTTGTCAGTCCGTCTGTCACACTTCGTGTCCGGGCAATATCTCCTACAAAGTTAGGCCAAATTCATTATAACTTCACACATTGAAGAAGCATGATCAGGAGTAGTGTCATGCACAAGGGCCATAATTATAGCATCAATATTTTTGGAGTTATTCCCCTTTTTTATATTTTTTTGTCCGGACAATAACTCTTTCTCTACTGGTTCAATTGATTTGAAACTTCACATATGGAACACGCATGATGAGGGATAGTGTCATGCACAAGGGCCATAACTCTAGCATCTATATTGTTGGAGTTATTCCCCTTTTCATATTTTCTTGTCCAGTTAGTAACTCTTTATGTACTGGTTCAATTGATTTGAAACTTCTCATATGGAACAAGCGTGATGAGATGTAGTGTCATGCACAAGGGCAATAACTCTAGCATCAATATTTTTGGAGTTACTCCCCTTTTTCATATTTTCTTGTCGGGACAATAACTTTTTATTTACTGATTCAATGTATGAAAGTAGGTACTAATACCATTCAGATGGTCATGTATATATACCATGGTCAACCACACCATGGGTGGGTGGGGTGGGGAGAGTGGAGGTTTTTTTCAGTCCGGTGGGGGACTCATGTCTTGCATAGCAATACAACATGCCCTTGTTTTTCTCTGAAACCATAAGGCTTAGGCCTTTAATTAATGGCATACTGCTTTGCCTTGTGGTTCTCTACCAAGGTTGTCCACATAATTCTTTGTGGTCAAAAATGGCCCAGCCCCTGGGGTTATCTCAGGTGAGCACTTCAGGGCCTCATGGCCCTCTTGTTTGGTAGATTTATTCAAAGTGATTGGATCTAAAAATAGCCTATGAGGAAATAGGTTAACCCTTTTCCTGTTTAATATTCATGTTAGGAATAATGACATCATGAATATATATTAGCTGAATTTTTATGATGGCATAATTATGTACACAGGCAGACACTGGCTCAGGCAGAAACTGTAGAATCAGATAGATATTATACCATATGCAAACAGAGCAGACCCTGATCAGAAGGCTCCTATAGGAGCCGTTTGATATCTCTATTTGCAAATGCGGGAAAAGGCATTTATATGAAGGAAAGCAGGATATGGAAACAAGTTTTAACCCTTTCCCTCATATAAACGTGTTTTCATGCATTTGCAAATAGAGTAGACCCAGATCAGACGGCTCCTATACAAGCTGTCTGATCAAGGTCTACTCTGTTTGCTAATGGAATTTGATAGATCTGTTTCTAAAATGGCTACAATAATCCACCTTACATATTTGGTTATAACTATTCTGTTCATGAATATTCAGTAGGTATTGAAATGTAATAAACATAGAACAGGGAAAGGCATTTATATGAAGGAATGCAGGATATGGAAACAAGTTTTAAGCTGTTTTTGAGACTTAACTCTTTGCATGCTAGGTAATTTTTCATCCACAACAATTTTCATCTGCTTGAATTCTTAAATAAAAAATTTCTCATTTCTTTGAAAAAATTGGTCTAAGTGTCAAACAGTTTGAAGCCTGATGAGGCGCTGCAGGATGCAGCGTCGGATCAGGATCCAAACTGTTTGCATTGGTAATCACGGTTTCACCACTAGGGCGCAAAGTTTTTAATCTTTATCGCTTTATCTTTCTGCCTGCTAAATGCACATGTAATTGTCATTTGTAAAAATTGTCATCTGCTACAGCTCTAAAAAGTTAATCATTCCTTCATTTCTCTGCAAAAATGAAATCACAGTGACAAATAGTTTGGATCCTGATGGGACAAATTCCTCAGTATCTCATCTACATCCAAACTGTTTGCATAGGTACCGGTAATGATTTCATCCCTGTTTATAATTCAAATGGCCTTTTCATAGTCTTGTTGAATGGTAACATATTCAAATGTAATGCTTATATATACATAAATGTAGTTTAATCTGTAATGAGATGAGATTTAACCCATTACGCCATAGATATACCTTTTAAAGTATTTGCAAATAGAGTAGACCAAGATCTGACAGCTCCTGTCATAGCTGTCTGATCAAGGTCTTCTCTGTTTACCTATGAAATAATATTGATCAGATCCTACAGGTTCTGCCATAGCGAGCATTATGAAATCCTGTGTTCATGTTATTTTGAAATAAAACTTCGGCTAATTAATATTCTTGATGTCATTATTTCTAGCATGAATATTCATGGAGGAAAAGTTAAATTAATCTTCATAATTGCAGGGCGCATTCCACCCAACCTTTGTGTACATGCCCGAAGACATAGCAGACATCATAGAGTTTGCCCGGATGAGGGGTATTCGGGTAGAGCCCGAATTTGACACACCAGGTATGATATAGCCCAAAAGTTTCATTATACATTAAGCAGCCAGCTTTAAGTAAACCCTCTGTGTTTCTTTAACCCTTACAGTGCTGGACACGAGTCACTTATGTCATTTACAAACAGTGTAGACCCAAATGAGAGGGCTCCTAGAGGAGCCCTCTCATCAGGGTCTCTACTGTTTGTTATGTTACGTCCCTTAATATTGACAATGAGCTTGACCTGTTTGAATTTTGGAATAGTCCATTTGAAAATTCAGCATTATGAGGGTTAAACCATCCTGTCACTATCAAGAACCTGCCAAGTGACGCTGCATCTCATCAGGATCCAAGCTGACACTCATTCAATTATTTATCAAAAGCTTGGATGTAAATTCGTATGTAGTTCAAATTGCACCTACCGGCGGACGTGGTCGTTTGGCTAACGCGCTCAACTGCAATACCAGGGGTCACGGGTTTGATCCCCCGCCAGACCAAGTCCTTCGGACGAGACTATAATCCGAGTTTTGATGTATCAGTGCTTTACACTGGGCATTTTAAAGAACCAGAGAATCTCAGTTGAAAATAAGAGTAGGGCATGATCGCGCACGGGTTTCTCTGTATCCTCTCCCCTCTCTCTGGGGCGTCCATTAAGCCCATAATGAGCAGAAACGGACGTTAATCAACACAAACAAAAATCAAATTGCACCAGATCCAATTTTGAGTTGACTTTTTTTTTTTCACAGCAGGTTGAGGGTGATGAAATGTCATTATGGGCTGAAATGCTCGTCTAATCATGTTTACAGAATTTTGTAGTTTAGACAAGTCTCGGCCTATAAATAATTTGTGTTATATTGTCTGAACCTGTAGACTGATTAACCGATGGATTGCTGAAATTTCAGAGTCAAATGGTTCATCATTGTTTAACCCATTCCCTCATAGGCTATTTTGAGACCCAACCTCTTTTGAATTAATCTACCGAAAAGGAGCATTAACTAGAGAAAAGGAAAATGTTAGAATTGTGTAGTATTGAAACCATTGTGATAAATAGTGCTTATTTATCACAATGGTTTCAAGAAGTGGTTATTTATGAACGAAAAGGTTAAAAATGGAGTCCATTCGGTTTGAAAAGCTTGAATTTGCTTTTGAACAGTGAAGATCTTTATTAGAGGGCTCCTCAAGGAGCCTTCTGATCTTGGTCTACACTGTTTGCAAATGCTAATACACCTGTTTCCTATGTTCAAAGGGTTAATCTTTTCCTCATATAAACTCCTTTTCACGCATCTGCAAATAGAGTAGACCCAGATCAGACAGCTCCTATAGGAGCGGTCTGATCAGGGTCTGCTCTGTAGACTTGCTTATGAAATTATAATAGACCTGACTCTACAGTTTCTACCAATGTGTAAATATGCCATTATAAAAAAGTATTCTAATTAATATTCATGATGTCATTATTTCTTACATGAATACTGAACAGGGAAAGGGTTAATATCATTATTCCATTCTCCCAGTGGGCTTATATTCTGTCCAGACATATCATTCCTTTATAACAAGATCTCTAATTGTTTTAACCCTTTCCTTGTTGAATATGCATGTCAGATATAATGACATCATGAATATTTATTAGCTGATTTTGTATATAGGAATATGTACACAGGATTCTTTGGTATTGGTTAAAACTGTAGAATCAAATCTATATTATCCTGTAAGCAAACAGAGCAGACCCTGATCAGACGGCTCCTGTAGGAGCTGTCTAACCTGGGTCTGTTCTGCTTGCAAAGGCATTAAAAAGTGTTTGTATAAAGGAAAGAGTTGTTAACACTTTACTCCATAAATACACCTTTTTACACCTTTGCAAACAGAGAAGACCCAGATCAGACAGCTCCTGTAGGAGCCATCTGATCAGGGTCTGCTCTGTTTGCTTATGATATATAGATACGATTATACAGTTCCCGCCATGGCCAAACATCCCAGTTGTCATGTTCTATAATAACAATTAATCTAATTAACATTCATGATGTCATTATTTCTTATTTCTACTCTGTAGATTGAATTGCTGAATTGACATATACAGTAAAACATCTCTATAACAGCAACTAAATTGTGTTAATTAGTATTTGTATTTAGGGCAGGTGGCTGCTAAAAGCAAGGTGAAAGTAAAACAGAACGCTCCTACAGTGCAGTCCCAGGTCAGATGCCGCCTTTTCAAGGCGGCACCTGACGTGGGACTGCACTGTAGGAGCGTTCTGTTTTACTTTCACCTTGCTTTAAGCAGCCACCTGCCTTCAACACAAAATACTGGATGTAATTTAATGGCCGTTATAGAGAGGTTTTACTGTATATTTAACTTTACAAAGTATATACCTTTTCACGCATTTGCAAGCAGAGTAGACTCAGATTAGACGGTTCCTATTGGAGCCGTCTGGTGAGGGTCTGCTCTGTTTGCTTATAACATGATATAGGTCTGATTCTACAGTTTTTGTCAAAGCAAAAAAAAATTCCTGTGAAAATTTTACATTATAAAATTTACAGCTAATAAATATTCAGGATGTCATTGTTTCTTTTATGAGTATGGATGGGAATAGAACCCTTTACTTAATACAGATGAAATTCATACATTTGCAAACAGATTAGACCTAGATTAGATAGCTCCTTTTGGAGCTGTGTGATTAGGTTCTGCTGCATTTTTCTGATGAAATAGTGTACAGTAAAACCTCTCTAAATCGAACTCGCCCAATAAATACCAATGCCGTTCATTATATAATCAATTTTTCATGCCAAACTGTGCAGACCCAGATTAGATGGCTCCTGTAGGAACTGTCTGAATAGGGTCTGCTGTCATTCCGTCTATGAAATAATATAAATATGATTCTGCAGTTTCTGACATGGTGAAATATTCCCATGACCTCAATTTGTTTTCAACACGGTAAGGGATGCCTATTTACCTGATAGAGGTGTCTTTTTACACCTTTACCTACAGAGTAGACCCATAACAGAAGGCTCTCCTGTTCGAGCCATCTGATCAGGCTCTGCTCTGTTTGCATGTGGATTTGTATAGATCTGATTCGGCAGTTTCTGTTAACCCATTCCCTCATGTAAACGTGTTTTCACGCATATGCAAACAGAGTAGACCCAGATCAGATGGCTCCTATAGGAGCCGTCTGATCAGGGTCTGCTCTGTTTGCTAGTGGAATTCGAAAAATCTATTTTCTACTTTCTAAAATGGCTACAGTGTACCATCTTCCATATTTCTTTAAGACTATTTTCCCCATGAACATTCAGTAGGTATTGAAATTTGTAATAAACATAGAACAGGGAAAGGGTTAACTTAAGTGGTTAAGCGATAACATTTGTAATAGATGCACTAACCTAATCTTCATTTTATAGGTCATACATATTCATGGGGTTTAAGTCGACCTGACCTTTTGACTCAGTGTTACCAAGGTGACCGACCTGTGGATGGATACCTAGGACCTATGGATCCTAGTAAGAATGAAACGTTTAGGTTTCTGTCGACTTTCTTCAAGGATGTTCTCCATTCATTCAAAGACCAGTACATTCATTTAGGTGGGGACGAGGTGCCAATGACTTGTTGGTAAGTATACTTGGATGAAAATTTATCTGTGGTTTTCTTCATTTTGACACTTATTATGCATTTGAAAGCTAACCTGCAGCTTTTGTCCATGTTATGTACTCTGTTGAGGAAGTCCATAGTACATGGATGAATGCTCCAGGTTGGCTTTGAAATTCATAATGTGTGAAGTTTAAAGTTTATAAATTTTGGTGGTAGTTGACCTTCTGGAAAGCAAAAAAATGAAAGCAAAATTTTCAGGCAAAAGGTTAACATTTACATACTATAAAAAACTTTAATGCAGTATTAACAGAGATTTCTCCTCTCTCGACCTGAATTCAGAGCAAAACTTATTTTACCTCTTGGTCTGATCTGTGCAAGTTCAGTAATCTTTAAACCTTCTGTACTCTGAGCAATTGTCGTCTGCAAATTTTATCATCTGCTTCAATTCTAAAAATACACTTTTCTTCCATATCAAAATGTTAGGGTGACAAACAGTTTGGATCCTGATGAGACGCCGAGTTACTCGGCGTCTCATCTGGATCCAAACTGTTTGCAAAGGTAACCATAAAGTCGCCGGTAGAGTGCTAAGGGTTAAGAAATAATAATGTCATACATATTCATTAACTGAATTTTCATATAATGTTTTTACCTTGGCAGACACTATAGAATCACATCTGAGCAAACAGAGCAGACCTTAATCAGACGTCTCCTATAGGAGCTGTTTGATCTTGGTCTATCCTGTATGCAAAGGCCTCAAAAAGTGTTTATATGAGGCAAAGGGGTTAACCCTTTTCCTTATATAAATGCCTTTTCACCCATTTGCAAACAGAGAAGACCCAGATCAGATGGCTCCTATAAGATTCGTCTGATCGGGGCTTAATCTGTTTGCTCATGAAATTATAATAGATCTGACAAAATATAGGAGCAAATGCTCTATTTATCACAGTGGTTTCAAACTACAAAATTCTAAATTTGTCCTTTTCTCTAGTTAATGCTCCTTTTCAGTAGATTTATTCAAAGAAGTTGTATCTAAAAAATAGCCTATGAGGGAATGGGTTAACCCTTTACCTCTTGAATCCTTTGCAAACAGAGATGACCAAGTTTAGAAGACTCCTGTAGCTCTGATCAGTGTCTGCTCTGTTCATTTATAGAATGACATCTGATTCTGCAAAGAGTAATTTAACCCATTTCCTCCATAAATACACCTTTCTACGCCTCTGTAGTAGTCACTTCTTGAAACCATTGTGATAAATTTATCACAATTGTTTCAATACTACACAATTCTAATATTTTCCTTTTCTCTAGTAAATGCTCCTTTTCAGTAGATTTATTCAAAGAGGTTGGGTCTAAAAAATAGCCTAAGAGGTAATGAGTTAATAACTAACCTTTATCCTGCTGAAAAAACTATGCTGTAGTTTTCACCTACTTCTGATTCCTTAACCCTTTTCTCTATAAATACTCCTTCATACGCCTTTCCAAACAGAGTAGACCGTGATAAGACGGCTCCTGTAGGAGCTGTCTGATCAGGGTCTGCTCTGTTTCCTTATGATATAATATAGATATGGCTCTACAGTTTCTGCCATGGCCAAATATTCCGGTGTCACTGAGCTACTATAACAATCTAATTAATATTCATGATACCATTATTTCTTACTTGAATATTCATGGAGTAAAGGGTTAATGTGTTTAGAAAGAAATTGTCTGGGTAACAAACAGCTTGGGTCCTGATGAGATGCCAAGTTACACCGTGTCTCCTCTGGATCCAAGCTGTTCACAAATGTGACCAAGTCACGTTTGCCTAGATAAGGGTTAAAACATTGAAATAAGTAGTGAAGTTTTGTCAGTTAGTATTTTCAGGCAATCAAATCCAGATGTACATAGTGGCGTTTGGTAATTTATAGTTTTCAGGAAAATGAACCAATTTGATAATTTATTCTTTTCAGGCAATCAAACCCAGAAGTAGTGAAGTTTCTTGGAAAATTGGAGGGACGGACAGACCTTCACCAGCAGACCAATGACCCCTATTACTACAGCTATGATGTCAGGAAGGTGTTGGAGTACTATGTCACCAGGTAATATTTTTAGCATTAACTTTTTTACCTAATGAATATTTATGTAAGAAACAATGACATCATGAATATTAATTAGATGATTTTTAGCTTTTCTGTTTTTCTAAGGTAAAAATAAGAGCTATTGTTGCAACTCTGGTGTCCACATTGTTATTGTCGTCATCATTGGCGGCAGCGTTTAGAAACTTTTGTCGTTGGCTATTACTACTTTACTTTTCATGCAAATTATATGATTACCGTCACAAGGACTACAATAGAACAGATGAGTGTTGGCATCTGCATGTGGTGCTCTTGCTTAACACAGTAAAATTTGGCTATGGCAGAAAGTGTAAAATTCCATAAGCAAACAATGTGCATCCAGATCAGATGGCTTCTACAGAAGCTGTCTGGTCTGGGTGTGCTCTGTTTGCAATGGTGTGAAAATGAAATTTCTATCAAGTAAAGGGTTAATATTTTCTGATCTACACGTTATGGTACAAGTGACTCATAGAAACTCGTTTTCAAGCCTTACAAAGACAATGGACCTGGATCAGATGGCTCCTGTTTGAGTCATCTGATCATGGTCTGTTCTGTTTGCTTATGAAATAATACAGATCTGATTTCGGAGTTTTTGCCACGGTGAAAGTACTCTGTGTTTGTATAAAAATGCAGCTGATGAATATTTATGATGTCAATTATTTATTACATCAATAGTCATCAGGTAAGTATAGGGTTAACCCTACTGTAATTTGAAATTTGCGACGGTATATGAGATTTTTAACGGTCGCAAATTATTTTAATGGCGACGCCGAAGGCGGAGTCATTAAAATAATTTAAGACCGTTAAAAACCTCATATACCGTCGCAAATTTCAAATTACAGTAGGATTAACCCTATTCTAACGCAATCTTAACACGAAAAACGACAAATTTTAAGCCGATTTTAACTCAAGTAATATCCTTTGCGCGCGGATGATTAAATGAGTGATGAGGCAAGAAATAGTGCACCAGTTTCTCTCAGATTTCTTAAAGTAACTGTGTTTTCACCCTGGTTTATATATATACATTTCATTAGTCATGAATAATTGTGCGATAGCTATTTAACATGCTCAATACATACATTCAATACACATTTTGGTAAAGTAACGTCATCTTTACTTAGTCTTTGGCGCCATACGGGAAAACGTCGTCTGTTACAATGACGTCACGTTATAACGTTATGTTTGAACGATATAATAAATAAGGACTAATCTGGATCCCAACGCTTAGAGTATCTCAATAATTCTCTACATGACACATGTGCATATAAGAGACCGTTCAAGTCGTGACAAAGTAAACAATGGAAAATAACTTGAAATAACGTGCCAAACTGGAATAGATCTAGATTTATATGTCAAAGTATGCATACGGATTTATCATTGCTTATAAACAACGCGCATTGATATATTTACATGCACATGGTGTTATTCGGCCGTTTTCGATTGGTTGAATTTGCGACATATAAAACACTTTTTATATGCCGCAAATTTGGTCACATGAGCCAATCAAATTTCAGGAAATTGACAGATTGCGTTAGAATAGCGATTAACCCTTCGCTTGCTATTCACGTCAATATACCTACCTGTAAATAGTGAAGACCCAGATGAGACAGCTCCTGCAAGTTGATTGTGCAACCAGTGCACTCCACAGCAGTGCTTGTCCAGCGAAACACTTGTACACAGTGAAGATATATGTAGTTATACAACAGGGCATGAGTAAAGAAGAAGAAATGTATTTTAAAATTCAGCAAGCGAAGGGTTAAGCATCAATAGTTGTTAGTTAGAGAGCTAGCGTTCCATATGATTGGTAGACAATTGTCTCAATTTGTAAATTTGCTGGTTGAGAAAGATTTCATTAACCCTTTACTCCATAAATACGCCTTTTAGTCTGAGCCATCTGATTAGGGTCTGCTCTGTTTGCAAATGGAATTATATAGAGCTGAATCTACAGTTTCTGTCATGGCACAACTTTCATATGTTCATATGCCATTATAATCAATTCATTTAATTAATATTGTTACGCCCAGCTATGGACGTTGGTTAACGTGAGGGGATAAAATATAAATAAATCGAGACGATATCAATTTAAAATATTCTGGTGATTGTTATTCAGAATTCTCTAGATTCTTCCACAAATAGATACATACGAACTCAAACAACTTATCATACTATGGGCCTAGTAAACACCACACACGGCAAACCTCTTGCAAATAGCTCTTGTAAGTGAATTTATCAATGGATCAAGATCCAATCGATCTGCTTATGTCAATCTCAGTCTTAATGATATAAATCTACTAGATGGTGGATCGGTAGCTACAGCACAACGTCAGCGACCAAAGTATTTTATAAATAAGTTGCCAAACCGCGTAATTCGAATAAAGCTTTAAATCTGTAAAATGCCAAGATCTGCATTTATTCTATAGATCAGTCGAAATTCTGTCATAAAATGAAATGCTTTCATCTATGTTCTATTCGTATGCCTTAAAATGCGCACCATTAGAATGTATATTTCTGAAACAGGCTAGCGTAGTTCTTGACCCTAGCTCAACTCCCTCCACTCTCTTTCTCAGCCAAAAATCCGGCTCTTTTATACTCGCGCTCAGATTCCCAGTCAAAAGTGGTAGGAAACTGACAAAAAGAAGGTTGGAAAAGGTCACGTGATTCGTCCCCGTCAAAACTGACTGGAAACCGTCAAGTTTTGACGGGCTGATCAAGTGGTTGAATAGTCAAATACTGGTTGGTGGTTGGAAATGCTAGGTAACGCGCGTGAAAACATTCAGCCTCCGGTTACATATGAAGAACTATGTTATACTGTTTGAAAATATTACAAACTAGTTTGATCATGGAAACTCGCCAACAAAATCCCAAAATAAATATGTACCATAGGGAAATAGATATCTTGAGCCTTTCTTTTTGGCATAGCTATGGTAATTCTGTCTGCTTTGAGCGTTATTTCTATAGTAAACAACCCACAATGCATCACTGTAGCAACCAAGATGGCGGACATTATGCTGTAGCATCTCACATACTAGGCCCTAAAATCGAGTGCATTTCAGCTAAACAAATAAATATGAGGATTAAAACATGCATGTGCCAAGTCGAGTAAGAAAAGATACAGCTTTCTAGCAAGTGAAACTGGAATGACAACACGATGCACAGTGTATTTCATCCTCTGTCTCTGGGGTCAGAAGTCGATGTACATGAGTGCATCGCGGATGCTACATTACCCCCCTCTTTGATAGGCAAAGCTCCCGCTGCCTACAATTCTAACATAAAGAACAGTACTTATAACAATAAAGTTTAGCTGTTCAGATGTATCTTTTACGATACCACATGCAAAGTATTTATCACAAATCAAAGATTTTTGTACCTGTAACCTTGTAACTTTTAACTATAATAACAATCTTTGAAATTTAAACAATCTTGCTTTATAACAAGAATACTTAACAAGTAAATGTGAAAGTTGCCACCTCTGTCCGGCTTCCCATAAAGTAATGTGTCAAAACGTAATGCATTGACACGGTGAACTTTATGAACAAATTCTCAAGAGGTAAAATGCCATTGTCCTTGGCTCCTAATCCTATAGATACTGAAAAGTATAGGACACAGTCCATATCTGCAATATCACAGAACATTAATCAAACAAGCCATTACAGTAACATGTCTCTGTAAAATTACATCTCAAAGCAAATTTAACCTATGTAGTTGCAAAAGTGCCATGGTTACAGACTAATTAAGATTGCGATACTCATTATTTTTGAATAGCAAGTGCATCAATGTACCAAATAGCCTTCAATTAAGCGGTTGTATTTAATACAAAAAATTCGAGTTGACACCGTGCTATTCAGAAATGAAAATGAGCATGGCTTTACACCATACTTAATATAATGAGTTGAAGTAGCGTCACAACTATGCATCACAAATATTTGAATATTGTATCACAACGCTGGAATGTCAATCTTCCCAAAATAGTGTCTATCACTGGATATATGTGTAATGTTTATGGTACGGATAGTAACATCAGTGTTAACATCGCGTCCGTAGATATTGGCTTCAGTCACTGCGTACTTCACGATATCAATAGTCTTATATTGTACACTATTACTGTACATCTATTTGTAACGCGATTAAATGTTCACACGATGTACAGTTATACACAAATGTACTTTCTTAATGCGCAATTTCTTAAGCCATAACTTTTATAAAAACAACATAATTATCACAGTTCGAGGTAAATGATTGGTACTTCGCGTAAAATGTCCTAATCGCATTGTCACTATCCTTAGTGGGATGTCACGACTCGGTCGGAACACAACTTCTTAGGTGCCGATCGTGGAGGGTGCCGTCCTGCATACGGTTTTAGCCTGTTGTGATGGACACCAATGTCCCACTCATCCTTGAAGAAGGTATCCTTGTATTTTATCAGGAATCTGGCTACCACTTGCCGCTCATAACTACCATTCCCCTTAGTGGACCGTTCACACAAGGCTTGTAAGTGTGCTGGTACATCTGTTTCCCTTCCCAATTCGTGTGGGTTTTCTTCTGTTGCAGCTTCCTTTGGCGTCATTGCCACTCTACGGATATTGTGCCTGTCGTCATCCTTGCTCTCTTCCTTTGTGAAGACGCTCACTATCCGTTCTACCCGCTCCGCCTTTCCAACCTCCGTATCTTGTTTTAGCTGTATATCGGTGGAGAATGGGTTTAGCAGTCTTGCTTTGCATGTGGGTGCAGCATTGATGTTGACAAGGGTTGTTGCCATTAATAGAGGGTATGCTTCTGTAAAATTGTCTGTTGGCTCCAGGAGATAGTCTGCTCGGCGATCCTCGTCACCCTCATTCCGGTCAACATAAACATCCACTACCGTCTCGCTAAGTGCTGGGATGTTGAAGTCATCTGCCATTACTACCTTTCTAGTCTTTCCTCCCTTGCTAATCTGAAAGCACGGTATTTCGACCCCGCCGAAAATTACTTTGTTCCTACTAAGGAGAATATCTACTGCCTTCCCATTCCCGCCCAAGACGTCATACCCCAGCAGAACGTCATCCTCTATTTCGGCTACTATAGCCTCCCTGACGATCTCTAAGGTTGAACCCAGTCCCAGCGTGAACTCGGCCTTCCCTTTCTCCTTAATAGGCAACCCACCTGCTCCCTTTAAGCAAACAGACTTCCGTAATAATGGCCTTCTATTTTCTGGTATTTTGTCGTATACCCTTGTAGATATCACCGTCCTAGAAGCCCCTGTGTCTGTGGTGAATATCACCGGTATACCTTCTACAACTCCTCTTATATATATCCCATCACCCAGTCCCTTCTTTAGTAGTTTACATTTGTTGCCATCAACACTTTCAACGTCAATGCATGATTCTTCTCTACTTGTCCCACATGTTTGGCCTTCCTCATTGCTGCTTAATTGGACCTCTCTTTGGCCGCAAGAGCCGGTCCCCTGTAGTTTAAATTATTGTTTCGGTCATTGTAATCCTTTTGCTTTGCAAACTGCTCCCCAGTCGGCCTCTGCCTCTTATGTTGTCTTTCGGGGCAGTCACGAGCAAAGTGACCCATTTTTCTGCAGTTGAAGCATTCGACCATTTTCCCTCTCTTGCCAGCTTGCTTCTCTGTGGCTGTCAGCTTACTTTCTTCGATGTTGTCGAGCTTCTTTAATATTTTCTCGAGGATTTCTTCTAAACCTCTTGATTCTGTTACTTTGGCACAATCGATTCTAATACAACTGGTGTCGAGGTGGTTCTCTTGATTAGAGGGTGTCTCATGTTGCTCTTTATCCTTGCTACATGTATAAGTTCTTTCATCCTCTAGCTGCCTTGTGCTCTCTCTTTGGCGTCTGTCATGAAACTCTCTTCGACGGGTTTGAAGCAGGTTCACCACATGAAAAACTGCCTCGTCTATTGTTGTTGGTTCTTTGTGATATTCGACCTCGAATTTCACGTCGTCGTCTCTCAGACCGTCCAAGAACTTTCTTACTAGGTCTTCTTCTCGTGTTTGTCTGTCTCTGTACCCATGGGCCTTGTCGTATAAGACCTTCAAATCAGTGGCATACTGTTCAGCGGTTTCGCCTACCCTCTGGGTCCTATGACTGAATTTGGCTGCAAATGATCTAGGTGTCTCAATCACTCTGTATCTACAATCAAGCTCATGTGCAACTTGTCTGTAACTAGACAAAAAGCTTGAAGGTAGCTGGGTGAAAACAAATTCTGCTGCTTTGCCCTCTATTCTTGGTAGAAGGTGGTCTAGCTTTTCATCTTCTGTCAGTCCAAACCTTTGAGTGATGGTTTCGAAGCTCGCATGCCAAACACGCCACTCTTCATCGCCTGTGAATGGACTGATCTTGATGCCTCCCAAATCATTCCACCGTTTGGGTCTACTAAGTTGTTGGGTCAAAACCCTTTCATTGTACTCTTGGGGTTGGAGTGCCACACTATCTGACCTATATCTGGCTTGCACTGCTGGATCTAAGTCTACACTGTTGTTGTTTCGAGTGTTTTGATCTGGATCCGACATTGCTGATGGTACCTGTCTTGTCCCTAAAGATTCATTGGCATAATATTGGCATGGGTGCTTGTTTGGTATATTATGTGCAATATGTCTGTAATTGTCAGGGTCTACACATGTATTCATTTCTTGTGTCTGGTTGTGATAAACTCTGTTTGGTGCCTGTGTTGGGGGAGACTGACGTGCCCTTTCTGAAGCTTGCATATCTATACTATGAATGGTATCTCTACATGAAACCCTGGGGCTTTTATTAGAGTAAATTGGGTAATTCCTAGTCTGGAATGTGGCTACGTCACTATTACGTGAGCTGTATGACGTCACTCTATCAGCATGTTGATTATGGTGTGTGTTTTGTGTATCTGGATTCACGTTGTGTGTATTCTTTTGACTGGATTTTAAGGAATTTAACTGACTGCTCATCTGGGTGAGTACATCTGTTATGTTGGACAGAATACTGGCTACTTCTGTGTTGTAGTTTCCTGTCGTATCATTCTGTTTGTCACCTAAATCAAGCTGTGTACTGGTCTGACTTCTTGCCATGTGCTCATGTGTTGTGGACTGATTTAAATGTGTATGCGCAGAACTATGTCTTGGACTTTGCCTTTGAACCATGATCTCCGGCGAGATCGGTCTCTCGTGTATAGTTGATTCACTGGGTCTTCCCTTGGGTGAGTGATAAGGGCTGGACAGTTCACTATGTGAGTTGCGTGGCGAACGGGTAACTGGTTTGAAGGAAATTACACCCTCACTATCAACGGATCTTGGGCTGTGCATGATTACTATTGGTAGCGTAAACTGTTACTAATTTACTTAAGATATTCAAAAGATAGGTTCGTATCGCTGGATCTGGTTAAAATACCAAATCCCACCGCTCTGTCACCATAAATGTTACGCCCAGCTATGGACGTTGGTTAACGTGAGGGGATAAAATATAAATAAATCGAGACGATATCAATTTAAAATATTCTGGTGATTGTTATTCAGAATTCTCTAGATTCTTCCACAAATAGATACATACGAACTCAAACAACTTATCATACTATGGGCCTAGTAAACACCACACACGGCAAACCTCTTGCAAATAGCTCTTGTAAGTGAATTTATCAATGGATCAAGATCCAATCGATCTGCTTATGTCAATCTCAGTCTTAATGATATAAATCTACTAGATGGTGGATCGGTAGCTACAGCACAACGTCAGCGACCAAAGTATTTTATAAATAAGTTGCCAAACCGCGTAATTCGAATAAAGCTTTAAATCTGTAAAATGCCAAGATCTGCATTTATTCTATAGATCAGTCGAAATTCTGTCATAAAATGAAATGCTTTCATCTATGTTCTATTCGTATGCCTTAAAATGCGCACCATTAGAATGTATATTTCTGAAACAGGCTAGCGTAGTTCTTGACCCTAGCTCAACTCCCTCCACTCTCTTTCTCAGCCAAAAATCCGGCTCTTTTATACTCGCGCTCAGATTCCCAGTCAAAAGTGGTAGGAAACTGACAAAAAGAAGGTTGGAAAAGGTCACGTGATTCGTCCCCGTCAAAACTGACTGGAAACCGTCAAGTTTTGACGGGCTGATCAAGTGGTTGAATAGTCAAATACTGGTTGGTGGTTGGAAATGCTAGGTAACGCGCGTGAAAACATTCAGCCTCCGGTTACATATGAAGAACTATGTTATACTGTTTGAAAATATTACAAACTAGTTTGATCATGGAAACTCGCCAACAAAATCCCAAAATAAATATGTACCATAGGGAAATAGATATCTTGAGCCTTTCTTTTTGGCATAGCTATGGTAATTCTGTCTGCTTTGAGCGTTATTTCTATAGTAAACAACCCACAATGCATCACTGTAGCAACCAAGATGGCGGACATTATGCTGTAGCATCTCACATACTAGGCCCTAAAATCGAGTGCATTTCAGCTAAACAAATAAATATGAGGATTAAAACATGCATGTGCCAAGTCGAGTAAGAAAAGATACAGCTTTCTAGCAAGTGAAACTGGAATGACAACACGATGCACAGTGTATTTCATCCTCTGTCTCTGGGGTCAGAAGTCGATGTACATGAGTGCATCGCGGATGCTACAATATTCATGAAAATGCTGTTGCAATATGACATTTAGGGATCACTTCTCCATTATTTGTCTGCCAGTCTGTCTATCTGTTCATCTGTTTGTCTCATGCTTTTTTTGTCACATTTTTGTCACCCTTTTGCCAGCAGGTGACATGTGTTACGTTGGACTCATTTGTCATATTAATGAAAGATGATACCAATAATAAAACAATTGTACTCTAATAACCATAAGATTGCAGACACCCAGTCTCCCCTCTCTAGGCATTGGTAAAGCTGAATAAATTCAACTTAGCACTGTTTTCATAACTTTGAATTAGATTGACATAGCAAACAGTGTAGAGTCTGTGATAACTTTGAATGAGACTAACATGGTAGCAAATACAGTTGAACTTCGATATCTCGAACTTCAAGGGACTATACAAATTAGTTCGAGATAACAGAAGTTCGAGTTAACCGATATCTTATCTGGACAATTTCTCAAGTTCACGGCTTAATGCAAGTCTAAAGTAATGCTGAAAGCTCCAGTAGGAGCTTTAAGCATTACTTTAGAACTGCATTAAGCTGTCACATGTGTTTCTAGATATGTGTAGTGATACATTTTAGAGCAATTCTGTATTATTGTAACTTTTGGAAGGACTGAACTATTAGTTCGAGTTACCCCGAAGTTCTAATTATCCGAGTTCGAGATATTGAAGTTCAACTGTAGTGTAGACTCTGATCAAGAGCAGGATGATCTGGGTCTGCACTATTTGCCTAAGTTTGTCGGTATACAGCTTTATTCCATTTCAGTACATGATTTGCTTCTTTCATTACAGGCTTATAAAGGATCTGAAGAATATCGGCTCTAAGAGGACCAATGGTGTGAGATTTGTGTTTTGGCAGGAAATTATGAACAATGATGTACAGGTAAAAACAAAGTTTGATGCAATATGCATGAAAGGTGAAACTTGTTAATCCCTTTTTTTTTCGTTTGCAAAGTTTATCTTCTATTATTCAAACTTCTTGCGTTTCTTTCATGAATATTCATGGAGCAAAGTGTTAATTGAATTAAATATATAAAGTAAGGAAATTTATTGTTATGGCACAGTAGAGAATCATCTAGAACATAACATTAACTACTGCCATGGCAATAATTGTGTCTCCCCCAGTATACTGGGGAGACATTTTTTTTTTTTGTGGGCGGCGTCCATTCGTCTGTGTCTGTCTGTCAGATTGTCATGACACAGTAGAGAATCAGATTAACTGCTGCCATGGCAATAGTTTTCCTTATTTTCAATTTTGAATACAATAATGAAACTTATGAAAAAGATAACTATTGGTGGAGCCTTGAATGAATATTCAGGAGGTAAATACCCATTACCTCATAGGCTATTTTTAGATCCAACCACTTTGAATAAATCTACCGAAAAGGAGCATTAACTAGAGAAAAGGAAAATTTTAGAATTTTGTAGTTTAAAACCATTGTGATAAATAGAGAATTTCTATAGGAGCAAATGCTCTAGTTATCACTGGTTTCAACAGGTGATTTTTACAGAGGCGTAGAATGGCGTATTTATGGTGGTACGGGTTAAGATAAATTCTTATATTCTGTTTTTAGCTCACCAGAGCACAAAGTGCTCAGGGTGATCTTTTGTGATCGCCTGATGTCCGTCGGTGTGCGTCGTGCATCGTTCGTCGTCAACAATTTGAACCTTTAAAGTTCTTCTCCTCTGAATCTACAGGGGTCTCAGCTTTCATCTTTGGCACATAGCATCATATGTAGGTCCTCTACAAAAGTTATATAAATTATACCCCTGGGGTCAAAATTGGCCCTGCCCCAGGGGTTTTCAGTTTTCAATAGAAACATATAGTGAAAACTTTGAACATCATCTCCTCTAAAATTAGAAGGTCCTCAGCTTTCATATTTGGCACATAGCTTCAACTTCAGGACTTCTACAAAAGTTATATAAATTATGCCCCTAGGGTCAAAATTGGTCCCACCCCGGGGATTTCCAGTTTTTAATAGCTGACTGCGTAAACGGCCTATGGGATCACCAGTTATGCATAGGAAAAACTTTAAAAAATTTCTTGTCAGAAACTACATGTCCAAGAGCTTAGATATTTGGTGTATAGATTTACTTAGCATAACTTTATGAGTTTTATAAGTATCATAGTTCTGGGGTTAAAAGTGGCCCTGCCCTGTGTGTATATACTTCTTTACACCAGAAATTACATTCTAAAGGTTTCTCCTTAATATCACTCTTAGCTGAGACCAGTCAGTGGGTCAGTTCTTATATAATCACCCTTAGCCTGATCAGTAGAGTAGAAATTGTGTTTAGACAAATAACACACACTCATTTAAGATTGAGAAAACTGTGGATAATTCTCAAAATGCAGAATACTCTTAAAGCTTTTTTTCCATACCTATGCCCTGCATTAAGCTACCAGCTATCAATATAGAGCATATCTGTTGTGAATTTCAGCTTAACTCTTTGCATGCTGGGTAATTTTGTGATCTGCTAAATTGTTGTCTGCAGCATATTCACAAGTTATCCTAACTACACACTTTCTTTCTGAGTTTTTCAGAAGTTCAGTCTCATTGACAAACAGTTCGGATATCAGATCAGGCACCACATTATGTTGGCCCTTTATCTGGATCCAAACTGTTTGCATAGGTCATTAGTGGTGGGAGAATCCCACTACACACTTTCTTTCTAAGTTTTTCAGAAGTTCAGTCTCATTGACAATCAGTTTGGATATCAGATCAGGCACCACATTATGTTGGCCCTGATCTGGATCCAAACTGTTTGCATAGGTCATTAGTGGCGGGAGAATCCCACTACACACAGAAGTTCAGTCTCATTTACAAACAATTTGGATATCAGATCAGGCCCCACATTATGTGGGGCCTGATCTGGATCCAAACTGTTTGCATAGGTCATTAGTGGTGGGAGAATCCACCTCTAGCATCCAAAGAATACAAGTTCCAGTGGTCTAATGCTCTATCCATTCTTTCACTACATTCTTTTAGCATCATGTTCAGGTCCTCTACAAAAGTTATATAAATTGTGTCCCTGGGGTCAAAATTGGCACCGCCCCTGGGGTGTTAAGTTTTCAATAGAAACATATAGTGAAAACTTTGAAAATCTTCTCCTCTTATTGTCTGGTGAGCGATGTCAGGGCCATTCTAGCCCTCTTGTTTTCTGTATTTGTATGCCATTATTATTAAAAATCATCTAATTAATACATCACACCTTTGCAAACAGACCAGACCCAGATCAGAGGCTCCTGTAGGAGCCATTTGATCAGGATCTGCTCTGTTTTCTTATGAAAGTATTCAACTCTGATTCTATGGATTCTACCAATACCAAAAATTCCTGTGTTCATATGCCATTATAAAACATCATGTAATTAATATTCATGATGTCATTCTTTTGTGCATGGCTATTCATGAGATAAGGAGTTGAGAGAAGTTTGACTGCACTTATATTGCAGTTACCCAATGACACCATTATCCACGTGTGGTCGGGAGGTATGGAGGACGTACAGCGTGCAACGTCTCTGAACCTCAACGTGATCTACTCCACATGCTGGTACCTAGATCTCATTGAGTACGGTACAAAATGGTCCAAATACTACCAATGTGATCCTGCTGACACATCCTATGGTAAGTGCCGCGGCTGTGGATGTAGTGTGTAGTTCCGCAGCTATGGATGCAGTGTGTACTGATCTATCAGATTTTGTGATTTCTCTGCCAAGCCCTATCTTTCTGCTATTGTCTTCACAAAGGCGATTCTGATAAGTAGTATAAAGAATTTTATGGTTTGGTGGAGAAATATGGAGAAATAGGAAAAAGAATTTGCTTAGTTTTCCGAAATACTTATCTTATCTACTCTGTACTCATAATTATAGGAAAAAGTGCAGCCTCTTACACCTTTAGTCCATAAATATGCCTTTTAATGCCTTTGCAAACAAAATAGACCCAGATCTGATGGCTCATGTTGGAACTGTCTGATTGGGGTCTGCTCTGTTTGCTTATGGAGTGATAGATCAAATTCTACAATTTCTGTTAAGGCTAAAAGGTGCTGTGTTGTTACAGGGGACATTTGTACATGTACTGCAGTTTTTTTAATGGCCTGAGTTTGCTTAGTTTGTTTATTTAGGTATGATGTGTTAATCCTTTACTCCATAGATACGCTCTGTTTAACTATTTGGAAACGAAGTAGACCCAGATCTTGCAAACAGAGTAGGAGCTGTCTGATCAGGGTCTAATTTGTTTGCTTATAGAATAATATAAATCTGATTCACGTCATTATTAAAAAATAATCTAAATTATATTAATAATAATAAATAACAATAATAACAATAATATTCATTATTGCTTACATGAATATTTATGAAGTAAAGATTTAACATCAAAGTTTTGATTTGTAAATTTAACTCCATTTTAACCTTTTTAGCTCGTCTGTTTTGAAGAAATCACGAGCTATTGTCGTAACTCCGGCGTCAGCATCGTCAGCGTCGTCATTTTCGTCCAAAATCTTAACATTGACCAGAACTCTTGATTTCAAAATTTTGGAGTTATGGCCCTTTATATTTTTCAAAATGTTTAATTTTGCTGGACATGCACCAAATCAGACGAGCGTTGGCGTCGCACATGGCTCTTGTTGTACTTACAATGGAATGGGGAGAATATCGTAAATTCCTAATAAACAGCCCTGGGGGATTTACATTTGCCAAAAGGGGGGTATTTATAAGGGCACATAAATTTCCCAAACTGTCAATGTGGTTAACCCTTTCCCTCATGTAAACATTTTTATGGGTCTGCAAACAGAGTAGACCCAGATCAAATAGGAGCCGTCTGATCAAGGTCTGTTTGCTAATTGAAATTGAAAGATCTGTTTCCTTACTTTCTAAAATGGCTACAATTTTCCAGATTTCATTATAACTGTTTTGTTCATGTATTAAAATTTGGAATAAATACAGACCAGGGAAAGGGTTAAACATGGCATTATGTACAGTGCTGTAAATAATGAGCCGTTTGCTGTCGATAAACTTCAGGTTAAAAGGTTGGATTGTGCACAGCGCTGCAAATCATAGATGTACCTTGATAAATATTGTGTTTTATGTGAGATCTGTTGCCCTTATAGCATGGCAAGATGAGTATGCAATGTCAAATGGTGAGTCGGTGTCAACATATTTTCCTGCAAGAGGGACATATACTAATGCTGTCTTGTCTCTTAAGCCTTTACTCCATAAATACACCTTTCTATGCCTTTACACACAGAGAAGATCCAGATCAGATGGCTGTAGAGCCATCTGATTAGGATCTACTCTGTTTGCTTATGATATAATATAGAAATGATTCTACTGTTTCTGCCATGGCCAAAATTTCATGTGAAAAACTAGTCTAATTAATATTCATGATGTCATTATTTCTGACATGAATATTCATGGAGTAAGGGGTTAACCCTTCTTTTGCCAATATTTGCAAGTCAAATGGTCTAATATTGTTTAACCCTTTCCCTCATATAAATACTTTTTCAAGCTTTTGCAAACAGAATATACCTCAATCAGATGGCTCCTGTGGGAGCAATCTGATCAGGGTCTGCTGTGTTTGCTTATGAAATATTGATTGTACACTATCTATGAATACCAAAAAATCATGTGTACATATGGCATTATAAAAATTCAGCTAATGAATATTCATGATGTCATTATTTCTTACATGACTATTGAATAGGGAAAGGGATAGTAGTCCATTTAGTATAAAAGTGAACTTATGCTGAACAGATTTTTAAATGACCCACGGTGTAGACCCAAGTATCCCTCGGATCTTGGTCTACACTGCTTATTTTTGTCATTTAACCCTTTACTCCATGAAAATTGATGCCTTCATGAATATTAATTTGATGACTTTTTATAACGGCACATGGACATAGGAATTTTAAGTCATAGTAGAAACTGTAGAATCAGATCTATATTGTTTCATAAGCAAACAGAGCAGAATCTGATCAGACAGTGTCTACAGGAGCTGTCTTATCTGGGGCTTCTCAGTTTGCAAAGGCGTGGAAAGGCATGTTTATGGAGTAAAGGGCTAACTTGTTTCTTGCCGTAAAAGAGTCAAACAGCCAGCTGTAAACAGTAACAATTGACCCACTGAGATGCTTCTAGAAAATACAGTAAATACTCAGATACTCTATCTCCTCTCTCCACCTGGTTGTAAAGCTTAAAAATTCATTTTGATAACTTTAGATCAAACTGACATAACAACAAATAGTGTAGACCCTGATCAAACAGTTTCATCAGGATTAGTTTGATCTGTATCTGAACTGTTTGCTATATGCCATAGTTTATGTGACCAAATACTTGGTGTTGTTAGGGAACATGCTTACTGGGCAGACACTATTTCAAAAGTTACAGCATGTGTTGTCTATTTATGCTGTGACATATCAGGCTGTCAGTAGAGACATTGTATGTTCACCCCTTTTAACCCTTTCCTCCATAAATACGCCTTTCTACGCCTCTGTAAAAGTCACATTATGAAACCATTTTGATAAATAGAGCATTTGCTTCTATTAGGGCAAATGCTCTATTTATCACAATGGTTTCAAACTACAAAATTCTAAACTTTTCCTTTTCTCTAGTTAATGCTCCTTTTGGGTAGGTTTATACAAAGATGGTGGATCTAAAAAATAGCCAATGGAGGAAAGGGTTAACTCTTTCCCTTATATAAATGCCTTTTTATGCCTCTGCAAAAATAGTAGACCCAGATCAGATGACTCCTGTAGGGGTCGTCTGATCAGGTTCTGCTCTGTTTTGCTTATGGAATGATATAGGTCTGATTCTATGTGAAACTGACTGCCCTATGAACAAGGGAATCTTTAGTCCATGGCAGAAATTGTGGAATCAGATCTATACAATTATTCTACACTGTTTGCAAAGGAATAAAAGGGCATTTCTATGGGGTAAAGGATTCAGTGTCAGAGTAACTCAATCACTCACTCACTCTTTCACAATACAAATATTGTTTTTCACTATTGAATGATTGTTTAGAAACATGTATTCAATAACCAATGCTTGCAAGAAATATTTAGTTATACATGTATATGAATAACACACTTTTCTGTTCTTAATCTGTAATGATGGCTTAATGTAGACTTAATTTGTATTGAGGGCTTAATGTAGACTTAAACTGTATCAATGTAGACTTGATATTTACCGAGGGCTTAATGTAGACTTAATATGTATCGAGGGCTTAATGCAGACTTAATCTGTATTGAGGGCTTTATTTAGGCCTGATCGGTATCGATATGTAAACTTAATCTGTGTAAAATGTTTAATGAAGACTTCTTATGTACTGATGGCTTAATGAAATTGGTATTAACACTTTCCTTGTTTAACCATTTCCTCCATAAATATGCCTTTCTATGCCTGTGTAAAAGTCACCTGCTTAAACCATTGTGATAAATAGAGCATTTGCTCCTATTTGGAGCAAATGCTCTCTTTATCATAATGGTTTCAAACTACATAATTCTAAAATTTTCCTTTTCTCTAGTTAATGCTCCTTTTTGGTAGGTTTATTCAAAGATGTTGGTTCTAAAAATATACTATGAGGGAATGGGTTAACATTCATGGTTGACATTTTTTTAATGTAAAATTTTTCAAGGGAATAAAATCAGATCTATAGCATATCACAAGGAAAAAAACAGCAGACCCTGATAGTAGGCTCCTACAGGAATCTGTTTGCAAAAGGTGAAAAAGCATTTATATGAAGGAAAGCGGTAATGCAAAACTACTCTAACTATGCTCATGAGGATCCAGAAAGAAGATAAACACAAAGGCTTTTGTTAACCCTTTCCTCCATAAATATGCCTTTCTACGCCTCTGCAATAACCACTTCTTGAAACCATTGTGATAAATAGAGCATTTGTTCCTATAGGAGCAAATGCTCTATTTATCACAATGGTTTCAAACTATAAAATTCTAAAATTTTACTTTTTTCTAGTAAATGCTCCTTTTGGGTAGATTCATTCAAACAGGTAGGGTCTAAAATAGCCTATGGAGGAATGCGTTAACCCTTTACTGATGAACATTCACTTAAGAAATTGTGATATCAATTTTACTTGATTTTACATGACAGTTTGGCCATGGCAGAAATTTTAGAATCAGATGGATATACAGTGAACCCTCATACCGGCATTTGTTACAATGGCACTCTCGTTATACCGGCAGTATGCATTGAAACAAAATTACAGTTAATTCTTTGAATTAATCACTGCATAAATAGGTGCAATGCCAATAACACAGGTAATCGCTTAATGCAGAACACAAGAAGTGCAAAAAGCTCCCTAAGGGAGCTTTTTGCACTTCTTGTGTTCTGCATTAAGCGATCACTTGTTGGTACTAGTTTAAAACTGGCCATATGGTTTCTTTCATATTTGAACTCATAACAGCAACCTTGTTATACCAGCACAATGTCTGGAAACAAACACCTCCGTTGTAATGAGGGTTCACTGTAATTTCATAAGCATGCAAACAGGGCAGATCACGATCAGGCAACTCCTATATGAATGAGTCTGATCTTGGTTTTCTCTGTTCATAAAACTGCCATAAGGTGTCTATCAGGTACGAGGGTAAATAATGATGGAATATTGTCATTACAATAAGTTTTATGCAGGGCCTTTTAAATGATAGAGCAGATTGGATGATGGTTAAATCAAGCTCTGTGGTAGGTGTGGTCGTCACTGTTTATTTATATTTTATTATCTCTAATAAAAGCCCTTCAGGCAGGCATTACATTTTTGCTATTATTATGTCCCCCAAAGGAAGTGGGGGAGGGGGGGGGGGACAGATTCTTCTTCTTCTTCTTCTTCCACCGTGAATTTATCCGACACATTTCTCGTTAAGTAACATCGAAATTTAGACTTTGTTTGATGGATCCTGAACTGAGACGTAGGTGTTTCTTTCAAAGTTAGTTATCATGGTAATGGAGTGGTGGCCTCTGATTGGTTGAAATTTAGATGTTGTTCAATTTGCTGAAAATTGGTATCATAGGGGATATTTTGGTACTCTGAACAGAATCGTAGGTGCTTATCAATACCTGTTGACCATTTGTTTGGGGGACATTCTGTAACAGATTCCAATTAGTAAACAGGTGGTTTGCTTAACCCATTCCCTCATATTGATGCCTTTTGGCACCTCTGCAAAATCAACATTTGAAGCCATTGTAATAATTTGAGCATTTGCTCCTATAGGAGCAATGTTTTCAATACTACACAATCCTAAAAGTTTCCTTTTCTCTAGTAAATGCTCCTTTTCAGTAGATTCATTCAAAGATGTTTGGTCTAAAAATAGCCTATGAGGTAATGGGTTAATGGATATTTTAACGGATCTTTAAGCTACCACCTGTATTTTGTTAAAACCTATATTACAAATAAGATGACGTAAATTAAACATTTATAAGCATAGTTTCTTTCTCAACCAAACCCTATTTTATAACCACTTGTTAGAATCGTCTAGAAGAGATGATTCTAAACAATGGTCACAACATAGGGTTTGGTAAGAGCTAGAGGGTGTTTTGGGAGAAAAAATCTCCCTAACCCTTCATACTTATTTGAGCTGAGGGACTGAGGAGTTTAAATATATGGAACATGTCTAGGGAAATACAAAATTAGAACCAAAGCTTCTCCTTGAATCCCATAAAACTTCTTCCTAATGGTAGAGGCCAGTATAAAATGTGTAAATTAAAATACTTACATGTATAAGAACTGTTCCTTTATTTCTTCACCAAACCCTATTTGTGACCACTCTTTAGAATCTTCTTGAAAAAATTATTATAAAGACTGGTGAAAACATGGGGTTTGGTGGGGAAATGACAATTTTAGTATTAGAATACCAGTATGCACTTTTATCTGTTACTCTGTGATGGAGAGCTCTAGGTTGAGGCCTGCCAAAGGAATAGTCTGTCTGAATAATTAGGGTATGTGTACTGAAATTGTTTAGGTAATTAAATAGGTCTTTATCTTATTTCAGGATACAGTCTAGACGAGAGCAAGATACTTGGAGGAGAGGCTTGTTTGTGGGCGGAATATATAGACAATGAGAACCTCATGACCACATTATGGTAAGAGTTGTCACCCTTGTTCTGTGTCATTAAGTTTCTATAGAGCTATCTGCCTTGCTTTGTTCTATTCATTGGTGTTAACTCTCAAAACTAATGAAGAATTGTGTTAACCCTTTACTTCACGCCTTGTTATGCCTTTGCGAACAAAGAAGATCCAGACCAGATGACTCCTGTAGGACCTGTCTGATCAGGATCTACTCTGTTTATGGCATATATAACTCTACAGTTTCTGGCAAACATTTCTTGTACTCATATGCCATAATAAAAATAATCTAATTGACACCCCCCCCCTTTCCTTCATATACAGTGGAACCTGTTCTAAGCAACCATTTATTTATTGAACATAGGAGTGTAAAAAAGCAAGTGGTTGCTTAAGTCATGGCAAAAGTAATGCAGAAGGCTCAGAATACTGTTGACCTGCATTAATGAGCCACCTGCCTTACAGACACATAATTAGACCTCTTTTTCATGGCCGCTAACGACAGGTTTTACTGTAATCACCTTTTCACGCCTTTTTAGCTCACCAGAGCACAAAGTGCTCAGGGTGAGCTTTTGTGATCGCCTGATGTGCATCGTCCATCATCAGACGTCAACAATTTGAACCTTTAAAAATATTCTCCTCTGAATCTACAGGGTTCTCAGTTTCCATCTTTGGGGTTATAATTGGCCCCGCCCCAGGGGTGGCCAGTTTTCAATAGAAACAGATAGTGAAAACTTTGAAAATCCTTTTCTCTGAAACTGGAAGGTTCTCAGCTTTGATATTTGGCACATAGCATCATGTTCAAATCCTCTACAAAAGTTATATAAAACATGGGCCTTGGGTCAAAATTGGCCCCGCCCCAGGGGTGGCCAGTTTTCAATAGAAACATATAATGAATACTTTAAAAATCTTCACCTCTGAAACTGGAAGGTTCTCACATAGCATCATGTTCAGGTCCTCTACAAAAGTTATATAAATTCTGCCCCTGGGGTCAAAATTGGCAAGGGGTGGCAAGTTTTCTATAGAAACATATGGTGAAAACTTTGAAAATCTTCTCCTCTTAATGTCTGGTGAGCGATATCTGGGCCATCATTGTCCTCTTGTTGCATACAAAGTAGACCAAGATCAGGGTCTGCCCTGTTTGCTTATAAAATTATAATAGATCTGAGCCTTTGCTTCATATAAATGCTTTTTTTTGCAAACAGAGTTAGACCCAGAGGTCAGGTCTAACCAATAATTCATGTGTAAATATGCCATTATGAAAATGCAGCAAATAAATATTCATCATTTTAAAAATTCATCTAATGATTATTCATGATATCATTATATTCATGATATCATTATTTCTTACATGAAATGGTTAACCCTTTCCTCCATAAATATGCCTTTCTACGCCTCTGTAATAACCACTTTTTGAAACCATTGTGATAAATAGAGCATTTGCTCCTATAGGAGCATTAATGCTCCATTTATCACAATGGTTTCAAACTACAACATTCTAAAATTTTACTTTTCTCAAGTAAATGCTCCTTTTGGGTAGACTCATTCAAAGAGGTTTGGTCTAAAAATAGCCTATGGAGGAAAGGGTTAAGCAGCCAACGTAGAAAAAAATAAAATACAGTTGAAATTTCGATATCTCTAACTTCGGGATAACTTGTGTAGGAGCCATCTGATCAGTGCCTACTCTGTGTGTTTATGGAATAACATAGCTCTGATTTGACAGTTTCAGCCAAAGCCAAACACTCTGTGTTAATAGCTTTTATAAAAATATTAGCTAATAGATATTCAAGATGTCATTATTTCTTACATGAATATTCATAGAGTAAAGCGTTATGACTTGGCTCATCAGATCCAAACTGTTTGAAAAATGTATTTCAAACTGACTAGTAGCATGGCTTACTTGTAACCCTTTCAGTATTAATTTAAGATCACCTTTGCAATTAGTTTGCATCCAGATCACATGCCTAACTTGGCATCCCACGCTGTTTGACTCTCTTATAATTATCATGGCAGAAACTATAGCATCAGATCTGTATCAAGTCATAAGCAAACAGAGCAGACCCTGATCAGATGGCTCCTACAGGAGTCTTCTCTGTTTGCAAAGGTGTGAAAAAGCATTTCTATGAAGGAAAGGGTTAAGCAATATTACATCTTTTTTCAGGCCTCGAGCCTCAGCTGCAGCTGAGAGACTGTGGAGTAGCAAAGATGTTCGAGATCTTGATGCAGCGGCAACTCGCCTGCAGGAGCACCGGTGTAGGATGTTGAGGTAGGCAATGCAAAGTTTGTTGGCTATATGACAAGGTGACTTTTCAATCATTTGGTTCACAATACCCAAATTATTCACAATATTTGGCCAGAAAAATTTAACTCTTTCCCTTTTCTATTTTTATTCCAAATTTCAATACCTTCTGAATATTCATGGACAAAATAGTTATAATGAAATATTGGAGGAACATTGTAGACATTTTAATAGGAAAGAAACAGATCTATCAAATTACATTAGCCAACATAGCAGACCCTGATCAGACGTATCCTAAAGGAGCCATCTGATCTGGGTATATTCTGTTTGCAAATGTGTGAAAAGGCGTTTATGTGAAGGAAAGGGTAAAAAAGTTTATATCTAGGTCAAACTGCTCCCAGATCAAACTGCAAAGGTTGGTATGGGTCTAACACTATTTGCTAAAGTATAGTTAAACCCCTCTAAACAGAATTTTTTATTGAGAAAGTCATGCAGAAAGCATCTGGGGGATGAGGTCTGCATGTTTTTCACCTTTCCCTGCATCAATCTGCTATTTGTCTTAAAGACTGACAATGGTGCTGATTTGAATGTCTGGTTTAGAGGGTCTATTATTGCAATTGGCTTAAGCGAAATTATACAATGGTGCCAATTTGACTTATGCTGATTAACACACTGGTAGAGATGAGGAAATCAAGTGTCAGAAGAGATTCTCTTGTTCATATATAATGCCATGATATAAACTCAGCTAATATTGATACAGCCACGATTTCTTAACCCATTACCTCATAGGCTATTTTTAGATCCATCCTCTTTGAATAAATCTACCAAAAAGGAGCATTAACTAGAGAAAAGGATTTATTTTTAGAATTTTGTAGTTTGAAACCATTGTGATAAATAGAGCATTTGCTCCTATAGGAGCAAATGCTCTATTTATCACAATGGTTTTAACAGGTCATTTTTGCAGAGACATAAAAAGGTGTCGATATGAGGGAATGGGTTAATAAATATTCTTGGAAGTAAAGAGGTTTTGCTATATCATGCAAATTGATAGACAGGATTAACGAAAACTTGATATTTTTGTTCTCAGTCGTGGTCTTGGAGTTGGTCAGATCAGTGGACCGGATTACTGCCTGCGACGAGGGAAACGGCGCCACCTAGTGAACGAAACTTCAACTAACTGCACACAGTCCCAGTGTGCTGTGTACAATGAGAAAGGCCGAGTAGAGGTAGAGAAAATTAAAGTGGAGTTTGAGCAGAAGGGAGGTCGTATGTCAGATTGCTCACAGGTATTGCATAGCGGTTCAGTCAGCGCGCACCTATTAGCCTGCATGTAACTGTCGTAACTATTAAAGCTCTGACATTTAAGCACCTGTTAACCCTTTTCCTGTTGAATATTTATATAAGAAATAATGACATCATGAATATTTATTAGCTGATTTTTTATATTGGCATAATTATGTACATGGATATTTTGTACAGCCAAAACTTTATGTTCATGATACCAAATGTAAAAATTGATGATGTCATTATTTCCTACATGAATATTCATGAGGCGAGGGGTTAATACTGCCACTTTGAACTATACCACCTGATTTGTCACAAAATAGCTGTCTAAATCTAGAATAACCTTGCAGCTCAATCTACTAATTGTTATAATACTCTATCATTTTAACAGCCTTTCTGTATAAAAACACATTCTCTTTCGAAGGAAGCACAGGCTGGCCATCTGTCCGTCTGTTTGTTTGCATGTGTCTGTGCTAACAGCATGTCTTAGTCTCTTATTACTAATTATTTTGCACTTCAGTATATTAGACCTAGATAAGATGCATAAATTGTACACTTTTCAAGAACTTCTTAATGTTTCCACCAAACTATAATTATGTTGAACTTGTGACCACTGTACATGTACATACTACTACAGACTACAGAGTGGTCATAACATTGGGTTTGAAATATCTGAATACATCCTCTTATCAATAGCTCTGTATATGAATGCTACCATCATTTGTCAGTTGTGTAAGTGTAATATTCGCCCATATGTAAGGTTCTGTATATGGATGCTACCATCATTTGTCAGTTGTGTAAGTGTAATATTCACCCATATGTAAGGTTCTGTATATGGATGCTACCATCATTCAGCAGTTGTGTAAGTGTAATATTCACACCGTATGTAAGGTTCTGTATATGGATGCTACCATCATTTGTCAGTTGTGTAAGTGTAATATTCCCCCATATGTAAGGCTGTGTATATGAATGCTACCATCATTTAGCAGTTGTGTAAGTGCAGTATTCCCCCATATGTAAGGCTGTGTATATGAATGCTACCATCATTCACCAGTTGTGTAAGTGTAGTATTCACCCATATGTAAGGCTGTGTATATGAATGCTACCATCATTTAGCAGTTGTGTAAGTGCAGTATTCCCCCATATGTAAGGCTGTGTATATGAATGCTACCATCATTTAGCAGTTGTGTAAGTGCAGTATTCCCCCATATGTAAGGCTGTGTATATGAATGCTACCATCATTTAGCAGTTGTGTAAGTGCAGTATTCCCCCATATGTAAGGCTGTGTATATGAATGCTACCATCATTCACCAGTTGTGTAAGTGTAGTATTCACCCATATGTAAGGCTGTGTATATGAATGCTACCATCATTTAGCAGTTGTGTAAGTGTAGTATTCACCCATATGTAAGGCTGTGTATATGAATGCTACCATCATTCACCAGTTGTGTAAGTGTAGTATTCACCCATATGTAAGGCTGTGTATATGAATGCTACCATCATTTAGCAGTTGTGTAAGTGTAGTATTCACCCATATGTAAGGCTGTGTATATGAATGCTACCATCATTCAGCAGTTGTGTAAGTGCAGTATTCCCCCATATGCTAGGATGTGTATATGAATGCTACCAGCATTTAGCAGTTGTGCAAGTATAGTATCTTCGCCCATATGTAAGGCTGTGTATATGAATGCTACCATCATTTAGCAGTTGTGCAAGTATAGTATATTACCCATATGTAAGGCTGTGTATATGAATGCTACCATCATTTAGCAGTTGTGCAAGTATAGTATATTCACCCATATGTAAGGCTGTGTATATGAATGCTACCATCATTTAGTAGTTGTGCAAGTATAGTATTCACCCATATGTAAGGCTTATGTAAAGCTGAATAAGTCAACTTGGCACCATTTTGACAACTTTATATAGAATTTACAGAGGAATAAATAGTGTAGACCCTGAGCAAACTGCTCTCTGAGCAGTTTGAACAGGGTCTACACTATTTGCTTAAGTAAAAAAAAAAAGGGGGGTAACTCGGATAAATCTCCACTAATATTGTATCTTTACTAACAATACACAGAGACAGAGATAAGCTGTGCAAGAGGGCATATAATATGTAAGAAGCGTAAATTCAACCATTTCCTATCTTTAATAATAACTCCTTTAGTTTGCCACTTAACCCCATGTTGTGACCATTCTTTAGAGGCATTTCTAAAGAGTAGTCGCAATGTAGGATTTGGTGGAGAAATGATGAGTTTTAATTTTTAAAATACAGTAGAACCTGTCCCTAACAGCAATTCAATTATTATGCGTTCTAATAAGCAGATGGATGCTTACTGCAGGGAAAAAGTAATGCAGAAAGCTCCTATAGGAGCTTTCAGCATTACTTTTGTACTGCAGTAAGCTACCCACCTGCCTTGCAGACACATAATTAGACCTCATTTTGATGGCCGCTTAAGAAAGGTTCTACTGTATGGCCACTTGGGGGAGAAACAATGATTTTAGTATTTGAAATACGCTTCTTATGTCTTTGTCTCTGAAAACATCATTCTAGGATTAGTTTATTAGTCTTAACAACCTTTGCAGGGCAAAAAATTAACCCTTTACTTTATGAATATTCATGAAAGAAATAATGACATCAGAGAAATGTTTAGCGATGGCAGAAAGTGCAGAATCGGGTTGATATTATTTCATAAGCTGAGCAGACCCTGATCAGACAACTCCTGTAGGAGCCATCCGATCTGGGTGTACTCTGTTTGCAAAGGCATTAAATGGTGTATCTGGAGTAAAGGGTTAAAACGACTTGTTCAGTAGTAACATCCGCAAGGAAGGAGGCAGGAATCGTTGACTTGGTTTGTCTCATCGGCAAGAAATGAGGCTCATCAGAACACACTCATCTTAGTAACCGAATGAATCTTTAAACCTTTGTAAGGTATTTGACCATTTCAACCCTAAATTACCACAGTGGAATAACCCATTGTGTTTAACTATAGAGTCCACTCAGTATGAATGGCTTCAACTAGCTAGAGGATTTTGAATTGCGAACGGTGCAGACCCTGATCAGAGGGCTCCTCTAGGAACCCTCTGATCTGGGTCTACACTGTTTGCAAAGTACAGTGCATGTATCTCCCGGGTTGAAAAGCTTGATAACACATTCCATTTTCTGATTTTGCAGATTATATAGTGAAGTGATTCATGTAAGTTGTATTCTGTTGGGGAATAAGATATTGGTTAAATACATTTCCTTTCGGGGTATATTTTAAGTTTAATGGAATTATAATATTGGTGCATATGCATGTTCCTTTTGTGGTTCATTTACAAATTATCGGTTGGTGAATATTTTAAAAGACAAGAAAAGAAGAGTTTTATTTTGTTGGGAAAGAAATTAATTGTAAATATACTCTCTTTTGTGGTACATTTAACATTATCCTTGTACCTGATAGAGACACATTTGTACATGTATATAATATCTGATAGAGGCACAATTGTACATATAATAGCTGACAGAGACACATTTGTACATATAATATTTCACAGAGACACATTTGTACATATAATATCTGATAGAGGCACAATTGTACATATGATATCTGACAGACACACATTTGTACATATAATATTTCACAGAGACACATTTGTACATATATCTCACAGAGACACATTTGTACATATAATATCTCACAGACACAGATACATTTGTACATATAATACCTGATAGAGACACATATGTACATATAATATCTGATAGAGACACATTTGTACATATAATATCTGATAGAGACACATTTGTACATATAATATCTGATAGAGACACATGTGTACATATAATATCTGATAGAGACACATTTGTACATATAATATCTGATAGAGACACATTTGTACATATAATATCTGAAAGAGACACATTTTTACATAACTATCTGACAAAGACACATATATGACAGAAACACATTTGTATATGTAATATATTACAGATATACATTTGCACGTATAATATCTGATAGAGACGTATGTACATATAAAATCTGACAGGTACACATTTGTATGTAAAATATCTTGACAGAGACACATATTTACATAATATTATAACGTCTGATAAAGTTTCATTTGTACATACAAGACACATTTGTACAAATAATCTCTAACAGAGATTTAATTGTACATATGATATCTTATGACATAATACAGATATGCTTCTACAGTTTCTGCCTTGGCTAAATGTTCCTGTGTCCATTTGCTATTATAACAATTAATCTAATTAATATAATTCTGATCCCATTATTTCTTACATAAATATTCATGAAGTATATATAATAGGGGTATACATGATCAGTTAAAGTTTGTGATGAAGTAAAAATGTGTGTTATAGATTGAAATGGCTTTTCAGATTGAAATGAAGGAAAGGAACAAAGTCGAATAAAGGACCATCAGAATTTAGTAATAGAAAGCAAATAAACTTATGGGATATGGTGTCAGATTTAATTTAGGGAAGGAAACATAATGTTATGAGATAATTTCACGTTTAACTTTTGAATGTATGCATGCATTTGCAAATAGTGTAGACACAGAGAGTGCTTTGTTTGTCATTGAAAATGTTCTCGGAAATTTAAACCTTGGACCTGAATGGGTTATAACCATTGCACTTTGAATATTCAGCATTCAAATGAAACCAGTGGTGTCGCCATCAGGCTGAAGTGGGTGAAAGCGGCAAGTTCAGTGCACAGTTGCCATGTTGAAGTGGGAGAAAGCATCAAGTGCACAGTTGTCAGAATGTAGTGTGAGAAAGCAGTAAAAGCAACTACATGTACAGTGAGATAGTCTCAGATTAAAGTGGACCAAGCGGCACACCAAGTTCATAATTGTCAGATTGCAGGCATAAAAAGCATTAAGCCCAGTGCACAGTTGTCAGGTTGAAGTGGGAAAACGCAGCAAGCACAGTGCACACCTGTTAGACTGGATTGGAACAAAGCAGAATGCCCATTGCACAGTTGTCAGGTTGCAGACAGAGAAAGCAGCAAAACAAGTGCACAGTTACCAGATTGGAGGCAGAGAAAGCAGCAAGTCCAGAGCACAGTTACCAGATTGCAGGCAGAGAAATCAGCAAGTCCAGAGCTCAGTTGTCAGATTGCAGGCAGAGAAATCAGCAAGCCCAGTGGACAATTGCAGGATTGAAGTAAAAATGGTTTGAATAGAGCTGTTGGAGTCGGGTTGGGATGGGACAAAGCAGCAAACCCAATGTGCAGTTGTTGAATTGAAGTGGGAGAATTCAGCAAGCCTGGTGTACAGCAGCAAGCCCAGTGCACAGTTGCAGGATTGAAGTAAAAGTGGTTTGAATAGGGCTTTTTGAGATGCTGTCAGATTTAAGTAAGGGATAAGAAAAGAGGTACCTGTATGTGGGATGCTGTCAGATTTAAGTGAGGGATAAGAGAGGAGGTACCTGTATGTAGGATGCTGTCAGGTTTAAGTGAGGGATAAGAGAGGAGGTACCTGTATGTGGGATGCTGTCAGGTTAAGTGAGGGATAAGAGAGGAGGTACCTGTATGTGGGATGCTGTCAGATTTAAGTGAGGGATAAGAGAGGAGGAACCTGTATGTGGGATGCTGTCAGATTTAAGTGAGGGATAAGAGAGGAGGTACCTGTATGTGGGATGCTGTCAGGTTTAAGTGAGGGATAAGAGAGGAGGAACCTGTATGTGGGATGCTGTCAGATTTAAGTGAGGGATAAGAGAGGAGGTACCTGTATGTAGGATGCTGTCAGATTTAAGTGAGGGATAAGAGAGGAGGAACCTGTATGTGGGATGCTGTCAGATTTAAGTGAGGGATAAGAGAGGAGGTACCTGTATGTAGGATGCTGTCAGGTTTAAGTGAGGGATAAGAGAGGAGGTACCTGTATGTGGGATGCTGTCAGATTTAAGTGAGGGATAAGAGAGGAGGTACCTGTATGTAGGATGCTGTCAGATTTAAGTGAGGGATAAGAGAGGAGGTACCTGTATGTAGGATGCTGTCAGGTTTAACCCTTTACTCCATAAATATGCATTTCTACACCTTCGTAAACAGAGTAGACCCAGATCGGGCCACTCCTGTAGGAACCGTTTGATCAGGGTCTGCTCAGTTTGTTTATAATATAAGATAGATATGATTCTACAGTTTCTGCCACGGTAAAAAATTCCTGTGTCCATGTACCATTATAACAATTAATGTCATTAATGTTCCTAATATCTTTATTTCTTACATTAATATTTGAGGAGTAAAAGGGAAGAGGAGAGCTTGTTTGAATGACATCAGATTTAAGAATGATTTCAGATTTTAGTGAAAGAAAAGAAAAAAGCTACCAGTATTTAGTACTATAATGTTTGCATGGCTTGAAAAAATGTTTATATGAGAGAAAGGGTTAATGTGGATTTTCTTCATTGTTTTACAAGAGATATGACTAGAGTGGCAAACATTTAATTTAGATTATGATGAGATGCTTAGTGTCTTGAGACATGGAGTGACATGGACATCTCATCAGATTCGAGGGCTTGGTGCAAAACTATTCTAACTCCTTCACTTTGTGAAGGAGTTAGAATAGTTTTGCACCAAGCCCTCCATCTAGAGTCAGACCTTTTGCCTAGATAATCCTGGATACAGAGCTCCAGATAAGATACATAAATTATGTTTATATTTTCAAGTACCAATAACTTCTTTATTTCTCCACCAAACCCTATGTTGTGGCCACTCTTTAGAATCGGATCAAAGAGACGATTCTAAAGAGTGGTCACAACATAGGGTTTGGTGGAGAAATAATGATTTAAGTATTTGACTACACACCGTTATCTGTAGGTCAAGGTCTGTGCTGCTAGGGTGCAAAGAGTTAACCCTTTTACTCCATAAATGTGCCTTTCTATGCCTTTGCAAGCAGAGTATACCCAGATAAAACAGCTGGTTTTGGAGCTGTTTGATTAGGTTCTGCTGTTTTTTGCTTATGATATAATATAGATATGATTCTATAGTTTATATCATGGCATAGAGTCCATCTGATATTATAACAAATTAACTAATTAATATGCATGGTGTCATTATTTCTTACATGAATATTCATGAAGTAATTTATTTAAATTATTAACACTCTTCAAAATGAAATAACAGCATGTACAGTGTGTAAAGAGTTTTCTTACTTTCAATTTGTCTCTAGACTTTGTGTGCATGTGTTTCATCTTGTGATGCTTTTTAACACTTTGCTGCTGTTGTTGAATCTGTGATCACCTTTGCAGACGGTTTGGATCCAGATTAGAATAAATTTGCATCTGATCAGGACCCAAGCTGTTTGGTGCTCAGACAAAATTGCTGAAGAGAAATGGGAGAAATGTCAGCTTAAATGGTTGTGACTGTTCTCATCAGGATCTAAAATGTTTTGCATTCTGATTACCGTATTCTCTCTAATAAACTATCTCACCTAAAAATAAAATAAATGCCCCCTTACTTCTGAAGGGGGACTTACAATCTATAAAACAACTAAAACCCTTTCTGTTTATTCAAACTACAGGTTATAGCTTAATGCAGTCTTAGAACAGAGCAGAAAGCTCCCCTAGAAGCTTTCTGTATTGCTTTCACTCTGCATTAAGCAAACACCTGTGAACAAAATGTAAGAAGTTCCTTTTAAAAAGTACAATGCCCCAGGAACATATATTAGAGGTAATATGGTATGTTGCAGAAAACTGCACATTGAAATCTAAAGTAGACAATAATCTTAGCAGTTTTAATTTATTTGGTGGCAAAAGAGTTGATGGTAAAGGCTAAAAGATTGCTTTGTTGGGTTTTATTTGGGGGTTTTTCTGCATTGTGCCAGTAGGTGTTTGGGAAGAGCATGTGTTTTTATGAATGTGCACAGCTTACAAGTTTCCTTATTTTAAAATTTCTGCCGGATTTAAAACCGCTGTTCAATACTTATAGCATCAAATGACATCCCTCATTATGTTCATTTGTAGAAAATTTTCTTTGTTTTTTTTTACATATGTTTATGCTGATACTTACAGCATCAGATGACATCCCTCACCTCATTGTGTTTATTTGTAGATTTTCTTTGTTTTTACAGACGTGTATGCTGATACTTATTCTGGCATCAGATGACATCCCTCATCTCATTGTGTTTATTTTGTAGAAGATTCATCCCTCTTCTCATTGTGTTTATTTGTAGAAGATGTTCTTTGTTTTTGCAGCAGTGTTTGCTGCGGTTTACATCAGTTTTTGCTTCTGAAGTTCACACTTATCCTTAACCCTTTCTCTCATAGGCTATTTTTAGATCCAATCTTTTTGAATAAATCTACCGAAAAGGAGCATTATCTAGAGAAAAGGAAATGTTTAGAATTTTGTAATTTGAAACCATTGTGATAAATAGAGCATTTGCTCCTATAGGAGCAAATGCTCTATTTATCACAATGGTTTCAACTGGTGACTTTTACAGAGGCATAGCTAGAAAGGCGTATTTAAGGAGGAAAGGGTTAACTGATGAATATTCATGTGAGAAATAATGATATCATTAAAATTTATGAGATGAATTTTTATATAATTGGCATAATGAGCTTGAGATGTTTTGGCCATGACAGAATCTGTAGAGCCTAATCTATAGTATTCAGGCAAACAGAGAGAGACCAGATCAGATGACTCCTGCAGGAGCCATCTGATCTGGGTCTACTCTGTTTGCAAAGACATTACACTGTGTTTCTACCAGATAAAGCTTTAATGATAAGCAATACAGGAGCTTTCTGTATTACTTTGTCCTGCTTTTACATTATCCCATCTCCACAGGTTTGTAAAGCAGAATAATTGATTTTGATTAGACTGACATAGTAGCAAATAGTGTAGAAGCATTTTGAACCGTGTCTGCACTATTTGCCTAAGATTGTCAGAATACATAGGAGGATTAGGGCAGCCAAAGATTAGAAATTATTTGAAACTAGGTAGGTGTGGCTGAGGGAGGGGAGGCGTGGCTGAAGGGAACCCGGGGAAGGGGGGGGGGGGGGGTTAAAGGGGATATAGGTAGGGTATTTTACTCCATAATTAGCCTTTTTATGCCTTTGCAAACCAGAATCAGACAGTCTAATCAGGGTCTACTCTGCTTGCTTATGTTACAGAACTTTTTCTTAACTCGTTTCCTGTTCACTATTCATGTAAGAAATAATGTCATCATGAATATTCATTAGTTGAAATTTTATAATGGTATATTTTTGGTATTGGTCAAAACTGCATAGTCAGAGATCTATTATAATTTTTCATAACCCTAACGAGACAGATCCTACAGAAGCTGGCAGATCTGGGTCTACTCTGTTTGCAAATGTGTGAAATGGTTTTTATTTGGGTTAAATGTTAACCATAGCAATAAATTTCCTTATCTTATTAATATTCATGAGGTAGAGGGATGTACACCCAGCCCTCCCATCTACTCTAAGGCTAGTAAAACTCAGTTCAGTTCCATTTTGAAACAAAAAAGGTAAATGAAACCAATGGAGAAACAAGTAGTGTAGACTCTTTATAGAGCAGTTTGATCAGGGTCTACGATATTTGCTTAAGTTTTACTGGGTTTTATATTTGGAGGTAATTACAGCCAGCTAGACCTGAAATGAGTTGCAACGGCAGAAATTATGCTTTCAGTTTAACCCTTTCCTCCCTAAACACGCCTTTCTACACCTTTGCAAACGGAGTAGACCCAGATTAGACCTGTAGGAGCTGTCTGACCATGTTCTGCTCTGTTTGCTTATTGTATAATATTGATATGATTCCACAGTTTCTGCCATGGCCAAACATTCCTGTGTCCTTGTGTCATTCCTGTGTTCTTGTGCTATTATAAAGATTTATTGAACTAATATATTCATGATGTCATTCATTATATACATTGTACATTATAGTTACAAAATGAATTCTCAAAGTTTTTATTACATTTTTCTTCAAAATTTTCATGCATCTGCAAACAGAGTAGACCCAGATCAGAGGGCTCCTATAGGAGCCGTCTGATCAGGGTCGGCTCTGTTTGCTAATGGAATTTGATAGATCTGTTTCTTTACTTTCTAAAATGGCCACAATGTTCCACCTTCCATATTTCATTTTGATTTTGGAATAAACATAGAACAGGGAAAGGGTTAGTTTATCAGTTGCTGAACTTTCAAGTAAATTATGTCATATGATATCATACTATGTTCATTGTTTGGGTTTGTCAGGATTCATCCTTTGTGTTAACCCATTACCTCATAGGATATTTTTAGACACAACCTCTTTGAATTAATCAACCGAAAAGGAGCATTAATTAGAGAAAGGACAATTTTAGAATTTTGTAGTTTGTAAAAGTCACTGTGATACAGAGTCGTCAATATGAGGGAATGGGTTAACACATTCCCTGTTGAACATTCATATAAGAAATGACATCATGAATAGTTATTAAATGAATTTTTATAACAGCATAAGCATATTATGTACGCAACTTACGCAAGGCATTTTGTTATATTGGTAAAAACTGTCGAGTCAGTTCTATAATAATTTCATAAGCAAACAGCAAACCCTGATCAGACTGTTTCTATAGGAATCATCTGATCTGTGTCTACTCTGTTTGCCAAGGCATAAACTAAAGGCATTTATATTAGGGAAAGGTTTAACCCTTTACATCATGAATTACTCATTATCAATACTGATATTACGAATATTTATTAGCAAAATTTGTATAATGGCATATGAACACAGAAACTTTTGACCATGGCAGAAAGTGTAGAATCATATCTGTAGTATTCCATAAGCAAAGAGAGCAGCCCCAGATCAGACAGCTCCTTCAGGTGTTGTCTGATCTGGGTCTACCATGTTTGCAAATGAATATCAATGTGTCTTTATCAGGGGAAGGTTTAACACTGTAGGAGCTGTCTGACTTGGTTCTGCTCTCATTAACCCATTCCCTCATATTAATGCCTTTTGATGCCTGTTCAAAAGTCACCTGTTGAAACAATTGTGATAATTTCTTACTGCAAAATTCTTAAATGTTTCTTTTCTCTTGTTTATGCTCCTTTTCGGTAGATTTATGCAAAGAGGTAGGATCTAAAAATAGCCTATGAGGGAATGAGGTATAGGGATAAGTGCCATGTATACATGACTGTATATTTCCCATATTTAGCACCAACTGTATCCAGAGAACCTCACTAGAGTAGCTATTCAATGGATAACTTGATGAATATTCATGCACTCCAAGACTCCACCCATTATCAATATTAATTTGAATTTTGTATTTCAAAATGCAAAAAAGAGTGGAATGTGTTGCCATGTCAAACAGTTGAGAATCCAATCTGTAATATTTAACCCTGTTCTTGGTCAGTATTCATGTGAGAAATAAAGATATCAGGAATGTTTTATATATATTCTGTTCCATAAGCAAACAGAGTAGACCATGGTCAAAAGGCTGCTATAGGAGCTAGTCTGTTCTGGGTAGGCTCTGTTTGCAAAGACGTGAACATGCGTTTGTATGAGGGAAAGGGTTAATAAGGCTCCTTGGCAATATATTCGTAGGGTTTATAGCTCACAGAGCACAAAGTACTCCTGGTGAGCTTTTGTGATTGCCTGATGTTCGGCGTCCTTTGGTGTGCGTTGTGTGTCCTCAGTCGTCAACAATGTGAACCTTGAAAATTCTTCTCCTCTGAATCTACAGGGTTCTCAGCTTTCATATAGCTTCGTCTGTAGGCCCCCAAAAGTTTAGTTATATAAATTATGGCCCGGGGATCAAAATTGGCCCCGCCCCAGGGATGCTTTGTTTTCTATAGAAACATATAGAGAAAAGTTTGAAACTCTTCTCTGAAACTGGAAGGTTCTCAGCTTTCATGTTTGGCACATAGTATCATGTTTAGGTCCTCTTTAAAAGTTACATAAATTATGCCCCTTGGGTCAACATTGACCCCACCCCAGGCCAGTTTTCTATAGAAACATATAATGAAAAAAACTTGGAAAATCTTCTCCTGATTGTCTGGTGAGCGATATCAGGGCCATCGTTGCCCTCTTGTTTAAGATTAAACTTTTGAAAACATGTGTACACTCAGATCAGGAACCATCTTGAAAAATGATTGAACTGATCGGACTACTCTGTATATATAGACCATTTATCACTCGTATATACTTGTAATACCAATAAATAGTCCCTATTTGTCCATATCGTCGTAAGAGCAGATTCCAGTGGGGGACAATGGGTTGCTTGACAATATTTGCAGATTCACATACAACTATACCAAGTGTAAATTTAAAAACTTATTTTACCTTAAACTATTGCCCAAATTTCAATATAAATTTGCAGGAATGTTTCTTAGGCCACCTGATCTACATGTACCAAAATTGTTCAAACTATTGTATTGCTTGAAAAAAATGTCCGCCAGGAGCAGAGCAATCAAGAAAAAAAAGATCTTTCACCAAAGTTCCAGGGGTTAAAATCTGCTGTTTATATTATTTAAGCCTTTCCCTCATAAACGCCTTTTCATGCATTTGCAAACTGTAGGAGCCGTCTGATCAGAGTCTGCTGTTTTCTTTTAACATAGATCTGATTCTACAGTTTTTGCCAAGGTAAACATCTCCTTGAAAACTTAAACTTTTTAAAAAAAAAGTTCAGCTATTAAATATTTGATGAAAGGGTTATGCAATGGACAAATGTTCTTTTCAGAACACAATATATCATATATTTAGACTCTGGCATGTGATGTAGGGCCACCATTGCCCTCTCGTTCTTCTGTTTCCCTTCAAATGTATGATCTGAGTGTCAAACAGTACAGACCTTGTTACTGAGTTACTTAGTGTGTCATCTGGATCTATTTAACCCTTTCCTCCATAGGCTATTTTTAGACCCAACCTCTTTGAATGAATCTACCCAAAAAGAGCATTTACTAGAGAAAGTAAAATTTTAGAATTTTGTAGTTTGAAACCATTGTGATAAATAGAGCATTTGCTCCTATAGGAGCAAATGCTCTATTTATCACAATGGTTTCATGAAGTGGTTATTACAGAGGCGTTGAAAGGCGTATATATGGAGGAAAGGGTTAAATAGATTTAGAGGTGTCATTGGTAGGAACGATATCGATATATCATTGATTCACGTCGGTCAATCCGATATGGATACTGGTTTCAAAATATTGGTACAAATGGAGAACAAATAAATACCTTTCCACAGGCAGTATTTCTTACAGATTGGTAACTTACATACTTGCAGTGAAATACTTCTGAAGGTGCTGTCTCAATCTGGGTCTGCACTTTTTGCCTTGAGAATTTGAGTGTTACTTCAATTTACTTGTTTACAGTTTGAAAAATAAATTTATATAACTTGGAAGTGTTGCAGCATGTAATTAAGCCACAAACGATTTACATGTACAGTATTCTTTTACATAATTTTATTGAAAGTTTAAACTTTTTACATTTAGGTGGATGTAACTACAGAGCATAAATCATGTATATAAATCGATATATCGTCGCTATTTTCCCATCGTTATATCGATACAGAAATTTCCATCAATAACACCTCTTCATAGATTATTTACAATTTTCCACTAATGTTGAAAGAATTAATTCCCTTTATATGTATGTAGAATTTAGAATTAACCCTTTGCTTGGTAATGCCGCTTTTTATAAAAACAGAGAAGCCCAGAGTATGCTGTATTTGATTAATCCTTTACCCAATGAATATTATACAAGAATTCATGACTTCATGTATATTCATTTGACTTTTTCATTTAATAATGGCCAATAATCACAGGAACTTGTGGCTATGGAATGAACTGTAGAATCAGATCTATATTATTTCATAAGCAAACTCACTTAGCTACTCGCCTCTGTGGTTCAAATCCCAGTCTGAGCATTTGGAATTTTCATTTGAGGAAACCTTCCAGCTTACGGTAGGCTGGTGGTTCTACCTTGGACACAGAACGAGGCAATTTTTTCCGTGTAATTAAGTCAATGGTGCACTGTGATGGAATCCTCCATATATACGCCTTTCTACGCCTCTCAATAACCACTTCTTGAAACCATTGTGGAGCAAATGCTCTATTTATCACAATGGTTTCAAACTACAAAATTCTAAAAAAAATCCTTTTCCCTAGTAAATGCTCCTTTTCGGTAGATTTATTCAAAGAGGTTGGGTCTAATAATAGCCTATGAGGTAATGGGTTAAGTCAATGGTGCACTGTGATGGAATACTGTTAAAAGGGTTGTAAAGTCCAGATACAAACAAACAAAACTAAAAAGCAAACAGGGCAGACCTTGATTAGATGACTCCTTCAGCATCAGATCTGGGTCTACACAGTTTGCAAAAGTGACAATCTATGGGTTAAGAGTTTGGGGATAATATAGATTCTGCCATGGTCAGTGGTTATACAGTCAAACCTTTCCTTATGTCCTTATGCTATTATTAAAAAAAGTCTTTTAACTTTTACCTAGTCATATTTGCTTATATTTACCGTTTCCTTCAGTTAAACGTTTATTCACATATTTTGCAAACAGCAGACCCAGATCAGACAGCTCCTGTAGGAGAAACCATCTTATCAGTTAAAATGGCTGTACATGATAAAATCAGGTTTTCATGAGATTTCCGTGGTTCTAATTCATATCACATTTCTGTAACAGTCCATGTAGATTTAGTTTGTACCAGTTTGTATAGGTATGTATATAAACATATACCGGTAGTATAATTTACCTCATCAATATTCATGTTAATGTAAAAAATAATTATTTCATGAACATTTAGAAGCTGAATTGTTTTAACACTTTCCTCCATAAATACTCCTTTCTACCCCTCTGTAAAAATACCTATTGAAACCATTGTGATAAATAGAGCATTTGCTCCAGTTAGAACATTTTCCTTTTCTCTAATAAATGCTCCTTTTCAGTAGTTTCATTCAAAGAGGTTGGGTCTAAAAATAGCCTATAGAGGAAAGGATTAAATGACATCATGACAAAGGATGTTTTACCATGGCAGAAACTGTAGTAGTAGATCTATGTTATTTCATAAGCTTACTGTCATTTTCTGTTTTTCTAAATTTAACCTTTTACTCCATAGAAAAACCTTTTTTGCACCTTTACAAATAGATCAGATCCAGATCAGATGACTTCTGTAGGAGCCATCATCCGAGTCTGCTCTGTTTGCTTTTGGAACACTGTAGATTGATTCTGCAGTTTCTGCTGTGGCCAAACTTTCCTGCATTCACTTGCCATTACAGTAAAACCTCTCTGAATTGGAATTCTAGTAGAGAAGAATTTATATACTTTTAGGCAGTCTGGTGATGGCTGCTTTATGTTGGATGAAGGTCCTAAAGGAGCTTTCTGCATGACTTTCATCCTGCATGAAGCTGCCACCTGTCTCCAAGACCATTATTTATACTAAATTTAACGTCCGTTTAGAGAGGGTTTACTGTATATAAATTAATCTGATTAATACTCATCAATCATGATGTCATTAATCTATACATGAATATTCATGGGAGAAAGGGTTCAACCCTTTCTCTGTCCTTTTTTTTTTCCAAAGTTCAATACCTAAGGAATAGGCATGAACAAAATAGTTACATGTATAATGAAATGGAAGGAGAAATATTGTAGACATTTTAGATACTAAAGAAACATATCTATCAAATTCCATAAGCAAACAGAGCAGACCCTGATCAGACGACTCCTCTAGGAGTTGTCTGATCTGGGTCTACTCTGTTTGCAAATGCATGAAAAAGTGTGTATATGAAGTAAAAGGGTTACATGTATTCATTTCACACCAAAACTTCTTGAAAAATCTACAAAAATGTTTGTATGCTCAGCTAGAAATTTATCCTGTGTATGATATATTAGGATGGTTCTAAATATCTTTTTCTTTCAGGCTGTTATTCAAGCAGGGAGCCAGCTGACATTGATTCTTCTTATGTTGATATCAATCGCCGTGGTGATCACACTCAAGTTTTCCAAGCAGAAGATAATCCAAGTTCGAATGTGTCGAAATAAGTCGATTATGTTTGTGTTTATTACCCTCATTCTCATCTACTTCATGTGTTATACCTCCGTGTGGATGCAGGCCATGCAGTTTAAGGGATCATTTGAGAAGCGAGTCAGTTCCAACGTATCCTGAGACGGAGAGACATTAAAGTAACGCTTATGCGAACACTCGTGTAAACTGTGATTGTACATGATAAGATTGGCTGGGCTTTACATTTATTTGTGATTTGTCATTAGTGTTTTGAAATTAATGACAGGATTGTTAGTATGAAGATTCAACACGGAGAGGGCAGAAAATGGCCGTATAAAGAGATAGTTAATGAGCAAGGTGTTTGTTTTTGTTGCAGCTGCGGGCAAGGCATTTTTCTTTTGTCACAGCCATTTGGTTTTATGTAGAAAATTCCGGCTTTGCAAAATAATGCAAGTCAAAATAATGTTATCGCTGAGATGCTGGTTTGCAATATGTGATTGGAACATTCAGCTGGCATACTATAATTACTCTTAAGACTGGGCAAGTCAGTCGTAGGCAAATAGTGAAGATCCAGATTAAACTGTTCCTTAACCAGTTTCCTCACATGCTCCAAAAGCCTTCTTTTCATTGACCAGTATGATTCAGGTAATAATATTCATGAAGTCACAATTTGCTTTTTAAATATTCAAGAGAGAAAGGAATGGAAGAAATAATGACATCATGAATATTTATTAGATTGATTGTCATAATAGCACATGGACATCAGAGTTTTTGTCCATGACAGAAACTTTAGAATCATATCTAGGTCATATCATAAGCAAACTGAGCAGACCCTGATCAGACAGCTCCTCTAGGAGCTGTGTGATCTGGGTCTACTCTGTTTGCAAAGGTGTGGAAAGGCATATTTATCGAATAAAGGGTTAAAGAGCACTTTGATCAGGGTCTAAACTAAGATGTGCCGAATTTACATTAACAGCTATGTAAACTGGTCGAAAGAGGAGACTAGGTCTCCAAATATTTTAGGGTATGAGTGATTACAGTCATTCATGGGATTTTTTCTTTGACTGCATTTATGCTGAGACAAACCTAGAGTTTATTATTGCCAATAAAACTGATATGTGTATTTCGTGTCGCACATTGTGGCATTGATGATGCTGTGTTAACTTTTTTAATCAACATAGATTTTATTGTGTGTTTTTGTGCCTGAAATACAATCATTTTTACCAATAGAAGTAAGAGGTGTGCAATATTCTATTGTAAGTTAACCCTTTCCCAGTTCAATACTCCCTGTTCTTTATTCATGTAAGAAAGAATTACATCAGAATATTTATGTAGCTGATTTTTTATAATGGCATATGAATTTTTGGTAATGGTAAATACTGTAGTCAGATCTATTTTAATTTCAAAAGCAAACGCTGATCAGACAGGTACTATAGAAGCCATCTGATCACCTGTTTACAAAGGTTGGAAAAGGTGTTTGTATGAAGTAAAGGGATAAATTGAAATGTGATTTGACATGTGTAACCAAACAGTATAGCACTAAGCTTACCTTATGATAGGAAGGTAGGTGTATTACACACAGTAGCTGCAGAGGTCCAAATATGACACTTAAATTAAAATCATTTCTAGTGTAACTTCTTTATTTCTCTACCAAACCTTATGTTATGACCACTCTTTAAAATCGTCTCTTTGAGTTGATACTAAAGAGTGGTCACAACATAGGGTTTGGTGGGGAAATGACCATTTAGTATTTGAGTACACACCTTTATCTGTTGCTCTGAGCAGGTGTCAACAACCTCGACACATCATGGCATGTCTTGCTAATCTTATGATGCAGCTCTGAATAAATTAACCTGATACAGATGCCTTTGGAAACAGAACATCCAGCTCCTAAAGGAGCTGTCTGATCAGGGTCTGCTTTGTTTGGTTATGAAATAATATAGATCTGATTCTACAGTTCCTTCTTTAGCAAAATGTTCATGTGTTAATATGCCATTTTAAAGATTAATCTAATTACATTCATGATGGCATCATTTTCTTCATGGAGTAAAAGGTTAACCATATACCTGATAAAGATGCCTATCTAAGGCTTTGCAAACAGAGTAGGCCCAGATCTGACAGCTCCTGTTGGAGCAGCCTAATCAGGTTCTGCTCTGTTTATGGAATACTATAGAACTGATTCTGTAGTTTCTGACATTATTTACCCATTACTTCATAGGCTATTTTTAGACACCTCTTTGAATAAATCTACCCAAAAGGAGCATTAACTAGAGAAAAGGAAACTTTAAGAATTTTGTACTTTGAAACCATTGTGGTAAATAGAGCATTTGCTCCTATAGGAGCAAAATTTTAATGCTCTAATTATCACAATGGTTTCACAAAGTGACTTTTATAGAGTCGTCAAAAGTCGTCAATATGAGGGAATGGGTTAAAGATTCTGTGTTTGTATGCAATTTACAAAATTCGTCTAATTAATATTCATGATGTGATTATTTCTTATATGAATATTCTGCAGGTAAATGGTTAAGCCATTAAAAGCCAAAATTATGTAAAACTGGAGTTTGGAGTATTTGACCCATTCTCTGCCAAATCTCACCTGTTAATGTCCTATCAAGAAGGAGAGTCATGCAAAGCATTTATTTATTGTGTACTGGCCCTTGGGCAAAATGAGCAACGCTAAAGGAAAACCAACATTTAGATTTGCAAACAATGTTGAACCAGATCAGTTACTATGTTTAAAGTAGAGTCTGATTAGTTTTTGCATACACCAGAATGCAGTCGGTTTTGCTGACTTGCTGATCTGGTTCAAGACCTGTTTAAAAGGTTGGATTTTGTATAGGAACTCCTTAGGTACAATATAACCTATCAATTCAGAGAAAGATTAAGTCTGGGTTTTGAAATAGATGGTAGCTTAATGCAAGACAAGTTATTCAGAGCTTTCTTCATTTCGTTCACACTGCTTTAACCCTCCCCCCAAATGAATATTAATTGAAGAATTTATTACTTTATGAATATTCATAGACTGAAGTTTTTTAGTTATTCATTAGCAAGGAAGTTTTTAACTGTGACAGAAACTTCAGAATCTGATTTGAATTATTCCATAACCCATTCCCTCATATTGACGACTTTTGACGCCTCTTTAAAAGTCACTTAGTGAAACCATTGTGATAAATAGAGCAAATGCTCTATTGATCATGATGGTTTCAAACTAAAAATTCTAAAATTTTCCTTTTCTCTAGTTAATGCTCCTTTTCGGTAGATTTATTCAAAGAGCTTGTAGCTAAAACTAGCCTATGAGGTGATGGAATAAGGAAACAGAGCAGACAGTTCCAACAGGAGTTGCCAAAAGTTGTTTATATGAGGGAAAGGGTTAGGCAACCATCTGCTTTTATAGACCCCAATGTTTATTATACCCCCGCAAACTTGATTGAGGGGGTATACTAGAATCACCTTGTCCGACGGTCGGGAAGGCTGGCGGTCGGTTGGTCTGACCGTCCTCATTTGAACATGGGTAGTTAGTGTTGCAAACTCCTCCTTCAGTTTTAAAGTTATTGAATTAATATATGGCATATCTAATAACCATAAATGGTAGATATGCAAGACACACTGCTCATGTGTTTACCACTGGGCATTGCAGAATTATCTCCCCCTGAACTTTGAGTATTTTTTGTCATGAAAACATGGGGAGTTTGTGTCACAAACTCCTTCATCAATTTGAAAGTCATTTACTTTATATTTTGTATACATTATAACCATGTATGGTACATGTGCAAGATGCCATTTTCATGTGTTTAGTGGCAGGCATTATACAGAATTATCTCCCCCTGAACTTTGAGTATTTTTTCATTTGGTCCCGTTATATTGGTAGTTGGTGTCACAAACATGGATTTGCAATCGAGACTGCCATGCGGGGGTTATTCATCATCTTCAGTGATAGTTCTAGTTTGTGATGTGTTCTCTATAGGCAGTTACTATTGTAGTTACCTCCCCTACCAAATGAAAAAAACCAACACCACCTGGGAAAAGATTGTACAAAGTTTTGTGATTATTTTTTCATAAGAATAATTTTACAACTTACTAATAGTATTTTTCTGTTAGGCCATCGATGTGAAATATAGTTATGATTTTTATGATAAAACCACAGTATCAATTTCAGTATAACTTGTTATTGATTTTCCTTTTGAAAGTTGTGAAGATTATGATTTAGTTATACTATAACATATGTAAAGTTTCATATTCTGTTGTATCGTTTTACTACCGTAAACCATTTGAATACCTTTTTGTCCGAGTGGAATTTGTTATACATTGCTCTACAGTACAGACCCTGATCAGAGGGCTCCCTTCACCCATTTCCTCATAGGCTATTTTTAGATCCAACCACTTTGAATAAATCTACCGAAAAGGACCATTAACTATAGAAAAGGATTTTTTTTTAGAATTTTGTAATTTGAAACCATTGTGATAAATAGAGCATTTGCTCCTATAGGAGCAAATGCTCTAGTTATCACAATGGTTTCAACAGGTGACTTATATAGAGGCGTAAGAAGGCATCTTTATGGAGGAAAGAGTTAAATCTGGGTCTATGCTGCTTGCAAATTATAGTTAATTTCCCAGAGTTTGAATTATGAGGCACTTAACTGTATAAGCCTTATGTACTAACATTAGGTCTTTCCCTCATGAATTTTCCTGTCAGAAATATGATGACATCATGAACATTTATGAGCTATATTCTTATAATGGTATATGTAACACAGAAATTTTAAGCCATGGCAGAAACTACAGAATCAAGCCTATATAATTCCATAAGCAAATTGAGCAGACCCAGAACAGACAGCTGCTACATGAGCCATTTGATATTTGTCTACTCTGTTTGCGAAGGTGTAGAGAAGCATTTTTACGTAGTAAAGTTTAAACAAAAAATGTATCCTTATAGATATGTACATACATTTATAAAAAATTCTAAATAGAGGGTATTACAAAGGTGTTCATTTACTTTTGATTTTGACTGAATGAGTCAACTAAACCAATATGACACGATGAGTTTAAAAAATTGAAGCAAACAAAAATTGTTCAAGATAAAAAGTTACTTGGTGTTGAAAGGGTTCGGATTAGATATACAATGTTTGTGGTTTTAACTCTTTTCGTCATAGATACACCTTTTTAACCCATTACCTCATAGGCTATTTTTAGATACATGCTCTTTGAATAAATCGGCCAAAAAGGAGCATTAACTAGAGAAAAGGACAATTTTAGAATTTTGTAGTTTGAAACCATTGTGATAAATAGAGCATTTGCTCCTATAGGAGCAAATGCTCTATTTATCACAATGGTTTCACAAAGTGACTTTTACAGAGTCGTCAAAAGTCGTCAATATGAGGGAATGGGTAAAACAGAGTTGACCAAGATCAGATGGCGTCTGTTGGATCCGTCTAATGAGGGTCTTCTCTGTTTTCTTCAGAATAATATAGAAAAATAAATTCTGTATTAATATGCCATTATAGAAAATCAGCTAATCAATACTCATGATGTCATTATTTCTCACATGAATATTCATGAGATAAAGGGTTAAATGTGTAACTATATTCTGCTATATTTCTTTTCTCTGCTTATGCTACAGTAAAACCTCTCTATAACGGCCACTAAATTACGTTAATTAGTTGGTATTTAGGGCAGGTGACTGCTTAAAGCAAGATGAAAGTAAAACAGAACGCTCCTATAGGAGCGTTCTGTTTTAAATTCATCTTGCTTTAAGCATCCACCTGCCTTTAGCACAAAATACTTGATTTAATTTAGTGGCCGTTATAGAGAGGTTTTATGGTATATTGATTTTGACAAATGATGGGTTAACCCTTTTCCTGATAGAGACACCTTTGCAAACAGAGTAGACTCAGATCAGACGACTCATTTATGATCAGGGTCTGATAAGGGTCAACACAGTTTGTCACAATGGTTTCAAACTACAAAATTCTAAAAATGTTCCTTTTCTCTGAATAATGCTCCTTTTCGGAAGATTCATTCAAAGAGGTTGGGTCTAAAAATAGCCTATAGAGGAATGGGTTAAAGTTCTTGAAATGGATTTTTTCCATTTGCTTTTTCAAAATCATAATCAAACATTTTTTTATCCTGATGAGATATCAATTTCCTCATCCATAACAAGCAGTTTACATACGGTAGGTCGTAGGCACAAATTAGCTGTTAGCAGGCAAAGAGTGGAACATCAAAAACATTCGCACTTGGAGTGCAGGGACATCAATCTGTGCAGACTTCTGACTGAATACTACACCCATAGTCAGAATTGTAGATAAGTGAAGATCTGATCATTTCTCAGTTAACCCTTTTCTTCATATAAATGCCTTTTCACGCATTTGTAAACAGAGTAGACCAAAATCAGATGGCTACTGTAGGCGCTGTCTGATCAGGGTCTGCTCTGTTTGCTTATAAATATATATAGACCTGATCCTACATTTTTTTGTCAAAGTCAGCAAAGTTTCTCTTCAACCATTTACTCCATGAATATTCAAGTAAAAGTAATTACATCATGTTTATTAATTAGCTGTATTTTTAATAATATTAAACATGAAAACAGGAATATTTAACCAATGTGTATTATGCCATACATGTAAGTAAACAAAGCAGACGCTGATCAGACGGCTCCTACAGGAGCCATCTGATCTGGGTCTACTCAGTTTGCAAAGGCGTAGAAAAATGTATTTATCGAGTAAAGGGTTGAATATTTTACCTTTTGAAATTCAAGTTCATAAATACTTAGTCTCACAAAGTAATCAATTTATACATAAATGTTCATTTGGGAAAGGGTTATAAACCATCTCATGTTGGCACTTATTAGAATCCTATGAAAGAGAATCTACTGAGTACTGGCGCCAACAACACGGCTTGGCAGAGAAACATACACAATAATGTACATGTACCTAAATTGGCTACATACACCTTATCTATAGTTCTGCACTGCTGATGTCCAAACATTTCCATGACAACGGTCATTTGTTACCTCAGTATTATTTATTTCTTCCACCTTTAACCCTTTCCCTCATATAAACGTGTTTTCACGCATTTGCAAACAGAGTAGACCCAGATCAGACGGCTCCTAGAGGAGCCGTCTGATCAGGGTCTGCTCTGTTTGCTAATAGAAGTTGATGGATCAGTTTCTTTGCTACCTAAAATGTCTACAATGTTGCACTTTCCATATATCTTTATAACTATTTTGTTAATGAATATTCAGGAGATATTGAAATGTGAAATAAACATAGAACAGGGAAAGGGTTAAATTGAAGCTTTTGCCATTTAGGTTTATATGAGCTGTATTTTGATTTGGTTTACATGTTTTGTTACTGACTGAGAGATGAATGATAAATAGAGCTATAGATCAGATACCGGGATCATCATTTCCTCACCAAATGCTAAGTTGTGGCCACTTGATAGAATTGTTACTTTGAGATGGTCACAACACAGGGTTTAATGGGAGAAATGAAGGATTTGTTTGAAGAAAATGTTTAATTTATGCATTTTGTCCATGTCTTTGTTGCTTATGACTGAAACTTATAAGGTTATGTTCTTATTAAGTCATTAAGTCTTTCCCTGTTGTATATTTATTCCAAATTTCAATTCCTACTGAATATTCATGGGCAAAACAGTTATAATGAAATATGGAAGGTGGAACATTGTAGCCATTTTAAAAACTAAAGAAATAGATCTATTAAAGTTCATTAGCAAACAGAGCAGACCCTGATCAGATGGCTCCTATAGGAGCCATCTAATCAAGGTCTACTCTGTTTGCAGATGCTTGAAAAGACGTTTATATGAAGGAAAGGGTTAATCTGATACTTCATAGCTATGCCTTTTGAAACATGTGCAGAGTAAACCCAGATCAGAGGGCTTCTATAGGAGACAGCTGATCAGAGTCTACTGTGTTTCTTTATGGAATATCTTAAATCTGGTTCTGTACTATGTGGGATAGCTTTGTAACAATATAAAATAAGTAATTTTCATTGTGGGTGGCGTCTGTCTTGATTATTCATGAAGTAAAAGTGTTAAAACTAGTGCTAGGAAAGTGATCTGAATTTATTTATACGTAATCATCAGTTCTAGTAACAGACAAAGACTGAGCTTTGAAAGATGGAGCTTTTGAATGTGGGTATATGCAATTGGCATTTGCCTAAAATAAGGATGCACCTGCATGAGCTCTCTCTGATTGAAAATGAAGAAAGTTTATTTGCTGAGCTGAATAACCCGTAACACATTATCCCCTAGTGATGCATTTTTGCGCATCTATAAAAGTCGCTTAATGAAACCATTGTGATATAGAAGCAAATGCTTTATTTATCACAATGGTTTAAAACTACAAAATATTTTTTCCCTTTCCTCTAGTTAATGCTCTTTTTCGGTAGATACATTCAAAGAGGTTGGGTCTAAAAATAGCCTAGGAGATAATGAGTTAACTCCATGGAGAGACCTTTACAAATAGAGTAGACTCAGGTCAGACAATTCCTTTGGTCAGGGTCTTCTCTGTTTGTTTATGAAATAAAATATATTGGATTCTACAGCTTCTGCCAGTGTGAGAAATTCCTGTGTGCAGCCCCTGGTTGACAAATGGTGTTGTGTCCTTGTGTCATTGACTTGAAGTTGCAAATAATGACATCATGAATATTAATTAGCTCATTTTTAGCTTGTCTGTTATTTCGAAGAAAAAAGAAAAGAGCTATTTTAATTCCATTGTCAGCATTGTCATCATTGTTTCCGTCATCCGGAAACTTTAATGTTGGCTATATCTTCTTTACTATTCATGCAAATCTTATGAGACTGTCTTTACACACTTGTTCACAGTCACAAGGGCTTTTTGAACAGACAAGCGTTGGCCCCCGCATGTAGTGTTCTTGTTTTATAATGGCATATGTACACAGGATTTTGGGTAGAAACTGTAGAGTTAGATACAGTAAAAACCCACTAATGCTACCACCATAAAGAAGTATAATTCTGGTTGCTAGATGCAGGTGGTTGCTCAATGCAGGACAAAAGTAATGCAGAAAGCTCTTTCTGCATTACTTTTGCCCTGCATTAAGCAACCACCTGCTTATAAAGACACCCATATTTATTCATTAAGTGGTCGCATTAGAGGAGTTCTACTGTATATCACTTCATAAGCAAACAGAGAAGACCCTGATCAGACAGCTCCTACAGGAGTCGTCTGAACTGGGTCTACTCTGTCTGCAAAAGTGTTAAAAAGTGTTTGTATGAGGGAAAGGGTTATGGGTACACTTTACTTTTTAAATGTGCCATGTCCTTTACTAATGTTGATTACCCACGATATATATATATATACATGCTTTTATCGGTTATGTGTATGTGTGTTCTTGTGTGTACATTTGTATAAAATGCATCTCATTTTTATGCCTGTCATCTGAAATTTAGAGCATTAATAAGTTTTATCACTGTATGTCTGTGTTGCTCCTAAAGAATGATTTTATGATTGATTTTTATTTCGAGGATTAATTGAGAGCAAAACTATCAGAACTACAATCCATGGGGCAAAGTCAAGGTGACAGTTTGGATCCCGATGAGATGTCATGTGACTCTGTTGACATTGATTGTAGTTTTCAGTTCAAGGGCTCGGTGCAAAACTATTCTAACTCCTTCACAAAGTGAAGGAGTTAGAATAGTTTTGCACCAAGCCCTCGAGTTGCATTGAAAGAAAAATCAACTTTATAGAAAGAAAAAATATTTTTTTTAACCCTTTACTCCATCAATATTCATGTAAGAAATGATGACATCATGAATATTAATTACATTCTTTTTTATACAGTCACATGAACACAGGAGATTTTGCAGAGGTGTTAATAGGCATATCTATGAAATGAAGGGCATTTGTTTGTCTTATATAGAATTCATTTCTTATAGATAATTATATGTGCATTAACATTTTACTTTTTGAATATACATGTAAGAAATAATAACATTATGAATATTACAGTAGAACCTGTCTTAAGCGACCTTCAAAAAGGGGTCTAATTAAGGGTCTCCGTAAGGCAGGTGGTAGCTTAGTACAGGTCAAAAGTAATGCAGAAAGCTCCTATTGGAGCTTTCTGCATTACTTTTGCCATGTATTAAGCAACCACCTGCTTTTTAAGATGCCTGTGTCCAACTGATATAAGGTCGCTTAAGACAGGTTCTACTGTAATTAGCTGAATTTTATTGTGGCAAATGCAGATGGGAATTTAGTAGAAACTGTAGAAACAGATCTATATCATTTCATAAGCAAACAGAGCAGACTGATAAGAAGGCTCCTACAGGAACTGTCTGTTTTAGGCCTACTCTGTTTACAACGGTGTCAAAAAGTGGCTCTAGGGAGTAAAGGGTTAATAAATCCGAATCAAGAGGTGTAAGTTTTTAATTCAGCTTGGAGTCTAAAATAACCAGAAGATGGCAAGAGTGTGGAAATTGTATGTGAAGTCTTGAATTAAGGTTTTATTTATAGATTTACTCTATGACAGAAAGGTTCTATAATTAAGTTTACCCCTTACTCCATAAATACGCCTTTTTGCGAACAGTCAATACCCAGATCAGACAGCTCCTATAGAAGTTGACTGATTAGGGTCTGCGTTGTCTGCACTCAGGCCTGGGTTTACCTTTTACCTGCCTTTCATAGAAATAATAACCACTATATATATTGAGGGCTTGATGCAAAACTTTTCTAACTCCTTCACAAAGTGAAGGAGTTAGAATAGTTTTGCACCAAGCCCTCGATATATGAATATATCAAAATACTATTTGAGACAAATATGCAAAAGGGTTGAGCCTAAGTATTCATGGAGTATATGGTTAAAGAACAATAGAATCTAACTGGGATTTTAATTTACAGCCTTACCAAATATTGTTTGCTAGAAATAGGTTTTACAGTTTCAAAATCAAATCTTTTGTATTTATATTTTGTATTTAGTTTTGTATAATGCCAAAGTTGGACGATATATTTGTGCACGCTAGTGGAAAATTTGTGATGACCTATACAGACAGACTGGCTCCAAATAACCTATGCAGACAGACTGGTTCCAAATAACCTATGCAGACAGATTCAAATGAAACACTGTACTTTACATCTCATTGCAGTATTTTGTTTAACATACATAGAAGAAAACTGCAGCAGACAAATTGTGAAACATGCAAAGGGTCAGTAACTAGACAAATGTCTAGGGGGAAAAGGGATGAGCTGACTTTGACGACTATTCATGTAAGAAATACTGATGTGATTTGTATTAACTGTTTCCATGTTTATTTCAAATTATAATACCTCCTGAATATTCGTGAGCAAAATAGTTATATTTTGAAATACAGAACATAGTAGCCATTTTAGAAAGTAAAGAAAAGAACTATCAAATTCCATAACAGACAGAGCAGACCCTGATCCTATAGGAACCGTCTGATCTTGCAACAGAGTAGATTCAGATCAGATGGCTCCTGTAGGAAACATTTGATCAGTCTCCTGTTTGCTTTATATTATTATTATTATTATACCACATTTATATAGCGCTCTTTTCATACAGGATATGTGCGTTCAAAAGCGCTTCACAAAGATACATTTACTGTACAATAATGCGTAAATTACAGAAAAATTTAAAATAAAATACATTTAATACTTATATATAGATAAGAATAATAATAAAATAGAATTTATTTAGGACATTGGTAAATAAGCTAATCTTTTCCGTAAGTTTATCTGTCTGTATGTTCTATTATAGTGTGTCAACGCACTCAGATTGTAAAAAAAAAACATAACTTGAATGCAACATTCTATGCGCAGTGCCAGTACGTCCCATAATTTTGACCCAGACTCAACAGACTTGGGTACGTTCGTTTAACATACAACACTGCACATAAATTATTGCCGGAAAATTGGGTAACAGAACAGATCAATTTGAAGTTCATGCATATAAACTAAGCAATACAAATACACAACTGTTATATACGCGCACTATGCAACCCCTCCAGTCGTCAAACACTATTCGACCCGCTATGGCAATGAGGGAGTACACAGCGTATCATATTTTAATAGAGTTGTAATTGGGTATATCCAAAGTTTAATTACAGAATAAAATGTCTTATTATGGGAACCCAAAAAGCCCAGCCAAAGTAGAGCTAAAGAAGGTATCACGTATACTGTTCCTGCAACATATCCCACCGGCTGCAATGGCAAAGGAATCACATCGGACAAATCGAGACTGACTGAGACACGCGATGCTGCATTAGACCGTACAGGCTTAATTTGCCCGCTGCCCATATATTACACGACCCAGTTCACTGGAAAGCAAAAATACGGAAACTGGGTCAGCTTAACAGGAATCCCTGGCACTGGTTAAGGACAGGGTAGCAAGTCATGCCAGCAAGACTCCCAATGTACCAGCGCGGAATTATACCGTAGAGGGTAGCCCTGTTCCACTACGGTGCTCCCTCCGGCATTGGAACTGGAGTTACCAGAGGTACCAAGCATATAGGGATGCCCCGTTTGAGAACAGCACTCCCTCGGCCACCGCAACAACTGGACAGCGGAATCCCGCTGACACAACACCCGCACGTTCAACAGCAAGGGGATTCCCTAGAAGTCCATAAAATATGGATGAGGTTTTTGTTATTCATTTATCTATTTTCCACATTTGTGGAGCATTATATTTGAAAAAGGGGTTTAAAAGTCCACAGTCATAAGGAAGTGGCAGGATCAACACTCTGTGGCCAATGCAGCAATTATGATAACCGACGATTAGCAGGTACGTTTTCTAAACTGCCCTAATAATGTATGTTGAAGAAATGCGTTTTCAGAGATTTTTTGAAACATGCCAGTGAGCTTGCATCTCTAATGCCTGATGGAAGAGCATTCCAGAGTTTGGGAGCTGCATGCATGAAACTTCTCTCACCGTACTTTACCTTACGACTTTTTGGTACAACCAACGACAAAGAACTACTTGCTGATCTTAATTCTCTGCGGGGCCTGTACACGTCAAGCATGTCGACAATGTACTTGGCGGATTCATTGTGCATGGCCTTATACGTAAGTGTCAGAATTTTGAATTCAATCCGATGCTGAACCGGAAGCCAGTGAAGTTCTTTCAAAACCGGCGTGATATGATTATATCGAGAAGTCCTTGTTATGATGCGGGCTGCTGTGTTTTGCACTCTTTGAAGCTTCCGCAGTGTTTTGTTTGGAATTCCATGCAGCAATGAGTTGCAGTAGTCTACCTTTGATGTAACCAGAGAGTTCACCAAAGTCTTGGTAGCAGCAGGCGAGAGATACTTTCTTATATGACCTATTCGTCGGAGCTGTGCATAGCTAGACCTACACACGGAATTGATGTGTGATGTCATATCCATTTGTGAATCGAGCCATGCGCCGAGATTCTTTACACACAGAGATGGCTTGATTTTAGAGGGTCCTACTTGCACATGAATCTCTTCAGGTACTTCTGTGTTTTTAGTATGAAACAGTATGACCTCGGTTTTGTCAGTATTGAGCTTCAGCATGTTCTGGTGCATCCAAGACACTAGCTCCTTGAGACAGTTCTCAACTCGTGATAAAGCTTCCTGTTGACAGGAAATGTCCTTGGGCTTAAATGATAGGTATAATTGTGAGTCATCGGCATAAAAATGGTGGTTGAGCCCATGGGTTCTGCATATTGAGCCGACAGGTTTTGTGTACATGATGTAGTGCTTCGGTCCTAGGACCGATCCCTGTGGCACACTATATCTCATGTTAACTGGAGTGGACAATTCCCCATCTATTGACACTTTTTGATAGCGGTCATTTAGATAGGAGGTCATCCACTCAAGAGGTTTCCCAATGATTCCGAAGTCTCTTTCCAGGCGTTTCAGCAACGTTTCGTGATCGATAGTATCAAATGCAGCCGATAAGTCAAGCATCACCAGAATTGTAATTTCGTTTTTATCTAGGGATTGAAGGATATCGTTTTGAACTTTCAGAAGAGCAGTCTCTGTTGAATGATGCTTTCGGTATGCTGACTGATGCTGCTCGTGTAGACTGTTTGAGGTCAGATGGGACTCAATGCGTTTGTCAACAACTTTTTCTAATACTTTGGAGACAAATGGCAGATTTGATACAGGCCTATAATTTTTAAGTTCATTTGAATCGAGATCAGGTTTCTTTAAAAGGGGTCTGACATATGACGTCTTGAAACTTTTTGGAACGCAGGCAGTGTCTAAAGAGGAGTTAATAATGTTTGTCAAAATCGGTAGGAGTTCATCAAGGCATGCCTTTAGCAGCCATGTAGGTATTGGATCCAGTTCGCAAGACTTACAGGGGGATGCCTTAATGATCTGTTCTACTTCTTCCACTGTAGCCGCATCAAACTTTTCTAAAAAGTTTGTTGAATGCTGCATCTCAGTGGTATTCTTTATATGAAATAATATTGATCTAACTCTGTAGTTTTGTTTGTACATGATGTCATTATAAAATTCAGCTAATAATTATTCGTATATTCATTATATTTCCATGAATATTCATGCGGTAGAGGGACACAATACACAAGTCAAAATACCGTTATTTCCCCCATGACAAGGTGCATTTCATTTCAACCTTGACCTTGCAGTCATTATGCTGTCTTTGTACATTTCTTTTCTTAACCCTTTCCTTCATAGAAAAGCATGTTCACGCATATTGCAAACGGAGTAGACACAGATCAGAGAGCTCCTGAAGGAGCTGTCTGATCAGGGTCTGCTCCGTTTACTTATCTAATGTTATAGATCTGTTTTTACAGTTTCAACAATGGTGAAAAAAAAATCCCTTTGGCATTTCCATGAATATTAATGAGATGATCAAATCTAAACAGTGAAAGGGTTAAATATGGTCAAAGTATCAAATACAACCTATAGAAACCTGATGAGATGTTGAGTGGCTAGGAGCCTAATTTCAATCCATATTGTTTGCAAAGGTGATCACAGGTTTTCCCACAGCAGCTTGAAGATCCATTAGTGATCTTAATATTCTTTTGCTTATGTAAGTTTTGGAATCAAATCATGTTGTCAATTTTGTTTTTCATCCGTTGTGTCAAACACCTTTGACTATAGCATTTTGTACATTGTAGATATTGCAAGTCTTACTGTTTTATTGATAATTTATCTGTATCGTTTAATGCATTTATACCTACTATTAACACTTATTGGTGCCAAATGGTTTTTAGTTTGCAAGCACCGTAGACCGCTTTAAGCTCTGGAGTGGACTGTCATTCAATCAATTTATTTTAACCCAATATAAAGCTATTTTTAGATCCAACCTATTTGATTAAAACTACCGAAAAGGAACATTAACTAGAGAAAAGGAAAATGTTAGAATTTTGTAGTTTGAAACCATTGTGATAAATAGAGCATTTGCTCCTATATGAGCAAATGCTCTATTTATCACAATGGTTTCAACAGGTGACTTTTGCAGAGGCGTCAATATGAGGGAATGGGTTAAAATATATATGTGTAGTGTGTAACAGTGTGCATCCTATGAGACGACGATTTACTCAGCGTCTTATCTGGATGCAAACTGTTTGCAAAGGTAATCAAAGAGGTCCAGATAAGATGCGTAAATTCATGAATAACTTCTTTATTTCTCCACCAAACCCTATGTTGTGACCACTCTTTTGAATCGTGTCGGAGAGACAACTCTAAAGAGTGGTCACAAGATAGGGTTTGGTGGAGAAATGACGATTTCAGTACTTGTGTACGCACGTTTATCTGTAGCTCCGTAATCAATGATTTGCACATTGCAGCAAGCCCTCCGAGTGACTTTCCATGGCAGGATCCAAGCTATCAGACACCAAGTCATTAATTTTAAAAAAACTTTGAACGAACATATTAAGTGTTTTAGTGTTTTATCTTCAGAATGTAATGGTTTGATGACATCTGCACTGTCCTCATCTTTGTTAAATACAAAACTGTAAAATGTCACTAAAATAGTCTCTCACAAGGAGTCTTGGATTTAAGACAGGTGGTAGCTTAAACCCATTCTCTGAGATTGATGCCTTTTGACGCCTTTGTAAAAGTCACTTTTTGAAACCATTGTGATAAATAGAGCATTTGCTCCAGAGGAGCAAATGCTCTATTTATCAAAATAGTTTCAAAATGACAAATTCTAAAATTTTCCTTTTCTCTAGTAATTGCTCCTTTTCGGTAGATTTAATCAAAGAGGTTCCATCTAAAAATAGCCTATAAGGGAATGGGTTAGAGATATCCATGATTATTCATTCAGTGACCATTGCAGAGAGGTTCTCTTCTAATGGCAACCGATTTGTATAATGTGTAGGTATATTTGCCTTTTGGGTGCCATGATAACTTCTTGATCTTGTATCATATCATATTTTAACAACTACTCTCTACCATTATGTACTGTGTACAGATTCCAGTTATTATATGTGCTAGGCACATCGAATTGTCCAGTGTATATAGGCATGACGTGAATTTATTGATTAAAACTGTTGAATCTTATTAGCCTTATTTGCTTTGTTAATGACCCACCATAATTGATATTAACCCTTTACGTCATGAATATGCATGCAAGAATTGATGACATCATGAATACTTATTAGCTGAATTGCTAATTGCATATGAAGACGGGCAGAAATTAGCATCAGATTTATATTATTGCTGATCAGGCATCTTAACCTTTTACTCCATAAATATGACTTTCTTTGCCTTTGCAAACAGAGTAGACCCAGATCAGGTGGCTCCTATATGAGCCGTCTGATCAGGGTTTGCTCTGTTTGCTTATGGAAATATATGATGATGGAGTATCCTGTCGGTTCGACGGACGAGTATGCAAAAGCTGGTATGCTTCCTCATGTGGGGAGTTCTATCTGCGATGAACACCAAGTCCTGCATATGCTGCATGGGAATGCATCATCCCTTGTGGTGCCATTCTTTTGCTGCTCTCTTTTCACTATTGGCCTCAAAGGTCTTGACTCCCTTGCCACAAAACTGTCTCCAAAGGGACCTATCCTGGGCCAGAGCTTCCAATGATGAAGTATGTTTACAAACATGTATTTATGGAGTAAAGGGTTACCCGGTAAACAAATTACAAAACTAAAAAAAAGTCACATAAAAGAGTAGATAGTGACGGACCCATTACTCCATAGACCCCTTTGACAGCTTTGCAAATAAAGTAGACCCAGATCAGACAGCTCCAAAATGAGGTAGGTTCTGTTTGCTGATGAAATAACAGATATATTTCTACAACTGAATCCTTATCATAGCATCATGAACAAGAAAGTACAAATGTATCTGCCATTGTCAAAAATTGCCTTGTTCATGATGCCATTATAATTATTCAGCCAATTAATGTTTATTCAAGTCATTATTATGTCTCCCCCCATATTTATATGGGGGAGATATATTGTTTTCGTGAGAGTTGTCTGTCTGTCCGTCTGTCTGTCTGTCCGTCACACTTTTTGTCCGGACGATAACTTCAATATGCCTGATGCCAGTTGATTGAAACTTCATATATGGAAAGAGCATAATGAGAGGAAGTGTCATGCACAAGGTCCATAACTCTGGCTTCACTAATATTGGAGTTATTGCCCTTTGTAAAAAAAATCACACTTTTTTGTCCGGACGATAACTCCTATATGGCTCATGCCATTGGATTGAAACTTCATGTATGGAAAGATCATAACGAGATGAAGTGTCATGCACAAGGTCCATAACTCTGGCTTCACTAATATTGGAGTTATTGCCCTTTGTAAAAAATAACATAATTTTTTGTCCGGACAATAACTTCAATATGCCTGATGACAGTTGATTGAAACTTCATATATGGAAAGAGCATAATGAGAGGAAGTGTCATGCAGAAGGTACATAACTCTGGCTTCACTAATACAGGAGTTATTGCCCTTTGTAAAAAAAATTCACACTTTTTTGTCCGGACGATAACTTCTATATGGCTCATGCCATTGGATTGAAACTTCATATATGGAAAGATCATAACGAGAGGAAGTGTCATGCACAAGGTCCATAACTCTGGCTTCACTAATATTGGAGTTATTGCCCTTTGTAAAAAAATCACAATTTTTTGTCCAGATGATTACTCCTATGTGACACATGGCATTGGAGTGAAACTTCATACATGGAACGATCATGATAAGAGAAAGTGTCATGCATAAAATCCTTAACTCGAGCTTCAATAAATTTAGAGTTTTTGCCCCTTGTACATTTTTTTAATTCTTTCTTGTCCGGACGATAACTCCTACATGGCTCTTGCCATCGTATTGAAACTTCATACATGGAAAGAGCATGATGAGAGAAAGTGTCATGAACAAGGGCCATAATTCTGGCTTCAATACTTTTGGAGTTATTGCCCTTTGTTACATTTTTTGGCCAATCAATAATTCCTGTTCGACTGATGCTATTGGAATGACATTTTATTTTTGGAAAGAGCATGATGAAAGTAAGTGTCATGCACAAGGGCCATAAATCTGGTATCAGTATTTTTGGAGTTATTAGCTGTTATCATTTTCTTCTTGAAAAATGTAGTGTGGAAAACGAATAATGAGGGGAAGTATCATTCATCAAGACCATAACATTTTTAGTGATTTCCCTTTACATATTGTTTTTATTAGAGGGGAGACAGCCGTTTTTGTGACAAAAACCTCTAGTTTATTACACGAATATTCATGGAGTAAAGGGTTAAGCAAAGACATAATTGTCCCTAGCGTTTAGATGGCTTCTGCAAAGGTAAGAAAATCCCTCGGGCATAATGCTATTACAAAATTCAACTAATATTCCTACATTCATTATTTTTTACATGAATATTCATGAGGTAAAGGGTTAGAAGTTAGTTACATGCCTTGTAAGATGAAACCATCTTAGCCCTCTATCTCATGAATATTCTTGTAAGAAATAATTACATATACTACTATATGAACATTATATAGTATGTATTATATTATTATAATATTATTAATTTTTTTTTAACCCATTCCCTCATATTGATGCCTCTGTAAACATCACTTTTTGAAACCATTGTGATAAATAGAGCATTTGCTCCACAGGAGCAAATGCTCTATTTATCACAATGGTTTCTAAACTGCACAATTCTAAAATTATCCTTTTCTCTAGTAAGTGCTCCTTTTTGGTAGATTTATTCAAAGCAGTTGGATCTAAAAATAGCCTATGGGCATATAAAGAAATGTTGACCATGGCAGAAACGGTAGAATCATATCTGTATTACTTCATTTATAGCTAACAAAGTAGACCCTGAGCAGACGACAGCTACATGTACACGAGCTGTCTGATCTGGGTCTACTCTGTTTGCAAAGGTGTCTATTAGGTAAAGATATAAATATAAAACAAGAAATGTAATTGGCAGTCTTTATGATGTGACACCATAACCCTTAATCTGCTCAATAATTAAAACTGGCTCCTCCTTTTCTGAATGTTCATTAAAAACTTTAGTGAGAAAGCTCACATACTCCACACCGCTACATTGTCAGAGAAACAAAAAACGTGTCCCCATGACAGATTCCTTTGAAAGTCGAACTCATTCAAGTTTTTATTCATGACAATTTTTTTAGTAAATTTGAGATCAATTGGTCAAGAAATAAAAGTGCAAGTTGAGCAACAATGTATTATGATACACAGACAAATGGGTGAAAAATTATATACCCAGTGTAACTTTGTTGCATGGGGTATAATTACACAAAAAATTGTACCAAAATTTATCATTAAGCAGCTCTTTGATCTGGGTCTACACTGTTTGTAAAGGTCTTATATACTCAGTTACTGCACATTAAGGGTTAACACAGGATAAAAAAAATCTTACATCCTGCATTAAGCTCCCACCTCCTTTTATAGACCCGTTATTCAATTAGCTGCCGTTTGTAATCCTTTACTCCATGAATATTCATGTAAGAAATTATTAAATAATATCATGAATATTAATTAGACTAATTTTTATAACAGCAGATGGACACAAATGTTTGGCAATGGCAGAAAATGTAGAATTATATCTATATTATTTCATTAACAAACAGAGCAGACCCTGATCAGATGGGTGTACTCTGTTTGCAAAGGTGTATTTATGGAGTAAATGGTAGAAAGGTTCTACTGGCTGTACCGTCCGTACATGAATGATTGTATGAGGTAGAGAGATCCTTTGGTTTAACCATTTCCTTCATATAAACGTATTTTCATGCATTTGCAAACAGAGTAGACCCAGATCAGAAGGCTCATGTAGGATTTGTAAGATCTGTTTCTTTACTTTGTAAAATGGCTACAATTTTCAACTTTCATTATAACTATTTTGTCCACGAATATTCTGTAGGTATTGAAATTGGGAATAAACATAGAATAGGGAAAACGATAATTGAGGCCATTCTGTTTCCTCATCACTAGTGTTGGGAATCAGACTCAAAAATTTTACTCTGCACATGATCACGATCAATTAATCGATTAAAAATACTAAAATCCGAATACCGCAGGCTTATTTGAGTTTGGGTAAAGGCCGTCTCTTCATCTTGAACATTACATTTGATGTAGGTAAACTCTGTTTTAAGTTTTATATTACAAAATGATTCTGTTCAGTTAAAACAATGTGACAAAAAATGTGAAAAAACCCTAACCAGATGTTTGACCTTGCCTGGCTTTTACTGTTTATTATATTATATTAGATTATTATTTATTATTATTATTAATAATATAATATTATTTATTATATTAGATTATGTATATACAGTAAAACACCGCTAATGCGACCACCTAAAATATGTATAATTATGGGTGTACGATACAGGTGGTAGCTTACTGTTTATTATATTATATTAGATTATTATTTATTATTATTATTAATAATATAATATTATTTATTATATTATATTAGATTATGTATATACAGTAAAACCCCGCTAATGCGACCACCTAAAATATGTATAACTAGAGGTTTTTGTCATAAAAACGGATGTCTCCCCTCTAATAAAAACAATATGTAAAGGGAAATCACTAAAAATGTTATGGTCTTGATGAATGATACTTCCCCTCATTATGCGCTTTCCACACCACATTTTTCAAGAAGAAAATGATAACAGCTAATAACTCCAACAAGAGGGCCATTGGCCCTATATCGCTCACCTGAGTTACAGTAATACATGTATATTGACATATTAATTTTTCAGTGGACAACATTTCTAGCAGATGAAATAAGCTTAGTGCACTGCTTTCACCCTTTAACTGCTGAATAAACTTGAACTGAATTCAGAACTAATACCAAGTGACTGGTTGACCAAGATCTAAACTGTTTACAACTTGTGCCATTTTTGCCTTAGCTCAAAATGCCTAAAACTGGTCTTTGAGAAATTCAAATGACTTCAATAAAGCTATGCAATTATACCTTGACCCAGGTATATAGGCAAATAGAGTGCTAGGCAGTACATAATGCCAGTTTTTGTGTGAAATGACCAATAAGAATATCTTTAAAAATCGTTTAACCCTTTCCCTCATATAAAGCTGTTTTTATGCATTAGCAAACAGAGTAGACTCAGATCAGACGACTCCTACGGAAGCTGTCTGATCTGGGTCTTCTCTGTTTCTTTTGACACAATATAGATCGGATTCTACAGTTTTTGTCAAAGCAAAAACTTCTCTTCAGAGAAATAATGTGTTTTACACATTAAAAATAAGAGTAGACTAGATCAGACGGCTGCTATAGAAGCTGTCTGATCAGGGTCTGCTCTTTTTACATTTGACAAGATATAGATTTGATTTTACAGTTTTTTTTCAAAGCTAAAACTTCTATTTATGGCAATAACAATTTTTTTAAGCATTAGCAAACAAGAGTAGTCCCAGATCAATTTTTGTCAAAGCAAACAGGTTAAGGGTTAATAGGTGTTTAGAAATAATTCTAGCTCTAGGTGTGAATATCTGATGATAATTCAATTAAACGGGTCATTAGTATTTTTTACAATTGAAATTGAGAAGAGTTACGTCTACTGTTATAATGAAGTTATATTTACTCAGTTATTTCATTAATATCATACAAGATTCAGACATTTTAGAACTTTTTAATGTGTTGTCATCAAATTTTATAAAAAAAAGTTATATTTAAGATGCTTTTTGGGGCAGCAGACTTAATCCACAGTAGTAAGTTTAACACCTATCATTGTTAAGGGGGGGGGGGATTATCATGTTTTCTTAAGAATTACCATGACTTATATCAGTTGGGCCATTGCATAATCATGTTTTCACAGTTTTCTTAAACATTACCATGACTTACATCAGTTGGGTTTGGACCCAGATCAAAAGTCTAGATGGTGATCATTTTCCTTGATTGCCTGAATTGTTACTTTCCTATATCTCTCACATCTAATTTGAGAGACATTGGAAGACACCATGTAACATCACTCACACTACACACTGGGGTTAATGGGTCAAAATGCCTTTAATGTTTCGTCTGCAACAAAAAGTTATTGTCATCTGCTTCAATTCTTAAAATAAACTTACTTTCATTTTTTTGCAAAAATATGGTTAAGATGACAAACAGTTTGGATCCTGATGAGACGCCGCAGTATGCGGCCTCTCATCTGGATCCAAACTGTTTGCATAGGTAATCACAGTTTCACCACTAGCATGCAAAGAGTTAAGAGTCATGCATTGACCTGGAGAGATTTTACTGCCCAGCAGCTGTAACCTTTGAACTGCTGCTGGTCTGCAGATCTGGAGTTCTTTATTTAACCCTTAATTTCTCTCATATAAACTTGTTTTCATGCATCTGCAAACAGAGTAGACCCAGATAAGGTGGCTCCTATAGGATCAAGGTCTGTTATTTGCTAATGGAATTTGATAGATGTTTCTATGCCTTCTAAAACAGCTACACTGATTCACCTTCAACATTTTATTATAAATAGTTATAAATAGAATGATACTAGCACTCCAATGCAGTTATCTCCCTTTGTCCCTTATGGCTATGCTGATGGGACAAGGGAAATAACTGTGAGGAAATTACCTTTTAAGTGTTACAGATTCTGATGTTAAGTATCATAAAACCCCAGGGTGAGACCATTTATGGCCCAGGGGTCATTATTTGAACACACCTGGTAGTGGTATATTAGGTGATGCTTCATACCAAATATCTTAGCTCTAGATTATGTGGTTTCAGACAAAAAGATTTTTAAAGGTTTTCCTATACAAGTCTATGTAAAAACTACAAGCCCCAGGGCAGGGCCATTTTTGGCCCGGGGGTCATCATTTTAACAAACTTGGTAAAGGACCATTAGATGATGCTATATACCAAATATCAAAGCTCTAGAAATTGTGGTTTCAGAGAAGAAGATTTTTAAAGATTTAAAAAAAACACCTGTAAAAGTAGTGGGGCGGGGCCATTTTTTGCCCCGGGGTCATGATTTTAACAAAACTGATAGAGGGCATCCTAAGGTACATTTCTGTGAAATTTGGTTGAAATCCTCCCAGTGGTTTAGGAGAAGAAGTCATTTGAAATAAAAGTGAACGGACAGACGGACGGACAGACGGACGACAGGCAGTCACAATAGCTCACCTTGAGCCTTTGGCTCAGGTGAGCTAAAAATACTGATACCAGATTTATGGCCCTTGTGCATGACACTTACTTTCATCATGCTCCTTCCAAAAATAAAATGTCATTCCAATAGCATTAGTCCGACAGGAGTTATTGATCGGCCAAAAAATGTAACAAAGGGCAATAACTCCAAAAGTATTGAAGCCAGAGTTATGGCCCTTGTTCATGACACTTTCTCTCATCATGCTCTTTCCATGTATGAAGTTTCAATACGATGGCAAGAGCCATGTAGGAGTTATAGTCCGGACAAGAAAGCATTAAACAAATGTACAAGGGGCAACAACTCTAAATTTATTGAAGCTCGAGTTAAGGATCTTATGCATGACACTTTCTCTTATCATGATCTTTCCATGTATGAAGTTTCACTCCAATGGCATGTGTCACATAGGAGTTATCATCCGGACAAAAAATTGTGATATTTTTTACAAAGGGCAATAACTCCAATATTAGTGAAGCCAGAGATATGGACCTTGTGCATGACACTTCCTCTCGATATGATCTTTCCATATATGAAGTTTCAATCCAATGGCATGAGCCATATAGAAGTTATCTTCCGGACAAAAAAGTGTGATTTTTTTTACAAAGGGCAATAACTCCTATATTAGTGAAGCCAGAGTTATGTACCTTGTGCATGACACTTCCTCTCATTATGCTCTTTCCATATATGAAGTTTCAATCAACTGGCATCAGGCATATTGAAGTTATTGTCCGGACAAAAAATTGTGATATTTTTTACAAAGGGCAATAACTCCAATATTAGTGAAGCCATAGTTATGGACCTTGTGCATGACACTTTCTCTCATCATGATCTTTCCATATATGAAGTTTCAATCCAATGGCATGAGCCATATAGGAGTTATCATCCGGACAAAAAAGTATGATTTTTTTTTACAAGGGGCAATAACTCCTATATTAGTCAAGCCAGAGTTATGTACCTTGTGCATGACACTTCCTCTCATTATGCTCTTTCCATATATGAAGTTTCAATCAACTGGCATCAGGCATATTGAAGTTATCGTCCGGACAAAAAGTGTGACGGACAGACGGACGGACGGACAGACAGACAGACAGACAACTCTCACGAAAACAATATGTCTCCCCCATATAAATATGGGGGGAGACATAATTATGGGTGTACGATACAGGTGGTAGCTTAATGCAGGACAAAAGTAATGCAGAAAGCTCTTAGAGGAGCTTTCTGCATTACTTTTGTCCTGCATTAAGCAACCACCTGCTTATAAAGACAGGTATGTGTATCAAATAAGTTGTCGCATTAGAGGGGTTCTACTGTATCTCCCAACGATGGCCTGTCCTTCATGGATCATCATATTGGAACCTTCACGACATGACTGCAGAGTACTAAGATTTTTTAATCGACACGCCACTACTCATCACTAATGAGCTGCTCAAGCACATTAATAACCACTATATAACTCTGCAAAATGTCTTTAACTTCTGTCAAGACCATGGATTTAGGAAGTGGCCAGTGTAAAATGTTCATGAACATAAAAACCATGGAGGAATGAGGGACAGACACTGAACCATAAAACATTGTTCAAACACATGACCTTGAACTGAAGAAAACATTTTTTCAAATTTAGTCTAAAGTGTACAAGTGTTATACTTATAAATTATGCAAACAGGTTATAGTAATATATATTAATTATGCAAACATGCAATCTGTATTAAATTGTACAAACAATCCATATGCATTACAATTGTGCAAATAGGCCATACATATTAAATTCATTTTAATTGTACAAACAGGAGGAGAAAATAGTATGAATAAAATGTTAACAGTTAAAGACTTTATTTTCTAGACATTGCTCTCAAAGAACAAAATTATATATAAATAACTAATAACTAAATCTTCTAATTCTGTAGTTTCTGTGAAAAATTATTCATAATACATAATGAAAATGAAGATGAACATTTTTTGTAACATGATCAGGGTTTAAACTAAAAGCTACCATAAATATATGTACGCCCAATCTCCAACCTGTTAACCCATTCCTTCATAGGCCCAGCCTCTTTGAATAAAACTATTGAAAAGGAGCGTTTACTAGAGAAAAGGAAAATAGAATTATGTAGTTTTGAAACCATTTTGATAAAATGAGCATTTGCTCATATGGAGCAAATGCTCTATTTATCAAAATGGTTTCCAAAAGTGACTTTTACAAAGGCGTCAAATGACGCTAATATGAGGGAATGGTTTAAGCTGAATCAGTAAATTTAGCACTGTCTTGTTACCTGAAGATCTTTCAGGAGCAGTTTGATCTGGGTCCAACTTATTTGTCGAGTTTTATCTATCTACTTGGGTAAATTAAGTTAAATTTGCATCACTGTAGCGAACAAAAAGAACAATCTATAGGATAAGGTAAAAACCAGTCTATAGCACCAAGACGGTCCAAGCAGTGTTATTCCTGTTCAAACTGGTGATCAATTAAAGTCTGCATAATTTGCAGCAGTACAGTAAGCAAACAGAGTAGACCCTGATCAGACAGTCCCTTCAAGTGCTGTCTGATCTGGGTCTACTCTGTTTGCAAAAGGCATGAAAAGGCATTTAAATGACAGAATGGGTTAAAATGATAAGTATGAAAGGGTATAATTTACAAAAGAATTTTGTCACACAGTGTGGACTGTGGACTACAGGGCTCCTCTAGGAACCTTCTGATCTAGATCTATCCTGTTTGCAAACACCAGTATGCTTGTTTCCCTTAGTCAGAGTTCGAAATTTCACTGTTTAATCCTTTATCCATAAATACGTCTTTCTAAGTCTTTGCAAACAGAGTAGATCCAGATCAGACCAAGCCATCTGATCAGGGCCTGCTCTGTTTGCTTATGACATAATATAGAAAATATTCTACAGTTTCTTCCAAGGCCAAAAATTCCTGTGTCCAAGTGCTATTATAACAAACTTATCTAATTAATATTCATGATGTCATTATTTCTTACATAAAATATTCATGGAGGAAAGGGTTAATATTCATGCTAGAAATAATGATATCATGAATATCTATTAGATGGAGTTTTAAAATGGTATAGGTACACATGAAGTTTTGGTATCCATAGACACTATAGAGTCAGGCCTATTATTATTTCATAAGCAAACAGAGTAGACCCTGATCAGACGGCTCCTACAGGAGCCGTCTGATCTGGGTCTTCTCTGTTTGCAAAGGCGAGAAAAAGCGTTTATATGAAGAGAAAAGTTAATGGATAACACAGTCATTGCCACGGCTGAGGTAATGCTCAGGAGCCTTTGGTAGCTTTTATCATCTCTGCCAGTTGGTCCCACTGCTCATTGGTCACCTCACGCAGCTCGTTGAATGACCCGGCACGGCTGTAATACTCCCCACCATCGAGCTTGACCATCTGAAATACAGCAAAACCTCTTTCACAACCACGCAAAAAAGTCTGAATCTGAGTCAATAAGGCAGATGGAAGCTTAATGCAGATTATATAGGAAGCTTATAGGAGCTGTCTATTTACAATGTCTTTCAAAGAAATAATTCCAAATATAGAAATACCAAAATACTATTTGAGATAATAAGTATGCAAAGACTGTGGAAACTCAATTATAAATATTCATTGAGTAAAGCCAAAGGGTTAGACCATTCTATCATAGGCTATTATTAGACCCAACCTCTTTGAATAAATCTATTGAAATGGAGCTTTTCATAAGAATTGTGTAGTTTTGGAACCATTGTGATACATAGAGCATTTCCTCATTAGACTAGTTTACCATTAATTAACCCTTTCCTTTCTACGCCTCTGTAATAACCACTTCTTCAAACCATTGTGATAAATAGAGCATTTACTCCTATAGGAGCAAATGCTTTATTAATGACAATGGTTTCAAACTACAAAATTCTAAAATTTTACTCTTATCTAGTAAATGCTCCTTTTGGGTAGATTCGTTCAAAGAGGTTGGGTCTAAAAATAGCCAACGGAGGAATGGGTTAATCACAATGGTTTCAATAAGTGACTTTTACAGAGGCATCAAAAGGCATCAATATGAGGGAATTGGTTAACAGTATTTCAGTCATATCATAGCATCAAGATAATAACAGGTGGAGGAAGACCTCAGAGGTTTTCCTGTGCATGGAACAAATTGCATTGTTTTGTACACAGAGCATCCAGGTGGAACAACCGACCTGACGCAATATTTATTAGCTGAACTTTTTATAATTGAATATGTACACTTGAGAGTTTTTGTTACTGGTTGAAACTGTAGAATCAGATCACAAATAATTTCACAAGCAAACAGGGTTAACCCTGATCAGACAGCTCGAGCTCAGTTTGCCAATGCCTGAAAATGCATTTGTATGAAGGAAAGGGTTAATATGCTGAATAATTAAAACTGGTTCCTCCCTTTCTGAATGTTAATTAAACAAAAAATTCAGAGATAAACAGCATCTTATTGGGATCCAAACTATATGCAAAGTACTCACTTCATTGTATGCAAGAACTTAACCTTTCCCATGTTCTGTTTTTTTTCTAAATTTCAATACCTACTGAATATTTATGAACAAAATAGTTGAAATAATGAAATATGGAGGGAGGAACATTGTAGCCATTTTAGAAAGTAAAGAAACAAATCTTTCAAATTCCACTAGCAAACAGAGCAGACCCTGGTCTGGATCTGGGTCTACTCTGTTTGCAAATGCTTGTAAACACATTTATATGAAGGAACTTTCCTTCATATAAATGTGTTTTCATGCAGTTGCAAATAGAGTAGACCCAGATCAGACGGCTCCTATAGGAACCGTCTGATCAGGGTCTGCTCTATTTGCTGATGGAATTTGAATGTTTCTTTAGTTTCTAAAATGGCTACAATGTTCCACCTTCCATATTTCATTATAACTAAATTGTGCATGAATATTCAGTAGGTATTGAACTTTGGAATAAACACAGAACAGGTAAAGGGTTAAGATGATTAAAGTAAAAAGCAAAGTTTTTATCTAAACAAGCAAACACAATTACCTCCCCTGTCATCCAGTTGCTATAGTCACTGACCATGTAGGAGACCAAGTTAGATAACTCTTGGTTTTCTCCTAGCCGTCCTGTTGGTAACACATCAATCATTTTCTCTGCCCACATCCCAGTAGGGTCCAATCGACTAAATGCACCCTAGAAAAAAAACACAACAAAAGCTCTATTTATCTCTGTACCTGATAATCCCACATTTTCATACCTGTGCAAACAGAGTAGACCAAGACCAGACGACTCCGCCCTAACATCATGAGTATTAGTTAAATTTTATAATGACATATGAAAACAGGAATGATTTTGGCATGGCAGAAAACTAAAAATAGATTTATCATATTATTTCATCCAGTAGGCTCCTGTGTTAAGCAAACAGAGCAGACCCTGATCAGATAACTCCTACAGGTTTACAGCTAAAAGGCATAAAGCATTAACCTATGTTCCTCTGTAAAGTTATGCATTTCATGCTTCTTGTGTCACTGTGGACTTTCGTATGGCATCTCCTGCCTGACTTCCATTCAAATATACAAGTATATATATATCAGTTTGATGTACAGTTGAACTTCGATATCTCAAACTTCAAGGGACCATACAAATAAGTTTGAGATAACAGAATTTCAAGTCATCTGAGTTCTAATCTGACCAATATTTCAAAATTTGCAGCTTAATGCAGGTCGAAGTAATGCTGAAAGCTCCTGTACTTTCGACCTACATTAAGTTGTAACATGTGTTTCTAGATATGTGTAGTGATACATTTAAGAACAATTCTATACTGTAAACTTTTGGAAGGACCAAACTTTTAGTTTGAGTTATCCAAAAGTTCGAGTTATCAGAGTTCAAGATATCACAGTTCAACTGTATATGAACCTGTATTTCTAAGGGCTGTTCCATTTAAATGTGTATTGGGGGCAGGAAGGCACTTTAAAAAACAGCTAAGCATGGGTGGGTTTCGCTGCAAAAATGGTACTATTTGGTTTGTGCATTAGTAAAAAACTTCATGGATGGGTGGCCGAATTTGAAAGTGCCTTCCTGCACCACCATACACATTTAAATGGAACAGCCCTAAGTGAACTAGTTAAAATGTATACTGATATTTTAAACGAATCTATTTTCCATTTTGAGGAGTGTTGCTGCAATAATTCTGGGAAGGAAATAGTACATACCCTGATCAGAGAACTACTCCAGCAGCCCTCTGATCAGGGTCTGCACTATTTTTATCACTAATTGTTCTTAATTTGCCTAAATTACTTTCTAGCATAAAGCAGTCACATACTTAACCCTTTACTCCATGAATATTCTATTAAAAGATCTAAATAAAAGATCTATTTCATAGCTAAAATTCCCTAGTTCATGGTGACATTATTAAAAATCAGCTAATTAATATTCATAGTTATTATTTTCGACATAAATATCCATGGAATTAAAAGATGTCTTATCACACCTTGTGTGTACTTAATAGTCATTTCATGAAGTTTTGCAAATTAACAGTTTGCCAAGCCTTCAAGCCAACCATACCTTGGTTTTGATGGGTCCTGGCTGTATACAGTTATACCTGATGCCATATCGTCCCCACTCACTTGCTAGAGATCTACAACATACACAAAACAACTGTTGACCCCTTTACCTCATGAATATTCATGCAACACTCCACCCATTATGAATCTTTCATTATAAAACAAGGAAATTTATTAATTGCTTTGGAATACAACAGAGATCTGTAAACGTTTAAGCAAATAATGTAGACCAAGATCAGACAGCTCCTGCATGATCTGTCTGATCTGGATCTACACTGTTTGCAAAGGTAGGATTATCTAGCAAAGGGATACACCATAGCCAACTACACTATGTTACAAACTAAACCTATCTCTCTATTTAGCCTATACCTTTCACCAACATCTTTCATACTAATCTTACATCCAAACTGTTTCAGTTCAGTCATAGAGTTTAGTTGCATTAGTTTTGCACTAAATCGGTTGAAACGATTATCATACGCAACTACTTGCACTTGAACCCTCTTATAACCCTTTACATGATAGAAATAAGATGTGTTTGTGAAACACTATGACCCAGATATGACCTTTGACCTTAAATTATGACCTTGACCGTAATAAGTCACCCCTAAAAATGTTCTCCTACATAAGTTGCACTTGCATGCCAAATTTGAAGTATGTATGTTGAATAGTGACAAAAGTATCGCCAATCTAAATTTCACCCATAATTTGACCTTGATGTATGACCTTGATCTTAATAAGTCACCCCTAAATATGTCCACCTCCATAAGTTGCACATGCAGGCCTAGTTTAAAGTATGTATATTGAATGGTGACAAAATTATCGCCAACGTTAATGTTGGGGACAAACTAACCAACCAACAAACAAACCAACAGAGCAAAAACAATATGCCCCCACCTATATCTTTACTTGAAAGAGAAAACTTCTAATAACAATCTACCTTAAGAGAAAATTTCTTATAATCCATTGTTTACCTGATAGGGAAACATCTTATAACACTTTATCTGATAGAAACACCATTCCATGATATTGCAAATACAGTAGAACAAGATAAAACCGCTCCTGTGGGAGCCATCCGCTTGCTTATAGAATATAGATTGGATTCTATAATATCTGCCATGGCAAAACATATCACTTTTACATGAATATTAATTTCGTAAATGTTTGTACAATTTTCTGATTTTAATCAAAACATGTAAATAGATGCAATTTTTTTCTCTGGTGATAACCTCCTTTATTTCATATAAAAGCCTCACACCTTGGCAAACAAGACCAGAAGGCCCCTGTAGGATCTGTCTAATCAGGATCTCCTTTGTTTGCCTGTGATATGATATACATGTAAATGTAAATATGATTCTACAGTTCCCCATAGTAAAATATCGCCTTGATCATAAAATTTCCAATGAAGAAAATATTCCAAAAAAGGGAATTAATATAATTAATATAATACATAAATACTTGAACTGCTCTGATCTAATATTTCGACCACTAAGGGCCTTTTTCAAAGATTATCATGATAATCTTTGAAAAAGGCCCTTAGTGGTCGAAATATTAGATCAGAGCAGTTCAAGTATTTATGCATAAAATTTCAGCTTGATGATATTCATGATGTGATTATTTTTTACTATATGCTCATGATGTAAAGGGCTCACTTGTTCACTCACCATAAGCTACTCCCCCCATGCTATCCCCCCTCCCCCTTTGTAACCCATTACTCCATGTATATTGATGAAATAAATAAAGTACCTAGTTATAGTCTACTTTCAGTGGACTGTACATTTACTTCCCTGGTCATTGGCCTACAATATTGAGCACTGCTAACATATGGCGCAATCATGCTGCCACAGTACCAGCAAGTGACCCTCACAGGTACCCATTTTAACCCCTAGGTGGAGAGGAGGTGCGGGTGGGAGACACGGAAAAATATCTCTGAAATTTCCGGGAGGGACCGGGATTTTAACCTCGGACCTCCTGACTGATAGTCAAGCGCGTTACCACTAGACCACCGCACACCACAATAATGACATCATGAATATTAATTAGATGATTTTTATAATGCCATAATAAACAGCCTATTTTACCATAGAAAACAAACTGTAGAGCCTTATTTATAGTAATATAGCAAACATAGCAGGTCCAGATCAGATGGCTCCTACAGGAGCTTTATGATCTGGGTCTACTCAATTTGCAAAGTCATGTATCTATGGTTTAAAGGATTAAAAAGCATACTCCTGGGAGCTTTCTGCATTAAGCTACCACCTGTCTTTACCTATTCTCTCATATAAACATTTTTCGTGCCTTTGCAAAATGACCCCCTCCCCACTATGTGGTGGAGACATACATTGTAATTAGTTTAACAGTCATTTAACCCTTTACTTCACATATATATATGCCTTGAACCCATTGAGATGGGGAGTAGCTCCCCCAGGAGTTGTTTGATCTGGTTCTACACTATTTGTCTAAGTTTGTCTCAAATAGCAGGCTACATACTTGGCCAGAGCTTCCACACCAGCCTTAGCTGCAGCACTTGGTGTCACAAACCCTGATCCACTGTTGGCATAGATTGTTGTGATTGCCAGAAAAACAGCACCTACAAAAGACAGAGCCTTAGGTATGATACAGTCTCTTTATTAAAACCCATTCTTTCATAAGCTATTTTTAGACCCAACCTCTTTGAATATATCTATTGAAAAGAACATTTATAAGAGAAGAAAATTTCTTAATTTTCCTATAGAGCAAATACTCTATTTATCACAATGGTTTCAAAAAAGTGACTTTTATAGAGGCGACAAAAGGCGTCAATATGAGAGTGGTTTAAAACAACAACCGAAAAACATTGGAACATCTGAACCTATCTATTAAGGGTCTTCTCTGTTTGCTTATGGAATTATACATAGATCTATATGATTCTAGAAGTCATGATAAAATATTCTCCTTTTCATAATGCCATTATCAAAAATCAGCTCAATAATATCCATAGTCATTTTTTCTGACTAAATATTTATGAGTAAGACTACCCTCAATATCCTGCAATATTTGTACAGATAAACTGATGTAAATAGAGTAGATCAAACTGCTATTGTCAAGCAGCAGTGGTCCACACTGAATAGTCATGTTCCCTGTTGAATATTCATGTAAGAAATAATGACATCATGAATATTTACAAACTGAATTTTTATAATGGCATATGTAAACAGAATGTTTTGGTATTGGTAGAAACTGTAGAGTCAGATCTATTACAATTTCAGAAGCATACAGCAAATCCTGATCAGACAACTCCTACAGGAGCCGTTTAATCTGGTCTATTCTATATGCAAAACCATTTGTATGAACGAAAAGGTTAAACATTTTACTCATATGATATTGCTAAAAGAAACTAAAAGTGTGACCTGAATTTGAACTAAGTTACCGTAAACAAGAAATGGCTATAAAACAATGCCAATATAATGTAAAATACCAGTTTTAACTGTAAGTGTGAGATCAAAGGTCAAGGTCATAGTGATCAGAAAAAGGTATGTGGATATCTGTCATCACTAGATGTACTCTCACACCAAATTTGGCATTTCCACCTCAAGAAACATAGGCGAAAGGCTCAAGTTGACATTCCTACCTCAAGATATATAAGAAATATTCCAGACAAGGATTTTCTATACCTAAGATCAGAAGTCAAGATCAAGGTGACCTGAAAATGGTATGCAACACTCCACCATCCAAACTTCCTGACGCAAGTAATATAGGGGATATGCTGCAGACAAGGTTTTTCTATATTAGAGATCATAGGTCAAGGTCACAGTGACCTGAAAATGATATGTCACACTCCGCCATCCCAAGATTTCCGCACAAACCAAATTTGGTATTCCTACGTTAAGTAATATAGGAGATATGCTCTGGACAAGGTTTTTCTATAGCAGAGGTCAGAGGTTATGGTCAAGATTGCTATGTCCTGAATATCATGAAACTCCACCTTCTCAAGATGTACTCACACAGTGACACGCCAATTTGGCATTCCTACCTCAAGTAATATAGGAGGTTTGCTCAAAGACATTCTGTACCTGAGGTCAGAGGTCAAGGTCACAGTGACCTGAAAATGGTATGCGACACTCCACCATCCCAAAATGTATTCACATATTTAACAGAGATTGGTTGTCTGAATATTTAGCATATTTAGGACATTTACCTTGCTTTGCCTCTATAAGTCTCTTCCCTATATCAAGTGATACATATGCAGTTCCATTTAACACTATATCCACGACTGTCTTCCAAGCGTTGGGGGAAAGCCTTTCACTGGGGGAGATGAAATTGCCTGCTGCATTATTAATGATGATGTTAGGCAATCCAAATACTGCAACACACTCGTCAACTGCTGCTTTGACAGCCTCTGGGTCCCTGACATCAGCAGCTAGAGGAAGAACCTGAACATAAAAGACTTGCTCTTAATTTTTCCTCTCATGATTATTTATGCATGAATTGGCAATTTCATGAATATTCAATTACTTAATTTCTTATAATGTAAAATGTACAAAGGAATTATTTGATTTGACAAAACCCGTATGATTAGATCCTACAGGAGCTGTCTTAAATGATCCTACTCTGTTTGCAAAGGCATAGAAAGATGTATTTATGGAGTAAAAAAAATGGTTAATGAATAAATGTGGGGGTCTATAACAGCAGGAGGATGCTTAATGCAGAACAAAATTAATCCAGAATCTTTCATCCTGCATTAAGTTACCACCTGTCTTCAAAACCAAGAAACAAACATCTTTTACATGAGGTCATTGTAGACAGGTCTACTGCACTGAATCAAAACCGTTTGACACTTTGATTGTATCTATAAAAAGAAATGCAAAAACAACACATAGAAAACGAATGAAATTATACTCAATATGCCAAATGTTGACAGCTCAATGCTTTACTCGATAAATATGCCTTTCTACGCCTTTGCAAACAGAGTAGACCCAGATCAGACGGCTCCTATAGGAGATGTCTGATCAGGGTCTACTCTGTTTGCTTATGATATAATATAGATATGATTCTACTAATTCTGCCATGGCCAAAACTTTCTGTGGCCATGTGCTACTATAACAAATTAATCTAATTAATATTCATGACGTTATCATTTCTTGCATGAATATTCATGGAAGAAAGGGTTAAGACCGCAATAAGTGGGACTTTATAATCCCTACCTTCAACACTTTACACCGTGAATATTAATTAACCCTTCTCTTGCTATTCGCGTCAATATACCTACCTGTAAATAGTGAAGACCCAGATGAGACAGCTCCTGCAGGAGCTGTCTCATCAGGGTCTGCACTATTTACAAGTTGATTGTGAAACCAGTGCACTCCACAGCAGTGATTGCACAATGAAATATGTCTACACAGTGAAGATATATGTAATAATACAACAGGGCATGGGTAAAGAAGGAGAAATGTATTTTAAAATTCAGCAAGAGAAGGATTAACCCTTTCCCCGTTTTATATTTATACCAAATTTCAATACCTACTGAATATTCATGAATAAATTTTTTATAATGGACAGTGGAACATTGTAGCCATTTTAGAAAGTCAAGAAACAAGACTATCGAATTCTATTAGCAAACAGAGCAGACCTTGATCTTAAGGCTCCTCTAGGAGCCGTCTGATCTGGGTCTTCTCTGTATGCAAATGCGTGAAAAAGCGTTTATATGAAGGAAAGGGTTAAGTGAAGGTTTATAATGGCACAATGGGAATTATTTTTCATGACAGAAACTCTACCATTTGATCTATATTATTACATAAGCAAATGAGAACCATTCGATCGAAGTCTACTATGTTTGCAAAGGCATTAAAATTCTTATTTATGGAGTAAAGGGTTAAAACTTTTGCACATACAGTAGACTGAGATCTGACAGCTCCTGCAAGAATTGTCCGATCAGGGTCTGCTCTGTTGGCTTCTATGTTACAGATCTGATTCTCTACTGTTTCACCATGGAAATAAATTCCTTTATTTTATATGTTTAAACCTCTTTGATTAAATCTACCAAAAAGGAGCATTTACTAGAGAAAAGGAAATTTTCAATATTGTGCAGTTTTGAAACCATTTAGATAAATAGAGCATTTGCTCCTTTGGAGCAAATGCTCTATTTATCACAATGGTTTCACAAAGTGTCTTTTACAGAAGTGTCATCAGGCGTCAATATGCGGGAATGGGTAAATACAAGACAATATTCAAAATTGCAAAAGATTCATCAACTGACCTTGTATCCGACAGAAATGCCTTTTCACAGTTTTGCAAACAGAGTAGACTAGTTTCTGCCATGTGTACATGTGGTGTTATAAAAATTCAGCACATCAATATTCATGTCATTATTTCTTAAATGAATATTCATCAGGTAAAGGGTTAATTAAGTGCATTCTCACATACCTTATTTCCTGTTTCTTCTTCTATCTCCTCTGCTGTCCCTTTCAATACATCTAACTTCCTGCAATAAAATCACAACAATTAACCCTTTCTTTTATGAACATCATGTAATAATTAATGTATTAAATAATAAACGTATGAATAGCTTTATATTTACAACAGCACATAAATAATAAAAGTTTTGGCACTGGTAACAAGAGTACCGCATACGGTAAATAATACACCCACTTGCAAACTTTCTCTGATTCAACATGCCTTATAAGTGTTGACATTTTCTAATCTGTGCTTCAGATCTTGATTTTCATATTAAGGTGATACTATTTTTTTAAAAAATGAAGTGAATATCTTATTAAATAAAAAAGTTACAGCTAATCCTCATTTTTGCAGATTTTTGTAAAATGCAACGGCCATAACTCTGTAAAGACAAACTGAACTAGAGGTTTGTTTTTGTCACAAAAACAGATGTCTCCCCCTCCCGTCCTCTTTCCAATACACAAGTGTAATGTCTGTAACTCCAAACTTATCAGGGTCTAATTTTTAAGTCATCAGGGGCAATAACTCCAACATTGTCAGGGGGAGACAATTCAAAAGCCCCAGGTACACAAAAACACATGCTAGTCAACATTCTTGTGAAGTTTGGTGACTCTAGTACTAGTGGTTCAGAGATACATGTGACACAAAGTAAAGTTTCTCTTATTTTAAGTCATAAGGGGCAGTAACTCCAAAGTTATCAGGGGGAAACAATTAAAATACCCAGATGCACAACAACTCATGCTGGTGAACATTCCTGTGAAGTTTGGTGACTGTAGCCCTACTGGTTTCAGAGATACGTGCAGCACAAAGTTTCTCTAATTTTAAGTTAACATATCAGGGGCAGTAACTCAAGAATTATCAGGGGGAGACAATTCAAAAAAACCAGGTGCACAACAACTCATGCTGGTGAACATTCCTGTGAAGTTTGGTGACTCTAGCCCTAGTGGTTTTAAAGATATGTATGACACAAAGTTTCTCTAATTTTAAGTAATCATATCAGGGGCAATAACTCCAAAGTTATCAAGGGGAGACTATTCAAAAATCCCAGGTGCACAACAACTCATGCTGGTGAACATTCCTGTGAAGTTTGGTGACTCTAGCCCTAGAGGTTTCAGAGATATGCACGACACTAAGTAAAGTTTGTCTAATTTTAAGTAATCAGGGGCAGTAACTCCAAAGTTAACAGGGGGAGACAATTCAAAAAACCAAAACAACTCATGCTTGTGAATAATCCTGTGAAGTTTGGTGACTCTAGCCCTACTGGTTTCAGAGATACGCGTGACACAAAGTTTGTATAAATTTAAGTATTCATATCAGGGGCAATAACTCAAGAATTATCAGGGGGAGACAATTCAAAAACCATAGGTGCACAACAACTCATGCTGGTGAACATTCCTGTGAAGTTTGGTAACTCTATTACTAGTGGTTTCAGAGATACGCGCGACACAAAGTTTTTCTAATTTTAAGTCATCAGGGGCAATAACTCCAAATTTATCAGGGGAGACAATTAAAAAAACCAGGTGCACAACAACTCATGCTGGTGAACATTCCTGTGAAGTTTGGTGACTCTAGCACAACTGGTTTCAGAGATACGCGCGACACAAGTTTGTGACGGACAGACAGACAGACAGACGGACGGACGGACGGACGGACGGACAGACAACTCTGGCAAAAACAATATATCTCCCCATAAATGGGGGAGACATAATGAACCTCAAAATAAACTCAGCTTCAAATTTTGTTGCTTAAAACATTTGTGTTAAGTTTCATTTATATCATTTTAATAGTTTTCCCAGAAAACAACAGACAAACTAAAAGTTGACCGACAAACAAAGCAATGAACACACAAAGTTCAAGGACCATAACTTTAGAATAAAATGACATATCAAAACCCCCGCAATATATGTGAAAATTCACATTAAGGTTTAATCATATAAAAAATTGAAGTAAATATCATTTCAAATGAAAAAGTTATGGCCATCCTCTTATTTGCATAGATTTGCATTATTAGTAAAAGGGCCATAACTCTGAAACGAAAAATCAAATAATCCTCAGAATCAATTCAGTTTCAGATCTTGATGCATTAAACATTTGTGTGAAGTTTCATTAATATCTCTCAAATAGTTTTCCCAGAAAACAGCAGACAATTTATTTGCATTATTTTTTAAATACAAGGGCCATAACTCCGAAACGACAAATCAAATGAACCTTAGAATTGACCCAGCTTCAGATCTTGATACATTAAACATTTGTGTGAAGTTTCATTAATATCTCTCAAATAGTTTTTCCAGAAAACAGCGGACAAACTATTTGCATTATTTTTTAAGTAAAAGGGCCATAACTCCAAAACGACAAATCAAATGAACCTCAGAATCAACTCAGCTTCAGATCTTGATGCATTAAACATTTGTGTGAAGTTTCATTAATATCTCTTAAATAGTTTTCCCTGAAAACTGTGGACAAACTATTTGCATATTTGGCCATAACTCTGAAATAAAAAATCAAATGAACCTCAGAATCAATTCAGCTTCAGAACTTGATGCATTAAACATTTGTGTTAAGTTTCATTAATATCTGTCAAATAGTTTTCCCAGAAAATAGCGGACAAACAAAATGTTGACGGACGAACGAACGAACTAACGAACGAACGAACGGAAGGACGGACAGGGCCACAACAATATACGACCACCTTTATTAGGTGGGCGTATAAAAACTACAAAATCATATACAGTTGGACTTCGATAACTCGAACTTGAAGGGACCATACAAATTAGTCCGAGATAACAGAAGTTCGAGTCATCCGATTTCAAATCTGAACAATTTCTCAATGCCACAGCTTAATACAGGTCTAAAGTAATGCTGAAAGCTCCTGTAGGAGCTTTCAGCATTACTTTAGACTTGTATTAAGCTGTGACATGTGTTTCCAGATATCTGTAGCGATACATTTTAGAGCAATTATGTATTGTAAGTTTTGGAAGGACTGAACTTTTTGTTCGAGATATCCTGAAGTTTGAGTTATCCGAGTTCGAGATATCGAAGTTCAACTGTATATATAAATTCAGAAGCAAACACAGCAAGCCCTGACCAGATGGCTCTAACAGGAACTGGGTCTACTCTGTTTGCAAATGCATGAGAAGGCATTTAAATGACAGAAAGGGTCAATGACCTCAGCTATCTGGTGCTTAATCAAGACTAAGCAGTACTGTCAGCTTTTACCGGCAATGTTCAGATTTCTTGACCAGTCCTGAGTAAGACAACTGAATCACCTGCTTGTGATGGCAACTTGGGCTCCAAGTTTTGACAGTGTTTTAGCCATTCCTTTTCCGAGGCCAGTTCCACCCCCTGTGATAAAGGCTGTCTTTCCATCAAATGTCCCATCTTGAAGCATGGGTTTTGTGACTGCTGGGAAACTCTTGAACTGGATGTTAGTACTCATACACTGACATGGCTGGAATACATTCTGAAATGAGAAAGTCTCCATTAGTATACAATGTATTTGGGAAAAGAGCCATTACACCCTTTCCCTGTTCTACGTTTATTCCAAATTTCAATACCTACTGAATACTCATGGTAAAAATAGTTACAACTATGGAAGGTAGAACATTGTAGCCATTTTAGAAAGTAAAGAAAAATATCTTATAAATTCCATCAGTGAACAGAGCAGAACCCTGATCTGATGGTTTCCATAGGAGCCATCTGATCTGGATCTATTCTGTTTGCAAATGCATGAAAACATATTTATATGAAGGAAAGGCTTAAATGTGCAAAGATTTTGGCTACATCAAAGTTCTTATACATTTATCTGATGAATATTGATGTAAGAATATTGATATCTTAAATATTTATCAATATCATTTTTATAATAGTATGATTATTATGCAAACTCAGGACTTTTAGGCATAATAAACTGCAAAATAATATCTATAACAGACCCATTCCTGATCAGAGAGCTCCTGCAGGTGCCTTCTGAATTCTGGGTTAAACTTTGTTTGCAAAGGTGTCAGGTAAAAGATTAAACAATTCTAACACATTCATTCATAGGTTATTTTTAGACCCAACCTCTTTGAATAAATAAATACTGAAAAGGTGCATTTACTAGACAAGAGTGCCAGTGGGCACAATATACACCTGTCGAGGCCTTGTTCGACCTAACTGAGCTGAACATATTTGCTAAACGCAAATGCTAAACGCAAATACTAAGTCCAATTGTGAGACCTTGATTTTGGATATACATACCGGGACACACCTCTGCTACTGTAGCATCTCCAGAAAAAGATGTGGTGAAATATGAGAAGGATTCATCAGCAGGCAAAACTTGAGTTAGAGATGTTACAGACAGACAGACATTTAACAAATTTGCTAAACGCAAACGCTCTAAGTCCAATTGTGTGACCTTGACATTGGATATACATAACCGGACTGGACATGCTTCTGTAGCAAGATCAGATAAACATTGTGGTTAAATTAGAGAAGTATCCACCAAGCAGAACTTGAGTTAGAGATGTTACAGACAGACGGACGGGTGGACGGACGGACAGACAGCGCCATTCCATAATACTTCCCGTTTTTTCAAACAAACATATAAAAAAAGATTTTTTTTAGAATTATGTAGTTTTGCCACCATTGTGAGCAAATGCTCTATTTATCATACTGATTTAAACAAGATGGCCAAGATGGCCTTTAATCGCTCACCTGATTATCATAGATTTAAGATTTTTGCTGGGTAGCCCATGGGTAGGGATAATATTTGAACAATGTTGATAGTGGATCATGAGCAGTGGTTCTGCAGAACAAGATTTTCAAAGATTTAGAATATTGACTTTATCAAGACAATGATTCTGACCAATGAAGATTGGGCTAAAAACTTGCCCTCTAGAGTAATTTTTTCTAAGATTTGACTTAGTGACCTACTTTTTATTCCCACCCCACCCATGATCACACTCAACCTTGACATCACCAAGACAAACACTCTGAGCGAGTTCGAGGAAGATTGGGCTAAAAATGTGGCCGCTGGAGTGTAAACAAAATTTTTCTAAGATATGACCCACACGTAACCCACTTTCAAACTTGTCCAGGTTTTTATTAGGACAATCATTCTGACCAATTTTCATGACGATTTGGCTATAAATGTGACCTCTAGTTCCTACTATTTGACCAAATGACCTAGTTTTTAACCCCACATAACCCACTTTCAAACTCGTTTGAGATTTTTCCAAGACAATCATTATGACTAAGTTTCATGAAGATTGGATAAAAAATGTGACCATTAGAGTGTTCACAAGGTTTTTCTACTGTTTGACCTAGTGACCTAGTTTCTAAACCCACTTGATCCACTTTAGAGTTAAGACCTCGTCTGAGATTTAATCAAGACATTCATTCTGACCACGTTTCATGAAAATTGGGCTAAAAATGTGACCTCTAGAGGGTTCACAAGGTTTTCCTACTATTTGACTTAGTGACCTAGTTTTTAACCCAACTTGACCCACTTTCGAACTTATCCGAGATTTTATCAAGACATTCATTCTGACCAAGTTTCATGAAGATTGGACTAAAATTGTGACCACTAGAGTGTTCACAAGCAAATTGTTGATGACGGACATCGGACATTCAAGTCTCCCAAAAGCTCACCCTGAGCTTTGCTCAGGTGAGCTAAAAAAAAAAGAGGACTTTTTCAAAGGCGTCACAAGGCGTCAATAATAGGGAATGGGTTAACCAGTTTTCAAATCTTAGTGAACACAAGAAGTTCATGCCATGGCAGAAACTGTAGAATAAGATCAAGACAAGTCCATAAGCAAACAGAACAGACCCTGATCAGATGGCTCCTACAGGAACTCTCTGTCAGATTTGTCTACTTCATTAGCAAAGGCTTCAAAAAGCATCTATCAGGTACAGGGTTAAATCAGGGCTCAAGCTAGATGGCTATTTGGTTCATTTGTAGAGTGGGCCTGAGTGGCTAATATGTAAATATCAACAAGGCAATCTAAAATGTTTAGGAGCTTTAACAACTGCAATTGTCTATTTACAGTAGAGCGTAATGGCAATCCAATGGATTTATGGTCGTTTCGTTGACCTTATTTTATATAGTAGACCCAAAGTCGTTTCGTCGACCTTAATATTATTACATAGGGATTATGTTTTCACACCCATGTCTCGACTAAGTATTTGATGTTAGCTGTTCAAACAGGCACATGCCGGAAATTATTGCAAACTGCCAAATCATAGTTCAGACCCAGATCAAGCATTATATTTGATAAACAAGACGTGTTTGTGAAACACTGAAGGATTACCTTGATCCTGATATGTCACCCCTCAAACTGTGCAGCTTTATGAGAAACACATGCATACCAAATATCAAGTCTGTATCTCTACTGGTTCAAAAGTTATGGCCAATGTTGAAGTTGGTGACCTTTGACCCAGATGGATGACCTTGACCTTGACATGTCACCCCTCAAAATGTGCAGATTCATGAGATACACAAGCATGCCACATATCAAGTCTGTATCTTTACTGGTTCAAAAGTTATGGCCAATGTTAAAGTCGGTGATTTGACCCATATGTTTGACCTCTGACCTTTAAGGATGACCTTGACCTTGACATGTCATCCCTCAAAATTGTGCGGCTTTATGAGATACATATGCATGCCAAATATCGAGTCTCTATCTGTACTGGCTCAAAAGTTATGACCAATGTTAAAGTTACAGACAAACAAGACCTTGACCATGCCATGTCACCCTTCAAAATGTGCAGCTTCATGAGATACACAAGCATGCTAAATATCAAGTCTCTATCTCTACTATCCGAAAGTTATGGCCAATGTTAAAGCCGGTGATTTGACCCATATGTTTGACCTCTGACCTTTAAGGATGACCTTGACATGTCACCCCTCAAAATGTGCGGCTTTATGAGATACATATGCATGCCAAATATCAAGTCTCTATCTGTACTGGCTCAAAAGTTATGACCAATGTTAAAGTTACTGACAAACAGACAATTTGACCTTTGACCCTAAAGGATGACCTTGATCTTGACATGTCAAACCTAAAAATGTGCAGCTTCATGAGATACACAAACATGCCAAATATCAAGTCTCTATCTCTACTATCCAAAAGTTATGGCCAATGTTAAAGTCGGTGATTTGACCCATATATTTGACCTCTGACCTTGAAGGATGACATTGACCTTGACATATCACCCCTCAAAATGTGCTGCTTTATGAGATACATATGCATGCAAAATATCAAGTCTCTATCTGTACTGGCTCAAAAGTTATGACCAATGTTAAAGTTGCTGATAAAGAAACAGACAGATAGACAGACAGACAGGGCAAAAACAATATGCCCCCTAGATCTGATCTGGGGGGCATATAAAGACAAAATTCTATACGTGTATAAATATTTATAAATAAGTGTTTTATCGATATAACATAAATGATAAGCATTTGATGTAAGCCTATCCAATAGACATGTGGTGGCAATTAGTGCAAACTGCCTATTTCATGGTTAGACGTAGATGCGATATCGTAGCTGTAAGACTGATAATGACTAGCGTCCAGTTTAGGAATAGAGCTACGTTATCGTATCTAGGTTAGACCCAGATCTAAATCATGTTATATTTGATAAAAAGTGGCATTTTTAAACTGTTAAAATTGTGTTATAACAGTTTTTTTTAAATAGCAGATGTGCTGAGGGGTCACGAAGGAAACATGCTGCAGGAAATAGTGCAGAATTAGATCATATATTTTAAAGCCATTTAGAATAAAATATAACATGATCTTGATCTGGGTCTGAACTATGATTTGGCAGTTTGCAATAATGTTATTATTAGGTTGAAACGCCCCCATTCAGTAGGACGAATTTTCCAAATCGAAAATTGGTAAAAATCGTCCGGGACGAAACGTCCCAGAACCAATCATGGAAGGTCAAGAAATAGAACGATGATGAAAAGCTATAATAAAAGCAAACACAAATAAAACATAATGTTTTTAAGTAACTTGAATTCTTTATTATTACTAAATTGTCAGATATTATGGAATAAATTGGACCAAGTCGGTGAAACAATAAACACAAATTAGCTGAATGTGAGCCTTGTCATGTGACAACACCCGGTCTCCGAAACACTTTCTGGATTATGTAGAAAAAGACCAATGTTCATCACAATGTTAGATTCATGGTGTCTAAACAACATAAGTGGAAGACAAAATGGGCATTTAAGATATTGACAACATTTCTTACGACAAGATTTCGCCTCTGAACTGGGTGGAGCAATCTAACCAATTTCTTCATGGAGGTCGCCATCTTGAAATGACCGGAAATGCAAGGGATCCACACTTAATTATTACTTGTTTTAAATATATTTACCCCCAAAATATCCACAACTATGAAAAAAGGCAGTTTTTGAACGGTATTTTACTGTATGAATCAAATTATTTTATATCAAAACCTTTTGTTTATTTTCTCATTTACAATTGGTATGGAATATATGACCGTGGTAAACCATACACTCCCTAAGGCCTCAAGGTGACAGATCCCTAGCATAATGTTTAGACAAATCTTGGTGAGTCCTAAAGGGTGGTTATGATAGCAAATGACCATGTTTAGCTTAAGACTAAACATTGTTTCTCTTGCTTTGATGTTCTGCATTTAAACGTAATATTCTGTCCATTTTTGTAAGAATCAACACCAAAAGTTACATAATATAGTATGATCATAGTTCATAATGTTTACAACCCATTTCCCCATGGGTATAAACCATATTTGAATACAGCTAAATCCGTAATAATTGCTATGTCAACTTCATGGAAACCAAGGAATTGAGATCACAGATGAAGAGGCTGAAGTGCAGCATGCTATGTCACAAACAGACGCCACAAACGAGCACATCCATGCTTGACCAGATCAGATCATGTTAAATTCATACAAAGACCATGTAACAGACAATATTGTACATAAACACTCTTGCAACAATAGCAGAAAGCTCATGATACTAAACAGTACATCAACTCTTTCTTTGTGGCTACTGTAATACATTGGAACCACCTGCCCAACCCGGTCATGATAAAAGAAGAATTTTGGATACCCTGTAATCGTTTGTTTTTAAAAAGAATAACAGTACTGTCGTGTCCGGTAATCTTGCACATCCGGTCATCTTGCACACCTGTATATTTCTTGTTGTTTGGTGGTTTGTTAACGGTCATGGGTGAAACTTTCAACAAACTGAATAATTTGGACTTACTCTGAACTCGGCTGAATTACTCCAGCAAATTGTAAGCTAAAATATTACAGGTCTGTCAAACGTTCTTGTTTATATATGTCGTCATCCTAATTATTTATGCATAAACATGCCCACTGACCTATTTTCTTATGAGTGCTGGTGTGTAATAATTATTCCAGAATTTTGTGTACAGTCAGAACGAATGATCAATTGCAATTTAACACTTTTAAAACAATATTCCAAGTGCTAAAATAGTAATCGATCCCATTTCCCCCTTGCAAATACCATGTGCGCAAGATCACCGGACAGTTGAACACTGGGATAAAACATGGTGGTAAGCATGTATACGGTGTTGTACATAGTGGTTCAGGGAGTTATTTCCAAAAATGTTTATGTCATATATGCCTGGTAGGTTTTTGTAAACGGGTAAATAATAATGAAAAATTTGCATCTCTTTGATCTGTAATAAATAAACAGATACATGCTTAGGTGCGCAAGAAGACCAGACAGCATCATATGTTAATAAAAAAGTACACTGTGGACTGTTGAAGTATTAACCCATTCCCTCATAGGCTATTTTTAGATCCAACCTCTTTGAATAAATCTACCGAAAAGGAGCATTAACTACAGAAAAGGAAAAGTTTAGAATTTTGTAGTTTTGAAACCATTGTGACAAATAGAGCATTTGCTCCATAGGAGCAAATGCTCTAATTATCACAATGTTTTTAAGAAGTGACTATTACAGAGGCGTAGAAAGGCGTATTTATGGAGGAAAGGGTTAATATACTGTAACAATGGTTGCCGTAAATAGATTACTTGGTTGAAGTGTAAACATGAATTGAATTTATTTTTGTTACAGAGGACACAATGGCCTCATTGCAGACGGTTTTTGTCAGATAAGACTGCCAGTAGCCTTACTGAGGGAGAACAGCAACTAGTGGAAGTCCTCAAGACAAAGTTTCCAAAGCACACAGAAGTACAAGTCTCTGATATATCAGGTTGTCAATCCACTGAAAGTTTCAGTTTTGAAAACATTGGCTTGATTTTTGAATTGTTATAAAGACAGGATTTTGTAGCCTTGGCAGAAACTGTATAATCATATGTACCGGTATATTATAAGCAAACAGAGCAGACCCTGATCAGATGGCTCCTACAGGATCTAGGTCTTCTCCGTTTGCAAAGGCATAGAAAGGTGTATTTATGGAGAAAAGTGTTAACCAGAATGTGGAAAACTGAGGATCTAGATGAAACTGAATAATGTCTCGAATAAATCCAAACTGTTTGAAAAATTATTAAATCAGACTGACAAATAAGTAAACAGAAGAGTCGTCTGATTAGGGTCTGCTCTGTTGGCTTATAAAATCTGATAAAATAACATAGATCTGGATCTACAGTTTCTGCCATGGCTAAAACTTCTTGTGTTCACATGCCATTATAAAAAATAATCTAATTAATATTCATGATGTCAGTATTTATTACTTAAATATTCATGAGGTAAATAGTTAACTAACTTATGATCTTATACAAGTAATTAACTTTTTATCATATGAAAACTCATGTTAAGAAATAATGACATCATGAACATTTACTAGTTAAACATTTACTCCATCAATATTTATGTAAGAAATAATGACATCATGAATAATACTAAGGTATAGGTAATTCTGACTATTAAGGAGGAAACTATAATCTGATCTATATTATTTTTTAAGCAAACAGAGTAGACCCAGATCTGATTGCTCCTGTAGGAGCAATCAGATCTGGGTCTACTCTGTTTGCAAAGGCGTAGAAAGGCATATTTATGGAGTAAAGGGTTATAACAATATATAATTGCATATGTACACAGGAAGTTTTGACCATGGCAGAAACAATAGAATCAGATCAATGTAATTCAATATGCAAACAGAGCAGACCTCGACCAAATGGCTGCTACAGGAGCCATCTGACCCAGGTCTGCTTTGTTGGCAAAGGTGTCAATAAGCATTTATTTGAGGGAATTTAACCCTGTACTCCATAATTTTGCATTTCTGCACCTTTGCAAACATTGCAGACCCAGATCAGATGGCTCCTACAGGAGCTGTCTGATCAGAGTCTGCTCTGTTTGCATAATTTATTTATGAAATAATATAGATAATGATTCTACAGTTTCTACAAGGTCAAAAATTCCTGTGTCCAAGTACTTTATAAAATAAATCTAAATAATATTCATAATATCATTACATTAATATTCAAGGAGTAAAGAATTAATATCATATTATTATAACGCAAACTTGTTTGGGGGGGGGGGGGGTTATACTGGAATCACCCCATCCAGCGAGTGGTCAGGTCTGTCTGTCCACATTTGAACACATGGGTAGTTGGTGTCGCAAATTCTTCCTTCAGTTTTAAAGTTATTTAATTTATATTTGGTATACATAATAAACATGAATGGTAGATGTGCAAGACGCAGTTTTCATGTGTTTACTGCTGGACATTGCAGAATTATCTTCCCTTGAACTTTGAGTATGTTTTTTTTTGTCATTTTAGCATGAACCATGGGTAGTTTGATTTGGGATCAAGGCTGCTTTGCGGGGTTGCGGGTGTATTTCATCACCTTTAGTGATAGTTCTAGCTAATTATGACTTATTTGTACAATGATAGAAAAGATTCTTTATTTGTACAATAATGGATTATATACTTTATTTGTACAATAATTGATTATATTCTTTATTTGTACAATAATGGATAACATGCTTTGTTTGTACAATAATAGATTATATTCTTTATTTGTACAATAATGGTTAACATGCTTTGTTTGTACATTACAGTAAAACCTCTCTAAAACGGCCACTAAATTAAATCCAGTATTTTGTGTTAAAGTCTGGTGGCTGCTTAAAGCAAGATGAAAGGAAAAAAAACAGAACGCTCCTATAGGAGCATTCTGTTTTACTTTCACCTTGCTTTAAGCAGCCACCTGTCTTAAATACCAACTAATCAACACAATTTAGTGGCTGTTATAGAAAGGTTATACTGTAATAGATAATATTCTTTATTGTACAATAATGGATAACATACTTTATTTGTACAATAAAAGATAACATATTTTGTTTAAGACAATTTTTCGTTTGAGTTCATTTTTCAAAAGTTTTTAGGAGAAGTTTGATCACTGACAGTTGTAGACTATGATTTTGTGCTTGTGATGAATTACATGGATTTCTTTTTCTTTTCAGGGGGATGTGGAGCTATGTTTGAAATTTCCATTGAGGCAGAAGAATTTCGTGGACTGCGAACTGTGAAACAACACATGCTTGTCAATGAGGTCAGAATTGCGAGATATCTGAGATTAAGCATACTGTATTGTCCAGAGCTGTAGATTAGATACTCACTGAGTGATCAAAATCTCTTATTTCTCAGCCAAGCCCGATCTTGCTGCTGTAGCAGCAATACAGGGTTTGGTGGAACAAATATATAAAAATATTTAAACCCCCGCAAACTTGTTTGAGGGGGTATACTGGAATCACCCTGTCTGGCAGTAGGTCTGGTGGTCGGTCGGGCGGCTGGTCGGTTGGTCAGTCCAGTTAGATTTGAACATGGGTAGTTGGATTTCGCAAACTCCTCCTTCAGTTTTAAAGTTATTGAATTTATATTTGGTATACATAATAACCACGAATGGTAGATGTGCAGAATTAACTCCCCTTTAACTTTGAGTATTTTTGCATGAAGCATGGGGAGTTGGTGTCACAAACTCTTTCAATTTGAAAAGTTATTCAGTTTATATTTGGTATACATAATAACCATGAATAGAAGCTGTGAAAGATGTAATTTTCATGTGTTTAGTGCTGGGCATTGCAGAATTATCTCCCCTTGAGCTTTGAGGTGTTTTTTTTGTTATATTGGAATGAAACATGGGGAGTTGGTGTCGCAAACTCCACCTTCAATTAAGTTATTGAATTGATACTTGCCATACATAACCACGAATAGCAGATGTGCAAGACGCAATTTTCATATATTTAGTTGCAAGCATTACAGAATTATCTCCCCTTTAACATTGAGCATTTTGTGTTTTGGTCCTATTACATGGATAGTTGGTGTGAAAATCTTGGATTTGCAATCAAATCTGCCGTGCAGGGGTATTTATCCCCTTTAGTGATAGTTCTAGTTTCCTTAACATTTTCCCAAATACTCTTCTTATCTACAGCTCTTCACAGAGGTCCATATAAGATGTGTAAATTTTCAAGAATAACTTCTTTATTTCTCCACCAAACACTATGTTGTGTCCACTCTTTAGAATCGTCTCTTAGAGATTTACAAATCAATATACCGTATTATCTCATAATAAATGCCCCCATGCTTCCTGCATTTTGTACATACATGTAGATGGTTGCTTATGCAGAATGAAAGTAATGCAGAAAGCTCCTAGGAGAGCTTTCTGCATCGCTTTTAGTCAGCATTAAGCTTCCACTTGCATTTTGAAAACCCCATATTTCTTTATTTAACCCTTTCCTGCATAAATACGCCTTTCTACGCCTCAGTAATAGTCACCTCTTGAAACCATTTTGATAAATAAAGCATTTGCTCCTATAGGAGCAAATGCTCTATTTATCACAATGGTTTCAAACTACAAAATTCTAAAAAAAAATCCTTTTCTCTAGTTAATGCTCCTTTTCGGTAGATTTATTCAAGGAGGTTGGATCTAAAAATAGCCTATGAGGTAATGGGTTAAGGGTTATTTTATACAATTTTAGTTGTTTTCTTTGCACCTGACAGAGACACTGCTTCGATGTTAACACCATTGCAAAGAGAGTAGACCCATTTCAGATGGCCGCTGTTGGAACCATCTGATCAAGGTCTGCTCTGTTTGCTTCTGGAATTATATTGTTCTGTTTCTTATTTCTGCTAAAACAATAAAAGCCTGTGTTCCAATACACTCGGCAAAACTGCTAAACTGTCACTTTTAACTTTCTATTTTAAAGAGAAAAATACTTCACACCGTCTTCATTTTTTCAGCATATAGTCCCTGCCCTATTTTTCTACCAATTTACACTAATAAATTTTCTGTCTAATGGCTGAGGAGGACAAGCATTAACTTTTGCGCAAAAATAAAATAAAAGTACTGTTGCATCCCTTTAAAATATGATAAAACACAAGATGACGGTTTAGCAGTCTTGTCTACTGTATATTTATAAAATGTCAACTAATAGATATTCATGATGTTATTATTTCTTTCAAAAAAATTTAATGAGGTAAAGATTTAGCTCAATAGTCTTTTCTGGAAATTCTATCATATCTCGAACTCATAACCTGGTATAACTCAAAGTAAAAGTTCGGTCCTTCCATAATTAACAATACTGAATTGTTCTAAAATGTATTACTACATAATCATATGTCTAGAAACACATGTGACAGATTAATGCAGTCCGAAATACTTTAGACCTACATTAAGCTGTGATCATGAGAAATTGTTCAGATTAGAAATTGGATAAAAAAAAGTACCTAGTTATAGTCTACTTTCAGTCCGAAGAACCGCTCAGCCGACTGTACATTTACTCCCCTGGTCATTGAGTCACTCTCCTACAATATTGAGCACTGCTAACATATGACACAATCATGCAGTCGCAGTACTGGCTAGTGACCCTCACAGGTACCCATTTTAACCTCTGGGTGGAGAGGCGGTACGGGTGGGAGACACTGAAAAGCATCTCTGAAATTTCGGGGAGGGACCGGGATTTGAACACCGGACCTCAAGATTGGTAGTCAAGCGCGTTACTAACTCAAACTTCTGTTATCTTTAAGTAATATGTATGGTCCCTTGAAGTTCAAAATACCAAAGTTCAACTGTATTATAAGTGTTTAGTTTATAACACATGAAAGGCACAGCAGATTAACTCCTTTGTATTTTTATTTTCAGGCTTTAAAACAAGAAATTAAGGAAATGCATGGCTTAAGAATCAACACAAAGGTTCCTGGATAGTGGTTAGTGATGCAAGTTATGAACAGAACACCCTGAAACACCAGCCAGAGCTATAGATAAAGGTGTGTATTCAAATACTAAAATCGTCATTTCTGCACCAAACCCTATGTTGTGACCAATCTTCAGAATTATCTCTTCAAGATGATTCTAAAGAATGGTCATAACATGGGATTTGATGGAGAAATAAAGGAGCTTTTCTTAAAAGAAGTTTTAATTTACGCATCTATAATCTATTCCTCTGATCAGCTGATATTGACAAGCATGGGCACATACCCCAGGAGTGAAGACAGCGACATTGTATATACCATAAAGCATCGGTTAACAAGTGAAAAATGTGACATTAACTTGAAGAGGCAGTGTTGTGCGAATATTTGGAAATATTTTACCTGACTAGTTTCCAGTGTTTACATCTTTCAATATTGTGGGTGAATTTGTCATGAGCTATGCAAGCAGTCTGGATTCAGACAAGACGCCCAGTAACTCAGCCTCTCATCAGGATCCAATTTGGTTGATACCTTGATATATATTTTTATGCCCCCAAAGCTAGGCTTTGGCGGCATATAGTGATCGCACCGTGCGTGTGTGGGTGTGTGTGTGTGTGGGTGTGTGGGTGGGTGGGTGTGTGGGTGGGTGGGTGTGTGGGTGGGTGGGTGGGTGTGTGTACCTTTTGTCCGGAGTATATTTCCTTTGTCACATCAGCTACGGATACCAAATTTGGTGTGTCAGTTCATCTTGGGATGGGGGAGTGTCGCGTACCATTTTCATGTCACTGTGACCTTGACCTTGACCTTTGACCTTGATTTTACAAAAAGCTTGTCCGGAGCATATCTCCTTTACCTTACCAGCTACAGATTCCAAATTTGGTGTGTGAGTTCATCTTGGGATGGCGGAGTGTCGCGTACCATTTCCAGGTCACTGTGACCTTGACCTTGACCTTTGACCTCAATTTTAAAAAAAGCTTATGCCTTACCAGCTACAAAAAGCTTGTCCGGAGTATATCTCCTATACCTTACCAGCTAAGGATTCCAAATTTGGTGTGTTAGTTCATCTTGGGATGGAGGAGTGTCGCGGACCATTTTCAGATCACTGTGACCTTGACCTTGACCTTTGACCGATTTTACAAAAAGCTTGTCCGGAGCATATCTCCTTTACCTTACCAGCTACAGATTCCAAATTTGGTGTGTGAGTTCATCTTGGGATGGCGGAGTGTCGCATACCATTTCCAGGTCATTGTGACCTTGACCTTGACCTTTGACCTCGATTTTAAAAACCGCTTATACCTTACCAGCTACAAAAAGCTTGTCCGGAGTATATCTCCTATTCCTTACCAGCTAAGGATTCCAAATTTGGTGTGTGAGTTCATCTTTGGATGGAGGAGTGTCGCATACCATTTTCAGATCACTGTGACCTTGACCATGACCTTTGACCGATTTTACAAAAAGCTTGTCCGGAGCATATCTCCTTTACCTTACCAGCTACAGATTCCAAATTTGGTGTGTGAGTTCATCTTGGGATGGCGGAATGTCATGTACCATTTCCAGGTCACTATGACCTTAACCTTGACCTTGACCGATTTTACAAAAAGCTTGTCCAGAGCATATCTCCTATACCTTACCAGATACGGATTCCAAATTTGGTTTGTGAGATCACCTTCAGATGGCGGAGTGTCGCGTACCATTTTCAGGTCACTGTGACCTTGACCTTGACCTTCGACCTCGATTTTACAAAAAAGGTTGTCCAGAGAATATCTCTTATACCTTACCAGCTACGGATTCCAAATTTAATGTGTGAGTTTATCTTGGGATGGCGGTGTGTCGCGTACCATTTTCAGGTCACTGTGACCTTGACCTTTGACCTAGATTTTACACAAAGCTTGTCGGGAGCATTCCTCCTATACCTTACCAGCTACGGAATCCAAATTTGGTTTGTGAGTTCATCTTGGGATGGGGGAGAGTCATGTACCATTTTCAGATCACTGACCTTGACCTTCACCTTTGACCTCAATTTTACAGTCCGGAGCATATCTCCTATATCTTACCAGATACAAAAAGCTTGTCCAGAGCATATCTCCTATACCTTAAACGTTGACAATCAACCCAGGGTCCTTTTTAACGTTGAGAATGACTTAGGGTCCTTTTTAACTAAGTTTTGACGCTTGGCTCTTTTCTTAGCTATCATAATCGTCAAAGGTTCTGTTTCTAATGTTAAGAACTCACTCCTGTGTCATTTTTAACAGCATCAAAATTTCATGTTACACCTGCATTACATTGTATTGTTTTTCCACCAAAATGCATTTCGGTGTCAAACACTTTGGGGGCATTTGTCACCCGTGACGACCCTCTTGTTATAAATGAAGTAGAATAATTGTAAATACAGCAAAACCCCGCTAATGCGACCACCAAAAAGGGGCATAATTCTGGGTGGCAGAGGCAGGTGGTAGCTTAATGCAGGACGAAAGTTATGCAGAAAGCTCCTACAGGAGCTTTCTGCATAACTTACGTCCTGCATTAAGCAACCACCTGCTTTAAACGACCCCAGTGACTGTTTATTAAGTGATCGCATTAACGGGGTTTTACTGTAGATAATCGTAATAAACAATCTTTGCGCACAAAAGTTACTTAGTGTTGAAGTGGTTAACCCACTGAATACAGGAAATGAGTGTAGTCATTTGCAAATAGTGTAGACCCAGATCAGAGGACTCCTGTAGGAGCCCTCTGATCAGGGTCTGCACTTTTTGTCATTTAAAATCTTCAACCAAATTTAAGCCTCGCATCCTGAATGGTATTCTCTATACTGTAAAACAGGCTTTATTAGCGACAATATATATTTCTCGTTAATTCGCGAATACGTTGCCTCGCGAATTCAATATTTTCGCTAATAAATCAAAACAAGTATAAAACGCGATCATGTCCGAAATTGGTATATCCGGAATATGGTTAGCTTTATCAGGTGGTCGTCTATGTGTTTTCTGCATTAATAAAATTCTTCGGTCAACACAAATGTTGAATGAAGTGTTTTGCTTCCATAAATAATTTGTTTTGTAAACAAAAAAGTGTTTAAGTGTTTAAATAATAAATACAGATCAGAAAATGGAATAATTTTTCTCTTCTTCATTATCTCCGTGAAAAGCGAAGTAACTCTAATATACATACATATATACATGCATGGCAAGTGATAAATTGTCATAGATAACATCTGGTTGTTCTTGTACAATTATGGACTTTTGAAACAGGTTAGACTGTTAGATGTGTTTGCGAAAAACAATTCACTCATTCTGACTATTGAATACCTGGATATCCAAAGCCGCGTTTAACGGATCAACATGTGTACCCAAACCACAGGTGGTCAGCGTGTGCTACCCCCCCACGCCCCCCCCCCCCCCCCCCCCCCTACCCCCTCTACAACCAAAAAAATGAATAAAAGACACTAAAACACGCATACATATGGTCAAATCATCATGACATAGCATAACAACCAGTTTCTGACAAACACCCTTCCGTGTCAAAATATATCATCGAGGAGTGTTTGTTAAGATGATTTGACCATATAAAAGTGTGTTTTAGTGTCTTTTATTATTATTTTTGGTTTTTAGAGGGGATGGGGTAGGGTGGGCGGGGATGAGGGTGGGGGATCAGCACACGCCGAACACCTGTGACCCAAACGTGTCAATTTGTTTTCACACGTTTATCATCCAAGTTTCAATAGGGACATGAATTTAACCTTTAGCCTCATAATGGACATATCATGATAACCATTTCTTTTGCAGACAGTATTGATCCAAATAAGACCCCGAAGTTATAAATGAGTAGTAACTTTGTGGCTTACATTTCCACCAGTAGACTGGTGTGTCACGCTGTGCCATACATCGGAGTTTTGGGTAAAGTTCTCAAAACAATTACAAAATTGAATACTGGTAAAAACAGGCCTTAAAACACGCTATAAAAGCCCTAGACTTTGTTCACTATTATTGATTGATAACCCCTAAATTGCCGACGGCAGTTACATACATTCGGCAGAAATTTATTCTCTGCCCTTTTTACAGCATTCAGCAGCGTTTTATACGATTCTATTTCCGTTATGTTAATTTAGCGAGATGTACGCCGTAGTAAATTCATCATGACGTGAGTTAATACAAAATCACATTTACGTGAAATAATCATGACGCGAATATAACCTGTTTTACAGTAATCTAACACCAGAGCTACAGATAACGGTGCTCAAATACTGAAATAGTCATTTCTCCACCAAACCCTGTGTTGTGACCACTCTTTAGAATCGTCTCGAAGAGACGATTCTAAAGAGTGGTCACAACATAGGGTTCTCGAAGAGACGATTCTAAAGTGTGGTCACAACATAGGGTTTGGTGGAGAAATAAAAAAGTTATACTTGAAAATGTCATAACTTGCACATCTTATCTGGAGCTCTGACCACTGATGAGCCTTTCCACTTTGATCATTCACCATAGGGTTAACCCTTTACCTCATGGATATGCCTTTCAGAGTAGACCAAGATCTGATATAGGGTAGATCTGATTCTACAGTTTCAGTTAAATCCTGTGTTCTTATCCGTTATAAATAATCAGCTAATAAATATTCATGATACTATTATGTCTTATATGAGTATTCATGAGTCAAAGAATTAAGGGTCCATATATACTGTTAGACACTCATCATTAGATAGCTACCATATTATTTTCTAATAAGTGCCCGGGGCAATAACATTCATTAAAAGGAGCTTCTTGCATTTTATACACAGGTGGTTGCCAGAGCTACAGATAAAGGTGCGTACCCAAATACTGAAACCATCATTACTCCGCCAAACCCTATACTGTGACCACTCTTTAGAATCTTCTTGAAGAGATGATTCTGAAGGGTGGTCACAGTATTAGGTTTGGCTGAGAAAATAAGGAGCTATTGTTGAAAATGTTTAAATTTACGCATCTTATCTGGAGCTCGGGGTTGCTGAATGCAGAATGAAAACAATGCAGAAAGCTCCTAGGGGATCTTTCTGCATTGCTTTCAGTCGGCATTAAGCTACCTCCTGTATTTTGAAAAACCTGTATTTCTTTAACCCTTCGCTTGCTGAATTTTAAAATACATTTCTCCTTCTTTACCCATGCCCTGTTGTATAATTACGAGGCTTGTTCGGAAATTATTGAGACACTGGCTATTTTTCCAGATCTATTGAACGTACATCTCTAAAATTCTATACACATAGATAGATAACATTCATAATTCATGCGAAACAAAAAAATATCATCAATTTACTACAATGCGAATTCAATATTTCCTAAACTTGTCCCGGGTGCAGATACCCGGAGCACGACGCCAGCACATGTATTTATGAACATACCTCTTTTATACGATTTACAAGTTCTTATAGAAAAGGCAGGAGAACGTCGTTGTAACTAACTCGAATAAACCGTCAAAAATATGACGTCACTTTGTCAACGTTATGCGCAGTTTGAACGATATATAAAGAAGTTTAGTGCTTTTACGTGAAATCGCAGACATCAAAGTTACGCCAGAGATATTGAATCTGACGTCAAGGCGGAGCTACATCAAATTCTGTGTAGAGCTCGGAAAGACACCTGTGAACACGAAGAAAATGCTTGAAAAGACTAGATGCGGTAACAAAGTTTCGCGTGCATTAGTATATCGCTGGCACAGAAAATTTGCGCAAGATCCATCAACTCCACTAAGGTCCAAAGGTGCAGGACGGCCGACAATCGTCTGTGAAAGCTTAACGTCAAACATAGCCAGTTACATAAAATAAGATGCACGTCAGACTGTGCGGGACATTGCACTGAAAAATTATATCGGGGTAGCAACAGCTCATAAAATTTTGACCGAACATTTAAACATGTATGTACGGTAAATGGGTACAGCGACACATGAAGTGCATCAAGTTAGACTGTATTTACTTCGAGAAAGAGTAGTATGGACAGGTAATGTGCAGGCGTAAATAACGCACAAACGACGTCGTGTTCATAACGTCGCTGTGCGCCGGGTCTTATTGGGTCATGCACTTCCAATAGACACTGTAGTAAATCCAGAGGTGCTATATCAAAACTTTTTTCGCCCGCTGATAGTAAAATCATGCATCTGTTCCACTGGAAAAAACAAAACGTCTGTCTCTTTTCTTGCGTTCAATATCTAGAGTGTCTCAATAATTTCCGAACAAGCCTCGTACATATATCTTCACCATGTACAAGTATTTCGCTGTACTATCACTGCTGTGGAGTGCACTGGTTGCACAATCAACTTGTAAATAGTGCAGACCCTGATGAGACAGCTCCTGCAGGAGCTGTCTCATCTGGGTCTTCGCTATTTACAGGTATGTATATTGACGTGAATAGCAAGCGAAGGGTTAAATGACTTTCATATACTAACATTAAATAAAACCTTATATACTATCCATTCAATAAAGGAATATAGGTTCCTATGAAAGTTAAAGCAACACTGCGGAAAGAGAATATTGCAGAATCAGTTTGATTGAGTCTGTTCATGAATAGATTATTAAAGTGCAATACTTCTCACGTCACCTAGCACTGGCATAAGTGGTATTCAATTTTCCTTACCAAAAGTGTTGAGGTGACTGTTTATGGTCCCAAAATAAGCAATTAACACCTGCTTTTGTGAAGTACATAAATTCTGAAAAGAGGAGGTCCTTTGAAAGCAATAGCAACAATGGATAAGCTAGCGTTGAATCGACAATAGTCTTTACTAAATATATGAAACCAGGTAAGATGCAGAGTCATAAAGGTGTCATGTATCACAATCCAAATATGACACTAAGATTATATATTTTTTAACCCATTCCTTCATACTTACGCCTTTTGATGCCTCTGTAAAAGTCACTTTTTGAAAACATTGTGATAAATGCAAAGAATGCAAATGCTCCTTTAATCACAATGGTTTCAAAACAAATGCAATTCTAAAATTTTCCATTTTTAGCCGGATTCATCAAGAAAAATCTTGGCTTATAATTTGACGAAAACCGGTTGGGCGGTGTGCGGTCCTTAACAAAACTTTAACATTGCTTATAACTTTGAATTATTTATATTTGGTATGCAGATAGCTTGGGTAAAGGTCTTTCACTTGATACAAGGATACATGAAATCAGGCCAAGGTCACTATTTTGAATACTTTGCCGTTTTTATCAAACTTTAACATTGCTATAACTTCTGAACTACACATGCTAGGCAATTCATCTTTGGTATACAGATGGCCTTTGTAAAGGCCTTTAAGTTGACGAAAGATATTTGAAATTAAATCAAGGTCACTATTTTGACAAGTTGGCCATCATTGAAAAACTTCACCATTTTGTCTTAGCTTCTGAACCACATATTCTAGACAATTCATATATGGTATGGAGATAGCTTTGGTGAAGGCCTCTCAGTTGATACAATGATACATGAAATTGGGTGAAGGTCAAGGTCACTATTTTGAAAACTTGGCTGTTTCTAAAAATAAATTGCTATGACTTCTGATCCATGAATGCTAAGCAATTCACCTTTGATATTCAGATAGCTTTGGTAAGGACCTTACAAATGACATAAAAATACCTGAAAGCAGGTCAAGGTCAAGGTCACTATTTTGAAAACTTGGCTGTCCTTAAAATTTTGTTATAACTTCTGAACTACATATGCTAGAAATTTATATTTGGTATGCAGATAGCTTGGGTGAAGATCTTTTAGTTGATGCATGAAATTGGGTCACGGTCACTATTTTGAAAACTTGGCTGTCATGAAAATTTTGTCATAACTTCTGAACTACATATGCCAGACAATTTATATTTGGTTTGCAGATAATTTGGGTTATAGCTTATGTTGATACAAGGATACATGAAATTGGGTCAAGGTCAAGGTCAATATTTTGAAAACTTTAACATTTGCTATAACTTTTGATCTACTAACGCTAGGTATTTCACCTTTGGTATTCAGATAGCTTTGGTAAGGACCTTACAGATGACATAAAGCTACCTGAAATCAGGTCAATTTTGAAAAGTTTGCTGTCATTAAAATTTTGTTATAACTTCTGAACTACATTTATGCTAGACAATTTATATTTGATATGCAGATAGCTAGGGTGAAGGTCTTTCAGTTGATACAAGGATACATGAAATCGGGTCAAGGTCAACACAAAAATATCCGGCTTTAATGCGGTTTCCGCATTTTTTGCTTGTCTAGTTCATGCTCCTTTTCGGTAGATTTGTTCAAATAGGGTTGGGTCAAGAAAATCAATCATATAAACGCAAAAGAAGACAAACATTTCATGTGTTTGATATCGAAGACCCGAAACTAATAGTAAGGTAAAAACAATTTTAGTGTTGTGGATAAAAGAAACTCATATACAATTGAATTACCAACATAATGAACAATTTCAAGGAGAATGTGGACCTGTAAGTATCACTCATATTTACCGTGGAACATTGGAGTCCTTTGTTTACCAAAAATGAAAATTTTTTGCTTGTACGGAGCAATTTCTCAGAAACTGATCAGAATGTTTCTATTAAACCCTGTGAACGTGTTAAGTAGCATAAGGACATGTGGCTCTGTAAGTATCACTAATATTGACCTTGGAACATTAGAGTTATGGCCCTTTGTTTGCGAAAAATGTAATTTTTGTCTGTCTGGAGCCATATCTCAGAAACTGTTTGGAATTTTTGTATGAAATTTTTGAAACTCTTTAGTAGCAGAAGGACATGTTGTTCTGCAAGTATCATTTATATTGGCTTCGGGACACTAGAGTTATGGCCCTTTGTTTGCAAAAAAGGCAGTCCGGAGCCATATCTCAGAAACTATTTGGAATTTTTCAATGAAAATTTGTGAAGCTGTTCAGTAGCATAAGGACATGTGGCTCTGCAAGTATGATTTATATTGACATTGGAACACTAGAGTTATGGCCCTTTGTTTGCAAAAAATGTAACATTTTTGTCTATCCGGAGCCATATCTCAGAAACTATTTGGAGTTATACTATGAAACTTTGTGTAAATGTTTAATACCATTAGGAAATACGGCCCTGCAAGTATCACTCTATACGTTAGTGATACTAGAGAAACAGAATATTATAAACTGTCGAACTAGAATGGTTGAAAATGAATTTCACTTCTTACCATCATGTTCTAAGTATCTAGCACTGGGATAAAACTATTTAAAAGTTAAACGATATAACTTTTATACTTGGCCTTCGTTGCAGAAATTGAAAACCTTGTATGTTGCAATGCTCTATATTGCATTGTACATATTGTATTTACCATGGAACACCAGAGTTATGGTACTTTGTTTGCGAAAAACCATTTTGTCCCTTTGGTCAATAGCTCAGATGCTGAGGTCAGCGCTTGTTTGGCGGGGGATATCATTTCAGCAAATTTGATTTTTTGGTATGCGTTCAGCTGGTGACACGTTTGTATATCACACTTATTTTTGCCATGCGTTCAGCAGGTGACACGTGTGTACTTCACTTATTTGCTGTGCGTTCAGCAGATGACATGTTTGTCTATCACACTTATTTGCTATGCGTTCAGCAGCTGACGCGTGTGTATATAAATCACACTTATATGCCATACGTTCAGCAGTTGACTTGTGTGTTCCTTTGATAACTGTTGTATATCTTTCGATATGACTTATGTCCCTTTAACCATTTACTCCATAAATATTCATGCAAGAATGCAGGAGCATCTGTATCCATGCTTATAAAACTTTTTAGTTGAGTCTGAGTTCGTTCTCAAGTTTTTGTTTGGTCAGATTTGAGCCATGACCAATCAAAAGCTTGAGATTAAACTCTGACTCAACTAAAAAGCTTTATAAGCATGGTCCCAGGTCAGGGTTGATCTGTTTGCTGCTGGTTTTACAGTTTTTACCAGGGTCAAAAGTTTTCTTGTTAATATGCCATCATAAATTTTAAGCTTATTAATTTTCACAAATACATCATTACATGAATATTCACGGAGTAAAAGATTAGCAAACTTTTAGACAGCTATGTTTACTCTACACTACTCATTTTTTTTAATTCAAATTAAACAAGCTAAAATGTATTTGCGGAGAGTGATCAATCTTGTCGCATGGCATCACTGCACGTATATGTACAATGAATCCCCACTAAACCGAACTCATAATCAAGAAGAATTGATAAACTTATTTCAGACAGGTGGCTGCTTAATGCAGGATGAAAACCACACAGAAAGCTACCGGGGAGCTTTCTGCACGACTTTCATCCTGCATTAAGCTGCCACCAGTCCTGTCTTAGATACCGACAATGATACTTATTTGAGTACTTGGAATAGCGAGGTTTTCTGTATGTATAATGGATATTTTTTTATTCGCCGCTTTACAGATCCAAAATCTACTTTATAGGACCTGTAGTACAGCAACTATGCTTGACATACGGTCAATATAAAGAATTTTTAAACCGCAAAAGATGTCTCAATACAAGCAATGCACCTCTTGGACAAGATATTAATACATGTACCTGATATAGGCAAACACCGTAGGCCCGATTATAGCACTGTTAAACTGATAATCTTCAGTCCTTAACCCTTTCAGTACTGGAAACGAGTCACTAATGTCATTTGCAAACAGTGTAGACCCAGATGAGAACGTTCCTAGAGGAACCCTCTCACCAGGACTTACACTGTTTGTCATGTTACACGTTGTTAAAATTGTTAAAATATCCCTAAATATTCTCAATAAGCTTGGCTTGTTCACCTTTTGGAATAGTCCATTTGGAAATTCAGAGTTGAAAAGGTTAACTCATCCGTCACTTTGTGTTGTCATTTTGTAAAATGTGGTGTCTGTTTCCGAGAGACGTTTTCTATAATTAACACATTATCCCCTAGTGACGCATTTTTGCGCATTTATAAAAGTCACTTTATGAAACCATTGTAATAAATAGAGCATTTGCTCCTATAGGAGCAAATGCTCTATTTATCACAATGGTTTCAAACTACAAAATTCTAAAATTTTCCCTTTCTCTAGTTAAAGCTCCTTTTCGGTAGGTTTATTCAAAGAGGTTGGGTCTAAAAATAGCCTATGAGGTAAAGGGTTAATCAGAAGACTCCTATGAGGCCACCCGAGCTCGGTCAAGAGCATTTGCATGTGTAAATAATGTAAATTGACAGTAAGGCAGAACATGTCTATGCAAGCTTTCGGCATAATGTTCAGTCTTCCTTCTTCAATCCACTGCCTGTCTTTACCCTTTCCCTGTTTTATGTCCATTCCAAATTTCTATTCCTACTGAATATTCACTGACAAAAATAAGGAAGATGGAAAAATAGAAGGTGGAATACTGTAGCCATTTTAGAAAGTAAAGAAACAGGTATATCAAATTCCAAAATCAAACAGAGCAAATCCAGATCTATATAGGATCAGTCTGATCTGGATCTTCTTTATTTGCAAATGCATGAAACGGGGTTTATGTGAAGGAAAGTATTTTAAGACTACTGTAGTGTGATATTGTATAATGACATACACATGCGAGTTATCTGCGAACCAAAGATTTATTTTTAGTTTGCCCCAACAATTTCAAAATAACAAGTTCATTTTGTTTCATTATTGAGTTAAAACCAATGTCGACATTCCAGTCCACGGTTTGTTCTTTAGAAATACATGTATGTTCAAGGATAGTCCATTCAACCCTCAACCTTTAGCCTGCTGCGCAAATTATTTTTATAGAATTTTTCACCCACTACATTTCCAAAATTCAAGCTATAATCAATTTGTCTACCAAAATGTAACCAGGGTGTCAAGTTTGGATCCTGATAAGACGCCGAGTTACTTGGCGTCTTATCTGGATCCAAACTGTTTGCATAGGTATTTACTCATCCGCCCATTGCAGGCTAAAGGTTAACTTGAAACAGACGCCTTTTGTTATCTTTATAAACAGAGCAGACCCAGATCAAACGGCTCCTGTAGTTTGTAAAGCTGTCAAAAGGCGTCTCTTTGAAGTAAAGGGTTAAGCTAAACACATACAAAGAAAGTCTGATAGAAAATTAAACTGATTTAATTCTGATCTCACAGACACCACCTACAAAATGAGTCAGTGTAAATGTTTCAATGTAGTAGAACCTCCAAAAGAGATATAATTATGTGTCTATAAGGCAGGTGGTAGCTTAATGCAGATCAAAAGAAATGCAAAAAGCTCCTATAGGAGCTTTTTGCATCACTTTTGCCCTGCATTAAGCAACCATCTGTTTTCTAAGACTTGTGTTCAATAACTTCAAGTGTCGCTTAACCCATTTCCTCATATTGACGACCTTTGACGACTCTGTAGAAGTCCTATAGGAGCAAATGCTCTATTTATCACAGTGGTTTCAAACTACAAAATTCTAAAATTGTCCTTTTCTTTAGTTAATGCTCCCTTTCGGTATATTTATTCAAAGAGGTTGTATCTAAAAATAGCCTATGAGGGAATGGGTTAAGACCGGTTCTACTGTAGATGTCTATTGATAAATACAACATACCCGATATTCAATATCGATACGTTACACAGTACCGGGTACACGGAAATATGTGAACTGAACTGTGCGTCATGCTTGGATAAAACAAATATAGAACATGGGTAGATACTGTTTATTTCAAGATTACTTATAAAGCAACGATTTTTTTGCACATCATTTTTCATTAACCGGTGAATTTGATCACCGAGCTGGATTCAGGTGCGTTTGTTGCCTTTTTTTTGGCCTTAACCAAGCTCCTGTAGGAACCGTCTTGTCAGGGTCTGCTCTGTTTGTTTATGTTTGTTTCTACATGTGCATGCAGATCGGATTCGACGGTTTCTATCATGGCCAACAACTCATGTGTTCATATGCCATTATTAAGAATTTCATTTAACCCTTTCCCTCATACAAACGTGTTTTCACGCATTTGCAAACAGAGTAGACCCAGATCAGACGGCTCCTATAGAAACCGTCTGATCAGGGTCTGCTCTGTTTGCTAATGGAATTTGAAAGATATGTTTCTTTACTTTCTAAAATGGCTATACTGTTCCACCTTTCATTATAACTATTTTGTCTCTGAATGATCAGTAGGTATTGCAATGTGGAATAAACATAGAATAGGGACAGGATAAATAAATGTATGATGTTGATATTTCTTACATGAATATTCGTGTCGCGAGGGTTAAAAGCATCGTATAAGTGCAGACCAGACTCCAATATTATAAAAAAAGCTTCTGAGTTGAGTTTATTTAACCCTTTAATCCATGAATATCCATGTAAGAAAAAAAATGACATCATGAATATTAACTAGCTTTATTGTTATAACAGCACATGGACACAGTCCTGAACTTTTTGCCATGACAGAAATTGTAGAATCGTATCCATATTACATCATAAACAAACAGAACAGACCCGGATCAGCCATTTGATCTAGGTAGACTCTGTTTGCAAAGGCACAGATAGACGTATTTATGGAGTAATTAAAGGGTTAAAGTTTTATAACCATTGGGCCATGATTCAGCCGAAGGAATATACATGAACATACCTGTTTATTATGGAAATATACATGCTTATTTATGTAACCCTTACCCGTTGTAAAAAAAACAATATCTGCTCAAATTTAGATCCGGTGAAACCTTGACTACTTTTTGATTCGATAAAAAGGTATTTAGCGAGTGTCAAACAGTTTGGACCTGGTGAGACACGTTGTATATATAGTAGCTGAGTCTACATTGTTTATACAGTAAAACCCCGCTAATGCGACCACTTAATAAACAGCCACTGGCGTCGTTTAAAGCAGGTGGTTGCTCAATGCAGGACGAAAGTTATGCAGAAAGCTCCTATAGGAGCTTTCTGCATAACTTTCATACTGCATTAAGTTACCACCTGCCTCTACCACCCAGAATTATGCCCATTTTTGGTGGTCGCATTAGAGGGGTTACTGTAATTGTAACAGTGAGGGTGTTGAGTATATCAGCACCATAAACGTACGTGACTTGCCTGTGCTTTATATACACGTTCATGTACATGAAATATGATAGTTAAGGTAATTAACCTCTAGCCTGATGCGAGTCCGTGATTATTTATGCAAACAGTTGTAATTTGTAGAAACAGTGCACATTGTATTTTGAAAATGGGATTGACGAATCTTTGTGCTAACAATTATTTTTTTAATCGATAAAACTGAGTGTTTACCTGTGTAAGTTTCTCGAGTAAGCTGAAATGGGTTATTTCATTTGAACTAATAATTATGTCAGTCGGTATTGATTTACAAGGTAAATTTGTTTAAGACCATATTAACCCTTTCCTCCATAAATACCAAATGCTCTATTTATCACAATGGTTACATAAAGTGACTTTTACAGAAGCGTAGAAATGCGTATTTATGACGGAAAGGGTTAATAGGGTCTACAAAACTACACAATTCTAAATTTTTCCTTTTCTGTAGTTAATGCTCCGTTTCGATAGATTTATTCCAAATGGTTGGATCTAAAAATAGCCTATGAGGGAAAGGGTTAATTTGTTTCAACTGACTACATGTGAACAAGGTTGGATCCTTATGGTGTATACACCGAGTTGACTGATGTCTCTCCTTTAATGTCCGGCGGACGTGGTCGAGTGGTTAACGCGATCGACCACAATCCCACGGTCCCGGGTTGGATACCACGTTGGACCAAGTCCTTCGGATAAGACTTTATAAACCGATGTCTTGTGTGTCCGTGCTTTGTACTGTGCGTGCAAAAGAATCAGAGAAACTCTATCGATAATAAAAGTAGGGCATAGCACCCGAAGTTTTCTGTACCCGCTCTCCTCTCTCGCTGGGGTGTCCAATTAGCCCATGATTAGCAGAAACGGACGTTAATCAACACAAACAACAATCAAGCCTTAAATGTTCTAATTAGAGTTAGCTGTCTCTGTTAATTTTTTATTCCATGAGTATTCATATAAGAAAATCAAATGACATCATGAACATTAATGAAATGCATTTTGACAATGACATATTACCCCGGAATCCAGATAGGTTTACTGTGCACCCCGTCTGACCTTTTTATGGGTACAAGGGTGTTTGGTAGGGTCTGCTGAATGGAAATAAAAAATTGTTCCCATGAAAAACCTCATTCCTGCTATGCGTATCTCTGCCATTTCCATGGCAACCGTTAGTCTCTACAACGACGGTGGGTAAAGGTTATAATGTATTATATCTATGTAATTTGGGGCGCCAAGAGATTGTAACTAGTGCCAAAATGATGGTAAGACATTAGTCCTTAATTAGGAATATGATTTTTTTATTACCTTATTTGCATAATCATGAATTTTAATTAGAAAACCGAAAATAAATGAAAACACGGACTAGAAAATTGTGAAAACTAGATCTGAAATCATCTGTGATGTTCCAGATACACAGACATATATTCTTAGACATGAAACCACATCAAGGAGAGTAATCTAGCTGATATTATGTAAAAATAGTGTCTCTATGGGTTATTTGCTTTTTTTTTATTGAGGTTTAGCTTTTTCGGCGCCAATGTCGCCTGTTGGCACAATTGAAAACAGAGCAATCTCAGGTCAGATGCCGCCTTTTCAAGGCGGCATCTGACCTGGGACTACACTGTTTTCTGTATTATTTTAGCCCAAGCATACAGGTTTTTAAAACCAATATTTTACTAATATACCTTTCTTATTTTGTTTAGAATTATTTTTAATATGAAATTATATTTGCAGATAATTGCAGACACTTTTAAATTTGGCGCCTAAGGAGTTAGAGGTTTCCATAGCAAACGTACAGGTGTACTGACAGCGTCAGTGCATAGAGAAGATATCGTTATATCTCGGGGCCTTCAAGAGTATCAATCTGCTAACAAACAGAATACATACGCTGGTGTTTGATTTAGAATATCATGTTGTTAATCAACTAATTAGCATATTCATGAATATTAAGGAGAACCCCGATAAATGAGAGACGAAATACCGAAAAATGAGTGAACACTAGATCTGAAATCACCTGTGATGCTCCAAATCCACAGAAATATGTTCTTATACATAAAACCACCTCCAGGAGATTAATATAGCTGATACTACGTAAAACATCGTGTCTCTATGGGTTATCTGCATTTTATTGAGTTTTAGAGCTTCCATAGAAAACGTACGTCCGGATAACACAGGGAATAGGGAATATTACAGGGTCTTGGGCAGCTGGGGGTTAACATTATACATCTACATGTATTTCCAAATATACAAGAAATGCACTGTTCTTTGATTTAGATTATCATGTTGTTAATCAGTTCGATCATTAGCATATTCTTGAGGATATCAAACAAAAGAACGAAAACTATTCAAAAACTGTAGAAATGAATTTCTTAATCATCCATTTTGCCACAAGTACACCGAAATACATCGAAAAATATTCAACCGCTTTCAAATTATAATTTGGCTGGTTTTATATCAAACGAGGGTGTCTCTATCCAGTATTTGCTTTATGTATATGGGTGTGATTGTGCACCTTTCTGGTATGAAAATTAACAATACAGATGCAAATAACGTTTCAATGTCCAAGTGTGATATGAAACTTTAAAATCAATCTGCATACTCTTATATTCATAAATAATGAGTTTGGTATTACAAAAGGCCGTGAAATGATTTAATCAGTGTCTGACTTAAGCACAGAACAAAATAATGAATCAAGAATGTAAACTTATTAACCCTTTTACCACCGAAGTCGCATTTATAAATGCACCACGACAAATAGTGCAGTCCCAGATCAGACGCCGCCTTTTCAAGGTGGCGTCTGATCAGGGACTTCACTTTTTGTCTCAATCTCTACTTCCATGTCTGTGCTTTATTCCTTTGAAATTATTTGCATTTATTTATCTCATTTCTTTATTTTACCATATGAGTTCACAAAATTCGATTGCAGACGACAATTAGAAATTTGGCGCCGAAAAGGTTAAGTACACTACTGATTCTGTGTAGCTGGTGTCTAGACTCATTTGAATATTTGTATACATATTTTCGTTGTCATCATCCGCATCAGTACACCACAGCAATGGTGATTAAAAAGAAATTTCTTTAAAACTATCAATTTTTGAGGAGCCGCCGGTGTAATGATGTGTACACTATGTACAATGTACCAATATTGATGAGGACATCGAAAAGCAATATAACATGGTTTGTAAAATATATTAGAATACAACAACAGGCAGAAATGAAACAATGCTTTTTAACTGGTGTATTTCGTGACATTAAATGGAAGCTAATGTTTCGCTGCATACAAGTATTAACAAACCATTATTATATCCTTGTCTAGTTCAGCACATGTACAAAATATTGTCATTGCATGCTGCAGATAGATAACTAGGTTTAGTTAGTAAAATGTACATTTCACATGACCGACTAAAACAAGATATATGGATACATGCATGAACAATTGTTATGTCAATTTTCATAAATACTAACGACAGCACAAGAAAAGAAAGAATACCCCTTAATGTAAAGAATGCCTCAACCAATTACTATGTGATGCATTACTTTGTGATACATTCAACCATTCTCACATCTGCATTCGTCGTAATGCAAATCTAGACCGAATAATAATCGCCAAAGACCCCCTTCTTCATCTTCTTTATCTGTATCAAGGGTACCCAGGAATGTCTACTATGCGTTATGATAGCTATTCGCTTTCAGTCCATAATGGTTCAAGAACCCAATGACATGGGCCCAGCCATGTTCCTCGGATGCTGTAGGTATTTCTGGGTCGGTTGTAAGTGAGCTCTTCCAATTTTGCACCCGATAGATGACCCGTTTAATGTACTGAAATACCGGTAATAACTTTCTACAAGTCCTTCGGATGAGACGTTATAAAACGAGGTCCAGTGTATGAGTGCTTTACGGTGGGAATCTTAAAGAACCAAATAATCTGTATCGATAATTAGAGCAGGGCATCGTGCCAAATTTCTATGAATCCTCTCCCTCTCTCTGTGGCGTCCATTTAACCAACAGTTGGCAGAAACTGGCGTTAATCAACACAACCAACCATCCAACATTCTACAAGGTGGCAATGATCCATGTCAATGTTGCGGTCAATGTTGTTTGTATTGTGTGTCTTCTGGTGCTCGAGTATCTGATCGAAATGAAGATGACATTTTCAGGGCAGATTTTAGAGGCAAATTCGCTAAAGAAGCTTCTATAAAGCTAAGCAACAGATTGGAAACCCGCGAGAAGTTCTTCGGGTCGTTTAAAATTCATATTGAAGACAATGAAAGGCCACCGCTCGGTGTAAGACTACTGGCTACAGGAACTATTTCACTGCACCTACTAGTTAGTCACAAAGGCCATGCATATTATGTGGAGATAGCACTTGGGGATCCATGAAGTACTTTCAAATGCCAGTACCGTTAAGCATTGGTACTGCTGATAGCTGCTTAGCAAAAGCATACATGTCAAAGGAGCTGAAATACCTAACGGTGAGGTAGACATGGCAAATTAATGTACCACCACAAGATGAGAACAACTTTGTAAAAGAAGACGGGGATGCTTTATTCCATTCAGTGAGAGACGTTCCAGGTAACTTCAAATATCTGGAAGACTTTTCAGCATGACTCCTGAAAGATATGTATCAGGAAAACTCCATCAAAATATGGAGAAAATGAGAGGATGGCGTTCAGAAAATATTCTAGTATAAGAGGAGAATACAAATAAACCTTTTGACTGGTAGGTTTATTGGTGAACGACGACAGCAAGAGAAAATTTGTTCAAGTAATGTGTAAATCATAAAGTGAAGCCTGTGCAGAAAAATGTTTTGAAGTCACCACAAGAAGAAACTGATACCAGGTTTTAGACAGAGAACAGGACTGCAAGACTGTTCAAGTCAGAACGCCAGCCAATGACATATTCTTTATTCTGCTTGATTACACTGACAGATTCGAATGTGGGGATGCCCTGTTCAATCATCGGGCTTACTGTGACTGTGCCAGCGCATTTAAAGAGAAAATGGTATGTGTTACCAATGTAGGACTCCTACAAATAGACCGAAGGGCATAACTTCTTCTCGTGTAAGTCTTGGAAACGTGGAATGTTTCAGCTGACCTAATTGATGAATATGAATCGTTCACATACACAATGTACCTTACTCGATGTATCATGTTAGGCTTGTAACAGTTGATGGTTGAATTGAAGCTTCTGTAATTAAAGGAGAAGTGCGAAGATAAGCAAATTAATGATGTGCGTAACAATGACATGGGAAGTATTTGCCACTTTGTAGAAAGTGCTTAGTCCGACGCATTGAAATGGTCGTTTATCAGGTGCGATTTTGGAACAGATTACTTTACATATCATGTTTCATTGCTTTTATGCTGGTAGATTGTACTGTACACGTCATTGGCGTCTCCTAAAAGTGATACTTTGAATAGAAATATCATTTTCAATCATCACTGCTTTGATGCGGATGCGGATAACGCCAACTGAATATTTCAACAAATATTCAAATGAGTCGAGACACCAGACCGAATCTACACAAAATTAGCTTTCTCAATTCACCATTTTGTCCTTTGATTAAGTCGTACTACTAGCTAAATAATTTCATGGCCCTTTTGTGATACCCAAATCATTATTTATCAATAAGCAAGTAAGCAGGATTATTTGGATAAATCTAACTTTTAGCTCACCAGAAGACAAAGTGCTAAAGTAAGCTTTAGTGATATCCGTCGTCTGTCGACGTGCGTCGTAAACAATTTGAACCTTTAAAAATCTTCTCATAATCTACAGGGTTCTCAGCTTTCATCTTTGGCACATATATAGCATCATCTGTAGGTCCTCTACAAAGGTTATATAAATTATGTCCCTAGAGTCAAGAATGGCCCTGTACCAAGGGTGCCTTGTTTTATATAGAAACACATATAGTGAACACTTTGAAAAGCTTCTCCCCTGAAACTGGAAGGTTCTCAGCTTTCATATTTGGCACATAGCATCATGTTCAGGCCCTCTACAAGAGTTATTTAAATTATGCCCCTGGGAACTAAAATGACCCGCCCCAGGGGTGGCAAGTTTTCTATAGAAACATGGAGAAAACTTTGAAATCTACTCATCTGAAACTGGACAATTTGAGCCTTAAAGAATCTTCTCATAATCTACAGGGTTCTCAGCTTTCATATCTGGCACATAGCATCATGTTCAGGTTCTCTACAAAAGTTATACAAATTATGCCCCTGGGGTCAAAATTGGCCCCGCCCTAGGGGTGGCCAGTTTTCTATAGAAACAAATAGTGAAAACTTTGAAAAGTCTTCTCCTCTGAAACTGGGAGGTTCTCAGCTTTCATACCTGGCACATAGTATTATATCCACGTCCTCTACAAAGCTTTGACAAATTATGCCTATGGGGTCAAAATTTGCTCTGCCCCAGGTGTGGCCAGTTTCCTATAGAAACAAATAGTGAAAATTTTGAAAATCTTCTTCTCTGAAACTGGAAGGTTCTCAGCTTTCATATTTGGCAAATAGTATCATATGCAGGTCCTCTACAAAAGTTATATGAATTATGCCCCAAGGATTAAATTGTGGCCTCGTCCTTGGGCTGGCCAGTTTTCTATAGAAATTTTACATATAGTGAAAACTTTCAAAATCTTCTCCTCTGAAACTGCAAAGTTCTCAGCTTTCATATTTGGCACACAACATTAACTTCAAGTCTTCTAAAAAAGTTATACAAATTATGCCCCTGGGATCAAAACTGACCATGCCCGGGGTGCCTTGTTTTAAATAGACACATATTGTAAAAACTTTGAAAATCTTCTCCTCTGAAACTGGAAGGTTTCATATTTGGCACATATCATCATCTTGAAGTCCCCTACAAAAGTTATATGAAATATGCCCCTGGGGTCAAATGAGGTCTCTCCCAAGGTGTGGCCATTTTAACAAAGAAACATATAGTGAATACTTTGAAAATCTTCTCCTCTGATTGTCTGGTGAGCGATATCGAGTCCATCATGGCCCTCTTGTTATTTGAACATTGTTTAAATTTCCATGTCACAATTTGAAATTGAAACAGTATATTTTTGTATCTTAATTGTTTTGGAATTTTTTTCCACACCAGCAGGATGCAAAATCACATCCATAATCAAAGCAAATACTGGATAGACATCATCTTTTGATATCACACCGGCTAAATCATAATTTAAAACTTATTTCGACGTACTTGAAGCATAACAGTTGATTAAGCAATTCAGTTCTACAGTTTTAATTTTTTTTCTTTTTGTTTGATTTTCTAATTAATATTCATGAATTTCATGATCGTGCAAATAAGGTAATTATCAAAAACATATAACAGTTTTTTTATCTGTTGGTAATGTATGCATGTCGGATTTAACCCTTTATTCCATAAATACGCATTTCTACGCCTTTGCAAACTTCGCGCCTGTAGGAGCCGTCTGATCAGGGTCTGCTCTGTTTGCTTATGAAGCAATAGAGTATGGTTAGTTAATGTTAAGGGTTAAGAAACAACCTTCTAATCCACTTAGCTAATACATGTACCTCTTTATATCAAAAGACATTTATTTGCAGGTCGCAAGAAGCTTGGTGATTTCATTCGCAGTCAAGACTACATTAATGCTAAGAAAGATGGAGAAGATGGGTCTATTGGTAACCAACTGATAGATCTTGAGCGTACTTGCTCTGGGGATCTTACATTTGAGGAATTAAAGGCAAGAAATTATCTTATATCAATATTTATAGACTGAGGTCAAGATAAGTGTATAAAATAAAACATTTTCAAGAATAACTCTTTTATTTCTCCACCAAACCCTATATTGTGACCACTCTTTAAAATCGTCTTTGAGACAATTCTAAAAAGTGGTCACAACATAGGGTTTGTGACCACTCTTTAGAATCATCTATTTAAGATGATACTAAAAATGGTCACTGTATAGGGTTTGGTGGAGAAATGACGATTTTAGTATTTGGGTAGTCGTTGTGTACTATTATCTATTGCTCAGTATAGAGTAAATCCCTCGTAAGCGACACCCAGAGGACTAAGTCTTAAATGCAGATGGAAGGTTACTGCAGGATGGAAGTAATGCAGAGGGTTCATACAGAGAACTTTCTGCATTGCTTTCATTCTGCATTTATAAACAGTCTGCCCCCGGAATGAATTTAAGAATTTATTACTGTATGGATACAGATGGACTGATTTGTTACAATTACACATTAACAATGATGTTTTTGGCTGTGACAGAAACCTCATAATCAGATCTATATTATTCCTTAACCAAATATAGTAGACACTTATCCAACAGCTCCTATAGGAAGTTGGAACTGTCTGATCAGGGTCTACTTTGTTTTGCAATTATTCAAAAAGTCGTCTATATGAGGGAAAGGGTTAAACAACCACCTGCTTCCTGCATCATACTTCCTGATAGTGTGGTTGCTTTAGAAAAGTTTACTGCATAATTTGTTCAATAAATGAATGGCCACTTAAGACAGGTTCTACATGTATTCAAAATTCAATCTTGACAGATAAATATTTTTTTGTTTTCATCAAGTCTTGTTTGCAGTTTATTCCTTTCCTTTATAAATCCTCATTTTTGGCACCTTTTAAAACATCATCGACCAAGACCAGACAGCCACTGTAGGAGCTGTGTTTGCTTATATTTTACAGATCTCATTCTCCACTATTTGTCAGAGTAAAATTTACAATTATTACAATATTTAAAATATTTTATAGTTTTTATATATCATAATTCATTAATATTCATAATGGGTGTAATCTTGCATAGATAGTCATCAAGAAAAGGGGTTAAACAAATTGTTTTTTACAGGATGGGTATAAAGCATTCCAGGAGAAATGCTGTGTTCCACGCCTTGGCTATCGACATTCCCCATCCTATTGGGCAGCATATTCTACCACCAGCACCCTGGACAGACTTAAAGGGTATGTACTGTGTGCATCAGAAGTATTGAACCTTTGAGAGGATACTCCTTTATCTGATGAAATATATGTAACAAATGGTGAATTTATGAATATTAATTAGATAATTCTGTATAATGGCTTGTGAAAACAGGGGATCAGAGTCTGCTTTGTTAGTTTATGAACCGATATAGATATGATTTCACATGACATATATTGGCTGATCTTAAAGCATACAAATACACCCCAATACGGGGACCTTTTACGATACATACATATTCAAGTACAGGTACCATATATTGGCTGGCCTTTAAGCATACATATACAGCCCAGTATGGGGACCAGTTATTGACAGACCTTTTAGCATACATACATATTGAAGTACTGGTACCTTATATTGGCTGACCTTTCAGCATTACATATACAGCCCAGTATGGGTACCATATATTGGCTGGCCTTTTAGCATACATATACAGCCCAGTATGGGACCAGTTATTGACTGACCTTTTAGCATACATACATATTCAAGTATGGGTGCCATATATTGGCTGACCTTTTAGCATACATATATAGCCCAGTATGGGGACCAGTTATTGACTGACCTTTTAGCATACATACATATTCAAGTGCGGGTGTCATATATTGGCTGACCTTTTAGCATACACATACAGCCCAGTATGGGTACCATATATTGGCTGGCCTTTTAGCATACAGCCTGGTACGTGGAATATGGGGACCATATATTGACTATTATTTTAGTATACATATACACAGTGTGGGGACCATATATTGACTAACATTTTAGCATACATATACACAGGGTGGGGACCATATATTGACTAACATTTTAGCATATATATACAGCAGGTGTTGGGACCATACATGTATATTGACATAATTATTTTAGCATGCTATGGTCAGTTTGTGATGACCTTTGCAAACAGTTAGAATGTAGATGAGGCACAGGGTAATTTAGTTTTTCATCAGGAATTAAACTGATTGACATTTTGATTGCAATTGTATAGAGAAACTGAACTTTTGTGTGATTTGAAGAGCTGGAAGAAAATTTGTGAACTCAAACACTTGTTTATACCTAATGTGCCTTAACCGGTTACCTCATGAATATTCATGTTAGAATAATGACATAATGGATATTAACCCTTTCAGCCCAGGAGACACATGCAAGTGTCATTTGCAAACAGTGTAGACCCAGGTCAGAGGGCTCCTAGAGGTGGACTCTCAGGACTCCCACTACCATGTGTGGACTCTTTTGTTAACCCTTTTCTTCATATGAACGTGTTTTCAAGCATCTGCAAACAGAGTAGACCCAGATGAGATGGCTCCTAAGGGAACCATCTGATCAGGTTCTGCACTGTTTACTAATGGAATTTGATAGATCTGTTTCTATACTTTCTAAAATGGCTACAATGTTCTGCCTTCCATATTTCATTATAACTATTTTGTCCATGAATATTCAGTAGGTATTGAAATTTGGAATAAACATAGAACAGGGAAAGGGTGAAACACTAATGGGATATTGCCCTTTGAAAATTTAGTGTTAAAAAGGTTAATTAGATGAAGTTTTATGTTGACAAATGAACACAAGTTTTATATTGTCATATGAACACAGGAATATTAGGTTTATATTGACAAATGAATGCAGTAACATTAGTTTTATATTGACAGATGAACACAGGAATATTAGTTTTATATTGACATATGAACACAGGAATATTAGTTTTATATTGACATATGAACACAGGAATATTAGTTTTATATTGACATATGAACACAGGAATATTAGTTTTATATTGACATATGAACACAGGAATATAATTTGACCTTGGCAAAAACTACAAAATCAGATATAATATCACAGCTGCAGATAAGGTGCATACCCAAATACTAAACTCACTCCACCGAACCCTATACTATGCCCAGTCTTTAGAGAAGACCCAGATCAGACAGTGTTTCTTCCATGACCAACATACCATGTGTTTATATACCATTATAAGAATTCAGCCAATACATACTTAGGATATCATTATTTCTAAAATGAATATGCATTAGATAATGTGTTAACCCTTTCCTCCATAAATACGCCTTTCTACGCCTCTGTACTTCTGTACTTCTTGAAACCATTGTGATAAATACAGCAGTTGCTCCTATAGGAGCAAATGCTTTATTTATCACAATGGTTTCAAATTACAAAATTCTTAAATTTTACTTTTCTCTAATAAATGCTCCTTTTTGGTAGATTCATTCAAGGCGGTTGGGTCTACAAATAGCGATGGAGGAATGGGTTGAGTAAATGCATCTTATCTTATTGATATAGCAAGTTTGATGATGAGCCAGAGTCCACTCAGCTAGAGATAGGGAAACTTGAAGTGGACTGTTGGTTGGCACTGCTGAGGGCGGGACCAAACTCTGCTCATGCTGACCTCATGTCCAAATTCAGTGGCAACAAGACTGCAAACTATCTACAGGTGGGTTTGATTGTATTGTCATAGACTGAATGGAATCAGTTCTGTTCCTACTTGAGATAAACAGGAGTTTAACCCTTTCCCTCATATAGACGTTTTTGGTACCTTTGCAAAGAAGACCTGGATCAGACATTGATTAGGGAATCATATATACATGTACATCCAATTTTACAGTTTCTGCCATTGTAAAAAAATCCTGTGTTTACATGCCATTATAAATATAATCTAATTATTATTCATGGTGTGATTAATTCTTAAATATTCATGGTGCAAAGGGTTAATGTAATGACATTGTAAGCTTCAGTTATAATGAATATCAGTTTAATAAAAAGTACTGCAAAATCGGCTGAGTTTTGAGATTCAATTCGTTGGAAACAGGACATACTTCATCAATCATCGCGAAGTTCGAGTTATTCCAATTTGAAATATGGAAGTTCAGCTGTATCTGATTGTTTAGTTTCTCCCATGGTCAACACTTCTCTTGTTAAGTTTTCATATTAACAAATAAGCTTAATTAAAAAGAGGGAATTATTACTTGCATACCAAAAGAAAATAAACCACGACAATTCTTAAAAAATTATAGACCTATATCATTGTTGAACTGTATATACAAGATAGCGTCAGGCGCAATTGCCAACAGACTTAAACAAGTTTTAGGTAAACTAATTCATGAAGATCAAACAGGATTTATGGCAGGGAGATTCTTGGGTCAAAATACAAGGCAGATTTATGATATTATGCAATATACAGAAGAACATAATATACCTGGATTAATTTTACTAGTTGACTTTGAAAAGGCTTTCGATTCTATTTCCTGGAATTTTATACAGAATGTATTAAGATTTTTTAACTTCGGTGACTCTTTCATTAAATGGTTTACTCTATTGTATAGGAATGCTAGGCTATCAGTTAACCAGGGTGGTCATTTATCAAATTTCTTCACAATAAGTCGAGGCTGCAGGCAAGGGGATCCAATATCAGCATATATATTTTTATTATGTGCAGAAATATTAGCTATAAGATTAAGAAATAACACAAGTATTAAAGGTATTACAATCAATGGAACAGAATACAAGTTATCCCAATATGCAGATGATCTATCTGCTATATTAGATGGATCTAGTTTATCTCTAAATGAAACATTAAATGAATTGCACAGATTTTCAAAATATTCTGGTTTAAAAGTCAACTTTGAAAAAACACATGTAATATGGATAGGATGCAAAAAGTACAGTACTGACTCAATTAAAACAAAGTGGAAACTTTCATGGGGAGTAAATAGATTTAAATTGTTAGGGATTATTTTTGATGTGGATCTTTCAAACATGGTTATGCTCAACTATACTGAAAAAATACAAAAACTAAAAGCTCTGATATTAAATTGGAATCGTAGGTATTTGACGCCTATGGGGAAAATCACGGTAATTAAAACACTACTTCTTCCCCTACTTAATCACCTCATTATGGCACTACCAAATCCTCCTGAAGAAGTCTTAAAGGAAATAAATTTACTGTTCTTTGGCTTTATTTGGCAAGGGAGTGCAAAGGTAAAAAAAGCAGTGTTAGTTAAACAATATATTGAAGGGGGTCTTAAAATGATAAACTTAATTTGCTTTATTGAAGGTTTAAAATCAACTTGGTTGAGAAGATTAATAACAAGTTATGGTAAATGGAACAAAATTTTAGAATGTAGTATTGACTATAGTAAAGTTTTTTCTCTAGGATCTGAGTATCTAAAGAAATGTGAGAAAGAAATATCGAATCCGTTTTGGCAAGATGTCATAAAAGCATTCCATAAAATACAAACATCATACACTCCTGTAAACGCAGCGGAATTAATGACATCACCACTATTCTATAACAAAGATATTCAAATAGGTGGAAAGTGTGTGTTATACAAACCATTTTTTATAAAAGGGATATCACAAATAAATGATCTTATCACAGCTGAAGGAAACTTCTACAATTATCAATCGTTTTGTGAAATATATGATATTCATATTGACTTTGTAAAATTTTATGGTCTTATAAATGTTATAAAAATATTTTTAAATAAGTTTAGCTTTACAGTAACACTGCAGAAAATGCAGAATCCATATTCCCATTAAATGTATTAATACTTCTGAAACAATCAAAAGGTGCAGTGACAAGATGGAACCAATTGTTTCAGATAGAAGATAATGATTGGAAAGAAATTTACAATGCCATATTTAAATACAACTTCAGTACAGAAATACGGTGGTTTCAGTATCGAATAAACCATAGAATTCTTCCAACACAGAAATACCTTTTTAATATCAAAATCTCAGACAATCCTAACTGCAGAGTTTGTGGTGAAGTAGAAACAATTCAACATATGCTATGGTCATGTCCAGAAACAGAATTATTTTTAACAAAAGTCCAGCAGTGGTTGAAATTAGCAGAGTATATCAATTGTATAAATGAGAAGAAATACTTATTCAATTTAAGCAATTCCTATTCAATGGCTGACATGACTATTCTACTAGAAACAAAGTACTATATATATTTGACCTAAAAAAGGGAAGGAAAATTCTCACTACTATCATTAAAAAACAAAATAATAGCAAAATATACAGCTCTGAAATACATAGCAACAAGGGATAATTATCTTGAACAGTTTGATCAAACATAGTCAAAATATTATTATCTTTTAATGGAATAAAATTCCTCCACATAATTACAATAGCTAAAAAGTAATATGGCTTTGGCAATTTTCATAATTTCTTGTATAGATATAGACATTTTATATGAAAAAGAAAACATGAAATCGAAAAATTATTGAAATGAGAGAACCCCATCAAGCATTTTTAGGATTTAGGATTCTTTTTTTTTTATTATTATTATTATTATCAAATGCATAAAACTCCCCTTCAAAAATGTGGTTGTATAAATATCAATTATACTGTTTTCTCAAATGGCATTGTTAGAATAGTCTTATTTCTGTTTTGTTAATTTATGTAACTATTATACTTACCGTTTATGACACAATGCTACTAACCTAACCAATTATTCTGTATGGTATGATGAGGGATGGTACTCCCCGACCCTCACATACCTATGACGGGGAGAATAAAAGCATTTAAAAAAAAAAAATAAAAAAAAATAAGCTTAATTAACCCATTCTTCCATAGGCTATTTTTAGACCCAACCTCTTTGAATAAATCTACCGAAAAGGAGCATTAACTATAGAAAAGAAGAATTTTAGAATTGTGTTGTTTTGAAACCATTGTGATAAAAAGAGCAGTTGCTTCTACAGAGCAAATGCTCTATTTATCACATTGGTTTCAAAAGTGACTTTTAAAGAGGCGTAGAAAGGCGTATTTATGGAGGAAACGGTTAATGTTCGTATTGTCAGTGTACCATACATGAATATTCATGAAGGGGTAATTTCTTTACCAGTCCTGCCAAAACATCATACTCTTGTGTCTTATTTATTTTTGCCAGTCTTGTCAGAAGTCTGACGTCATTGAGATATTCAAGAAGATGAGGATCCAATTCAGTTTTGACTCACGTGATACGACTGTGAAGGAAAATACATATGCAAGTATAATGAGTGACGCAGTAAGAGCAATCTTCAAAGACCTCAGGTAATATGAACAGCTTAACCCAAGGGCCAAGATAAGATGCTTTAAAAATTTCCAAGAATAACCCCATTTCTCCATTATTTCTTCACCAAACCCTACACTTTTTTAGAACCCTCTTTTCAACAGTTCTACGAAGCACATTCACATGTTTGTGTATCGTGTATCATTTTCAGTTTATATGGTACATATATGGCAGCATATCTAATATACCTATGGTGCCTTCGTTTATGACATATCTAATACATATAGTGCATTCATTTATGAAATATCTAATACAAATAGTGTGTTCATTTATCACATATCTAATACATGTGAGTGATGCTTGTCTATTGCATATCAAATGTGTATGGTGAGTTCCTTTTTCGTATATCTAATGTATATACAGTTAGACCCTTCTTAACCGGGCATTTAATTAAGTATAAATATCTGTTTTGGAGACAGCTTAATGCAGGGTGAATGTAATGCAGAAAACTCCTCTAGGAGCTTTCTGCATGACTTTCACCCTGCATTAAGTAGCCACCTGCCTAAAAGTAAAGGTCTAAATTCTTCTCTACTGGAATTCCGGTTTAGGGGAGTTTTATTTACTGTACATTTATGCAGGAGTCTCCTTAATGCTGGGTGAAAGACTTTCACCCTGCATTAAACTACCACCTGTCTCCAAGACTGATATTTACACTAAATTGAACATCCGGGCAAACACTGAGGGATATGAATGACTTGCAAATGTTAGTACAAAAGACTACCCAAAGCTGTTGGTGTATTGTTTTTGTATTAGCCCTTGCCAAACTACATGTAACCACAGGGGCATAGCTAGCAACATTCTTATGGCCAAAATGGAATAAAAATCGAAGGCTAATGCGTTAGACTTGATACACGATCTGTCCTGCCATGTAAGCTTTATCCCATTCCCGCATCTTGACGCGTTTTTTAGCTCACCTGGCACAAAGTGCCGGGTGAGGTATTGTGAGGGGGCAGTGTCCGGCGACCGTCGTCGTGCGTATGTGCTTCGTGCGTCGTCAACAATTTACTTAAACATCTTCTTCTCTTAAACCATAAGGCCTAGATCTTTGATATTTGGTATGTAGCATCATCTAATGGTCCTCTACAAAGATTGTTCAAATTTTGACCCCCGGACCAAAAATGGCCCGCCCCAGGGCTTATCAGTTTTTCATAGGAAAATCGTTAAAAATCTTCTTCTCTGAAATGGTAAGGCCTAGATATTTGATATTTGGTATGTAGCATTAACTAATGGTCCTCTACAAAGATTGTTCAAATTATGACCCCCGGATTAAAAATGGCCCCGCCATGGGGCTTATCAGTTTTTCATAGGATTTTTTTTAAAAAATCTTCTTATGTAGTACCATCTAATGGTTTTCTACCAAGATTGTTCAAATTATGACCCCAGGACCAAAATTGCCCCGCCCCTGGTATCATCTAAAGTTCTTTTATTAAAATTGTTCAAATTTTAACCTCCAGCCCTAAAATTATGGCCTTTGGTTTCATATTGGCCCCAATCTGAAGCTGACTTATTTTTACATAGAAATACAGTGTATACATAAGTCTACAGTAACCAGGTGAGCGATTTAGGGCCACCATGGCCCTCTTGTTTGGTCCAGTAAAAGTCAAATTTTGAAACCATTGTGATAAATTGATCATTTGCTGGTCTCAAAACTACACAATTCTAAATTTTCTCAGGGGAGCATGTCCCAAGACCCCTGTAGTCTTGGTGCATACATTACATTTGGATTCAGCTACGCCCCTGAACGGGAATGACATTTGCAAATAGTCTAGATCCAGATGGGAGGCAAAGTATTAAGGGCTAACGCTGGAACAGGTACAATTATAATCAAGTTGATTGGTACAAATAATGGACTTCTTTCTGTTTCATAGTGAGGAGCAGATGAAAGCGGCTCAGGACGAGTTCCTGGATCTGTATCTACATTATTATAGACAGCTTCCATCACTGTCATCTGAGTTAAAAACATACGTAGGCTATATCATCAGAGACATACCAGACAAGATGATGTTCATGATGCCGGATGGAAAGAGTAGAAAAAACCCTTATGTGGTTAGATAATTCATTGTTTTGTCATCTAAAGTTTGAAGATTAAGTAGAGGAATTAAATACCATATATGTTACCATTTTATCATGTCTATTAACCCTTTCCCTGTTCTGTGTTTGTTTCAAATTTCAATACCTACTGAATATTCATGGACAAAAAAGTTATAATGAAATATGAAAGGTGGAACATTGTAGCCATTTTAGAAAGTATAGAAAAAGATCTATCAAATTTCATTAGCAAACAGAGCAGACCTTGATCAGATGGCTCCTATAGGAGCCATCTGATCTGGGTCTACTCTGTTTGCAGATGCGTGAAAACACGTTTATATGAGGGAAAGGGTTAAATTGTAAGATGCAAATCTTTGAAAATATCATGTCATTCTTAGTCAACGATCTTTATAAAATTATATGAAAGTAACAAGAATGAGAGATTCTATTTATCACATAAAATAGGAAACACAACAGATTAAGATTGTTTCTTTTGATTTTTGAAATGTCCTACCATGTGCAGTTATTGAAAAAGCAGACAAAAACATCATATACTAACTTAAAAGTTATAAGAAATTCTGAAATTCATACAAAAAATCATAAAATTGATATCATCAACATCATGAATTCACGTTTAGCCCACAAACTCTCATGATTCCATACATTGGACACATGCAAACAATGTAGATCCAGAGTAGAGGATCCTGAGGGAACTGATTAAGTTTTGCACAGTGTGATGTACTAATCAGTGTTAAAGGTTTTTACATTCATACAGTAGTACTTATCTTAACCCTTTCCTCCATAAATACGCCTTTCTACGCCTATGTAAAAGTCACCTGTTAAAACCATTGTGATAAATAGAACAGTTGCTCCTATAGGAGCAAATGTTCTATTTATCACAATGGTTTCAAACTACAAAATTTTAAAAATTTACTTTTTTCTAGTTAATGCTCCTTTTCGGTAGATTTATTCAAAGTGGTTGGATCTAGAAATAGCCTATGAGGGAATGAGTTAAGTGACCACTTTTGAAAAAGGTTTAATTATCGATCTGTTAGGCAGGTGGTAGTTTAATGCAGGTCCAAAATAATTCAGAAAGTTCCTATGGGACCTTCCTGCATTACTTTGCCCTGCAAGAAAACAGCCCACTTGTTTTTAGACTGCTATGTTCAATAAATGAATGGCCATTTCAGATATGTTTTACTGTATATATTTCTTTTGGAGGAACCCCCAAATTAAAAATTTGATTAGTTTTGTATTTCAGTTATGGCAAATTTAACTTTAATATGGGAGTTAACCAATGACTTGATAGATATGTCATTTGATGTCCTTGCAAACAAAGTATACACTGATCAGACGGCTCCTGTAGGAACCATCTGATCAGGGTCTGTACTGTTTGCTTATGGAATGATATACCCAAGTAAATCTGATCTTGGATTTCTGCCATTGCCAAAAAGGTTTGTTCAAAGGCAATTATAAAAAAATAATTATAATTTAATATTCATGATGCCATTATTTCTCATGATGTAAAATGTTAAAAGGTTAGAGTGTTGTCACATTAGCTTTGTTCCACATCCTTGAAGTGTGATATGAACTATTCAAACATAGCTCTGGCCTGTGGTTATCAAAACTGAATTCATCCTCAAGCACCTGATCTAACCCATTCCCTCATAGGCTATTTCTAGATCCAACATTTTTTTATATAAATCTACTGAAAAGGAGCATTTACTAGAGAAACAGAAAACTTTAAAATTCTTTAGTTTTGAAACCATTGTGATAAATAGAGCATTTGCTGATGTGGAGCAAATGCTCTGTTTATCACAATGGTTTCAGAAAGTGAGTTTTACAGAGGTGTCAGAAGGCGTCAATATGAGGGAATAGGTTAAGTATACCTTCCACAGTTAGGGTTGCAAGAATGAGTTTTTTTATCTGAACACCTTCTTTCTTGCTCAGAAGTATACCTTTCAACTTTAGGGTTGTAAGAATGTCGATACTCTGAAGACTCACATTCTGGCTCTGAAGGAAATCCTACTTACATGTAATGATGACATCTCCAGATTTATTGACATCCTTGGTTGCATTGTACAGGCTGCAGGGTAAGTTTGCAGAGATGTACATGAGATATGTACTGATCTGTCAGATCTCTCTTTCTCCACCAACCTTATTTTTCTGCCACTCAAAAGATTCACCTTGGAGATGCAATTCTTATGAATACCAGCCAGATAGGTTTGTGGCTAGTTTCCATCAGATTGTCCTACCTTAAAGTTTTGACCAATACAAAAAATTAAAGAGTCTAATATTTACATGAAGATACATAATTTTAACCCTTTCCCTTATGTAAGTGCATTTTGACGCATCTGCAAACAGAGTAGACCCAGATTAGACGGTTCCTATAGGAGCCGTCTGATCAGGGTCTGCTCTGTTTGCTTATGGTGTATTATAGATCTGATTCTACGGCTTCTGCCTAAGCCCAAATGTCATGTGTTCATATGCCATTATAAAGAATAATCTTAATAAATATTCATGACGTCATTATTTCCTTCATGAATATTCATCAGGGAAAGGGTTAATCAAAAAAGCTAAAAACAATGTTTCAGCATGCTAATGTGTTTCATGAATATAATATAATGAATAATTTTGCAACATCAAATTTAAGGTTAATATGAAATATAGATTAAACAAAATATTCTAACAGACATTAAATGGAAATTTGCTCAATAGCTTTGTTACAGATGTTAACTGCACATTTCTTAAGTTGTTCTGAGGTTAAACTATTTTACTTTGTGAATATGGGCCTAGGTTATCTTCTATTTGTTATTGGATAAAATTATCTTTATGTTAAAAAGTTCTTATACAAAAAAAATATTCATATTGGAGCCTTGTATGAATATTCATCAAATAAGTGTTAACCCTTTACTCCATGAATATTTTTCTAAGAAATAATGACTTCATGAATATTAATAAGATTACTGGTAATTGCTATAATATCACACGGAAAAAGGAATGTTTGGCAAAGGCAGAAACTGAAGAATCATATCTATATTATATCATAAGCAAACAGAACAGATCCTGGTTATACGGCTCCTATAGGATCTGTCTGATCTGGGTCTACTCTGTTTGCAAAGGCTTAGAAAAATGTGTTTATGGAGTAAAGGGTTAATGTTTCATGAACCTTGTTGTTCTATATATTATCACATGTTCAATTTCAGACTGGATAAATTACTCGAGCCTCTGTTTGAATGCCTGATGGATGTTTGTGTCAAATTTGCAGAACGCCAAACTCCCCATGAAAAACCTGGGCAAATGTATGACCTCTACAGAATAAAACTGTTCAAAGACTTAAAACAATGCATGGTTGGTTAATCGCTTTCTGAACATTTTGTAATATACAAAATACCGTACTTAATCCTTAACCCATTACCTCATAGGCTATTTTAGATCCCACCACTTTGATCTACCTAAAAGGAGCATTAACTAGAGAAAAGGAAAATTTGAGAATTTTGTACTTTGAAACCATTGTGATAAATAGAGCATTTGCTCCTAGAGAAGCAAATGCTCTATTTATCACAATGGTTTCACAAAGTGACTTTTACAGAGTCGTCAAAAGTCGTCAATATGAGGGAATGGGTTAATGTGCAAAACAAATCGATATTTGCTTATACCGACCTGTTTGCATCGGGTTTTGTCATTTTAACCGTATTCCAGGCGCATTACGACTCCAGCTAATTATACAGGTGGAAGAAGACCCAGGGCAATTTTTACTTACAGATCTTTTTCTACAGTTTCTGCCATGGCTAACTATTTCTGCTTTCATATGCCATTATAAAAACAATCGTCTAATTATAATTCATGATTTCCTTATTTATTTCATGAATATTCATTAGGTAAATGGTAAAGTGTTCCCTTTAGATAGGATCAACTGTAGTGTTGTTTCTTAACCCTTTCCCTGTTCTATGTTTATTACAAATTTTAATACCTCTTGAATATTCATGGACAAAATTGTTATAATGAAATATGGAAGGTGGAACATCGATTACAGTCATTTTAGAAACTAAAGAAACAGAATTAGCAATTCCATTAGCAAACAGAGCAGACCCTGATCAGATGGCTCCTATAGGAGTCTACTCTGGGTCTACTCTGTTTGCAGACATGTAAAAAGGCATTTAAGAGCGATAACCATTTCCCTCATGAATATTCGTGTAAGAAATAAAGACGTCATGAATATTAATATTAATTTTCATAATTGCATGCAAACATATTGCTGTTTGGGTGACAGTGTGTTTTGGATGTGGTGTTTCCTCAATAACTCATACATGTACAATCAAATCTAAACAATACCATACACAAACAGATTATATAGGAGCCGTTTGATCTAGGTCAACTCTGTTTGCCAAGGTACATGGCTAAAAGCAACACGTTTTGCTTAATGCTTAACCCTTTCCCTGTTCTATATGTATTCAAAATTTCAATACCTACTGAGTATTCATGGAGAAAATTGTTATAATGAATTATGGAAGGTGGAGCATTGTGGCCATTTTAGAAATTAAAGAAACCGATCTATCAAATTCCATGAGCAAACAGAGCAGACCCTGATCAGACAGCTCCTATAGGAGCTATCTGATCTTGGTCTACTCTGTTTGCAAAATGCGTGAAAACATGTTCATATGAGGGAAAGGGTTAATAAATATTTGTATCATTTGTATTTGTTTGCCAAGGTGTGAACACCATGTTTGTGAGGAAAATAATAACAAAGTTTTAGCAAGCGAATGTGTTTCATAAATAGAATACATGGCCAGATATTTCTGAGTTCATAATTATGCCATTATAAAAATTCATCTAATTATTATTCATGACTTCTTGTTTATTTCATGAGTATTTATCAGGTAAATGGTAAAGTGTTTGCTTTAGAGAGGATATGCTGTGTGTTTGTATGTGGTGTTTCATGTACGACTCATACAGTTATTTTTTAAATGCCCAAACTTTGTGGTCTGTGTTTACAATATTGCCAATAGATGAATGGTCATTAAATTGCAGTTGTTTATTTGTAGGAACCAACTTGCAGCGTGTTTGAAACTTGTCTCACATCTCTGAAAGCCCTGGTGAAACAACTAGGGGACAAACTACAAGAAAACTACTTCAAGTTAATAGAGAAGATGGTGGAAGAGTGCATTTGTGTCTACACAAAAATGTAATGTACTTACTTTACAGTGATACTTGGAAATCCTTTGTTTTATCACATGGCACTGCTTGTATCCAGGTTTTACCCTTTTCATGCATTGGCAAACAGAGTAGACCCAGACCAGAGGGCTTCTATATGAGCCATCTGATCAGGGTCTGCTCTGTTTGCTAGTAGAATTTGAGAGATCTGTGTATTTACTTTCTAAAATGGCTACAATGTTCCACTTTCCATATTTCATACTATTTCGTCCACGACTATTCAATAGGTATTGAAATTTTGAATAAACATGTGCATAGAACAGAGAAAGGGTGAATTATGTTTTATTAATTAATATAACAGTTGTAGTTTTTTAATTTTGGTGGTGATGATGAGGTTGGGTGAGGGCATTTCTTGCAATGCACACATCAAAGCATCAAAATTATACATATTGAAAATTACAAATATCTTGCAGTGTCGCCACTCAAAACATACAATAAACTAACTAACAATGTTTAAACTAAAAAAAAAAAGGAGAGGATCTCAAATAAGCTTATGCTTTCGATCTAATCCTTTTTACATTGATGTATGTATTTGTTTATATAAATGTGAAATGCTTATTGAAAATAAAATATGTTTAAACTAACTAACTAACAATGCATTTGTACACATACAGTGATGTGTTCCTCTGTTTATTATTTAATTATAATATTTGCTCTTGTTTAGAGATTTTTCATCAGTCCCATTATATTTCAGCATCACCTTTTCCTTATGAAAAATTGAAAGATACTAGGTTTACTGTGTGTGCAAAGGCATGAAAAGGCGTTAATATGAATGAAAGGCTTAACACAGGAGATTATACTTTATAGATATCACATCCCATGGAGGGCGACAACATGTATTGTCAATCCGAGGTTTTAGCCAAGGTGGACATTACTATACAGAGGGTTGAGAATACCTGCTGTTGCTCTCCATGGAATATGGTACATTTGTATTTATTTTATCATACCAAACATAGCAATCAATTTCATCAGCATAAAGAGTCTAGATTTGTCCAATAACAACAATAAACAGTTTGAAACAAGAGCTATTCTCTGTGCTTAAAAAACAAGGAACAGCTTCACACTTTTATTATACCCCCACAAACGAAGTCACCATGTCCGTCCGTCCATCTGTCCGTCACGGTTGTCCGAATCATAACTTCCAAAGTATAAAAGCTATTGACTTCAAACTTCATATATAGATAGATCACATTGACCGCAAGTGCAGTGCACATGGTTTGTAACTCTGTCTTCAGTATTTTTGGAGTTATTGCCCTTTGTTATTTTTCAGTTTTTCGGAGTTTTTTTCTAAACCTTCACAGATATTGAAGTGATATTTGGTATGTCACTTTATATTATAATGAGTTACAGATCAAGTTTGAATTTCGTTACGCTTCATTGATTTTTCACAGAAATACAGTGATTTTACTTAGAAATTTTCCGGAACTTCAGGTTTTCCGGAGTTTTTTCTACACCTTTACAGATATTGAAGTGATATTTGGTATGTAGCTTTATTATAATGAGTTACAGATCAAGTTTGAATTCCGTTACGCTTCACTGATTTTTCACGGAAATACAGTGATTTTACTTAGAAATGTTGCAGAAATTCAGGTTTTCCAGAGTTATTTTCTACACCTTTACAGATATTGAATTGATATTTGGTATGTAGCTTTATTTTAATGAGTTACCGATTAAGTTTGAATTTCGTTACGCTTCATTGATTTTTCACGGAAATACAGTGATTTTACTTAGAAATTTTGCGGAAATTCAGGTTTTCCAGAGTTATTTTCTAAACCTCAACAGATATTGAAGTGATATTTGGTATGTCACTTTATTATAATGAGTTACAGATCAAGTTTGAATTTCGTTACGCTTCATTGATGTGTAACGGAAATACAGTGATTTTACTTAGAAATTTCCCGGAAATTTGGGTTTTCCGGAGTTTTTTTCTAAACTCTTGCAGATATTGATGTGATATTTGGTATGTAGCTTTATAATAATGATTTACAGATCATGTTTGAATTTTGTTACACTACATTGATTTTTAACAGAATTACAGCATTTTGACTGAGAAATTTTTAGGAAATTTCAGGTTTTCCGGAGTTTTTTTCTAAACTGTAGCAGATATTGTAGTTATTTCTATAACCCCCATCTCTGTGTCAAATATGCTAGTGGGGGTATTCATCACCTTTAGTGGTAGTTCTAGTTCATTATATGTTTGGTACTGGTGGAGTCCTTTTCACTGTCCAAATTTTAAAGATCCTCCTTGGAAACAGTTGCAAAACACGACATTTCTCAAATGATTACACAAAAACAAAAATCTGTTGAAATGTTGTTTAGTGATAAAATCGCACACGTCGGATGACATCTGTCAGATAATGTCACACACGCTCACTGATCTATATGTAATGTTGCCCTCATGAGATAATGTTGCATGGAACAGTAGAAATTGTTTCATGGCATGTATTTGGAAAATTTGTACAGGAAAGTCACGTGAGGTATAACATTGAGACAATTATAGTCTCATATGCAAATTCCTATTGCCTGTGCCAATATTTCATTAATATTCAATGATATACTGGGAGTGGGCTTTGCTGTTCATTTTAGGTCAGTTACAATATCCTCACACCATGCCAGCTGCCTTTGGTACATTACATAACTTAATGTAGTGTGTGTACTATATTTGAACTTTTGAATTGGCAGTCCATTCTGAACATATTTATACATGTATCATTATGAGCGATCTCGAATAAGCCCTTGTCTTACAACATTTGGTAGCAACAAAGCATAATGATAAATGGTTTCATGCCTTGTATGAATCAAGCCCGAGAGTCTGAGGTGAAAAGCCAATGATCTAATCACCTAGTTAAAGAATCGATTCATTAATACAGATGTCAGATATCTTTGCATATTGAAGGTAGTGGTGCTGGTCTGTAACAATATGTTGTCCCTAAGAGACGATTGATCATGACATATGGTTTGGTGGAGAAATGACTATTTGAGCAACTGGAGTACAATGTATGTCCCTTATTTATTGCTATGAATGTTGTCTTTGTCTACCTATTTAACCCTTCGCTTGCTGAATTTTAAAATACATTTCTCCTTCTTTATCCATGCCCTGTGGTATAATTACATATATCTTCACTGTGTACACGTATTTCGCTGTGCAATCACCGCTGTGGAGTGCACTGGTTGCACAATCAACTTGTAAATAGTACAGACCCTGATGAGACAGCTCCTGCAGGAGCTGTCTCATCTGGGTCTTCACTATTTACAGGTAGGTATATTGACGCGATTAGCAAGCGAAGGGTTAAGTATTTGAATAATTCCCCTTGTTTATTGCTCTGAGTGTAGTCTTTGTTTACCGATTTTAGTACTTGAAGAATGCACCTTTTTTATGGCTCTGAATGCAGTATTTGTTTACCATTGTTAGAATAGGGAATCTGTCACTTTTTTATTGGTATGAATGCAGTCTTTATTAACCTATTTTAGTACTTGAAGAACACACCTTAATTATAGGTCTGTATGCTGTCTTTGTTTACCTATGCTAGTATTGGGAGTATGCCCCTTCTTTATAGGTTTGAATGCATTCTTTTTTTTAGTATTTAGAGTGTATCGCTTATTTATGACATGAATGCATTCTTTGTTTACCAATTTTAGTATTTGCTGTTTTTGTTTACTTGTTTCAATATTTGATGTGCGTTCCTTTCCATAGCTCTGAATGCAGCCTTGTTTACTTATTTTCAGAACCCCTGAGCAGGTGAAGTCTGTTTTGGACTTTGTGAATTTGCTCCTCCTTTCAGGCCACCAGAAACTGATCGCACTAGCCATCAATATTATATGCAATAGCAACCTAGGAAAGAAATTCATTTGGAAGGTACTGTTCAATGCTTTTGATAATGTTAACCCTTTCCCTAATTGGGTACTTTTAGATCCAACCTCTTTAATAAATCTACCGAAAAGGAGCATTTACTAGAGAAAATATATTTTTAGAAATTTGTAGTTTTGAAACCATTGTGATAAATAGAGGATTTGCTCCTATGGAGCAAATGCTCTATTTATCACAATGGTCTCTAAAAGTTACAATACTTCTACAGAGGTGTCGAAAGCCGTCAATAAATCTACCGAAAAGGAGCATTTACTAGAGAAAATATATTTTTAGAATTTTGTAGTTTTGAAACCATTTTGATAAATAGAGGATTTGCTCCTATGGAGCAAATGCTCTATTTATCACAATGGTCTCTAAAAGTTACGGTACTTCTACAGAGGTGTCGAAAGCCGTCAATATAATGGGAATGTGTTAACACTTTACTTGATGGAGAAGTCTTTTGGCAGATTCTCTACTGTGATGCATTTCCTTAGTTTCAGTTTTAATACAAGAATGCAAGTGATTAGAATTCAAACATGACAGAGTCTGACATGAATATTCATGAATATTCATGAGGTATTAATTTCAAACAGATGGCACATTCTGTCTCGATGAGACAGTGTACCGAGACTGACATTCAATGCATTTTAACCCTTTCCTTCTTTAGTATGATTTTCTACGCTTTTGCAAACAGAGTAGACCTTGATAAGATGGCTCCTATAGGGTCTGCTCTGTTTGCTTATGAAGTAATACAGATATTATTCTGAAGTTTCTGCCATGGCCAAAAATTTCCGTGTTAATGTGCCATTATAAATATTAGTTGAATTAATATTCACGATGTCATTATTTCTTACATTTCTTATATTCATGGAGTAAAGGGTTAAACCTTTGCCTGATGAACATTGATGGTGCGAATATTAATTACCTGATTCTTTTATAATGCCATATGAACACAGAATCTTTTGTTATGGTAGAAACCATACAATCAAATCTACTTTAGAAGAGAATGCAGCAGACCCTGATAAACGTTCCCTTCCCTATAGAAACCTTTGATATGGGTCTGCTCTACCTGCAAAGGAATTAAAAGGCATCTGTAAGAGGTAAAGGGTTAACCCTTTGAATTCAAACTTTTTCATCATTGTCCATGAGTCATTGTTATCACTCCATTCAGTTTAATTTGCGAGATTTTTTTTCAGAGACAAACACTGCAGACCCTGGTCAAATGGCCCCTCTATGAGCCCTCTGATCTGTAAATGCCAGTTCACTCGTTTCCCGAATTCAAGGAGTTAAAAGCATGCTTCTGCAGACCAGCTTAGTACATATTTTTCTGTTAATGACTCTCTGAATGAGACATATTTCTTTTCAAGATTCAAGAATCAAGATTAAAATTAAGTCTTAAGCAGCCATCAAAAAGAGGTATAAATATGGGGTTTGTAAGGCAGGTGGTTGCTTAATGCAGGTCAAAAGTAATGCAGAAAGCTCCTGTAGTAGCTTCCTGCATTATTTTTTCTGCATTAAGCAAACACCTGCTTTTTAAGACTTGTATGTTCAATAAATGAGTGGCTGCTTGAACATTTTACTATCCAATATTCATGTCAGAAATAATGATGCCGTCATAAATATTTATAAGCTGAATCTAGATAATGTAAACTTTTCAAGGTTGTTTTTTTGCTTTGACAAAAACTAGAATCAGATCTATATCATGTTCAAAGCAAAGAGAGCAGACCCTGATCAGATGGCTCCTATAGGAGCCATCTGATCTGGGCCTACTTTGTTTGCAAATGTGTAAAAAAAGGCTTTTACATGAAGGATTAACACAGGTTGTGCTGTAATTCTTGTTCTTATTATCAGGTGGTTTCTTTAATGTTAACCCTTCGCTTGCTGAATTTTAAAATACATTTCTCCTTCTTTACCCATGCCCTGTTGTATAATTACATATATCTTCACTGTGTAAAAGTAGTTCGCTGTGCAATCACTGCTGTGGAGTGCACTGGTTGCACAATCAACTTGTAAATAGTGCAGACCCTGATGAGACAGCTCCTGCAGGAGCTGTCTCATCTGGGTCTTCACTATATACAGGTAGGTATATTGACGTGAATAGCAAGCGAAGGGTTAATGCAATACAGAAGTTCTGTATTAACCCATTACCTGAAACAGACACCTTTTTAACAACTTGTAAACTGTGTAAACCTCCTCTCTTGCACAGAAATACTTGGACGAAGTGAAGCTGTTTCTACGCACAATCAGCAAGCAACCCTCTGAAAAGATGTTTCCAAGCAGATCTGGTGATAAAGACTTGTACTGGCTCGTTAGGGAGTATGAGAAATTTGTACAAAAGCTTCTTGACAATCTGGTGTAAGTTTCCCCTCTCTATCCCTGGTAAAGAATCTAAAGATATTAGCAAATAGTGCAGACATGAAGCAAAATAACACAAATTTACATCCTGCATTAAGCTGCCACCTCTCTTCAAAACTGACATTGATACAGAATTTAGCAGGGTTCTACTGTTGTCCTGTAATATGCATTGACTGCATTCTTGTAATGTTATATAAACTATGGAATCTTTAAACACACCAGAAACATTAGAATCAGTTCTATGTAGTTTCATAAGCAAACAGAGCAGATCATGATCAGTTAGCTCCTACAGGAACATTAATAGTTGGGTCATCTCAGTCTGCAAAGGCGTCTCTATCAAGTGATGACTTCATGTTGTTTGTCGCAGAAGAGAGGTAACTGTATTGTACATTTTGGCACTGCTCACTTTTCACTTCAGTGACGCCAAGGTGGTGACGAGGCTCTGTCCAGAACTTCTTGAGCTTATATGCATCTGTGTTGAGGAGTTTCCTGAGCACAAAGCTAACATGGCATATTATGTCTCTGATAACAAATACTTCACCATTAAGGTAGGTAGTCAGAGCTCTAGATCAGATGTGTAAATTGAAACATTTTCAAGAATAACTCGTTTATTTTTCCACCAAATCCTATGTTGTGACCACTCTTTAGAATCGTCTCTTTGAGACGATTCTAACGAGTGGTCACAATAAAATGTTTGGTGGAGATTTTAGTATCTGAGTAGGCACATTTATCTGTTGTTCTGTAGGTAGTGCAGTATTTCTAAGGATTTGTTTATGCAAACTTCTCCTTTTGCACAGATAATTGTGTATTTGTTATCCCTTTACCAAACAGAGTAGACCCATGTCAGATGATCCCTGTAGGAGCCATCTGATTAGGATCTGTTCTGTTTACTTATCAGATTATATAGATCTGATTCTACAGTTTCTGTCAGGACCAGAATTCCTATTATACAACCTCATCTATTTAACCCATTTCCTCAATAGACTGTTTTTAGACCCACCCTCTTTGAATTAATCCACCCAAAAGGAGCATTTACTAGAGAAAAAAAAATGTTAGAATTGTGTAGTATTGAAACCATTTTGATAAATAGAGCATTTCGAGGGCTTGGTGGAAAACTATTCTAAAGTGAAGGAGTTAGAATAGTTTTGCACCAAGCCCTCGATTTGCTCCTATGGAGCAAATGCTCTATTTATCACAATGGTTTCAAGAAGTGACTGTTACAGGGGCGTAGAAAGGCGTATTTATGGAGGAAAGGGTTGATATTCATGGTGACATTATATTTCTTACATGAACATTAATGAGGTAAAAGGTTAAATAAAATGGATTTAAAACAACTATGTATTTATGTTTGGTAAAATATGTTTTTGAAATCTTGGAATTTGCAATATTGTAGTTTGAGAATGTTGCATTAATTTGAATGAACTAAGACAAGTTTGATTGCTAACTTCCCATTTTACACCTTTACAAACAGAGTAGGCCAAGATCATATAGGATAAATCAGTCTTATCAGATTTTTGGCCGGATTGCTCGCAATCCAGGCTTATAGATTGGCGAATGCCGTCCGGCCGGCCGTCTGTCCGTCCGTCCGGCCGTCCGTCCGGTTGACCTTTTTGTTTAAGTTAGTTATAGCCAAAGTATAATACCTACATTAACCAAACTTGGCATGTGGGTTCAGAATGAGGGTCCCATTACATGTCATAGGTTAGCAGGTTACTATGACCCCTTTTTGACCTAGTTTTTACGCTTCATTGACTTAGAGAATTCCAGGTTGACCTTTTTGTTTGTGTTAGTTATAGCCAAAGTATAACACCTACAGTAACCAAACTTGGCATGTGGGTTCATAATGAGGGTCACATTACATGTCATAGGTTAGTAGGTTATTATGACCCTTTTTTGACCTAGTTTTTACACTTCATTGACTTAGAGAATTTCCAGGTTGACCTTTTTGTTTCCGATCGATAACTAATAAACGACTTGGCCTAGAATCTTCAAACTTGCTGTGGTGGTTGGTCATGACAACTGGATGACCCCTATTGTTTTTGAGGTCACTAGGTCAAAGGTCAAGGTCACAATGACCTTAACTGGTGAATAAGTTTCCGATCAATAACTGCTCAAGGGTTTGGCTTGGAATCTTCAAACTTGCTGTGATGGTTTGTCATGACCACTAGATGACCCCTATAGTTTTTTAGGTCAAAGGTCAAGGTCACCATGACCTTAGCTAGTAAAATGGTTTTTGATCAATAACTGCTCAAGGGTTTGGCTTAGGATCTTCAAATTTGCTGTGGTGGTTGGTCTTGACAACTAGATGAACCCTCTTGTTTTTGAGGTCACTAGTTCAAAGTTCAAGGTCACCATGACCTTAACTAGTGAAATGGTTTCCGATCAATAACTGCTCAAGGGTTTGGCTTAGGATCTTCAAACTTGCTGTGGTGGTTGGTCATGACCACTAGATGACCCCTAATGTTTTTGAGGTCACTAGGTCAAAGGCCAAGGTCACCATGACCTTAACTGGTGAAATGGTTTCCGATCAATAACTGCTCAAGGGTTTGGCTTAGAATCTTCAAACTTGCTGTGGTAGTTGGTCATGAGCACTGGATGACTCCTATTGTTTTTGAAATCACTAGGTCAAAGGTCAAGGTCACCATGACAGTAACTGGTAAAATTGTTTCTGATCAATAACTGCTCAAGGGTTTGGCTTAGGATCTTCAAATTTGCTGTGGTGGTTGGTCATGACAACTAGATGAGCCCTCTTGTTTTTGAGGTCACTAGGTCTAAGGTCAAGGTCACCATGACCTTAACTGGTGAAATGGTTTCCAGTCAATAACTGCTCAAGGGTTTGGCTTAGGATCTTCAAACTTGCTGTGGTGGTTGGTCATGACCACTAGATGGCCCCTAATGTTTTTAGGTCACTAGGTCAAAGGTCAAGGTCATCATGACATTAACAGGTGAAATGGTTCCCAATCAATAACTGCTCAAGGGTTTGGCTTAGGATCTTCAAACTTACTGTGGTGGTTGGTCATGACAACTAGATGACCCCTATTGTTTTTGAGGTCACTAGGTCAAAGATTAAGGTCACCATGACCTTAACTGATGAAATGGTTTCCGATTAATAACTGCTCAATGGTTTGGTTGGGGATCTTCAAACTTGCTGTGGTGGTTGGTCGTAACCACTAGATGACCCCTATAGTTGTGGAGGTCACTAGGTCAAAGGTCAAGGTCACCATTACCTTAACTTGTGAAATGTTTTCAGATCAATAAATGATTAGTGGTTTGGCTTAGGATCGTCAAAGTTGCTGTGGTGATTAGTCATGACCAGTAGATGACCTCTATAGTTGAGGTCACTAGATCAAAGGTCAGGGGGTCTGGGGGTATACATGCTTTACAAATTTCTCTTGTTTTTTATGCTTCAATGAATTTCTAGATTGACCTTTTTAACATGTGGAGTCATAATGAGGACCTCATTACATGCAATTGGAATATGTTTAACTATTTATTATGCCTTCAGCATCTGCTGATGCAGAAATGTATAATGAATGACTGTTCATCTATATCACTTTAATCGGCAATCCGGCCATACCGACATTGGCGGTTTCTTGTCCTCTGTTTGTTTATATTGTAAGGGTTCGCTTACAGTTGGTCTTTCTGTCCAGGATGGCCACTGTTCTATCCGAGGGTACAATACATACTGTACATGTAAAGCATATGCATCAAGCCCGACGGGGAATAATGAAAACATGGTGCTGGTATTATGGTTTATTGTATTCAGAAGTCCAAATAAGATGTGTAAATAAAAAACATTTTCATGAATAACTCTCCGTCATTTCTCCACCAACCCCTATGTTGTGACTACAAGTTTGGTTTGCACAACATAGGTTTGATGGAGAAATGACTTTAATATTTGAGTATGCACTTTTATCATTGGCTGCCTCCTCTGTCGTAATTTTATACCACAAAGCAAACCAATCTTGTAAATGAATAGTGTCGATTAAATCAGTTCGCCAAAGAGTATGGGGGAACTGAGTCTGTACACAATGGGATAATGTCTACATTTCTACATGTTAAATAATTCATAAATTCTGTTAAAGCAACAATCCTAGATTGCATCATCCCAAGAAGCTACACCGGCATGAGTGATTATTTTATAATGTAAGCCCGTACACTTCTTTGGACTGTGCTCACGTGGTATAACATAGCCTTTCTGGGAGATCTTAAGTAGTGTCGATAAATAATTGCAGTTTGGATCCAAGTCATTTTCGAAATATATTGGATCTAAGCGAATATGTAATGATACAGACATAACTCGCTTTTGTTCATACCTCAAATTTACCTCATAAGCATTGATAATTAAAAAATGAAGTCTCTTTGATGTGACCATCTGATCCAGATATAAAAAGTTGAATTCATAAACACACACATTTATAATATAGATTTCTAAGCACCAGTATGTGACATTTTGAGCCAATGGAACTGCAGGCTTATTACCGTCTTAGATGTTGTCCCAGTTTATTATCCAATTAGATTAGCTGAAATAGAAGCTTTTATTTCATCTATAACTTGCTGGAGTATAGGTTAATCAAAGCAGTGCAGATGGTGCAGTATTCTTTGCATGGGATCAATGTGTTGAAAATAAAAATTCTGGTATCGACTAAGTGCTCTTTGGTATGAAGTCCTACAAGGGAAAGATTAACACTCTTTTCTTAATCTGTTATAAAATCAGAACATTCTCAAGTTTCTACACACTGGCAATGTATTTGGTGCACAATATGTCTGTCCGAAAGTATTTTTCAAGTCAGTAGGATAAGAATAGAGCCTACATTTCTTGAGGTATTGACACAATGTAGCAACATGAAGTTTGAGATGTGTCATGACTTTTTTGTAGAAAGTAGGAGATATTGATCAACACAGTGAGTCAACATGAAGTTTGAGATGTTTGTCATGAATACTGTTATCGAAAGTAGACCCTGAATTTCTTTTAGAGATATTGACACTGTATGGCAGCGTGAAGTTTAAGATGTGTATCGTGACCTTTTTTTTATAGAAAGTAGAGCCAGGATTTCTCGAGAAGATATTGAGATGGTGTGGCAACATCTTGATAAAGGAAGGTGTGCCTTGGACCAGTAGGATGAATTGTACCATACAAAATCTTCTACTCAGTGTAATAGCTACGTATGATGGGTATGGAAACTTTGTCATTTTCATTAACATGTGGTCTGCTTTTTCATTGGTTAACCCTTTCCCTCATATAAACGTGTTTTCATGCAATTGCAAACAGAATAGATCCAGTTCAGATGGCTCCTATAGGAGAAACACATCTTTCAAATTCCACTAGCAAACAGAGCAGACCCTGATCAGATGGCTCCTATAAGAGCCATCTTATCTGGGTCTACACTCTGTTTGCAAATGAGTGAAAACATGTTAGTTGAAGGAAATGGTTAAAGTCCTCTTGCAAATTGTATGCCTTCCATACTGAAAGGAAAATATAGTCAACAATTTACCTGAAATAAATGCCTTTTGACACATTTGCAAACAGGAAAGACCAAGATAAGATGAATCCTGTATGAGCAATCTGGACAGGGTCTGCTCTGTTTGCTAATATTGATCTGAGTTTACACTTTTTGGGCTATGTCAATTATTCTTGTTTTCATAATTATGCGATTGTTAAAAATTATTTAATTAATGTTCTTGTTGTCATTACCAATCTTACATGAATATTCATCAGGCGAAGAGTTAAACACTGATGGGCCAATTTTCTTTGAATATCCAGCAAATCTTATTTTCTCTTCCTTTTAGTATCATGTTTTTTTTCTTCTTATTCTTTCACCTACAAATATCTAAATTATCAAGATATGCACATTTTAACAGCTATGTATTTTATAAACTATTTGATTGAGATTCTTCTTCCACAATGAATTTGATCAAGTTTTACCTTAATATTCTGCAGGAATGGCCGAGTTGTCACGCCAGAGCAGCATAATGGTTTCATGTCAATTTTTAAAACGGCATTTGCTGGGGATGATATAGATGAGACATTCTACCCGCCAGGCCAGGAGAAAGACGGAGGGGTTAACCTGTATCTGCTCAGAGGGGTTCTCTACAAATACATTTCACTGGTACATATATATCATTTTATCATTCCATTAACCCTTTCCCTGTTCTATGTTTATTACAAATTTTAATACAGCAAAATCTCGATTATTAGATTTTTCTGTATAGAAGAATTTAGACCCTTTTAGGCAGGTGGCTGCTTAATGCATGGTGAAAGTAATGCAGAAAGCTCCTGGAGGAGCTTTCTGCATGACTTTCACCATGCATTAAACTGCCACCTGTCTTAAAGATCGATAATAATTCGTATTTTAGTGTTCGAATAATCAAAATTTTACTGTACCTATTGAATGTTCATGAACAAATACTTATAATGAAATGTGGAAGATGAAACATTGTGTCCATTTTAGAAACTAAAGAAACATATCTGTCAATTTCTATTAGCAAACAGAGCAGAACCTGATCAAATGGCTCCTATAGGAGCCGTCTGATCTGGGTCTACTCTGTTTGCAAATGTGCGAAAAGGTGTTTATATGAGGGAAAGGGTTAAGAATCTTTATGGGAAAAGTTGTTTGATTGCACCGCAAGTGGTGTAGAACCAGATCACATGACAAACAATCTAGATCAAGTATTATGCTGTAGAGAACACATTTCAACTAATTCTAATCATTGACAAACAGTGCAGACCCTGGCCAGATGGGGAAAACAGTATAGCATGGTGGCTGGTCTAGATATGCACTGTTTGCAATGAAATGCTGACCTTGGCACAAACAGCTCACAAGGAACGTTTTTCTTAGTCCTGTGTCCATAGTCCTACCCTGTCACCATCAATGTGAAATATTTTTATGATAACCCTACACCAAAATTCATAAAAAAGCCAACAAATAATGATGGTGGCGGGGTGGGGTGGGGATGGAGACTGATTTCAATAGTTGACTAAAGTGAAAATTTCCAAAATCTCCTAGGAAACCATTGGCCAAGAAATTTTGGCCATGGCAGAATCTGTAGAATCCGTTTTATGTTATATTTTTCCATAAGCAAACAGAGCAGATTCTATAGGAGCCATCTGATCTGGGTCTACTCTGTTTGCAAAGGAGTTAAAGGCTTATACAAGAGGTGTTCAACTTGTGTTTGAACAAAATAAACCACCAGTGTACTATAGGTGGTAGTGTTTCATTGCAATAAATGTTCGATATCTGAACCATGACAGTAGCAGATAATTTGGCAATGTTTTGGTCATGAGTTTACTGTTTTGTTAATCAGATTTTGATCAACATTTTCTGAAATTTGATTCAGTGCTTTTGACCAATGAGTGTGTTAATGTTTCTCTTCTGAAGCTTTGTTTTAATATACCCCAAATTCCATAGTCCATTGGAGCTGTGTCAGGCGACTTTGGCATCCATTCCTCTGGTGCAATAAAGTTATCTTTCGTAGATTAGAGGTAGTTTAATGTATTTTTGGCAGTGTGGTTTGAGGCACTGTCCTCTGAAGAAACACAATGTTTTTCTTTGTATCACCGGGAAACAATATTTGGACATCTTTGTCCAGGAATGGTTTCAGAACATTATTAATATAGTAGTCTTTAGACTTTAGTACTTTGTCAATGATTCTGATTTCTGTTTCCCATTATAACAAACACCAGCCCATGCCATGCCCTGCTGCAAAGGTATCAAACTTAACAAACTTGAATTTGTTGTCAATGTTAACCTCTTAAGAACGTAGAACATGGCTTCATCGGACGTCACAACATTTTGGTATTTGCCACCACTCAACTTCTGGTAGAGCATCCAAGACCATTGGTGTCGTTTAGCAATCTGGGTAGTATTGAGTTGATGGACTCTGCACTTTTTCCAGAGTTTTGCCTGACGTACATGGCGAATAACATGATTGACAGTTCCAAGTGATACAATTAATTTAGATGCCATCTCATGTTGCGTTGGCGGATTGATTTTGTGGATCATAATAGAGATATTTTGTACGATGTTGGTTTAGCCACAGATGGACATATTTTAAAAAACAGTGGACTGAGATGGATTTATATTTTGTTGTAAGCCATTCTCATGATGAATATTATTAATTGTGCCCAAAGAAACATTAAACCCAAGGTTTTTTAACTATTTTTATGATGCTTCTATAGCTGTGTTTAGTCTTAAAAAGACCAAATACTATACCTTCTACTTTATCGCTTAGTTTTGTATGCACCATTGTTGTACCTGTACCTTCAACGGTATGACAGCAAAGAGTGAATGTGTATTAACATTTGTCAATAGTCACTACCCCGTGCATGCACGAGGAAATCAAGGTCTTTAGTGTGTTCAAATGTAAGTTAATTGGACACCTCGTGTAGGGTGTAAAATGTTAAATAACCCTGTTACTGATACTTTATGTTTACCAGCATACAGCAACAGCCACTCATGCCTGTTGTGTGGACATTCTGCCAGATGTGTTGAAATGGGGCAAGTTAGCTGAGGAGGAGGACTATGATGAAGTACTTGATTGCAGCATTCGTGTCATTCAGTTGTTCTCCGTGAACTCTACCAAGGAGATGGCTAAAACATTGCCACAAATCATGGAGTTCTTCGTCAACCCTAAACACATGTCAGACATGTTCTGTAAGTAGGAAACATTATAATAATACGCTAATTGCCCCAAGATTTCGGAAAGAGAAATTTTGTCAAATAGTGCAGACCCAGACAAAACAGCTTCTGAATGGAGCCATTTGATCAGGGTATACACTATTTGCTAACCTGTCAGTCTCATTTAAATTCATTTTCATGCATTTGCAAACAGAGTAGATAGGAGCTGTCTGATCAGTGTCTGCTCTGTTTGCTAATGGAATTAGATAAATCTGTTTCTTTAGTTTCTAAAATGGCTACAATGTTCCCCCTTCCATATTTTCATTATAACCATTTTGTCCATGAATCTTCAGTAGGTATTGAAATTTGGAATAAACAGAACAGGGAAAGGGTTAACATTATCAAAATTGTTTCCAGTTAATTTTATTCAGATTTACAGACTGCGGTATCTGCTAATGTTTTATACTGTATGGAAAAAACTAGAGAACATATTACTAGACAGTCTGATGACAGTCATATTACTAGACGTCACATCAACTTGACTGGGTCTACACTATTTGAAATGCAATAAGAGACCCCATTGTCTGAGATACAATGTAACGGCTAATTTGTTATTAAACTACCTTTACTGTCTGAACAAGAACTGTTTGCACAGGAGCAGAAATAACTTCTCTATACATAGATGGTGGTAATTGGTTGACTGCAGTAAAGCAGCTAGATAAATGACCACCCAGAAGAGATCTAAATGTTGGTATTATAGATATATGGTAGCTTAAGCTTAGTTTTTGTCCTGCATTTAATTAGCACCCCTCAGCTGCTGTAGAGATGCCCAATCTGTTTTTGAACCTTTCCTCCATAAATACGCCTTTCCATGCCTCTGTTAAAGTCACTTTTGAAACCATTTTGATAAATAGAGCATTTGTTCCTAAGGAGCAAATGTTCTGTTTATCACAATGATTTCAGAACTACAAAATTCTAAAATTTTCCTATTCTCCAGTTAATACTCCTATTCGGTAGATTTATTTAAAGAGGTTGGATCTAAAAATAGCCTATGAGGGAATAGATTTAACAGAGATCACTCTTGTTTTCCACTTCCCTCAGCTCTGGTACACAGCTTATACCCAATGAATCCAGACCCAGTACACAGCTGTCTGCAGGAGCTGGTAGACAAATATGATGTGCTCAAAGAGAGCGAGAAAAATGTCCTGATCCAGATCCTGAGTACAGTGGCCACTGCTCACCCAGAGGTAGGTAACAAATAAAAAAGCTTAGTCATACCTTAAACTGTTACTTGATGAATATCGATTAAGATATAATGAATGTATGAAAATTAATTAGCTGCCTTGTTATATTTGCATCAGGAATTAGTGATTTTTGGACCATGGAAGGAAAATGCAGGATCAGATCAACATTATTTCATTAGCAAAAAGAGCAGGCCCTGAACAGAAAATTCCGAAGGAAAACTTTCTGCAGGACTTTCACCCCTTATAATGCTGCCACCTGTCTAAAAGACCTTCATTGATATTGATGTGAATGGTCGGTTAGGACGGGTTTTGTTGTACTTATTATTTTATATATATATATAATACACTTGATTTATATAAAATAATAAGTTAAATTTATATAATTTAATAATAAATATTATTCAAAATAGGAGAAGTCTTGCATGAATAGAGTAGACCCAGTTCAGACGGCTCCTATAGGAGCTGTCTGATCAGGGTCTACTCTGCCTATAGATGCTGTCTGATCAGGGTCTGCTCTGTTTGCAAATGCGTGAAAACAGGTTTAAATGAAGGAAAGGGTTAATGCATTATCTTTGATTTTTTTCAGGTGATTACAGAGCAACAAATAGGTTTTCTTTTTCAAAAGTGTGAGGAGGGGACGCCAGACCAGCAGTTGATATACCTGACTGTCCTTCACCCTGTGTCGAAGAGATACCCAGAGAAGCTTCAGCCCATTTTCTCAAAACTTCTCGATGACAAACTTTTCCATAAGAACTCTCTCACCTTCAGGGCATTGGTTATTTCCTGTACAGCAGGCAGGAATGAGGTACAGTACAATATCTACCCCTCACATAATGAGGTACAGTACAATATATAACCCTCACAAGTCATAATGAGGTACAGTACAATGTACATGTATAACTCTCACATAATGAATTACAGTACAATATCTAACCCTCACATAATGAGGTACAGTACAATATATAACCCTCACATGATGAGGCACAGTACAATATACATGTATAACTCTCACATAATGAATTACAGTACAATATCTAACCCTCACATAATGAGGTACAGTACAATATATAACCCTCACATAATGAGGTACAGTACAATATACATGTATAACTCTCACATAATGAATTACAGTACAATATATAACCCTCACATAATGAGGTACAGTACAATATATAACCCTCACATAATGGGGTACAGTACAATATACATGTATAACTCTCACATAATGAATTACAGTACAATATATAACCCTCACATAATGAGGTACAGTACAATATATAACCCTCACATAATGAATTACAGTACAATATATAACCCTCACATAATGAGGTACACTAAAGTATATTACCCTCATACAATGAGGTACAGTGCATTATATAACCCTCATATACAGTAAAACCTCACTTATTTGAACACTTAAATAAGTAAATGTGGGTCTTTATCTTTCCCACGGTGTAAAACAAATGTCTGCTCAAATTTTGATTTGATCAGTGAAACTATTGACCAGTGTCATGACACTAGGTTTTTGAGAAACTATTGACCAGACAGCTTGAATTCTGATGAGACTCTGAGTTACTCAGCATTTCATCTGGATCCGAGCTCTTTGGAATCAGTCAAAGAATAAGATTTAAAACATGTGGCAGCATAATGCATAGGGAATGTCATGTAGATAGTTGCTTACCCTCCATTAAGTCTTCAGGACAAAACATTTCGATTAACAAGTTGTTAGTATATATTATAACCGTCACCAATAACTTTGTGGGTTTGCATGTGAGTTAATGTAGGGAGGTTCTCTATTTCCGTAAAATTCGGATACCCTATCTCCACTGTAGAATAGAATGATAGAGCTAATTTAGTCCATCAGTCATCATTTTGATAAATACATTAAACTTACATACTAAATAGTGTAAACCTTTATCAAACTGCTCATTGAGGGACAGTTTCATCTGGGCCTGCGTATTGGCTTAAAATCCATGCCAGCATGCTCTGTGCTTTTGCCTAGGAAAAATATTTCAACATACCCTGTATATTTTTGTAAAGATTTGCCTGATTAATATTCAAAGAGGGCAGAGTGGTAAAAAATTGCTTAAAACTCTAGGTATAATTAGGGTATATTGGTATGAGATTGTCCATACATAGATTTTCGGCTGGTTTACCTTTTTACAGTAATAATCTTTTACTCCATAGACCTGCCTTGAACACCTTTACAAACAGAGTAGACCCAGATAGAGGAATTGTTTGATCAGTATCTGCTCTGCTTGCTTTTGGAATAATATAGATCTCATTATAAATGATATTATTTCTAACAGAACTACTTTTAAAATAAAAGGTGAAACTGAATGTTCTGAAGTTTTTCAATTAGCATTTCTCCTGAAGGATCCTGTGCACCTGTAATTTATATTATTATCCAATTATATTACCGAACAACAAAGGATTAATGCCCTTCCTGTATTTGTTCACGAGATACGAAGACGATGGGAGAGGGTGGAGGTAATCATTAGTTTATGGTGTACAACTTTAGTCTATCACATACTCAGATCCACCAAATTTATATTGAACATATACATATGAGATAATGGTTAACCGGTTACCTCATGAACATTTAGTAAGAAAAATTGACTGAATATTTATGAGATAAATTTTTGTAATTGGATTATGAACAAGAGAATAATTTATTATGGAAGAAACTGTAGAATCATATTTAATTATGTCATAAGCAAACAGAGCAGACCCCAATTTGATCCGAGTGTTCTTTGTTTATCAACATCAGGTAATGGGTTAACCCTTTACTCCATAGATTTAAACCTGTGCATACAGAGTAGACCGAGATAGACTCTATAGGAGCCATCTGATCAGGGTCTGGTCTGTTTGTATATTGAATTATATAGACCTTACCTTGACCAAAATTTGTCTTGTTCATATGCCTTTATGAATATTAAGTAGCTAAATAATATTCATATATACAGTACATGTACATTATTTCTTACATGAATATTCATGACATAAATATATATAAAGACATAGCAACATAACTGTACAATCTTATATTAAAGACCAGTATCCAGACCTGTTGTAATGGAGTGTATCTTCCTTATCATTTTCCCTGTGGAAATTTGTTCAATTTTCATAGACCCTTTAAGTTTCTTTTAAATTTAGTTTTTGTTTTTATTTTTATCTCGCAGAAGCTGAACCATCAGGCAATAGATTACTTTATGAATCTTGCCAGTCAGAATGAGCCGACAGTTCTTGAGACAGGACTGAACCAGCTGGTTTACATGGTTAAGGAACATAAGGATTATATGCAAAAATACAAAGCTTCACTGGAGAAAATTGAAAAGACTGCCACTATACCTGAAGTGAGACAGAACTGTCACAACATAATCCAGGTCCTGGAGGGCAGAAAGTGAGTGAACAGAATTATTGCTTGTTTTGCTAATTACTTCTACATAAGAGGTCCAGATAAGATGAGAAGATTAAAACATTAAACGTACTGTCAGTACATTATGTTAAGAAAACATCAAAAACAACCCCAGTGATCAAGTTTATCTAGCAGCACCTTGCAAAGTGCCTTATTTAACTAATTACTTCTTTTTACTTCTTCTTACTACTTATTTATGTAAATAAAAATGACATCATGAATATTAATCTAGATCATTTCATAAGTAAATAAAGCAGGCCCTAATCTATTGTAAGACAGCACCTACAGGAGCCATCTGAACGGGGTCTTCTCTGTTTGCAAAAGTATCAAAATGTGTCTCTGTGGAGTAAAGGGTTAAATTAAACTCAATCTATTTGCTTGCAGCTATGAAGATGTGTTCAAAGATCTTCAAGAACAGAAGGAATTCACTGCAGAGTTAGACAAGAAGCTTGATATGACAGTAGATACTGTGATAACGATGGGTGACCACGTGACAGAGCATCATCATCAGCTGAAAGATGTCCAGCAAGATCTGGGTAACTTGGAGGAAAAGGTGGATGAAATTGATGAAGACCTTGGAGAAACCAAGCTGAAGGTGGAAGAGATAGATAACAAGGTACCAGCTGGAGCCACTGTATTCAGGAACTTGTATTAACCCTTTCCCTAATATAGACATGTTTTCACGCATTTGCAAACAGAGTAGACCCAGATCAGACGGCTCCTAAAGGAGCCGTCCGATCAGAGTCTGCTCTGTTTGCTAATATAATTTGATAGATCTGTTTCTTTGCTTTCTAAAATGTCTACAATGTTCCACCTTCTTTATAACTATTATGCTAATGAATATTTGGTAGGTATTGAAAGTTGGGGTGGGTGGTAACCATTGTCGTGCCAAATAAGGAAGATCTAAAAACAATGAGCAGAATATGTAAAGTCCATTGATCATTTGTTTTAAAAATACATAGTAGTTCAATGAAAATGTGAATTGCAAACACTATGGCATGCTTTTGGAAAAGGAGCAGAACCAGATTGGTCTGCTCTGTTTGCTTATGAAGTTATAAAAAAACTGATTCTAAAGTTTCTGCCATGGCCAAAGTTTTCTTTGTCCATTTGCCATTATGAAAAATAATCTGAATAATATTCCTGATGTTATTATTTCTTTCATGAATTTATAAAGGATTAACCCTTTTGGCACCTTTCTAATTGTTGTCTGCAACCCAAGTTTGTTAAATCATTCAGTAAAATAAGGAAATGAGATAAATAAATGCAAATTTTAAAGGAATAAAGCACATATATAGAAATAGAGATTGAGACAAATAGTGAAGTCCCTGATCAGACGCCGCCTTTTCAAGGTGGCATCTGATCTGGGACTGCACTATTTGTCGTGGTGCATTTATGCGACTGCGGCAATCAAAGGGTTAAAAATAAATATCCTGAATTTGCTGAATAGAGCACATAATCTGCATAATGATAAGTCAGACCGAAAAGAATTTCCAACTGACATGTCATTAACATTTAATTATTCTATAAATACATGACTGATGTTGACAAGGGTTGGGGCTATTTTCCATATATAGGACTCTCAAAAGTATTTTTATTTGATCTCTTGCCTGATTCTGATGTTGAACATGTAACTGTTTGAAATGTTTTCAGCAGGTTACTCTATATAAACTGCATCATATAATAAAAATGTATGTCTGCTGAAATCAAGGAGTTAAGATGTTTTTGTGACAAACATGTACCTCTCGTTTCACAGACAATGACTAATGCCCCTAAGTGGTCCAGGGATCTGACCAAGCTCATGAATCCACAACACAAATCGGACTGGAGGTTACTTGCCCAACGCCTGGGCTACAGCAATGATGACATTCGAGCCTGGTCTCAGCAGCATGACCCCTGTATGGCCCTACTCAGTGAATGGTATGCCACCCACAAAACCAGTGAGGCCAACTTTGGACTTCTTACTGCCATGACAGAAATGAACAGAATGGATGGTGCAGCAATTGTAGAAAATGCTATGAAAGCTTCTGGTTAGTACCACAGTAAACACCATCTAAAGCTCTAATGTCAAATAGGGCATAACTCTGGGTCTAAAGTCTTTACCTGATATAAATGCCTTTTCTGACAAAATAAGTTATAATGAAAATATGAAAGGTGGAAAATTGTAGACATTTTAGAAAGTGTAGAAACAGATCTATCAAATTCCATTAGCAAACAGAGCAGACCCTGATCAGACGGCTCCCTTAGTAGCCGTCTGATCTGGGTCTACTCTGTTTGCAAATGCGTGAAATCCCGTTTATATGAGGGAAAGGGTTAATATGCCTAATGACAAATGTTACTCTGTTTGCAGATGCATCAAAACACATTTATATGAGGGAAAGGGTTAAACAACCACATGCTTTTAAAACACCTTGTTTATTTGTAAAGTGGTCACTGTATTTGTAAAATGGCCACATCAGAGTGGAGTTTACTGTATTTCCAAAAGAAAACAAATAATTATCTGATTCTCATGTCATTGTACTGTGTAATAGATCAGGGAATGCAGTGGCTCTGTTCTATATTCACTATATTGGCTATAGTGTATGTCACTTTGTACAAAATATTGACTGATAAATGTAGTTTCATTGTTTCAGAAGATGCAAAAACTTGTCTATCTGAAGAAATTGATTAAATGCAAAACAAAAGTAAACTTTCTTCATAATTTTCACTCTGCATAGAGCTACCACCTGCTGAGTTGTGAAATGGCGTCTATCAGGAATAGGCTTAACCCTTTCCCTGTTCTATATTTAGTTCAATTTCCAATATATACCGAATATTTATGGATAAAATAGTTATAATGAAATATAGAAATGGAATACTGTAGCCATTTTAGAAACTAAAGGTACAGATCAATCAAATTCCATTGGAAAACAGAGCAGACCCTGATCAAACGGCTCCTATAGAAGCCGTCCGATCAGGGTCTACTCCGTTTGCAATTGCATGTAAAGGCATGTATGTGAGGGAAAGGGTTGATCACTACAAATATTTGAAATAATTGTTTTCCTAAAATTGTCAAAGTTTACTTTATTTCACTTTATTGAGAAAAAACCGACACTATTCTTGTTTCGGACTGTTTGCAAAGGTCCCTGACAAATGGCTCAATAAATGGTAGTTATACACCAGTGGTAGTTATACCAGTAGTAGTTATTTCAATTGTAGTTATACCAGTGGTAGTAATACACCAGTGGTAGTTATACACCAGTGGTAGTTATACCAGTGGTAGTTATACACCAATGGTAGTTATACCAGTGGTAGTTATACTAGTAGTAGTCATACCAGTGGTAGTTATACCAGTAGTAGTTATACCAGTGGTAGTTATACCAGTGGTAGTTATATACCAGTAGTAGTTATACTAGTGGTAGTTATACACCAGTGGTAGTTATATACCAGTGGTAGTTATTCCAATGGTAGTTATACTAGTGGTAGTTATACACCAGTGGTAGTTATACACCAGTTGTAGTTATACCAGTGGTAGTTATACCAGTGGTAGTTATACACCAGTGGTAGTTATACCAGTAGTAGTTATTCCACTGGTAGTTATACACCAGTGGTAGTTATACACCAGTGGTAGTTATACTAGTGGTAGTTATACACCAGTGGTAGTTATACACCAGTGGTAGTTATACCAGTGGTAGTTATACCAGTGGTAGTTATACCAGTGGTAGTTATACCAGTGGTAGTTATACCACCAGTGGTAGTTATACCAGTGGCAGTTATACCAGTGGAGTTATACCAGTGGTAGTTATACCACTGGTAGTGATACCAGTGAAAGTTATACCAGCGGTAGTTATACCATTGGTAGTTATACCAGTGGAGTTATACCAGTGGTAGTTATACCAGTGGTAGTTATACCAGTGGTAGTTATACCAGTGGCAGTTATACCAGTGGAGTTATACCAGTGGTAGTTATACCAGTGGAGTTATACCAGTGGTAGTTATACCAGTGGTAGTTATACCAGTGGAGTTATACCAGTGGAGTTATACCAGTGGTAGTTATACCAGTGGCAGTTATACCAGTGGAGTTATACCAGCGGTAGTTATACCATTGGTAGTTATACCAGTGGTAGTTATACCAGCGGTAGTTATACCAGTTTTGCACAAAGTCCTCATATACAATTTATATGTACGTTCACACTTACTGCTGTGTTACAGAGGGGGTTGTGGAGGATGAAGAATTTGAATACCCCAGTCCCCCGCCAATCTTTCTTAGTTATCAGTGGGGAATGCAGGATGAGGTGAAACTCCTCAAACAGCACCTCAACATGGCTGGCTACGAATGTTGGATGGATATCGGCCAGATGGGTGGAGGTGACAAATTGTTTGCCAAGATTGACAACGGTATACGAGCAGCCAAAGTGATCATCTGTTGTGTGACAGAAAAATATGCAAAATCTCCTAACTGTAATAGAGAGGTAAGACAATTAATGTTAGCAGTGTCTGGAAATAGGGTAAATGTTTAAAGTGACAGTCAATACAAGCAACACATTTTAAATGTGCCTAAAAGTAAATACATGTAAACCATTTGTTATAAGTTGAAGTAAATTGTAAGAAATTCAATGGCATAAATCCTGAAGAAGATGTACTTTCATGTATTTGATACCCAATACCTCAGTATCACTTGCTACTAGTATGTATTTGTGTTGTGTTTTAATTATGTAACCATTCAAACTTTGTTGATAATAATTGGTTGTACGACAAAAAAATATAACTGTATAACAGATAATGAAAACAAAACGGTTTGCTTTGCATCACGGGGGGAATTTTTCGATATAAATTCAAATGGACAATCTTCTATAGAAAAATTGAACATAACCAAAACAATGTTTTATGCTGTTGTTTGCTGCTTTTTTATGAAGATGTGTATTTATTGTAGAGGTTAAAAGTACATGTATGAGTCATGCAAGAAACACCACATACAAAACTCACACAATCGCCTAAACAGCACCATGACAAAACGAACAGCAAATGTACATGTCTATTAAAAGACAAAAAGAGACCCACAAAGACATAACAAAAATTAGGGGGTAGTACCACCTTGGAATGGTCAGTGTCAAGAGTAGCTTGGGGTTTAAACCGGTTTAGGGGTGCCCAACCATACACTTATTTCACCCCCATCCTTTAACTCTTTAAATAACATTTTACTTCAGTTTTAACCCTTTCCCTCATAGACTAGTTTTAGACCCAGGCTCTTTGGATAAATCTACCGAAAAGGAGCAAAAAAGGACATTTAGAATTGTGTAGTTTTTGAAACCATTGTGATAAATAGAGCATTTGCTCCTATTGAGCAAATGCTCTATTTGCCACAATGGTTTTATAAAGTGACTTTTACAGAGGCATCAATATGAGGGAATGGGTTAATCAAACATGGTTATGTGATTCAAAAGCCTTCTTCATTAAGTAAAAGGTTTAAGCATTTCAAGGCAGTTTTTGTATGTTCCTATGTAGTGTTCAACCATTTCCCTATATACATTTTCTATTTTGTTCTTGCTTTCCAGGTAAATTTGTCTGTAAATCTAGGCAAACCCATTATACCACTGCTAATGGAGAAGATGAACTGGCCTCCTACAGGCTCTATGGGCCCAATCTTCAGTGAATACCTGTTAATCAGATTCTTCCAGAGAGGCGGGGAGGAGACGACAGACAATCGCTACTGGCCTGTTCCTAAGTTTCAGGAGCTTCTTATGCAACTCAACTACAATGTGGCTCCGGACCAGGCTCTTATTAAAAAAGGTTGGTGTCCAGTTTTATCACTCTGAACATTTTGACTAATGACATCGATTGTATCCATTGTATCTACAGATTTTACCAGGCCCCAAAAATAACGTATTCATGTGCCACTATAAAACTTCAATTAATTCCATTAATCATTCTATAAGCAAACAGAGCAGACACTGATCTGACAGCTCCGACAGGTGCTGTCTGATCTGGGTCTACTTTGTTTGCAAAGGGGCCAAAACTCCCCTTCATCTCATGAAAATTATGAATATCAATTAATTGATATTTTTTTATTTTTTACAAACAAGGGAATGTACTATGATAGAAACTCTCCTTGCAAACCAGACAGCTCGTCTGGTCTAGGTGTGTTCTTTATACAGTTGAACTTCGATAACTCGAACTTAAAGGGACCATACAAATTAGTTCGAGATAAGAGGAGTTCGAGTCATTCGATTTCTAATCCAAACAACTTCTCATGGCCACAGCTTAATACAGGTCTAAAGTAATGCTGAAAGTAAGCTGTCATATGTGTTTCTAGATACCTGTAGCAATACATTTGAGAGCAATTCTGTATTGTAAGTTTTGCAGGGACTGAACTTTTTGTTCGAGTTATCCCAAAGTTTGAGTTATCCGAGTTCGAGATATTGAAGTTCAACTGTACTTATGGTATACTGTTGTTCTGATTCAACCAAAGTACCCCTTGTCAGTATGCGATTATAAAAAATCAGTGAATTGACATTCATCACATCATTATTTCTTACATGAATATTCATTGAGTAAAGGCTTATAAACCGATATGTCAACTTAAGACAAAGTAAGGGACCCTTATAGTGCTTATAAACTATGGCTTTACTAGCATTTTCAAACTCCATGGACTCAAGTGAAACATTGATTAAGCTTTTACCTCCTGAATATTCCTATAATAAATAATGACATCATGAATATTAATGACAAGAATGTTTTCTGCAGAAACTGTATCATCAGATCTATATTATTCTATCATCTTAAAGAACAGATCCAGATCAGACGGCTCATGCAGAAGTCTTCTGATCCATGTCTTCCTTGTTTACAAAGACGTAAAAGGATGTAGACAGGATAAAGAAGCTGCTGGGTATCTGATGTGGATCCAATCAGTGAAAACAAAATCTGAAAATGATGTAACCCAGGGTTATGATAGCCCTGTGTCATCCAATGTTTGGTGACTGTTTCTCTTTATCAAGGCATCGTTTCACCATCAAATAACCAAAACTCTGTTGCAATTTTTCCAGATACTTTTTGGGCTTATATTTTCTGCTTGACGTATTTTGTTTTGATGTATTATCTTATTCTAGCATTATTGTGTTCTAATAACTTGTTCTGACATATTTATCTTGTTCTAATAACTTCTCTAATTTATTACATTAATATATTGTTCTAATGTCACCAAACTTTGCATATTTCAGAGTATACTGAATGGTGGCTCCCTATAGTTGAAGAAATAATTATAGACAAGAAGAAAGGTGCCTCCAAACAAAACAGTTCTGTGAATCAGGTAACTGGAGATTGATCTGACTCTAGATCTGTTTCAACGATGCAGTGTTAACCATTTACATAATTATAGGGGGCTTGGTGCAAAACTATTCTAACTCCTTCACTTTGTGAAGGAGTTAGAATAGTTTTGCACCAAGCCTTATTATAGAGGTGCATTTTAATGCCTTTGCAAACAGTGTAGACCCAGGTCAAATGGCTCCTGTAGAAGTCTTCTGATCAGGGTCTGCTCAGATTGCTTATGAAATAATGTTGATCTGATTATTGTGTTTTCTTATATGGGCAACATTATTTCTTACATGAATAATCAGGCTCAGCTGTCTTATATTGTGTACCATTTGCATTACAAGATAAGCAGACATTGTGTATGGCCTTAAACTTGCCCAGCCAAAATTTACAAAGTTTTAATTTTGTTACCGTCTTGAATTGGCAGTTAATTGTGTATACTTAAGCCAATTATTAAAACATTTCATTTACAAATATCATTTCCACAAGCAATCAATTTGACTTGAAGTATCTGTGGGCATATAGTTATCGCATTTTCCGTCCTTGCATCTGTCTGTCCATCCATCTGTCCTTCCATCCATCCATCCATCCTAAATTTCGTGTCCTTTCTATAATTTTTTATCTGTGAATGGATTTCAAAATAACCTGGCACAAATGTTCACCACACAAAGACGATGTGTCACGTTCAACTCTGGTCCATGGGTCAAAGGTCAAGGTCACAGGGATATCCTTTGGGGCATTTGTCACTTGACTGTGACAGCTCTTGTTTTAAAAATATATAAATCTTGTTCTGTTTCATGTTTTTCCCTTTTTACAATAGTTATCTCTGTATCACTTTGTCTAGATTTGGAAGTTGATAAGTTTCTATTTTTATATTAGACTGAGACGGATTCGGAGCAGTCGCCTGTGGTATTCCTGTCCTACCAGTGGGGCAAGCAGCCCCAAGTGAAAGCTCTCTACCAACAGATCACATCACTTGGCTATACTGTGTGGATGGACATCTTCCAAATGGGGGGAGGGGATTCTCTCTATGACAAAATTGATAAAGGAGTTAGGGGCTGCAAGGTTGTAGTTTCCTGTATGACTCCTAAGTATTCCATGTCTGCAAACTGTCGAAGAGAGGTCAGTCTAGCAGATGCTGTCAAGAAACCAATAATTCCCCTGTTGATGGAGCAGATGAAATGGCCTCCAGATGGGCCTATGAGTATGGTATTTACAGAATTGCTATACATAAATGTGTATAGGGACCCAGGGGTGCAAACCAGCTGGACGGGTGATACATTTGATGAACTTGCAATGAAAATAAAGCAATATGTTGGTGGTGGTATGGGCTCAAAGGAAAATACAGGAATAAAGGATACAAATGACAAGAAGGAAAACAATGCAGGGCAAGAAAAGGGTGTTGCACCAAGGCATAAAGCAGATGGATCTCAATCTCAGACCAGATTTGTTGAACCAAAAACTAAGATTAAGAAACCTCCAGAAAAAGATGTTAAACAGCCTTCTCAAGCAAAAGTTCTACCAACCCAAATTACAGAAGATAAAAGAAAAATCCCTCAAGTAGACAATGCCAGGGTGAACTATGCAAGTGGTCCAACTGATGATGATGTAGAAATGAAACAAGTAACTTCAAATATCAACAGTCAGGACTCAGCAAAGCAAGAAACTGAGGTAACAAACTCAAGTATTCCTGAAGCAGGCAATAAACTGACGGAAACACAAAATACTAACATGAACAGTCCAAAGCTTGAGCCTACATCAAACAATGAAAAACCCAAATCTAAATCTTGTGCCATTCTATAAGATACATTTACAATGCGTTTGTGGTGGAATATTTCTGATGGATAATTATGTAAGAAATAATGACACCATGAATATCAATTAGATGATTTTTATAAATCCATATGAACACAAGAAACTTTACTAGCTCAAGTATTCTTTAACCCTTCTCTTGCTGAATTTTAAAATACAAATCTCCTTCTTTACCCATGCCCTGTTGTATAATTACATATATCTTAACTGTGTACAAGTATTTCGCTGTGCAATCACTGCTGTGAAGTGCACTGGTTGCACAATCAACTTGTAAATAGTGCAGACCCTGATGAGAAAGCTCCTGCAGGAGCTGTCTCATCTGGGTCTTCACTATTTACAGATAGGTATATTGACGTGAATAGCAAGTGAAGGGTTAAAGCAATACATAGAAGGAAGACTCAAACAGACCAACATGAACAGTCCAGTCTGAGCAGCCATTAAACATTGAGAAAACCAAATACAGTTGAACTTCGATATCTCGAACGAGGATAACTCAAACTTCGGGATAACTCGAACAAAAAGTTTGGTCCTTCCAAAACTTACAATACAGCATTGCTTTTAAATGTATTGCTACAGATATATCGAAACACATTTGACAGCTTAATACAGGTTTAAAGTAATGCTGAAAGCTCCATAGGAAACTGTAGAATCTGATTCTGATCTATATAATAAGCAAATAGAGCAGACCTTGAATGTTCTAAGTGGAATGGCTCAGCACTCTTTAACTTTTTTAATGATAGTACAAAAAGGTATACTTTGAGTGGAGATTTTGAATGACAAACAGTGCATATCCTGATCAGCTGACACACCTAGGATTTATTTTCACTTGATTGCTTATTTGAATGAATGCAAGAAATATGATTGTGGAAATATTTTGTATGTTTTGTTGATGATTTATATTTTATCTGCTAGTTTGCTGTTGATAGATGTCTTGCTATAGACTTTCAGACTTGTGCTAACAAAATGCTGCTGCTGTATGTTTGCTTTAAGTTTTAGTTAATTTTTTACCTCATGAATATTTATGTAAGAAATGCTGATACCATGAATAAAGATTAGATGATTTTTTTATAATAGTGTATGAACCCATGAATTATGGTCATGGCAGAATCAGTTCTATGTTATTTCATAAGCAAATAGAGCAGACCATGATCAGACGGCTACCACATTTGGATCTGTTGACTACTTCTGAGTGGATCAAGATTTTAAGAAATTACTGACCGAGTGTCAATCAGTTTGGATCCTAAGAGAAGCCGAGAAATGCGAGTAGGATAAGAGTTAACCTACCCAATCTATGGACAATGTAATAAGATAAAATATTTTTTATTTATTGTTGGTTATTGTCTATACATTGACAGTAGGTAAAACTTTTGTTCAGCATTTAACCCATCTCTCACTTTAACCCTTTCCCTGTTCAATATTCATGTAAGAAATAATGACATCATGAATATTTATTAACTTAATTTTCATAATATTAACTTTTCATGGAAACTGTTTGCTTTGACAAACTCTGTAGAATCAGAAATATATATATCATGGCAAAATCAAACAGAGTAGACCCTGATCAGACAGCTCGTATAGGAGCCGTCTGATCTGGGTCTACTCTGTTTTTAAATGCATGAACAGGCATTCATATGAGGTAAAGGGTTAAAAAGGTCTGCTCAAATTTGAATCTGGTTCAACTCTGACTACTTTCAATTCGATCAAGGTTTTCAGAAACAAATGACTGAGCGTCATTACACAAGTTTTTAGAAACTATTGACCAAATGTAATGTCATACGTTTTTAGAAACTATTGACCTAATGTAATGTCATAAGTTTTTAGAAACTATTGACCAAATGTCATTCGTTTTTAGAAACTATTAATCAAATGTAATGTCATAAGTTTTTAGAAACTATTGACCAAATGTCATACGTTTTTAGAAACTATTGACCAAATGTTATACGTTTTTAGAAACTATTGACCAAATATCATGACACAAGTTTTTGTGTCATCTGCCGGGAAGCAGTGTGTCACATAGGAATCACTTTTCCTTCATCTGTCTGTCCATCTGTCTGTCCACTCATCCATCCGTCTGTCTGTCTGTCTGTCTGCCTGTCTGTCCATCACACTTTTTTTTATTAGCTTCTCCCAGCAGGTGACATGTGTTCCTTTGAACACTCTTGTTAGAAACCATTGACCAAGTGTCGTGGCACAAATGTTACAGAAACTATTGACTAAGTGTCATAACACACGTTTTTAGAAACTACATGTTTTGATTAAGTGTCAAACAGATTTGCCATGTTACTTTAAGTCATAAAAAGTTGTTCTTGGACAGAAAAAAGCCTATGAATCTTTCACATTGCAAATAGTGCAGACCCTGGTCAGATGAGTCTACCCTGCATATGTACCATCACAGGACTTCGTGGTTTAAATGGGACTTTATAGGGATGGTAGATCAGATGGGATTTGTATAAATGGAACTTCAATTGTGACAATAGGACCATGAGGCCCTGAAGCGCTCACCTGTGATAACCCCAGGGGCGAGGCCATTTTTGACCAAGAAGTCATCATTTGTACAACCTTGATAGAGAACCACAAGGCAAAGCGGTATGCCATTAATTAAAGGTCTAAGCCTTATGGTTTCAGAGAAAAATAATATTTCATATTTTTCCCATGAAAAACTGATAAGCCCCAAGGCACGGCCAAATTTCACCCAGAGATCAGGGTCGTAACTTGAACACTCTTGGCAGATGACCACAAACCAAACTACATATTATTAGAGGACCATTAGATCATGTTACATACCAAACATCAAAGGTCTAGACCTTACAGTTTCAGTAGATTTTTAAAGATTTTCCTATGAAAAACTGATAAGCCTTTGGGCGGGCCATTTTTGGTCCGGGGTAATAATTTGAACAATCTTTGTAGAGGACCATTAGATCATGCTACATACCAATTATCAAAGGTCTAGGCCTAACAGTTTCAGAGCAGAAGATTTTTAAAGATGTTCCTATGAAAAACTGATAAGCCCTTGGGCGGGGCCATTTTTGGCCATGGGGTCATAATTTGAACAATCTTTGTAGAGGACCATTAGATCATACTACATACCAAATATCAAAGGTCTAGGCCTTACAGTTTCAGAGAAGAAGATTTTTAAAGATTTTTCTATGAAAAACTGATAAGCCCTTGGGTGAAGCCAGTTTTGGTCCGGGGGTCATAATTTCATTAATCTTTGTAGAGGACCGTAAGCTCGTGCTACATACCAATTATCAAAGGTCTAGGCTTTACAGTTTCAGAGAAGAATATTTTAAAGATTTTCCTATGAAAAACTGACAAGCCCATGGACGGGGCCATTTTGACCCGGGGTCATAATTTGAACAATATTTGTAGAGGACCATAGGATCATGCTACATGCCAAATATCAAAGGTCTAGGCCTTACAGTTTCAGAGAAGAAGATTTTTAAAGATTTTCCTATGAAAAACTGATAAGCCCTTGGCCGGGCCATTCTTGGCCCGGGGTCATAATATGAACAACTTTTGTAGAGGACCATTAGATCATGCTACATACCAAATATCAAAGGTCTTGGCCTATCAATATCAGAGAAGAAGATTTTTAAAGATTTTTCTATGAAAAACTGATAAGCTCTTGGGTGGAGCCATTTTTGGCCCGGGGGTCATAATTTGAACAATCTTTGTAAAGGACCATAAGATCATGCTACATGCCAAATATCAAAGTTCTAGGCCTTACAGTTTCAGAGCAGAAGTTTACTTTGAAAAACTGATAAGCCTTTGAGCGGGGCCATTCTTGGCCCAGGGGGGGGGGGGGTTGGTCATAATTTGAACAACTTTTGTAGAGGGCCATTAGATCATGCTACATACCAAATATCATAATGTGAACAACATTCCGTTCCCCCTAGCCACTGATGCTTCTGACAAAATTTGGTTAAAATCGGGTCAGCAGTTTCAGAGGAGATGTGGTTTGAAAATGTGGACGGACGACGGACGGATCGCGGTCACAATAGCTCATCCTGAGCCTTCGACTGATGGAAAGACAGTGCCACAGACACACGGATAGAAAGCCTAAGGTACAACCACGAATGGACATACAGATGCACGGACGATGTCAACGCTATATCCCTCCGGCGGGAGATAACAAAGGTATTGACACCATATCTGAGTCACTCCAGACTGCAAGGTTCCACGCCTGTATGGTGGTTAAACATATTGCCCCCTACTGACGCATTTTTGCGCCTCTATAAATGTCACATTATGAAACCATTGTGATAAATAGAGTATTTGCTATAGGAGTAAATGCTCTATTTATCACAATGGTTTCAAACTACAAAATTCTAAATGTTTTCCTTTTCTCTAGTTAATGCTCCTTTCGGTAGATTTATTCAAAGAGGTAGTATCTAAAAATCGCCTATGAGGTAATGGGTTAAGAGGTAATGCTGCTCTGTGTACAGTGGATTGACATTTGAACCTGCAAAATTTTGCGCCAGATCCAGAAGCGAGCAGCCATTAGAGGGTTAATACACGTTTTTTTCGGGCAATAACATCTGCAGTGTCCCGAAGGACTGTTGTTGGCCCGAGCCCGAAGAGAAACTTATTTGGCGGCAAAAGGGTTGGAAGCAGTTCAGATGACCCATTCTCTCAGTGTGCTTGGTACACGGGGCAAGTTCTAAGACTTGGTAAATTAGTGTCAGGATACTGTGACAGAATGTCAAAGAAACAGAACCTTGAAAACCAAAAATAGTTCAGCTGTTTCCGAATCTCCATTCAATGACATCCATTAGTCCTAGTGGCCAATACACAAGAGCCAAACAAACAAACAAACCAACATGGACTAAAAATACACAGCTAATCTGGTTCAAAACTGTTTGCAAAGAAGATAATATCCGTCGTCGTAAGTACAGTGAACCCTCGTTACAATGGAGGTTTTTTTCCAGACATTTTACTGGTATAACGAGGTGGTCGTTATAAAGAGTTTAAATATGAAAGGAACCATATGGCCAGTTCTAAACTAGTACTAACAGGTGAACGCTTAATGCAAAGCACAAGAAGTGCACAAAGCTCACTTTTGGAGCTTTTGGCACTTCTTGTGTTCTGCATTAAGCGACCACCTGTCTTATTGGCATTGTACCTATTTATTCAGTGGTTATTTAAAAGATTTAACGGTAATTTTGTTTCAATGCATATTGCCGGTATAACGAGGGTGCCATTGTAACGAATGCCGATATATAATTAAGAAATAATAAATTCATACCAGTGTTTTATCGTGCAATCGAACACTGGTAGATATTAGTAACCATACCAACAAATAGGACAGACCCTGACTAGACCCTGACCCTGCAGGGTGAACATCATGCAGAAGTTCATTTGGAGTCTTTCTGCGTGCCTTTCATCCTGCATTAAGCAGTCACTTGCCTAAATATTTCTCAATTCTTCTTTATCAAACAGTTCTCAATTCCTCTTTACTAAACAGTTCTCTATTCTAGAAATGTGAATTATTGAGATTATCCCGTAAACTCTTGTTGCGATCCCCAGTTGGTCATGTCGATAACCTGACCTAGTTATTCGATATTGATTATAGAACGAGTTATAACAATTTCACGTTCGGTGTATGGTGATACTGTAAAACCACTCTAAACGGGACTTTTAACCCTTTTCTCCATGAATATTCATGTAAAAAATAATGACGTCATGAATATCAATTAGTTCATTGTTTTATAATGATATGAACACGGGATCTTATACAGCAATGACAGAAACTGAAGAATCGTATATATACTACAGTAAAACCTCTCTATAACGGCCACTAAATTACACCAAGTATTTAGTGTTAAAGGCAGGTGGCTGCTTAAAGCAAGGTGAGAGTAAAACAGAACTCTCCTATAGGAGCGTTCTGTTTTACTTTCACCTTGGTTTAAGCAGCCACCTGCCCTAAATACCAACTGATTAACACAATAGATTGACCGTTATAGAAAGGTTTTTACTGTATAGCATAAGCGAACAGAGTAGACCCAGATCAGACGGCTCCTGTATGAGCCGTTTGATCTGAGTCTACTCTGTTTTCAAAGGTATAGAAAGGCGTATGTTTGCAATAACGGGTTAAATTAGTCTCTAAAGCAAGTTTACATGGTTTACAGCATATGGGCGAATGAGGTGGAGGTAGGGTGGGAAAAGGTCGGGAGTACCCGGAGGGAAACGCATATCCGATAGGACATCCACTATTCACCTTAATTTAGTACATGTACTTGATATTGCCGCTTAGTTTTTGGCGTTGCAGATACATTAGACCCAGATCAGACAGCTCCTACATGAACTATCTGTTCAGAGTCTGCTGCATTTGCTTAAATAATGATTCTACGGTCTCCGTGACAAAATTACTAGTCTAGTAATATTTTCTTGTGCCATAATAGAAATTCGCTTAATTGCTATTCATGAAGTCATACAATCTTACAGGAATTTTCATAACGTAATTTGGTACCTCCTCGTGTCAAATTATCAGATAACCCAAATATAGACTTCTGTGTATTAACCCTTTCCCTCATATAAACGTGTTTTAACGCACTTGCAAACAGAGTAGACCCAGATCAGACGGCTCCTCTAGGAGCCGTCTGATCAGGGTCTGCTCTGTTTGCTAACAGAATTTGAAAGATCTGTTTCTTTGCTTTCTAAAATGTCTACAATATTCCACCTTCCATATTTCATTATAATTATTGTGTTAATGAATATTAAGGTAATTAATATGAAGGTATTAAATTTGGAATAAACATAAAACAGGGAAAGGGTTAAATCTGGAATAATCCATTGTCCAACGAAGACTGAAGTGCTCCGATGTCCGAAAGCCCCTATCCCATTTCACTTATAGTTAGAATTAAGCCCAGGCTGTCGGACCAATGAACTATTCGGACATTTCGTAACTTCTTTGACAATGCCACAGAGAGGGATATGTGATATAATACGCAAGCAATTTCAACCCAGATGTGACGTCAAGTTAACTCGGTGTCTCATCAGGATCCAAACTGTTTGGCACTCTCTCTGTTTGACACTCGATCAACAGTTTCACAAAAAGCTTAATCGAATCAGATTACAAATAATCTGGATCCAGATGAGACGCCGAGTAAATCGGCATTTCATCAGGATTCGAGCTGTTTGACACCCTGTCATGTTTCTCAAACTCTTAATCGAATCGGATTGCAAACAGCTTGGATTCAGATGAGAATCCGAGTAATTCGGCATCTCATGAAGACCCAAGCTGTTTGACAAAAGTAAGACAAAATTGTAGGTTTAGCAGACATCTGGTTTTCAGTTAAATGTTAAAATACTACAATCTGTCCTGGTGTTGTTGTTGTGGGTTGTTTTTTTGCAATACCGTTCGTTGTTTTCAGGTTGGCATTCATGGTAATACGTTGATTACCCCTTTTCCCGAAAGCCGTATCGTCCGTATTGACTTACCCGAAAGCATTCGGACGGTCGGACTCGTGGACTATTCGGTTTCCGTAATACAGTAAAACTTCTCCATAACGGCCAGTAAATTACATCAAGTATTTTGTGTTAAAGGCAGGTGCCATGGCTGATTAAAGCAAGGTGATAATAAAACAGAACGCTATTATAGGAGCGTTCTGTTTTACTTTCACCTTGCTTTAAGCAGTCACCTGCCCTAAATACCAACTAATTAACACAATTTAGTGCTCGTTATAGAGAGGTTTAACTGTACTTGGCAGAGAACCGGGCATGACAAAACATTAAAATAAACGAATAAACTGTAGCTATCGTTTATTAATTTCAAATATTTAACTATGCTCTCTGTCTGTCTGCCTCTCTGTATATCTTTCTCCCATAGGCAAACAGAGCAGACCCTGATCAGACGGCTCCAATAGGAGCCGTCTGATCTGGGTCTACTCTGTTTGCAAAGTTGTTAAAATGTGTCTCTGTTAGGTAAAGGGTTAAAGAAAATACAATCGAGAAACACTATTGGAAAAAATATTTCAAAACGTTAGCTGATTATACTTCTATCAGAGATATTGTCCACCCAGTGAGTCAAGGTAAATTTTTCAATAGGTGTCTATTGATACCGCCAACCTACCCGATATTGATTCGATACACAGTGTAGTAGGGTATTTGTCAGAAGAAACAAGGAAATAGCCTACATAGACTGAACTGTGTGTCATGCTTGGATAAAAACAGATAAAGATCATGGGTAAATATTGTTTATTTCAAGATTAGTTTCAAAGCAACGATTTTACACATCTTTTTTTCATTAACTGATTGATTTGATCACCGAACTGGATTCAGGCGTGTTGTTCTCTTTTTTAGCCCTAACCGTTACGTACAGTAACACCTCTCTATACTGGTCACTTAATGAAATAAGGAATTAACGAATACGTTCAGGGGTCTATAACAGCCAGTGGTTGCTTAATGCAGGATAAGGGTTCTTTCTGTTTAACTTGAGTGCTGCATCTAGCTACTACCTGTCTAGGCTCCCCAGATTTAGAGATTAATTTGAGAGGTTGGTGTAGAGACGTAGTACAGTACTTGGAGTGTAGCGTCTAAACATGTCTGTTTGCTTTGACAACATCAGCCCTTTACTCCATAAGTACGCATTTCTACATCTTTGCAAACAGAGCAGACACACAGGGTTAAGACACATTTGAGTCAGTATATGTATATATAGAAAGTTTCTATATATATATATAACTGACTCAAACGTGTCTTACCCACAGGGGGCAATTTCGTGGGTCTACATGGTCTAAAAGGTCACAAAAAATTGATTGGGTCGACCCAGTCAATTTTTTTGACATTTTAGACCATGTAGACCCACGAAATAATATAACACTAAATCGACCCAATCAATTTTTTTACCTTTTAGACCATGTAGACCCACGAAATGCCCCCCCCCCCCCCCGTGGTCTTACCCCTGTGAGCAGACCCAGTAGGAGTCGTCTGCTTTGTTTGCTAATGCTATGATATAGGTACGAGTCGTACAGTTTCTACCTGCTATTATAACAATTTATCTAATCCGTATTCATGTCATTGTTTCTTATATGAATATCCATGGAAGATCAGAACAGAACAGAACTCTATATCACCCTGGTATAGGACATATAGCATGGGGAACATACGGCCTGGAGTAAAGAGTTAAATGTTGTGTAGACGGATTGATACAGTAAAACCTCTCTATAACGGCCATTTAATTGTATTAATTAGTTGGTATTTAGGGCAGGTGGCTGCTTAAAGCAAGGTGAAAGAAAAACAGAACGCTCCTATAGGAGCGTTCTGTTTTACTTTCACCTTGCTTTAGGCAGCCACCTGGCTTTGACACTAAATACTTGATGTAATTTAGTGGCCGTTATAGAGAGGTTTTACTGTATACCTAAACATATCTGTCTATAGCTGTGACTTATGACACTAGCCTGCTAGCACTTTTCTGTATGAATATTCATGTTAGAAATAATGACGTCATGAATAACCCTTTGAACACTGGGTATTTCACAAGGGAATAAAGGGAGTTAACTGTAGAGTACACAGTAACGAAACTTTGATAGGAGATTATGATTGACAAACAGTGTAGATCCTGATCAGAGGATTCCCATATATGGGTCTACGCTGTTTTTAGTTGTCAGTATACTCGCTTCCTACATTCAAAAGGATAATCCCTTTATTCACGTTAACACCTTTTAACGTCTTTGCAAGCGCATTTAGACCAGGATCAGATGGCTGCTACAGGAGCTGTCTAATTAGGGTCTGCCCTGTTTGTTTATGGTATAATGTAGATCTGATTCTACAGTTTCTGACGGACTTAAATGTCCTGTGTTCATGTGCCATTATATAAGAATAACCTTATTAATATTAATGATGTCATTATTTCTTACATGAATATTCAACAGGGAAAAGATTAAACCACAATGTATAGATCAATTTATTTACTGTTACCGCTTGAAATGCTGGAAACCAATGTCTGCTTAACCCTTTCCTCCATAAATACGTCTTTCTATGTCTCTGTAATAGTCACATCTTGAAACCATTGTGATAAATAGAGCATTTGCTCCATGGTTTCAATACTACAAATTCTAACATTTTCATTTTCTCAAGTTAATGCTCCTTTTTATTAGATTTATTCAAAGACATTGGGTCTAAAAATAGCCTATGAGGTAATGGGTATGGGACGTAGGCAAACAGTGTAGACTCTGATCAGACGACGCATAATGCGGCGTCTGATCAGTCTACACTATTTGCTGATAGGAATTTCAATATAAAACAAAACGAAATTGAAAATTTAGGCCAGGCATCCCGTAGATAAAAAATGGACTAATCTAATATATAAACATGGGAGAATCCATTGGGCGCAAATGGGTCAATACACGCTATTTTGAAAGTAGAACTGACGAACATGTGTGCTACTTATTTTGCTCAGTATGTTAATTTTAAGTCAATGCTCTAAACCTGTGTAGGTTTCTCGAGGAACTTCGACTAAATTGTTGAAATATGTCATTCTGTATTGAATATTTGCAAATACTTCACAAGGTAAATTTGCTTAAAATAACTCTTGCGCTGCCAAATAGTGTCGTCTGCAACATTTGTCTGCTGTTACATTTTCTTCCTCCAAATAAAACAAAAAACAATAGCATTTCCACAGAACAAACAGTTTGGATCCTGCTGAGACGCTGGGTTACTCTGTTTCCCATCTGGATCCAAACTGTTTGCAAAGGTAATCACAGATGCGACATTGCCAGCGAAAGAATGACTTTATTGGTTTGTTTCAAGTGACTGAAGGTTAACCCTTTCCCTGATATTGACGACTTTTGACGACTCTGTAAAAGTCACTTTGCGAAACCATTGTGATAAATAGAGCATTTGCTCCTATAGGAGCAAATGCTCTATTTATCACAATGATTTCATATACAAAATACTAAAATTTTCCTTTTCTCACATTAATGCTCCTTTTCGGTAGATTTATTCAAAGAGGTTGTATCTAGAAATAGCCTATTAGGGAATGGGTTAAACAGCATTGACGAGACGCCGAGTTAGCTTGCACCTCACCGTACATATTCTAAGCAGATTTACCTGTCTCTGCTCACCCTTGAAGATGCGCTTTGCAAACAGAGTAAATCCAGATCAGACGACCTCTGTGGGGTCTGCTCTGTTGGCTTATGAAATAATATACATGTATGTATTTTTTCTGAAAATTCCGGATTAGAAGAGTTTTACTGTAGATCTGATTATGTTGTTTCTGTAATGTACAATCGAAATTTTGTGTTCATATAGCATTATAATTTTTAAAATAGCTGATAAATATTCATATCAATATTTCCTACATGAATATTTATTAGTGAAAGTGTTAACGAAATTGATACAAAATATGGATAGTGGCGAAATTGTGCAGATATAATTTTTAACTGCTATAGGCGTTTTGAGCTTTGGCCAAGAGCCAACACAGCTGCTAGTTTTATGTATTTTTATGTATTTTTGTAGTCAGTCAGTTTGCTATTGCAAATGTTCTCCATAAATAACATTCACGAAACGTATAAACGTGTTGAAACATTACTACTGACTTTAACAATTTCCTCCATAAATACTCCTTTTTCGCCTTTGTAAACAGAGAAGACCCTGAACAGACGGCTCCTGTTGGATCCATCTAATCAGGGTCTGTTCTGTTTGCTTATGGTAAAATTAATATAGATGTGATTCTAGTTTCTACCATGACCAAACATTCATGCGCCTATGTGATATTATAACAAATTAACCTACTTATTCATGAAATCATTATTTCTTAGATGGATATTAATTAATGGAGAAAAAGGCATTAACTCGATAAATACGCTTTTCTACGTCTTTGCAAACAGAGTAGACCCAGATCAGACGACTCCTGTAGAAGACTGTTCTGTTTGCTTATGAAACAATATAGACATGATTCTAAAGTTTCTGCCAAGTCCGATATGTTCCTGTATCCATTCCCCATTTTTAAAAATGAATCTAATTTTAGTTTTCCTGGAATCATTATTTCATACACGATTATTTATGGAGTAAGGGTTAAATTTGAGTATAAAATGTAAGACGTGTTTTTGATTATGTTCATATTGATATTGACTTTAATTTTTGTGTCCTCCAAAAATTCTAAGAGGGAAAAAAAAAAATCTTATGTAGTCAGTTGCGAGATTCCACCAGCCTTACCCGCGCTTTAAAGATGTAGGTACTCTGTTCATATTTGCGGAACAAAATGATTTCAGAATCCGTATCTGGTTGACTTCATTTTAACTCTTTTGGCGCCAAATTTAAAAGTGTCGTCTGCTATAATAATTTCATATTAAATATAATTCTAAACTAAATAATAAAGTATATTAGTAAAACATTTGTTTTTAAAAACATGTATGCTTGAGCTAAAATACTACAGAAAACAGTGAAGTCCTAGGTCAGATGCCGCCTTGAAAAGGCGGCATCTGGCCTGGGACTGCACTGTTTTCAATGGTGCCAACAGGCGACATTGGCGCCGAAAGAGTTAATGCACGAGGTATCGAAAGAGTTGTTTGTATCCAAAAAGATAATTTTTTAACACCTCTGGAAACTATAGAAATACGCCCTCCATGCACGTGATCGATCTGTCGTAAAAAAATAATTATATGTAGAGGACGTACTCGATGTACATGTAGGAAAATACAATCTCTTTTCGCGTTTTGGCTCTTTCAGCTGACACATGTCAGCTCTTGTTGCTTCAGTTTTTCCATAGGCGTTCGGCTCATGAAATATGTCTAAAATAAGTTAAAATGTCTCTAAATTGACGTTTTCTAATATTTGGAGCCGAAAAATAAAGTTTGGGGTGTTTTGAGACAAAGCTGAAATTTCGTATATTCTATCTCTTATACCAAAGACCTATGATAACATGTGTTATCATAGGTCTTTGCTTATACAGAATATACGAATTTTCAGCTTTGTCTCAAAACGACCCAAACTTTATTTTTTCGGCTCCAAATATAAACAAAACGTCAATTTTGAGACATTTAACTTATTTTAGACATATTCCATGAGCCGAACTCCTGTGAGTTTTTCAGCCGCGCATGAACGATTTAAATCGTATTTAGTGCCAATATTCGTCTGAAACCGATGATATGCAGTGACTGTTTCTGGCATATGGGTCAAAAGTCAAGGTCACAAATTAATCATTGTCTTGTATGCTTCAAGTCTTAAGGTGGGTGCTTGTTCAATTTCTTTATTAAGAATATCAGAAATTTGTGTCCGCCCTGTATCTCTTTCGCCCTTTGAATGTTTTAAATAGTACTTTGCACAAATGTTCACCTTAAACCAATGTTGTGTAGAGCGCATGAATATTACATATATGTAACATGGTGAAAAAGTTGTGACTTGACTGGAACTCGAACCAAGGGCCTCTGGCTTACCATGGCAACACTCTACCGACTGAGCTACCAAGCCACACATTAAACCCTATCAACTGTTTCACCACAATCTCTACCCGGCTACATATAGATCAAAGGTCAAAGCCACAAATCAAGGTCAAACTATTTAGTCTCAAGATTAATGCATGCGTCATATCTCTTAACGCCTAAAAAGGCCATAAACAATTCAAATAGCATTTGGCGCCAATATTCATTTTAAACCAATGATGTAGAGAGTGCATTTTTCAGTGGGTCAAAGGTCAGCAGGAAATGGTTTAAATATACTCAACTAGACTAAATGTAGATCTACTAGACTTAGTTTCTTCATTTGACATACCCGGTACACTATATTCAAACTGGCTGAATGATTGGGAAAGACATATTTTTGTTTAAACAAACAACCTTCTAGTTCAAGCTAACACATTGTTATAAAAATCTTTGCAGGTCGCAAGAAGCTTGGTGATTTCATTCGCAGTCTAGACTACATTAATGCTAAAGAAGATGGAGAAGATGAGTCTATCGGTAACCAACTGGGAGACTTTGAAAACCTTTGCTCAGAGGATCTTACATTTCAGGAACTAAAGGTGGGCACATGTATATCTTTAGACTTATATCAATGTATGTATGGTAGAACCTTTGTAAGACGACCACCAGAAGGGGACTAGTTCTTGGTCTTACAGGCAGGTAGTGCATTAAAGAAGGGAGAAGGTTATACAGAAAGCACCTACCTATGGAGAGATTTCTGTATTACTTTGAATGCTTTTATCCTCCATTATTTAAGTTGAATATCTATATATATCCAGTAGAATCAGTCTTAAGTGGCCATTCATTTATTGGACACATGAAGTCTAAAAAAAGCATATGGTTGCTTAATGCAGGTAAAAATTATTACATATAAACATTAAGCTAGCACCTGCCTTACAGACCCATACTTAGACCTCTTCTTGATGGCCATTAATTAAGACGAGTTCTACAGTATATACCATGATCTCATCTATATTATCTTCTAACATACATTTGATTTGATTTTTCTCCTTCAATCAGGTCATATAAGTAGTTTAAATTAGCTCACTTTAGCACGACTTTCTGATGATTTCCGTTTATCCACCGTTTGTCCATCTTCAATTTATGGTCAATCAACATTTAGTTGGCTCTCTTTCTAGCACCTGCAGTTCTCAAGTAATTTTTACGACCACAAGATCTTAGAGAAATATGGAACATGGAACATTGTAGACATTTTAGAAAGCAAAGAAACTGATCTATCAAATTCTATTAGCAAACAGAGCAGACTCTGATCAGACAGACGGCTCCTCTAGGAGCAGTCTGATCTGGGTCTACTATGTTTACAAATGCGTGAAAACACGTTTATATGAGGGAAAGGGTTAAAGCAGCATCCTGTTTCAATCCATCTTTCACATTTTGGCACTTTGATCCTTTACCACATAGGTTCACATTTCAAAGCATTTGTAAACAGAGTCGATCCAGATCTCGGAGCAGTCAGATCAGGATTTTCCCTGTTTATTTATGAAATAAAAATAGATATGTTTTCATATATAACCATTTACTCCATTAACCCCTTTCCTCCATAAATACGCCTTTCTAAGCCTCTGTAAAAATCACCTGTTGAAACCTATAATAGCTATTTATCACAATGGTTTCAAACTACAAAATTCTAAAAAGGTTCCTTTTCTCTAGTTATTGCTCCTTTTTGGTAGATATATTCAAAGAGGTTGAATCTAAAAATAGCCTATATGGGAATGGGTTAATTAATATACCTTTTCACTCTTTTTTGCAGACAGAGTAGATCCAGAGTATACTTCTTTTTGCAAATCAACTATACTCAGATCATACAGCTCATGTAGGAGCTATCTGATTAGGATATGCTCTATTTGCTTTTTAACCCATTACCTCATAGGCTATTTTAGATCCTACCTCTTTAAATAGATCTACCGAAAAGAAGCATTAACTAGAGAAAAGGAAAAAAATAGAATTTTGTAAGATGGAAACCATTGTGATAAATAGAGCATTTGCTCCTATGGGAGCAAATTAATGCTCTATTTATCACAATGATTTCACAAAGTGACTTTTACAGAGTCGTCAAAAGTCGTCAATATGAGGGAATGGGTTAAACAATATACATGTAGATATGGTTCTTAAATTTTGTTTTCAGAGCGAATATTTTGAAGTTTTATATTTGGCATTAGATCTACATCTAGACCTACAATGTGAACGGGACGTGCCGTCTGAACAAGATCTACTCTGTCTTGCACTTAGAGTTACTATATACATGCTTGAAACTTTGTCTCTGATATAGATCTCATCTACAGAGTTTGAGAAAAAATATGGTGCTGTGGTAAAAATGCATTTTGTCCATAATACTATTGTAAAAAGAACAGCTAATTAATATTCATACAGTCATTATTTATTACATGAATATTCATTTGGTAAGGGTGTAATGTCTTTGATTGTTTTATCATACTCAAAATACAATCTTGACTGTTTTCCAGTCAAGTATCTAGTTTTGCTTTTGTTTATTTCATAAAGTCGTATTTGGCAGCTAGATTATGTGATCCTTGATATACACTTGGAAACATTGTCAGTTGCTGTAGGAGCTGCCTGATCAGAGTCTGCTGTGTTTACTTATACAAATGTACAGTTGAACTTCGATATCTCGAACTCGGATAACTCAAACTTCGGGATAACTCGAACTAAAAAGCTTGGTCCTTCCAAAATGTACAACACAAAATTATTCTAAAATATATCACTAAGCATATCTAGAAACACATATGACAGCTTATAATGCAGATCAAAAGTAATGCTACAGGACCTTTCTGTATTACTTTAGACCTGTATTAAGCTGTAAACTTGAAAAAGTGTTCAAATTAGACATTAGATGATTCGAGCCTCTGATATCTCGAAGTGATTTGTACGGTCCCTCGATGTTTGAAATAACGAAGTTCAACTGTATGTTACAGATCTGGTTCTCCACTGTTTTCCATAGTGGAACAAATATTTTATATTTTTAGTATATTTTTAGTACCAGAATTAATTGATATCCATCATGGGTGGACTCTTGCACAGATAATCTTCAAATAATTAAGAAGTGAATCCTTTACTCCATAAATACGCCTTAATTTCTACACCGTTGCAAACAGAGTAGACCCAAATCAGATGACTCCTACAGGAGCCATCCAAACAGGGTCTGCTCTGTTTGCTTATGAAATAATATAGATACGATTCTGCATTTTTTGTCATGGCTTAAAAGTTCAGTGTTGAGGTGTCATTATTTAACATTAATATTTATGATGTCATTCTTTCTAACATGAATATTCATTGAGTAAATACTTAATTAAATTGTCTTACAGGATGGGTATAAAGCATTTCAGGAGAAATGCTGTGTTCCACGCCTTGGCTACCGACATTCCCCATCCTATTGGGCAGTATATTCTACCACCTGCACCCTGGACAGACTTAAAGGGTATTATGTGTGTGTGTGTGGGGGGGGGGGGAGGGGGGCTTTTTATGTAAGAAGTAATGATTACATGACATTATTCTTTAAGATGGTTTGTGAAAATACAGAACCAAAGTCTGCTATGTTTGCTTAACCCTTTCCTCCATAAATACGCCTTTCTACCCCTCCGTAAAAAACTCCTGTTGAAACCATTGTGATAAATAGAGCATTTGCTTCTATAGGAGCAAATGCTCTATTTATCACAATGGTTTAAAAACTACATAATTACAGTCAAACATTTATACCTCAAACTCAGATAATTCGAGCTGTCTGATCTGGGTCAATTCTGTTTGCAAATATACATGAACATGAAAAGTTGTTTAAATGAGGACAGGGTGAATAGAGATTTAACTGGAGTTAAAAATTTGTAATACAGGATTGCTGTATATTTACCACAGCACATATCTATAAAGACATTCAACAGCTTGATGCAGTTCGCAAGTAATGCTAAAACCTTTGCATTAAGCTGTCACATAGAGAAAGTTTCCAAGTTAAAAATAGGCTGACCGGAACTCCTGTTAGCTCGAAGTTATTCATATGGTCCATTAACCCATTCCCTCATATTGGCGACTTTTAATGACTCTGTAAAAGTCATTTTGTGAAACCATTGTGATAAATAGAGCATTTGCTCCTATATGAGCAAATGCTCTATTTATCACAATGGTTTCAAAACTACAAAATTCTAAAAGTTTCCATTTCTCTAGTTAATGCTCCTTTTCGGTAGATTTATTCAAAAGAGGTTGTATATAAAAATAGCGTATGAGGTAATGGGTTATAGTTCGAGATATCAATGTTCTACTGTATTTGGAACCTATTATTACTCAACATGTTCTATTAGTAGTGCTCTATCGGTTAATTAACATTTAGCCTGCTATTGACGGATGAGTGAATACCTATGCAAACAGTTTGGGTCCAGGTGAGACGCAGAGTAACTTGGTGTCTCATCAGAATCGAAACTGTTTGAAATCCTGATTGCATTTTGGTAGACAAATTGGTTATAGCTTGAATTTTGAAAATGTAGTAGGTGAAGAATTCTTTAAAAATAATTTGCTCAGCAGGTTAAAGGTTAAACTGCTTGACATTCTGATTGTACTTTGGTAATTTGAAAATGAACTGGGAGAACTTTTGTGATTACAAGCACTTGTTCAGGATGCTATAAATCTATTTATACGGAATGTGCCTTAACTATTTACCTCATAAATATGCCTTTATATACCTTTGCAAACAGAGTAGACCCAGATCAGATGAATCTGATCAGGGTCTGCTTTGTTTGCTTATGCTGTAATATATAGGTATGATTCTACAGTTTCTGCAATGGCCAAATATTCATGTGCCATTATGAAAATATATATTCATGTGCCATTATGAAAATTAAAAGGTTATAAATATTTGTTTAACCCTTTATTTCATATAAAAGTGTTTTCACACATTTGCAAACAGAGTAGACATAGATCAGATGGATCCTATAGGAACCATCGAAATCAGGGTCCGCTCTGTTTGCTAATGGAATTTGAAAGATCTGTTTCTTTAATTTCTAAAATGGTTACATTTCCCCCCTTCCATATTTCGTTGTAACTATTTTGTCCATGAAAATTCAGTAGGAATCGAAATTTGGAATAAATATAGAACAGGGAAAGGGTTAACCCTTTATCTCATTGAATATTCATGCAAGAACAAATGGCATTATGTATATTACTTAGATGAAGTTTTATATTAGCATAGGCATAATGCACACACATGAATGTTTGGCCATGGCAGAAACTGATCTTTCACCCATTTGCGCCCATGATCCCATATATGGGACGTAGGGCAAACAGTGTAGACTCTGATCAGACGCCACATAATGCGGCGTCTGATGGGAGTCTACACTGTTTGCTGATAGGAAATTCAATATAAAACAAAACAAAAATGAAAATTTAGACAAGACATTCTTTAGATAAAAAATGGACTAATCCAATATGTAAGCCTGGAAGAATCCACTGGGAGCAAATGGGTTACTATTTCAAATGCAGATGGGGTAGACCCTTATCACACGGTTTCCATATGTGTTCTCTGTTTGCAAAGTCACAAAAAATGCATTTAGGTGAGGACAGGGTGAATAGAGACGCAAGCAAACAGTGAATACCCAAGATTGATATCCTTTAGGAGCCCTGTGATGATAGTCCACTTTCCATGTGAACATCTTATAGCATGTCTTGTTAGATATGAAACGCTATCTTGGAAAACAGTGTAGACCAACCCAGTCATACTGCAGTGTCTAGTCAGGGTCTGCATTGTTTATCACTCAGCAAAATATGTAATACAGTAGAACCTGTCTTAACCAGCCATCAAAAGGAGGTCTATTTATTGGCCTGTAAGGTAGGTGGTAACTTAATTCAGGTATAAAGGTAATGCTGAAAACTCTATAGGAGCTTTCTGCATTAATTTTGCATTTTATTAAGCAACCACCTGCATTTTAAGACTCCTTGTTAGGACAGGTTCTACTTTACTAAAATGCTCTCTGTCCTTCCATACAGTATAAAATTTTACCAGATACCCAATCATACAGATGAGGCCTGGGTCCATGCTTATAAAGCTTTTAGTTGAGTCCGAGTTTCGTTCTCAAGCTTTTGATTGGTCAGATTTGAGTTCTCAAGCCTTTGGCTCAAATCTGACCAATCAAAAGCTTGAGAACGATCTCAGGCTCAACTAAAAGCTTTATAAGCATGGACCCTGATCTGGGTCTACAGTGTTTGCAATCCAAATTGTTTTGTGTCAACAAGTTATACAGGTTAGCCTTCTGCTTGATATGAATATGTTTACAAACAGAGTAGACACGGATCAGATGGTGTTTCTTCCAGTCTTTATATACCACTTCAGCAAGTACATATATGTATTCATGATGGCATTATTTCTAACATGAATATGGATCAAGTAAAGTGTTAACTAAATGCATCTTAATTTATTTATATAGCGACTTTGATGGTGAGCCAGAATCCACTCAGCTAGAGATAGGGAAACTTGAAGTGGAGTGTTGGTTGGCACTGCTGCAGGCGGGACCAAACTCTGCCCATTCTGACCTCATGTCTAAATTCAGTGACACCCACACAGAAAACTATCTAGAGGTGGGTATGATTGTATTGTCACAGTTTGAATGGAACCTGAGTTCTGTTCCTACTCGAGCTTTAAGGAGTTTACTTATTCTCATGCTAAGTGTTTCTTGACCGGTACTTGCAAACGTCTCTAACTCTTGAATCCACATGAGACGCCAAGTTACCCATTCCCACTTAGGCTATTTTTAGACCTAACCTCTTTGATCAAATCTACCAAAAAGGAGCATTAACTAGAGAAAAGGAAATTTTCAGAATTGTGTAGTATTGAAACTATTGTGATAAATAGAGCATTTGCTCCTGTTTCACAAAGTGACTTTTACAGAAGCGTCAAAAGGCGTCAATACGCTGGAATGGGTTAATCCACCCCTGTTCTATGTTTATTCCAAATTTCAATACCTGTTAAATATTCATGGACAAAATAGTTATTTTGAAATATGGAATGTGGAACATTGTAGCCATTTTGGAAAGTAAAGAAACATCTTTCAAATTCCATTTTCAAATTTCATTAGCAAACAGAGCAAACCCTGATCAGATGGCTCCTATAGGAGCCATCTGATCTGGGTCTACTCTTTTTGCAAATACATGAAAACATGTTTATATGAAGGAAAGGGTTAACGTTCTGTTAGTAGTTTGTCAAATGTTTGATTGAATTGGAAGTCAGTGAAAAGTAGACACTATTTTTTCAGCATGAGAAAAAGCTTGTGAGAATTTCTTTTAAAATAAATAACAGTTTTGTAAGTACTGCAACTTCAGTTGTTGTTTTTTTGCAGTTTAGTTGAATACCATATATACTCATTGATTGCCTGTATTTTACTCCTTTGGCACCATATAATTACGTTTGCAAGCAATGTATTTTTACTTCAGAGTGGAATATCATTTTATATCTTCTCTAGTGTGTCAAGCGGTTTGGATCCTAAAGAGACACTGACATTATGAATACATGTATTTATTATCTGATTTTTATAGAATGCATATCACACAGGTATTACTAGCCATGGCAGAAACTGTAGAATCCGATCAAACTAATTCCATAAGTAAATAGGGCAGACCCTGAGCAGGGGCTCTCCTATAATATATGCCCTATGATCTGGGTCTAATCTATTTGTTACGGTGGTAAAACACTCTCTATCAGATAAAGGGGTACACATGACCTGAATTTTGCACTTTAAGTGGTCTTTATGTTTGGGTGTCTAAAATTGACCACTCATGATCATTGGCCAAAGAAATGTTCATGAAACTTCGACAAACAACAGGACAGAGAAGTAGAAAACACAAGATCCATTATATTCTTGTTTCTCATAAACTTTGATTTTACACCATATTTGTACCTTTTAGCCCATTCCCTTTTGAATATTCATGTAAGATATAACGACATCATGAATATTTATTTGCTGATTTGTTATAATGGCATAGGTAAACAGAGTGTTTTGGTATTGGTAAGAAACTGACGAGACAGATCTGTTATACTTTCATAATCAAACAGAGTAGACCCAGACGGGATGGCTCCTATAGGATGTGAACATGTATTTATATGAAGTTAAGGGTCAATGCCTTTGCAAACAGAGTATAGTCCCAGATCAGACAGCTCCTGCAGTTCTGTCAGAACCATTATTCTCTTGCATTTCGCAACATTTATTTCTTATTCCTTTACCAGTCCTGTCAGAAGTCTGATATCATCGAGATATTCAAGAAGATGAGGATCCAATTCAGTTTTGACTCTGGTGACACGGATGTAGACGAACAATCATATAGTAGTATTATGAGTGACGCAGTAAGATCAATCTTCAAAGACATCAGGTAACATTAACAGCTTGACCCAAGGGCACAAATTAAAAACATTTCCAAGCATAGAACCTATGTTTCTCAACTAATCCCTGTAATTACTCTTTGGAATGGTCTCATCAAGACAAGTTCAAAGAGTGGTCACAACATACAGTAACACCTCTCTATAATGGCAACTAAATTACATGTATGTACATCAAGTATTTTGTGTTAAAGGCAGGTGGCTGCTTAAAGCAAGGTGAAAGTAAAACAGAACGCTCCTAAGCAGCCACCTGCCCTAATAACTAAATAATTAATGCAATTTAGTGGCCGTTATAGAGAGGTTTTACTGTATTTGAATATGTGCCTTTATCTATTGCTCTTTTACCGTTTCCCTGTTCTATTTTTTATTCAAAATTTCAATACCTATTGAATATTCATGGACAAAAAAGTTATATGTATAATGAAATATGGAAGGTGAAACATTGTAGCCATTTTAGAAAGTAAATAAACAAGTTTTTCAAATTCCATTAGCAAACGCAGTAGACCCTGATCAGATGGCTTCTATAAGAGCCGTCTGATCTGGGTCTACTCTGTTTGCTCCTCTAGGAGCTTTCTGCATGACTAAATCCACCCTGCATTAACCCATTACCTCATATTGACGACTTTTGGCGACTCTGTAAAAGTCCCTTTGTGAAACCATTGTGATAAATAGAGCATTTGCTCCTATAGGAGCTAATGCTCTATTTATCACAATGCTTTCAAACTACAAAATTCTAAAATTTTCCTTTTCTTTAGTTATTGCTCCTTTTCGGTAGATTTATTCAAAGTGGTCGTATCCTAAAAATAGCCTATGAGGTTATGGGTTAAGTAGCCACCTGCCTACTAAAACAAATTCTTCATTACTAAAATTTTGCAGTATCGAAACTTTACTGTAATTTGCATCTAGAAAAATAGTTTTGTTTCTGTTTTACAGTGAGGAGCAGATGAAAGCGGCTCAGGACGAGTTCCTGGTTCTGTATCTACATTATTTTAGACAGCTTCCCTCACTGTCATCTGAGTTAAAAACATATGTAGGCTATATCATCAGAGACATGCCAGACAAGATGTCGTTTGAGACACCAGATGGAAGGAGTGGAGAAAACCCATATGTGGTTAGATAATTCATTGTTATGTCATCAATGTGCTAAGTTTAACCCTTACACTCATGAATATTCATGGAAAAAAATATTAAGTAGCTGAATTTTTTATTGACAATGTTAAAAATAGATGTTTTACCATTGCAGAAACTGTAGAACCAGATCTATATTCTTTCACGAGTAGAGCAGATCCTGATCAGAGTTTGTAGCACACCAAAAAAATTTGAATTGTAAAAACAGTTTTAATCTTCTATCTATTGTAAGAGGCATATGCCAAAAGACTATTTAACCATTTACGCCTTGAATATTCATGAAAGAAAGAAATGATGATATCATGAATATTAATAAGATTTATTTTTATGCCCCTCATCAGATCAGATCTGGGGGCATATTGTTTTTGCCCTGTCTGTTTGTTTGTTTGTCTGTTTGTTTGTCACCAACTTTAACATTGGTCATAACTTTTAAGCCAGTACAGATAGAGAATTGATATTTGGCATGCATATGTATCTCATTAAGCCACACATTTTGAGGGTGACACGTCAATGTCAATGCCATTCTTCGAGGTCAGAGGTCAAATATATAGGTCAAATCACAGACTTTAACATTGGCCATAACTTTTGAACCATTGGAGATAGAGATTTGATATTTGGCATGCATGTATATCTCATGAAGCTGCACATTTTGAGGGGTGACATGTCAAGGTCAAGCTTCAGGGTTATAGGTCATATCTGGGCATAGTGTTCCACAAACACATCTTGTTAGAATTGCATTAAAACATGATTTTTTTTACCAAAGCAGAAACAATGAATTCATATCTATAATATTTTATTAGCAAACAGAGCAGACCCTGATCAGATGGCTCCTAAAGGAGCCGTCTTGTCTGGGTCAACTCTGTTTGCAAAGGCGTAGAAAGGCGTATTGATGGAGGAATGGGTTAAATCCTTATGAGACACATCTCATCTGAATTCACTTTGTGAAAAAAGGTGACAACATCATTCTATAGTAACCCATATATGTGCATTTCATTTAAACCCTTTACTCCATAGATCCGTCTTTCAAAACCTTTGCAAACGGAGTAAACCCAGATCAGACAGTAGGAGCTGTCTGATCAGGGTCAGCTCTGTTTGCTTATAGAATAATAAAGAACTGATTCTACAAAAAAATACTGTATTCATCATGTCTTATTACTTATATGAATAATGTTTAATGTGGAGCTTTCTGCTCTGTTTGCTCATAACATACTTTATCCAGTCACCAGGCTTCTCTAGTGACATAATAAAGGGGGTTCAGATAAACTTAGGTTTATTAGGTTACTTCCGGTAGTAGAAGGTTTATTAGGTTAGTAGATAGGCGTAATGATTCTATAACCATGGAACTATTTTAATTTTCTGTAAATATGCATAAAAATTATGTTGACGGAATAGATCTAACAGAAAATTCACCAAAAGAATTCAAATGAGAAAACATAAAAAAAATTGGCTATAGCTGGATTCGAACCCGCGCCTGATCCTACAAAAACCAATTCTAATCACTCTAGAGACGTCGTCCTTACCGATTACGCCACTGAGGCCACATACAAAATGACGTTGATTTATCAGTTTTATTAATTTAATCCACCGCTGGCGAAACGCGTTTTTGATAAAATCAAGCCAGGAAGCAAAGATTGACAGATAAATAGTTAAATGTTTTCTTTTCACTCTCATGATAATTTGATTGATAAACTCTTACAGGGGCGGTGATAGTCATATACCTAAATATAGCCTGTTCAGTTCCGTCAATTTATGAGTGACGTTAGGTCTATCTAAAAATAGAAACCGAGGCTACGGAACTCGAATTTGACCAGAGAATATAACCATGTCTGTTTGAAATAACTTATCGACCCTCGATTCAAATCATCTTATATTTTAAATTCAACCACGTTTTCCCCTCTTGTAATGCAATATCGAAACTATTTTCCTATGCGGTAGCTCATTAGATCTATTTACGTCTAAATGGAAATGAAAAGGGAGGGATCCGTTGATCGAAAAACCGCATATTTCAAGAGTGTTATGTTTTATGAGTCTATGAAAAAAGATATTTAACTAAATTGACTGGATAAATCGAATAATAGGTTAGTGCCGTAGATGGGACGCCTTTATCCGACTCGGAGAGAAAACAGTTGAGGCTCGGCAAGCCTCGCCTCAACGTTTTCTCCCCTCGTCAGATAAAGGCGTCCCATCTACGGCACTAACCTATTATTCTCTATATAGATCTGACCCACATTCTTACTCTGAAGTATAGCTTTAAATTTAGGGTTATAAGAATGTGGAGACTGAAGACCTACATTCTTGTAAGAATGTTGAGACTCTGAGTACCTACATTGTTACCGTGAAGTACACTGTTCAAATCTAGGAGTGTCGAATGTTGCGACTCTGTAGACCTACAGTGTTACCGTGAAGTACACTGTTCAAATTTAGGGATGTCGAATGTTGAGGCTCTGAGCACCTACTTTGTTACCCTGAAGTGTATACCAGATATACCGATTTACGGTACTTTTGAATTCTAGGGTTGCAAGAATGTCGAAACTCTGAAGACCCACATCCTGGCTCTGAAGGAAATTCTACTTACATGTGATGATGACATTTCCTGGTTTACTGACATCCTTGGCTGCATTGTAGAGGCTGCAGTGTAAGTTTTACACAGATGTATATAAGCTGCATACTGATCTATCAAAGTGTCTTACTTCTCCACCAAGCTCCGTCTTGTTGCTATGTACATTGTATAAGACTCGCCTATCACAGCAATGCTGGATTTAGAACAAAAAACAAACTATAAAACAAATTTCCATAGATTGTATTGTTACTAATTATTGTAGTACAGTAAAACCTCTCTAATGCGACCACCAAAAAGGGACATAATTCTGTCTGGCAGAGGCAAGTGGTAGCTTAATACAGGACGAAAGTTATGCAGAAAGCTCCTATAGGAGCTTTCTGCATTACTTTCATCCTGCATTAAGCAACCACCTGCTTATAAAGACAGCTATGGTTATTCTTTAAGTGGTCGCATTAGAGGGGTTTTACTGTACAGTAAAACCATGATTAATCAAACTCTCAAACAACTTTTATAACTGTTTTTAATCCTATACATGTATTCCATGAATATTCATGAAAGAAATTATGACATCATGAATATGAATTAGTTTTTGTTTTAATTGGCACATTAACAAAGGAATTATGACCATGACAGAAACTGTTCAATCATATCTATATTTTTTCATAAGCACCCTGATCAGACGGCTCCTATAGAAGCAGACTGATCTGAATCTATTCTGTTTGCAAAGTTGTGGAAAGGTGTATTTATGGAGTGAATGGTAAAGACAGGTGTCAGCCTCATGCAGAGTGAACGTTATACAGAAACCTCCTCTAGGAGCTTTCTGCACGACTTTGATACTTCATTAAGCAGCCACCAGCCTAAAGTTTAACTGTATTTTGAAGTCACATAGTCTAGAACCAGATCAGTTGCTGATTTACAGACCAGATATTTGGGACCGGTTTCATGAAAGCTTACATGTATGACTGAAAGTTCTTATGTACAATTATTGCATAATCCATTATCATGGTATGTTCGATCGTATTATAATTTTGTTAGCCTGTTAGTTTCTGTTAGCCTTAATGTTTGTTCACTAGAATATTATGATTGTGCTGTTCAAATGTTAGTCAAGTGATTGTCATAAAGTAGGATTTATTGTATTTTCCATATTAACCCATTCCCTCATATTGATGCCTCTGTAAAAGTCACCTTTTGAACCATTGTGATAAATAGGGCATTTGCTCCTTAGGAGCAAATGCTCTATTTATCACAATGGTATAAAAACTTCGAAATTGTAAAATTTTCCTTTTCTCTAGTTAATACTCCTCTTCAGTAGATTCATTCAAAGAGGTTGGATCTAAAAATAGCCTATGAGGGAATGGGTTAAAGCCTCCAATCTAATAAACACCCACCTACTTCTTGGGAGGGAAGGGGAGGGGGCTGAGAGAGGAAGGGAGGGGAGGGGGCTGGGGCTAACAATCAATAAAACAACTAAACCCCTATAAATAACCGTTATTTAATGAAATTACATGTATTCAAAATTCAGATGGTAGCTTAATGCAGACTGAAAGTAATGCAGAAAGCTCCCCTTGAGATTTCTACATTGCTTGCATTCTGCATTAAGTAACCACATGTGTACAAAATGCAAGAAGCTTTTATTAGTGATAATGTGGTATTCTAATTTCAATCTTGTAAGATGGGTCCCAGTTGGTTATTTATTGTTCCTGTAGGAGCTGTCTCATCAGGGTCTTCACTATTGACAGGTAGGTATATTGACGTGAGCAGCAAGAGAAGGGCTAAGGTTGGAAATATCATGGTTCCACTGTATGTTACAGAACTGATTCTCTTCTCAATGTCATTGCATTAAATTTCCATAATTTCATTGTTTAATCCTTCGCTTGCTATTCGCGTCAATATACCTAACTGTAAATAGTGAAGACCCAGATGAGACAGCTCCTACAGGAGCTGTCTCATCAGGGTCTGCTCTATTTACAAGTTGATTGTGCAACCAGTTCACTCCACAGCCGTGATTGCACAGCGGAATACTTGTACACAGTGAAGATATATGTAATAATACAACAGGGCATGGGTAAAGAAGGAGAAATGTGTTTTAAAATTCAGCAAGAAAGGGTTAATCATTTACCTGGTCACTACTCATGTAAGAAATGATGACATCATGAATATTTATTAGCTGAAGTTTTATTGTGGCATTAGGATGTTTTGGCTGTGACAGAAACTGTAGAATCAGATTTATATTAAACCATAAGCGAACCAAGCAGACCCTGATACTATACCAGCCATCTGATCTGGGTCTATTCTGTTTGCAATCACGTGAAAGGGCATTTATACGAAGGAAGATTTAAGACTAAATATTGAATTAATTAATATTCATAATGGGTGGAGTCTTGCATGATTATTCATCAGGTACAACATTTTCTGTGCTACAGGTTCATGAACTGTTGTTGTTCTATATATTATTATATATTTATTTTCAGAATAGATAAAGTACTCGATCCACTGTTTGACTGCCTGATGGATGTTTGTGTCAAATTTGTAGAACGCCAAACTCCCCATGAAAAACCTGGGCAAATATATGACCTCTTCAGAATAAAACTGTTCAGGGACTTGAAACAATGCATGGTTTGTTGATCATTTTTAGAGCTATTTTACACCACACACAGAATATTTAACCCATTCCCTCATAGGCTATTTTTAGATTCAACCACTTTGAATAAATCTACCGAAAAGGAGCACTAACTAGAGAAAAGGAAAATTTTAGAATTTGGTAGTTTGAAACCATTGTGATAATTAGAGCATTTGCTCCTATAGGAGCAAATGCTGTATTTATTACAATGGTTTCAACAGGTTATTTTTACAGAGGCGTAGAAAGGCATATTTATGGAGGAAAGGGTTAACCCCAACCCTCTAGAATATTCATGTAAGAAAAAAATATAGTTAGAGCAAACAGAGTAGAACCTGATCAGATGGCTTCTACATGAGTAAAGGATCAGTTTGTTAGTTTGCAGTTGTTATGCCCTCCATGTAGCTTTGCTCTTGTCCATCTGTCTGTCCGTACATCCATCCTTACATCCAGCAAATCTTGTGTGTCCAACTCCTCATACACGAATGGGAGGTTTTACTTTTACAGATAAACAGCCTTTATGTTAAGATGTACGTAAGGAAGGGAAGTTTATCTCTGACCATTTTTACCAGAGTTATGGAACTCAAAATTTTCTTCACTACATGTATATAATAATAAGATATAATGATAAATCTTGTATTTCCCACTTCTATTACACCTATGGGAGGATTTAAAATTATTTTAATTTTTCACAGATGAACCACCTTGATGTGAAAAAGTACATAAAGAAGGGACTTTTGGCTTTGATAATTATATCCTCGCAAACAAAGTTTTAGAGGGGGTGTATTGGTTGGTCGGTTGGTCTATCTGTCTGTCCGTGGCACAACCTGGTTAAGGTTTTGGTTAAACTCCACTTATTCATATAACTGTTTGAGATAAAGCTTTGAAACTTTACACACTTATCTACCATTACAAGTTCTATCTGTAAGCAAGAGTGCATAACTCTGTCAAGCATTTTGACAGAATTGTGGCTCTTTTTATCTTAACTTTTTTGTTTAAGGTTTTTGTTAACCCATTCCCTTATATTGACGACTTTTGACGACTCTGTAAAAGTCACTTTGTGAAACCATTGTGATAAATAGAGCATTTGCACCTATAGGAGCAAATGCTCTATTTATCACAATGGTTTCAAACTACAAACTTCTAAAATTTACCCTTTCTCTAGTTAATGCTCCTTTTTGGTAGATTCATTCAAAAGATTGTATCTAAAAATAGCCTATGAGGTAATGGGTTAAAGTCCAATTTTTTTACATAACCCTTTGAGATAAAGTGTTGAAACTTTACACACTTGTTCATCGTCACAAGCTTCATCTGTAGGCAAGAGTACAGAACTCTGTCAAGCATTTTGACAAAATAATGGTCCTTTTTAACTTAGAATTTTTGGTTAAGGTTTTCGTTAAAATCCACTTATTTTCATAACCCTGTGAAATAAAGCTTTGACACTTGGAACACTTAATTGTTCACCAAAACAAGCTTCATCTCTAGGCAAGAGTATGTAACTCTGTCAAGCATTTTGACAGAATTATGGCCTTTTTTAGATAAAATAATTTGGTTAAGGTTTTTGTCTATTTCCACATATTTACATAACATTTGAAATAAAGCTTTGAAACTTGGAAATCCTTTTTGATTTGCGATTAAGGCAGCTGAGTGGGGGGTATTCCATCACATTTAATTATAGTTCTAGTTTTTATCAGAGTTATGAGGCTTTGAAATTGTCTTCACTATATAAAATATAGTGAAATAGTCTTGTGTGTCCATCTCATCATACACCATTGGGAGGATTTATTTCAAACTTTCACACATGAACAAACATGAAGATGTATGTAATGAAAGGAATTTTGCTCTGAGTGACCAATTTTATCAGTTATATAGAACTTTGAAATTTTCGTCTCTATATATAACATATTCGGAAAAGTGCTTGATTGAACCCTTTCCTCCATAAATATGCCTTTCTACGCCTCTGTAATAAACACTTCTTGAAACCATTGTGATAAATAGAGCATATGCTCCTATAGGAGCAAATGCTCTATTTATCACAATGGTTTCAAACTACAAAATTCTAAAATTTTACTTTTCTCTAGTAAATGCTCCTTTTGGGTAGATTCAATCAAAGAGGTTGGGTCTAAAAATAGACTATGGAGGAAAGGGTTAAAGATAATATTGCTAGTGGACATCCATCTCCTATTGACACAATTGTTTTTTTTTCAGGAACCCACTGGCAGCATGGTTGACATTTGTCTCTCATCTCTGAAAGTCTTAATGAAACAACTAGGGGACAAACTACTGGACGACTACTACAGATTAATAGATGAGATTGTGGATGAGTGTATATGCATCTACACAAAAATGTAATGTATAGTAAAACCTCTCTATAACGGCCACTAAATTACACCAAGTATTTTGTGTTAAAGGCAGGTGGCGGCTGAAAGTCTGAAAGTAAAACAGAACGCTCCTATAGGAGCGTTCTGTTTTACTTTCACCTTGCTTTAAGCAGCCACCTGCCCTAAATACCAACTAATTAAACTAATTTAGTGGCCATTATAGAGAGGTTCTACTGTATATACTGTGAAATCATTTATCGAAGGTCACTGCTTGTATCCAGGTTTATTTATGTTATATTAACCCTTTACTCAATACACCTTTCTACACCTTTACAAACAGAGTAGAACTAGATCATCTAGCACCTGTAGGAGACATCTGATCATGGTCTGCTCTGTTTGCTTGTTATGATATAATATAGGTATGATTCTACAGTTTCTGTGTCCATGTGGTATTATAACAATTATCTCATTAATAATAATGATGTCATTATTTCTCGCAAACGTATGTTATAGCTGTAGCAGAATAAGATTATTTTAGCCCTTTACCTGATAGAGACCCCTTTTAATGCCTTCGCAAATAGAGAAGACTCAGATAAGATGGGTCCTATATATAGGAGCCCTCTCATCAGAGTCTGCCTTGTGATATACGGTAGTACAGATCTGATTCTACAGTTTTTGAAACCATTATACTCCTGCAAACTAGTGTTTGAAGGGGTATACTGGTATTACTGTGGCAGTCTGTTGGTCAATCAATTAGATGATAACCAAAAATGGCTGATAGCTCTAGTTATTTCTTACATGAATATTCATGGAGTGAAGGCATAGAATAAGCAAACAGGTGTTAGTTTATTTGCTTGTTTTGTTTTATTTTACTTTTTCATAATAGAATATGGACACAATGAATGTTTGGCCATTGCAGAAACAGTAGAATCATATCTATTATATATTATCATATTTATCATATTTATCATATATTATTTCATAAGCCAACAGGACAGACACTGATCTGATGGCTCCAACAGGAGCCATCTGATCTTGGTCTTCTCTGTTTGCAAAGATGTAATCCTGGAGTAAGGGATTAACATATAATGCGATAATAGTCCCAGACGAGAATGCCTAAGTTACTTTTCTTTGTCAATAATATTACATGTATATGATATACTGGGATTTTGCTTGGCTGCTCATTTTAGGTCAGTTACACTATCCCAACACCATGCAAGTCCCTTTTTGTTAGATAACTGAATTTAAAACATTGAGTGCACTATTTTTGCACATATTCAAATGGACGGTTCATTTTCCATATTTAGATCTCTTTATTGTTGATTTCGGATGAACCCCCATCTTACAACATTTGGTAGCAACAAAACATAGCGATAGATAATTGTATCGATAGATCCCGAAAAATGCCAGTGATCTCGCCTCTAAATAATTGATTCACTATATGTTCACAGTCTTTGTTTACTTATTTTAGTGTTTGATACACGCCCTGTGAATGCAGTCTTTGTTTACCTATTTTAGTATCTGAAGGATGCACATTATCCATGGCTCTGAATGCAATCTTTGTTTACTTATTTTAGTATATGAAGGATGCACATTATCCATGGCTCTGAATGCAATCTTTGTTTACTTATTTTCAGGACCCCTGAACAGGTGAAGTCTGTTTTGGACTTTGTGAATCTGCTCCTCCTTTCAGGCCACCAGAAACTGATCGAAATGGCCATCAATATTATAGAAAATGACAATCTGGGAAAGAAATTTATTTGGAAGGTACTATAACTACTATTTACACTTTACTCAATAAATATGCCTTACTATGCCTTTGCCAACAGAGTGGACCCAGATTATATGGCTCCTGAAAGAGCTTTCTAATCTGAGGGTTTCTCTATATGTTAAAGATCCTCTATTGCTTGCCATCGCAATAAATTTAATACATACATTACTTACCTTCAGTACAGTACAATACACAGTACAATACAATACAGTACAATGCAATATTACAATACAATACAACACAACACATACATATCTCCTTTATTTCTCCGCCAAACCCTATACTGTGATCATTCTTTAGAATCGTCTCAAATAGGGTTTGGTGGAGAAACAATGATTTTAGTATTTTGGGTCGCACCTTTATCTGTAGCTCTGATATTATAACTGTTACATCAATCAATATTCAAAATGGGATGAGTCTGCGGCTTGAATATTCTTAAAGTAAAGGTTTAACCATTTACTCCATGAATATGCATTTCTATGCCTATGCAAACAGAGTAGACCCAGATGAGACATCTGATCAGGGTCTGCTGTGTGTTATTAACCCTTTCGCTGCCAATGCCGGATCTGTGGTTACCTATGCAAACAGTTTGGATCCAGATGAGACGCCGAGTAACTCGGCGTCTCATCAGGATCCAAACTGTTTGTTACTGTTACTATGTTTTTGAAACAAAAAAAATGAAATTTTGTAGCAAACGACAAAGTTAGCAGACGACAGAATTGGGCAGCGAAAGGGTTAAAATAGATCTGACTGCAGTGTCTACCAATATTAAAACTCCTTGTGTACAAATGCCATTATAAAAAATCAGCCAGTAAATATTCATGGTATCATATTTCTCACATGAATATTTATGGAGTAATGTTTAACCCTTTACTCCATGGATATTCATGTAAGAAATAATGATGTCATGAATATTAATTAGATTAATTTGTTGTAATATAACATGGACAGGGGCATTGTTGACCATGGCAGAAACTGTAGAATCATAGCTACATGTATATTATATCATAAGCAAATAGAGCAGACCCTGATTAGATGGCTCCTATAGTAGCCATCTGATCGGGGTCTACTCTGTTTGCAAAGGTGTAGAATGGCATATAAGTAATTATGGAGGAAAGGATTAAGTCAGTTTTCCAATACTGCAGTTATGCACTGTCTGAGTATGCATGTATTTTTAGATACATTGACAGTATGAATATGCATTAGCTGAAATTCTATAATAACATATGACCCAAGCATATTTTTTCATGGTAGAAACTGTAGTATCAGGGTAGGGGAGGACATGACTGTTGGGGAGGACATGACTGTTGGGGAGGACATGACTGTTGGGGAGGACATGACTGTTGGGGAGGACATGACTGTTGTTTTTGCTCTGTCTGTCTGTCTGTTAGTTTGTTTGTTCCTAACTTTAATATTGGCGATAATTTTGTAGCCATTGCACATACATACTTCAAACTTCGTTGGCATGCATGTGCAACTTATGGGGGCGAACAATTTTTGGAGTGACTTATTAATGTCAAGGTTAATACATCAATGTCAAAGGTCATATCGGGCATAGTGTCACAAACACATCTTGTTATATTATGAAGTAACGGTCACTATCTGAACACCGACTGATTCTTTTGTCATGGTAGAACTGTAGAATCAGATAAAACAATTCCTACACAAGCATCTGATATGGATCTACACTGTTTGCAAAGGCATTAATATGAGGTAAAGGGTTAATAGGCTATAGTCAGCATTGTCCAAAGTTCACAGTTTTAACCCTTTCCTCCATAAATACGCCTTTCTTCACCTCTGTAATAGTCACTTCTTGAAACTATTGTGATAAATAGAGCATTTGCTCCATAGGAGCAAATGCGCTTTTTATCACAATGGTTTAAAAACTACAAAATTCTAAAACATTTCCTTTTCTCTACTTAATGCTCCTTTTTGGTAGATTTATTAAAAAAGGTTTGGTCTAAAAATAACCTATGAAGGAATGGGTTAAATGCCAGTGCACTCATTTCCCACATTCAGGGGGTAAACCCTTTCCTTCATATAAATGCCTTTTCATACATTTCCTTTTCACGCATTTCCAAACAGAGTAGACCTAGATCTGCTCTGTTTGTTTATGGAATTATATAAGTTCTGACTCTATACAGTTTCTACCAATACCAAAATGTCCTCTGTCCATATACTACTTGTATTATCAAACTTCAGCTATAAATATATATTCACTGATGCCATTATTAAACAGGGAAAGGGTTAAAAGCATGCTCATGTTCTTCACAGCAGACCAGCTTTGCACATACACTTTTCTGTTTAAATGTCACTCTGAATAGATATAGATTGTTTTCAAGATTCAAGACTGAAAAGAAGTATATTTCTTAGTCTTATCATCTGGTGGTAGTTTATCCCTTTCCTTCATATAAATGCCTTTTCACAAATTGGGAAACAGAGTAGACCCAGATCAGACAGCTCATACGGGAGCCATCTGATCAGCTTCTTCTCTGTTTGCTTAACCTTTAGCCAGCTATGGGCGGATGAGTGAATACCTATACAAACAGTTTGGATCCAGATGAGATGCTGAGTAACTCGGCGTCTCATCAGGATCCAAACTGTTTGACACCCTGATTGCATTTGGTAGACAATTTGCTTATAGCTTGAATTTTGAAAATTTATTAGGTGAAACATTCTGTAAAAATAATTTGCTCAGCAGGCTAAAGGTTAAGGGCATATATGTAGATTTGATTATACAGTTTCCACAACAGTGAAAAAAAGCCCTTTTCGATGTTCCATTTTGTTAATTCTATAAATGAATATTAATGAGGTGAAGAAATTTTTAAATAAATATGAAACATGGAAAGAGTTAATGGAGGACAAGAGCTGTCAGTTTTTGCCTTCATTTCTCTGCATTCAACCATCACCTAATACAGACACCTTTTGACAACTTGCAAACAGTGTAGACCCAGATCAGATGATACTTTCTTTCTTGTGCAGAAATACTTGGATGAAGTGAAGCTGTTCCTACACACAATCAGCAAACAGCCATATGAAAAGATGTATCCAAGCAGATCTGGTGATAAGGACTTGCACTGGATCGCAAGAGAGTATGAGAACTTTGTAGAGAAGCTTCTTGATGATCTGGCGTAAGTTTTCCTCTCATTCTTTTTAATTAGAGAAATATTTGTAAAATATATGGGCATAGAGCAAAATGACACAAACATTGTGATATATCAAACACTAATGACTGTATGAGTACTAATATTAGTTTATGTTTTATAACCCTTTCCTCCATAAATACGACTTTCTACGCCTCTGTAAAAGTCACTTTTTGAAACCATTGTGATAAATAGAGCATTTGCTCCTATTTATCACAATGGTTTCATAACTACTATAATTCTAAAACTTTCCTTTCCTCTAGTTAATGCTCCTTTTCGGTAGATTTATTCAATTTTATTGGTTGGATCTAAAAATAGCCTATGAAGGAAAGGGATAAAGCATTATAGACAAGGGAAGTTCTGATCATAGCAGAAACTATATAAACAAATCTATCGTAAGTTATAAGCAAACAGACCTCGATCAGATGGCTGCAGCATCTAATCTGGGTCTCTTCTTTTTTCTAAAAGGCATCGCTTTCAGGGAAAGTGTTTTCCGAACAGTTTAGGACTCCCAGTTAACTCTTTCCTCCATAAATACGCCTTTCTACGCCTCTATAAAAGTCACTTTATGAAACCATTGTGATAAATAGAACATTTGCTCCTATAGGAGTAAATGCTCTATTTATCACAATGGTTTCAAACTACAAAATTCTAAAAAAAAATCCTTTTCTCTAGTTAATGCTCCTTTTTGGTAGATTTATACGAAGTGGATGGATATAAAAATAGCCTATGGAGGAAAGTGTTAACCAGGGTCTTCTCTGTTTGCTTATGAATATCTAGCTGATTCTGCAGTTTCTACCAATACCAAATAATCATGTGCACATATACCAATGAAAATATATAAACAATTAAACATTATCTCTAACATGAATATTTAACCCTTTCCCTGTTCTATGTTTATTACAAAATTCATTACCTACTGAGTATTCATGGACAAATTAGTTTTAATGAATTATGGAATGTGGAACACTGTAGCCCTTTTAGAAAGTATAGAAACAGATCTTTCAAATTCCATTAGCAAACAGAGCAGACCCTGATCAGACTGCTCCTCTAGGAGCCGTCTGATCTGGGTCTACTCTGTTTGCAGATGCGTGAAAACATGTTTATATGAAGAAAAGGGTTTACAAGGATAGAGATAAACAGAAGAATCCAACTTTACACCATTTTGATAATAAGCTAATGAAGCATTAACCCTTTCCCTCTTGTATATTCATGTAAGAATGATGTCATGAATATTAATAAGATTATTTTTTATAATGGCGTAATGAACACATGACATTTTGACTCAGACAGAAACTGTAGAATCAGATCTATATTAGACCATTTATAAGCAAACAGAGCAGACCCTAATCTGACAGCTCCTATAAGAAACATCTGATCTAGGTCTACTCTGTTTGCAGATGCATGAAAATGCATAACTCATTCACTCACTCACTCACATAAGGGAAAGGGTTAAGACCTTAACAGAACTGCTCCTCAAAACGCATTTTGATTTGAGTCTGTACTATTTGCCAGTACATTTAATTGCCCAAATGTTTAGGGTGATATTGAATCACTGTATGTTTTGTTCACCACAATTATTAGCTTGCTGATCCTTGTGTTAGTTGATTCTCTGTTGAGTATTTGGAAAAGAGCCACAGTATGAAATCTGTTTTGGAGCTCATGTGAATGAAATGGAGGTGATTATGAAGATCATGTGAGTGATATGGAGTTCATGTGAGTGATATGGAGCTCATGTTAGTGATATTGAGCTAATGTGAGTAAGACGGAGCTAATTTTAGAGATATGGAGTTCATGTTAATGATATGGAGTTCATGTTAATGATATGGAGCTCATTTGAGTGATATGAGCTCCATAAGTGCATAAATTTTGAGTGGCATGGATCTTGTGTTAGTGATATGAAACTCATGTGAGTGATAGGGAGCTCATGTGAGTGATATTGAGCTAATGTGAGTAAGACGGAGCTAATTTTAGAGATATGGAGCTCATGTTAGTGATATGGAGTTCATGTTAATGATATGGAGCCCATTTGAGTGATATGAGCTCCATAAGTGCATTTGAGTGGAATGGATCTTGTGTTAGTGATATGAAACTCATGTGAGTGATAGGGAGCTCATGTGAGTGATATGGAACTCTAAACTACTGTAGGAGTCATCTGTTTTAGGGCCTGCTGGCCTTGCTCTGTTTGCATATGGAATTATATCTGATTCTATACAGTGTCTGTCCTGGCCCGTCAATCCTGTGTTTAGAATTGTTCTTAGTACCATACATGAAGTATTTATTTCTTACATGAATATTCCTGAAGTAAAGGGTTAACCCATTCCCTCATAGGCTATTTTTAGATACAACCTCTTTGAATAAATCTACCGGAAAGGAGCATTAGCTAGAGAAAAGGACAATTTTATAATTTTGTAGTTTGAAACCATTGTGATAAATAGAGCATTTGCTCCTATAGGAGCAAATGCTCTATTTATCACAATGGTTTCACAAAGTGACATTTACAGAGTCGTCAAATGTCGTCAATATGAGGGAATGGGTTAATCCAGACAGAAAGCAATGTAACAAGTTCCTATATGAACTGTCTATACATATGTATTCATTTTTCTACATTAACCTTTGACCTATAGAGATACTATTTCATGCCTGCAGGAGTGGCTTGATCAGAGACTACTCTGATTGCTTATGGAATGATATAGATCAGATTAACCCTTTCCTTCTGTAAAGGTCACTTTATGAAACCATTGCAATAAATAGAGCATTTGCTCCTATAGGAGCAAATTAATGCTCTTTTTGTCACAATGGTTTCAAAACTACACAAGTCTAAACTTTTTCTTTTCTATAGTAAATGCTCCTTTTCGGTAGATTGATTCAAATAAGTTGTGTCTAAAAATAGCCTATGGAGGAAAGGGTTAAGAAGTGGTTCTGCAGTTTCTTGCATGACCAAAAGTTGTCTGTTTTATGAACCAATACAGTCAATGAAAGATCCACGAAGTGCTAGATTCGTAACTGATAATGTGCAAAGACCGAGTGTATAAGACTTTAGCAAACTCTGCAGACCCAGATCAAATGGATTCTGAAGGAGCCTTTTGACCAGGGTCTGCGCTGTTTGTCATAAACATCCCTTTCTTCAAGTATACATTTTGATGCAATGTTTTTGTGCAATTAATATTCAGAAAGGGGGGGGGAGTTTAATTATGCAGCAGGTTAAAGGTAAAAACATTATTCAGGAGGTAAAAGGTTAACCCTTTCCTCCATAAATACGCCTTTCTATGCCTCTGTAATAATCACTTCTTGAAACCATTGTGATAAATAGAGCATTTGCTCCATAGGAGCAAATGCTCTATTTATCACAATGGTTTCAATACTACACATTTCTAACATATTCCTATTCTCTAGTAAATGCTCCTTTTCAGTAGATTTATTCAACTATGTTGGGTCTAAAAATAGCCTGTGAGGTAAAGGGTTAAATTACTATCTGTCTTGTAGAGCGTAGAGACTTTGACCTCTTGTCACTGAAGAGAGGTCACTGTACCTTACTCGGCTAACTCTTTAACTTTAGTGACACCAAGGTGGTGGCGAGACTCTGTCCAGAACTTTTTGAGTTTGTGTTCATCTGTGTTGAGGAGTTTCCTGACCACAAAGCTGACATGGCCAGGAGAGCATCTGAAAACAAGTACTTCATCCTCAAGGTAGGTAACAAATTACCACAAAGCTGACATTGCCAGTAGAGCATCTGGCGATAAGTACTTCATCATCAAATGACATGGCCAGTAGATCATCTGGCAACAAGTACTTTGTCATCAAAGTAGGTTGTACCACAGAGCTGACTTGGCCAGTAGATCATCTGGCAACAAGTACTTCATCCTCAAGGTAGGTTGTACCACAAAGCTGACATGGCCAGTTGAGCATCTGGCGACAAGTACTTCATCATCAAAGTAGGTTAATTGTACTGCACTTTCAGTTTCAGTTTTTTAACTCTTTATACAGCTGACTGTTTTGTTATCCCTTTATCTAAGAAAGACAAACAGAGTAGACCCAGATCAGATTGCTCCTGTAGGGGTCATCTGAGTTCATGCTTATAAAACCTTTAGTTGAGTTCGAGTTCGTTCTCAAGTTTTTGATTGGTCAGATTTGAGCCTTTGGCTCAAATCTGACCAATCAAAAGCTTGAGAACTCAAATCTGACCAATCAAAAGCTTGAGAATGAAACTCGGACTCAACTAAAAGCTTTATAAGCACGGACCCAGATCTGGGTCTGCTCTATTTACTTATACGGTTAGATCTGATTCTACTGTTTCTTTCATTACCAAAACTTCCTACCATATTACACATGTATACAAATGTACTACCATTATACAAACTCATCTAATTATAATATTCGTCATTTCTTACATGAATAGTCATTAGGTAAAGAGTTAACCCATTCCCTCATGTTTACACCTTTTGACGCCTCTGTAAAAGTCACTTTTTGAAACTGTTGTGATAAATAGAGCATTTGCTCAATAAGAACTCTATTTATCATGATCGTTTCAATACTACTATATTCTAGATTTTTCCTTTTCTTTAATAAATGTTCCTTTTTAGTAGATTTATTGAAAGAGATTGGGTCTTAAAATAGCCTATGAGGTAATGGGTTAAATATTTATGCTTTAATATTTGGTTAATTGTAATTTTGCAATCTCAGAATTTGCAATATTTTGGTTTGAGATTGATGCCTTAAATTTGCATACCACAAGTTTTCACTTAATAATCCGGCCTATTTATGCCATGATTATTAACACATTACCTCATAGGCAATATTTAGACCCAACATATCTGAATATATACTTGACATGTATTTGAACATATCTACCAAAAGGGATCATTAACTACAGAAAAGGGACATTTTAGAAATATGTAGTTTAGAAACCATTGTGATAAATAAAGCATTTGCTCCTATGGAGCAAATGCTCTGTTTATCACAATGGTTTCAAAAAGTGGCTTTTACAGAGGTGTCAAAAGGCGTCAATATGAGGGAATGGGTTAATTCATATAAGAAATAGTGACATCATGAATATTAATTAGATTATTCTTTATAATAACACATGAACACTCGGTAAGCTTTTGCCATGGTAGAAACTGTAGAATCAAGTATAAATCATTTCAAAAGCGAACAGAGTAGACCCTGATCAGGAGCTGTCTGATCTTGGTCTTGTCTGTTTGCAAAGGTATTAAAAGGCATATTTATGAGTAAAAAGGTTAACCCTTTCCTTTATGTAAGCACATTTTGACGCATCTACAAACAGAGTATCAACTCTATCATGCTTACATGTTGTTACAGATCGTATTGCCCACTGTTGGTAATAAACTTCATTGGTTTATCATTTTGATACAGAAACAAAATTAATTAATTAATATTCATAATGGATTGAGTCTATCATGAATATTCATCAGGGTCCATGCTTATAAAGCTTTTTAGTTGAGTCTGAAATCGTTCTCAAGCTTTTGATTGGTCAGATTTGAGTTCTCAAGCTTTTGATTGGTCAGATTTGAGCCAGAGGCTCAAATCTGACCAATCAAGAACTTGAGAACGAACTCAGACTCAGCTAAAAGTTTTAAAAGCATGGACCCAGGTGAAGTGATAATTGTTTCTCTCATATAAATATCACAGTGGTTTCAAAACTACACAATTATAACATTTTCCTTTTTACTAGTAAATTCTCCATTTCAGTAGATTTATTCAAAGAAGTTGGGTCTAAAAATAGTCTTTGAGGGAATGGGTTAATCTGTTGTGCAATCAGAACACTCACATATTCTAAACACTCATAATATATATCTGATGCACAATGTCTGTCCAAATATATGCCAGGTTATATTCCAAGCTAGTAAGATAAATTTCAAAGATGGCAACATGAAGTTTCAGATATGCATTGTGACTTTTTTGTAGAAAGCAGAGCCTAAATTTCTTGAGGAGATATTGACACGGTGCGGCAACATCTTGAAGAATGAAGGGCTGCCTTGGAATAGTGATATGAATTCTACCATACAAAATCTTCTGATGAGTGTCACAGATACATATGATGGGTAGGGAAAGATTGACATTTGTAAACTTGTCATCTGCTGTAGTTTTTATTATTTCATTTTCACTCCTGTTCTCGATATAAACCCATTAGTGTCAAGTGTCTCTTACAAAGGAGCCTTCTGATCAGGGTCCACACTGTTTGCCAAACTCATAAATGTCAATTTCTTATTTCAGCAAATACCTTTTGCTGTGCCCCCACCATCCATGGAAAATGGATTAGTTTTCCATGGATTGGTTCCAAAGTAAGATCTGAAAGTAAAATGGATTGGTTTTCCTTGGATTGATTCCAAAGTAAGATCTGAAAGTAAAATGGATTGGTTTTCCTTGGATTGATTCCAAAGTAAGATATGAAAGGGTTTTCCTAAATACAGTAAAAGCCCTCTAATGCGACCACCAAAAATGGGCATGATTCTGGGTGGCAGAGGCAGGTGGTAGCTTAATGCAGGATGAACATTATGCAGAAAGCTCCTGTAAGAGCTTTCTACATAACTTTCATCATGCATTAAGCAACCACCTGCTTATAAAGACAGCTTTTGTTATAAGTGGTCACATTAGAGGGGTTCTACTGTAATATAGGAATAAATAGAAAATGGATTAGTTTTCCATGGATTGGTGGATTGGTTTTCCATGGATTGGTTCCAATGTAAGATCTGAAAGGGTTTTCCTAAATAATATAGGAATAACTGGGTTAAAAGAACACCTTAATGCAAACAAAATAGACCAAGTTCAGATCATTCTGATTCTATAGTTTCTGCTATTGCTACAGATTAAAGAGTTATATATATGCCATTAAAAACTCATCTTAATCATATTCATGATGTCATTATTTCTTAAATGAATATTCATGGAGTAAAGGGTTAAACATGACCTATGACCTGATTGTTGTATTCCGACAAGTATTGCATTAACCTATTTCCTCATTAACTAGAGAAAAGGATTTTTTTTATAATTTTGTAGTTCTGAAACCATTGTGATAAATGGAGCCTTTGCTCCTTATCACAAGGTTTCAAAAAATGACTTTTACAGAGGCGTAGAAAGGTGTATTTATGCAAAACCTATCATAGGTCTTTGATTTATGGGAGAAAGGGTTAAGTAATAAAAATTATTTTGTTATCTGAAATAATATATATTTTAACCCTTCACTCCATCAATATTCATGCAAGAAATAATGTCATCATGAATATTAATGAGCTCAATTCTTTAAAATTGGATCATGAACACAGGCATTTTAGGTCATTGCTGAATACTCTAAAATCAGATAGTTTTATACCATAAGCAGACAGAGGAAACCCTGATGAGATAGTTCCTACAACAGCTGTCTTATCTGGGTGTACTCTGTTTGCAAAGACGTAGAAAGTCACATTTATGTAGTAAAGGGTTAAAGCTATACAGTTGAACTTCGATATCTCGAACTCGGATAACTCGAACTTCGTGATAACTCGAACTAAAAGTTCAATCCTTCCAAAATCTTAAAATACAGAATTGCTCTAAAATGTATCACTACGCCTATCTAGAAACACATTTCACAGCTTAATGCAGTTCTACAGTAATACTGAAAGCTCCTGCAGGAGCTTTCAGTCTTACTGTTGACCTGCATTAAGCTATGAATTTGAGAAATTTTCCAGATTACATATCGGATAACTGGAACTTCTGTTATCTCGAACTAATTTATATAGTCCCTTGAAGTTCGAGATATCCAAGTTCAGCTGTATTTTTTAGCAAACAGTGAAGACCTAAATCAGAGAACTCCTGGTATATCTTTGTCCAAGTTTATGCTTTCTGTACTGAATGAAATTTAAAGTGAACTATATACCTGATAGAGACGCCTTTTGATGCCTTTTCAAATAGCGTAGATCCGTATCAGATAGTGATTCTGCATTTTTTTCTGCCATGGCTTAAACAATACTGTGTTCATACTACCTTTGAAAAACTGATATATATTTGATATTCATGAGGTCATTATTTCTTACAAAAATATTCTTCAGGTAATTGTTTAACACTACTTGGCCCAAGTCACTTTGAATATTAAGCACTCGATGGGTTAAGAATATTTTTTATCACTTCGGTTTTGTATCCATACATTTATTTAGACCCAACCTCTTTGAATGAATCTACCAAAAAGGAGCATTTACTAGAGAAAAGGAAAATGTTAGAATTTTATACCTTAGAAACCATTGTGATAAATAGAGCATTTGCTCCATAGGAGCAAATGCTCTATTTATCACAATGGTTTCAAGAAGTGACTATTACAGAGTTGTAGATAGGTGTATTTATGGAGAAAAGGGTTAATTAGCTTAATATTGATAATGACATATGACCAAGAAAAGTTTTGGCTCAGGTAATCGGAGCTATATAATTCCATAAGAAAACACAACAGACCCTAATCAGACGGTCCCTGCAGGAGTCTACACTGTTTGCAAATGCATGAAAAGGCTTATTTATGGAGTAAATGATTAATATTTTGCAGGAATGGCAAACTTGTCACCCCAGAGCAGCATAATGGCTTTATGTCAATTTTTAAAACGATACTTGCTGGGGATGATATAGATGACACGTTCTACCCACCAGGTCAGGAGAAACATGGAGGGATTAACCTATGGCTGTTCAGAGGGGTTCTCCTCCAATACATAGCGCTGGTACATATATACCCTTTTATCATGGTGTACAGATACTCTTTTGGAAAAGGGTCTCATATAGCATTATAAACAGTGTAGACTCAAATTAGATGTTACATATATGTGAAACTAGTTAGATCAAGTTTTATGCTGTATGGAAAGGTAGAGAACACATTTCTTAACCCGCATTCCCTCATATCGATGCCTTTTGACACCTCTGTAAAATTCACTTCATGAAACCATTGTGATAAATAGAGCATTTGATCCTATGGAGCAAATGCTCTATTTGTCACAGTGGTTTCAAAACTACACAATTCTAAACAATTCCATTTCTCTCGTAAATGCTCCTTTCCAGTAGATGTATTAAAAGAGGATGGGTCTAAAAATAGCCTATGAGGTAATGGGTTAATGAGTGACAAACAATGAAGATCCTGACCAGATGGAAAAAGCAGCATGGCATATCTGCTGATCTGGGTCTACACTGTTTGTAATGAAAAGCTAGCCTAATGACTCAATCAACTCAATATGATCATTGCAACAGTCATCAGTTTGTAGTCCTCTCCGGTCATTACAGTAAAACCCATCTAAACAGGATGTTAAATTTAGTAAAAATATTGGCCTTGGAGACAGGTGACAGCCTAATGCAGGGTGAAAGTGGCCGTGACTTTCACCCTGCATTAAGCTGCCACCTGCCTAAAAGTATCTAAATTCTTCTCTACTAGAATTCCATTTTAGATGGGTTTTACTATATCAACACGAAAATATTCTAATGATAACCCATCATCATAATTGGTCAAGCCAGAATTCATAAAACAATGTCAATAAATGATTGTTGGGTATGGTTGGCTAAAGTGAAAATGTCCATAATTAACCAAACCTAGATATATTATGTGTCTACTCCATTAACCAAACAGCAAATGCAATGAAGCACTGCATTTGTAGTCCCATGTAAATCACGTGACAGGATTAGCAAGCAATAGTTAGTATAGGAAGGGCCATTTATTATGAGGGTTAATTTATAAAATATGAAAGGTTGATAATAATATAATGAGATTTACTGGCCATGGTTAACTTACTTCAAGGCCCAGATATAACAATTAAAACTCAGATATTTAGCTTTCATTGTGTTTAATAATCCATTTCTCTATTACATGATACATGGGGTAGAATTTGTACTAGAATTCCATAATCAAACAGAACATAGATCCTGATTACATGGTTCCAGCTGGAGCCATTTGGTCTGGGTCTACTCTGTTTACTGATATTCTTTATTACTCAGCATACAGCGACAGCCACGCAATCCTGTTGTGTGGACATTCTGCCAGATGTGTTGAAATGGGGCAAGTTAGCTGAGGAGGAGGACTACGATGATGTACTAGATTGCAGCATTCGTGTCCTTCAGTTGTTCTCCGTGAACACGCCCAAGGAGATGGCGAAAACACTGCCGCAAATCATGGAGTTCTTCGTCAACCCTAAACACATGTCAAACTTGTTCAGTGAGTAGGAAACATTATATAACCTAATTATTAATTACCCCAACTATTTAGACAGACAAAGTTAGGCAAATAACAAGACTTTTTAAACTGTAAATCATCCTGTTCTATATTACTTTTACTTTTTCTTTTATTAATCTGCTCTGACGCGCAACTGCACCTAATACTCAATATGAGGGTGCTGCAGTATAAATAGATAGATAGATGGTATGCCCTATTTGGCAGTATTTGCTACTCTGTCAGCTCTCATTTAATTTAGTTATCAAAATTGTGCCAAATCAAATATTTCAGCTGTACAAACAGATGGAGAAGGGAATTTAGGTGTCGGAATACTTAACCTATAGAGAATGAAATAAAAAGCTGCCTGGTTTTAAATTATCCATATTATGTCGGGCATTAACCATTTCCTCCATAAATACGCCTTTCTATGCCTCTGTGATAACCACTTCTTGAAACCATTGTGATAAATAGAGCATTTGCTCCCATAGGAGCAAATCCTCTATTTATCACAATGGTTTCAAACTACAAAATCATGAATTTTACTTTTCTCTAGTAAATGTTCCTTTTGGGTTGATTCATTCAAAGAGGTTGGGTCTAAAAATAGCCTATGGAGGAAAGGGTTAAGCAAACACCTGTGTACAAAATGTAAGAATTTCCTGTTAACAAAATGTTAGCGTTTATTAGAAATAATAGGTTTATCCTAATTGTAGACCAAGATCAGACATCAAGCCCTTCAAGCGATACCTGATCAAGTTTGATACTCAATGGAAAAAGTAACAGGAAACTGTTACACACCCTGATGAGTGACAAACCGTGTAGACTCTGATCAGTCATGGCATCGGCTTGTCTGGGTCTATACTATTTGCAAATGCAATAAGAGACCCAGTTTTCCAAGGGAAAGGCTCATTTATCAGCTGTTATATTTGTTAATTAACCTACCTTTACAGTTTGATAAGCACATGCTGTTTACATAGGAGATAAAATAACTTCTTTACTATACGTAGTTGGTGATTATAACCAATTCCCTCATATGGAGGGCTTTTGACACCTCTGTAAAAGTCACTTATTGAGACCAATGTGATAAATAGAGTATTTGCTCCTTAGGAATAAATGCTCTATTTATCACAATGTTTCAAAAGTACACAATTCTAAATCCCCTTTTTAGCTCGTCTGTTTCGAAGAAAACACGAGCTATTGTCATAACTCCGGCGTCATCGTTGTCGTCTGAAATCTTAACATTGACCATAACTCAAAAATTATAAGAGGTATCAACGTGAAACTTAATAGGTTAGTAGAGGGGAAGGCCCCTACATAAGAACCATAACTCTTGATTTCAGAATTTTGGAGTTATGGTCCTTTATGTTTTTTGACAATGACGACAGATGAGTGTTGGCACCCGCTTGCGTAGCTCTTGTTTCTAGTAAATGCTCCTTAATTATCAGTAGTAATATTTAAAGAGGTTTGGTCTAACAATAGCGTATGAAGGAATGGGTTAAAACACCTAAACAAATGACCACTCAAAAGAGATCTAGTTGTTGGTCTTATAGACAGATGGTAGGTTTACCCATTCCCTATTAGACTGTTTTTAGAAACAACCTCTTTGAATGAATCTACTGAAAAGGAGCATTTACTAGAACAAATAATGTTTTTTTTAGCTAGAATTGTGTACTTTTAAAACTAATGTGATAAATAGAGCATTTACTCCTTAATGGAGCAAATGCTCTATTTATCACAATGGTTTTCAAAAATGACTTTTACAGAGCCGTCAAAAGGCATCAGTATGAGGGAATGGTTTAACCCTTTTCCTCCTATAGGAGCAAATGCTCTATTTATCATAATGGTTTCAAACTACAAAATTCTAAATTTGTGCTAATTTGTACTTCAGATCTTGATCTCCATATTAAGGTTATATTATATAAAAATTGAAGTGAATATCTTATTAAATAAAACAGTTATGGCCATCCTCATATTTGCAGATTTTCGTAAAGTGCAAGGACCATAACAAATGACAACAAATTGAATGAACCTGAAAATCAACTCACCTTTAGATTTTGTTGCATAAAACATTTGTGTGAAGTTTCATTAACATCAATATAATAGTTTTCCCAGAAAACAAAAGACAAACCAAAAAGTAACAAACGCACAAAGTTCATTGGCCATAACTTTAAAATAAAATGACATTAAAAACCGGCACTATTTGTGAAAATCCATATTAAGATCATATCATATAAAAAATTTGAAGTACAAATGTAAATATCATTTAAATTGAAAAAGTTGTAGCCATCCTCATATTTTCATATATTTGCATTATTTTTTTTAAATGCAAGGGCCATAACTCCGTAACGACAGATCAAATGAACATCAGAATCGACTCAGCTTCAGAACTTGATGCATTATAGATTTGTGTGACGTTTCATTAATATCCGTCAAACAGTTTTCTGAGAAAATGGCGGACAAACAAAATGTTGACGGACGAACAGACGGACGGACAGGGCCACGCTAACATATGACCACCTTTATTAGGTGGACGTATAAAAAAGGAATATTTTAGAGTTGTGGTTTATAGAACATTTGCTCCTAAAAGTATATTCTTTTTATCACAGTGGTGTCAAAATTGACTTTTACAGATGTGTCAAATGGTGTTAATAGTGTGGAATGGGTTAATAGCCATCTTGCATTTCTTTTAATTTAATGGCCATTGTGGAGAGGCCACAGTCTATCTCTAAACATGTTTTACCTTAATTTCTACTTCCCTCAGCTCTGGTATACAACCTATATCCAATGAACCCAGACCCGGTCCACAGCCGTCTACAGGAGCTGGTAGACAAATATGATGTACTCAAAGAGATGACGAAGAATCTTGTGATCCAGGTCCTGAGTACAGTGGCCTCTGCTCACCCAGAGGTAGGTAAAAATATAACAAAACACAGTATAACCTTAAAGTCTTAACCCTTTACTCCATAGAAACATCTTTCTACTCATTTGCAAACAGAATAGACCCAGATCAAGGTCCATGCTTATAAAACTTTTTAGTTGTGTCTGAGTTCGTTCTAAAGCTTTTGATTGGTTAGATTTGAGTTCTCAAGCTTTCGATTGGTCAGATTTGAGCCAATCAAAAACGTGAGAACGAACTCAGACTCATGCTATAATAAACATTAATCTGAAAAAAATATTCACACATACATTAGTTCTACATAAATATTCATGGAGTAAAGGGTTAAACCTTACTCCTACGCCTTTGCAAACAGAGTAGACCCATATCAGACGGTTCCTATAGGAGCTGTCTGGTCAGGGTCTGCTCTGCTTGCTTATGGTATAGACATGATTTTACAGTTTCTGCCATGGCCAAAAATTCCTGTCTATTTTAATAATTGATATTGATGATGTCATTATTTCTTACATAAATATTCTTGAAGTAAAGGGTTCACCTGTTACCTGATGAATATTCATTAAAATATAATTAATGTATGAATATTAATTAGCTGATTTGTTATAGTGGAATCAGGAATAAAAATAGGGTTAATCCTACTGTAATTTGAAATTTGCGACGGTATATGAGGTTTTTAACGGTCGCAAATTATTTTAATGGCGACGCCTAAGGCTCCTGAAAATTTCAAACATGAAAAATGCCAAATTGTTGTTATATCATATGCGCGCATGTGATTGAATGAGTGATGAGGCGAGAAATAGTGCCAAGTTTCTCTCAGATTTCTTAAAATAACTGGATTTTTTTTTCACCCTGGTTTACACAAAGTCAAAACACCGGGCCAGTTCACAGTTACATTTGTCATGAATAATTATGCCACAGCTTTTTTACATGTCCAATACACTTTCAATACACATGTCAGGAAAAGTAACATCATCTTAGTCTTTGGCGCAGTACGCCAAAACGTCGTCTGTAACAATGACGTCACGTTATAACGTTATGTTTGAATAGTATGATAAATAAGGTTGAATCTGAATCACAACGCTTTGAGTATCTCAATAATTTTCCACATGACATATAAAAGACCGGTCAAGTCATGACAAAGAATGGAAATTAACAACTTTCAAAATACCGGACTGAACTTGAATATATGTCAGTGTATGCATACGAATTTATCAGTAGATCTAAGTTTTAGATAAACAAAGCGCATTAATATATTTACAGGCTAATGCTGTTATTCGGCCTTTTTCAATTTGTTAAATTTGCGACATATAAAACTCTTTTTATATGCCGCAAATTTGGTCACATGAGCCAATCAGATTGCAGAAAATTGACAGATTGCATTAGAATGAGGTTTTGGCCATGCAATGAGCTACATAATCAGAGCTATATTATTTCATAAGCAAACAGACCAGACCTTAATCAGTGAGCTCCTTGGCAACTTTCTGTATTACTTTCATCCTACATAATACTGCCACCTGTCTTAACCCATTCCCTCATAGGCTGTTTTAGACCCAACCCTTTTAATAAATCTGCCAAAAAGGAGCATTTACTAGAGAAAAGTAATTTTTTAGAATTTTGTAGTATTGAAACCATTTTGATAAACAGAGCATTTGCTCCATAGGTAGACTTCTAACCCTTTACCTCAGTGATGCCTTTCAATGACTATGCAAACAGAGTAGACCAAGATCAGACAGTTCCTGTAGGAGCTGTCAGATCTTGGTTTACTCTGTATGCCTAATGGAATTACAATGTATATAGATCTGTTTCTAAATAATGGCTGATATATAATTAATTAATATTCAAAATAGGTGGAGTCTTGCATGAATATTCATGAAGTAAAGATATCGATCTTGAGCATCAACTTATCCAGATCAGTACTCATTGCAAAATATTTTTATTCATACGTTGCATTGCAAGAATTTATTCTTTCGCTGTCAGTTGTGAATCTTTGAATATATATATAAAGTTGTGTGCCTCTTTATTCACTCAGTAACACTAGATACATGTATATCATTATCCCTACTAACACAGTCATGCATAAGAAGGGTCTCAGAGTTGTATGAATGTGTAAGTAATATTCATGCTTTGTCATGCTGTGAAAAATCTGCTCAAATTGGATATGGTGCAAATTTGACTAATTCAAATTCGATCACTAAGCATTTGAGAAACAACTGACTGAGTGTCAGATAGCTTGGATCCTGATGAAAGGCTGAGTTACTCGGAGTCGACTATGGATCCAAGCTGTTTGCAAATGTGAGGAGGAAAAAGGTTAGATTTATGTTATGTGTTATCTTGGACTTTTTTCAGGTGATTACCGAGCAACAAATTGGTTTTCTGTTCAAAAATTGTGAGCAGGGGACGCCAGACCAACAGATGATATATCTGTCTGTCCTTCACCCTGTGTCGAAGAGATACCCGGAGAAGCTTCAGCCCTTTTTCTCAAAGCTTCTTGATGACAAACTATTCAACAAGAAATCTCTCACCTTCAGGGTATTGGTGATTGCCTGTACAGCAGGCAGGAATGAGGTACAGTACAATATCTAACCCTCACATAATGAGGTACAGTACAATATATATCCCTCACATAATTAGGTACAGTACAATATACATGTATAACTCTCACATAATGAGGTACAGTACAATATATAACCCTCACATAATGAGGTACAGTACAATATATAACCCACAAATTATGAGCTAAAATACAGTATATAAAGAAATTGAATTAAATTGAAATGGATCCAATCCAATAATAACCATTACTCCTAAGGAAGCCTATGCACATGTAATTAGTCCCCCACCGGTTACCAGTTGGGGGACTATAGGTTTGCTTGATTCCGTCCGTCCGTCCGTCCGTCCATCCGTCTGTCACGTTTCGTGTCCGGGCCATATCTCCTACAAAGTTATGCCAAATTCATTATAACTTCACACATTGAAGAAACATGATGAGGGCTAGTGTCATGCACAAGGACCATAACTCTAGCATCAATATTTTTGGAGTTATTCCCCTTTTACATATTTTTTTGTCCGGACAATAACTCTTTATCTACTGGTTCAATTGATTTGAAACTTCACATATGGAACCATCATCATGAGGGGTAGTGTCATGCACAAGGGTCATAACTCTAGCATCAACATTTTGGGAGTTATTCCCCTTTTTCATATTTTCATGTCAGTCCACCTGTCACGCATCGTGTCCGGGCCATATCTCCTACAAAGTTTGGCCAAATTCATTATAACTTCACACATTGAAGAAGCATGATGAGGAGTAGTGTCATGCACAAGGGCCATAACTCCTAGCATCAATATTTTTGGAGTTATTCCCCTTTTTCATATTTTTTGTCTGGACAATAACTCTTTATCTACTGGTTCAATTGATTTGAAACTTCACATATGGAACAAGCATGATAAGGTGTAGTGTCATGCACAAGGGCAATAACTCTAGCATCAATATTTTTGGAGTTACTTCCCTTTTTCATATTTTCTTGTCAGGCAATAACTTTTTTACTGATTCAATGTATGAAAGTAGGTACTAATACCATTCAGGTGGTCATGTATATACCATGGTCAACTACACCATGGGTGGGTGGGGTGGGGAGAGTGGAGGGTTTTTTTTCAGTCCGGTGGGGGACTCATGTCTTGCATAGCAATACAACATGCCCTTGTTTATCTTATGATCCAACAAATTCTTTACTCCATATATATGCCTTTCTATGCATTTGCAAACAGAGTAGACCCTCATCAGGGTTTGTACCCAGTTTGCTCATGAAATAACATTGATATATAACACTACAGTGTCACATTGTACTGTGTTCATATCCCATAAGAAAAAATAATCAATATTAATGATGTCATCCGCAATCACAGGGGTGGGGCATATTATCTTTGCTCTGTTGGTTGGTTTGCCCTCAACTTTAACATTGCCAATAGATTGTCGCCATTCAACATACATAATTCAAATGCATGTGCAACTTATAGAGGCAAACATTTTAGGGACGTGTTATTAAGGTCAAGGTCATACATTCATACATCAAGTTCAAAAGACAATTTTAAGTCAAATTTAGATAAAAAATTTGTTGGGATTCAACATACATACTTCAAACTTTGCATGCATGTGCAACTATGGAGGCGAACAATTTTAGTGTGACTTATTAAGGTAGAGGTCATACGTCAAGATCAAAGGTTGTATCGGAGCCATAGTGTTTCACAAACATATATTGTTTATGATGACACATGAACACAGGAATTGTTGACCATGGCAGAAAGTTAAGAACCATACTAGTATCTATATTAGTTACTAAGCAAACAGAGCAGACCCTGATCAGATGTCTCCTACAGGAGTCATCTGGTCTGGGTTTCCTATGTCTGTAAAGGGTTAAGTAAGATATTAATAATGACTTTTAATGAGAAGTTATATAATGACATTATGAACAAAAGGGTAATTGAGTGTGGTAGAAATTGGATTACACTGTATTATGTCATTGGCAAAGCTGGAACCTATCTTGCTCATATGTCAATGTAAGAATTAACCCATTCCCTCATAGGCTATTTTTAGATCCAACCTCTTTGAATAAATCTGCCGAAAAGGAGCATTAACTAGAGAAAAGGAATTTTTTAGGATTGTAGAGCTTTCAAATTTCACACATGGAACAAGCATGATGAGAGGAAGTGTCATACACAAGTGCCACAACTCTAGCACCAATATTTGTTTTAGTTATTCCCCTTTTTCATATTAACAATAGTTTTTGTGTCAGATGCGAGCAGGTGACATATGTGTTCCTCCGAACAATCTTGTATTTTGAAAGACCAGTGTCGTCACCTGTGGTAATAGAGTGTATCTTGTTTATTATGTTTCCTTTACAGAAGCTGAACCATCAGGCAATAGATTACTTCATGAAACTTGCTAGTCAAACTGAGCCGACAGTTCTTGAGACAGGGCTGAACCAGCTGGTTTACATGGTGAAGGAACACAAGGACTACATGCAAAAATACAAAGCTTCACTGGAGAAAATTGAAAGGACTGCCACTATCCCTCAAGTGAGGCAGAACTGTCACAACATAATCCAGGTCCTGGAGGGTAAAAAGTTAGTGAATTAATCCTACTGTAAAACAATTATCATTCTTTTTTTATATACATTACTCTTCATGTGGGACGTACACATATCATGTTATGTGTTGTCTGTTTGTATGAATGCATTCATGATGGAGGGTAAAAACACAAAATTATTTTTGTGTTAACAGATAGCTTACATATTAAAGGACAATTATTGGAAGAAAATGTGCTTAGACCTAACCTCTTTAAATAAATCAACAGAAAAGAGCATTTACTAACAAAAAGATAAATTTCAGCATTGCATAGTTTTGAAACTATTATTACAAATAGAACATTAGCTCAAATGGAGCATATGCTCTATCACAATGCTTTCAAGAAATGACCTTTACAAAATTTATCAATATAAAGGAAGGGGTTAGAAGATAAGTGATTTCTTGATGTAAGACAAAAGTAAAGTAGATTTGCAAACAGTTTAGACCAATATTACCGGTAGATATAATTCATAACTTTTTAGCCCTTTCCCACATATGAATGCTTTTTCGCGCCTTTGCAAGCAGAGTATGGGAGCAGTCTGATCAGGGTCTTGACATAAACCAGATTCCACAGTTTTTGTCGAAGTCATAAACGTCCCTTGAATATTTTATATTATAAATATTCAGCTAATTAATATTCATGATGTCATTATTTCTTATATAATTTACAGTAATATTGAACATGTAAAAGATAAATCCTTTGCTCTTTGAATATGCATTTCTACACCTTTGCAAACAGCGTAGAACCTGGTCAGGGTCTGCTCTTTTTGCTTATGAAATAAAATAGATGTAGTTATAATTCTACAATTTCTGCCATGACCATGGTCATTCTTTCTTAACCCATTCCCACATATTGACGGCTTTTGACGAGTCTGTAACTCACTTTGTGAAACCATTGTGATAAATAGAGCATTTGCTCCTATAGGAGCAAATGCTCTATTTATCACAATGGTTTCAAACTACAAAATTCTAAAATTTTCCTTGTCTCTAATGTATGTTCCTTTTTGGTAGATTAATTCAAAAAGGTTGTATCTAAAAATAGCCTATGAGGTTATGGGTTAAAATGATATTCATAGAATAAAGGGTTAACATTCAGATTATGTTTTATTTCTGAAGCAGACAGTAATGTTTGTAGACAAAATGTAGATGGTGAAGAAACTTTAAGTACATTCTGTGAGGAAAATTAAAAATAAATAAATTCCATAATTGAGTTTCTGGAGATTGTGAGGGTATAATTGGTAATTTTATAAAAATAATTCCAGTGATTGTGTTTATGGAGCTTGTGAAGGTAATTGGTAATTTGATAAAAATATAGTCCCAGTGATTAAGTTTAAGAGCTTGTGAAGGTAATTGGTAATTTGATAAAAAATAGCCCCAGTGATTAAATTAATGGAGCTTGTGAAGGTAATTGGTAATTTGATAAAAAATAGTCCCAGTGATTAAGTTTATGGAGCTTGTGAAGGTAATTGGTATTTTCTCTTTCATGCTCTTTCATGCTCAGTAATTTTTCGTATGCAACAATTGTTGTCTGCGTCAATTGTTACAATAGAATTTCTCTCATTTCTTAAAAATGCAAAAATATGGCGAAAGTGTCAAAAAGTTATTATTTTGTTGAGACACCACATTATATGGCATCTCATCTTAACTGTCTGCATAGGAAATCATAGTTTCCCTGGTAGCATATAAATGTTTTTTTCATGCATTTGCAAACAGATGAGACCAAGACCAGATGGCTGACCAGGGTTTGCTCTGTTTGCTATTAGAATTTGATAGATCTTTTTTTTATTTAGTTTCTAAAATGGCTACAATGTTCCACCTTCCATATCTAGTTATAACTTTTTTTGTATTTGAATATTCAAAATGTATTGAAACCATTGTGATCACCATTGTGATAAATAGAGCATTTGCTCCAAAGGAACTTTTAAGGAACAAATACTCTATTTATCACAATGGTTTCAGAAGCACAAAATTCTAAAAATTTTCCTTTTCTGTGGTTAATGCTCCTTTTGGTAGATTTATTCAAAGAGGTTGGATCTGAAAATAGCCTATTAGGGAATGGGTTAAATATTTTGTAATAGTATCTATGTACAAAGGATTTTTGGCATTAAAAAAATAAGTAGAGTAGACCCTAATCAGACAACTCCTTCAGAAGTCATCTGAACATGGTCAACAACTCTGTTTGCAAAGGGGTCAAGAGGCAGCTCTGTTGAGTAAAGGGTTAACCCATTACCCCATAGGCTGTTTTAGATACAACCTCTTTGAATAAATCTACCGAAAAGGAGCATTAACTAGAGAAAAGGAATTTTTTAGAATTTTGTAGTTTGAAACCATTGTCATAAATTTAGCATTTGCTCCTATAGGGAATGGGTTAAACTAAACTCAATCTGTTTGCTTGCAGCTATGAAGATGTGTTCAAGGATCTTCAAGAACAGAAGGAATTTACTGCAGAGTTAGACAAGAAGCTTGATGTGACAGTAGAGACTGTGATAACGATGGGTGACCACGTGACAGAGCATCATCATCAGCTGAAAGATGTCCAGCAAGATCTGGGTAACTTAGAGGAAAAGGTGGATGAAATTGATGAAGACCTTGGAGAGACCAAGCTGAAGGTGGAAGAGATAGATAACAAGGTACCAGATGAAGCCACTGTGTTCAGGGAATGTATTAATCCGTTTGTCTGCAGGAAATGAGTCTACAAGCATTTGCATACAATGTAGACCAAGATCAGAGAGATTCTTCTCTAGCAGCTGTCTGATCAAGGTCTGCACTGATTGTCAGTTAACACATTTTGCAAATTTAATTTCTTTAAAATGAATGGACTATACCTTTAAACTGTAATAGGTCAGTCCACTGCAAACATTCAGCATTCAAAGTGTTATAATAAAGTGTTTGACCTCACTGGGCCGAGTTAACCCTAGACATATACCAATTAACCCATTCCTCCATAGGCTATTTTTAGACCCAACCTCTTTGAATGTATCTACCAAAAAGGAGCATTTACTAGAGAAAAGTATTTTTTTTTAGAATTTTGTAGTTTGAAACCATTGTGATAAACAGAGCATTTGCTCCTATAGGAGCAAATGCTCTATTTATCACAATGTTTCAAGAAGTGGTTATTACAATACAATACAATATAGTTTACTGCGTTAAACATACATGTATACTTATAGCAAATTACAAATACATATGAGCATATGACATGGATTTACAGACATAACAGAGGCGTAGAAAGGCATATTTATGGAGGAAAGGGTTAAGTCTTTCACTGTTCTATGTTAATTTCAAAATTCAATACCAACTGAATATTTGTGACAAAATAGTTGTGAAATATAGAAGGTGGAACATTGTAGCCATTTTAGAAAGTAAAGAAACATACATATGTATCTTTCAAATTCCATTAGCAAATAGAGTAGATCATATAGTAGGAGCCGTCTGATCTGGGTCTACTCAGTTTGCAACTGTGTGAAAAGGCATTTATATAAAGGAAAGGTTAAAGGAAAATCTAAAAACAAAAAAAGAATATATAAAGTCCATGGATCATATGTTTCCGAATTACATTACAATTCAATGAGAATGTGAATTACAAACATTATGGCTAGCTTTTGCAAACAGAGTAGACCCAGGCCGCTTAATACCTGATTAGTGTTGTTAAGGGTTGGGGCTATTTTTCGGGTTATTTTTCCATATATAGAACTCAAAAATGCATGATTCGAATATGATACTGAACAAATGTTTCTGACTTGAATCCCTAAAAGAAACAAAACAATGTTAAATCTTTATTCATACCCTTTGTCTGCTAAGTGTAACTCGACATACTAAGAGCTTGGTTTGAGTGAGACACAGAGTAATTCATCAGGATCCAAGCTAGGTCAATCATTTCTCAAAATTTGTCCTACTCAGTGGATGGTATGAAAAACAAGATGATTTTGTAACAACATGTACATGTAATTTCAGACAATGACTAATGCCCCTAAGTGGTCTAGGGATCTGACCAAGCTTATGAATCCACAACACAAATCGGACTGGAGGTTGCTTGCCCAGCGTCTGGGCTACAGCAATGATGACATTCGAGCCTGGTCTCAGCAGCATGACCCCTGCATGGCCCTACTCAGTGAATGGTATGCCACCCACAAAACTAGTGAGGCCAACTTTGGACTTCTTACGGCCATCACAGAAATGAACAGAATGGACGGTGCAGCAATTGTAGAAAATGCTATGAAAGCTTCTGGTTAGTACCACATTAAAACCCCTCCAAAGCTCTAATGCGACTATCAAATAGGGCATAACTCTGTGTCTAAAGCCTCTACTTGATATAAATGCCTTTTCATGCCTTTGCAAACAGAGTAGAGCCAGACCATATGGCTTCTACAGGAGCTGTCTAATCTGAAATTAACTTTATTTCAGAAGGTGCCAACACATGTCTATCTGAAGGAAAGGATTAATGCAAGACAAACGTATAGTGGCTAGCCGCTATCTACATTGCTACCACCTGCCTGTATGACCCAGAATTAGACCTCTTTTGCAGTATCCATGCTTATAAAACTTTCTAGTTGAGTCCAAGTTCGTTCTCAAGGTTTTGATTGGTCAGATTTGAGCCTTTCTGACCAATGAAAAGCTTGAGAACAAATTCAGACTCAACTAAAAAGCTTTTATAAGCATGGACCCAGCAATGCTCGCTTGAGAAAGGCTCTGTTATACTCTGTTGAACTTCTTATAACTCTTTATCTGATAAAGAAAGAGAAAACTTCTTGTAATGCTTTACCTGATAGAAAGTCCTTTTCATGCCTTTGCAAACAGAGTAGACCTAAATCAGATGCTCCTACGGGAGCAATCTGATCAGAGTCCACTATGGCTGCAAAGATGTGAAAAGGTGTCTCTGTCTGGAAATTTTACTCTCTGTAATCGTCTAAAATAACTGTTCTCCTAAAGTTGACAAAGTTTAAATTACATGTATTTCATTTTATTATTTGTGTTTTAAATGGTTTGGATACTGATGAGACACCAAGTTACTCAGTGTCTCATCTGGATCCAAACTGTTTGCAAATGTCATCATGAGAAGCCTTTGACATGCAGTTTATAAGCATTTGCATGCTTAGTTATTTACTGCTGTATTTCAGAGGGTGTTGTGGAGGATGAAGAATTTGAATACCCCAGTCCCCCGCCAATCTTTCTTAGCTATCAGTGGGGAATGCAGGATGAGGTGAAACTCCTCAAACAGCACCTCAACATGGCTGGCTACGAATGTTGGATGGATATCGGCCAGATGGGTGGAGGTGACAAATTGTTTGCCAAGATTGACAACGGTATACGGGCAGCCAAAGTGATCATATGCTGTGTAACAGAAAAATATGCAAAATCTCCTAACTGTAATAGAGAGGTAAGACAATTAATGTTAGCAGTGTTTGGAAATTAGTTTTGGTTTAACCCTTTCCCTCATATAAACGTGTTTTCACGCATTTGCAACAGAATAGACCCAGATCAGACGGCTCCTATGAGAGCCGTCTGATAGGATCTGCTCTGTTTGCTAGTGGATTTTAAAAGATCTGTTTCTTTACTTACTAACATGGTGGCAATATTCCACTTTCCATATTTCATTAAAGCTATTTGTCCATGAATATTAACCCTTCGCTTGCTGAATTTTAAAATACATTTCTCCTTCTTTACCCATGCCCTGTTGTATAATTACATATATATTCACTGTGTACAAGTATTTCGCTGTGCAATCACTGCTGTGGAGTGCACTGGTTGCACAATCAACTTGTAAATAGTGCAGACCCTGATGAGACAGCTCCTGCAGGGTCTTCACTATTTACAGGTAGGTATATTGATGTGAATAGCAAGTGAAGGGTTAAGAAGGTATTGAAATTTGGAATAAACATAGAAAATGGAAAGGTTTAGCAGTTGATATGCTGTTGGCGTTGAGTAAGCAAGGAACAATTCTGTCAACCCTTTCTCTATGAATATTTGTGTATGAAATACTGACATCATGAATATTAATTAGATTAATTTACTATACTAGCACATGGACACGGGCATTTTTGGCTATGGCATAAACTGTAGTCATATCTATATTATTTCATAAGCAAACAGAGCAGACCCTGATCAGACGGCTTCTATAGGAGCCATTTGATCTGGGTCTACTCTGTTTGAAAGGCATAGAAATGCGCATTTATGGAGTAAAGGGTTATGGTCGTATATATGTGTTCTGAGTGCACACTTTATTTGTGCTTTTGGTGTTGTTAGAACTTTCATATAATGTGTCATATCCTTATTTTCTGCCCGACTTATGTTCTATTTTTGTGAAGAGTAAGAGGCTTTTGGTCTTTTCAAGCAATAACAACCTAACATTGAAAGCAGATTCCTTCATTTGTTTTGGCATTTGTGTATACAGTAAAATGCATGTAAAGTGACCATGTTTTGTATAAGCATGGATGTCTTAACCTTTTACTCCATGAATACGCCTTTCTATGTCTCTGAACACAGATTAGACCCACATCAGACGTTTTTTGTAGGATCCGTCTTCTCATTAGGGTTTGCTCTGGTTGCTTATGATATAATAAAGATATGATTCTGCAGTTTCTGCCACAGCCAAAAATTGCTGTTTCTTTGGGCTATTATAACAATATATCTAATTAATATTCATGAGGTCATTATTTCTTGCGTGAATATTCATTGAGTAAAGGTTTAAAAGCAGGACTTTGCCTAATTAACCCTTCACTTGCTATTCACGTCAATATATCTACCTGTAAATAGTGAAGACACAGGTGAGACAGCTCCTGCAGGAGTACACGTCAATATACCTACCTGTAAATAGTGAAGACCCAGATGAAATAATGTACCTACTTGTAAATAGTGAAGACCCAGATGAGACAATATACCTACCTGTAAATAGTGAAGAGCCTGGTGAGACAGCTCCTGCAGGAGTACACGTCAATATACCTACCTGTAAATAGTGAAGACCCAGATGAGATAATATACCTACCTGTAGTTAGTGAAGACCCAGATGAGACAGCTTCTGCAGGAGTACACGTCAATATACCTACCTGTAAATAGTGAAGACCCAGGTGAGACAGCTCCTGCAGGAGTACATGTCAATATACCTACCTGTAAATAGTGAAGACCCAGATGAGATAAATTACTTACATGTAAATAGTGAAGACCCAGGTGAGACAGCTCCTGCAGGAGAACACGTCAATATACCTACCTGTAAATAGTGAAGACCCAGATGAGACAATATACCTACCTGTAAATAGTGAAGACCCAGGTGAGACAGCTCCTGCAGGAGTACATGTCTATATACCTACCTGTAAATAGTGAAGACCCAGATGAGACAGCTCCTGCAGGAGTACACGTCAATATACCTACCTGTAAATAGTTAAGACCCAGTTGAGACAACTCCTGCAGGAGTACATGTCAATATACCTACCTGTAAATAGTGCAGACCCAGATGAGACAGCTCCTGCAGGAGTACATGTCAATATACCCACCTGTAAATAGTGAAGACCCAGATGAGACAGCTCATGCAGGAGTACACGTCAATATACCTACCTGTAAATAGTGAAGACCCAGATGAGAGAGTTCCTGCAGGAGCTGTCTCATCAGGGTCTGCACTATTTACAAGTTGATTGTGCAACCAATACACTCCAGAGCAGTGATTGCACAGCGAAATATTTGTACACAGTGAAGATGTATGTAATTATACAACAGGACACGGGTAAAGAAGGAGAAATGTATTTTAAAATTCAGCAAGAGAAGGGTTAAAAGCAGGATTTTAAATGTAGTGTGAAAGTAATGCAGTAAGCTCCTGCAGGAAATTTCTGCTTAACTTTCATGCTGCATTAACTATTTCCCTCATATAAAAGCAATTTTTCAGGCATTTGCTTACAGAATAGATCCAGATCAGATGTTGGAGCTGTCCAATCATGGCCTGTTCTCTTTGCTTATGGAATTATATAGATCTGATTCTTTAGTTTCTGCCAAAGCCATAAAGATGTGTGCATAAAAGTATACATTTTTAAAACTTCAGCTAATAAATATTCATGGTTTCAATATTGTTTAAGTTGTAAACATTCTGTTTTTAGGAGCAGATCTTTTTCTTCCTATGTATTTTTCAACTCAACCATCTCCCTATATGCATTTTATTTTGTTCTTGCTTTCCAGGTAAATCTGTCTGTAAATCTAGGCAAACCCATTATACCACTGCTAATGGAGAAGATGAATTGGCCTCCTACAGGCTCTATGGGCCCAATCTTCAGTGAATACCTGTTTATCAGATTCTTCCAGAGAGGCGGGGAGGAGACGACAGACAATCGCTACTGGCCTGTGCCTAAGTTTCAGGAGCTTCTTATGCAACTCAACTACAATGTGGCTCCAGACCAGGCTCTTATTAAAAAAGGTTAGTGTCCAGTTTTATCAGTCTAACACATGTTGACATGACACATCAATTGTATCCATGTTGAATTTCACTCCATATATACGCAGCTGAACAACAGTATCTCAAACTCGGATATATTGAACTTCTGGATAATTCAAAGAAAAAGTTCGATCCTTCCAAACTTTCCAAACAATTCTTTAAAAATATATCACTTTACATATCTAGAAACACATGGGGCAGCTTAATGCAGGACAAAAGCAATGCTGAAAGCTCCTGCAGGAGCTTTTAAAATTACTTTATACCTGCATTAAGCTCAAAATGGTAGACCTGTATTAAGCTGTGAACTTGCAAAAGTGTCAAGGTTAGAAATCTGATGCCTCAAACTTAAGGTTTGAAGTAATTTGGTTCACTGAAGTTTGAGATATTGAAGTTCAGCTATTTATATATATTTCCACATCTTTGCAAGCAGAGTAACAACAGGCAGATCCTGTAGGAGTTGTGTGATGATGGACTTCTGTTTGCAAATGAAATGATATAGACATCATCTGACCTTGACTTGTTTTAAAGATTTAAGAATTAAAAATTGGAAGGTACCTTCTAACAATTGCACAATGCTGTTACCTAGGCAAAATGCAACATCAACAACGAGTTATCTGATCAGGTACATTTTTACCCATTACCTGATAGAAATATGCAAACAGAGTAGACCCGAGTCCTAAAAAGGTGTTTACAAAATTAATATATAATGAATAAAGGGTAACTTTGGCATCTGTCTTTGGATAACACTTTTCTAAACAAATCTTAAAATGATGCATCCTATGGTTAACAAAGCCAAATCTCAGTCAATGTATGATGACAGGTACTTTTTATCAAGGCATCATTTCACTGTAAAGTTACTAAACCATTACTGATGCAATTATCAAATACTTTTGGGCTTATATTTCCTGCTTAACATATTTTCTTGTTCTAATAACTTGTTTTAATACATTATCTTGTTCTAATGTCACTAAATGTGCATATTTCAGAGTATAATGAATGGTGGCTTCCAATAGTTGAAGAAATAATTATAGACAAGAAGAAAGGTGCCTCCAAACAAAACAACTCTGTGAACCAGGTAATTGTAAATTGAAATCCTAGATCTGTGTCAGTGATGCAGTTTTAATAATGTACCTGATAGAGATGCATTTTGATGCCTTTGCAAATAGAATAGACCCAGAGCAGATTACTCCTGTAAGAGAGCCATCTGATAAGGGTCTGCTCTGATTACTAATGAAATGATATGGATCTGAATATGCAATGATGTCATGACTTCTTACATGCATTAAAATAAAAAGGTTAACCCATAGCCCGCCAGTCACAACTATTGTTGTATTTGCAAACAGTGTAGACCCAGATGAGAGAGCTCCTATAGGAGCTCTCTCATCTGGGTCTGCACTGTTTGCCATGGAAATTCAATGCCTGCATGCTCTATCCTTTTGCCTAGGAAATCATTTCAATATAACTCGTATATTTTTGTAAAAAATTGCCTAATTGATATTCATAGAGGGTAGAATGATTAAAAAATATGTGGCGGGATAAGGGTTAATACAAGGCGTTAGGTTCAATCAGCTGTCTAACATTTTATAAAATTAGCACAATAAGGAAAGCAGGCACTGTGTATGGCTTTAAATATGTTCAATTAAAAGTTAGCTTTTTCAGATAAGTTTAATGCTTTACAGGGTCTTGAATTGGTGCTTCATTGTTTACAACAAACCAAATGAATAAAACACTTTAATTTGAAATTCTGGTGTTTTTAAATTTCATACATGTCACTTTTTGCAATAGTTATTTCTGACTTATTTTATCCAGATATGGAAGTATTGAAGATGAAGTTTTTAGTTTTTATTTAGTTTAAAGTTTTTATTTGAAATACATGTACTTTCATATCAGACTCAGACGGATTCGGAGCAGTCGCCTGTGGTATTCCTGTCCTACCAGTGGGGCAAGCAGCCCCAAGTGAAAGCTCTCTACCAACAGATCACATCACTTGGCTATACTGTGTGGATGGACATCTTCCAAATGGGGGGAGGGGATTCTCTCTATGACAAAATTGATAAAGGAGTTAGGGGCTGCAAGGTTGTAGTTTCCTGTATGACTCCTAAGTATGCCATGTCTGCAAATTGTCGAAGAGAGGTCAGTCTAGCTGATGCTATCAAGAAACCAATAATTCCCCTGTTGATGGAGCAGATGAAATGGCCTCCAGATGGACCTATGAGTATGGTATTTACAGAATTACTATACATAAACGTGTACAGGGACCCAGGGGTGCAAACCAGCTGGACGGGAGATACATTTGATGAACTTGCAATGAAAATAAAGCAATATGTTGGTGGTGGTATGGGCTCAAAGGAAAATACAGGAACAAAAGATACAACTGACAAGAAGGAAAACAATGCGGGGCAAGAAAAACGTGTTGAACAAAGGCATAAAGCAGATGGGTCTCAATCTCAGAACAGATTTGTTGAACCAAAAACTAAGATTAAGAAACCTCCTGAAAAAGATGTTAAACAGCCTTCTCAAGCAAATGTTCCAACAACTCATGCTGACAAAGAAAACAGCCCACAAGTAGAGGTCCCCAGGGTAAACTATGCAAGTGGTCCTACAGATGATAGTGTAGAAAAGAAACAAGAGGCTTCAAAGGTCAACAACCGAGACTTAGCAAAGCCAGAAACTGCAGAAACAAGCTCTAGTACTCCTAAAGCAAGCAATAAACAAACAGAAACCCATAATACCAACATGAACAGTACGAAGCCTGAGCCTACATCAAACAGTGAGAAACCCAAATCTAAATCTTGCGTTATTCTGTAAAGCTAGATGTCTGTGATGGAATATTCATGGATACTTAGAAGTTAACATCTGCAATTGTTGTCTACCACATATTCTTAATTCTCTGACTATCACTTAGTCATAGTAAGGAACAGTTATAACCCTGATGAGGTGTCAATTACTACAGCAGTTCATCTGGATCCAAACTATTTGCATACGTAATCACAAATTCGCCACTAGTGTGACAATAATTGACAAAGGACAAAATAAAAATGTTTGGACCCGTGTTGTCTTGGACATGTATTTTATGTGTTTTTTTTAACGTAACACATTATTAGAGTTTGGGTCTGAGATTATAAAACTTCTGAGTCTGCACGAGTCTGAGATCATTCTCAAGAGCAAATTCAAAATCTGACCAACCAGATGCATGAGAATGATCTCAGACTCATACAAAAAGTTTTATAACCTCTGAGCCTGATGTACCTTTACCCTTTTACGTATTGATATTTAGCAGTATATAAGAGATAATAATCCCTTATCAGATGGCTCCTTAGTATAATAGGAGCTGTCTGATTCATGTCTACTTTAACCCTTTCCCTGTTGCATATTCATGTCAGAAATAATGACGTCATGAATACTAATTAGATTATTTTTTATAATGGCATATGAACACAGGCCATTTTGGCTCAGGCAGAATCTGTAGAATCAGATTTATATTACACCGTAAGCAAACAGAGCAGACCCTGATCAGACGGCTCCTAAAGGAGCCGTCTGATCTGGTCTACTCTGTTTGCAGATGCGTATAAATGCGCTTACATAAAGGAAAGGGTTAATTGCAAACCCTTTACAAGTCGCATATATGGAGTAAAGGTTTAACCCGTTAATGGCTCATCACTCTTTATTGATTGTCATTTGGTATCAAATAGTATACTTTGTGAGAAGATTTTGAATGTCAAACAATGTAGACCCTGATTTTATTTTCACTTTATATTTTGTACGTTTTCTTTATGCTTTCTATTAGCTTACTGTTAAATTGTTAATATAAGTATTGCTATATGTTTAAGGATTCGTGTTAGTGCAATGCTAAGGCTGTATGTTTTGTTGTAAGTTTTATTTAACTCTTTACCTATTATTTAAACCTTTACCTGATGAATTTTCATGTAAGAAATAATGATATCATGAATATAAGTTAGATAATTCTTATAATGGCATAAGAATCCAGGACTATTTAGTCATGGCAGAACTGTAGAATCAGTTCTATATTATTTCATAAGCATATAGAACAGATTCCTGGAGGAGCCACCTGATTTGGACCTACTCTATTTAATAAATGTGTTAGAGGGTGTATAATTGGAACGAATGGTACGCCTTCAGAAATCCGAATATTCAGAGTGAAATGCCTCATCACTGTTTAATAACCAAATCCAAGTAGTATTAATTAACGGCTTTAACCAATTCACTCATATATGCTATTTTTAGACCCAACATCTTCAAATTAATCTATAGAAAAGGAGCATTTAGTAGAGAAAAGGAAAAATTTAGAATTGTGTTGTTTTGAAACCATTGTGATAAATAAATCATTTGCTCCTTAGGAGCAAATTCTGTATTTACCACAATGGTTTCAAAAAGTGACTTTTACAAAGTTGTCAAACTAAGGGAATGTGTTAAGTTGCTAAATAATTTTGAAATGACAATCGTGCATACCTGGATCAGAGGGCACTCTTAGTTGAGTATACACATGTATACTGTTTATTATTGTCACTCAGTACATGTATACTCATTTCCGGAATCCAAAGTGTGAATATGAGCTCTTTAAATTACCTGTGATAATATATAAATATATTTTAGGTTAGATTGTTTGCAATGTTGTTTGATATTCTTTACCAGAATCCAAAGGATGATTATGAGTTATGGCCCTTGTCACACATATATGCTTCTAGTTTAACTTAATAACCCTTTGCACGCTAAGTAATTTTTCGTCTGCAACAATTGTCGTCTGCTTCAATTCTTAAAATAAATTTTCTCTCATTTCTTTGCAAACATATGGTCAAAGTGACAAACAGTTTGGATCCTGATGAGACGCCGCATTATGCGGCGTCTCATCTGGATCCAAACTGTTTGCATAAGTGATCACAGTTTTGCCGCTAGCGTGCAAAGAGTTAATGTTTGCCATAACTCCTGTAATTCTTTAAATAGAGCATTCTGTGATAATATTTAAATTTGTTTTAGATGGTTTGTTTGCAATGTTATTTGGTATGATTTACCTTTATCGTGATATCTGCACCCCGAATTGCATTTGCAAACAACTTGAATCCAGATGGGATTCAGTGTCTCATCTGGATCCTAACTGTTTGACACTTGGTCAATAGATTATCAAAATATTGCGTCATGACGCTTGTTAAATAGTTTCTCATAAGCTTGCGTCATGACAGGTGGTCAATAGTTTCTCAAAATTTTGATCAAATCGAAAAAAATCAAATTAAATTAGATCCAAATTTGAGCAGATCTATGTTTTAACCCATTCCCTCATGGGCTATTTTTACAACCTCCTTAACCCTTTCCCTCATATAAACGTGTTTTCACGCATTTGCAAACAGAGTAGACCCAGACCAGACTGCTCCTATAGGAGCTGTCTGATCAGGGTCTGCTCTGTTTGCTATTGGAATTTGATAGAGCTGTTTCTTGGCTTTCAAAAATGTATACAAGGTTCCTACTTCCATATGTTATTTTTGTTAATGAATATTCTGTAGGTATTGGAATAAACATAAAACAGGGAAAGGGTTAAATAAAGCTACTGAAAAAGGAGCATTTACTAGAAGAAAGGAGACTTTTTAGAATTGTGTAATTTTGAAACTTTTGTGATAAATAGAGCATTTGCTCTACTATTGAGCAAAAGCTCCATTGATCACAATGGTTTCTAAAGTGACCTTTACAGAGGGTTCAAAATGCGTTAATATGATGGAATGGGTTATAGCAAGGTAAGGGTCAACATATTGAACAAAATGTTTTAACTTGTATTAATATGTAGACAAATTCCGACGACAATAAAATTTATTTTATCTGATCTTATCATCTGTCCATATATAGTTTTGGTTACCCCTTATTTTGCTATCTGCAAAGATGAAATGGATTACGTTACTGTCATATTTTGAAATGACAATCGTGCACAACCTGATCAGAGGACTCTCTGGTTTGGGTATATACTGTTTATTCAGTACACCCATTTCCGGAATCCAAACGATGAATATGAGCTCTAGCCCTTATCCTGCATAGATATTTATTATTTAACTTATTAATATTTGTAACAAATCCTTTTATTTTTTAAATAGAGCATTCTGTGATGATATTTTATTATATTCAGAGTGTTTTTGCAATGTTATTTAATATTCTTTACCTTTATTTCACTATCTGCAACCTGGATTGCATTTGAATCCAGGTGAGAAACCTCATACCAAGTAACCAAGCGTTTCATCAGGATCCTAGCTGTTTGACACTTGGTCAATAGTTTAGCTAGATATTGCGTGATGACACCTGGTCAATAGTTTATCTAAATCTTGCCTCATGACATTTGGTAAATAGCTTATCTAAATATTGCGTCATGACACTTGGTCAATAGTTTATCTAAATCTTGCATCATGACATTTGGTAAATAGCTTATCTAGATATTGCGTCACTTGGTCAATAGTGTATCGAAATATTGCATTATGACACTTGGTCAATAGTTTATCTAAATACTGCGTCATGACACTTGGTCAATAGTTTATCTAAATATTGTGTCATGACACTTGGTCAATAGTTTATCTAAATATTGTGTCATGACACTTGGTCAATAGTTTATCTAAATATTGTGTCATGACATTTGGTCAATAGTTTATCTAAATATTGTGTCATGATACTTGGTCAATAGTTTATCTAAACATTGTGTTATGACACTTGGTCAATAGTTTATCTAAATATTGTGTCATGACACTTGGTCAATAGTTTATCTAAATATTGTGTCATGACATTTGGTCAATAGTTTATCTAAATATTGTGTCATGATACTTGGTCAATAGTTTATCTAAACATTGTGTTATGACACTTGGTCAATAGTTTATCTAAATATTGTGTCATGACACTTGGTCAATAGTTTATCTAAATATTGCGTCATGACACTTGGTCAACAATTTATCTAGATATTGCGTTATGACACTTGGTCAATAGTTTATCTAGATGCTGTGTCATGACACTTGGTCAATAGTTTATGTAGATATTGCATCATGACACTTGGTCAATAGTTTATCTAGATATTGTGTCATGACACTTGGTCAATAGTTTATCTAGATATTGTGTCATGACACTTGGTCAATAGTTTATCTAGATATTGCATCATGACACTTGGTCAATAGTTTATCTAGATATTGTATCATGACACTTGGTCAATAGTTTATCTAGATGTTGTGTCATGACACTTGGTCAATAGTTTATCTAGATATTTCGTCATGACACTTGGTCAACAGTTTATCTAAATAATGCGTTATGACACTTGGTCAATAGTTTATCTAAATATTGCGTCATGACACTTGGTCAATAGTTTATCTAAATGTTGCGTGATGACACTTGGTCAGTAGTTTATCTAAATATTGTGTTATGACACCTGGTCAATAGTTTATCTAAATATTGCGTCATGACACTTGGTCAACAATTTATCTAGATATTGCGTTATGACACTTGGTCAATAGTTTATCTAGATGCTGTGTCATGACACTTGGTCAATAGTGTATGTAGATATTGCATCATGACACTTGGTCAATAGTTTAACTTGATATTGCGTCATGACACTTGGTCAATAGTTTATCTAGATATTTCGTCAGGACACTTGGTCAACAGTTTATCTAAATAATGCGTTATGACACTTGGTCAATAGTTTATCTAAATATTGCGTCATGACACTTGGTCAATAGTTTATCTAAATGTTGCGTCATGACACTTGGTCAATAGTTTATCTAAATATTGTGTTATGACACTTGGTAAATAGTTTATCTAAATATTGCGTCATGACACTTGGTCAACAATTTATCTAGATATTGCGTTATGACACTTGGTCAATAGTTTATCTAGATGCTGTGTCATGACACTTGGTCAATAGTGTATGTAGATATTGCATCATGCCACTTGGTCAATAGTTTAACTTGATATTGCGTCATGACACTTGGTCAATAGTTTATCTAGATATTGCGTCATGACACTTGGTCAACAGTTTATCTAAATATTGCGTCATGACACTTGGTCAATAGTTTATCTAGATATTGTGTCATGACACTTGGTCAACAGTTTATCTAAATAATGCGTTATGACACTTGGTCAATAGTTTATCTAAATATTGCGTTAATAGTTTCTCAAAATCTTGATCAAATCTATAGGAACCTACATTGCATTAGATGCAAATTTGAGTCGATGCTGTCTATCCAATTCCCTGATTTTAGACCCAACCTCTTTAAATAAATCTACTTAAAAGGAGTATTTACTAGAAAAAGAGGCGTCATTAGATGAATATGAGAGAATAGACCAAACAGGCGTGAATCTGATGAAATGAGCCAATAGGGTGTCACTATGAGAGAATGGATTAGAGTTTGGTAGGGTCAACATCTTGAACAAACGGTTTAACTGTAAATAGATAATTCTATCCGACAAATTAAACTTATCTTATCTTATTACAGTTATTGATAGACTGGATTGGTTAACCATTATTCTGCTATACGTGACTCCCATTTTCAAACAGATTTTTTTTCTCATCAGGATCCAAGTTGTTTGAGACTCGGTCAAAACTTTATCAAACCCCTGATCAATTCGGAAGTAGTCAAAATTGCACCAGATCCAAAAATGGTCACCCCAGTATGGGTTAAAGGTTTTACCTCATATTAGTTCGCTGAATTATTCGCAAATTTCAAAAATAGAATCCTAGCTAGTCCTTAATATTGATGCAAGAAAATGCAAAACATCTTAATGCATTATATGATAACTACTGTGAGAGGAGGAGATTATTGTAATCAAACATAAGTTCGTGGCATGGATGGGTCAAGCAAACAGTGAAGACACTGCTCATTCTTTAACATAACGCAGTTGTTCAAGTTTGCAACCATTAATTGGTTGTTTTCACAACTTTTAGATGTAATGCAGTTTTAATGTGTTCTGTACAATACTGGATTGACATAAAAAAATCAAGGAAGAATAAATAGTCTGGTCATGTCAAATAAAGGTAGGGACACAAAACAAAACTACATACATGTACACCAGATGAAGAAATCCATCTGACTTACAAGGTTCTTAATCTTCTGCCATTGTGTTACTTTACTTTTGCACCAATAAAGAATTTTCATTTATTTAAATTAAGTCCGCTCTAAACCGGATATTTCAGATCGTTGAAGCAGGTGATTGTATGACTTAAGCTACCACTTGTTTTTTCAGAACGCCACTGATACTTATTTGAACATCCATTTAGAGGAGTTTACTGTATCTCAATGAACAAAATAGTAAAAGTCTAGCAGGAAAACCCACACACAAGACGCAACCACTACCAACACACACGCACGCGCGCACTCACAAGCTTGGTGTGCTGTCATACGATGACAAATAAAAACCGTACATTTAATATTATTGAAGAAGGAATTAGAACAAATATTTTACAACCCGACTCCAATTATGTGAGAAATAATGACATCATGAATATGAAACAGATTATATTTTTATATGTCGCATGCGCACAGGATGTTTTTACTTGGTAGAAACAGCAGAATCACATCTATATTATTTCATAAGCAAACAGAACAGACCCTGATCAGACGGCTCCTACAGAAGACGTCTGATCTGTGCCTACTCTGCAAAGGCGCAGAAAGGCCCATTTATTGAGGAAAATGTTAAAAGGGCAACATAATTACACGTACTTTTAGACCATCATCCATAAACCTTTAGCTCGATACAATCGTAAAATCGTTGCTATATAAATATTTGTGTTTGCACCATAACACCATGAATATAAAAAGCTCATGTTTTAAAATGATATACGAACACAGAATTGGTGTGAGATCATTAATATTCATGTGAGAAATAATGACATCATGAATATGAAACATTTTATTTTTAAATGTCGCATGCGCACAGGATGTTTTTACTTGGTAGAAACAGTAGAATCACATCTATATTATTTCATAAGCAAACAGAGCAGACCCTGATTAGACCCTACAGAAGACGTCTGATCTGTACCTACTCTGCAAAGGCGCAGAAAGGCATATTTATTGAGGAAAATGTTAAATGGGCAACATATAATTACATGTACTGTTAGACCATCGTCCATAAACCTTTAGCGTGATACAATCGTAAAACCTTTGCTCTATGAATATTCGTGTTTGCATCATAACACCGTGAATATGAAAAAGCTCATTTATTTAAAATGATATATGAAAACAGAACTGGTGTGAGATTATTTGTTCACAACGAAGTGAAGGGCCATATTTAAGTAATAATAAGATCATGCTAAATTTCAACATGTATTAGCATTCCAGAAAAGGTGGGCCGTCTATGACTGTCCCCACTAAATATTGCACCTGTTTCTTTGTGCGAGCCCTCAACCCAGACTTTATCACCCTTCTTGAGTGTTGTCAACCCACTGGTTGATGAACAGCTTCCGCTTTTTGATGCGTGATACAAACATGTCGATCCAATGACAGTATCTCTGGCAACCAAGTGTATACATATCCATTTATTTACATAGGGACAAACTGAAGTGTGGAACAGGTATGAACCGCTATAAGGCGCCGTAAACTCTCCAGTGTTTGTGTCATACCCGTGACCAATGTTGCTGACCAGTGTTGTAAACTTTATCAGTTTTCCATAATCGTTATCTTTGTCCGTGACTGTGTTAGCTGTAAACATGACCACGGGTGTTCTGTAGGCCTCTGAAATGTAACAATGGTGTCGTTAAGATCCGAACCTTGTTGGAATACCCAGTAGTTTTTAATTAGCCCAGAGAAAAAGTTATAGGAGCCATATCTAAGTACTCAAATCGTCATTTCTCCACCAAAACTTTGTTGTGACCACGCCCTTAAATAGTCTCATCGAGACAATTCCAGCGAATGTTAAAGGGTGGTTACATGGGATTGGTGGATACTTCAAGACGAATAAAAAGAGTGGTCACAACATAGGGTTTGGTTGAGAATTAAGATACTAGTTTTAGAAATGTTTTTATTAACGCATCTTATATGTACGGCTGTTTCATAGTTGAACTTGTTTTCCCCTTTCTTTTGTCAGATATCATCAATGTATCAAATAGTTTGGAATCGTTGTCTCAATTGGATCCAAACTGTTTGCACAGGTAATACCAGATCCGCCCATGGAAGTGAAATACTTTATGATTACAATAAACTCCTTCTAAACCGGATGATCCATTTAGTGTACATACCGGTCTCGGAGACAGTAGGCAGCTTAACGCAGAGTGAAAGTCACGCAGAAAGCTCCTCTAGCAGCCACATGCCTCAAAGTATCTTAATTCTTCTCAGCTAGAATTCCGGTTTAGAGGAGTTCTACTGTACATTTATACGCTGTCTTGCAAAATGTTTAGACTTCTTCATTTTTATACGCCCACCTAATAAAGGTGGTCGTATATTGTCGTGGCCCTGTCCGTCCGTCCGTCCGTCCGTTCGTTCATTCGTTCGTTCGTTCGACCGTCAACATTTTGTTTGTCCGCTGTTTTCTGGGAAAACTATTTGACAGATATTAATGAAACTTCACACAAATGTTAAATGCATCAAGATCTGAAGCTGAGTTGATTCTGAGATTCATTTGATATTTCATGTCAGAGTTATGGCCCTTGTCCTTAAAAAATATGCAAAGTTTGTCCGCTGTTTTCTGGGAAAACCATTCGAGAAATATTAATGAAACTTCACACAAATGTATAATGCATCAAGATCTGAAGCTGAGTCGATTCTGAGGTTCATTTGACTTGTCGTTTCGGAGTTATGGCCCTTTTACTTAAAAAATAATGCAAATACATGCAAATAGTTTGTCCGCTGTTTTCTGGGAAAACTGTTTGAGAGATATTAATGAAATTTCACACACATGTTTAATGCATCAAGATCTGAAGCGGAGTTGATTCTGAGGTTCATTTGATTTGTTGTTTCGGAGTTATTGCCATTGTCCTTAAGAAATATGCAAATAGTTTGTCCGCTGTTTTCTGGGAAAACTATTTGAGAGATATTAATGAAACTTCACACAAATGTTTAATGCATCAAGATCTGAAACTGAATTGATTCTGAGGATCATTTGATTTTTCGTTTCAGAGTTATGGCCCTTGTCCTTAAAAAATAATGCAAATAGTTTGTCGGCTGTTTTCTGGGAAAACTATTTGAGAAATATTAATGAAACTTCACAAAAATGTTTAATGCATCAAGATCTGAAGCTGAGTCGATTCTGAGATTCATTTGATTTGGCGTTTCGGAGTTATAGCCCTTTTACTTAAAAAATAATGCAAATACATGCAAATAGTTTGTCCGCTGTTTTCTGGGAAAACTATTTGACAGGTATTAATGGAACTTCACACAAATGTTTAATGCATCAAGATCTGAAGCTGAGTCGATTCTGAGGTTCATTTGATTTGTCTTTTCAGAGTTATAGCCATTGTCCTTAAAAATATGAAAATAGTTTGTCCGCTGTTTTCTGGGAAAACTATTTGAGAGATATTAATGAAACTTCACACAAATGTTTAATGCATCAAGATCTGAAGGTGAGTCGATTCTGAGGTTCATTTGATTTGTCGTTTCGGAGTTATGGCCCTTGTCCTTAAAAAATATGCAAATAGTTTGTCCGCTGTTTTCTGGGAAAACTATTTGAGAAATATTAATGAAACTTCACAAAAAATGTTTAATGCATCAAGATCTGATGCTGAGTCGATTTTTAGGTTTATTTGATTTTTCGTTTCGGAGTTATTGCCCTTTTACTTAAAAAAATGCAAATATATGCAAATAGTTTGTCCGCTGTTTTCTGGCAAAACTGTTTGACAGATATTAATGAAACTTCATCCACATGTTTAATGCATCAAGACCTGATGCTAATTCGATTCTGAGGATAATTTGATTTGTTGTTTCGGAGTTATGGCCCTTGCACTTAAAAAAATAATGCAAATCTATGCAAATATGAGGATGGCCATAACTTTTTCATTTGAAATGATATTTACTTCAATTTGTTTATATGGTTAAACCTTAATGTGAATTTACACATATATTGCGGGGGTTTTGATATGTCATTTTATTCTAAAGTTATGGTTCTTGAACTTATAAATGAAATTTAACACAAATGTTTTAAGCAGATTATGGCCGTTGCACTTTACAAAAATCTGCAAAAATGAGGATTAGCTGTAACTTTTTTATTTAATAAGATATTCACTTCATTTTTTTAAAAAATTAGTATTACCTTAATATGGAAATCAAGATCTGAAGCACAGATTAGAAAATGTCAACACTTATAAGGCATGTTGAATCAGAGAAAGTTTGCAAGTGGGCGTATTATGTACCGTATGCGGTACTCTTGTTATATTATTGAACTTGCTTCCCTCTCGTGTGTCACACATCCTCATGTTGTCAAATAGTTTGGAATCTGATGAGACGTCGAGTTTCTCGGAGTCTCCATCCAAACTATTTGCAAGGCATGGGTAGCGAAAACCTACTTAAATGGACTGGCAGAATATATGCAAGGTCCACATGAAAAGCAAACAAAGAAAACGTACTCCAAATTTACCACCTTGTTTGATTACATTCAGTCGTTCCTGATGGGTTTTTTTTTTTTTTTTTTTTTTTAAATTGATACGATGTGAAACTCGATGACCCATATCATCTAAATTACGTAGGGAAGTACGTTGTGGGAATGTCTTTGACGTATGAAACTCGACTGAGCATGCGCATTTGGGGACAGATGTAGTACAGGTTAAACATACCACCCGACTGTGATATTCAAATATCTGGTTACATACAAGTTGCTATGTTCAACTATCTGGTTACATACAAATTGCCCCTAGTTCATCTGAAGATTTTAACGTTCTTCCGTATCTTTTCAAAATAGAATATCAGAGTGACGAACAGTTTGGATCCTGATGAGACACCGAGTTACTCATCCGAATCCAAACTGTTTGCAATTATTATCATAATGTCGCCGGTATTTGTGCTAAAGGTTAAAATAAAAATGGATGGATCGACTGGCGGATACGATACGTAGTTTAAGTAGTTAGTTTAAACAGCAATATTAGAAAAGAAGGTATCACAAATTGTTTTTATCTAATATGTAGCCCACCCCCACGTTTCCTACATATAGCGAATTAACACTTTCCTTAATAAATTTTCATGCAATGACATTGTTGATAGTAAACTGATTTTTTTATATTTGTACTATGAACAAGATAAATCGTACCCAAAACACTAACTAAATGAAATGGAGCAGACCCTGATGAGATGGCTCCTGCAGGAGTCATCTGGTCTATGTCTACCCTGTTTGTATAGGCGTGTGAAAATACTTTTACACCAGGTAATGGGTTAAAGCAGTATTATTGCTCGGACTTACCAGTGAATGCTTTTAGCTCAGAATCATATTTCCGCAAGCTCTCTGCAAGAGAAATATTTATTTCTTTTTCTTTGTCTTCCAGTTGTTTATCTGTCTTCTCAGATTTCCGTTGTATGTTCTCCATTGTCTGTTCAAGTTTCTGTTTCGTGTCACGTACACTCTGTTGATATAAAGTTCTTACTGTCTTCACTTCTTCATTCCTTGCGACCTCAGATGCATCTAATACGGTTATTGTTTTCTGAATTTTTGCTTCCCACGTTTTTAACATTTCATCATATACTTCCAGCTTGTGTTCAAAGCGAACAGACTTTTCTAAAAGCCTCTCCTGGAAATCAAATTGCGAGCAAGCAGGCTCATGTGGCCTGGCAAAACTGTATGCCACCACACCGGTTAAGAACATCAACTTAAGAACGGAAATCATATTTGTAACTTACGTGCGATTCAAGTTAGTTGTGGCTTAAATACAAACTGTCACTTGCCATTGGTAATATTTAGACAGAAAGTCACAGCTCACCTGTCCCTAGACATTAAGCTGAAACATTCCGTACATCAGAACTCATTCGGATACATACGAGCTTCGACTATTTGAGTTGAATACTTACTTTGATTTCATTGAATTGGATACAGTTTACTTTAAATGAATGAAATTGTATTTCATGAATGCAGGGATACTGAGTATGGGGATCCTATAAACTCGTTTTTTAATTTTCGGGGAACCAGTATCTTTCTTGCCGCACACTTTGACAGAAATATTAACCCTTTCCTTCATATAAACTCATGTAAACCCGTTTTCACGCGTTTGATAACAGAGTACACCTGTCCTGTTTGCTAATTGAACTTGATAACTTTACTTTCTAAAATGGCTACACTGCTCCACCTTTCATATTTTATTATAATTATATTGTTTAGGAATATTCACTAGGTACCGAAATTTGAAATAAGCATAGAACAGTGAAAAGGGTTAATCAATGACTAAGCTTTATTCCAGGCCGAAAAGTACGCTTTGCAGAACAGTTTGGATTCAGATAAGACACCGGGCGACTCAGCGTCTCATCTGGATCTAAACTATTTGACCATCCTTTTATTTTTTGCAAAGAAACTGAAACTGACACTTTCGAAAATGAAATAGTTTATAAATTTCGTACATGTAATTTATTTGGCAGCGAAATATTTAAAAGTAGCCCACGTGACACCCCTATCCATAGTGCGCTTGGTATTTGAGGGAAATACTAGGACTGAGCAACTTAGTTGCAGGATATTATGACAGTATGTCGACACTTGGAACGTAAAGAATATTAAAAACAAAACCAAAGATAATATTTTTCTGATTCAGTAAACTTTACACATACTCGATGTGAAAAGAGCGCTATATAAATGTGGTATGATAATATTATCATGAATATTTATCAGCTTATATTTAATGATAACATATGTACACGACATTGTTTGGTATTTGTATAAACTGAAGAGCCAGATCTATTATAATTACGTAAGCAAACAGAACATACCCTGATCAGACGGCTCGTATAGGCTCCATCTGATCGAGGTCTACATTTTTAACAAAGTATTTAAAAGGCATATTTATAGAGTAAAGGGTTTTTATCAACCAATCGTTATCTAAGGCACTGTCATGTTACTATATGAACTATTCAGTGTTATAGGGTTATAAAATAATTCAGTCATGTCATTTATGTATCCCAAGGTGGGCATTTATACTACCCGACTCTCTTGGATATTAACTTTATGCTATGGTTTAACCCCTTACATAATGACATCATACATACTAGTAATAGCCCATGAATGTGTGAGTGAGGTGGGTTTAACAGTACCGCGATACTAAAATGTTTCGTCATGGCAGAACTATATTATTGCATAAACAAAGAGCAGGGGCCAACTGATCAGGGTTTAACCTGATTACAAAGGCGTAGAAAGGCGTACGCACATATGAAGTAAAGGGTTAAATGCTCTCCCGCTGTTAATCGCGACCCATCAGGCATTTGTAAACTGTTTAGATCTAGATAAGACGCCAAGTAACTCGCCAAGCCCTTTGGCACTCGGACAGTTGTTTCTCTAAAGCTTGCACTAATGAGAAGCAAATGCTCCATTTATCACAATTGGTTTAAAAACTACACAATTCTTAAAAGTTTGCCCTTTTTCTAGTAATTACTCCTTTTCTGTATATTTACTCAAACAGATTTGGTCTAAAATAAGACTATGAGGGAATGGTTTAAATTCTGAAGGGAGGTGATCCCACGAAAGCAAAAATTGCAACACAAAAAGAGAAAATTGCAGACTCGGTTTTATTGAGTCTGTTCATGAGCAGTAATTGAGTAACCCTTTCGCTGCCAATGCCGGATCTGTGATTACCTATGCAAACAGTTTGGATCCAGATGAGACGCCGAGTAACTCGGCGTCTCATCAGGATCCAAACTGTTTGTTACTGTTACTATGTTTTTGAAACAAAAATGAAGAAAATCAAAAGAATGAAAATTTGTATCAGACGACAGAGTTAGCAGACGACAAAGTTTGACAGCGAAAGGGTTAATGGTTAAGTTGTTGTCACGTAAATCCATGTCAAACCGCTGTACAAATGAAACGTTTATTTATCATGTGAAATGAAGAATGTGAGCATAAACTTGAACTTGTATATATGCCAGTATAAACAAAACGGGCCTGAGTGGATTTTGGAGGATCGTTTATTTATTGCCTTGTCACAATAAATCAGACTTAATTTTGAAAGATACAGCTTGTACAAACAACGAATGACAAGGGGAGACACATTGTCGTTAGGAAACGGGTGGCAGCTGTGCACGGTCTAGATATGCAATATTTTCAGACCTTTCAAGCTGTCATCCTCTTTTTATGCCATAGATATAAAGTTTGTAACAACCCTTGTTGACAATGTTCGCAGTCTGAAGTCGTTTTGACCAAACTACAAAATGTTCAACCCTTTACTCCACACTTATTTACATAACAAATAATGAATATGGATTAGGTTTTTTTTAAAATGGTCCATGCAGAAATTGAAGAATAAGATTACATTATTCTATAAACACAAAGAAAAGACCTTGCTCAAAAGCTCATATCTATAGGAACCATCTAAATTGAGTCTACTCGGCTTGTAAATGGCGTCTCTACGGAGTAAAGGGTTAACTCTTGTAGAGTGCGTCAAAGACAAACACACATGTGTTTTGTTTTGTTTTGATTTCTGTCACTGAGAATCCTAAGATACGACCTGTCATAGAAATCGTCCTGGACAGAATGGTTTAACGTTTTCGCTGCCAATGTCGCATCTGTAATAACCTGCAAACAGTATGGATTCAGATGAGACATCAAGTGAACTGGCGTCTCATCTGGACCCAAACTGTTTGTTTATTGTGGTAATACTTTTGAAAGAAATGTTTTGGGTGGGAGATTAAACAAATGAAAGTTTTGGCAGACGACAAATAATGCAGACGATAATATTTCGCAGCGACTAGCACGAAACTACCCGTCCATTGACCATAATACACACCTTATTTAAATCACAATAATGATGTGGAATAATAGAATATAGTCTTAAAGCATCCTTATAATTCTATAAATATTCTCTTGGAGCAATTTATTGTGCGCAACCAAGAACATGTTATTTAAAGAATAAAGACTCTTGAAATTTATCCAGCTTTCTATTGGTTCTGTCATAAACTAAATAAAGAAAACAATATAATTCTGCAATAAGCCTTGCGATTAATTCCCCTGATCCCCCATACAAATATTCATTTCGATATTATAGTACAATTTTAAACTACAATCAAGTCAACTATATTGTAATTTTTTGTCTGTTTTTAGTTATACCGTCAGTATTTCAGTTTTATGACGTTGAGTTCATAGATATAGATTGCATTTACCGTAAGAATTTCAGTTTTGTGACGTTGAGTTCATGGATAAAGATTGCATTTACCGTCAGTATTTCACTTTTGTGACATTGAGTTCATAGATAAAGATTGCAGTTTCAGTTTTGTGACATTCGGTTCATAGATAGTTATTGCATTTACCGTCAGTATTTCAGTTTTGTGACATTGACTTCATGATAAAAATGTATTTACCGTCAGTAATTTAGTTTTTTACGTTGAATTAAAAAAGAAAGATTTCAGTTTCAGTCTTGTGACGTTCAAATCAAAGATAAAGATTGCATTAATCGTCAGTATTTCACTTTTGTGACATTGAGTTCATAGATAAAGATTAACGGATTTTAATTAGCTGAACGTTTATAATGACACGCGAACACAGGGATATTTAGCCATGGTATATTCATATCATTTAAAAATCCTGATGAGACGGCTCCTACATGCGCCATCTTATCTGGGTCTACTCTGTTTGTAAATGCGTTAAAATGTGTATTTATGGAGTACATGGTTAAAGAGTTACTAAAGTGTAGAAGTTAAAATGTGTATTTATGGAGTACATGGTTAAAGAGTTACTAAAGTGTAGAAGTTAAAATGTGTATTTATGGAGTACATGGTTAAAGAGTTACTAAAGTGTAGAAGTTAAAATGTGTATTTATGGAGTACATGGTTAAAGAGTTACTAAAGTGTAGAAGTTGCGATGTTTGTGATTGCACTCTCTTCTGTTATACGCTTTACTCCATAGAAACACCTTTGGCAACAGTGCAGAGTTTGATAAGACGGTTACTGTAGGATCTAAAAGAACCAGAGAAACTCAGTCGATAATGAGAGTAGTGAACAGTGATTGTATGTAGACTTAGCGACCCATGATTGTGCATTGTGAACAATGACGGTGCATTTGGATTTTAGGTATTTGGATTTTTCATGTGGAGAAGCCTTCCATCTGGCTTGCCGTAGATCGGTAGTCATATGTGCACGAAAAGTGCAATTTGATCCGTTCACAAAACAAAATCCTGGGGGTTCCTTCACCCAATAAGCTGGGCCGTCGCGATATGACTTAAAGAACCAGAGAAACTCAGTCGATGCTAAGAGTAGGGCATCGCGCCCGGGTTTCTCTGTATCCCCCCTCTCTCTGGGGTGTCCAATTAGCCCAAAGTGAGCAGAAACGGACGTTAATCAACATAAACAAAACCACTTACTCCATAGTGATCAGAAACGGACGTTAATCAACACAAACAAACAAAACTTAAAGAATGTTATTTTAAAGCGACGTAAAACCCGATACAGACAAAACATTAAAACAAACACGAAATTAACTATTCGCTTGCTATTCACGTCAATATACATATCTGTAAATTGTGAAGACCCAGATGAGACAGCTCCTGCAGGAGCTGTCTCATCAGTGTTTGCACTATTTACAAGTTGATTCGGCAACCAGTGCACTCCACAGCAGTGATTGCACAGCGAACTACATGTACACAGTGAAGACATATATAATTATACAACAGGGCATGGGTAAAGAAGGAGAAATGTAATTTAAAATTCAGCAAGCGAAGGGTTAACAATATTTTCACTAATATAGCTATGTAGAAGGCAATTGAAAATCTATTTTTCTTTGGTTTGATTTTAAAGACATTTCTATATCAGACGGTATAATAGTTTTAAGCCGTTTGGATCCATGGTTAATGGCATAAAATCGTTAAATTGATGGGTTGAAAATTTTTAAGATTAGGCTATATGTCCATATGAATCAGCATTCCTGAAAACATAGGCCATCTATAACTGTTACCGCCATATCCTGCACCAGTACTTGTGTACGAACCCTCTACCCAGACTTTCTCACCCTTCTTGAGTACTGCCAATCCGCTTGTGGATGAACAGCTTCCCATTTTTGCTGAGTTATACACACCCGTTGAGCCAATGACAGTCTTCCCAGCGACCAGATGCACAATTACCCATCTACCTGTGTTGGAGCAAACGGACGTGTGGAACATGTAAGAACCATTATAAGGCGCCGTAAACTCTCCGGTGCTTGTGTCATACCCGTGACCAATATTACTGATCACTTTTGTAAACTTTATCACTTTTCCATCAGCAATATCAGCGTCTGAAGACTGCTTGGCTGCAAACATTACTATGGGTGTTTGGTAGGCCTCTGAAATATCAAAATGGTACATTTTTTCTGTATAACCCATTCCCTAATATTGATGCCTGTCGATGCCTCTGTGAAAGTCTGTTTTTGAAACCATTGTGATATAAGAGCAAGTGATCTATTTATCACAGTAGTCTCAGAACTAAACTGTTGTAAACCTTTCCTTTTCTATAGTAAATGTTCTTTTTCAATAGATTTATTCAACGAGGTTGGATCTAAAAATAGCCTATGAGGGAATGGGTAAAGAAGCATTTCAGAATTTTATAAAAACAAGAATGAGCTTTAGTTAAACCCTTTGAATATTCATGTAAGGAATATGAATTAGCTATATTTTTATAATGTCATTTGAACATGGGAAATAGTGGCAGAAACCTTAGAATCAGATCTATATCATTTCATAAGTAGAACAGACCCAGATCATATAACTCCTGTATGAGTAGCCATAGCTGGGTGTACTCTATTTGCAAAGGATTGCAGCATGTTCATTATTTGGTGTGACAATAAAATCCCACATTTTTTAAGAATAAAGCAGTGGTGATGTTGAACCACCTTGTTTAATAACATTCAACCTGCAACAACAAATCTAAGATCTACTACCGCGGTTGATAACACTTTACTTCAAACGGAATATACCTTTATCCCGCCGTTAAAATGTTTCCTCAACTTTTGATCTGGTGCAAACTTTGGTTATTTTCGTTTTGGCAAACCTTCGCTAAATGCGAGTCAATGAAATAAGGGCCAATGATTTTTAGGCGAAGGGCCTCCGTGGCCGAGTGGCTATGGTCTTCGACGGACAATCGCTTAGCCCATCACCGCAGTAGGTTCAAATCCCGGTCTGGCCAGTGGGCATTTGGAATTTCATGTGAGAATCATCTGGGGTCTTCCTCCGCTTGTAATTAGCTTGACGACGTGATATGACTGAAATACCATTAAACACGACGCAAAACCCGAAATAAAACAAACCAATCACCGCGATTACCTTTACAAACACTTTGGATTGCGATTAGACACCGAGTAACTCGGCGTCTCATCTGGATCCGAACTGTTTGACACTCTTATTATATTGTAACAAGACATTGAATACACCTGCACTTGGAAACCTGAGGCACACGATACTGTTAGCAGATGAACTTTATTTGGCGGCGAAAGGGTTAATAGGGGTATCGCAATCCTGACGTAACCTTTATTTCGTATATACATTATACACAAATCAAAATAATAATACTTTATATGGACTTACCTGTAATTGCCTTTAGTTGAGAATCATATTTCCGCACGCTCTCCTCTAGAGAAAGATTTATTTCGTTTTCTCTTTCTTGCAGTTGTGTCTTTAACTCTTCAGATTTTCGTTGCAAGTTTTCCATGGTCTGTTTCAGCTTCTGGTTCATATCATGCACATTTTGTTGATACAAATTGGTTGTTCTCTTCATTTCCTCGTTTCTTGCAGTCTCGGCAGCATCGACTTCAGTTATTTTTTTCTGAATCATTTCTTCCCATGAGTTTAACTTTTGCTCATAAACTTCGAGCTTGTGTTCATAGCGAACAGACTTTTCTAGCAGTTTCTCTTGAAAATCAAACTGCGAACAAGCAGGTTCACGTAGTCTGGCAAAACTGGGTACCATCAAGACGACAACCATAATTACATTAAAGGTAGAACACATGTTCGTTATTATGCTTAAGTTAACAGTGGCTTAAATGCTAACGGTAAATTGCTACGTGTGCGATCAAGTCAGATATATGTATAGCTCCTGGACATGAGGTTATAAATATCTGTACTTAACGTTCTGAATGAAGCGCACTCAAAGGCAAACATTGGAGTTTGATTTCTCAAACTAACATCATAAATTACGTTCATAAATAACATTTAAACATGTTAAACGATAAAATACCACATTAAATTCTATAATAAAATTTAAGGATGTACAAAACTATGCACATAATGGTTTGACTCTTTAATTATGTCTTGGCTATATATTCACGCGCGGTAACATCTTGTGGAACTTTTTAGCTATGTCCTGGCTATAAATTCACCCACGGTAACATCTTGTAGAACTCTTTAGTTCTGTATTGGCTATAAATTCAAGCGCGTGAACATCTTGCGGAAATCTCGTAGCTGATTAGGTACGAAATGAGCTAAATTCAAGCCGAGTTTTTTTTTTAGAATATTGGGCCAAGCCGAAGCCTGAAATGTCAAATATTGATATGGAGAAATGTTTTGTTATCTTCTAATCACATTTATAGTTGTATCAATAATATTTTAGCATGCTTACGCATTTCGTTAATATAATTTATAATGATGTAACATCAAACTCCGATGTCTGTCTTTAACTTATATTGACACATTTTGCGCATCTGTAAAAATCGCGTTTTGAAACCATTGTGATAAATAGAGCATTTGCTCCATATTCGCAAATGCTCTATTCTCACAATTGTTACAAAACTGAACAATTTTAAAATTAACCCTTTTCCAAGTACATGCTAAATTGAGGCATTATTACACGTCTATAAGATCATGTTTTGAAACCATTGTGATAAATAGAGCATTTACTCCATAGGCACAAATGTTCTATTTATCACAATGGTTACAAAACTGAACAATTCTAAAATGAACCTTTTTTTCCAAGTAAATGCTCTATGGACGCATTTTAACACATCTGTAAAAACATTTTTTGAAACTATTGTGATAAATAGAGCACAAGCTCCACATGATCAAATGCTCTATTTATTTCAATACTTACAAAAATAAGCAATTCTAAAAATGATCATTTTCAGCTGTTTGGATCTAGATGAGGTACCGAGAGGCCGAGTAACACAGCGTCTGATTGTAATCCAAACTGTTTGACTAAACACTTATGTTTTAGAGAAGAAAATGAAGGTATGTTCACTCTATAGTTTAAAGAAGACGACATTGACACTATTTGGCACTTACAGAAATACAGACACAAGTGTCCCAAAGAGGGCTCCGATGTGACCCTAAGCGTCATTAACGGAGGGTATAGAGTGGTTTCATGTATCCTAGATAATATTTCATTATCATCATCTTCATCGTCATTATCATCATCGTCGTCTCATTGTTAAGTGCAATGTGACATGTCCAGTACTGAAGTGCAATAGCGTTTTTCTTCTGTCAAGTTAAGTGACTAAGACGACCATTGTACTGCCGACTCCCTGCTGGCAAGATGCACTAATGCTGTATGCTATCTTGTTACTTATAGATAAATACAGACAAACCTTTAAGCCCTTTCAAGTGGTCCATTTATATTTCTTTGTGGACAAATATTGCCACCTAATTAGCCTTCACATCAAGGATAGGCGCTGATTAAATAATACAGTAGAACCTGCCTTAAGCGACCATTGCAAAGGGACTCCAAATCTTGATCTTTAAGACAAGTCTCCCTTGAATAAAGGTTAAATGTGATACATTTTTGTACAAACATCTCTGCATTAAGCAACCACCTGCTTTTTCACACGCCTATGGTCAATACATGAATGGTCGCCTAAGACAGGTTCTACTGTACATTGTCTGTAATATAGTATCACAAATCATGTGAAATAAATGGTCTATGAACAAACTGTACAAACAGTTAAAGGCCCTAATCAGACGACTCCTACTGGGCCTGCTCTATTTACAAAGGCATAGAGAGGCGTATATATGGAGTAAAATGATAGTTTGTACTTGTCATGCGTTTTAAAAAGCCAAAGAACTATATAAATATTGTTATATGCTGAATTTCGCAAGAAACCTCTGAAGGAGACAAAACGTTCATGTGTTTGATATAGAAGATTCGCCGATGTATTAGTGTTTGTCGTGAGTTGGTTTCGTAACTGTTGAATGTAGATCGATAATTTTTTATTGTACAATAAAAACCATATGCATCAACGAAAACGGTTTATTTTGAATCACTTTTCGATATACATGTACGTTCCAATTGAAAATCTTCGTACGATATGACTAGACATAACACATACCGTTGTTTAATAATGTTATTGAAAATAATCGTTTATTATATAGGGACCACCACTTTTAGGCGATGCAACAACTACACACAACAAGACATAATATATAGCATGACTTGTTTTAACGACATAAGTTCAAGTCAATGACTCAAATATATTTACTAAATATTTCTGCATGGAACAGTTTCTGCTATTATGTATAGCGCGGGAGATAATACGATATACTCGGTGGCGTTACATAATTTAAATAACAATTCGGATGGCTACGGAATAGAACAAACATATACGAGGAAATGCATTGAATTATTCTTCTTTATTCCCAACTACATATACATACAATTAATAATCGACATGAAGAAACGTTACTTATAAACTATTGACTTTATAATGCACAACAATCTTAATTTCAGGATGTTTAATCTTTATGTTAAGTTTTTTTGTATAGAACCACACAATATTATAACATTTAATATATACTTGTATTTCATTTCATTTTCAAGTTACCCATTTTAAGAAATACAACTCATACATATTACAATGTTCAGTCTAACCGTGGTTATGTTCCTTTATCCATTCCTTTAGCATTTGTGCTTTATGTGTAACACGTTCACCATCGACAATAGCTGCCAGTCACCACTCATTATATTGCCTAACTTTGCTATATTTCCTAGCACTAGGTGGCCAAAGACTGTTGGTGAGAAGTTAAATCCAGCTCACACAAATGTACACACACACACGTACACACACTCACACTCGGGTGCGCACATACGTACGCACACGCACTAACACACGCATATACACGCAAATGCGCATACACACACGTAGGTATGCAGGTAGGCACGAACGTAGGCAGGCACTTACGCACGCCCACACACACGCCCACATACGCATTCACACATGCACGCACTCATTTACTGGCATGGATAGTACAAATATAAATGAAGTGTCTCTGTACATAAGCTTAGACAAGATACACTGCTGATGGCTTAGCCCGTTGTGAATAATAATGTCTGCTAAAAGTTGAATCTAATGCAATTTTTACTGCTTCCTAAAGAAAGTATTGAACAAGTGTCAAGCAGCTTTAAACTTAATGAGACGCCGAGTTTCTCGGCGTCTCATCTGCGTCCAAACTGTTTGCAAATGAATGTTAGGTGGCGATTGTCGGAAGCGTTAAAGTAATTAAATTATAAAATGAAAATAATCTATCTCTTAATCTGCATACCTGACTAAAATGTCTAAGCATTGTATATCAAGATGAGACTACATACAGGATCAGCATTAACATCAGTATCCACACAAATTACCCATCTCCTGCCAAGCGCGACCTGACTCGCATTTGCAAACAGCTTGGATCCAGATGAGACACCGAGTGACTCAGCGCCTCATCAGGATCCAGAATGTTAGTCATTCGGTTAACTGTTTCCTAAACGCTATTACGAATTACAGATGAAAATAACAAATGACAAATGTTACGTATCAGAGTTTTGTCATACATATCTTACCAGCAAGTTAAGGGTAAAATTAAGTTACCTATATACATAGACGTTTAAGACACATTTTCAGTGTATTTCTAATAAAACATGTACCAGAAAAGGGACCAGGTTAGGCAAATGAATACGATACATTTACAATGCATGTATGACCAAAACACAAACGGTAATGATACATGACATACAGTAAAACCTATCAAATGTGACCACTTTATGAATAAAAGTATGTCTACAAATCAGGTGAGGTCTTAATGGATGGCGAAGGTAATAAAGAAGGTCCCCGCAAGAGTTCTTTGTATACATTTTGCCCTGCCTTAAGTTACCACTTGACTTGACGACCCAGAATAATGTCTCGTTTTGGTGGTCGATTTCGAGATAATGTACTGTTTTGACAGGTCATCGCACTGGTGATTGTGTTAGTTTACTATCCATAGACACTAATTTGCCATTAACAAAATCCAATGGAGTAAAGAATTAGCAAATGGTTTCGAATCAATCGTTCGAAGCAGATATATTATGCCATTTGTTTTCTAAGACGTAAGAGAAACACTTTGAATCACCGATGAGACACCGCGTTACTCCGTTTTCAGAGTTTGAGAAGCTATTGACTGAGTAGCAAACAGCTTAGATCCTGGTGCGGTGTCACGGTACTCGGTGTCTCAATCTGATGCAACGTTTTCAAAAGGTTGCCATTTGGCCCGCAGCACTATTGAAGGTTAGTGATACTAGCTAACCGATGGATTTCACGCGTTCATTTACAAGTAGATTATCCCGTTAATCCCGATCTAACTCACACTTGCAAAACAGCTTGGATTCAGTGTAACGATGCGTTCATCTAGATCTAAGATGTTTTGTGAAAATCGAATAGGCAGTCATTATTTTTTTTTTACAACGGGGGTATTGGTTAAATCAATTAAATATTATATCATACTCCAACACACTGTTATAGTTCTACGTGAACCAGCATTCCAGAAAACGTTGGTCGTCTAAGAGTGTTCCCTTCATATGCTGCATCATTATTTGAGTACGAACCTTCTACACATGCTCTGTTACCTTTCTTGAGTACTGCTATTCCACTAGTTGATGTGCAGACTCCAGATGATGCAGAGTTATACATACATGTTGAGCCAATAACAGTGCCGTCCGCTACTAGATGCACACAAAACCATTGATTTGTACGTGAACAAACTGAAGTGTGGAACATGTATGAACCACTATATGGCGCCGTAAATTCTCCTGTATTGCTGTCATACCCATTACCGATATTGCTGACCAGTGTTGTAAACTTTATTACTTTTCCAACAGCAATATCCCTGTCCGATATTTGTTTTGCTGAAAACATGACTGTGGGAGTTCGGTACGCCTCTGAAACGTCAAAATAATGAAAGTTTTCGGAATCTTTTCACAACAAGAAATGACAAATACATTTATAGCTTGTTTTACAATTAATAATTTTTACCTGGACTGGACAGGCTATACTTCATACCAATCTGAATACTTGTTTACCATTAACATAACTAAATGCATGTTCTTTTATTTTGCAAAATTAAAGCCTTTGCAAACAGAGTAGACCCGGCTCACGTCTAATCAGGAGCTGCTCTGCTTGCTTTTAGAATTACAATATATCTAGCTCCATAATTTCTACCAATACCAAACATTCATATGTGCATATAAAACATCAGCTTTTAATTACGCATGGGGTTATTATGTCTTACATGAATATTCAACAGGGAGAAGGCTAATGGGGTATTCTTCCTTCTGGTCTTATCCGTCATTAAATTTATTGCAGAGTCATATTCCAACAATCTCTCTTAACTCAAACTCAAAGTGAACCACAAAAACTCAATTATTTAAACATTAATTATGAAATGGCTTTGAGGCGAAGGTGGATTTTGTTGACCAAAATGGGCAGCCATTTTGATTCTAATTATTATCGCTTACTCCGATGTGGAAAAAAATAATATCTGCTACAATTTGCATCTGTTCAAATTTGACCCCTTCCTATCTGACCAAGTTTTTGAGGAGATATTCACCAAGTGTCAGGCTACAAGCTTTTAAGAGAACTGAACACGCGCCACACAACTTGGGTCCTGAGATCAACTCGATCATACACGACCCCTAACGATCAAGTATTACTCAGCGTCTTATCTGGAGCCGAACAATTTGCAAAATTAGCTTAAAATTAGCTTAAGTCGAAGCAGGACTAGAGTTAATGAAGTGACTGTTACATTAATGATTTTCTGACGAAACCCAATTTGTTCTACTTATATTATACACAATTGCTCTACCTACCCGTGATTGCCTTTAGTTCAGAATCATATTTCCGCAGACTCTCTTCGAGAGAAAGATTTATTTCTTTTTCCTTGTCTTCCAGTTGTTTCTTGATCTCTTCATATTTTTGTTGCATGTCTTCCATTGTCTGTTCCATCTTCTGTTTCGTGTCCTGCACATTTTGTTGATATAAATTGGTTGCTCTCTTCGATTCCTCGTTTCTCTCAATCTCAGCAGTGTCGAATCTAGTAAGTTTCGTCTGAATCGTTGCCTCCCACGAGTTTAACGTTTGTTCATAAACCTCGAGTTTATGTTCACAACGTACAGATTTTTCTAACAGTTTCTCCTGAAAGTCAAATTGCGAGCAAACTGGCTCACGCATTCTGGCAACAATGGGTGCCATAATGGCAGCAAGAACAACAAGTTTCACAGCGAAAAACATGATTGTTATGAATTTGTCGTTAAAGTTTTCGGTGGTTTAAATACTAAATGTGCCTCGTCATTTGTACTATTTATACGGACATAATTAGCTCACCTGGTCCTGGCATCAATGTTGAATAACTACATGTCTCAGTATGCTACTACGGATATTTTAAGATTGAATGAAATAGAGGCTTGGTATGGAATAGAGTCTTGGATGTAGAATACAGTCTTGGAAGCACAATAGAGTCTTAGATGTGGAATATAATCTTGGATGTGGAATAGAGTCTGGAGTGTAAATAGAGTATTGGGTGTGGAATAGTATTTGATGTAGAAAAGAGTTTTGGATGTGGAATAGATACTTGCGTGTTGGATTATCTTCGGTTTACAAACTAGTCTTGTAATATAGTCTTACGTGTGGAGTGAGGTAAAGAATTGCTCATGGAATAGAGTCGTGTGTGTAGAATAAAGTATTTTTGTGGAATAGAGTGATAGATATGGATTAGAGTCCTGGTTGTGTTATAATATTGTATGTGTGGACTAGTGTTTTGCTTGTGGAATAATTTAAGGTGTTCGGAAAAGAGTATTCAGTGTAGAATAGAGTCTTGAATGTAGAAAAGAGTATTGAGTGAAGAAAGTGTCTGTGATGTGAAATAGTTTGGGGTGTAGAGTAGAGTCTCTATTGTAGAATAGAAATCTAAAATAGAATAGTCTTAGATGTAAGATAGAGGTTTTTTATTTAAAATAGTCTCGGACGTGTAATAGTGTATTAGTGCGGAATAGAGTCATGGATGTAGAATAGATTATTGGACGTATAATAGAGACTTAGATGTGAAGTCTTCGGTGTCAAAGAGGGTTTATATTGTGTAATATACTCCTAATTATGCAATAGTGTCTTGCGTGTGGAATAGTCTTGGGGCGTGAAATAGAGTATTGAGTGTGCAATAGAGTCTATATTTAGATGTAGAAAAGTATTGGGTGTGAAATATAGTCTTACTTACGAAATCTAGTCGTGTGTGTAGAATAGAATATAAGATGTGGAATGGAGTATTGGTTGTGTAATAGAATATTGTGTCAATTTGTGTGTGGACTAGAGACTTGAGTCTTGAGTGGTGATGTAGAAAAAAACTTTGAATGTGGAATAGAGTATTGCGTTTGGAATGGATTGTTAGATCTGGGTGGGGGCCTTGGGTGTGGAATAGAATCTTGGTGCTGAATAGAGTCTTGGATGTGGAATAGAGTCTTGGGTGTGGAATACAATCTTGGTGTTGAATAGAGTCTCAGATGTGGAATAGAGTCTTTGGTGTGGAATAGAGTAATGGGTGTGGAATAGAGTCTTGGGTGTGGAATAGAGTCTTGGGTGTGGAATAGAATCTTGGTGTTGAATAGAGTCTCAGATGTGGAATAGGGTCTTGGGTGTGGACTAGAGTCTTGGGTGTGGAATAGAGTCTTGGGTGTGGAATAGAGTCTTGGGTGTGACATTGTCTGTCTTGGGAGATAAAGTATTAGATGAGGCTTAATCTTGTTTTGCAATAGAGACTTAGGTATGAGATAGCGTATTGCTTGCAGAAATGTATTGATTGTAAAATAGATTCAGGTGTGGAATATAGTCCTGGTGTGAATTATAGTATTGGGTGTGAACATAGAGTCTTAGATGCTGACCAAAAGTTTCCGGTGTGGAAAAGTGTCTTGGTGTGGAAATCATGTTTATAATGAACACTAAATTTAGTACTTCAACAGTGGTTTAAATGGTCCGTCATTCGATGCGATTGGCATATGAGGCAAGTTCCAGGATTAAGTAACTTCGTTTCAGAAAATTGTGACTGGATGTAATCTGGAACACCAAAACGCGTACAGTTGTGTTTGATTGTGTCAATCTGGCAATTGAGCAGTTCTTAATTTCCTCTTGGAATAAAAATCAGCTACTTCATTCATTAATAGCAAACATAATCCAACTGGACAATATCGATAAATAGTGCACATGTAGATGTAAATGATTCTATACGGTCTACCAATCGAAATCCAGCCCAATTATTCCTTCAAACATTTCCTTGGAGGTTTGTGGCTGATTTTTATTTGAGAGCGTTGTTCGTTTTGGTAAGAGTTATCCTCCTATGGCTTGACCTTAAATGTGTGGTATGTTTGAAAAAGCAATAGTAGTGTCGAAGTATTAACATTATCATCATCGTCATGATCATCACTACCATCATCACAGTCATCAATACAGCAAAAGTCTCGTTAACTCGAAAACTAAGTTAGTATAATTACGCTTTTTGAGACAGATTGCAGCTTAATGCAGAGTGGAAACTTTCTACACGGCTTTCACCGCATTTTCCGCATTAAAAGATCTCAATTATTTTTATTTAAAAAGCAAATTAGTGACGTATTTACTTTATTATCGTCGTCATCTAATGATTGACACTGTACGACATTTTTAGTGTTGCTCAGAATCACTTGAGATACCTGTCCGAGGTGGGTATGTGTATTGCCGATACTGTCTCTTGGAAAGATCAATTGTATTACCCAGTTTTTCGCGACCTGAATCATATCTGCAAACAGCTTGAATAATATGAGACGTCTAGTAATTCGGCGTCTCATCAGGATCCATGCTGTTAGACACTCGGTCTATAATTTCTCATAAGCTTGATCGAATAGGAAGCAGGCGAAATTGCACCAGATCCAGGTGAAAGGAGTTTTGACTTTATAGCAGGGTAAGGCACAATGCCTCAAGTTGTTAGTTCACAGACCTCATTCTAGTGATCTATTTCTTGCGAAATAAACATTGAGATTAAATATTTGAAAAGCGTGCAGCTGGTGTAAATAACAGACACATAAGGAGTTTTGGTTTTCTTTGATTTGACATAGTGTATTAAATCATAATTAAGTGTGGTAGATAAATGACATCAGAAATAGATATAGAAACAACATATGGCAGACTTCAAAGAAAAACTGACATACTAAACCTGCCGGTAGATGAGCACGTTTCCTGCGTAACACAGTCCCGTCAAACAAATGGCAATGCTACCAGCAGTTACATGCTCGAAGTGTTAGGTTTTAGCAGCTTCGGGTGTTAGGTGTGTAATAATGCTCTTTGAAAATGTTTGTAAATTGAAGTCATAGCTGTATATAATATGCGTATTCACCACAATCAAGGTGAACTATATTAGTAGTTATTTTTTTCTCCACAGAACCATATTTTGCTGCTACTCATAAGATTCGCATATCTGATGAGTATTAGCAAGATAGGATTTAGCTGGGAAATACATGTTGATAGACCAGTACCAATCTTATTAACCCTTTACCCTATATAAGCGCATTTTACGCATCTGCAAACAGAGTAGACCCAGATCAGACGGCTCATATAGGAGCCGTCTGATCAGGGTCTGCTCTGTTTGCGTATTGTGTAATATAGATCTGATTCTACAGCTGCTGCCTGAGCAAAACTGTTCTACATTCATATGCCATTATAAAAATAATTTTATTAATATTCACGACGTCGTTATTTCTTACATGAATATACAACAGGGAAAAGATTAATCTCATGATGTTTTCAAAGTACGTTTACAGTTGTATTATAGTACTGCACACTTTACCTCATGAATATTCATTTAAGAAACATTAACATCCTGCTTATATATTGACTGAGGTTTTATAATGGTATATCTATGTTGTGGGGAAGTCCGGCGGGGATACCTTTATTTACAATGTTTGTTTAGCTAGGGTGACTTTGAGATAAGTGTGAGGTAAGGACGTCCGTAAACCGGTTTAAACCCCCAGTGGTGACTTTGCTACTGGCCGTGCCAAGGCGGTTCTCTCTTTGTCACCCTTACTTTTGTTTGTCTTGTGTATTTGTGCTTGTGTTTTGTTCATGTTTGTCTCTGGTGCTCGTGTATTTATTGGTGTTTTCTGTGTTCTTCTCGTGTGTTTGCGTGTGTTTGGTTGTGTGTGTGTGACATGCTGTCTGTTGGTGTGTTGGTGGTGGTTGCGTCTTGTATGTGACTTTCTACTGTATGTGTGTGTATGAGTATAAATTGCTATGCTTTCTGTAGGTGTTTTGGTGATGGTGGCGTTTTGTGTGTGGCTTTTCCTGCTTGACTTTACTACTTTTTCATATAAACACATATAATCTGACTTTGGTAGGAACTGTAGAATGGGGTCTATTATAATTTCATAAGCAATCAGAGCAGATCCTGATTAGACGTCTCCTTCAGGAGCCGTCTGATCTAGGTGCTCTCTGTTTGAAAAGTTGTGGAAAGGTATATATGTATATCAGGTGAAAGATAAATGTTTTATACATTTCATAAACATCAGTCAAAGACACATTGATTCTTATTCAGGCGTACATGCCTAGTGGCTAAGCCACCTGCTTCGGGACCGAGAAGTCGAAGGTTCGATCTGCATCAGGTGCTCGTTCTGATAAGGCCAGTTCAAAAGCCGCCATCTACTTAGAGAATGGTTACCGATGGCTTACGTGTATGTGAGAAATCGGGAGATATTGTGCAACACAATATGTATCATACGCCAAGTTGACATACACTTTCAGTAGGGGTGACTCAATGATAAACAAACATTTTTCTTTTACCTTTCACTTTCAAATTGCTTTCGGTCACTGACATCCTAACATACTAGGTAAGGGGCCTAAATGATTGTCCGTCAAAGACCGTAATCATTCGACTACGGAGGACCCCTTAATAATTACACATCCTCATACCATGTACTGTACTCTCTTGCTGTTTCATCAGTCTATCATATCTAATACTTTAGTAATAGTCCCGACAAAAAGGGACATACTTTTATGATGGGAGATGGTTATAACGGGAATTATGTATTTTTGGACAGCACTGCTTATATTATGTTATATCAATATGTGAAGATTCTGTTATTTCGATGCTTCAGACAAACTAGCGGTTTGAAAGATGGCACGACGGACAGACAAAACAACAACTAAGTATTTCCTCCGGGGAGCTTAACGAAGCAGGTTGAAGTAGCAAACTTTAAGTAGGCTTCTGGGGCTGCTGTCGACTTTCGTGTTTCCTGCCTGACTTCTCATGTTTTCACTTTCCCCAAAAAACTGTTTTTGTTAATTTAGGTGTTTATCATTTCCATCTATAAATTCTGAAGGGAGGTGATCCCCGAGAGCAAAAATTGCAACACAAAAAGAAGAAATTGCAGACTCGGTTTTATTGAGTCTGTTCATGAACAGTAATTGAAAGTGCAACACTGCTCACGCCCCCTAGCACCGGCTTAAGCGGTATTCAATTTTCAGAACAAGAAGTACTGAAATTCATGATCTCGAAAGATCAGAAGGTATAATATGCTATATGTACAATTTACATGTAGAACATGTAACTGATAAATTGCTAACAGTATAATTCTATGGTACACTGTTCCAATATGAGTTTATCGTTATGCCAACCCATTTCTACATGAATATTAATTTTAGAATTGCACTGCATATATATTAACGATTCACATACATATTTGTATAAAAGAAAACATAGGTCACTCGGATAAGACAGCTCCAACGAGAGTTGTTTGATCTGAGTCTACTCTATCCGCAAAGGTGCCAAAAGTAATATAAGTGATGGAAATGTGTTACGCACAGCACACGTTTTCCTCAAATTGCCACATTGAACTATGTAGATCAAGAGAAGAACTAACTTACATGTCCACTGAGTAAAATCTAAAGGTGTACCATGACCTCATTATACTGAAACTTTATTGAAACTGTCTGATATAACCAATGTTGGAAGTACCTCAGAGTATGACCAGATGTCAAGTAACTTTACATTTTGTCTGGATCTATCTTATTTAAGAATGTTACAAATTTGCAGGACGAGACTTAAAGCAAATGGATGAAATAGAAATAAAGCACGTGTATATATAAAAAAGGGTTGCATACCAATGTCAGTATCTACACAGAACGAGAGTGCCATGTCTGTCTGCAATAAACAATGTATCAAAGGACTACAAATCATAAATAAGCATGCCAGCTATTACCCCTTACCAGATTGTAACCTTGGTCGTTGTTATCAACAGTTTACTCTATGAATATTTACGTAATAAATAATTACACCATGAATATTAGTGAGAGCAATTTTATAATGGCATATGGACACTAACTGTTCTGCCCATGACAAATCTATAATTACATCTACATTATTGCATAAGCAAACATAGCACACCACATTTCTCCACATAAAATTAAACAATATCCTTAAAGAACATTGAATTTGGTCAGTGATTTCTGAAGGAATTTAGAAATATCTAGTTGTGACTATTTAAAACGATATATGGATTGGTGAATAAATTGCAAATAGTTGGAGAGTTTACGTATTACTTTCGTCGCTCATTATCAATCTAGTGACAAAACATGAATTCCATGTGTTAAATACTTTGTGAAAGTCTGGCTTTCTGAAATATCCTTCACTTAAATTCATTTCTATCATAGAGTGATTTAAAGTATAACACTCTCGCGAAATATATTGAAAAAGCATAATAAGAATACTTGTTCAAACTACATTGTATATCATATCTACAATTAACAATGGGCATGAAGAAATTATATTGATAAACTACAATGAATGTGCAATGTAAACTAACCCTATTTTATGATGTTTATCCTGAATGTAAGATTGTTTGTATAGAACCACACATCTACTCAAACATGTTTAATTTATACCTGTTTCCTGTCTCATTCTCATTTTAAAACTATCAATATTTAAGAACTGCAACTCATACATATACCAATGTTCAGTCTAACCGTAGTTGTTTGTCTTACATTCCTACAGTACTAATTATTTTAATCAAGTTTTATATGTGTAAATCTCACCATCGGTCGTACGGACGGTCACCTATTCATCCATTTACCCCTCTGTTGCCAAACGTTACAATATTTCCAAGCACTTAAACCACTTTTAAAGGATTAGCAATTAACCCTTTCCCTTATGTAAGCGCATTTTTACGCATCTGCAAACAGAGTGGACCCAGATCAGACGGATCATAGAGAAGCTGTCTGATCCGGGTTTACTTTAACCCTTTCCTGTTGCATAATAATTTAAGAAACAATGACGTCATGAATACTAATTAGATTATTTTTTTATAATGGCATATGAACACAGGCCATTTTTGCTCAGGCAGAATCTGTAGAATCAAATCTATATCACACCATAAGCAAACAGAGCAGACCCCGATCAGACAGCTCCTAAAGGAGCCGTCTGATCTGGGTCTACTCTGTTTACAGATGCGGAAAAATGCTCTTACATAAGGGAAAGGGTTAATTGCAAACCCTTAACAAGTCGCATATATGGAGTAAAGGGTTAACCCGTTAATTGATCCCTCTTAATTGATTGCCATTTAATATAAAATAGTATACTTTGTGAGAAGATTTTGAATGTCAAACAATGTAGACCCTGATTTTATTTTAACTTGATATTTTGTACGTTTTGTTAATAGAAGTCTTGCTATATGTTTAACCCTTTCCCTGTTCTATGTTTATTCCAAATATCAATGCCTACTGAATATTCATGGACAAAATAGTTCTTATCAACTACAGCAGGTGGAACATTGTAGTAATTTGAGGAACTAAAGAAACAGATCTACCAAATTACATTAGCAAACAGAACAGACCCTGATCAGACGGCTCATATAGGAGCCGTCTGATCTGGGTCTACTCCGTTTTCATATGCGTGCAAAAGCCTTTATATAAGGGAAATGATTAAAGACTCATGTTAGCGCAATGCTACGGCTGTATGTTTTTATTTAACTTTTTACCTATTATTTAACCCATTACCTATTATTTAAGTCTATACCTGATGAATATTCGTGTAAGAAATCATGAATATCATGATATCATGAATATACGTTAGATGATTTTGATAATGGCATACGAATCAAGGACTATTGGTCAAGACAGAAACTGTAGAATCAGTTCTATATTATTTCATAAGCACTTAGAACAGATTCCTGGAGGAGCCATCTGATCTGGACCTACTCTATTTAATAAATGTGTTAGAAGGCGTATAAATGGAGTAAATGATACGCCTTTAGAAAGCTGAATATTCAGTGTGGAATGTCTCATCACTGCTTAATAACCAAACTGAAAATGTAGTAAAGTCAAGCAGGAAAAGCCACACACAAAACGCACAAGTCCATTTAGTATTAATGGCTTTAACCAATTCAGTCATAGGCTATTTTAAGATCCAACCTCTTCGAATTAATCTACCGAAAAGGAGCATTTAGAAGAGAAAATGAATATTTTAGAATTGTGTAGTTTTTAAATCATTTTGATAAATAAAGCATTTGCTCCTTAGGGGCAAATTATGTATTTACCACAGTGGTCTCAAAAAGTAACTGTTACAAAGGCATCAAGAGCCGTCAAATTCAGGGAATTTGTTAAGTTACTAAATTATTTTGAAATGACAACCGTGCACACCCTGATCAGAGGACACTCTGGTCTGAGTATATACTGTTTACTTATGTCGCTTAGTACACTCAATTTCAGAATCCAAAGGATGAATATGAGCTCTTTAAATATAGCATTCTGTAATAAAATATAAATATAGCAAAAAGGAACCACGACAAATAGTGCAGTTTCAGATCTGACTATGCCTCTTCAAGGCATCGTCTGATCAGAGACTTCACTTTTTGTCTCAAATTCTATTTCTATATCCGTGCTTTATTCCTATGAAATTTGCACTTATTTATCTAATTTCCTTAATTTACCAAATTATTCTACAAAATTAGTTTGCAGATGACAATTAGAAATTTGGCATCGAAAGGATTAAATAGAGCATTATGTGATATTATTTAAATTTGTTTTAGATGGTTTGTTTGCAATGTTTTTTTTATAGTATTTACCTTTATCATGCTATCTGCAACATGAATTGCAGTTATAAACAGTTTGAATCCAGATGAGATTCAGCGTCGCATCTGGATCTGGATCCTGTTTGACACTAGGTCAATGGATTATCAAACGATTCCGTCATGACGCTTGGTTAATAGTTTCTCAAAAGCTTCCGTCATAACAGGTGTTCAATAATTTCTCAAAATCCTAATTAAATCAAAAGAAATCAAATTGAATTAGAGCCAACTTTGAGCAGATATGTTTGAACCAATTCCTTCATAAGCTATTTTAGACCCAATCTCTTTAAATAAATCTACTGGAAAGGAGCGTTTACTAGAAAAAAGGAGATTGTTTAGAATTGTGTAATGTTGAAACATTTGTGATAAATAGAGCATTTGCTCTACTATTGTGAAAATGCTCTATTGATTACAATTGTTTCTAAAGTGACATTTACAGAGGCGTCAAAATGCGTTAATATGATGGAATGGGTTATAGCTAGGTAAGGGTCAACATTGAACAAGTTTTAACTAGTATTAATATGTAGACAATTCCCGACGACAAATAAAAATAAATTATATTGTCTTATTACATTTGTCCATATATGGTATTGGTTAACCATAATTCTGCTATCAACTGGGATGGAATGGGTTAAGTTACTAAACTTGTTTGAAATGACAATCGTGCAGACCCTGGTCACGGGGCAATCTGGTCTGGGTATATACTATTTACTGTTCATGCATTTCCATAATCCAAAGGATGAATATGAGATCTAGCCTTTATCACGCATAGATGTTTCTTATTTAACTCATTAACAGTTGTCATAAATCATTTATTCTTGAAATAGAGCGTTATGTGACGGTATTTAAATATGTGTAGATTGTTTGTTTCAAATGTTATTGGACACTTTTTACTGCAACTCGGATTGCATTTGCGAACCTTTTGAGTCCAAATGAGATACTAAGTAAAGGATCCTAACTGTTTGAAACTTCGTCAATAGTTTATAAACAATATTGCGTCATGACAGGTTGTCAATAGTTTTTCAAAACCTTCCGTCATGACAGATTGTCAATAGTTTCCGTCATGACAGGTTGTCAATAGTTTCTCAAATCTTCTTCAAATAGAAAGAAACCAAAATTGCAGTAGATCCACATTTGAGCAGATACTGTTTAACCCATTCCCTCATAGGCCACTTTTAGACCCAACTTCTTTAAATAAACTCCCCGGTTTGCAAACATTCTTGTTTTTTCCACAACTTTTATATGTAGAGAAGTTCTACACAATACTGGATAGACATAAAGGATTCATGGCAGAATAAATAGAATTGGCATGTCAAATAAAGGTAAGAACACAAAACGAAACTACATACATGTACACCAAATAAAGAAATGCATTTGACTTACAGGGATCTTTCTCGTCTGTCATTATCTTACTTTACTTTTTCATCAATAGAAATACACTTTTCATTTATATAAGTCCGCTCTAAACCGGAAATTTAGTAAAACATATTTCAGATCCTTGAGACAGGTACATGCATGGCTACCAATTGATTTTCAGAACGAAACTGATACTTATTTGAAAGTCCAGCTTAGATGGCTTTACTGTATCTCAATTGAAACAAATGGTCAAATAAAGCAGGAAAATCTAAATAACACGCACATAGACACACACACACACACACACGCACGCACGCACGCACGCACGCACGCACGCACGCACGCACGCACGCACGCACGCACGCACGCACGCACGCACGCACGCACGCACGCACGCACGCACACAACACAACACAACACACACACACACACACACACACACACACACACACACACACACACACACACACACACACACACACACACACACACACACACACACACACACACACACACACACACACACACACACACACACACACACACACACACACACACACACACACACACACACACACACACACACACACACACACACACACACACACACACACACACACACACACACACACACACACACACACACACACACACACACACACACACACACACACACACACACACACACACACACACACACACACACACACACACACACACACACACACACACACACACACACACACACACACACACACACACACACACACACACACACACACACACACACACACACACACACACACACACACACACACACACACACACACACACACACACACACACACACAGAGACACACGCGTATAAACACACAAGGCAATAGTTTTTGCTATTACAGAGCTAAGTGTACAGTCATACTGCAAAGTATAAATCGTACGTTTGATATTATTGAAGAAGGAATTAGAACCAGCCTTTTAAAACCTGACTCAATGTGAGAAATAATGACATCATGAACATGACATATATTATTAGTTTTAAATGGCGCATATGCAAAGGGTGTTTTTACCACGTCAGAAACATTAGAATAACTTCCATATGATTTCATAAGCAAACAAAGCAGATCCTGATCAGACGGCTCCTGCAGACGACGTCTGATATGTGTCTACTATGTTTGCAAATGCGCAGAAAGGCATATTTATTGAGGAAAAGGTTACAGGACAAAATGGCAACATATTATACTCTTAGACCATCGCCAATTTACCTTTAGCGCGCTACAATCGTAAAACCTTTACTACGTGAATATTCGTGTCTGTAATAATAATACCATGAATATTAAAAAAACTCATTTTTAAAATGGCATATGAACACAACTGGTCTCAGATCCGTAAAGGTCCTAAGGCAAACATGGCCTGATTAGACGTCTGATATGGTGCTTCTCTGATTGCAAAATCATAACAACGAATATTTATGGAGTAAAGGTTCAACATAAACTGCTTTTTGATTCAGAGTTGGAAGCAATACGTTTTTCATTTCATTTAAAATGCTAAATAAATGTGTCAAATATGAACCAGCTGTGTTGAAGAGGTAGCCTTTCTAGAATGGCCCCCGTCAAATATTGCACCTGCATCTGTGTGTACCAATAATCTGAAAATGGGTGATCCTTCGAAAGCAAAAGTAGAAATGCAAAAAGAGAAAATTGCAGACTCGGTTTTATTGAGTCTGTTCATGAGTAGTAATTAAAAGTGCAACACAACTCACGCCCCTTAGCACCGGCTTAAGCAGTATTCAATTTTCAAAACTAATAACATCAACACTTATGATCCCGAAGGACCAGAAAATATAACAACACTGAGAATGAACTCTATACCCATACTTTGTCACCATTCCTGTGTACTGCCAATCCTGAGCTTATACACACATTTAGAGCCTGTGGCAGTGTCACTAACGATACAGAGGCGAGCATTACTCGGCGTCTTATCAGGATCCAAGCTGTTTGACATTCGTTCAATTTAGTTTCTCCAAAGCTTGCTCGACGTAGTGAAATTGGGTCGAGATTATTTGTTCACAACGGGATAAAGGGTAAGATTCTATTCATAAAATCATGCTAGATTTCAACATGGATTAGCATTCCAGAAAAGGTGGGCCGTCTATGACGGTCCCCGCTAAATATTACACCTGTTTGTGCATGCGAGCCCTCTACACAGACTTTATCACCTTCCTTGAGTGTTGTCAACCCACTAGTGGATGAACAGCTTCCGCTTTGTGATGCATGATACAAACATGTCGAGCCAATGACAGTATCTCTGGCAACCAAGTGTATACATATCCATTTATTTACATTGGGACACACTGAAGTGTGGAAAAGGTATGAACCACTATAGGGGGCCGTAAACTCTCCAGTGTTTGTGTCATACCCATTACCAATGTTGCTGACCAGTGTTGTAAACTTTATCACTTTTCCATAATCGTTATCTTTGTCCGTGATTGTGTTAGCTGTAAACATTACCGTGGGTGTTCTATAGGCCTCTGAAATGTAACAATGGTGTCGTTAAGATCCGAACCATGTTGGAATGTTTCAGTAGTATTTAGTTAGTCCAGATAAATAGTTGTAGGAGCATATTCAAGTACTCAAATCGTTATTTCTCCACCAAACCCTATGTTTTGACTACGCCCTTAAATTGCCTCATTGAGACAATTCCAGAGGATTTTAAAGAGTGGTTACAACATGGGATTGGTGGAGACTTCAAGACGATTAAAAAGAGTGGTCACAACATAGGGTTTGGTAGAGAAATAAAGAAACTAGTTTGTAAATGTTATACTAACGCATCTTATCAGAGACACGTATGACTGTCTTAATTTAATAGTTGAACTTACTTTCCCCTTTCTTTTGTAAGATCACCCATGCATCAAATAGTTTGGACTCGACGCCCATCTGGATCCAAACTGTTTGCACAGGTAACACCGGATTTGCCCATAGAAGTGAAACACTATATGATTGCACTAAAACCCCTCTTAACCGGATCTTAAATTTAGTATAAATATCAGTCTTGGAGACAGGTGGCAGGCAGCTCAATGCAGGATGAAATTCATGCAGAAAGCTCCTCTAGCAGCCTTATGCCAAAAATATCTCAAGTTTTCTCTACTAGAATTCCGGTTTCGAGGAGTTCTACTGTACATTTATTCGCGGTCTGCAAAGTGTTTAGGCTTACTCATTTTTTATTATTGATATGACTTCCATTCTGTGTGTCAAACATCCTCATATTGTCAAATAGTCTGCTTTCTGATGTGACGACGAGTTTCTCGGAGTATCCATCCAAACTATTTGCAAGGCATGGTAGCGAAGCGAAAAAATACTTAAATGGACTAGCAGAATATATGCAAGATCGACATGAAAATCAAAGAAAACCTATTGCACTTTACTACCTTGTTTGATTACATTCAGTCGTTCGTGACTCTTCTTAAATTTGTAAAGACATTTGAATGGATACGATGTGAACCTAGATGACACATATCATCTAAATTACATAAACTGCACAAATTACACAAACTGCCGGAATGTCTTTGACGTATTTATGAAACTTGACTGAGCATGCACATTTTGAGACAAATGTATTACAGTTTAAACATAGCGTACGATTGCTACTTGCGATCAACTATCTGGTTACATACAAATTGCTCCTAGTTCATCTGAACATTTTAACATTCTTCACTCGGAACAATTGTCGTCTGCAAATATTGTCATCTGCTTCGACTCTAAAATACGTTTTCCTTCAGTATATTTTCAAAATGGAATGTCAGAGTGACGAACAGTTTGGATCCTGATGAGACATGTTTGCAAATGTTATGATAAAGTCGCCGATATTTGTGCTAAAGGTTCAAATAAAACTGGATGAACCGACCGAATGCGTAGTTTTAGGTTAACACTTAATTTGAACAGCAATATTAGAAAAGTAGGTATCATTGCTTTTATCTTATGTAACACCAAGTTTCCTACATATACCAAATTAACAATTTCCTTGATGAATATTTATGCAGACATGGTTGATAGTAAACTGATTTTTATAATTGTACTATGAACAAGATAAATCGTAACCAAGACACTAAAAACAGATTGATATGTTTTCATAATAAAATAGAGCAGACCCTGATGAGATAGGACCTGCAGGAGTCGTCTGGTCTAGGTATATTCTGTTTGTATAGGCGTGTCAAAATACTTTTACATCAGGTAATGGGTTAAAGCAGTATTATTGCTCGGACTTACCAGTGAATGCCTTTAGTTCAGAATCATATTTCCGCAAGCTGTCTTCAAGAGAAAGATTTATTTCTTTTTCTTTGTCTTCAAGTTGTTTATCTGTCTTCTCAGATTTCTGTTGTATGTTCTCCATTGTCTGTTCAAGTTTCTGTTTCGTGTCACGTACACTCTGTTGATATAAAGTTCTTACTGTCTTCACTTCTTCATTTCTTGCGACCTCAGACGCGTCTAATTCGGTTATTGTTTTCTGAATCTTTGCTTCCCACGTTTTTAACATTTCATCATATACTTCCAGCTTGTGTTCAAAGCGAACAGACTTTTCTAAAAGCCTCTCCTGGAAATCAAACTGCGAGCAAGCAGGCTCATGTGGTCTGGCAAAACTGTACGCCACTACTCCGGCGAAGTACAGCAAATTAGGAACGGAAAGCATATTTGTAACTTATGTGCGATTAAAGTTAGTTGTGCCTTAAATATCAGCTGTCACTTGCCATTTGTATTAATTGGACAGAAAGTCACAGCTCACCTGTTCCTAGACCTACATGTGAAATATTCCGTATCATATGAAATCTTTGGTTTTGATTTTCGAGGAAACAGAATCTTTGTTGTAGATCGTATACAAACTTTGACAGAAGTATTAATCTATGACGTTTATTCTGAAACTGGGAGATCCTTCAAAAGCAAAAGTGGAAATGCGGAAAGATAAAATTGCAGACTCGGTTTTATTGAGTCTGTTCATGAGTAGTAATTAAAAGTGCAACACTACTCATGCCCCTAGCACCGGCTTAAGCAGTACTCATTTTTCAAAACTAACAACATTAAAACCAATGATCCCGAAGGACCAGAAAATATAAGAACGCTAAGTTTTATGCCAGACCGAGTGCTACCAGATACTCATTCGCCGCCGTAGACACTTTGCAAAATAGTTTGGATTCAGATGAGACGCTGGGCAGCTCAGTGTCTCATCTGTACCCAAACTGTTAGATCATCTGATTATTGTTTGCAAAGAAACTGAAGAGAATCCTACTTTTGAAATCAAAACAGGTGGCGATTTTCATTAATGAAATTTTTTTGGCAGCGAGAGTTAAAAAGTAGCTCAGGTATTCCATATCGTCGGTATATGAGGGAAGTTCTAGGACTGTGTAACTTAGTGACAGGATATTATGACAGGATGTCGACAAGTGGATCGTAGAAAATATTGAAAACCAAACAAAGATCATCTATATCTGATTCTCCCTTCCATGAGATGTCAACAACGAGCGGCAAAATAAACAACCCTAAACCAACATGGACATTCAGCAAATTTTAATCGCCAACCACCTACTTTATTCATATACTGAGGATATCAAACAAATTATCGATAGTGCGTATTCAGAGAAACTATAATTCAGTCAGGTCTCTTAAATGCTTTTTCTCATGAATCCTTCCTACCTTGCTGTCGTGTTTAGCTTAAAAGTACAAAATTAGTCATGCAGGAAACACCACATACAGAACAATCAGTCGCCCGAACAGCAACACAAGGAAACAGCAAATGTATATAACTATAAAAACATCAAGAGACGCACAGAGACAAAACAAACATACAATAGGGGGAAGATGGAAGTATCGCCTTGGAACGGTCAGTGACAAAAGTCACTGGGGGGGTTAAACCGGTTTATGGGCGCCCAACCTCACACTTATTCCATCCCCACCCTAACAGACAAACAGTGTACAAGGTAAATAAACGTATCCCCTCTCCGACTAATCTACAACAACCGCGATGGCAAATACAGTTGTTAAGTGAATGTATAAAGAAAACATTTAAGTGAACAAATTGCATCCACCTATCGCTAGTGTGCTCAATGATTGAGCTGCAAACAGAGTAACTGAAGAAAAGTAATAAAGGGTACGGCAAAAACGAAATAGTACAGATATCCGACGTTCTCCTCCCATTTCTGGATTTAAGAGGTCGCCTTCATAGAGTACTAAAGCTTTCTTGTCGGCGTACATGCAAAGAGGCCAGCGTGATTGCCAACTGTAGAAGGGTTGACAACCAAACATGCAGTCTGTTCTGGTACTACAGGATCATATCCCTTTTTAATGATTTTTTAAACATATTTGATGAACAAAGTGAGAAAATGGGTATGTCCAATAATTTTACGAAGTTCAGGTTAGAATATTTCGTCCTTTTGATTAAAGTTGTCCCCTTGTTAATTGCTTTACTAGCAGGTTATTTGACTTTGACGATATGTATCAGGATATAATTCTGAAGGGAGGTGATCACCCGAGAGCAAAAATTGCAACACAAAAAGAGAAAATTGCAGACTCGGTTTTATTGAGTCTGTTCATGAACAGCAATTGAAAGTACAACACTGCCCATGCCCCTATAGGCCTATTATTATCACCAATAATATTATCACCATACATATCATCATCATAAACGTCATCATGAACATAATCATAAACATCATTATAAATATCATCATTGTAAACATCATCATAACATCATTATAATCATAAATATCATCATAAACATCAGCATCATAAACATCGATATCATCATAAACGTCGTTATTCTCAGTGTTGTTATACCTTCTGATCCTTCGAGATCATGAATTTCAGTACTTCTTGTTTTGAAAATTGAATACCGCTTAAGCCGGTGCTAGGGGGCGTGAGCAGTGTTGCACTTTCAATTACTGCTCATGAACAGACTCAATAAAACCGAGTCTGCAATTTCTTCTTTTTGTGTTGCAATTTTTGCTCTCGGGGATCACCCCTTTCAGAATTTATAATCTTCACAACAGCAGGTGTTAAGTGCTTGTATGGCGGCCGTAAAACGTCGCCCCGTACTTCATTCTCAGTGTTGTTATACCTTCTGATCCTTCGAGATCATGAATTTCAGTACTTCTTGTTTTGAAAATTGAATACCGCTTAAGCCGGTGCTAGGGGGCGTGAGCAGTGTTGCACTTTCAATTACTGCTCATGAACAGACTCAATAAAACCGAGTCTGCAATTTTCTCTTTTTGTGTTGCAATTTTTGCTCTCGGGGATCACCCCCTTTCAGAATTTATCATCATGGCAATTATTATCTTCATTACCCCTTTACTACATGGATTTTAATCATTCATGAATAATTATTAGCTTATTTTTATGCCCCCAAAGCTAGGCTTTGGCGGCATATAGTGATCACACCGTGCGTGTGTGGGTGGGTGTGTGGGTGTGTGGGTGTGTGGGTGTGTGGGTGGGTGGGTGTGTGGGTGGGTGGGTGGGTGTGTGTGTGTGTGGGTGTGTGTACCTTTTGTCCGGAGTATATTTCCTTTGTCACATCAGCTACGGATACCAAATTTGGTGTGTGAGTTCATCTTGGGATGGGGGAGTGTCGCGTACCATTTTCATGTCACTGTGACCTTGACCTTGACCTTTGACCTTGATTTTTACAAAAAGCTTGTCCGGAGCATATCTCCTTTACCTTACCAGCTACAGATTCCAAATTTGGTGTGTGAGTTCATCTTAGGATGGCGGAGTGTCGCGTACCATTTCCAGGTCACTGTGACCTTGACCTTGACCTTTGACCTCGATTTTAAAAAAAGCTTATGCCTTACCAGCTACAAAAAGCTTGTCCGGAGTATATCTCCTATACCTTACCAGCTAAGGATTCCAAATTTGGTGTGTTAGTTCATCTTGGGATGGAGGAGTGTCGCGTACCATTTTCAGATCACTGTGACCTTGACCATGACCTTTGACCGATTTTACAAAAAGCTTGTCCGGAGCATATCTCCGTTACCTTACCAGCTACAGATTCCAAATTTGGTGTGTGAGTTCATCTTGGGATGGCGGAGTGTCGCGTACCATTTCCAGGTCACTGTGACCTTGACCTTGACCTTTGACCTCGATTTTAAAAACCGCTTATACCTTACCAGCTACTAAAAGCTTGTCCGGAGTATATCTCCTATTCCTTACCAGCTAAGGATTCCAAATTTGGTGTGTGAGTTCATCTTTGGATGGAGGAGTGTCGCATACCATTTTCAGATCACTGTGACCTTGACCATGACCTTTGACCGATTTTACAAAAAGCTTGTCCGGAGCATATCTCCTTTACCTTACCAGCTACAGATTCCAAATTTGGTGTGTGAGTTCATCTTCCGATGGCGGAGTGTCGCGTACCATTTCCAGGTCACTGTGACCTTGACCTTGACATTCGACCTCGATTTTACAAAAAAGGTTGTCCAGAGAATATCTCTTATACCTTACCAGCTACGGATTCCAAATTTAATGTGTGAGTTTAACTTGGGATGGCGGTGTGTCGCGTACCATTTTCAGGTCACTGTGACCTTGACCTTTGACCTAGATTTTACACAAAGCTTGTTTGGAGCATTTCTCCTATACCTTACCAGCTACGGAATCCAAATTTGGTTTGTGAGTTCATCTTGGGATGGGGGAGAGTCATGTACCATTTTCAGATCACTGACCTTGACCTTGACCTTTGACCTCAATTTTACAGTCCGGAGCATATCTCCTATATCTTACCAGATACAAAAAGCTTCTCCAGAGCATATCTCCTATACCTTAAACGTTGACAATCAACCCAGGGTCCTTTTTAACGTTGAGAATGACTTAGGGTCCTTTTTAACTAAGTTTTGACGCTTGGCTCTTTTCTTAGCTATCATAATCGTCAAAGGTTCTGTTTCTAATGTTAAGAACTGACTCCTGTGTCATTTTTAACAGCATCAAAATTTCATGTTACACCTGCATTACATTGTATTGTTTTTCCACCAAAATGCATTTCGGTGTCAAACACTTTGGGGGCATTTGTCACCCGTGACGACCCTCTTGTTTATAATAACATATGTAAACCGGATGGTTTGGTAGTGGTAGAAACTGAGGAGTCAGATCTATTATAGATTCACAAGCAAACAGAGCGGACGCTAGTTAGACGGTTCTTACAGGAGCCATTTGACCAGAGTCTACTCTGTTCGCAAAGGTGTATTTATGAAGAAAGGGATTATTATCACCCCATTGTCATTATATGCATTATTCAGTGTTACAGTGTCCTTAAACATAATTCAATCACATAATTCAGTCACGTCATTTATGTATCCCGAGGTGGGCATTCGTACTGCCGACTCTCTTGTATATAAACTTGTATCTTATGCTATGGTTTAACCCTTAACCTTATGAATACTCATCTAAGAAATAATGACATAAATATTAATTAGATAATGTTTCATAATGGCAAATGCAAACAAAACGTTTGGTCATGACATACCTGTCTTATTCCATAAGCAAACAAAGCAGTAGCCACATGATCTGGATCTACTCTGTTTACAAAAGGCGTAGAAATGTGTACGTATATATGACGTATACGTTTAAACGCTCTCTCGCTATTAATCGCATTATCAGGCATTTGTAAACCGCTTGGATCCAAATCATGGGCCGAGTAACTCGGTGTCTCATCAGAATCCAAGCTCTTTATCACTCGGTCTAAAGCTTAAACGAAGAAAGTGAACATCGTGGCGGGTTGGAGGTGAAGCAGGCATCATTTGTATAGCAGGTTAATCCATTTCCTCATATTGACGCTTTTTGACGCCTCTGTTCAAGTCACGTTTTAATACCATTGTGATAAATAGAGCATTTGCTCCATAGAAGCAAATGGTCTATTTATCACAAAGGTTTCAAGACTACACTATTCTCAATTTGTTTTCTTTTTACTAGAAAATGATCCTTTAAAGTATATACAGTGAAACCCCTCTAATGCGACCACTTAATGAACACACATGGCTGTCTTCATTAGCAGGTGGTTGCTTAATGCAGGACGAAAGTTATGAAGAAAGCTCCTATAGGAGCTTTCTGCATAACTTTTGTCCTGCATTAAGCTACAACCTGCCTTTGCCATAGTGAATTATGCCCCTTTTTTCTGGTGGCATTAGAGGGGTTTTACTGTATATTCAAAGAGATTGGGTCTAAATTTAAATTTGATATCGATTAGGGGGTATCGATTAAGGGTTGAGTGGTATCACCTAAATATCACCTATATAAACGCTGTACAAGTGAAACATTTATTTATCATGTGAAATGAAGATTGTTAGCATGCACTTGAAAATGTATATCTGCCAATGTAAACAAAACGGGTCTGAGTGGATTTTGTAGGATCTTTTATTTATTGGCTCGTCGTATTAAATCAGAATTAATTTCGAAAGATGAATGACATCCGAATACCCTGTACAAACAAACAATGGCCAATGCGAAGGCACATTGACGTTAGAAACCGGGCAGCAGATGAGCACAGTCTAGATATGCAGGGTAAAACAGACCCTTGAAACAAATAACATTGTCATTCGCTACTAATGCCATATATGTTAAGGTGGCGAGATAGTTTAGTCCTAGATATCGAACAATCATATATAAAACTACCTTGAACAATTTTTGTCTGAGCCTAGCTCGTTAGTTATATTAATTCATTTGATTACTTATCAGAAAATTCGATAATCCTATCAAAACCGACATTTGAAATTCATTTAAAGGTGCCAGTTTGATTTCTTTTCAAACAGCGATTACAAAGTTTTCTTTTGGACTCAACTTAATGTAATTTCCCAATATGTTAATCATTGGCATGTCTAGCGATCAGTGTCACAGATGTTTGATAAAACTCTCCGTTTGGGAGTTATGCAATATTTTAGTTTTAATACTCATAAAATTCTGCCTCCCGCCATGTTTCTTTCGATCAAAGCAAGATATCGAAAAACTGTGACACGGATCCCTCGCTGAGGCAATGCTTTTTGATATGCCGCAAACTGCATAAAAGTCGGACACAACTTACAGCAGATATGCCTGCTTGAAAAAGTCGACTCCTTTAGATTTGGATCTGTCAAAAACATGAAAACGAATAGAAGACTCCCATTGTGTTGCGTAATCTTAGAATTATCTATAGCTTCAATCACATTTATATAAAATGGAGAGCTTATAATAGTGTGACATTTTCACTAAGCTCCTCCCCCTTTCTTCCATCCGATTAATTAAAAAACTGATTTAAATGCCGATTTTCCGTAAATCACCCATCAGAAAGCTTATCTAGTCATGTGGCCAACATAGTTTGAGGCTACCGTAAGGAAAATGCAGATAAATAGCCGCCTATTGCTTTATCACGTATGTTCCCTAATTACCTAATTACCCCCCCCCCCCCTTAGGTCACCTTGATAAGCCTTTCTCGTAAATGGCTGACTGGCTAAGTAAAAGCTCAATGGTAATAAAGTAAAAGGGGTTTATACGGCTTTTGTGGTATATTTTGTGTCATTTCGTTAATGCAATGGATACGAGAGACTAGTGTCTATTCATTAATGCAAAAATATAAAAAAAAATGATTTTTTGTGATTCTAACCTTAAGTGTGTAACAACGTTCTTTGGCAATGTTTGTAGTTTGAAGTTTGTTTTGACAGAACTATAAAATGTTGAATCTTTTACTCATGATTATTTACATAAGAAATAATTATTTTTGATTAGATTAATTTTTATAATGTTACATGCAGAAACTGAAGAGTCAGATATATATTATTCCATAAGCACACATATTAGACTCTGATCAGAAGCTCCTATCTGTAGGTGTCATCTAATATGAGTCTACTCGACTTGTAAATGTCACTTTTAAAAGGCGTATCTACGGAGTAAAGGGTTAACTATTTCAGAGTGCGTGAAAGACAAACATACATGTGTTTTGTTTTATTTTGATTTTTGTCACTGAGAATCCTAAGATACGACCTGTCATAGAAATCGTCATGGACAAAATGGTTTAACGCTTTCGCTGCCAATGTTTATGGTTGCATCTTTTTATACTACAACCTTTACTCCACAAAGACGCCTTTGGCAACAGGGTAGAAATTGATAAGACGATCACTGTAGGAAGTGCCTTTGGTGACAGGGCATAGTAAACCATAACAGTGCGCAGTGAAGCATAGTGAACCATGATGATGCACAGTGCATCATAACTATGCATAGTGAAACATCATGGTGCATAGTGAACCACAAGTGTGCATATTGAAATATTAAGGTGCAGATTGAGTCATGACGGTGCATAGTAGTAGTAGTCCATAGTGAACTAAGACGGTGTATTTGTGAACCATAGCAGGACATAGCGAACCACAACAGTACTTGTATGAAGCATGGTAAACCAGGACGGGACATGATTAACCAAGACGAGACAAAAGGGAACCATGACGATGCATGATGAAGCATAGTGAACCAGGACAGTACATGGTGAACCAAGACGAGACAAAGTGAACTATGACGGTGCTGGAGATGTACACAGAATACATTCGGAAAACAGAAGTACCAATTATTTCATCAACCGCGATTCAATTCTAGATATACAGGTGCACACAACTAACTATATATTTCTTTCAAAATATAAACATCACAACCTAGCAACGTCATAACGTCAGTGACGCCATGAGCCTTCAAATCAGTAAATCGAAGGAGTATATACAATTTTTCTTAATTTTCTCTTATATTAGTTTGAACATTATCTTAACTGAATCCCTTACCGCTGTGTTTGGAGTTTGTATGTGGAGACACCTTCCAGTTGGATTGTGGTAGAACGGTAGTATTCTGGGCACGAAAAAATGCAGTTTACTCCATCCACACAAAACAAATTAATCTGGGGTTTTCTTTCAACCGTCATTAGCTGGACGTACCGATATGGTGTAAATACTGTTAAAGCGACGTAAAACCCGATATGAACAATCAAACAAACAAAAACAAAGACATATCTTTATAAGACGGCATAATAGTTTCAAGCAGTTTAGATTCAGTTGAGACGCAAGGTTAGCCTCACCCACATGCCAATTATTTGATCCAAACTATTTGCAAATTAGGTCATAATAAAACACATCGCACACAACATGCTACATGTTAATGGTGGTTAAGGGTGAAGTCAAGATAATTTAACCATTTACTCCATGAATAGTCGTGTAAGAAATAATTGCATCATGAATACATGTATTAGTTAGATTAATTGCTATAACAGGACATGGACACAGAAATATTTGGCCAGGGCAGAAACGGTAGAATTATATCTACATTTGATCACAAGTAAACAGATCAGATCCTGATCAGATGGCTCCTACAGGATCCATTTGATCTGGATCTGCTCTGTTTGAAAAGGCGTAGAAAAAGGGTTAAATAAAATGTCTTCAATTCAGCCATTAATAGTAAACAAAACCGGTGTAAGTGGAAAGCAGACTGATTTATACTAGAATTTTAAGCACATATTATATAACCCGTTCCATCGTATAAACGACTGTTGGCACCTTTGCAAATGGAGTAGAGTCTGCTATGCCGGCTTATGGAATAACATAGATCTAACATAGTTCCTGTCACAAAGTTTTCCTTGTTATGTATAAATACAAAAACAATCAACCCACAAATATCCATCCGTAAATGAATGGGTTTATACACTTTTAAAGTTAGACTATATGTCCATATGAACCATCATTCCAGAAAAAGTAGGCCATCTGTAACTGTTACCGCCATAGCCTGCACCTGTACTTGTGTACGAACCCTCTACCCAGACTTTCTCACCCTTCTTGAGTATTGCCAATCCACTGGTGGATGAACAGCTTCCAGTCTTTGCTGAGTTATACAAACCTGTTGAGCCAATGACAATCTTTCCCGCGACCAGATGCACAAGTAACCATCTATCTTTGTGTGAGCAAACGGACGTGTGGAACATGTAAGAACCATTATAAAGCGCCGTAAACTCTCCGGTGTTTGTGTCATACCCGTGACCAATATTACTGATCACTTGTGTAAACTTTATTACTTTTCCATCAGCAATATCAGCGTCTAAACACTGCTTGGCTGCAAACATTACTGTGGGTGTTCGGTAGGCCTCTGAAATATCAAAATGGTGCGTTTTTCTTTTCAACCCATTCCCTAGTAGTGATGCCTTTGAAACCATTATGATAAAGAGAACAAATGCTCCATAGGAGGAAATGCTCTATTTATCACATATATACAGTTCTAAATATTTCCTTTCTTAAGTAAATATTCTTCGGTTGGTTTATTCAACGAGGTTGGGTCTAAAAATAGCCTATCAGGAAAAGGGTAAAGGAATTTCAAAATGACTTTTAGTTAAACCGTTTGAATATTCATGTAAGAAATATGAATTAGATAATTTTACAATATAATAGATAAAATGAAGAATTAACTTCAGATGTTTTTAAAACATTTTACTTTCTAACTGACATGTTTCGTCAATAAGACTTCATCAGAGTATAATAAACAAAATGGCACGACGTCATAACAACGTGACGTTACTTAGTTAGTTACATGCTAGTTAGTTTTCCTTGCCGGTATTTATATGTTATAATTTTACAATAGCATTAAAACACGGGAAATATTTAGAATGGCAGAAACTATAGAATCAGAACTATATCATTCCATATGAGCAGAACATACCCATATCGTATAGCTCCTATAGAAGTAGTCTGATCGGGATCTACTCTGTTTACAACGGCTTCAAAATAAAAAATAGAATCTACGTTGCAGCATGTTCATTAGGTGATTAAACATCGCTACTGTTTTTTCTGTCGCTACTGTTTTATTCTGTAAACCTGTGATTCGTCTGTGGAATTTTATTGTCACACCAAATAGTTTGATTACATGCAAAATGTTCATAGTTTTTCTGCAACACCAAAATTAAGGTTGACTGCCGCGGTTGACAACACTTTACTTCAATCGAAGTATACATTTATCCCACCATGTACCATCTGGATCCAAACTGTTTGACTCTCTTATTATGTTTTAACAAGACATTGAAGACAGCTCCAATTGGAAACTTGAAGCTGGCTATACTCTTTGCAGACGAACTTTATTTGAAGGTGGAAGGGTAATAAGGGTATTGCACCTCTGGGTCCGTGCTTATAAAGCTTTTAAGTTGGGTCTGAGTTCGTTCTCAAGCTTATGATTGGTCAGATTTGAGTTATCAAGCTTTTGATTGGTCAGATTTGAGCCGAACTCAGACTCAACTAAAAGTTTTATAATCATGGACCCTGGCCTTATTTTAATATGTTACTTATTTTAATTATACATAGATCAAAATAATAATACTTTATTTGGACTAACCTGTAATTGCCTGTAGTTGAGAATTATACTTCCGCAAGCTCTCCTCAAGAGACAGATTTATTTCTTTTTCTTTTTCTTGCAGTTTTGTCTTTATCTCTTCAGATTTTTGTTGTAATTTTTCCATGGCCTGTTCAAGATTCTGATTGGTATCATGCACATTTTGTTGATATAAATTGGTTACTCTCTTCACTTCTTTGTTTCTTGCCGTCTCGGCAGCATCGACTTCAGTTATTTTTTTCTGAATAATTTCTTCCCATGAGTTTAACTTTTGCTCATAAACTTCGAGTTTGTGTTCATAGCGAACAGACTTTTCTAGCAGTTTCTCTTGAAAATCAAACTGCGAACAAGCGGGTTCACGTAGTTTGGCAACACTGGGTACCATAAAGACGAGAGCAATAATTATATTAACGGAGGAAAACATTTTTGTTATTGATTTCAAGTCAACAGTGGCTTAAATGCTTAAAGTAAATTGGCATGTGTACGATCAAGCCAGATATATATAGCTCCTGGACATGAGGTTATAAATCTCCGTACTTAATGCTCTGTTTGAAGCGACCTCAAAGGTACATATTGGAGTTTGATTTCTCAAAATAACATCCTAAATTACATTCACAAATCACATTAAACATGTTAAAACATTACAATACCACACAAAATTCTGTAATAAGGATATACAAAATTATTCATATTAGAGTTTGACTATTTAATTATGTTTTGGTTTTAAATTCTTGCGCGGGAACATCTTGCGGGAATCCCGTAGCTGACTGGATACAAAATGAGCTATATTCACGCCAGGAATTATAGAATAATGGTCAAGACCAAAACTAACTGTCAGTATGTATATGGAGATAATTATGAATGTTGTCACTTTATAATCACATTTACAGTTGAAACAGCAAGGTTTTAGCATGCTTAAGCGTTTGTGAATATAATATGTAATGTTATAACAGCGAACTCAAATGTCTGTCTTTAATTCGTACTGCTGCATTTTGACACATCTGTAAAAAGCATTTTTTGAAACCATTGTAATAAATAGAGTATTTGCTCCATCGGATGTTCTGTTATCACAATGGTTGCAAAACTGTACAATTTTAAACTGGATCTTTTTTTCCAAGTAAATGCTCAGAATTTAGACATTCTGACGCATCTTTAAAATGCACTTTTTGAAACCAGTGTGATTAACAGAACATTTGCTCCATAGGAACTTCACACTACTTACAACACTAAACAATTCTAAACTATGATATTTTCCCAAGTAAACGCTCATTGTCAGCAACCAGATACCGAGGCGCCAATCAGTTTGACTAAACACTTACGTTTTAGAGAAGAAAATGAATGTATATTCACTCTAAAGTTTACAGGAAACGACATCTACTACAAACCTATTTTGCACCAACAGAATTACAGAAGCGAGGGCCCCAAAAAGAGCTCCCATGTGCCCTAATCGTGGACCCAATAGCCATGTACAGTGGCAACTAAGTTCAGGATAGGAATGGCGTTCAGCCAACCTATTAAGCTAACAGCTGACCCAATAGTCAAATAAATGGAATGCCTTTTAGTCAGCACGTTTATTCTAATTTATGATATTGATTAGCATGGCTTTCATTCAACTTGTCTGTATCAAGTTTGTTGATACAGTTTATGCGATTCCTTCCGGTTAGTGATTTCATATCTATTGTATATTTTTGCATATCTTTCATTGACAGGATAGACAAACATGTGGTTCATTCCGGCAAGTGATTTCATATATATTGTATATCTATTGTATATCTTTCATTACCTGGATAGATAATAATGCGGTTCGTTCCGGTTAGTGATTTCATTCATGCGAAGCGCTTTTGAACGCACATATCCGGTGTGAAAAGAGCGCTATATAAATGTGTTAGAATAATAATAATAATCGTCTAAAAACGGTTTCTTGTATCTCACATAACATTTTCATTATCATCATCATCATCATCATCATCATCATCATTATCATCATCATCATCATCATCATCATCATCTTTATTATTATCATCATCATCATCATCATCTCATTGTTACGTGCAATGTGACATGTTTAGTATTGCAGTGCAATGGGTTTTGTTTTTCATATTTCAAGTTAAGTAACAAAGACCTCTTGGCAAGATCTACTAAAGCCGTATGCCACTTGCTTCTTGCAGATGTGTAAACACAAACCATAAACCACTCTCAAGTTGTCTATTTATATCTCACTGAGGATAAATATTGCCAACATATCATTAACATCAACTATAAGTGTTGTTTAAATAATACAGCAGAACCTGTCTTAAGCGACCGTTACAAAGGGAGTCTAAATTTTGATATTTAATTCAATTTATAAATAAAGGTTAAATGTATACAAACAGCTCTGCATTATGCTTGTCCTGCATTAAGCAACCACCTGCTCCTTTGGCTAATACATGAATGTTCGCATAGGACAGGTTCTACTGTACATTGTTTGCAATATCGTATCACAGATTATGTGAAATAAATGATTTATGACTGTACAAACAGTGAAGGACCAACGCGAAGACAAACTGACATAGAAAACAGTCTTAAGCAAGCTTAGCATGTGGTTTAATCCTTCATTCCATGGATATTCATGTAAGAAATAACTGCGCCACGAATATTAATTAGATTGATTCTTAAAATAGCACACTGACATAGCAATATTAGGCCATATCAGAAACTAGAACTAGAATCATACCTAAATTGTATCATAAGCAATATAACAGACCCTGATCAGACGGCTCCTAAAGGATTAATCTGATCTGGGTTTGCTCTATTTGCTAAGGTACAGAAAGGCGTATTTATGGAGTAAAGAGATAGTCTTTATTTGTCACGCGTTTTAAAATGCCGAAGTACTACATATATAGTTGTTGTATGCTGAAAAGAAGTATTTGCAAGAAAACGCCGAAGAAGACAAAACTTTCATGTGTTTGATATCGAATTCACCGATGTATTAGTGTTTATTCGGGTCGCGATTTAGTCTCGTACACTGGCGATAGGTGGATACAGTTTCACTTAATGTTTTCGTTATACATACACTTTACCACTGTATCGCGGATGTTGTAGATTAGTCGGAGAGGGGATACGTTTATTTGCACTGTTTGTCTTTGAAGGTGGGGATGGAATAAGTGTGAGGTTGGGCGCCCATAAACCGGTTTAACACCCCCCTAGTGTCTTTTGTCACTGACCGTTCCAAGGCGATACTTCCATCTTCCCCATATTGTATGTTTGTTTTGTCTTTGTGCCTCTCTAGATGCTTGTATAGTTGTGTATATTTGCTGTTTCCTTGTGTTGCTGTTCGGGCGGCTGTTTGTTCTGTATGTGGTGTGTCATGCATAACTCATTTTTGTACTTTAATGTGCTTGGTATCGAAGATTCACCGATGTATTCATGTTTATTCGTGTTGCGATTTAGTTTCGCAACTGTTGAATGTAGATCGATAATATTTGATTGTACAGCAAAACTATTTGCATCGACGAAAATGGTTTATTTTCAATCACATGTTGTTTTTTTTATATAAGTTCTAATTGACAATCTTCATAAAATATGACTGAACATGACAAATACCATTGTTTTGTAATTTCTTTTACAACATTCGTTTATTATAGGGATTATCACTTTAAGGCGACGCGACTACTCCAGACAACAAGACATTATATGTCATACCTTGATTTAACGACATAAGTTCAAGTCAGTACCTCATATATATATTTACTAAATAGTTCAACTTTTGAACAATGTCTGCTATTATGTATAGCGCGGGAGATTATTTATTCGGCGGCGTTACTTAATTTAATAAAAAAGGCATTAGTACCATAAATGAGTCACTCCAGTTTGCACAAATTCCTGTGTGGTGGTTTTATAAACTTTTAGAGGTAACGCAGTTCTCAGGTGGATTGACATAATCACTGATAAAGCATTGCAACGGGTCCAAAGTTGAGCAGATATTCATTTGTTCATTGCTGGATGAGGATTAATACTTTGATCATAATATGATCATGTTAGATTTCAACATTGATCAGCATTCCAGAAAACGTAGGCCGCCTGGAAATGTCTCCACCAAATATTGCGCCTGCCTGGGTGTGCGAGCCCTCAACCCGGACTTTGTCACCCTTCTTGAGTGTTGCCAAACCGCTGATGGATGAACAGGTTCCGACTTTTGATGCATGATACAAACATGTCGAGGCAATGGCAGTATCCCCCGCCACCAGATTTACACACAGCCATTTATTCATATAAGAGCAGACTGAAGTATGGAACATGTATGAACCACTATAAGGTGCCGTAAACTCTCCGGTATTTTTGTCATACCCATTACCAATGTTGCTGACCAGTGTTGTAAACTTTATCACTTTTCCGTTAACGTTATCATTGTACGTATTTGTGTTAGCTGTAAACATGACCGTGGGTCTACTGTAGGCCTCTGAAAAGAAGTAGATTTAGGTGCGTATTCAAGTACTCAATTCGTCATGTCTTAAGCAAACCCTATGTTGTGACCACTCCTTAGAATCGACTCATTGAGACAATTCCAGAGAAAGAGTGGTTACAACATGCGATTGGTGGGGACTTCAAGACGATTACAAAGAGTGGTCATAACATAGAGTTTGGTGGAGAAATAAGGAAACTAGTTTAAAAATGTTTTACTAACGCATCTTATCAGAAACATGTACGGCTGTTTTAATTTAAATTGTTTAACTTGCTTTCCCCTTTTCGTCTGTCAGATATCATAAAAGTACCAAATGGTTTGAACTCATCGTCTCATCTGGATCCAAACTGTTTGCACAGGTAATACCAGATTTGCCCATTTGATTAAATGCGTTCAGTACTTTTAAATTACATTACATTTATTCGCTGTCTTCAAAATGTTTAGGCTTTTTCATTTTTACACGCCCGTCTTCAGACGGGACGTATAATGTTGTGGCGCCGTCTGTCTGTCTGTCTATCTGTCTGTATGTTCGTCTGTCTGTCCGTCTGTCTGTATGTCCATCCGTTAACTTTTCCTTGTCCGCTCTCTAACTCAATCAAAATCAATGCAATCATTTTCAAATTTTGTCAGCATGTATATCACTATGTCTCAGTCAAGATCGATAAACAGCAAGATTTCCCCAGGCACTCCGGAATTATCTCCCTTACTTTATGAATTTCCGTGTTTTTTGCTTGTCCGGTCTCTAATGCAAACAAATGTAATCCAGTTCCTTGAAAATGTCGTCAGCAAGTATATTACCATAATGTCTCAATCAAGTTCGATAACCAGCATAATTGTCCCAGACACTCCATAATTATCTGAATTATAATTGTTTGTCCGCTCTATAACTCAAACAAATGTAATCCAATGCTATTCAAATTTGGTCAGCATGAATATGATCATAATGTCTCAGTCAAGTTCGATAGCCAGCAAGATTGTCTCTGACACTCAAGAACTAGCTCCGCTTACTTTATGTATTTCAGTAAATATTTGCTTTTCCGCTCTCTAACTAAAACAATGCAAGCCAATCCTTTTCAAATTTTGTCAGCATGTATTCTCTGTCATGTTCGATAATCAGCAAGACTACGCCAGACACCACTGAAAATACCCCCTTACTTCATGAATTCCGTGATGTTTGGCTTGTCTGCCCTCTAACTCAAACAAATCCAACCCTTTTCGAATTTGGTCAGCATGTATATTGCAATAATGTCTCAGTCAAGTTCCATAAATAGCAAGAATGTCATTGACATTCCACAATTATCTCCCCTTACTTAATGCCACCTGATATGGAGTAATGGCACTTCAACATCCAGACATTGGACGGGCGTATATTGTGACATTTTGACGTTTATTTAACTCACGTTTTGTGTATCACACATCTTCATTTTGTCAAATAGTTTGGATTCTGATGAGACATAGAGTTTCTCGGAGTCTCCATCTAAACTACATGTATTTGCAAGGCATGGTAGCGAAAAAATACTTAAATGGACTAGCAGAATGTATGCAAGGTCGACATGAAAAGCAAACAAAGAAAACAAAAAAAACCTATTGCAATTTACCACCTTGTTTGGTTACATTCTGTCGTTCCGGATTCTTTTTTAAAACTTAAAGACATTTAAATGGATACGATGTGAAACTCGATGACCAATATCATCTACATTACATGAAATGCACACATTACACAAATTGTCGGAATGTCTTCGACGTAGTTATGAAACTCGACTGAACAAGCGCATTTGGGGACAAATCTATTCCAGATTAAATATACCGTCCGATTGCTATTTTCAACTAGCTGGTTACATATAAATTGCTATGTTCAGCTATCTGGTTACATACAAATTGTTATGTTGGACTATCTGGTTACATACACATTGCTCCTAGTTCATCTGAATATTTTAACATTCTGCACTCTGAACAATTGTCGTCTGCAAAAACTTTCGTCTGCTTTGATTCTAAAAAATGATTCTTTTGATTCTAAATGTTCTTTCCATAATTTTTCAAACAGGAATGTCCGAGTGACAAACAGTTTGGATGCAGACGAGACGCCGGATTACTCGACGTCTCATCTAGATCAAAACTGTTTGTAAAGGTTAAAAAATAAAATAAAACTGGATGGATCGACTGAATGGATACGATACGTAGTTTAAGGTTGATAGTTAATTCAAGCAGCAATAACGTAGTTTAAGGTTGATAGTTAATTCAAGCAGCAATATTAGAAAAGTAGGCATCACAAATTGTTTTTATCTTAAGTAGCCTCAAGTAGCACATTAACACTTTCCTTGATGAATATTCATGAAATGACATGGTTGATAGTAACTGACTGATTATTTTTGTAATTGCGCTATGAACAATGATTTAACAGTGTCCGACAAATCCATTGTCCGGAGCCCGCGGGCTACCAGAAAATTTTGTCTGGCTCACCAAATATATCAAAGCAAGCCCACCGGGCTTAACGTAAAACTAAAGATCAATAGCCCGGCTATGACAAATAATATTGAACACGGGGCATTCAATGATGACATCCTAATAACCATATTATACATTGATAACAAGATAAACAATCTGACACGCGTGTGTATTCGTTACTGGTGCACCGGGTGAGCGTGGCAACCACTAAAGTTTGTAATCTCTGAACAATTGACTGTTAATTAATATTACAGATAAATCGTAACCAAGGCACATACTAAAGAAACAGATTGATATGATTTCATAAGCAAACAGAGCAGACCCTGATGAGATGACTCCTGGAGAAGTCGTCTGATCAAGGTCTTCACTGTTTGCAAGTGCGTGTGAAATGCTTTCAAATCAGGTAATAGGTTAGAGCAGTAATATTGCTCCCACTTACCAGTGAATGCCTTTAGTTCAGAATCATATTTCCGCAAGCTCTCTTCAAGAGAAATGTTTATTTCTTTTTCTTTGTCTTCCAGTTGTTTATCTGTCTTTTCAGATTTCTGCTGTATGCTTTCCATTGTCTGTTCAAGTTTCTGTTTCGCGTCACGTACACTCTGTTGATATAAAGTTCTTACTCTCTTCACGGCTTCATTCCTTGCGACCTCTGATGCGTCTAAATCGGTTATTAATTTTTGAATCTTTGCTTCCCACGTTTTTAACATTTCATCATATACTTCCAGCTTGTGTTCAAAGTGAACAGACTTTTCTAAAAGCCTCTCCTGGAAATCAAACTGAGAGCAAGCAGGCTCATGTGGTCTGGCAAAACTGTATGCCACCACACCGGTTAAGAACATCAACTTAGGAACGGAAAGCATATTTGTAACTTACGTTCGATTCAAGTTAGTTGTGACTTAAATACCAACGGCTACTTGTCATTTGTAATATTGAGGCAGAAAGTCACAGCTCACCTGTTCCTAGGCCTAAATTTGAAATACCTCGTACTTCAAAGCTCATTCGGATACATACGAGCTCCGACTTTTTGAGTTGAATACTTACTCTGATTTCATTGACGTGGATACAGTTTACTTTACATGAACGAAATTACATGTATTTTATGGAGGGGTACTGAGTATGGGGATTATATTAGCGTTTTTTTTAAATTCTTTGGGAACCAGAATCATTGTTGTCCCTCGTATACACACACTTTGACAGAAATATTAATCTATGACTAATTTTATGCCAGGCCAAGTGTTACGAGGTACACTCATTCGACGTCATAGGTGACACTTTGCAAAACTATTTGAATTCAAATGAGACGCTGGGCAACTCAGTGTCTCATCAGGGTCCATGCTTATAAAGCTTTTTAGTTTAGTCTGAGTTCGTTCTCAAGCTTTTGATTGGTCAGATTTGAGTTCTCAAGCTTTTGATTGGTCAGATTTGAGCCAAAGGCTCAAATCTGACCAATCAAAAACTTGAGAACGAACTCAGACTCAACTAAAAGTTTTATAAGCATGGACCCTGGATCCAAACTGTTTGATCACCTGAAACTCCCACTTTCGAAAATGAAACAGTTGACGAATTTGGTAGATGCAATGAATTTGGCAGCGAAAGAGTTAAACGTATCAAGATTATGTGATCCATATCCTTAGTGCTTTTGGTATTGAAGAGAATTTCTAGGAGTGAGTAACTTAGTGGCAGGATATTATGACAGGATGTCGACACTTGGAACGTAAAGGATATGGAAAACCAAACAAACGTAACATATTTCCGATTCTCCCATCCATGACACCCAGTAGTCCTAGATGGTAGACAGATTGTATTCAGGAAAATGGGCATTTGCCCAACATACCTCATACACATATCATAGTTACATATAACATACACATATCTCATTACAAGTATATGAAATATAGCTACATCTAAACAAACATCAAGCAATGAATGGTCAATAGTGTTCTTAAATTCGAACAAAAACCAATGGGGGAGATAACAAAGCACGTCTACTTTAGTTCATTTGAGTTACCCTCATTTCAACAACTCGCAATATGTAGATAAATTTCAGTATAACACGATGTACAGTAGAACCCCTCTAATGCGACTACTAAATGAATAACCATAGTTGCCTTTATAAGCAGGCGGTTGCTTAATGCAGGACAAAAGTAATGCAGAAAGCTCCTAGAGGAGCTTTCTGCATTACTTTTGTCCTGCATTAAGCTACCACCTGCATCTAGCACGCAGAATTATACCTCTTGTAGGTGGTCGCATTAGCGGGGTTTTACTGTACATGTATAATGAAGTTACTCTGTCATATTCAACTTGAAGTGTATACTGATAAGTAGCGATATCAGTTAATAGATGTCAGGAAACGAGCGTTAAACAACTCCAAACCGTTATGGACCATTCAGGAAATTTCATTCGCGAACCACCTGACTACCGTCCCGTCGGTCTGGATCCAGATGAGAAGTCGATTAGGTTTGGTGCATTTACTTGAAGTGACGTCATCCTCTACAAAGAGTAATTTTTACGACATGTCGAAACATGTCTATCTAACAATAGAAATGTCAGGAGATTTCCCCCTTGAAGTCGTGCGAGCTGATGATGGGCCACACTCCCTTTTTGAGCGACAGGACTGTAGTCACCTACTCCATTCATTAACTGAGGATATTAAAGAAATTGTCGATAGTGCGTATTCAGAGAATCCATGTTTCAGTCGGGTCTCTCATATACTTATTCAAAGCCAACCTTAAAATTCTTCCTACCTTGCTGTTGTTTTTAGCTTAGCTTCAGTTTAAAATTGTTTTGTCCTTTTGTCTAAAGTTGTCCCCTGGTTAATCGTTTTAATGATAGTGTAATGTAGCATTGGTGTCCTATGCCAGGATATTTATAAGCAAAAAGTATTCTTCTAGAACCATCAATCACCTTCATAAAAACCGTCATCATATACATCATTATTAATATCATCATCATCATCAACATTCTTATCATGAACATCATTATAAACATCATTATCATCAAAAACATCACCATCATAAACATCGATATCATCATCAGAATAAATATTTCATTATATACTACTTCAGAAAAATCATTATCATAAACATTATTTTAAACATAATCCTAAACATCATTATCATCATAAATATCATCATAAACATCACCATCATAAACATCGGTATCATCATAAACATCGTTATAAAAGTATTATCATTAGCAAACATCATCATGACAATCATTTTCTTTATTACCCATTTATCCATGAATTTTAAATTTCAGAATGATATTATAAATATTTATTAGCTGATTTCTAATAATAACATACTACCAGGATTGTTTTGGTATTAGTATATTGGTAGAAACTTCTTGGGAGTCAGATCTATTAAAGTTTCACGTGTAAACAGAACTGACTCCGGTCAGACGGCTCTCTGAGCTATCTGATTTGGGTCTACCCTGTTTGCCCAAGTGTATTTATGGAGTAAAGAGTTATTATAACACCATCATTATCCGATACATTAACATTATATGCATTATTCAGTGTTACAGTGTTACAAACAAGTCAGTCACGTCATTTATGTATCCCGAGGTGGGCATTCGTACTGCCGACTCTCTTGGATATATTATAAACTTTTATGTACTTTTATATCTTATGCTATGGTTTAACCCCTTACCTCATACATGCATATTGCTCTAAGATATGATGACAAAAATTAATTAGAAAAATTAGAAAATCATAATGGCTAATGCAAACAAAACATTTGGTCAGTGCAGAACTATATTATTACATAAACAAACAGAACAGAAGCCACATGAGCTGGATCTACTCTCTTTACAAGGGCGTAGAAAGGTGTACGTATATATGAAGTAAAGGGTTAAACGCTCTCCCGCTGTAAATCGTAACCTATCAGACATTTGTAAACCACTTCATACATATTAGGGATCTCAACGGAATACAAGCTTTTTCATACATGGGCAGTAGTGGCTCTAAAGTTTTAACAAATGAGGAGAAAGTGAACATTGTGGCAGGTCGGACATGAAGCAGGCATAAGTTTTATAGCAGGTTAACTCATTTCTTAATTTTGACACTTCTGTTCAAGTCACGTTTTGAAAACATTGTGATAAATAGAGCATCTGCTCCAAAAGATTGGTCTAAACTTAGACTATGAGGGAATGAATTAAGGGTTAATGTGAATCACCTAAATCCATGTCAAAGACGCTGTTCAAGGGAGGTATTTATTTATCATGGATAATAAAGATTATGAGCATAAACCTGAACTTGTATATCTGCCAGTGTAAACAAAATTGTCTTGGAGGATCGTGTATTTATTGCGATGTCCTATTAAATAAAACTTAATGAAATCTGAATAGCTTGTACAAACAACGGATGACCAAAGCGAAGGCACATGACGTTAGGAACCGGGCAGCAGATGAGCACGGTCCAGATTTGCAGTGTTACATAGACCGTTCAAACAAATGACACCGTTATTCGCTATTAGTGCCATAGATGTTAAGTGTGTAACATCGGCAATGTTCGTAGTTTGAAGTTGTTTTGACAGAACTACAAAATGTTTAATCTTTTACTCATGATTATTTACATAGGAAATAGATAATATTGATTAGGTTATTTTTATAATGTTACATGCGGAAACTGAAGAGTCAGATATATATTTTTCCATAAGCACACAGATTAGACCCTGATCAGAAGCTCCTATCTATGGGAGCCATCTAATATGAGTCTACTCTGCTTGTAGAAGTTAAAAGGCGTCTCTACGGAGTAAAGGGTTATTTTTTCAGAGTGCGTAAAAGACAAATATACATGGGTTTTATATTTTTATTTTATTTCTGACACTAGAAATCCTAAAATATGAACTATCATAGAAATCGTCATGTGCAAAATGATTTAACTCTTTTGCTGCCAATGTCGCATCTGTAATAACCTGCAAACAGTTTGAATCCAAAGAGACGCCGAGTGACTCGGCATCTCATCTGGATCCAAACTGTTTGTTTACTGTAGTAATGTCTTTGAAAGAAAGGTTGGGTGGGGGATTAAACAAACGAAAGTTTTGGCAGAGAGCCAATGTTGCAGACGATAAATTTCGCAGTGAAAGGCTGAAAGAAGAGTGGCACGAAACTGCCTGTCTAATGACTGAATTACAGCACCTTATGTAAATCACAAGAATGATAATTATGTAATAATTGAATATATTCTTAAAGCATCCTTATAATTCTAAAAGAAAATAATTGGATAAATTTAATGTAGTACTACGCCACCAGGAAAAGGTTATGTAAAGAATAAAGACTCTTGAAAAGTATCCAGCAGTCTATGGATTCTGTCATAAATTAAATAAAGAAAACAATGTAACTCTGCAATATGTATTGCGATCAGTTCCCTTAATCCCTCATACCCAATTAAAATTATTTTCAATAGTATAGGCTAGAATCAAGTCAACTATATTGTGTTCTATTGTCTGTTTTAGTTATACCGTCAGTATTTCAGTTCTATGACGTTGAGTTTATAGATAAAGATTGCATTTACCGTCAGTATTTCAGTTTTGTGACATTGAGTTCCTCGATAAATATTGTAGCCTCATTTTTGTGACATTCAGTTCATAGATCATGATTTCGTTTACCGTCAGTATTTTTGTTTTGTGAGGTTAAGTTCATAGATAAATATTGCATAAAAATAACACGAATATTAATTAGCTAATCTTTTATAATGACACGCGAACACAGACAGAATTATATTATTTTAAAATCCTGATGAGACGACTGCTACAGGAGCCATCTTGTGTGCGTCTACTCTGTTTTCAAAAGCGTTACAATGTATATTCATGGAGTACAACGTTAAAGTGTAACTAATGTGTAGTAGTTGCAATGTTTATGATGAGACATAGTGGAGTACAACAACGACTCGATTTTCCGATTCAGTTTTTATTCAGAGTCTTAGATATATCGAAGCTAGCAGCGGTCTCCCTCTGACTTCTCAAACCCCGACTGCCTAGCTCCTAATTTGAGCTGTTTAAATACTAAAATTGTAAACCAGGAAATACTATTTTAATCATGACTGACCTTAGTCAATACACAGCTAAATAGGTGACTTCCTGGATCAAGGTTATCCCTTAACATACAGCTAACTTCCATATTTACACAACTATATTACAATGATTGCACTTTTTATTCTACACCCTTTACTCCACAGAGACGCCTTTTGGCAACAGGGTAGACATTGATAAGACAGGTGACAGGGCATAGTGAACCATAACAGTGCATAGTGAAGCATAGTGAACCATGATGATGCACAGTGCATAATAACTATGCATAGTGAAACATGATGGTACATAGTGAACCATAACAGTACATAGTGAACCATAAGAGTGCATAGTGAAGCATAGTGAACCATGATGATGCACAGTGCATCATAACTATGCATAGTGAAACATCATGGTGCATAGTGAACCATAAGTGTGCATAATGAAATATTACTTACATTAAGGTGCATATTGAGTCATGACGGTGTATAGTAGTGGTAGTTCATAGTGAAATAAGACGGTGTATTGTGAACCATTGCAGGACATAGCGAACCACAACAGTACTTGATGAAGCATGGTAAACCAAGACGGGACATGATTAACCCAGACGGGACAAAGGGAACCATGACGATGCATAATGAAGCATATTGAACCAGGACAGTGCATGGTGAACCAGGACGAGAAAAATGGAACTATGACGGTGCTAAAGATGTACACAGAATACATTTTCTTAGGAAAACAAAAGTACCAATTATTTCATCAACCGCGGTTGAATTCTCGATATACAAGTGCACACAAATGACTTTCTTTCAAGATCTTAACATAGCAACGTCAAAATGTTATGTCAGTGACGCCATGCGCATCAAAGCAGTGAATCGAAGGAGGATACATTTTTAGCTGGACGTACCGGTTTGACTTAAATTGTGTTAAAGCGACATAAACCCCGATAGACAGACTGTATAATAGTTTCAAGGAGTTTAGATCAAGAAGAGACGCAGGGTTAGCGTCACCACATGTCAGTTATTTGATCCAAACTATTTCAAATTGTGTCACAATAAAAAAAACCGCACACAACATGCTGCAGGTTAATGGTGGTTAAAAGTGAAGTCGAGATCATTTAACCCTTTACTCCATGAACATTCATGTAAGAAAAAATGGCATCATGAATATTAATTAGATTAATTATTATAATAGGTCATGGACACAGAAATATTTGGCCATGGCAGCAACGGTAGAATTATATCTACATTGTATCACAAGTATACACAGCAGATCCTTATCAGATGATTCCCATAGGAGCCATCTGATCTGGATCTACTCTGTTTGCAAAGGTTTAGAAAAAGGGTTAAATAAAACGTCTTCAATTTAGCCATTTATTTTAAACAATACCGGTGTAAGTGGGAAGCAGGCTGATTTTTATCAGAATGTTAAACAAATAATATATAACCAGTTCCACCGTATAAACGACTTTTGACATATTTACAAATGGAGGAGAATCTACTTTGCTGGCTTATGGAATAACATAGATCTAACTCTGTCACTACCAAGGTTTTCCTTGTTATGTATAAATACAAAACAAATCAATCCATAAATATTCATCCTTAAATGAATGGGTTGAAACACTTTTAAAGTTAGACTATTTGTCCATATGAACCAGCATTCCAGAAAAGGTAGGCCATCTGTAAATGCTACCGCTATATCCTGCACCTTTATGTGTGTACGAACCCTCTACCCAGACTGTCTCACCCTTTTTGAGTATTGCCAATCCACTGGTGGATGAGCAGCTTCCACTAGCTGCTGAGTTATACACACCTGTTGAGCCAATGACAGTCTTCCCCGCGACCATATGCACAAGTACCCATTTATCTTCGTAGGAGCAAACAGACGCGTGGAACATGTAAGAACCATTATAAGGCGCCGTAAACTCTCCGGTGCTTGTGTCATACCCGTGTCCAATATTATTGATCACTTCTGGAAACTTTATCACTTTTCCATCAGCAATATCAGCGTCTGAAAACTGCTTGGCTGCAAACATTACTGTGGGTGTTTGGTAGGCCTCTGGAATATCAAAATTGTGCGTGTTTCTATTTAACCCATTCCCTAATATTGACGCCTTTTTGATGCCTCTGTAAATAGTCTCTTTTTGAAACCATTGTGATAAATTGAATATTTGCTCCATAGGAGAAAATGCTCTATTTATCACAATAGTCTTTAAACTATACAGTTCTAAACATTTCTTGTTTCTAGTAAATGGTCTTTTACGGTAGATCTATTGAACGAGGTTGGATCTAAAGATAGCATATGGGGGATGGGTAAAGAAGCATATCATATTTTATAACACCAAGAACGACCATTAGTTAAACCCTTTGAATGTTCATGTAAGGATAATGAATTATATACATTTTACAATACATTTGTACATGGGAAATATTAAGAATGACAGAAGCTATGAAATCAGATCTATATCATTCCATAAACTAACAGAACATACCCAGATCATATACTCCACTCAAAAAGAGGTAGCATGATCTTGGTCTACTCTGTTTACATCGGCTTTAAAATGCGCATCTATTAGATAAAGAGTTTTGTTGATTTCAGCATGTTCGTTATTTGGTGCGACTATAAAATTCCACAGATGAATCACAGTTTTTAAGAATAAAACAGTAGCGATGTTCAAACACCTGGTTGGGTTACATCCAAAATGCTCATAGTTATTCTGCAACAACAAAACTAAGGGTAACTGCCGCGGTTGACAAAACTTAACTTCAATCGAGGTGTACACTTATCCCGGCGTAGAATAATGTTTCTTCAAATCTGGATCTTTCGACCAACCTTCTGTTTCGTATTTAGCTAAGCTGCTTGCAAAAGCAAGTCATTGGAATAAGGGTCAATGTTCAAATAGGCGAAATCGTGATGACCTTTAGAAACAGTTTGGATCCAGTTGAGGCATCGAGTAACACGGCGTCTTATCTGGCTCCAAACTGTTTGACACTCTTATGTTTTAACAATACCTTGAAGACAGCTCCAACTTGATACCTGAAGCAGACGAACTTTATTTGGCGGTGAAAAGGTAAATAACTAAAATAAGGGCATCGCAGTCCTGACGTTACCCTTATTTTCATAATATATTACACACAAATCAAAATAATACTACTTTATATGGACTTACCTGTTACTGCCTTTAGTTGAGAATCATATTTCCGCAAGCTCTCCTCAAGAGAAAGATTTATTTTGTTTTCTTTTTCCTGAAGTTTTGTCTTTATCTCTTCAGACTTCCGTTGCAACTTCCCAATGGTTTGTTCCAGCTTCTGGTTCATATCATGCACATTTTGTTGATACAAATTGGTTGTTCTCTTCACTTCCTCGATTCTTGCAGTCTCGGCAGCATCGAGTTCAGTTATTTTTTTCTGAATTATTTCTTCCCATGAGTTTAACTTTTGCTCATAAACTTCGAGCTTGTGTTCATAGCGAACAGACTTTTCTAGCAGTTTCTCTTGAAAATGAAACTGCGAACAAGCAGGTTCACGTAGTCCGGCAAGACTGGGTACTATCAAGACGACAGCCATAATTAGATTACCGGTAGAAGACATGTTTGTTAATTTCAATTTAACAGTGGTCTAAATGCTTAAAGTAAATTGCCATGTGTACGATCAAGCCAGATATATATAGCTCCTGGGACATGGGGTTATAAATCTCCGTACCTAACGCTCTCATTTTTAAGACATCAAAGGCAAACATTGGAGTTTGATTTCTCAAAATTACATCATACATTACATTCACAAATAAATATTTAAGCATGCTTAAACATTACAATACCACAATAAATTCTACAATAAGGATGTACACAATATTCATATTATTGTTTGACTCTTAAATTATGTCTTGGCTATAAATTTAAGCGCGGGTACATCTTGCGGGAATATCGTAGATGACTAGATACGAATTGAGCTAGATGCACTCCCGAGTTTATAGAATATATGGCCAAGACCAAATCTAAATGTCAGTCTTTATATGGAGATAATTATAAAGTCTTTCACTTTCATATTTAAAGTTGGAGCACTAATGTTTTAGCATGCATAAACGATTTGTGAATATAAATGTATAATGTTGTAACAGCAAACTCCAATGTCTGTCTTTAACTCAAATTGATGCATCTGTAAAAGCTCTCGTTTTCAAACCATTGTGATAAATAGAGCATTTGCTTCTCGGAGCAAATGTTCTGTTTATCACAATGGTTGCAAAACTGTACAATTCTAAAATGGACCTTTTTCGAGTAAATGCTCAAATTGACGCATTTCGACACATCTGTAAAATTCACGTTTTAAAACCTTGTGATAAATAGAGCATTTGCTGCATTGGAGCAAATGCTATATTCATCACAATGACTACAAAACTAAACAATTCTAAAATGGACTATTTTTTGAGTAAATGCTAATTTTCAGCAGTTTGGCTCTAGACGAGACGTTCATCATCATCATCATCTAATTGTTAAGTGCAATGTGACCTGTTCAGTATTGCATTGTAATATATTTTGTTTTCCTCTGTGTGACTAAGACGAACACTGTACTGCCGACCCCCTGTTGGCAAGATGTACTAATGCCGTATGCTATCTTGCTACTTGTAGATTTGTAAACACAAACCATAAACCCCTTTCATGTGACCCATTTATATTTCATTGCGGACAAATATCACCATCAAATTAGCATTAACATCAAAGATAGGCGATGATTAAATAATACAGTAGAACCTGATTTAAGCGACCGTTACAAAGGGAGTCTAAATCTTGATCTTTAAGACAAGAATAAAGGTTAAATGTAATATAAACATATCTGCATTATGCTTGTTCTGCATTAAGAATCCACATGTTTTTAAATACGTCTATGGTCAATACATGAATGGTCGCCTAAGACAGGTTCTACTGTACATTGTTTGTAATATCGTATCACAGATTATGTGAAATAAATGAACAAACTGTACAAACAGTGAACGACCGACGCGAAGACAAACTGACATGGAGTACAATCATTAAGCAAAATTATTGACATTTATTGTAATCCTTTATTCCATGAATATTCATGTAAGAAATAACGACATCATGAATGGTAATCAGATTAATTCTTATAATAGCACGTGGATATAGCAATCTTATATCAATCACTTTAAAGCGATTCGACTACTTCAGACAACAAGACACAATGTGTCAGAACTTGTTTTAACGGTAGGTTCAAGTCAATAACTCATATATATTAACTTAATAGTTTCTGCGTTTGAACAAATTCTGCTAAATTTTATTTATGTGGTATCATACGATTATATTCGGCGGCGTTACACAACATATTAACTATTTGGTTGGCTACGGAACAGAACAGAACAAACTTATACGAGGAAATACATTATTGTACTTAATTCCCAACTACATTGTATATCGAAGCTACAATTAATAATCGACATAAAGAAATGTTCTAATAAAATATTGACTTCATAATGCAAACTAATCCTATTTTTCACGATGTTTATCCTTACTGGTAGGTTCTTTGTATAGAATCACAAATATACTCTATCATTTAATCCATACATGCTTTCCTGTATCATTTTCAAACTAAACATTTTAAGAAATGCAACTCATACATATTACAATCTTCTGCCTAACCGTGGTTATTTTCCTTTATCCATTCCTATAGTATTTTTTAGTTATGTGCTTTATGTGTAATACGTTCACCATCAGCAATAGCTGTCAGTCACCCATCCAGCCAGTGAGCACAGTCTGTTGTCTCCTTTTGCAATATTTTCAAGCACTTAGGTCGCCAAGACTGTTGGTGAGACGTTAAACCCAGCGTACACACAAGTTCACACGCAAGCACGCATGTACGTACACACACTCACGCACGCATTCACATGCGCGCACACACGCATGCATACACGCGCACACACACAGACATACACACGCACGCACTAACACACACGCACACACGAACAGACGCATACACACGCAAACACGCCCGTAGACACGAACGAAAGACGGCACTCACGCATGCACGTATACACACGCCCATGTATACGCATGCACTTGCTCATTTACTGACATGGATGATACAGATAACAACGAGGTATTTATGTATATTTACGAGCCGTGATGGCTAAAACCGTTGTGAAAAAATGATGTATGCTAAAATTGGATCTAATGCAAATTCTACTGCTTCCTATTTGATCAAGCTTCTGAGAAAGTACTGACCGAGTGTCAAACCGCTTTGATCCTAATGAGGCGCAGAGTTTCTCGGCGTCTCATCTGCATCCAAGCTGTTTGCAAATGATTGTTAAGTGGCGATTGGCGGAAGGGTTATAGTAATAAGATTGTACTTGGAAACAGCAATATATTCCTAGGTTAAACTATGTCTGACTAAAATGTGCAAGCATTGTAGACCCCGACAGGACATTACATACGGATCAGTATTGATATGAAGTTCCGCACAGTTAATCCTTATCTTGTCTAGCGTGACTCGAATCGCATTGGCAAACAGCTTGGATCCAGGTGAGACGCCGAGTAACTCATCTGGATCCAGGCTGTTTGTCATTTGGTCAACGGTTTCCTAAACGCTTTTACGATTCAGATGTAAATAAAAAATGCAACAGATCAGATTTGGCAGACCTATGTTGTTCACAACGATAATTACAAAGCATGTATAGCAAAGAGTATGATAAATGCAATGTAGCAAAACCTCTCTAATCCGATTTCGTTATGAATAAAAAAACATGTCTGTTAAATCAGGAGGCTGCTTAATGTAGGACGAATGCATTCCAGCTAGTACTTGACTGAAAGACCTAGACTAATGTCTCATTTTGGTTGTCGCTTTCGAGATATTTAACTGTTATGACATGTCATCTTAATATTGATATTGTCAGTTTACTGGTCAATAGACACTAATTCACATTAACGTTAATCCAACTTAGTACAATATATGAATTAGAAAACGTTTTTCGAAGCAGATATTCATCAATTTGTCAGATCAACACTTTGAATAATCTTTCGAGGCATTCGTGTTACTCAGTTTTAACCGAACTATTCCGAAAGGTTTTCACATTTCACAATTTCACCCGTTGAAATGTTTTAGCACGATGTAAACTGGTGACCAGTTATTGTTTTCACTTACCGATTATTTCAAGATGTTGAGAAGCTATGGACTGAGTAGCAAACAGCTACGCTTGATGCGATGATGTATTACTCGGTGGTTCAATCTGCAGCTACGCCTGATACGTTGACACTTTACTCGGTGTCTAAATCTGCAGCTACACCTCATGCGATGCCGCGTTACTTGGTGTGTCAATCTAATGCAATATCGCGTTACTCGGTGTCTCAATCTAATGCGATGCCGCGTTACTTGGTGCCTCAATCTGATTCGTTGCCGCGTTACTCGCTGACATAATCTGCAGTTATGCCTAATGCGAGGGTGCGTTATTCAGTGTCTCAATCTGATGCGATTCCGTGTTACTCGGTGTCTCAATCTGATGCGATGCCACTTTACTTGTGTCTCAATCTGTAGTTACGCCTGATGCGACGCCGCATTACTCGGTGTCTCAATCTGATGCGATGCCACGTTACTCGGCATCTCTGTCTGATGCGATGCCACGTTACTCGGTGTCTCAATATGATGTGATTCCACGTTACTCGGTGTCTCAATCTGATGCGATGCCGCGTTACTCGGTGTCTCAGTCTAATACGATGTTGCGTTACTCGGTGTCTCAATCTGATGCGATGTTACGTTACTCGGTGTCTCAATCTGATTCGATGCTACGTTACTCGGTGTCTCAATCTGATGCGATGTTGCGTTACTCGGTGTCTCAGTTTAATGTTATGTTGCGTTACTCTTTGTCTCAATCTGATACGATGTTGCGTTACACGGTGTCTCAATCTGATTCGATGCCACGTTAATCGGTGTCTCAATCTGATGCGATATTGCGTTACTCGCTGCCACAATCTGATGTGATACCACGTTAATCGGTGTCTCAGTCTGATACAATGTTTTCCAAATGTTGTCATCATTTTGCCCGCAGCAATACTAAAGGTTAACCATTTCCTCCATGAATACTCATGCAAGAAATAATGACATCATGAATATGAATTAGATTAATTGTTATAATAGCACATGGACACAGCGAGTTATTGCAATGGTAGAAACTGTAGAATCATTTCTATATCATATCAGTAACATATCTGATCTGGTACTACCCTTTTTGCAAAGGCATAGAAAGGCGTATTTATGGAGTACAGGGTTAATGAAGGTAAAATCAAAAATCAAGATGATGAAACTAAGGTTCAGTTCGCCGTAAATACTAATCAGTGGATTTCATGCACGTTCATTTGCAAGCAGGTTATCCCGCTGTTTGCGACGTAACTCACATTTTCAAACATCCTGGATCCAGTTAAAACAGCGAGTAACAAGGCGTTCATTGCGATACAAAACAGTGTCTATCAAAGGCTTAATCGAATAGACAGGCAGTATTACAATGGTTAAGTCAATACATATCAAATTACAGTTCTACATCAACAGCGAATAACGAAGCGTTCAAGATGTTTAGTCAAATTAGAATAGGCAGGCATTATGTTTCTCACAGCAGGGCATTGGTTAATCAGTTATATAGATCAAATTCATAGACCATGCTCTACATGAACCAGCATTCCAGAAAATGTGGGCCGTCTACTGCTGTCCCCTTGATATGCTGCAGCATTATATGACAGTGATCCTTCTACCCTTGCTATGTCACCCTTCTTGAGTACTGCTATTGTACTGGTGGATGTGCAGACTCCGGATTTTGCTGAATTATACTGACATGTAGAGCCAATGGCAGTGCCATTCGCTACTAGATTCACACATAACCATTTACTTACATATGAACAAATTGAAGTGTGGAACATGTATGAACCACTATACGGCGCTGAAAATTCTCCGGTGTGTTTGTCATACCCATTACCGATATTGTTGACCAGTGTTGTAAATTTGATAACTTTGCCATTAGAAACATCTTTGTCCGACATTTGTTTTGCAGAAAACATGACTGTTGGAGTTCGATACGCACCTGAAACGCCAAAATGATGAGTGTTCGGAATCTTTTCACAGCAAGAAATGACAAGTATATCTTGTTTTATCAATTAAAAGCTACTACTTTAATTTGAAAAGCTACACTATATATCAGTCTAGATAAGTTTTTACAAATTAAATCCTTTGCAAACAGAGTAGGCCAAGCTCATGTCTAATCAGGGTTTTTCTGCTAAAATTGCCGATACATTACAATAGATGTTGCTCCATAGTTTCCACCAATACCCAAGTCTGTTGAGTCTGGGTCAAAATTATGGGACTTACTGGCACTGCGCATAGAATGTTGCATTCAAGTTTTGTTTTTTATAATCTGAGTGCGTTGACACACTATATAATAGAACATAATACGACATAGACAGATAAACTTACGGAAAAGATTAGCTTGTTTACCAATGTCCTAAATAAATTCTATTTTATTATTATTCTTATCTATATATAAGTATTAAATATATTTTATTTTAAATGTTCTGTAATTTACGCATTATTGTACAGTAAATATATCTTTGTGAAGCGCTTTTGAACGCACATATCCTGTATGAAAAGAGCGCTATATAAATGTGGTATAATAATAATAATAATAATACCATACATTCATGTGTTCATATAAAACATCAGCTAATAATTATTCATGGTGTTATTAGTTCTAACATAAATATTCAACAGGGAAAATGCTAAGGCAGAACTGTTCCTTCTTATCCCTGATCAATTTAATTCAGAATCATATTTCGCTTCAAGACAGATTTTCAAATTTGCAAAGGGACAAATGAATTACAAAAACTCAAACATTATAATAGTTATTCTGAAAATTAACAATTTAAATGGCTACGATGCGAAGGCGGACTCTGTTGACCAAAAACAACCACCCATTTATTTGGTTCCGATTATTATCCCTTACTATGATGTGACAAAAATAAAAATAATATCCGATATGGCTGTGTTCGATTTTGACTACATCCCAATAGACCAAGTTTTTGAGGAGATATTCACCAAGTGCCATGCCAAACACTTATAAGAGACAAATGAACACGCGTCACGCAGCGTGGGTCCTAATGAGACGCCGTGTTACTCGGCGTTAATCTAAAGCCAAACATTTAGCAAAAGTAACTTAAGAAGTCGAAGTTAGCAGGACAGGAGTTAATGATGTAACTGTCACATGAACAATATTCTGACGGAATCCAAATTGGTGTACTTATTATACACAATTGCTCTACCTACCCGTGATTGCCTTCAGTTCAGAATCATATTTCCGCAGGCTCTCCTCCAGAGAAAGATTTATCTCTTTTTCGTTGTCTTCCAGTTTTTTTTTATATCTTCATATTTTTGTTGCATTTCTTCCATTGCCTGTGCAAGCTTCTGGTTCGTGTCATGAACATTGTGTTGGTATAAATTGGTTACTCTCTTCAATTCCTCGTTTCGTGCAGTCTCAGCAGTGTCGAATTCAGAAAGTTTTGTCTGAATCGTTGCCTCCCACGAGTTTAACTTTTGTTCATAAACTTCGAGTTTATGTTCATAGCGAACAGATTTTTCCAACAGTTTCTCTTGAAAGTCATATTGCGAACAAACAGGCTCACGCAATCTGGCAGCAATGGGTGTCATAATGGCAGCAAAGACAATCAATTTCACAACGGAAAACATGTTTGTTCTAAACTTACCGTGAAAGTTTTCTGTCGTTTAAATACCAAGCGTGACTCGTTATATGTAATATTTATACGGATATATTTGGCTCACCTGTTCCTGGTATCAAGCTTGTATCACTCCATGCCTGAGTATGCTACTACGGTTATTTTGCGATAGAGTAAACAAAATATCCAACACTGTATTCCACACCAAGACTCTATTGTAAGCAAGCATTGACTTAAAACGAGTCTCGAATGTGAAATAGATTTTTGGATTCGGGAAAGAGTCTTGGGTGCAGAATAGAACTTTGGATGCGGAATAGAGTTTTGGATGTGGAACAGAGTCTTGGGTGTGAAATACAATTTTAGATTTTGAATATTGTCTTAGCTTTTGCTAAAGATACAATAGTCTCAGGTGTGGCAATATTATGTTCACGATACAATATGTATATTTGCAAGTTGATAGGAAAAACGAGTATTTCAAAAAGTAGTCCCCCATTCAATGCGATTAGCATATGAGGCAATGTCTAGGACTAGGTAACTACGTTTCATGAGTGGTTTTGATCCTATCAAACGCTGTGCTCTGTGTGATATTAATTAAGGTCGTCATCCTGTAAACATCCAACATCATTATGTTCATAGAATAAAAACATTCCATAAGGGAACTGAGAAGCTATATGTTGCTTTAGGCAATAGCTGTAATATTTCGACCGTACTTGTACTAATGCACTTTATATCTATACCCAATAATTGATATTACAAACATTTTCATTGGGTAATAACGTAGAATATACTCGTCTATTCTACGTTTTTGAAAAAGGCCCGGTTGAGTCGAAATCTTATCATTATTGTTATAACAATCGCTACCATAATAATTCATCAATGCAGTAAAAGTCTCGTCAATTCGAAAACCACATAAGTATAATTAATTATGACTTTATAATACATATGACAACTTAATGCGGAGTAAAAGTCCAGCATAGCTCTGCATTAAGCAGCCGCCTGCTTCCAAAGATCTCAAATAGTCTTATTTAAAATGAAACTTATCGAGGTTTTTACTTTATACCGTCGTCATATAATTCTTGACAGTGTATGACATATTCAATGTTTGCTCTGAATCAATTGAGAGGTATTTATCGAAGGTGGGCATATGTACTGCAGACACGGTCTTTTGGAAAGCTATGTTAACTCTTCGACCTGTTTCGCATTAGTAAACAGCTTGAATTACATGGAACAGCTAATAACTGGGAACTTTCTGTATGGTTTCCACTTTGTATTAAACAGTCAACTACCTCGAAAAATCTCAAATTTTCTTATTCAAAATACAAATTATTAAACTTTTTACTTTATTACCGTCGTCATCATCTGTTTGACACTGTACTTTCATTATAGCTCTAAATAACTTGAGTAGTTGAGATATCTGACCGAGGTGGGCATGTGTACTGCAGACACTGTCTCTTGGAAGATATGTTAAATCTTATCCCGTTATTAGCGACCGGGTTCGTATTTTACAAACGTCTTGAATTAACATGAAATGTCTAGTAATTGGATGTTTCACCAGGATCCAAACTGTTAGACACTCGGTTAATAATTTCTCACAAGTTTGCAACAGATCCAGATATAAGGATGTATTAATCTTATAGCAGAGTAAGAATTAATACATCAGTGTGTTAGCTGTAACCAACCATGTACATACATAAAACACATTTCATTCTAGTGATCCATTTCTATTGCGAATTAAATTTGAGATAAAATATTTGCCACGCGTGCCAATTAGTGTATATACGAGACGCATTACTAGCTTTGATGCTAATTCATCTGACATCTTGTATTAAATCATAATCAATTGAAGTAAATTATAAATGACACCAGAAATCGTTGTACAAACAGCATATGACCAACGCAAAGAAAATCTGACATACAATAGCTGCTGGTAGATTAGCACTTTCGTGTGTTGATGTGTATTTTAACGGACAAGTTAAACATTTTTCTTTGAAAATGTTCGCATATTGAAGTCCAAGCTGTAGGCAAGATGCATAGCCAGGAAAACCAATTTCAAATTACATGTAATATCAAATTCATACAAAATTCTCCGCCAAATAATAAATTGATGCTGCTCTCCGATGCGAGTCTAATGAGTAGTAGCAAAATAGGATTTGGCTGGGAAATAGACGTTGATAAATCCTTGATAGATCAGTGCCCATTCTACTCATCTCTTGAAGCATTTGGTTTTCAAACTGCGTTATCAGTTGTTTTATCGTACTGCACACTTAACCCTTTACATTATAGACATTTATTTAAGAGACTGTTTGACACTTTTCTCCATGAACATTAATTTAAGATTTTATTACTGCATATATATTTACGATTCACATACATATTTTTATAAAAAAAACATAGTTCACTATAATAAGACGGCTCCTATGAGAGCTGTCTGATCTGGGTCTACTATATTCACAAATGTGTAAAAGGTCGTATAAAAGACGCAAATGTATTACGCTTACGTGTTCCTCAAATTGCCACTTTGCAATGTGTTTAACTATGTAGATCAACAGAAGAAGTTAACTTACAGGTCAGCTGAGTAAAATCTAAAGGCTTACCATGACCACATTATACTGAAACTTGGTTGAAACTGTCTGATATAACCAATGTTGGAATATATCAAAACACATGACAAGTTACTTTACATTTTGTCTGGATCTAACTTATTTAAAGAAAGCTAACAGTGTTACGAATTTGCAGGACAACACACTTAAAGTAAATAGATGAAATACAAATCGAGTACATGTATACATCACAGTAAAGGATTACATACTAATGCCGGTAACTACACAGATCGAGAGTGCCGTGTGCGAATGCCAATGATCGTCCGTCTGCAATAAGCAGTGTGTTAAAGCACTACAATTCATTAAGTATGCATGCCAGTCGTGACTCCTTACCAGATTGTAGCCTTGGTTGTTGTTATCAACCTTTTACTCCATGAGTATTCATGTATTGAATAATTACATCATGAATATACATAAAAGTAATTACATAATAACATTGACACAAACAAATTGGCCATGGCAACTGTATAATTAGATCTACATTATTTCATATGCAATCACAGCAGATCCAATGTTTTGATTCCTCCACACAAAAAATAGCAGGAATTCCTTAATATTACATTGAAATTGGCCAATGATTTCAGAAGAAATTTAGAAAAATCCAGTGTTGACCCTTATAAAAGCGATATGGATTGGTGGATGAAATGCATATAGCAGAGATGTTTCGTTTCGCAATATAGACCGAGTGACAAACATGAATTATTTGGTTAAATCCTTTGGTAAAGTTAGGCTTTCTAATGTATCCTTTATTTAAAGACCTATCTATCATAGAATGATTTAAAATATAACACCCTCACGAAATATATTGAAAATCACAATTCATCATTCCAACTACATTGTACATAATACCTGCAATTAACAATGTGCATGAAGAAAATGACTGTTTAATGCAAAATAACCCTAACTGTCTTGATGCTTATCCCTACAAGGGAAGTTCCTACATTCGAAACGTTTCAAAAATACCTAAAATATACAAAACTGGTTTGTTTATATGCTGAAAAGTAGTATATAGCAAGTAAACCTATTGAATAAACGTTGAAAATGATAAAACATCCACGTATCGACAATCTCGATATTATTCCCCGATGTTTCAGTTTTATTCGGGTTGGGGTTTAGTTTCGTATCTGTTCGCGCTATTTGCGTCTTTCCGACTACGTCCGAGAAAAGCTATTACGTAAACATCGGGTGATCATCGGCAAAACGTGGAAAATGTGAATTGAAAGGGCCAATAATGCTTTATTATTGACAAAAATTATAAGTATTGGTGAATTAGATAATGAATTTTGTATCACAGGGTCATTTTTATATAATCTGAAAGTGGGAGATCCTTCGAAAGCAAAAGTAGCAATGCTAAAAGAGAAAATTGCAGATTCGGTTTTAGTGAGTCTGTTCATGAATAGTTATTAAAAGTGCAACACTACTCACGTCCCTACCACCGGCTTAAGCAGTAATCAAGTTCAAAACTAATAACACCAAATCTTATGATCCCGAAGGACCAGAAATATAACATCACTGAGAATAAGTTCAAATTGACAATCTTCATAGTAATGATTGAGCATAGCAAATGCCAGGTTTTACGATATTATTGAAAATATGCGATCGCTGTTGTAGGGACTTCCTCTTTAATGCTAGATTCTTTGTATAGAACTACACATATACTCAAACATGCTTAATCTCTACAATTGTCCCTGTCTCATTAAAACCATCAAAATGCAACTGATACATGTACCAATCTTCTTACCGTGGTTGCTGTCCTTTATAGCACTAATTATTTGAGCATGTGTTTTATGTGTAACGTTCACCATCGGCAATACCTGATAGTCACCCAATCATCCAGTAACCGCAGTCACGGTTGCCTAACTTTGCAATATTTCCATGCACTTAAACTACGTTGCGTTCTGACCTCACATTTGCGAACAGCCTTGATCCAAATGAGATGCCGAGTAATTCGGCGTGTTATCAAGGGTGTCTTGCATTCGGTCAACAGTTTCATAAATGCGTTTATCACATAATCTGCCCTGTGTGAGTGCCGTAACAGAATACCGTAAATCGTGGAAATGCACTAGTACATTTTGTATGCAAATTAGCAATCGACAACCAATCGTAGCACTCATTTCGGCGTTAGCCAAGCGTAGTGTTCCATGTGTGTCGTCCGTTGTATTACTACGCTGTTTGTATAGCAATGGCCGAAACAGCCGTCAGCTATAGTCCGTTTCATTTTCTATGGCAATTTTAAGGCTTATGTGATAAAACGAATCTTACATTCGTGTTCATTACAAATTGTTTTCATTAAAATCGTTTACAATAATGAATATGACACTTGCTTAAGCTCATGTAATATTATTATAGTAAACTCGTTTCATAAAAACAGTTTATGATTAACACTCATTTAAGATCCTCTATTTACGAATCAGATGTAAATAAAAAAATAAACAGACCGGAATTTTGGCAGACGGGTTTTTTTTCAGCACGATAAAATACACTTTCCGTGTATTTCTAATGAAACATGCTTTAGAAACAGGATCTGGTTATGTATGTGAATACGATACATTTACAATGTATTTATGATCAAAAATGAAAAAGGTAATGATAAATGACATACAATAAAACATCTCTAATTTGTTCATTTTGTGAACGGTTTATGACGGTAAAAGATTGAAAGTAAGGTTCAGTCCTTCGTTTATACTAAACAGTAGGGTGCCTTCACGTTCATTTATAAGCAGTTTATCCCGCTAATTGCTATCTAACTCACATTTGCAAACATCTTGGGTCCAGTTGAAACAGCGAGTTATAGTTCGACATGAACAGCGAGTAACGCGGCGTTCATATGGATTAAAAATCGAATAGGAAGGCATTATGTTTTAAACAGCGGTGTATTGGTTATCAATTATAACCGGTTTAATCTTAAAATTCACAGACCATGTTCTACATTAACCAGCATTCCAGAAAACGTGGGTTGTCTATATTTACCACCTTCATATGCGGCAGCATTTCTTGAAATCGAACTTTCTATCCTCGCTATGTCCCCCTTCTTGAGTACTGCTATTCCACTAGTGGATGTGCATTCTCCAGTGCCTTCTGAGTTAAACAAACATGTAGAGCCAAGAACAGTGTCGTCCGCTATGAGATGCACACAAAACCACTTGTTTTTATATGAACAAATTGAAGTGTGGAACATGTATGAACCACTATATGGCGCCGTAAACTCTCCGGTGTTGTTGTCATACCCATTACCGATATTGCTGACCACTGTTGTAAACTTTATCACTTTGCCAACATCAATATCCTTGTCCGACATTTGTTTTGCAGAAAACATGACTGTTGGAGTTCGGTATGCCCCTGAAACGTCAAAATGATGAAAGTTTGAAATCTTTTCTCAGCAAAAATGACAATTATATCTTGTTTTACAAATTCAAGGCATTTCTTTGAATGGACAGGCTACGCTTTATACCCTTTAGAATACTTTTTACAACTAATATACCTAAACGCGTATTTATTTTGCAAATTAAAGCCTTTGCAAACAGAGTATACTAAGCTCACGTCTGATCAGGAGCTGGTCTGCTTGCTTATAAAATTACAATAGATATAGCTCCATAGTTTCTACCAATATCAATCATTCATGTTTGTATATATATAAAACATCAGTTAATCTCCTTTTCCTTGTCTTCCAGTTGTTTTTTTATCTCTTCATATTTCTGTTGCATATCTTCCATGGCCTGTTCCAGCTTCTGTTTTGTGTCATGCACATTCTGTTGATATAAATTGGTTACTCTCTTCGATTCCTCGTTTCTCTCAGTCTCAGCAGTGTCGAATCCAGAAAGTTTTGTCTGAAGTATTGCCTCCCATGAAGTCAACTTTTGTTCATATACTTCGAGCTTATGTTCATAACGAACGTATTTTTCCAACAGTTTCTCTTGAAAGTCAAATTGCGAGCAAACAGGCTCACGCAATCTGGCAACAATGGGTGCCATAATGGCAGCAAAGACAATCAATTTCACAGCGAAAAACATGTTTGTTATAAACTCGCCGTTCAAATTTTCGGTGGTTTAAATACTAAGTGTGACTCGTTATTTGTATGATTTATACGGACATATCTGGCTCACCTGTTCCTGGTATCAATGTTGTACTACTCCATGCCTTAGTATGCTACTACGGATATCTTACGATAGAGTAAAATAGACTTTGTTTTGAGTATGGGATAGAGTCTTGCGTATATACTAGTCTTGGAACTGGAATAGAGTATTTGGTGTGGAATAGAGTCTTGCGTGTAGATTAGAGTATTTGTTGGGTAATAGAGTCTTGGATGTGGAATAGAGTCGTTGGTGTACACTAGAGTATTGGATGTGGAGTCTTTTAGTGCAGTATTGTTGGTGTTTTATTGCACTGATTTCATTTGAGAGCGTAAGTACTGTTAGTAAGAATTACCCACTCTTCACCCCATGGAAATACCTTAAATGAAGGAGTGGTTGATCCTATCCTGCTGTACTGTTCGTGTTATTAGTTTTCAAACACATGAATTGACAAAAATACTCAACATTTTTACCCATTCAAAATGTGTATATATATACAATATATAATAATATGTATATTATACCTTTGTATAAATTTATACATCATCCCATAATCATCCAACATTATTATGATCATCGGGTAAAATCATTCCATAAGCTAAATGTATGAATTAAGAAGCTATATATGATCATAATGATGTTGGATGTTTATAGGATGATGTCTTTATACAGATGTAGCTTTAGCTGTACTATTTCAACTCTACTTGGTCCGTTTCAAAGAATAAAGTAGACAAGAGTACTATACTGTAATAGCCCGACCCTGCTTGGTCTGTTTCAAAGTATAAGGTAGACAAGAGTATTCTACATGTACTTAACTATTTAGACCCTATATGATCTGTATCAAAGGAGAAAGGAGACCGATGTACTTAACATCTTTACCCATTTAATACCACATACATGGCGGATTTGGAATGGGTAATAATGTAAAATATGTGTCTATTCTAGTGTTTGAAAAGGTCCCGGTAAGATCGCAATATTAGCATTATCATCATCGCCATGGTCATCACAGTCATCAATGCAGTGAAAGGCTCGTTAATTCGAAAACAAATAAATATAAGTATCGCTTTTTAAGACAGTTGGCAGCTTTAGTCAGTGTGAAAGCTCCTCTGGGAGGTTTCTACGAGGCTAACACCCTGCATTAAATAGCCACCTGCCTCAAATGGGCTCAACTCTTTTTATTTAAAATTCAAATTGTCGAAGTATTTACTTTTTATGACATTTTCAATGTTGCTCTGAATCACTCGAGCAGTTGAGAAATTTATCCGAGGTGGGCATGTGTACTGCAGACACTGTCTCTTGGAATATTTTTAAACTATTACCCCGTTATTAGCGATGTGGTTCGCATATTTGCAAACATCTTGAATTCATATGAAATGTCTAGTAACATTTCACCAGGATCCAAACTGACACCCGGTTAATTATTTCTCACCTGCTTGGTCGAATCGGATCGGGAGCAGGAAAAAATGCACCAGATCCAGGTGTTAAGGGGTGTTAATGTTATTAGAGGTTAAGGCATAATGCCTCATCGTGTTATTTGTAACCATGTAACTATATATCACACTTCATTCTAGTAATCCATTGATTTAAGATTGAGATTAGACATTTGAAAAGCGTGCTAATTTGTATAAATAACAGACGCGTTGGGAGCTTTGGTGATGCTTCATCTGACATATTGTAATAAATCATAATTAATTGTAGTGGTTGTACAATATAGAAATAGCTGTACATACAACATATAACAAACGCGAGGAAAACTTGGCATACGAAACTTGCTGGTAGATGAGTACGTTCCTGCGTAACACAGACCTATCAAACAAATGACAATGCTACACGCAGTTACATTCTCGCGTTGTTAGGTGTTAGCAGCGTTATGTCCTAGGTGTGTTATAATGCTCTTTGAAAATGTTTGCAAACTGAAGTGAGTTTAAATTTCTCCGCCAAACCATGTCTTGCTGCTATTCATCAGAATCTCTGATACAATTCTAATAAGTAGTAGCAAGATATGGGTCCATGCTTATAAAACTTTTAGTTGAGTCTGAGTTCGTTCTCAAGTTTTTGACAAGTCAGATTTGAGCCTTTGGCTCAATCTGACCAATCAAAAGCTTGAGAACTCAATTCTGACCAATCAAAAGCTTGAGAAAAACTCAGACTCAACTAAAAGCTTTATAAACATGGACCCTGATTTAGCTTGGAGATAGACGTTGATAGATCTTATTCATCTCTGGAATGTTTTTATTTTTTAACCCATTACCTCATAGGCTATTTTTAGAAACAACCTCTTTGAATAAATCTACCGAAAAGGAGCATTAACTAGAGAAAAGGATTTTTTAAGAATTTTGTAGTTTGAAGCCATTGAGATAAAATAGAGCATTTGCTCCTATAGAAGCAAATGCTCTATATGTCACAATGGTTTCACAAAGTGACTTTACAGAGTCGTCAATATGAGGGAATGGGTTAAACTGCATTAACAGTCATACTGCTCAATTGATCTCATGAATATTGATTTAAGAACCAATTACATTATGATTTTAATTATTGACTGAGATTTTTATAAAGGCAAATGAAGATATGAAAGTTTGGCTTTGGCAGAAACTGTACAATAAGGGCCATTATAATGTCATAAGCAAGAGCAACCAGAATGTTAGCATACCTATGAGGGCTTAAATGATTGTCCGTCAAAGACCGTTACTTTTCGATCATGGATGTACCTTTAAACATTACACAACCTTATACAATGCACTGTACGGTCATGCTAGCAGTCTATCATATCTGATGCTGCAGTAATGGTCCTGACAAAAAGGGAGATAATATAATGGGAGATGGTTATAATGGGAGCTATGTCCCTTTACGCAGACCTTCTCCTTATATAATGTTATATCGATATTTGAAGTTTCTTTGATGCAGATGGACGGATAGGGAGACGAGCGGACGGATAAAGGAGAAATTAAATATCTTCTCCGGAGGGCTTATAGTTGCATACCTCATTTATGTATGTGGGATTGCTGTGGAATTTCGTATTGCGTCTCCTGCCTGACGTCAGATTCGATATCCCTTTACCAAACATTTAAAGAAAACAAACAATGGTTTTCGTTTATATTGGCTTATATTATTTCCATCTATAGTATATGTACAATATACATGCAGAAAATGTAACTGAACGTTTGTCAATATGATTCAATGGTAAACATTTCCATTGTGAATTTATTCTCATGCTACCCCTTTCATCCATGAATATAAATTAGATTAATTTATTACTTCATAGATACTCACGGGATGAACATTGAAAAATATACTTTAAAAAGGAATATTTGTGACACACACATATATATTATTGTAAAAGAAAGCATAGCTGACCCTGATCAGACAGCTCCCACAGGAGCTGTCTGATCTAGGTCTACTCTGTTCGTAAAGGTGTCAACGTGTTGTATATGAGGGAAAGGGTTAATCTCACGTTTTCCGCACATCGTCACTTTTACAAAATATTGAACTGTGTAGATCCAGAGACGAAGTGAACTTACATATCCACTGAGTAGAATATAAAGGTTTACCATGACGTCATTATACTGAAACTTGGTTGACTGTTAACCCTTATCTAACTAACAACAAGAGGACCATAATGGCCTTAATCGCTCACCTGTTCGTAACAGATTTATGATTTTAATGACAGATTGCATGTACTCTTGCGTTGGACACTTTTTGTTAAGGTGTCATAATTTGAACAATCTTGGAAAAGAACTACTAAAGGATGCTACATACCAAATGTCTAGGCTTTACAGTTTCAAAGAAGATTTTCAAACTTTTGGTCATAACTTGAACAATTTTTGTAGAGGACCATGATCATGGTACATACCAGATATCAAAATTGTAGGCTTTGTGGTTTCAGAAAAGAATATGTTTAAATGTTGAGGCCTGCATGATGCACGTCAAGGGAATGAGACAGAGGATTATAAGAGAAGAAGATATTTAAGACTTTCCTATGAAAAACTGATATGCCCCGGGGCGGGGCCATTTTCAACCCAGGGGACATAATTTGAACAATCTTGGTAGAAAACTATTAGATAACGTTAAAACTGATAAGCCCCAGGGCGGGCCATTTTTTGGTCCCTGTCATAATCTGATTAATCTTGGTAGAGGACCATTAGATAATGCTACATACCAAATATCAAAGGTCTATACTTTATCATTTTAGAGAAGAAGATTTCAAAAGATTTTCCTATGAAAAACTGATAAGCCCCGGAGCGGGGCCATTTTTGTCCTGAGGGTCATAATTTGAAAATCTTTGTAGAGGATCATTAGATGATGCTACATACCAAATATCAAAGGTCTATGCCTTACAGTTTCAGAGAATAAGATTTTTAAAGATCTTCCTATGAAAAACTGATAAGCCCCGGGGCGGGGCCATTTTTGGTTCGGGGGATATAATTTGAACAATCTTCGTCGAGGACCATTACCTCATGCTACATACAAAATATCAAAGCTCTTGGCTTTGTGGTTCCAGAGAAGAAGACGTTTAAGTAAATTGTTGACGCCTGCACGTTCGCACGACGCACATACGCACGACGCCGGACACAGGATCATCCCAATAGCTCACCTTGGCACTTTGTGCCAGGTGAGCTAAAAACGTCATCTGCTCTAAGTTTGGACTTTGTTTGAAATGTCCAACATGGACAGAAACTATTGACTGTGTTTCAAATACTTAAGAGTATGTCACATGTCAAGTTACTTCAGATGTTATCTGAATGCAATTTATTTACAAATGCTACTAAGATGTCAATTAGTAGGATAAGGGCTAAATCAAATAGATGACATCCACATCAACTACATGTATACATCACAATGAAGAGTTACAAACCAATGTCAATATATATACAGAACGAGTGTGCCCTGAGCGGATGGATGCCAACGCTCTTCTGTCTGCAATAAACAGTGTCTCAAAGGACTACAAATGTAAGTATGCATGACAGTTATGGCGCCTTACTAGGTACTAGCCTTTGTCGTTATCATTAACCATTTACTCCATGACTATTCATGTAAGACATAATGACATCATGAATACATTTTTATAATAAAATGGGCACAAAAGGTTTTGGAAATCGTGTTTGTATAATATTTAAAATAGCTCTAGATATTATTTCCTAAGCAAACAGCACATCCTGATCAGACAGATCCTACTAGAGTCGTCTGATCTGGATGTACTCTGCATATAAACGCGTATCTATGGAGTGAAGGGTTAATTATCCATATGAATTGGGTGATAGGGACAGCTACACTGATGTTAAAACTATGTTAAAATTTCAACAATTATGTACCAGAAAGGCAACACTAATACTATGGCAATACCCCAACCCTCGGAATACAGACGAGCTAACTAATATATCTCTAAAGCGACCACTTAATGAAAAGACACTGGCGCTTTTTAAAACAGCTGATTGGTTTATGCAAGATGAAAGTCGCATTGAAAGCCCCCTCTGTAGGAGCTTTCTGTATAACTTTCTTCCTGTATTGAGTTACCACTTGCCTGTATGGCCCAGTATTAGAACTTGTTGGTAGTCGCAGTAGTTGGGTTTTATTGTATATGAAATGCATATCACATTCTTTTGTCTACTGATTAAGTCAGCCCGTCCTATTATAAGAAGGAATTGTTTCAAATAGAACCATTTAAAGTCATGTGTCATCATTTTAATCCTTTACTTTACTGATATTCCTGTAAGAAATAATAACTTTAAATATTAATCAGCTGAATTTTTATAACGGCATCATGGTAAAATCCGATATTTTGCATAAGCAAATTAGTTGACCCTGGTCAGATGTCTCCTACGAGAGTTGTCTGACCTGGGTCTACTCTGTTTGCAAAGACATGAATAGTAGTCTATTAGGTAAAGGATTAAAATGATAAAATCATCAATCAGAAATAACCAACATTACAGAAAAAACGTCATGGTTACAATTTCTAAATATTTATCAAATCCTATACAACATAAACCGTCTATGGCGGCAAGCCAATACAACGTTGAATTCGGGATTTTAACCCTTTCATCGCAGAAGTCGCATAGATGCACCAAGACAAATAGTGCAGTCCCAGATCAGACTCCGCCTTTTCAAGGCGGCGTCTGATCAGGGACTTCACTTTTTGTCTCATTCTCTATTTCAATATATGTGCTTTATTTATTTGAAAATTACATTTATTTACCTCATTTCCTTATTGTACCGAATGATTTAATAAAATTTGGATTGCAGACGACAATTAGAAAATTGCGCGCCAAAAGGGTTAAAAACAGTTGGTAGCATAATGCAGAATGAAAGTCGTGCAAAAAGGTCCTCCAGGAGCTTTCTGCATTGCTTCAGTCCTACATTAACCCTTATCATGGAAAAGTAGTAAAGTCAAGCAGGCAAAGCCACATGCAAGACGCAACCACCACCGAAACACCGATAGACAGCATGACACACACACACACACACAACCACACACCCAAACGCACACACACACACGAAATGAAAGAGACACAAGAACCAGGGACAAACGTTCCACAACATGAACAAACCACAAGCACAAAGACGCAAGGCAAACAAAAGGAAGGGTGACAAATAGAGTACCGCCTTGGCACGGTCAGCAGCAAAAACACCACTGGGGGTTTAAACCGGTTTACGGACGTCCTAACCTCGCACTTCTCTCAAAGTCAACCTAGCTTTACAAATATTGTAAATAAAGGTATCCCCGCTGGACTTACCCACAACATAGACGACGGTGAACACAGGACAACATGTAAAACATAGCATAATAACTGTGACAATCCGTCAAATATGTACTCAATGACTTTGCTGAAGTCAGAGCACCTGCAGGTAAGCCGTTAAGGGCACGACAGGGAAAAAATAATACATGAGTCTGGTAAGCTCATGCCAAGTGATTTACATCTGCAAACAGCTTGGATTCAACTAAGAAGTCAAGTAACTCATTTCAAGCTATTGACACTCAGCAATTACTAAAACAACGTATTAGAAGTAAAACATGCAATAGATCAGTTTTGGCAGACGAAAATATTTCAGCACGATAAGGGTTAAACAACCATCTGCTCTTATAGATCTCCGTGTTTATTCAATATGAGATCGCTATCTACAGTTTCTACTGTTTGTAAATGTTGAATGCCCACACACATATCCATTAATCATTAACCCATTCTCTTAATAGCCGCCTCGTCATGCTTTGCAGAGTAAACCAAGTTCAGACGGCTCCTATAGGAATACCAAAAAGTATGTGTTCATGTCCAGTTATAACAATTTAGCTAATGAATTTGTCAATAATTCTTAAAAAGAATATTTAACAGGAAAAGGGTAGTTTGAAATATGTAATATTACTTTCACAGTGGACATTAAATTACTTTCTTCAAATACATAATTGTAGTGTCGAATAGTTTTCGATGGTTCTGTGATTTACACCAAATGATTTATCCATAGAGTGCTAAGAGCAGTGGGCATCCAAAACATCTGTTCATGAAAAGCATCTTGCAACTGTAACGTTTTTTCTGAATGTTTTGATCTAAACATACATTTTGATCAGCACAATTATAGTAGTATAACTAGTCACATATAAAGAAACACAAAAAAGGCTTCGACTTTCAATTCAATACTGCATTACTAAAAGCATTTAAACTGATGATCCAAAAGAACCAGACAATATAACAACACTGAGAATTAAGTATATGGCGCCGTTTTACAGCCGACATATATGCATATAACATTTACTGTGAAGTAAATAAATTCTGAAAGTAGGAGATCCTTCAAAAGCAAATGCAGCAATGCGAAAAGAGAATATTGCAGACTCGGTTTTATTCAGGATGTTCATATCTGTTATGAAAGGTGCAACAAGCTTTACCACAACAACTTCCATGTAATGTGTTTGAATATCTGGGAATATATTACTTGGAAGTGAGCTGATTGTAAAACACTGAATATCTAAGAAAATGTTATGCACTGGACACTATAAGCATGAATTTAACACGTTCGATTATCTTTGCACCTGAAGCCTTAAAGATGACATATAATAAACCAATGCCAGTCCTATTTACAAAGCAAATGGCATACTTATTTACAAAACAAAAATGAGACAAACCGTTTCCGTCCAAAAAGTGTACAGTATTATTACTTGAATCTTGTATTTCCCAAAGATCCAAACTCGAAATTGTCCTTGTTTATTTGTAACACGTCCAGTGACCAAGATTCTTTAATAGAGAATGAAAGTCGGAACATTGCAGAGAGAGACAGAGAGTTAGAATTAAATTTTTTACTAAGTACAGTGTTAATATATGCGTTAAATTTTGAAATTCATTAAATCAAATAAAAAGCTTCAATGTTTCATACAACACTGTTCACAAGAATACATATATACACTAAAAGTCCCATTTTAGTAAATCATCATGAACATTAAATATAGCATCATTGAATTGCTTAATTATAGTACATCATTATCACACTTTCATAAAATGATAAAGCTTCTATCAGTTTCGACCTCTGATTATTTCAAATTATCTATTATTTTTATAGCGCTATGGATGTATATGAGGTTCTAATTTGAATTATTTACACTATGATTCAAATGTAATCTAATCAAGCAATTCACGCTAGCATGACTATGAAACATTGGATGTTTAAATAATTGTAATAGAAATTTCGAACAGTTTAAACTCTGTCAACGCCGCCTTGTAAATAGAATCTTCCAAAATTCAAACAGGTCAAGATAACCATTAAACAGAACACAATGTCCAATAAACATGACAAATAGTGCCGACCTGATAAACAGGCTTCTATAGGAGACTTCTAATCTGTGTCTACACTGTTTGCATAGGACATTAGTGAGCCGTTTCCCACAATGAAAGGGTTAATGACAGTCGGCATTATAAATATGTAATTAGTTAATATAAAACATCCAGCATTTTCAAATATAAACGAATATCTGACGGTCTGGATATTTAAATGTTTGATCCAGTTTGAATCCTAACACTAAATGTATAAGGACAATCTCGATGTGTTGTTTACGTTAAGATATAAAAGTAACCAGCATTTCCAAATAATAATGCAATATCTGATGTTCTGGATATTTAAACACTTGAGTTCAGATTGAATCCTATACTTAAGCAACGGTCAACCGGATGCATGTCCAATCATAAAATTATCCTGCATGTCAAAATATCATTGCAGTATCCAATGATTATGATATTCAAAGGGGCATAACTCCCAGAAAAATTGCAGAAGGAAAAGTCCCCGACAATATGCACATCTACATATTGTGTCTAGGCTACATAAAAGGTTTTAAGAAATTCTGTTGAACAGGTTAAAAGGAGTTGCGCTTACAAGGATAGGATCAAAAGACCTATTGATTTCCAAGTTCAAAAGGGCATAACTCCCAGAAAAAATGCATAAGGAAAATGCACCGACACTGGACAGTATGCACATCTAAAATGTATGTTCTTGCTACTTGTAAGGTTTTATGAAATTCTGTTGAACAGTTTAAGAGGAGTTGCTCTTACAAGGACAGGGTCAAAATACCTAGTGATTTATAAGTTCAAATGGGCATAACTCTACGAAACATTGCAGAAGGCAACATCCCCGACAAAGTCACATCTGTAGAGTGTGTTCTTGCTACCTACAAGGTTTTATGAAATTCTGCTGAACAGTTTAAGAGGAGTTGCGCTTACAAGGATAGGGTCAAACGACCTAGTGATTTCAAAGTTCAAAGGGGTATAACTCCAAAATTAATTGCAGAAGGAGACATACCAGAAAATATTCACATCTACATATTGTCTCATTGCTACATGCAAGGTTTTATGAAAATCCGTTGAACAGTTTTAGAGGAGTTGCGCTTACAAGACTGGCATCACTATTTCAATAACTAGATTTTCCGTGGAAAATCCAGTTAAATATCCAAACTATCTGATTCTCTGGAAATTTGTTCAGTTTAACTCAAGCTTGCAACAGTTCCTAATAACATGGCACTATATGATGATTTGGATATGTATTAAGTTCGGATATAAAATATTCAGCATTTTCCAATAGTATGGAGCTATCTGATGATCTGAATGTTTGATTACTTTAAATATGAAAATATCCATCTGACAATCTGGATATATTTGTTAAGCTCGGATATAACAATATCCAGCATTTCCAAATAGCATAGAACTATCTGACGATCTGGATATTTGATTAGTTGAAATACAATATCCATCTGACGATCTGGGTATATTTGTTGAGCTCGAATATAACAATATCCAGCATTTCCCAATAGCATGGAGCTATCTGACGATCTGGATATTTGATTAGTTTAAATAAAATATCCATCTGACGATCTGGATATATTTGTTGAGCTCGAATATAACAATATCCAGCATTTCCAAATAGCATGGAGCTATCTGACAATCTGGATATTTGATTAGTTTAAATAAAATATCCATCTGACGATCTGGATATATTTGTTGAGCTCGAATATAACAATATCCAGCATTTCCCAATAGCTTGGCACTATCTGACGATCTGGATATTTGATTAATTTAAATATAAAATATCCAGCACTTCCTAATGGCACAAACAGCATGGATCTATCTCGCGGTCTGGATATTTGATTAGCATAAATATAAAAATATCCATCTGACAGATATTTGTTTAACTCCAACATAACAACATCCAGCATTTCCCAATAGCATAGAGCTATCTGACGATCTGAATATTTTATTAGTTTATATATAAAATATCTATCTGACAATCGTCATGTGAAATTTTGTTTAGCTCGGATATAACAATATCCAGCATTTCCCAACAGCATGGAGCTATCTGACGATCTGGATATTTGATTAATTTAAATATAAAAATATCCAGCACTTCCTAAAGGCGCAAACAGCCTGGATCTATCTCGCGATCTGGATATTTGATTAGTTTATATATAAAAATATTCATATAACAGATATTTGTTAAACGGATATAATAACATCCAGCATTTCCCAATAGCATGGAGCTATATGACGATCTGAATATTATTTTAGTTTAAATATAAAAATATCACTATGACAATCTTCATGTGATATTTGTTTAGCTCGGATATAACAATATCCAGCATTTCCCAATAACATTGAGCTATCTGACGATCTGGATATTTGTTTAATATACACTATTCAGCATTTCCCAATAGTACAAATAGCATGGCACTATCTGACTATCAGATTATTTGTTAAGTTTAATTACAAAAATATCCAGCATTTCCAATTAGCATGATACTATCGGACGATCTGAAATAAATGTGTTTAGTTTAAACCAGGGTTTCAGTATACATGAACAGTATCTGACAATCGGGATACTTAATACATTATATTAAAATTAGCCAGCATTTCCAAATATCCATTTAATATCCGACAATCTGGACATATGATGTCAGTTTAATTTATGAATTAGCCAGCATTTCACCCTTTTATCAAATAAGATGACGATCTGGCTACTTGACTCATTTAAATAATTTTTACAAGCATGTCAAAATCTCATTCAATATTTGACAATCTGGATATTGAATCAATTTGGACAATATCTGACGATGTGGACACTTAGTAAATTTAATTGTTAAATCAGCCAGCGTTTCCCAATATCTATGCAATATCTTATAATCTGGACATTAAATAAGTTTGATAATATACTAGCCAGCATTTCATCCTAATATAAAATAGAGGACGATCTGTATATTTCTAGAGTAATATTGGACAATATTGATATGATATTTATCAGTTTGAATATCACAATATCTAGCATTTCACCTTCATATTAAAGTAGATGACAATCTAGATATTATTTAAGTTTAATCATAATTGTATCCATCATTTCCAAATATTCTTGCAAATATCTGGTGATCTTGATATATATACTCAACTTAAATGTAACAGCTTATAACATTTCAAAATACAGTGAAAATATAACTTGATATTCAAAAATGAAACAAATTCGAATATTATTGAAAAATATGACAATCTGGATAGTATTACATATGTTTACATGGTAATTAATACTTTAGTGTTTAAATACATTTACTAAGTATTTCACAATAGCATAGCATTATATGTACATACAAAGCTGGACATCTAACATCATAATACACATTTCTAGCGTTAAAACAACAATCAGCATATCAAGATGTCATATGACGTGTCATATGTGTAGTACTCATATGATCGTTTGTATGATCGTTTGCCACAACTTGATGTCCAAATTGTGTATTATTAAACACGTTTGCCACAACTTGATGTCCAAATTGTGTATTATCAAACATTGTCTACAGAAAATAAAATAATATCACTCAAAAGTTAATAATTATGTTTGGTATTTACATTGTTATATTCAAGAAATTGAAAAACAAAATATGAATACACAACTATTCTAAAGATTAGTAAACAACAGTATCAACATTTCTAAAACAAGTTTCTAGCATTAACAAATAACAGTATTTGAATATAGCATATTGACAAAATGGATATAATACAATAAACATCCAGCCCCGATTTATTTTGTAAGTGTAGAATGATAAATGTATGTGTTCAAAAATTAGAATCATCATTTTTCATGAAACCATATGTTAAACCACTCTTTAGATTCGTTTGGAAGAGTTGATTCTAAAGAGCTGCCACAGCATAGGGTTTGATAGAGAAATACAGGATTTGTTTGAAAATGTTTAATTCAAGCATCTTTTTAAACCTCTGATTTACAGTGTACAGTATATCTGAATAAACCAGCATTACAAATTCCAGTAATCATTTGCAAAAACCATGACTATTTACAAATCAATGTTCACCTCCCTTCAGAATTCAAAATCATAGTTAAGAGAAACATTTACTATATACATGTACAGAGAAAATTACAAAATATGCACATATATGTATCACTCTAAAGGCAATTAGCATTTTTATTTTGTATTTATGTTGTCATATAACTGAAAAACAAAATATGAATAATGTCTAGTCTGTCAATAATAATTATACACGTTTTTATACATTTTCTACATTTTTCTAGTGTTATAATAATAAACCACATATCAATATATCATATGACTGTATATAAAAAATGTGATAAGCCTTTGCCTCATGCGTTTGGTAAGCATAGGCCAATATGTAAAGGTGTGCATTCAAATACAAAAATCGTACTTCATCGACAAGCTCTATGTTATGACCACTCATGAAAATCGACTTGAAGAGGTTATTCTAAAGACTGGTCTTAACACCGGGTTTGACGGACAAATAAAGGAGTTTTGTCTTTAAAATGTTTCAATGAATGTTTATATTTGGACCTTTGTTTTAAACTGTACAGTTTATCAGTATACCAAATTAAAGCAGCACTTCCAATCACAATGACAAACTGCTGGCCAAAATATGTTATTTACAAATGAACAGGCATTATATCTCTATCTACAGAAAAGAAAGATAATCTATATATATATAAATACGGTCATATGTATCACACAGAAACTAATTAGCATTTTGTTCTGTATTTGCATTTTCATATACAAATAATTCAAATACAAAATCTGAATACTGTCTAGCGTATCATCAGTATCAAACGAAAAACAAAAAAGTGAAATGACATAAAGATTAGATTAATTCGTTACGCTACATTTAAAAAGAGATGTTAGTTTTCACTTTTATAATCAAAGAGGGAAAATAGGTTTCCAGATGGCAAAGGTGAATATAGGTAATAGCGCTGTACAAACCAAGATGTGATAATAGTAACAGCTGTACAAGCCAACATGTGAGAACAGTTACAGCTGTACAAGCCAACATGTGAGCACAGTTACAGCTGTACAAGCCAACATGTGATAACAGTTACAGCTTTACAAGCCAACATGTGAGCAGTTACAGCTGTACAAGCCAATATGTGAGAACAGTTACAGCTGTACAAGCCAACATGTGAGCACAGTTACAGCTGTACAAGCCAACATGTCAGCATGATTACAGCTATACAAGCCAAGATGTGAGCACAGTAACAGCAGTTCAATCCGACCTATGAGCACAGTTGAAGCTATACAAGCCAACATATCAGCATAGTTATAGCTGTACTGTATGTGAGCATAGTAATTTATGTGTGAATAATTGTACAAGCCAACATGTTAGCATAGTCACTCAAAAAGTGAGAAAATTTACACTTATAAATATATAAAAGATAGCATGAAAACATAACTATGAAATACAGAGCTGAAATTCACATTTCGAACGATCTCGAGTAGGCTATAAAATGTATTCCCAAAAGTATAAGCCAACATAACATATCCTTAATAAAATGTCTTATATGTAGGATCTTAACAATTTCTACAAGGGAAAAGATGCAGTTATTATGCAGATGCAGTTATTATTCATTACAATGAAATGAAATTATATACAAATAAGCTTGTAAGCTTATGACATCAATACGGTGATACAGAAAACTGATTATAACTTCAAATAAAATTCCGTCTACTTTGTTCACATATGTAACTCCCTGGTATAATCAATTTAAAATGAAGCTAGAATAGCACTTTAATGCTACGATATACATGCCTAATTATAAACTGTATTACAAGTTGCATGTTGACCCTCATATTGGCATGATTTGCATTTGTAAACAGCTTGGATCCTAAAAGTCTTGTAACACAACAGGATCCAAGTTCTTTGACTTTCATTCAATCATTTTTCAAAACCTGGATGGAATCAGTAGCATTCAAAATTTCATAAGATCAAAAACAGAGTTTACATGTTTCACTTGATCCAAATCATTTGCAAATGCGAGTCTGGTCGTGGATAAGGGTTAACATTTGATGCAAGAAATGGAAGTTTAACTATGAATAATACCCTATGTACAAAGTATATTTTTGTTTATTTGATGCTTTTTTTAAAAATAGTTCTTAATGAAAGAATGAAAAACACCCTTCACCATTATTTACAAAACAACTTTCAATATTATCATCAACACTATGAAAATGAAAAGAAAAGTCATACACCAGATGCCGCACGAAAACCAGTTCTCTTCAACGCAAAAGTGATGTGACAAACACTTCCAAACTTCGAAAACCTGATGAGATGCCCAGTTAAGTCATTATCTCATCTGGATCCAAACTGTTGCAAACTTAAACATAGATTGGCCAATCACAACAAGGCATATGAATCTCTTTCCGGCCACTTTGACATCAAATGTGTCTAAATGTGAAAAGCAAATAAATGTACTTTCTAAAACAGCAATAGATGTATGTACAAAAACATAATATTGGATATTGGAAACTACACATCAAGCAATAATGGGGTCATGTCAATGAAATTCAGACACATGAGCAGTAATAGTGTGGACACCGATCAGCCACATGATGGTGCTACTGTAAGTGATAAGGGTTTACACTGTTTGTCACTGTGTCTTTGTCTCATTCTTATAAAGGGCGTGTCACACTAGAGTTTATGGCACGAACGTACGCTTATACGCTCGCATACGCAGATATACGCTAGGAGTAGGTTAGGCATACGTCGTATACATTTCAGGTACGCTGCCATACGTCGGTGTGCGTTCTCATACGCAGAGGCCGAAAATAAAGTTTGAACAGGTTCAAAAAAGTTCAGCGTATACGAGCATATGAATTATTCATTATGCATACTCTCATCATACGCTAAGCACGTGTTGAATACGCTAGAGTATCGGTAAAGCTACATTACTTATAGGTCAAATACGTTTCACATACGGTGGCATGAAATCTATCATATGGATAGCGTATCAGTAACGTAATTGTAACGTATATCTGACGAATGACTAAAGTATTTAGCCTATTTCTGACTATCCATACGCTACTCATGCACTCAGACATGCGGTAAGAATACGTTACTCATATGCTCGCATACGCTAATTATACGCTACAATGATGGTGACATAAGTTGACACGTATACGTTTCTCATGCGCTGCATATAACCAGATGTACGGTACGCATACACTATCCATGCACTGGTAATACGTTCATCGAAGATAGTGTTGAAAAATTTCGGGTTTATACGTTCAACAGTTTTGCGCATGACCAGTTTTTCATACGCTATGCATACGTTCGTCGCATATGCTATAGTGTGCAATACACCAATTGTTCTAGGTTAACAGGCAGGCAAATGTTCCAGTGTATGTTTGCCGCATTGACCAACTGAAGTAAAAGCAATGTGCATTCACTCGAATAACGGACCGCAAGTGTTTGCAATGAAAGTAATTACCATTCTGAAAGTGAAACTTGTCATCGTTTCTCTTCACATTTGTGGTCAGAGTGCCAATTCTAGGGTAACTCAGTATCTATGGATAGAAACTACTTACATATAACTGCCACCAGTGTACAAAGTATTAAAAGCATTAAACGTATGGTAAATCAAGAAAAAATATTCGAATATTAATTTATCTTATAAGCATATGTACGGTAGATTGAGGATGACAAATAAGTTAAGTGTTTATCCAAAACAGTACATTGTTATTATGATTTGTAAATACATTACATCAAATAAAAACAAGTGCACCAAATAAAAAGCCATTCCGCTATATGATTTTTATATAAACACGCAGAAGGTTCTCAAACAATTCAATCACTGACCATATATTATACTACATGAAGTTCTGAAATATATACCATATTACCGCAAACCAAAAGTTTTCAAAATAAATTCCCCAAACAACATATCTTACAATAATAGCTTATCAGATCCTAAAATCTGATACACTCTCTTACTAAACCTACATACACATTTTACTGATATTAGGATATTCGGAATATTTAAAATATTGAGACATGACAATAGTTATAAGAACATGCAAATCGTGTTCCCTAGTGACATGTTGAGCTGTATTTAAAAATGAACTAATTATCGGTCAGGAGAACAGTTTCACTTAATTTAAAACTTTTAACAAACCATAAAACATGTCACACATAAAAAGGGGATACTCTATTTACACGCTATGTATATAGTATTTACAAAGACCACAAGCTTACAGTAAGGACATCTATTATCAACTGAATCACCTAATCAGTAGCCCTATTAATGTAAGAAGTAAGCATTCAAAGAGTAAAATGTACTGTATAGACCAAGTCAATTATAGGTCTGAGAATGTCAGTCAGTTTGACTGTTTCCAAGGGCAAAATATTTACATGTATGCCGAAAGTGATACCATTTTCACATTCTATATTGTACACATTTGATATTATCATTATAATTAGATCCGCATCAGCACATCCTCGGTTCGGATACACTAGTGTTTTCACATTCGATATGCATCAGCTTGTGTTCATTTTAGGATTGCGAATCTACATTCTCATGTATTTACACAATTAGACGCAATCTCAGATGTGGATGCATATATCAGTTTATTTTCTGTTGTACATAGGATACAGTTCAGCAAAGTTGATGCGTATTTATATTTTACACATGTCTATATAATCATTGTGTTCATATTAAAAAAAGTTTTTCTTTCCAACATCAACTTTGCATGTTTTAAAACAAGTCTCAACTCACACTAATCATATTCTTTTCTCGTGACAACGTCCGTCCAACGCTATACTTGCCATCATTACATCACTGAAATAAAACAAGACGGCCATGATGACCCTGATATCGCTCACCAGACATTCAGAGGAGAATATTTTCAAAGTTTTCACGATATGTTTCTATTGAAAAATGGCCATCCCAGGTGTGGGGCCAATTTTGACCGCAGGGGCATAATTTATATAACTTTGGTAGAGGACCTGAACATGATGTTACGTGCCAAATATGAACGCTGAGTGTCTTCCAGTTTCAGGAGAAGATTTTAAAAAGTTTTACATTACGTTTCTTTGGAAAACAAGGCAACCCTTGGGCGGGGCCAATTTTGACCCTACAGACTTTTGTAGAGGACCTGCAGATGATGCTATATGCCAAATATGAAAGCTAAGATCCCTGTATATTCAGAGAAGAAGATTTTTAAAGATTCAAATTGTTGACGCGGGACGACGGATGACGCACGGCAATGGACGACAGACATCAGGCGATCACAAAAGCTTACCCTGAGCATTTTGTGCTCTAGTGAGCTAATGACAGATAATAGAGGGTAAGAATGTGTATTTTCTTTCAACTGATATACGTCAAAACTACAATCTAACTCAATTGGTTGATTTGTTGGTGTTTTGTTTGTTCTGGCAGCATAACGCCTTTGTGTATTTAACATTATTTGAAAAATATTCTATTTGGATGACTATTGACAATATAAGTACATGTATAAGAGAAAAGGCGTATTTTCTAAATTAGCCAAAACATCCAGGAGCAATTTGATATGAGAGTAATATCAAATAAGTGATCCGCTGCTGTAAATTTCAGCTCGCCATATCCCGTTGGACCTTTTTAAGATGTTCTATTTTGAATCAGCATGCCACCAAGCCCGGGATAAAATTCCAACATGCAACCCATTCTACATAAGTTCGATGGGACTGGAGTTGAGGAATCGGGACTGTCCAGTTCAGACAGGCAATGCAATCCCTATTGCATGCGTATTCACGTTGTTCTCGATCCAAGTCTACCTTTGTGCAACCAAGTCCGGATAGAAGTCCGGGTATAAACACTGACTCCATATAATCCAAATAGTGTGATGCTAGGTTGCTGGTACGAAACAATTTCTGTGATCCAGAATATTCAAAAATCTGCCTTCAGCTGCAGATATTTTCTGTACTATCACTATGCCGTCTGACTGGTGTGGCATGTTACTGAAATCTCAACAAGGCTCTGTCTGGTATGGTGCAGTATGGTACACAATGTGTGCTTCAACAACACGAGAAGGTCTAAATGTTTTCAATTGTCCCCACGTTTCTGCATCAGATGAGTGACTTCGTACGTTTGCATTATCCATATGTCATTAATTACACGCCAGGTGTATGTGTTGAAGTGAATACAGAATACCATACACATGTCAGATCTATGTATGAAGTGCACATATAAAGAGTAGGTGCATTCGTAAACTCCAAACAGTGCCATTGGCGACCATCTTTGTTTTCAGCTATTTGGATATCGATAGTATGCCTATTTTTTCTTAATCTCAGATGTAAGTCCTGAATAACACCTGTGTTATGCCGTAATGGATGTTTAATTTAATAGAGATGATGCTGAATATCCGGGCTGTCAAATTATTATTTGTGGTTAAAGTTGTGAAGTTCGTCAAAAATCTGCAGAAAAGACACTCTTATCACAGGTAGGGGGTGTGCTTCAGACACTTATCAGTCGTTTAATACTATTTTGTAAGGACTGTCAGAGGTTCAATAGAGTGACAAGAATTTGAAATATTATCTTACTGTTTACAATAATATAGAATTCCACTCCTCAATAGTAACGAAGTAAGGTCAGCTTCTTATAGAACATGCTTTTTACAGACCTTTCCCCGTCGAAACGTACGCTAAAATCATGCAGTGTCCCACCCACCTGAGCCCTCCAATTTGACATGACGTTGCACTTCCTATTGCCCTTTTATTAAATAGTATAATATCCTAACACTAAATCAGAGGCCGGCCTGTATCCTCTCTCGCTTTATGAACAAAAGTCCCTCCTGCACAGATTTGAAGCTTAGCTTAAATTTCGCCCTTCATGTATCAACCACATTGCATTTGTTGAAAATTATTGGAGCACGTTTAAGTGGGTGTAGTAAGGACACATTCAAACATACACAACCTCCTGTACACCTTACAGAAACACTGATCTTGTGAGACACAGTTTTTAGAGTTTATAAATTATATTGCACAATTATTGAAAAGCTTTTGCTAAGGTAAGTTACAAAAGTAAGGTACAAACGTCTAGTTTTTCTCACACAATAATTAACTACAAAATTATACTTGGTAAGAAGAGTGTTAGGTGTACTTTATGTTTTATGTATTATTATGCTTTTTTAATCAAGGTTTGTGTGAAATATGGCCTGTCAATTGCAAAGATTATACATACATTTGCTAACAAGTGTATTTCATTTCTTTTCTCTTTAGTTCTTGTATGTATTAACACTTAGACAACACGAAACATGGGATAATCGTTTATCAAAAACAAACTCTGAACTGTTCGAATGGTTTCTGTATTGATACAAATGATAAACCACGTTACATTTAAATGTAATTGAAGGATAATCTTTTACTGCTTTATAATAATAGTGAATATATCAAAGTAACAGACAATACTAATGGAAATTGTCTGAGATAGGAGAAGCATTAATTAGCTACTGAAAAAACGCTGAAACGTCAAAGTAAATATAGCTTATGCCACAAAACATGCAATGAAATATATATAATTTTTGTTTGTGTGTCTGTTTTTGTTTTATCTCCGCAGGTCACATACCATGGGATCATTCAATCTCTGAAAAATTGCCTGATTTAAATAGCTATGCTTTTTTGTATTTCCAATGAAATATAGGATACCAGTTGAAATTCTCCCAGTTGTTTAGGAGAAGCCATTTTAAAAAATTGTGGACGCCGGACGACGCGAAGCGCTGGACGCCGGACGCAGGGCGATCACAAAAGCTCACCTTGGTACTTCGTGCCAGGTGAGATAAAAAAAAACTTCAGGTGCACAATAACTCGTGCTGGTGAACATGATAAATGGGGGAGACATAATTAACCCATGAATAACCTTGATTAGAGATCCCTGAAGTATTATCTCCGACCAAAGTTACGATATTAGAAAACATGAATTTCTGTTGTTTGAACAAAACGGCCTTATTAACAAAACTCTTTTATATTTTATTGATAAATTATATCAAAAGTTTATATAGAGCACAATTATGCTGTTAATGAAATATAGCAAATAGCAAGAGTTTTAAAGTTAAACACATTTATATCGAGCTAAAATAAAATGTAGTAGTTAAGGCAAACTGTTAGCATTAACTTGAGGCTAATTTTTAGGGTATATATTTATATAACAATGTCATACGAGGTATAAAGCGTATTTATTTTAAATGACTTTAATGATTCATTAGTCATAAAGTAAAACTGTTATTCTGTTTTTAGAATGGTTGACAATGGGGTTTACTTGTTATTGACAGAAATGTGTTCAACGAATGTCCCGGCTGTTATTAGTGCCGTTGACCTAGCAGCATAACTTTTGCACATAACACACTCTCTGCTTATGATAATGGTAATCATTAATGCCAAACAATATAGTTTTTTATTCTACCACGCATAATAGCCCGGAGACAAAATGTATCATGCGCAATGACACTATAAATACCATATTTGGCAAAAGTACTTATAAATGTCATGGTTTAGAACAGTTTTACGACGCCGACGAGAAACGTAAGAGATCTTTTGAAAGCAAAAGCAGCAATGCAAAACGAGAAACATGCAGACTCGGTTTTATCGAGTCCCTTTATGAGTTGTAGAAAAACACTACTCACGTCCCCAAAGCACCCGCTTAAGCGGTATTCTATTTTCAAAACTAACAACGTCGAAACTAATTATCCCGAAGGATCAGAAACAGAAATTGCACCATTCTTATGTATGTACGTGTACACTATTTCGCAAGACGTAATTCAAAATTAAACAAAATCAATGGCATTTGTAATTTTGACCATTTAGGAAATTTCGTAAATACATTGAACAGGTTTTTCATGGTAATAATAGTTTCAGTTCATGAATTCCAATAGAATAGTCAGAGGAATTTCACTGACACAATCAGTGGCATGCGTGGCTACCTCTACTGAGAACCACATCACAAAGATATTGTCCAATGGAACCACAAAAGTAACACACTCCTGGTAGAGCGCAGCTATTAATTACTTGACATTAGCAGGTTGCAGTTGACATAATTATACATAACCACCGTCAAAGGTAATCCCAGTTGAGACTAGAGGTTTGTTTTTGTCACAAAAAACAGATCCTCCCATCCTCTTTCCAAACACAAGTCTGTAACTCCAAACTTATCAGGGTCTAATTTTAAGTCACCAGGGGCAATAACTTCAATGTTGTCAGGGGAAGACAATCAAAACCTTAACTCTAAGCCACAGGCTAACGAATATCCCCATCTGGCTGCTAAATTTCAGAACACCTATCATCAATCTGAACATATGTACATACAGAAACGTGAAGAGATTTAAAAACAATACATGCCCCAACCCTATTTATGTAAATAAATAAAGAACAAGAGATGTTTGTAAAACATGTATACCCCCAGACACCCTGACCATTGATCTAGTGACCTCAACTATAGAAGTCATCTAGCGGTTATGACTAATCACCAAAGCAACTTTGAACATCCTAAGCCAAACCACTGATCATTTATTGATCTGAAAACATTTCACATATTAAGGTCATGGTGACCTTGACCTTTGACCTAGTGACCTCAACAACTATAGGGGTCATCTAGTGGTCACAACCAACTACCACACCAAGTTTGAAGATCCCGAACCAAACCATTGAGCAGTTATTAATTGGAAACCATTTCATCAGTTAAGGTCATGATGACCTTGACCTTTGACCTAGTGACCTCAAAATCGATAGGGGTCATCTAGTTGTCATGACCAACCACCACAGCAAGTTTGAAGATCCTAAGCCAAACCATTGAGCAGTTATTGATTGCAAACCATTTCACCAGTTAAGGTCATGGTGACCTTGACCTTTGACCTAGTGACCTAAAAAATAATAGGGCTTATCTATTGGTCATGACCAACCACCACAGCAAGTTTGAAGATCCTAAGCCAAACTCTTGAGCAGTTATTGATCGCAAACCATTTCACCAGTTAAGGTCATGGTGACCTTGACCTTTGACCTAGTGACCTAAAAAACAATAGGGCTCATCTAGTTGTCATGACCAACTACGTAAGCAAATTTGAAGATCCTAAGCCAAACCCTTGAGCAGTTATTGATCGCAAACCATTTCACCAGTTAAGGTCATGGTGACCTTGACCTTTGACCTAGTGACCTAAAAAACAATAGGGCTCATCTAGTTGTCATGACCAACCACGTAAGCAAATTTGAAGATCCTAAGCCAAACCCTTGAGCAGTTATTGATCAGAAACCATTTTACAAGTTAAGGTCATGGTGACCTTGACCTTTGACCTAGTGACCTCAAATACAATAGGGGTCATCCAGTTGTCATGACCAACTACCGCAGCAAGTTTGAAGATTCTAAGCCAAACCCATGAGCAGTTATTGATCGGAAACCATTTGACCAGTTAAGAGCATGGTGACCTTGACTTTTGACCTAGTGACCTAAAAAACAAAAGGGGTCATCTAGTGGTCATTACCAACCACCACAGTAAATTTGAAGATCCTAGGCCAAACCCTTGAGCAGTTATTGATCGCAAACCATTTCACCCTTTAAGGTCATGGTGACCTTGACCTTTGACCTAGTGACCTAAAAAACAATAGGACTCATCTAGTTGTCATGACCAACCACCTAAGCAAATTTGAAGATCCTAAGCCAAACCCTTGAGCAGTTATTGATCAGAAACCATTTCACCAGTTAAGGTCATGGTGACCTTGACCTTTGACCTAGTGACCTCAAAATCAATAGGGGTCATCCAGTGGTCATGACCAACTACCACAACAAGTTTGAAGATTCTAAGCTAAACCCTTGAGCAGGTATTGATCGGAAACCATTTAACCATTTAAGGTCATGGTGACCTTGACCTTTGACCTAGTGACCTCAAAATCAATAGGGATCATCTAGTGGTCATTACCAACCACCACAGCAAGTTTGAAGATCCCAAACCAAACCCTTGAGCAGTTATTGATCGGAAACTATTTCACCATTTTAGGTCATGGTGACCTTGACCTTTGACCTAGTGACCTCAAAAACAATAGGGGTCATCTACTTGTCATGACCAACCACCACAGCAAGTTTGAAGATTCTAGGCCAAGTCGTTTATTAGTTATCGTTCGGAAACCATCGATCTACCGACCGACCGACCGACCGACCGACAGACCGACCGACCGACCGACCGACATGTGCAAAGCAATATACCCCCATTTTTTCAAAAGGGGGGTATAAAAATAAAGAATAATTCAGAATTCAGAGAAATAAGACCCTTTCATGAGGTTTTATCCACACAACATATTTTTTCTCATATCCTAAGTACATGTGTAATAAGTTATGGGAGCATTGAAACTGAATGCCATGGTCCCTAACCGGTTGAACTCTGTCACAATTTAATGGAAAGCACTTATGTGCTGCACATTCATACAAAAACTTGTATATCATACTTATTGATTCAAATATATCACTTCTAACATGTAATATTCAATCCAAGATCAATCACAAACATAAATAAAGCAACTTTTACCAAATATTGTCAAGTCCAAAAAGGAAGATAACTCTGTTAAAATTCATAGAAGTGTTATGGCTGCTGCTAGACAATATCATCCAATAACTTCAAGCAGCTTTGTTTATTTTTATGAAGTGTCAACTCCAAAGTTCTAAACATATATGTACCTGTTCAGAAAAACATTAAATTCAAGGACCATAACTCTGACAAAAATTATTCAACCAGATCCATATTCGAACTTAAGCTGTACCTCATCTAGATTTAGCTTTATGTCAAATATAAAGTTAATATCTCCAACCACTTCCAAAGAAAGTCTGGACAATTCAAATTTGAAGAAACAAGAGCTGTCACAGTCACATGACAAATGCCCCAAAAGGATATCACAAATTAATTGTACCCTGTGACCTTGACCTTTGACACATGGACCAGGGAGTTGAACAGGACACATCGTCTTTGTGTGGTGAACATTAAAATGTGCCAGGTTATTTTGAAATCCATTCACAGATGAAAAAGTTATAGAAGGGACACGAAATTTGTGACGGACACTGATGGAAGGATTGACAGACAGACGGACAGACAATGCGCTTACTATATGCCCACCATTGGGGGGCATAAAAACTATATAACTAGCATTCAAAACTATACATTTCTAAAATTTTCCTTTTCTCTAGTAAATGCTCATTTTCAGTAGATTTATTTGAAGATGTTGGATCTCACAAGCTTTTTGTAAAATCGAGGTCAAAGATGGTACACTTCACTCCGCAATCCTGAGATCCAAATTTGGAATCCGTACCTGGTAAGGTATAGGAGATATGCTCGGGACAAGCTTTTGTAAAATCGATGTAAAAGGTCAAGGTCACATTGACCTGAAAATGGTACGCGACACTCTGCCATCCCAAGATGAACTCACACACCAAATTTGGAATCCGTAAATGGTAAGGTATAGGAGATATGCTCCAGACAAGCTTTTTGTAAAATCGAGGTCAACGGTCATGGTCAAGGTCACAGTGATCTGAAAATGGTATGCAACACTTCGCCATCCCATGATGAACTCACACACCAAATTTGGAATCCGTAGCTGGTAAGGTATAGGAGATATGCTCCAGACAAGCTTTTTGTAAAATCGAGGTCAAAGGTCATGGTCAAGGTCACAATGATCTGAAAATAGTATGCGACACTTAACCATCCCAAGATGAACTCACACACCAAATTTGGAATCCGTAGCTGGTAAGGTATAGGGGATATGCTCCTGGCAAGCTTTTTGTAAAATCAAGATCAAAGGTCAAGGTCACAGTGACCTGAAAATGGTACCTGACACTTCGCCATCCCAAGATGAACTCACACACCAATTTTGGAATTCGCAGCTAATGAGACAAAGGAAATATACTCCGGACAAAATGTACACACACACACCCACACACATACCCACCCACCCACACACCCACGCACGGTGCGATCACTATATGCCGCCAAAGCCTAGCTTTGGGGGCATAATAAAGTTCAAGGGCAATAACTCTGAAAATAATTATTCACCCGGACTGAGATTGGAACATAAGCTTTAACTTATCTAGATTTAGCATTGTACTAGACATAGAGTTGATATCTCCAGTCACTTCCATAAAAAGTCCAGAAAACCGGAAAACAATGGTAGGGTAATAAAGGGGGAGACAACTCCTGAAGTAATGGTCCGATCATAATGGAAATATGCGGTGCACAGGTTTATATGGTCATATGGCTATACATGACCTTTCAACAAAATTGAAAGGTATAGGAGAAACTGAGACACACATTAAGCCCAAATCTTGGGTAATTTATAATGAACAACCACATTAGTGATTACATAGTACAATATATGAAATGAACAGTAAATTACTAATAATCCGCATGATATTTTATTCTATCAAAACTCCACCCTGAATTCCACTGAATCCAAACTTTTATATTCCAATTCATTCTTGAAAATTTGACTGACAGCAGTTTGTTATTAGCAATCTAACAGATAAATCATTTTCAAATGAATTCTATCATTATTCTATCCTTACTGTGTCTATTCATTCAAAATAGCTAAACGAAGATTAACCCCTGTACATTATTTATTATACATGATCGGAGTATACACTGTTTTTCATCTGTTTAGAAAAATAACTTCCATTTCCATCAGGATGTTGATGGCCAAGAATGCCCTCATCTCTGGCTATTTCACATCAAATGTGTTGTTAATGTACTTTGCTGTGGTAAATATCTTCCAGGTTTTTTTCTCTGATTTTGGGGAAGAGGCCTGGCCTTTCCAGAAGAGAAACATAAGCGTGAAATGAATGCTTTAGTGGGGGTGGGGAGGGGGGGGGGGGGGTTCAGAAAATATCAACATATGAAAAACAAGGGTATGTTGTATTGCTAAGCAAGACACGAGTCCCCCACCGGAATGAAAAAAAAACTCCACTCTCCCCACCCCACCCACCCATTGTGTGGTTGACCATGGTATATACATGACCACCTGAATGGTATTAGTACCTACTGTCATACATTGAATCAGTAAATATAAAGTTATTGTCCCAACAAGAAAATATGGTAAAAAGGGAGTAACTCCAAAAATATTGATGCTAGAGTTATTGCCCTTTTGCATGACACTACACCTCATCATGCTTGTTCCATATGAGAAGTTTCAAATCAATTGAACCAGTACATAAAGAGTTATTAACTGGACAAGAAAATATGACAAGAGGGCCATGAGGCCCTGAAGCGCTCACCAGACATAACCCCAGGGGCGGGCCTTATTTGACCACAAGAAATCATGTGTACACCCTTGGTAGAAAACCACAAGGCAAAGCAATATGCCATTAATTAAAGGTCTAAGCCTTATGGTTTCAGAGAAAGATAATATTTATATTTTTCCCATGAAAAACTGATAAGCCCTGAGGCAGGGCCAAGTTTCGCCCAGTGGTCAGGGTCGTAAGTTAAACATTCTTGGCAGAGGACCACAAGCCACAGCTACATATTTGTAGAGGATCATTAGATCATGTTACATACCAAATATCAAAGGTCTAGGCCTTACAGTTTCAGTAGATTTTTAAAGATTTTCCTATGAAAAACTGATAAGCCCTTGGGCGGGGCCATTTTTCGCTTGGGGGTCATAATTTGAACAATATTTGTAGAGGACCATAAGATCATGCTACATACTAAATATCAAAGGTCTAGGCCTTACAGTTTCAGAGAAGAAGATTTTTAAAGATTTTCCTATGAAAAACTGATAAGCCCTTGGGCGGGGCCAATTTTTGGCCCGGGGGTCATAATTTGAACAATATTTGTAGAGGATCATAAGATCATGCTACATACGAAATATCAAAGGTCTAGGCCTTACAGTTTAAGAAAAGAAGATTTTTAAAGATTTTCCTATGAAAAACTGATAAGCCCTTGGGCGGGGCCATTTTTGGCCCCGGGGTCATAATTTGAACAACTTTAGTAGAGGACCATAAGATCATGCTACATACGAAATATCAAAGGTCTAGGCCTTACAGTTTCAGAGAAGAAGATTTTTAAAGATTTTCCTATGAAAAACTGATAAGCCCTTGGGCGGGGTCATTTTTGGCCCAGGGGTCATTATTTGAACATTCTTTGTAGAGGACCATAAGATCATGCTACATACCAAATATCAAAGTTCTAGGCCTTACAGTTTCAGAGAAGAAGATTTTTAAAGATTTTCCAATGAAAAACTGATAAGCCCTTGGGCGGGGCCAATTTTGGCCCGGGGGTCATAATTTGAACAATCTTTGTAGAGGACCATTAGAGGGTTAATACACGTTTTTTCGGGCAATAACATCTGCAGTGTCCCGAGGGACTGTTGTTGGCCCGAGCCCGAAGGGCGAGGGCAACAACATTTCCGAGGGACACTGCAGGTGTTATTGCCCGAAAACAAACGTGTATTAACGCTGTTCTTGCATAAAATCCATTTTCTGCTTTCCTGCGTCAGTTTAATTCTTCCCAATACAAGCAAAACTATACACTTCTTTGATACTTCCGTTCGTTCGATTTATGCTGTTTCCGGGTCACTGTTTTCTTTCTGACATCATTCCATGATTGTATCAAATACCGTTTACACGGAATTTCAATCAAAATGTCTATCACTAAAAACAGTTCATTGTCGGTGCCCCTGAAATACTCGCACCGTTCACATAGCTTATGTAAAAACGCCATATAATATTCGCGTCCATTGTTTACATTAGGCCCGGAATAGGTATTCTTAAAACCGGTCAACAACAGCGCGTGAGCACGAGAATCGCCTTGTTAATACATGGTCTAGCGGGACTACAACAGCACGTTTTATGCAAGAAAAGATCTTGCTACATACCAAATATCAATGGTCTAGGACAGAATGGTTTCAGAGAAGAAGATTTTTAAAGATTTTCATATATTACCATATATGGAAAAAATGACCACGCCCTCTGGCGGCCATGTTTTTTGCCGGATCAAAATTCTTTTAACAACTTTTAAAGTCTATCAACTGAGAAACATTTTGGTGAAAACTATATTCAAATCGGACAAGTAATTTTGGAGAAGAAGATTTTTCTAGATATTGCGTACAGTTGCCATGGCAACAAGACCGATGGCCCCGCCCACTATCTTTTAACAACTTTTGAAGCACCCACCCACAGTATGTATCTGACCAAGTTTGGTTACAATTGGGCAGTCGGTTTCAGAGAAGAAGTCGTTTGAAATTGTTGACGGACAGACAGACGGACGTACTAACAAATGGGTAGTTGTGTGACTTTTTCCTTTGATCTTTTCTTGTGGGACTAGTCCCACAAGAAAAACTATTTTTGGCTCTATCTTTGGAAAAGAATGATCTGGAAGCTAACCCTAACCCTAACCCTATGTCCCACAACTGGCCAGGTTAATGTCACAAGAAATGGCCAGGTTAATGTCACAAGAGATGGCCAGGTTAATGATTTTACTTGTGCGACTAGTTAGAAAAAGTCACACAACTACCCTTTGGTGAGTGCGGACAGACGGACGACGGACACCGGACACAGGGGTATCACAATAGCTCACCTTGAGCACTTTGTGCTCTGGTGAGCTAAAAAAAGGGGAATAACTCCAAAAATATTGATGCTAGAGTTATGGCCCTTGTGCATGACACTACTCCTTATCATCTTTCTTCAATGTGTGAAGTTATAATGAATTTGGCCTAATTTTGTAGGAGATATGGCCCGGACATGAAGCGTGACAGACGGACTGACAAGAAAATATGAAAAAGGGGAAGAACTCAAACAATATTGATGCTAGAGTTGTGGCCCTTGTGCATGACATTACCCCTCATCATGATTGTTCCATATGTGAAGTTTCAAATCAATTGAACCAGTAGATAAAGAGTTATTGTCCGGACAAAAAATATGTAAAAGGGGAATAACTCCAGAAATATTGATGCTAGAGTTATGGCCCTTGTGCATGACACTATCCCTCATCATGCTTCTTCAATGTGTGAAGTTATAATGAATTTGGCATAACTTTGTAGGACATATGGCCCGGACACAAAGCGTGACAAAGCTAGGCTTTGGCGGCATATAGTTATCACACCGTGCGTGGGTGTGTGGGTATGTGTGTGTGTACATTTTGTCCGGAATCGACCAAACCCGTAACCGGTGGGGGACTAATAATTATAAAAAGAGGGCCATGAGGCCCTGAAGTGCTCACCTGAGATAACCCCAGGGGCGGGGCCATTTTTGACCAAGAAGTCATCATTTGTACAACCTTGGTAGAGCACCACAAGGCAAAGCAGTATGCCATTAATTAAAGGTCTAAGCCTAATGGTTTCAGAGAAAAATAATATTTCATATTTTTCCCATGAAAAACTGATAAACCCCAAGCCAGGGCCAAGTTTTGCCCAGAGGTCAGAGTCGTAAGTTGAACATTCTTGGCAGAGGACCACAAGCCAAGCTACATATTTGTAGACGACTATTAGATCATGTTACATACCAAACATCAAAGGTCTAGGCCTTACAGTTTCAGATAATTTTTTAAAGATTTTCCTACGAAAAAACTGATAAGCCCTGGGGCGGGGCCATTTTGGGTCCAGTGGTCATAATTTAAACAATCTTTGTAGAGAACAATTACAACATGCTACATGCCAAATATCAAGGTCTAAGCCTAACAGTTTCAGATAAGAAGATTTATAAAGAATTTCCTATGAAAAACTGATAAGCCCTTGGGCGGGCCATTTTCGGTCCTGGGTCATAATTTGAACAATCTTTGTAGAGGACCATTATACCATGCTACATGCCAAATCTCCAAGGTCTAGGCCTTACAGTTTCAGACAAGAAGATTATTAAAATTTTCCTATGAAAAACTGATAAGCCCTTGGGTGGGGCCATTTTTTGCCCAAGGGTCATAATTTGAACAACTTTTGTAAAGGACCATTAGATCATGCTACATACCAAATATCAAAGGTCTAGGCCTTACAGTTTCAGACAAGAAGATTTTTAAAGATTTTCCTATGAAAAACTGATAAGCCCTTGGTTGGGGCTATTTTTGGCCCGGGGGTCATAATTTGAACAATTTCTGTAAAGGACCATTAGATCATGCTACATACAAAATATCAAAGGTCTAGGCCTTACAATTTCAGAGAAGAAGATTTTTAAAGATTTTCCTATGAAAAACTGATAAGCCCTTGGTTGGGGCTATTTTTGGCCTGGGGGTCATAATTTGAACAACTCTTGTAGAGGACGATAAGATCATGCGACATACCAAATATCAAAGGTCTAGGCCTTACAGTTTCAGACAAGAAGATTTTTAAAGATTTTCCTATGAAAAACTGATAAGCCCTTGGTCGGGGCTATTTTTGGCCCAAAGGTCATAATGTGAACAACATTTCGTTTCCCCTTAGCACTGATGCTTTTGACAGAATTGTTAAAATTGGGTCAGTAGTTTCACAGGAGATGTTGTTCGAAAATGTGGCCGGACGGATCGCGGTCACAATAGCTCATCCTGAGCCTTTCGCTCTGGTGAGCTAAAAATATAAATATACTGAACCAAAAAAGAAACCTGAAGCTACATAACTTTAATTAACTTTATAATTAAAACACTATATGCATTTATTTGGTAACCAGTGTATTGGGTTATCATCACACAACACGTGTGTACAATTTGTACTGTGTGTTATCTTTTAAACTCGGTCAAAACCACATTATCTTGTTTCGCACGTGAACCTTGTGCAGCACGAATCCGGTCAGATAGCAGGCCAACAAAAGTCTCACAAGTTAGCTAAGCTACACCGACATCACAAACACAACTAAAAAATCAAGACCGAAATAATGCCTAGGCTTTCAGAAGCAGAGAGAAATAGAGCAATTGGGATGCTGCAGGGTGGAGTATCTCCGATCAACGTCAGCCGGACATTAAATTGGGGTAGAAATATAATTTTTGAACTGGCAAGACGTTTCCAGGAGATTGGTATTGTGCATCATCGTTCCAGGTCAGGTAGACCAAGAGCAACTAGTCAACGGGACGATCATGCAATTGTATTACGTGACTTACGTAACAGGTTTACACCGGCAACTCAGACAGAATGTCACTTTAACTTCCATCCGCAGACTGTCCGCAACAGATTGCGTGAACAGAATCGCTCTATCACAGCCCGACGTCCATATACTGGAAGTGTAATGACGTTACGCCACCACCGAGAATGGATGCAATGGGTGGGTAGGCACCGTCACTGGCGTCGCCGGGACTGGAACTCTGTCCTTTTTTCGGACAAGTCGAGGTTCAATCTGAGTTTTGCCGATGGTTGGCAACACATTTACCGTCTTCGAGGTGAAAAAATTCTACCAGTGTTGTGTCAGGGAGCATGATAGGTTTGGCTGCGGAGCGTGATGGTATGGGGCGGCATTATGGGCGGGTGGAAGACAAGACTCGTTGTCATTCATGGAAACATGAATGCCCAACGGTACATCAATGCAGTTTTAGTTCCTTCAAAGACATGCTCCTGCTACACTGCAACAGGACAACGCCCGTCCACATGTAGCGAGGTTCACAAGGGCTCGGTTGACGTCAATGTTATGCAGTGGCCAGCCATGTCTCCCGACATGAATCCCATCGAACATGTATGGGATGAGTTAGGGAGACGTGTTCGCCACAATTACAACATTAACAACATCGCCCAATTGGTGAACGCCCTCACAGCAGAATGGAACAACATGCCTAATCATGTGATCCAGCGCTACGTCAACTCGATGAGGAGGCGTATATTGGCACTCATACGGGCAAGGGGTGGTCACAATCGATATTAACGGCAACATGGAAACGACAAACTGCACAGAAACAGCACTTACGGGGCAAGAAACAGCACTTACGGGGCATCCAGTGACCATGTTAAACACATACACATTTTGAAATTTTCGTTTTACACCCCTACCATATAAACTGGCGTCTAAATCATACGTTACGTATGCAAGAAAGCTAAAAATTCACATATATGCTCAAAACACATCCAATTTAAGTTTATTACTTCAAAATAAATAACACGCCCACCAATTTCCACGAAAATAGGCCAACTATGCACAGTCAGGTTTCTTTTTTGGCTCAGTATATAAACAAAAGCTGTCTGCAGACAGCGCTCTCCACTTTCTTTAGTGCTGGATAGTGTAGTGGAAGTCTAAGTTAGAAAGGGGAGAATACAACAGCAAAATTAATTTAAGGGTTATCTGCCCTTGTGAAATGGGTCCCCCTTGTAATAGTTAATATGTATACCAAAGATGAACCAAATATCTTGGATAGTTTCTGAGACATGGACCTGAACATAAAACTGAACCAACAATGAAAATTCTAAGTCGAAAAAAAGGCATTATAAACTATGGCAAAATTAATTTTCGGGTTACCTACCCCTGTAAAATGGATTCCCCTTGTGATAGTAAACATACATACCAAATATGAACCATATATTTTTGATGGTTTATGAGAAAAGGACCTTAACAAACAAAAAGGTGCTGGATAGTATAGTTAAAGACTAAGCCAGAAAGGGGAGATAACAACAGTAAAATTAATTTTAGGGTTACCTGCCCTTGTGAAATGGGCCCCCCTTGTAATAGTTAATATGTATACCAAAGATGAACCAAATATCATGGACAGTTTCTGAGACATGGACCTGAACATAAAACTTAACCAACAATAAAAATTCGAAGTCGAAAAAGGGGCATAACTATAGCAAATTTAATTTTAGGGTTACCTACCCTTGTGAAATGGGTTCCCCTTGTGACAGTAAACATACATACCAAATATGAACCAAATATCTTTGATGGTTTCTGAGAAAAGGACCTTAACAAAAAGGTTAACCAACGCCGACGCCGACGAGAGGGTCATGACAAAAGCTCCACTTTTTGAAAAAGTGGAGCTAAAAATAATTATAAATGAGAAATCACAGTAAATCTCACCTTCTTATCTTTTACTGTTGTTTCAAACCCGAATAAATGACGGCATAGATATATCTTTTTCGCATGACTTCAGGTTAATGTTTATGGAATACCGTTTGTAAGACAAAATTATTCAGACTTTTCCATTAACCGAGACAAATATGATCGGCATTTTGGTAGATAAAGATATTATCATCGGCATTTTTCGTAAATGAAGAGGCCTACATGTACGTCTCGCATTTTTGCGATGACAGTGTCAAGTTCCATCTTGTTTTGTGGAAAAACTAATTAAATCCATTGTAGAGAGTAATACGTATACTAGCCTGTTAACACTGCAAGAGAAGTTGGCATTTCTATCGTGTTTCATCAGTAACATTATGCTAATAGAAAAGAAATTGTTGCGGCACTGTGGGTATAAAAGCTCAACTAGACATTGCGAAACGCTATACGGATTACTCGGACTGGCGTCGATATAAAAATTGCCCTCTCCCTTCCTATCGACGAAAAGGTAATTGGTCGATGAAAAAAACACAACAGGTTTTCTAGAAGGGAATTCCTTGCTATCAGCGGAGAAGCATTTGATCATTGGGGGGAAAAAAGACAAGCTATTGCTGCTTTAGAAACGCCAATGACTGTTGCGAAAATAATGTTTGACTAAACACCGGGCATGACGTTCATTTCCCCGGATATGAGTGAAATGCTTTTGTGTCTGATTTTAGACTGCGCAACTCATATCCGCGGATATGAACTTCTTATCCGGTCATATCCATTGTTTAGTGATACCGATATTCATTCGCGTTTTCTTATGAGTTTATTCAGTTCAAGCTTTTAAAAGGTTGATCTTGTGTAGACAAGTAGTAGTTATCTTACAAAGCGAAGTACTGCATGAAAAGTAAATAAATACATGAACATTTTACAACTAAACTAGTGCAGAATTGAAGAGAACTATTTTGTCTTGCGCATGTTCACTACAAGAAATAGTGAATTCTTTGCCGTAAAAAGAAAATCGTCCGACTGCTATATTGCATTCTTTGAAAGCGATAAAAAACCCAGATGCACAACAACTTATGCTGATGAACATTTCCTGTGAAGTTTGGTGACGCTAGCCCTACTGGTTTTAGAGATACATGCAGCACAAAGTTTCTCTAATTTTAAGTTATCATATCAGGGGCAACACTCAATAATTATCAGGGGGAGACAAATCAAAATCCCCAGTGTGCAACAACTTATGCTGGTTAACATTCCCGTGAAGTTTGGTGACTCTAGCTCTAGTGATTTAAAGATATGCATGACACAAAGTTTCTCTAATTTTAAGCAATCATAATAAGGGCAACAACTCCAAAGTTATCAGGGGGAGACAAATAAAAAAAACCCCAGGTGTACAACAACTTATGTTGGTTAACATTCCGTGATGTTTGGTGACTCTAGCCCTAGTTTCAGAGATATGTAAGTAGAGTTTGTCTAATTTTAAGTAATCAGGGACAGTAACTCCAAATTTAACAGGCGGAGACAATTTAAAAACCCCAAGTGCAAAACAAATCATGCTAGTGAACAATCCTGTTAAGTTTGGTGACTCTAGCCCTACTGGTTTCAGAAATACGCCTGGCACAAAGTTTATATAAATTTAAGTGTTCATATAAGAGGCAATAACTCAACAATTATCAGGGGGAGACAATTAAACAAGAGGGCCACGAGGCCCTGAAGCGCTTACCAGAGATAACCCCAGGGGCGGGGCCATTTTTGACCACAAGAAATCATGTGTAAACCCTTGGTAGAGAACCACAAGGCAAAGCAATATGCCATTAATTAAAGGTCTAAGCCTTATGGTTTCAGAGAAAAATAATATTGATATTTTTCCCATGAAAAACTGATAAGCCCAAGTTTCGCCCAGTGGTCAAGGTCGTAAGTTAAACATTCTTGGCGGAGGACCACAAGCCACAGCTACATATTTGTAGAGGACCATTAGATCATGTTACATGCCAAATATCAAAGGTCTAGGCCTTACAGTTTCAGTAGATTTTTAAAGATTTTCCAATGAAAAACTGATAAGCCCTTGGGCAGGGCCATTTTTGGCCCGAGGGGTCATAATTTGAACAATCTTTGTAGAGAACCATAAGATTATGCTAGATACCAAATATCAAAGGTCTAGGCCTTACAGTTTCAGAGAAGAAGATTTTTAAAGATTTTCCTATGAACAAGAGGGCCAGAATGGCCCTGAAGCGCTCACCAGACAATCAGAGGAGAAGATTTTCAAAGTTTTCACTATGTGTTTCTATAGAAAACTAGCCGGCCCTGGGACGGGGCCAATTTTGACCCAAAGGGTAGAGGATCAAAACATGATGCTATGTGCCAATATTGAAAGCTGAGAACCTTCCAGAAGATTTTCAAAGTTTTCACTATAATATGTTTCTATTGAAAGCTGGCTACTCCTGGGGCGGGGCCAATTTTGACCATAGGGGCATAATTTATATAACATTTGTAGAGGACCTGAACATGAAGCTATGTGTCAAATATGAAGGTTATGAACCTTCCAGTTTCAGAGAAGATTTTCAATGTTTTTACTATATGTTTCTATTGAAAGCTGATCACCCCTGGGGCGGGGCCAATTTTAATCCCAGGGGCATAATTTAAACAAGGCCATACAAAGTTCTGAATAAAGGCGATCAACTGTTCCTCTGAACAGGTACGTGTACCCTAGCATTCCAAACTGATTTTTTGCATTTGAATATTATTATAAATTATTTCATAATAATTTCATATTCATCAGTTTAACATAATATGTTCAAGTAATTTCTTTTCAAAATTATTTCATAATTTATTTAAAATCTTTAATTTGGCATTCTGGAGTCTTTACATGATTTACCCTTCTTCTGAACTGCAGGGCAGGTTATAATAATGTCATGATGCCAATCAATATTATTAATTAACCCTTCCCTCATATAAACGTGTTTTCGCACATTGGAAAACAGAGTAGACCCAGATCAGATGCCTCATATAGGAGACATCTGATCAGGGTCTGCTCTGTTTGTTAATGGAATTTGATAGATGTGTTCCTTTAGTTTCTAAAATGGCTACAATGTTCCACCTACTATATTTCATTATAACTATTTTGTCAATAGATAGTCTGTAGGTTGTGAAATTTGGAAATAAATGGCTACAATGTTCCACCTTCCATACTTCATTTTAACTATTTTTACAAGGCATTCAAATTAATTATAAACACAGAACAGGCAAAGGGTTAAGCCAGCAATACAGGTGCACTAAAAATAGCCACTGGTCATCTCTCTCTACTGCTTGACCTGATTACCTCTTTCTGAGCAAAGATAAGATGCTTAAAAGTGCAGTCAGCTTCAAGTTTGCTAGAAAACTGGCCACACTGGGGTGTAGCCAATTTTGACCACAGGAGCATAATTTATATAACTTTTGTAGAGGACCTGAACATGATGCTATGTGCCAAATATGAAAGCTGAGAACCTTCTGGTTTCAGAGGAGAAGAGTTTTAAAGTTTTATTATATGTTTCATTTGAAAACAAGGCACACCTGGGGCGGGGCCAATTTTAACCCCAGGGCCATAATTTATATAACTTTTGTTGAGGACCTAAATATGATATTATGTGCAAAAGATGAAAGCTGAGAACCCTGTAGATTCAGAGGAGAAAATTTTAAATGTTCAAATTGTTGACGACTGACGACGCACGGACGGCGGACATCAGGCAATCACAAAAGCTCACCCTGAGCACTTTGTGCTCTGGTGAGCTAAAAACTGATAAGCCCTTGGGCGGGGCCATATTTGGCCTGGGGATCATAATTTGAACAACTTTTGTAGAGGACCATTAGATCATGCTACATACCAAATATCAAAAGTCTAGGTCTACAGTTTCCGAGAAGAAGATTTTTAAAGCTTTTCCTATGAAAAACTAATAAGCCCTTGGGCGGGGCTATTTTTAGCCCGGGGGTCATAATTTGAACAATATTTGTAGAGGACCATAAGATTATGCTACATACGAAATATCCAAGGTCTAGGCCTTACAGTTTCAGAGAAGAAGATTTTTAAAGATTTTCCAATGAAAAACTGATAAGCCCTTGGGTGGGGCCATTTTTGGCCCAGGGATCATAATTTGAACAACTTTAGCAGAGGGCCATAAGATCATGCTACATACCAAATATTAAAGGTCTAGGCCTTACAGTTTCAGAGAAGAAGATTTTTAAAGATTTTCCTATGAAAAACTGATAAGCCCTTGGGCGGTGCAATTTTTGGCCCGGGGGTCATAATTTGAACCTTCTTTGTAGAGGACCATAAGATCATGCTACATACAAAATATCAAAGGTTCTAGGCCTTACAGTTTCAGAGAAGAAGATTTTTAAATATTTTCCAATGAAAAACTGATAAGCCTTTGAGCAGGGCAATTTTTGGCCCGGGGGTCATAATTTGCCGGGTCGAACTTTAGTAGAGGACCATAAGATCATGCTACATGATCTTAATCATAATCATGATTTGAACAATCTTTGTAGAGGACCATAAGATCATGCCCAATACCAAATATCAATGGTCTAGGACATATGGTTTCAGAGAAGAAGATTTTTAAAGGTTTTCATATATTACCATATATGGAAAAAATGACCACGCCCTCTGGCGGCCATGTGTTTTGCCTGATCAAAATTCTTTTAGCAACTTTTAAAGTCTATCAACTGAGAAACATTTTGGTGAAAACTATATTCAAATCGGACAAGTCATTCTGGAGAAGAAGATTTTTCTAGATATTGCGTACAGTTGCCATCGCAACAAGACCGATGGCCCCGCCAACTATCTTTTAACAACTTTTGAAGCACACACCCGCAGTATGTATCTGACTAAGTTTGGTTACAATTGAGCAGTCAGTTTCAGAGAAGAAGTCGTTTGAAATTGTTGACGGACAGACAGATGGACGGACGGACGGCTGGACTGACGGCCGGCCGAACGGACGGACGGACGCCGGACACACGGGTATCACAATAGCTCACCTTGAGCACTTTGTGCTCTGGTGAGCTAAAAACTCCAGGTGCACACCAACTCATGCTGGTGAACATGATGAATGGGGGAGGCATAATTAACCCATGAATAACCTTGATAAGAGATCCCTGAAGTATTATCTCCGACCAAAGTTACGATATTAGAAAACATGAATTTCTGTTGCTTGAACAAAACAGCCTTATCAACAAAACTGTTTTATATTTTATATCAATTATATCAAAAGTTCATACAGAGCACAATTATCCTGATGCACAACAACTCATACTGGTCAATATTCCTGTGAAGCTTGGTGACTCTAGCCCTAGTGGTTTTAATGATATGCATGACACAAAGTTTCTCTAATTTTAAGTAATCATATCAGCGGCAATAACTCAAAAGTTATCAGGGGGAGACAATTCAAAAATCCCAGGTGTACAACTCATGCTGGTCACATTCCTCTGAAGTTTGGTGATCAGTGGTTTCAGAGATAGGCACAACACTAAGTACAGTTTGTCTTGTTTTAAGTCATCAGGGGCAGTAACTCCAATGTTAACAGGGGTAGACAATTCACAAACCCCAAGTGCAAAACAACTCAAGCTAGTAAACAATCCTGTGAAGTTTAATGACTTTAGCCCTACTGGTTTCAAAGATACGCACGTCACAAAGTTTGTATATATTTAAGTGTTCATATCAGGGGCAATAACTCAACAATAATCAGGGGGACACAATTCAAACAAGAGGGCCATGAGGCCCTGAAGCGCTTACCAGAGATAACCCCAGGGGCAGGGCCATTTTTTGACCACAAGAAATCATGTGTACACCCTTGGTAGAGAACCACAAGGCAAAGCAATATGCCATTAATTAAAGGTCTAAGTCTTATGGTTTCAGAGAAAAATAATATTTATATTTTTCCCATGAAAAACTGATAAGCCCTGAGGCAGGGCCAAGTTTCGCCCAGTGGTCAGGGTCGTAAGTTAAACATTCTTGGCAGAGGACCACAAGCCACAGCTACATATTTGTAGAGGACCATTAGATCATTACAGTTTCAGTAGATTTTTAAAGATTTTCCAATGAAAAACTGATAAGCCCTTGGGTGGGGCCATTTTTGGTCCAGTAGTCATAATTTGAACAATATTTGTAGAGGACCATAAGATCATGCTACATACTAAATATCAAAGGTCTAGGCCTTACAGTTTGAGAGAAGAAGATTTTCAAAGATTTTCCTATGAAAAACTGATAAGCCCTTGGGCGGGGCCATTTTTGGCCCGGGGGTCATAATTTGAACAATCTTTGTAGAGGACCATAAGATCATGCTACATACCAAATATCAATGGTCTAGGCCTTACAGGTTCCGAGAAGAAGATTTTTAAAGATTTTCCTATGAAAAACTTATAAGCCCTTGGGCGGGGCCATTTTTGGCCCAGGGGGTTATGATTTGAACGATATTTGTAGAGGACCATAAGATCATGCTACATACAAAATATCCAAGGTCTACGCCTTACAGTTTCCGAGAAGAAGATTTTTAAAGATTTTCCTATGAAAAACAGATAAGCCCTTGGGCGGGGCCATTTTTGGCCCAGGGTCATAATTTGCCGGTTAAACTTAGTAGAGGACCATAAGATCATGCTACATGATCTTAATCATAATCATGATTTGAACAATCTTTGTAGAGGACCAAAAGATCATGCTACATACCAAATATCAATGGTCTAGGACATTATGGTTTCAGAGAAGATTTTTAAAGATTTTTATATATTACCATATATGGAAAAAATGACCACGCCCTATGGCGGCCATGTTTTTTGCCAGATCAAAATTCTTCTAACAACTTTTAAAGTCTATCAACTGAGAAACATTTTGGTGAAAACTATATTCAAATTGGACAAGTCATTCTGGAGAAGAAAATTTTTCTAGATATTGCGTACAGTTGCCATGGCAACAAGACCGATTGCCCCGCCAACTATCTTTTAATAATTTTTGAAGCACACACCCACAGTATGTATCTGACCAAGTTTGGTTACAATTGGGCAGTCGGTTTCAGAGAAGAAGTCGTTTGAAATTGTTGACGGACAGACAGACAGACAGACGGACGGCCGGACGCCGGACACAGGGGTATCACAATAGCTCATCTTGAGCACTTTGTGCTCTGGTGAGCTAAAAACTGATGAGCCCTTGGGCGGGGCCCTTTTTGGTCCGGGGGTCATAATGTGAACACATGAGACGAACGCAGGAAACACCAACAAATATACAAGCACCAGAGACAAACATGAACAAAACACAAGCACAAAGACACAAGACAAACAAGAGGGCCAAGACGGCCCTTAATCACTCACCTGATTACCATAGATTTAAGATTGTTGATGGGTAGCCCATGGGTGGGGCCAATATTGATATATGGGACAATATTTTAACAATGTTGATAGTGGATCATAATGTGAACAACATTTAATTCCCCCTAGCCACTATTGCTTCTGACAAAATTTGGTTACCAAACATAAAAGGTCTAGGCCAATCAGTTTCAGACAAGAAGATTTTTAAAGAATTTCCTATGAAAAACTGATAAGCCCATGGGCGGGGCCATTTTCCGGGGGAATAATTTGAACAATCTTTGTACAGGACCATAAGATCATGCTACATACCAAATATCAAAGATCTAGGCCTATCAGTTTCAGAGGAGAAGATTTTTAAGATTTTCCAATGAAAAACTGATAAGTCCTTAGGTGTGGCCATTTTTGGCCCGGGGTTCATAATTTGAACAATCTTTGTGGAGGACTATAAGATCATGCTACATGCCAAATATCAAAGGTCTAGGCCTTACAGTTTCAGAGAAGAAGATTTTTAAAGATTTTGCTATGAACAAGAGGGCCAGAATGGCTCTGAAGTGATCATCAGACAATCAGGGGAGAAGATTTTCAAAGTTTTCACCATATGTTTCTATTGAAAACTAGCTGGCCCTGGGGCAGGGCAGGGCAATTTTTGACCCAATGGGCACAATTTATATAACTTTTGTAGAGGACCTGAACATGATGCTATGTGCCAAATATGAAAGCTGACAACCCTGTAGATTCAGGAGAAGATTTTCAAAGTTTGCACTATATGTTTCTATTGAAAACTGGCTACCCCTGGGGTGGGGCCAATTTTGACCCTAGGGGCATAATTTATATAACTTTTGTAGAGGACCTGAACATGATACTATGTGCCAAATATGAAAGCTGAGAACCTTCCAGTTTCAGCAGAGAAGAGTTTCAAAGTTTGCACTATATGTTTCTATTAAAAACTGGCTAACCCTGGGGTGGAGCCAATTTTGACCCTAGGGGGCATAATTTATACAACTTTTGTAGAGGACCTGAACATGATGCTATGTGCCAAATATGAAAGCTGAGAACCTTCCAGTTTCAGAGGAGAACATTTTCAAAGTTTTCTCTATTTGTTTCTATTGAAATTTAGCCACCCCTGGGGCTGGGCCAATTTTGACCCCAAGGGCATAATTTATATAACTTTTGTAGATGACCTGAAGATGATGCTATGTGCCAAATATGATAGCTGAGAACCTTCCAGTTTCAGGAGTAAGATTTTCAAAGTTTTCACTATATGTCGCTATTAAAAACGGGCCACCCCTGGGGTGGGGCCAATTTTGAATCCAGGGGCATAATTTATATAACTTTTGTAGAGGACCTGAACATGATGCTATGTGCCAAATATGAAAGCTGAGAACCTTCTAGTTTCAAAGGAGAAGATTTTCAAAGTTTTCACTACATGTCGCTTTTAAAAACTTGCCACCCTTGGGGTGGGGCCAATTTTGACCCCAGGGGCATAATTTATATAACTTTTTAGAGGACCTGAACATGATGCTATGTGCCAAATATGAAAGCTGAGAACCTTCCAGTTTCAGAGGAGAACATTTTCCACTATATGTTTCTATTGAAAATTAGCCACCCCTGGGGTGGGGCCAATTTTGACCCCATGGGCATAATTTATATACCTTTTGTAAAGAACCTGAACATGATGCTATGTGCCAAATATCAAAGCTGAGAACCTTCAAGTTTCAGAGGAGAAGACTTTCAGAGGAGAAGTTTTACTATTTATTTCTATTGAAAACAAGGCACCCCTGGGGCGGGGCCAATTTTGACCCCAGGGGCATAATTTATATAAATTTTGTAGAGGACCTGAATATGATGCTACATGCCAAAGATGAAAGCTGAGAACCCTGTAGATTCAGAGGAGAAGATTTTTAAAGGTGCAAATTGTTGACGACGGAAGACGAACGACGCACGACGAATGCCGACGGACATCAGGCGATCACAAAAGCTCACCCTGAGCACTTTGTGCTCTGGTGAGCTAACAACTGATAAGCCCATGGGCGGGGCAATTTTTGACCCGGGGCTAATAATTTGAACAAACTTTGTACAGGACCATAAGATCATGCTACATACCAAATATCAAAGATCTAGGCCTATTAGTTTCAGAGAAGATTTTTAAAGATTTTCCTATGAAATATTGATAAGCCCTTGGGCAGTGCCATTTTTGATCAGGGGGTCATGATGTGAACAACATTTCGTTCCCTGATGCTTCTGACAAAATTTTGTTTAAATCGGGTCAGCAGTTTCAGAGGAGATGTCGTTAGAAAATGTGGCCGGACGACTGACGTCGGACGACGGACGGATCACGGTCACAATAGCTCATCCTGAGCCTTCGGCTCAGGTGAGCTAATAAATTCTGAAGGGAAGTGATCACCCGAAAGCAAAAATTGCAACACAAAAAGAGACTTAGTTTTATTGAGTCTGTTCATGAGCAGTAATTGAAAGTGCAACACTGCTCACACCCCGTAGCACCGATTTTTAAGCAGTATTCAATTTTCAGAACAATAAGTACTGAAATTCATGATCTCAAAGGATCAGAAGGTATAACAACACTGAGAATGAAGTACGGGGCGACATTTTACTGCCGCCACACAAGCACTTAACACCTGCTGTTGTGAAGATTATAAATTCTGAGGGAGGTGATCCCCCGAAAGCAAACATTGCAACACAAAAAGAGAATAATTGCAGACTCGGTTTTATTGAGTCAGTTCATGAGCAGTAATTGAATGTGCAACACTGCTTACGCCCCTTAGCACCGGCTTAAGCGGTATTCAATTTTCAGAACAAGAAGTACTGAAATTCATGATCCCGAAGGATCAGAAGGTATAACATACACTGAGAATGAAGTACGAGGTGACATTTTACGGCCGCCGCCCAAGCACTTAACACCTGCTGTTGTAAAGATTATAAATTCTGAAGGGAGGTGATCCCTCGAACGCAAAAATTGCAACACAAAAAGAGAAAATGGAACGCAAAAATTGCAACACAAAAAGAGAAAATTGCAGACTCGGTTTTATTGAGTAGATTAAGATTATACAAACAAGTATACATATCTGTTTTACAACGATCCTTAACCTGTATATAACCCTATTGCTATTGCTTAAAATGTCATATTCTAATCCTACGTTTTCACGACTGCGTCAACTACCAAGCGCAACGTCTTCAAGGTCATCATATTATGTATACAAGTTTTAAGAATAGTCAGTAAATAAACAGTCAATGAATTGACTGTAAATCATTACCATCTTATAAAGGATATATTGATTAAACTAATAGAAAAAACTTTTGCCAGAGAAAATAAATTGTTCCTTGCTTCTAATGTTCAATGTTCATTCATTTCGAAGTCATAAGTTGAAAATTACACAATTTGGACTTGCCTTGATGTTTGTAGATATTTAACATTTTTTTAGATAATATATTTGTGCGTAATGGAGATACCATAATTATATCGTCAAGTTGTTTGTATACCTATGGCAACAAATTGTGCCCCTCTTGTTACAGTTTTGTTTTTGTATTGCTATGAGAGGGATTTCATGCTTAGCTTAAAACCTGATACAAAATCTGACACTGTTATTGCTTTTAATAAAACGTCAAGGTATCTTAGCATTCGAAACTCATTTTTTGCATTTGAATATTATTATAAATTATTTCATTGATAATTCCCTACCTGTCCCCTTGGAAAATATTCCAACAATTTCTAAAATTCAAAAGCAGTCTTTGAATTACATTACTACAAAACATTTTTCATGATACTTTAGTACAGACAATTTTTCTTTACAAGGTGTTTGCCTTAGATGTGTCTAAATATCCAAGTCTACTATTACATTCGAAATATTATCTTACTTCAACTGTGAACTTTATATTGAAATTGAGAAGGAAATACAGTATCTACAAAAGGAATGGATTTGTATATTTACTGTTAGGCGGACCACATCTGCGGATTTTTCCTGAATATGCGGATCTTTTACAACTTCTACGGATCTACGGAACGATTTTCAAATCTGCGGAATTTTGGAAAGAAATTTCGCCAATACTTTTTTTGCAGGCAGTATTATTTACTCAGACACCGATTATTTCAATCGCAATAATATGGTCATGTTTCTCTTTTGTCTGTTGCCCACTGCAATTAATTAAGTACTCCGAGTGATCATTTAAGATAAGCCGATTAGCTAGATTTGATTGAGCCAATCAACAGGCTGATTACATCAAGATGCAGAATTCAAAATATTGACATGTAGATAAGGCTGCTGATAAACAAAGAAATGATTATTTGATAGCTCGCTTCTTTACTCAGAAGATGGTCGATTTAAATGCTTCGAAGGCAAAATACGATAAAGATCTATAATATTTGCTTTGAATAATATTATACATACATTATGAAATTGAAAAGGAAATGTCTTTAAAACCGACCTCCCTCTTACTCAGTTAGATAGCCTAGCCCTACAACTTTTTTCGCCATGTTCACAAATATCTATCTTTTAATGTTTATACAGATCTATCAAGACAAAAATTGACATCACAGGTTGGATTATTTGAAACAAAGGTATAAAGTGCACTGAGTCAGAGACATATACATACGTGTATGTTTATATTTAATGACTGAGTGTAGGACAATAGCCTAGTGGACAAAAGTCCACTGGGACATTAGCCCACTTATATCTTAATATGCATAATTATGCATTTTGATTCTTAAAGAAATTGCATGAGTAAGTATTGTAATAAGTTTAAAATATAAGTACATGTATTCATAATTCAACAGCGTAGACATTTCTTTTAATTCTGCAGCATATCCAGATCCAACATTTTTTTACCAGCTCTATATTTTTTACTCATGTTTTGTTTGGTAGACACAGCGTATAAAAGAGTAAAACACTCTGTTTAATTGAATATGAAAAATTAAGGATTGAATTTGTATTTAAAATATGTAAATTTATGTAAATGTTGAAAAATTAACCCTTTCCCTGTTCTATGTTTATTCCAACTTCAAATACCTCTTTTGAGAAGCAGTGGGTTATTTTCACAACTCACTGACAATGGCAAGGACTGTGATGTGAAACAATTCCAAGATATTGTCATGTGTACATACAGACCATCTTTAAAGGAACTTTGTAAATTACATTTTGATGATACATACATACATACTAGTCAAGTTGAATTATGGTCTACATATTTAACCCATTGCTCCATAGATTGTGTTCAGTACTGAAGAAATATGGTAACTTAAAGCAGGCTTAAAGTTAAGCAGAATGCTACTTTAGGGACTTTCTTTAGGCCTGTTTGAAGCTACAATCTGCTAGGATATTGGAAATATTTCTTATGGTGCATATTCTATTTTTCATGTCTATAAAGTGGGACAGTTTTCTTGAGTGGAGGAAATATGAAATGTGTGGAAATAAGTATCTATTGAGTAAAGGGTTAATCAAAGCGCGCAAGTTACAAAAACAGACACAAATATTCAGAATCACGCACTTCGATTGAAAAAAAAATGAACTCTACGGATTTTTTTCCTCAAAGTTATGGTCACCCTGTACTGTTCCCAGTCAGGGGACTTAAAGCCCTTTTACATATTCATAATAAAGGGGCACTTCTACATATTGAGAGAAGTTTGTGGCCGGTGGTTTACACCATAACCAACAACCAGGACTGTGCGGTGGCCCTTAGTCACCGCTTGAATGCTGATTCCCCAATCACGTGATCAGGGACCACCCCAACCATCGGTCACATATCTAGACGATATTTTGGATTTGGATAATCCTTTTTTTGAAATATTGGTTTCCTCTATTTACCCAAAATAACTTACTTTAAACAAAGCGATTTGATCCAACACCCAGGCTTCCTTTTTTGATTAGAATCTTTCCATCACTAATGATAAAGTTTCGTCTAAAATAAACAATAAAAGGGAAGATTTTGATTTAGAAATTGTTTAATTATCCTTCTCTAGATGGATATGTTCCCCGGTCTACATCTTATGGGGCTAACATTTCTCAACTTAATCGCTTTGCTCGAGCCTGTTCTTTTCTAGAAGATTTTAATAGTCGTAATCTAGTTATAACTCATAAACGTCTTAACCCTTTCACTCATATTTTCACGCATTTGCAAATAGAGTAGACCCAGATCAGACAGCTCCTATAGGAGCCATCTGATCAGGGTTTGCTCTGTTTGCTTATGGAATTTGATAGATCTGTTGCATTAGTTTCTTAAATGGTTATACTGTTCCACCTTCCATATTTTATTATAACAATTTTGTCCATGAATATTCAGTAGGTACTTAAATTTGGTCTAAATATAGAATAGGGAGAGAGTTGAGCAAGGTTACAGATATCATAAAATTCAGAAAGCTTTTTTCAAAATTTTATTATCGAAATTTACCTCTCATTAGTAAATACAACTGCAATTTATGGACGTTACTGCAAGGAATACCCACTGCAACAAGGTATTTCTCACCCAGATTTCTATAGTGTTTAGTGATGTTATCTAAAACTTTAGGAACATTCGGGGTCACATCCATTTTCACGATTTGTTTATTCAATGCATTAAAACTTTTAGGAAGAAAGGTTATGACCCTATTATATTGCAACACATTGCATGTTTGGTTATCGCCCATTTACAGCCACGCAACGCTTCCCTCTTTGCTTGCACAATGACAGGCAGAGGGTAGTACTCTATGATGGTAATCTTAAACCCTCATGTATTGCCTTTTCTCAGTCGTGCACTTAATGGCTCAATCCCTGTAGTGTCTCTGTCAACAGCAAAGTCATTGAGTACATATTTGCCGGACTTTCACAGTTGTTATGCTATGCTTTACATTTTGTACTGTGATACCTATCTTCTATGTTGTAGGGGAGTACGGCGGGGATACCTTTAATAACAATGTTTGTTCAGCTAGGGTAACTTTGAGATAAGTGTGAGGTTAGGACTTCCGTAAACCGGTTTAAATCCCCAGTGGCGATTTTGCTACTGACAGTGCCAAGGCGGTTCTCTCTTTGTCACCCTTACTATTGTTTGTCTTGTGTCTTTGTGCTTGTGTTTTGTTCATGTTTGTCTCTGGTGCTTGTATATTTGTTGCGCATAAACTATTGTCACATATGCCTTTAAATGTTCCAGCTACTGACAGACATATTCAGGATTCACAAGGGAAGTGGTTACATGACCATTATATTTATATTTCTACTGTATATACATGTACAGTCGATATGTTATACAAAGAGAGACAGAGCTGCTTTGTTTATAAAAGGACATTATTAGTTTTGCTGCCTATTTATTTCAGACATCCCTCAGTGACACGAAATAAATGCCAGTTTTCTATGAGGCATTTCTTTATCCCCTCACAAAAAAATATGACACGTAATCAATGCAAGTTTTCGTTGAGGCATTTATGTATATCAGCTCTTTGTTCTTGTGCTTTTGTTGACATTAAATATTCATCTCATGTGTGTGCATGTGTGTGTGTGCTTATGGGTGTGTATGTGTGTGTGACATGCTTCTATCGATGTTTTTGAGGTGGTTGCATCTTGTGTGTGGTTTTTCCTGCTTTCTAAATCACATTATATGTTCTGGATGAGGTAAATAACCACGAATATAATCTCGAGAACTATGCGTTGGTTATTTTCTGTCAATGGCCTATGAAGAATATTAATCAAATCGGTATCAGAGTCACACTGGAATGTTTCTATTACTCGTCAAATTGATTAAACAGCCATTCTTGAATAATTGATACAACAAAATTTGTAAAAGTGAAAAAAATAAAGTTTCTAATATTTGTGTTACGTTTTCATTTTCCGCTATGACAGCCTTCAAACCTTCAGTGTGTAAATTTTCACCCACACCACTGCTGGCATTTTCATTATATTATGGTCAGAAGTTACGGACTCAGAAGTCCGTTATGGTAGGTGAGATTGTACAATATAAAAGATTACCAGAATAACTTATCCAACCTGTATGTGCATGTGCTTATTTAAAAGTCACCATATCTTCTGATAACATCGGAGACTCGGAAAATGTGCAAATTGTAATGGTCATTTTGTTATGGTAGTTTTTAAACATATAAACAATAACAAGGTCTTTGAAACGGGAACCATTTGATTTGAATGCTTAATTTACACTGCAAATAAAATCTATGAAACTGACATCATCAACACAGTGAGTATTTCTGTCCGTTAATATGTCATATACAATTGAAGCAAAACACAACGATCATTATATGCTAAACTGTCAGTTGCTAGATTTTGATTTTTGTTTTATGCCTATTTTCGTTACGTAAGTTAGAAAAATATGTTGTTTTTTATTAACACATCAAAAACTTTTTTCACTTTTCATAAGACTGTCAAAACCAGTCAAAAGCAGAATGAAACATATGTTTCCACCTTTGAACGCACGGAACTGGGGGTTAAGAAGTTTTGCCTCACTTCTATTAATTGGGGCCCTGCATTGAAAATCCAGTAGCCCTCTAATAATCACATTTTCTGTCCGTCTGTCCTCCAGTACTTTTAATGTGATGCAATAACTCAAACAGTACTTCATATATTGGTTTCATATTAAGGCCATGCGCTTAGTATCATCATAGAAAGACACCTATAGTTTTGGGGTTGAATCATATCACTTTTTGGGGGTTGAATCAGATCACTATGTCTAGAGATATCTGCCCTTGATTCATCAAAAATACAATCAACTTCTGTCGACACTTTTCATATGATGCAATAACTCAAACGGCGCATCACATACTGGTTTCATATTAAGGCCATATGTTTAGTATTATCAGTGAAAGACACCTATACTTTAAGGGTTGAATCAGATCACCATTTCTAGAGTTATCTGCCCTTGATTCATAAAAAATGCCATCAACTTTGTCAACATTTTTATATGATGCTATAACTCAAACAAAGATTCGCATATTGATTTCATATTAAGGGCATTTTCTTAGTATCATCAGAGGAAGACACCTTTAGATTTTGGGTTGAATGAGATCACTGTTTCTAGAGTAATATGCCCTTGGTTCATCCAAAATGCCATAAACTTTCGTCAACACTTCTGATGGAACATGATAAATCAAACAATACTTCGCCTATTTGGTTCATATATTTAGGGCATTATATGCTTAGTATTATGAGAAGAAACACTTGTCTATAGTTGTTTGGGTTGAATGAGATCACCATGTCCAGAGTTATCTGTCCTTGATATTCAACAAAAGATCATCTGCAGGACCTTCTCTGACTGAGTCAGTTTTCTAGTTGCAGCATAAAAAATAAGCGTCAAAAATTTCTTTTAATAAACACTTAAGCTAAGTAGCGTACTGCATCTTGGACTTTTTCATGATACTCTAAATTACCTTCCTTTTGCAAATTTGTATGAACAGATAGTTATTTTCAACAACAAAGAACTGAACATATAGAAGTTAGAGGTATGTTGAGTCTATTTGCCGATAAATATATCTGTCAATTCTGTTACGTAGGTGAGAACGCCATAAGGCACTAAGGTGTTCATTTGATATACAATCTCAGTTTATGGTGTTCATTTAATATACAATTTCAGTTCACTTTTAAACAACTTTAACCCTTTACCACTCATTAACGCAATTTTACGCATTTAAACACTCATTGAAAGTTATATAAAATTGAAATCATTTCATTACCTTATTAGGTTTCTCATGGACTTAGTGAATGCTAAAAATACTGATGAGTAGCATACAGCATAAAATCTAAACAGCCTGGGAGTTACTCACAGGCTGTTTCGGTTGTATGCTGTTTGCACAGAACCATTTTACCCAAGGTTCTATCCAGTAAAGGGTTAATACAACTTCTGCCAACCGATTGTGTTACGTTGGTGAGATGTTACGCTGGTAAGAGTTTTTACACATTTTTTATATTTTGATGAAGCATGTGCACTTTGCATCCAATTTAACCAAGCAAAGACTAGCTACTGGTTATGTTTATAGGATAAAAGTAAACACATTCAAACTGAAAGCTAAACAATGCAAAAAAATGACGTTACGTAGGTGAGGCCTTGAAATGAGACAAATGAAAATTTTACTTTTAGGCTATCTAGGCAGCTTATTACATTTCTGTTTGGTTAATTAATGAATTTTGTTGATCATGTAAGACATTTGGAAATATAATTAGCATATATTGGATGTATGTTCTATGTATAGATAAGCAAATGGGGGATATGTGAAAATTGTTATGGTAGGTGAGACAACATTTTGCGACAACTACAATTTCAATAATAACAAATAGTTAAATAACTTATCATCGTGACAAACTTTTAGAGACTGTAGAAAGGTGTTTCACTGTTGGAACACAAGAAATATTTCCAACGGTTAACACATTTTGTGCTGTCAATATAGAGGTTAAAATTTCAAAATAGACCTGCGACAGCCTAAAATCACACCCCCTCTACCTCATATGGTATATTCTATTTCTATAAACTACAGGGAAAATGTACAAAACTAGTTGCTACATACTGAGGTATGGTACTGACACATTTTTAACAGAATTGTGCAGGTTTAACATCATATGAAACAGAACAGTAACAAAGCAAATGCTAGAGACAGGGTAATTTTCACAATGCGTCAATTATTCAAGAATGGCTGAAAATGCTCTCATCTTTATCAAGTGTAAATAGCACAGGACGTTTTAATGACATCATTGAAATGTCGACAACCCCGAAACTATGTATGTTTGTATATATCAGAATGTATTACATCACTCACCGCTCAAAATGTTCACCAGATGTTCTCTATAGTGCTTCCAGATAAAACGATGTCGCTCAATTTGATTATTATGCATATTTATAACACATAAAAGTAGCTTCAACAATATTGCAAATAAATCTGGTGTTTAAGGCCATAATGTGTGCAGGGAACAATTAATTAGATATTTTGACTTACCTTGCTTTAATAGTTTCGTAACTTGTTTGCCTTCTTCTTTTGAATCATCTTATCATTGCTCTGATTGACAGCCCTAGGCTTGAAACTTGAAATAATTTGTGTTATGTTTACATTACTTGTTCGTTTTTTCTGCAAAGGAAAACATAGTGTTTCAATTTCGTTTCATATATGCATACAATAGTACAAATGGGTTTTCAAACCAGATCCGTATATGGCATCATCGATTGTAATAATGTATATTAATTTATATATGTTTTATGAGTACTGGATCTCATTATCAGGAGAATTTGAAATTTTTCCATGGCAATAGGGGCAAATATACGAATTTGGATGGGAACTTACCCAAATGATGATCATAAAGCTGATCCCAAAACACATTTTAGCAGTGAAGCTTCTCGTAAACATACATTTAAACTCATCCAGTCGTTATTAAAGAATTAAATAGGGCAAGTTCAAAGAACATTGATCAGAACAGAATATAATGCGAATTTTAACATAAATCGATAAAATCTATTATTATCATTCAGCTAGATAACATGTAAATCTGATATGTTCCTTATAATTATATCTTCAATGACAAGGAAATTGTTTTCAAACTATCCCTGTAGCAGGGGATATAGAGGCAACATAGACAAGAACGCATGACCTAGAATTGAGACCTTGAACTTGAATAAGGGCGACTGGTTTTGAGGACATAAAACAGAAAATAAAGAGTACACGAATAGTGCAAATTATTTGGGTCCCACATCATTTCTTGAAGGGACTATTATCGTTTTGATGTGTATGCTAAAACACATACTATGTTCAATACATTGTTAAGTTAAACTTGCTGATTGACAAACTAGCTGATTGACAGACAAACCGAACAATATGATTCCCGATACGTATTATTAAAATAATAATGAAAGATGAGCGATTTCATATAGTTCTGAAATCTCACATTGTAAACTGAAACATCGGTTTAAACAAGGATTACACTATATGCTATTTTTTACGACGGAGAATAATTACTAATGGTGCATATTTGAGAACAGACAATGTACGAACGCCACGAATTAAAACGCATAACATTCGATTGAGACTTCAAACAAAACAGTGGTACATATTTGGTATCCTCTAGTATTTATATCTTCTTGCGATTTATTCTTTTTATAAAATATCAGTGTAGAAATGTTTCATATATTTTCCACATACTTTTAAATTATGAGGTCATTTAAATGATGAAGTCGCTTGTATACCTCTAACGTTTATTTTATAAAGAGAGTTGTCACGGGTGACAAATGCCCCCAAAGTGTTTGACACCGAAATGCATTTTGGCGGAAAAACAATACAATGTAATGCAGGTGTAACATGATATATGGGTCTATATTGTTATAATGCTGTAATTTATCTGAAAGTTCTGACACTGCAAGTATATGAACAGCATGGCCTACCCATGTACGAATAGTATTTAGAGCTCTTTATAATGTCTGATCCATGCTAATGTAGTACGTAGCAAACAGTGTAATTTGATTTTGGTCTACACTGTTTGCCTAAGCATACCTGTCCAATACTTAGACAAATAACAAAATACAAATTTGGAATCCGTAACTGATAAGGTATAGGAGATATGCTCCAGACTGTAAAACTGAGGTCAAAGGTCAAGGTCAAGGTCAGTGATCTGAAAATGGTACATGACTCTCCGCCATCCCAAGATGAACTCACAAACCTAATTTGAAATCTGTAGCTGGTAAGGTATAGGAGATGTGTTCCGGACATTTTTTGTAAAATCGAGGTTAAAGGTCGAGGTCAAGGTCACAGTGACCTAAAAATGGTATGCGACACTCTGCCATCCCAAGATGAACCCACACACCAAATTTGTAATCCGTAGCTGGTAAGGTATAGGAGATATTCTCTGGACAACCTTTTTGTAAAATCAAGGTCAAAGGTCAATGTCACAGTGATATGAAAATGGTACGCGACACTCCTCCATCCCAAGATAAACTCACACCAAATTTGGAATCCGTAGCTGGTAAGGAGATATGCTCCTGACAAGCTTTTTGTAAAATCGAGGTCAAAGGTCAAGGTCAAGGGCACAGTGACCTGAAAATGGTACGCGACACTCCGTCATCTCAAGATGATCTCACACACCAAATTTGGAATCCATAGCTGGTAAGGTATAGGAGATATGCTCCTGACAAGCTTTTTGTAACTGGTAAGGTATAAGCTTTTTGTAAAATCGAGGTCAAAGGTCAAAGTCAAGGTCACAGTGACCTGAAAATGGTACGCGACACTCCGCAATCCCAAGATGAACTCGCACATCAAATTTGGAATCAGTAGCTGGTAAGGTATAGGAGATTTGCTCCGGACAAGCTTTTTGTAAAAACCAAGGTCAAAGGTCAAAGTCAAGGTCACAGTGACATGAAGATGGTATGCGACACTCCTCCATCCCAAGATAAATTCACACACAAAATTTGGATTTGGAATCTGTAGCTAGTAAGGAGATATGCTCCGGACAAGCTTTTTGTAAATTGAGGTCAAAGGTCAAGGTCAACATCACAGTGACCTGAAAATGGTATGCGACACTCCGCCATCTCAAAATGATCTCACACATCAAATTTGGTATCCATAGCTGATAAGGTATAGGAGATATGCTCCGGAAAGCTTTTCGTAAAATCAAGGTCAAAAGTCAAGGTCACAGTGACATGAAAATGGTATGCGACACTCCTCCATCCCAAGATGAACTCACATACCAAATTTGGATTTGGAATCCGTAGCTGGTAAGGAGATATGCTCCAGACAAGCTTTTTGTAAAATCGAGGTCAAAGGTCAAGGTCAAGGTCAAAGTGACCTGAAAATGGTATGCGGCACTCCGTCAACTCAAGATGATCTCACACACCAAATATGGAATCCGTAGCTTGTAAGGTATAGGAGATAATGCTCAGGACAAGCTTTTTGTAAAATTGATCAAAGGTCAAGGTCAAGGTCACAGTGAACTGAAAATGGTACGCGACACTCCGCAATCCCAAGATGAGGTCACACACCAAATTTGGAATCCTTAGCTGGTAAGGTATAGGAGATATACTCCGGACAAGCTTTTTGTAGCTGGTAAGGTATAAGCTTTTTTTTTATAAAATCGAGGTCAAAGGTCAAGGTCAAGGTCACAGTGACCTGAAAATGGTAAGCGACACTCCGGCATCCCATGATGAACTTACACACCAAATTTGGTATCCGTAGCTAATGAGACAAAGGAAATATACTCTGGACAAAATGTAGGTTTTGTCTTGTAGCTATACCATTTCTTGTTTGATGGTGTTTGGTGCGGTGTCATTTCGTATGTGGCTCTCCCTGTTTGACTATTTTTCCATATTCGGACTTGAACACTGGCGACTGGTATTGAAGACATTCAAGACATAACCAGTAGTAGAAACTGTGATAGTGAGCTTTTTACCAGGATGTTGGTAAATAAATAGTGCAAATTGAATCTTGTAAATTATCTTGAATGAACAAATATCTCCTTGATTTCAACACATATTGTGGACAAATTATTCTAAGGTCTAACTTAATTTAAAAGCAAATGGAGAACATATAGATAAGCTTTTAATATCCCTCAACCATTTTGGAGCAAACAGGAACAGTAACAACCCTGCCATGAGGTATGACATTACTATATTGTGTGACTTGTGTTGGAGCTGTTGGGATTGGTGTGAAATAAAGACTCTTTCCAAAATCCTCAAATTGTGATATTTGAAGCAAATTTGAAACTTAAACCTGTGTATATCCTGTTGTGGATTTTGTAAGAACCTTTCCGACACTCTCGAACTTTGACTACTGGTAGTGATACTGTAGTACGATGAATGAAGCTCCAACCTCCGGAAAAATAATGAAAGGGTCAGGTGACTGATTTCATATTCTGGCATCTCAACTGAACATCTGTTTGAATAAGGATTACGTTATATGTTATTGCCATGTTTATGATGGGACATAGATATTAACGACGCATGCTTCAAAGTAGACCATGTTACAATGCAGAAACATGCCCCATTATTTGATCCATCCCTCTTAATCTCATTTATTGTGCAACATTTATTCATTATGTCATTTCTCCTTAATATGCATGGACATTATACTAAATAGTATGTGGAAGAGGGAATTATTCACTCTTTTAAAAACTGCATGACCAGATCTATAAAATTACATAAGCAAACAGAGTAGACACTCTTTAGTCTTGTTTACAACAAGAGGGCCAGAATGGTCCTGAAGCGCTCACCAGACAGGCAGAGGAGAAGATTTTCAAAGTTTTCACTATATGTTTTTATAGAAAACTAGCCTGCCCTGGGGCATGGCTAATTTTGACCCAAGCGTTACAATTTATATCAAAGGCCTGAATGGCCATAATGGCGTTCGGGTTTGATATGGATGTTATATGTGTACGGGGGGAAATTGATGTACACGTTAATAACAATAACGTCTTGGAATTGATAACAGTTTTAATAACAACACATTTTTGTGAAACACTATGCCCCTGATTGTGACAAATATAAATTTGACCCGTAATGTGACAATGTGACATTTAACTGTTATATAACCTTGCTTTTAATAGCCCCCACCCCCTCAACCCCCCCCCCCCCTCCCAAAAAAAAAAAAAAAAAAAAAAAAAAAAAAAAAATGTTCGCCTCTGAAAGTTGCATAGGCATGCCAGGTTTGAAGTATGTATGTGCAATGGCTACAAAGTTATTGCCAACATTAAAGTTTGAGCCAAGCCAACAAACCAACAAAGTCAGCCCCCCCCCCCCCCCCCCCCCCCTTGATTGGGGGCATAAAAATATGACAGATAATAATAATTTATCGGAAAAATCATAAGTAATATGTAGGTAAGATTTCAATATCTATCAAAATCCAGTAACAAACAGAGCAGATCCTGATCAGACTGCTCCTATATAATCTGGGTCTACTATTATAACAATATTTTTTCAAAATATAGTTTTACTTTTATAAATTCAAAAATATTTGTTATTAATTTATTTTTTTATAACTGTGGCATTTTTAAACAGAGTAGACCCAGACACCACCCGTCAAATGCCAGAAATAATAATAAATATTTTTAATTTCGAACATATTTAAATGGTTTTATATACTAAAATTGATTATCAAAGGCCTGAATGGCCATAATGGCGTTCGGGTTTGATATGGATGTTTTGTGTAAGGGGGGGAAGTTGATGTACACATTAATAACAATAACGTCTTGGATTATTGATATCAGTATTAACTAGAACTGTAAGCCAAAGGCTAACGAATACCCCCCACCTGTCTGCTTATCAGAACACCTATCATCAATCTGAACATATGCACATACAGAAACATGAAGAGATTTAAAAACAATTCATGCCCCAACCTAATGTATGTAATAAAAATGAAGAATAATTCAGAGAAACAAGACCGTTTCATGAGGATTTTTTCAAATCCAAAGTTCTAAAACTAGGTACCTTTTCAGAAAAACATTAAGTTCAAGGACAATAACTCTGACAAAAAATTATTCAACCAAACCCATATTTGAACTTAAGCTGTACCACATCTAGATTTAGCTTTATTGCAAATATGAAGTTAATATCTCCAACCACTTCCTAAGAAAGACCAGAAAATTGAAAATTTGATAAAAAATTAAAGTTCAAGGGCCGTAACTCTGGCAAAAATTATTCAACCAGACTGAGATTAGGAATTAAGCTGTAATATATCTAGAGTTAGCTTTATGCCAAATATAAAGTTAATATCTGCAACCACTTCCCAAAAAAGTCTGGAAAATCCCAAATTTGAAGAAACAAGAGATGTTTGTAAAACATGTATACCCCCCCCCAGACCCCCTGACCTTTGATCTAGTGATCTCAACTATAGAGGTCATCTAGCGGTCATGACTAATCACCACAGCAACTTTGAATATCCTAAGCCAAACCACTGATCATTTATTGATCTGAAAACATTTTACATATTAAGGTCATGGTGACCTTGACCTTTGACCTAGTGACTTTAACAACATTAGGGGTCATCAAGTGGTCACAACCAACTACCACAGCAAGTTTGAAGATCCCGAACCAAACCATTGAGCAGTTATTAATTGGAAACCATTTCATCAGTTAAGGTCATGGTGACCTTGACCTTTGACCTAGTGACCTAAAAAATAATAGGGGTTATCTACTGGTCATGACGAACTACCACAGCAAGTTTGAAGATCCTAAGCCAAACCCTTGAGCAGTTATTGATCGCAAACCTTTCACCACTTAAGGTCATGGTGACCTTGACCTTTGACCTATTGACCTTAAAAACAATAGGGCTCATCTAGTTGTCATGACCAACCACCTAAGCAAATTTGAAGATCCTAAGCCAAACCATTGAGCAGTTATTGATCAGATATCATTTTACAAGTTAAGGTCATGGTGACCTTGACCTTTGACCTAGTGACCTCAAATACAATAGGGGTCATCCAGTTGTCATGACCAACTACCCCAGCAAGTTTGAAGATTCTAAGCCAAACCCTTGAGCAGTTATTGATCGGAAACCATTTGACCAGTTCAGAGCATGGTGACCTTGACCTTTGACCTAGTGACCTTAAAAGCTTTAGGGGTCATCTAGTGGTCATTACCAACCACCACAGCAAATTTGAAGATCCTAGGCCAAACCCTTGAGCAGTTATCGATCGCAAACCATTTCACCCTTTAAGGTCATGGTGACCTTGACCTTTGACCTAAAAAACAATAGGACTCATCTAGTTGTCATGACCAACCACCTAAGCAAATTTGAAGATCCTAAGCCAAACCCTTGAGCAGTTATTGATCAGAAACCATTTTACCAGTTAAGGTCATGGTGACCTTGACCTTTGACCTAGTGACCTCAAAATCAATAGGGGTCATCCAGTGGTCATGACCAACTACCACAGCAAGTTTGAAGATTCTAAGCTAAACCCTTGAGCAGTTATTGATCGGAAACCATTTAAACATTTAAGGTCATGGTGACCTTGACCTTTGACCTAGTGACCTCAAAATCAATAGGGGTCATCTAGTGGTCATGACCAACCACCACAGCAAGTTTGAAGATCACAAGCCAAACCCTTGAGCAGTTATTGATCGGAAACTATTTCATTATTTTAGGTCATGGTGACCTTGACCTTTGACCTGGTGACCTCAAAAACAATAGGGGTCATCTACTTGTCATGACCAACCACCACAGCAAGTTTGAAGATTCTAGGCCAAGTCGTTTATTAGTTATCGTTCGGAAACCATCGATCTACCGACCGACCGACCGACATGTGCAAAGCAATATACCCCCATTTTTTCAAAAGGGGGGTATAAAAATTAAAGTTCAAGGGCAATAACTCTGGATATAATTATTCAACCGGGCTGAGATTGTAATATAAGCTGTAACTTATCTAGATTTAGCTTTGTACTAAATATTGAGTAGATATCTCGAGTCACTTCCATAAAAAGTCCAGAAAACCAGAAAACATTGGTACCTGGGGACTAAAAAGGGGAGATAACTCCTGAAGTAGTGGTCCGATCATAACGGAAATATGCGGTGCACAGGTTTATATGGTCATATGGCTATATATGAACTTTCAACAAAATTGAAACAAAACTGTAGAAGAAGAAGGCCGGACAAAATTGTGTCCACGGACGGACAGACGGACGGACATGCTAACAAATGGGTAGTTGTGTGACTTTTTCCTTTGATCTTTTCTTGTGTGACTAGTCCCACAAGAAAAACTATTTTTGGCTATAACTTTGGAAAAGAATGATCTGGAAGCTAACCCTAACCCTAACCCTATGTCCCACAACTGGCCAGGTTAATGTCACAAGAAATGGCCAGGTTAATGTCACAAGAGATGGCCAGGTTAATGATTTTACTTGTGGGACTAGTTAGAAAAAGTCACACAACTACCCTTTGGTGAGTGCGGACGGACGGACGGACGGACAGACGGACAGACGGACAACCTGATTCCAGTATACCCCCCCCAAACTTCGTTGTGGGGGGTATAATAACAACACATTTTGTGAAACACTATGCCCCTGATTGTGACAAATATAAATTTGACCCGTAATGTGACATTTAACTGTAATATAACCTTGATTTTAATAAGCCCCCCCCCCCCCCCCCCCCCCCCCAAAAAAAAAATAAAAATAAAAATAAAATAAAAATGTTCGCCTCTGTAAGTTGCATAGACATGCCAGGTTTGAAGTATGTATGTGCAATGGCTACAAAGTTTTTGCCAACATTAAAGTTTGAGCCAAGCCAACAAAGTCAGCCCCCCCCTTGATTGGGGGCATAAAAATATGACAGACTGAAACAAAAGGAGCCATCTCATGATCTGCTGTTTATATATATATATCTACTATGGCAAAAGAATATCTTAATTATATTCATGATGTCATTATTTCTTATATGAATATTCATGAAGTATGGGGTCAATTAATGCATTCATGTCCAAAGCTGATGCAAAAAACTGAAGCACAACATCAAAATGATACAAAGGCTACCTATAATCCTACATTTTTTGTTCAACTAATTCTTACACATAACATTTATTTTTCCATGTTCAGCACTCGTTTATTTTGAGTAAATGTAGTCTGCTTACAAATTTGAAGGTAGACTGTTTTTATTTTTAATTACTACTGTAAGTAGATCCATACATGTACATACAATTACGGTAGTTGTTTGGAACCTGATGAAACTCAAATTCAGAACTACAGTCAGAAGTAGAGTTGTAAGCTGGGAAAGACATTTCAACAAATTGCTACCTACTTTCGCTTTTACACGACACAAACGTCTTGAGCAAACGAGTGTCGGCTACTCGGCGGTTACACGATACATAGAAGAGACTCTTATTTTCACAGTTGTTATTGACACTGGAATATAATTTGATTGAATATGTGTTGAAAACCTTCTATGGATAATACTTACTTTGATAAGCCGATAGAACCCCGTGTTTTTACGGTTTTACTTCTTGTAAGACTTGTGTTGAGGTTGGGTGCCATAGTCAAAACACGCTGTTTGATGCGTGATAAATGTGTATATGGGAATTCCAAATTTCATTGGTTGATTATTTTAGATTTCTTTGACCTTGTCCTTTATGAAACTTCCTATTTCTAATTTTGATTACGGGTCAAACGGAAATGACCGAATACGATGCAAAAGGCAGTTTGATTGGCTGAAGATGTAGGTCTATATGCTAATCAGTTACGAATGTGTATAAAAATGCAATCGGAAACCTCGGCTATATTCCTTCTGCTTTAGAACGCCAAGGTGTTGCGAAAACTACGGTAAAATATTCGTTCGCGTCTTCTTCTTCTTCTTCCGATTAAAGTACAGGGCCCACTCTGGAGCATCGACGTACTTGGAGTTTATTAAAATTCAAGACTTTTAAAAAGTTTATCTTTGTGTAGATTAGTAGTAATTATCTCACACAGCGAATTATTATTAAATACATGAAGAGTAAACAAATACATGAACATTTTACAATCAAACTAGTGCACACTTGCGCATGTTCACTAGACAAGTGAACTCGTTGCCGTAAAGAGACCGACTGCTATATGGCGTTCGAACGCCATACAAACTTTTGTAGAGGACCTGAACATGATGCTATGTGCCAAATATGAAAGCCGAGAACATTCTGGTTTCAGGAGAAGATTTTTCTATTGAAAACTGCCCACCCCTGGGGCGGGGCCAATTTTGACCCCAGTGCCATAATTTATAAAAAAAATTGTAGAGGACCTGAACATGATGCTCTGTTCCAAATATGAAAGCTAAGAGACTTCCAGTTTCAGAGAAGAAGATTTTCAAAGTTTTCACTATGTTTCTATTGAAAACTGGCTACCGCTGGGGCGGGGCCAATGTTGACCCAGGGGCCATAATTTATATAACTTTTGTAGAGGACCTGAACATGATGCTAAGTGCCAAATATGAAAGCTGAGAGCATTCCAGTTTCAGAGGAGAAGATTTTCAAAGATCTCACTATTTGTTTCTATTGAAAACTGCCCACCCCTGGGGCGGGGCCAATTTTGAACTCAGGGCCATAATTTATATGAATTTTGTAGAGGAACTGAACATGATGCTCTGTGCCAAACATGAAAGCTATGAGCCTCCCAGTTTCAGAGAAGAAGATTTTCAAAGATTTCACTATTTGTTTCTATTGAAAATGGCCCACCCCTGTGGCTGGGCTAATTTTGACGCTGGGGCCATAATTTATATAACTTTTGTAGAGGAACTCAACATGATGCTATGTGCCATATGAAAACCAAGAACCTTCTGGTTTCAGAGAAGAAGATTTTCAAAGATTTCACTATTTATTTCTATTGAAAACTGCCCACCCCTGGGGCAGGGCCAATTTTGACCCCAGGGCCATAATTTATATAACTTTTGAAGATGACCTGAACATGATGCTCTATGCCAAATATGAAAGCTGAGAGACTTCCAGTTTCAGAGAAGAAGATTTTTTAAAGATTTCACTATTTGTTTATTGAAAACTGCCCATCCCTGGGGCAGGGCCAATTTTAACCCCAGGGCCATAATTTATATAACTTTTATAGAGGACCTGAACATGATGCTATGTGACAAATATGAAAGCTGAGAACCTTCTGGTTTCAGAGGAGAAGATTTTAAAAGTTTTACTACATGTTTCTATTGAAAACAAGGCACCCCTGGGGTGGGGCCAATGTTGACCCCAAGGCCATAATTTATATAACTTTTGTTACCTGAAGACGAAAGCTGAGAACCCTGTAGATTCAGAGGTGAAGATTTTCAAAGGTTCAAATTGTTGACGACTGACGACGGATGATGCACGCCGACGGACGACGGACATTAGGCAATCACAAAAGCTCACCCTGAGCACTTTGTGCTCTGGTGAGCTAAAAAGTGTAAACAGGCATTTAGTTGAGCATGTGAAGGGGAATAACCCTTTCCCTCATAGTTATTTATAGATCCAACCCCTTTGAATAAATCTACCGAAAAGGAGCATTAACGTGAGAAAAGAAAACAAGAGGGCCATGATGGCCCTGATATTGCTCACCAGACAATCAGAGGAGAAGATTTACAAAGTTTTCACTATGTTTCTATAGAAATCTTGCCACCCCTGGGGCAGGGCTTCATTTGAACCCAGGGGCATAATTTATATATGTTTTGTAGAGGACTTCAAGATGATGCTATGTGCCAAATATGAAAGCAGAGAAACTTCCTGTTTCAGAAGAAGATTACTATTTAGGTTTCACAATATGTTTCTATATAAAACTAGAGGGCCATTGACAGTGTTAATTTTTCAGCAGACATTTCTAACAGTTCACAGGAACTCAGTGTTATAACCCCACTCCCTATTGACTGTGTTACAATGAGGGGTGCGCCTGCAAGACGTGTTAAGGTATCGGCTCGATACTGTTACGGCGCCTGCCTACTTTTTTGCAAATATGCGAGAGAGAAGATTCATTTAACATTCAGTAAGCTGTTTATTGTCCTAAGTTTTGGTTCCTTTATTCAATACTTAGGCAATATCATATATCGTGTCGAATTATACATCAATACGTACGCAGGAAATCGAGTTAAAAGCAATTAGTGCGCGAAAAAAGTGGTTTTAAAAGCAATAACTTGTTCAAAACATGAAGATTTTGCTCTGTTTTACATTTCGTTTCACTAAAGGTGAAAAATCTTTAAACGATATGTACCGGTTATGCCTTATTTAGCATATAGCACCCGCATGTACACTTAACTTGCAGGTTTTAAATTGCTTTTGACAAGTTTATCCATACTATCACTTCCGTGTACATGTTACGGCTTCTTCCCAATCAACTGACGCATGTTACGGTCTCTTATCTACGGCGTTACAGACTCTGCCAGAATGCCTTACGGCATTACATTTTAACTTTATTCTAACATAAGCGACATGTTTGGTATGCAGTAAAAAACCCTCTAAACTACACGTTAAATGTAACATAAATATCGGTCTTGGAGACAGGTGGCAGCTTAATGCAGGGTGAGAGTCATGCAGAAAGCTCCTCTAGGAGCTTCACCCTGCATTAAGCAGTCACCTGCCTAAAAGTATCTAAATTCTTTCCTACCAAAATTCTGGTTTAGAGGAGGTTTACTGTACATCTACAGATAATACTCGAGAGATAGATTCTTAAATTATGTCATTACTAAGAGAGACAATGGGGTCTACCGTGCTACCCCCCCCCCCCCCCCACACCCCTCCGACTACGGGGGTGCACGGTAGACCCCACTGGCTCCCTAGGTACATACCTTTGGATCTATGCAAGACGTCGATTACATGGTAATTACAATTACTAGCTGATGTTTTTACTGCCGGTGTTTTTCTAAAACAAATTGTAGGGGACATAACTATGAAAAACAATCGAACCAGATCATCCTGGCGACATGCACAACTACACTCATGCTGTGACATTTTATTTAAATCTGCCCAGCTGTTTCGAGAAGAAGCGCAGACAAACTTTGCGACAGGCAGACAGGGAAGACAATTATACCATAAGCAAATAGAGCAGATCCTGATCAGACGTTTTCATCAGAAGTCTTCAGATCTGGGTCTGGCATTTATATACTTTATATCAGGAAAAAGATTAGCTGACGAAAATATCAATTTTGCAAAGGAGAATTGGCCAGTCGTGCTTATTGTTAAGAAAATTATATTTTATTATAGAACCATGTTGTAACTGTTAATAACCTTTTACCGGATGAATATTCATGTATGACTTATTTTAGTTATTGTACTAAAAGTACAAATATTTGCTATTGTAAACAAATACGAATCTATAAAATTTCAGCCTCTGATCTGGATCCACTATGTATACAGAAGCACCAAATGTGTCATTATCAGGAAAAGGGCTAACATGTTCAACGCTGATGTTTTGGAATGGAATAGCCAATCATTGTTTAACCCTTTCCGTCATATAAACATCTTTTCACGCATTTGCAAACAGAGTAGACCCAGCTCAGAGTCTGCTCTGTTTGCTATTGGAATTTGATAAATATATTTCATTAGTTTCTAAAATGGCTACAAGGTTACGCCTTCTATATTTCAATATACGGGAACTATTTTGTCCATGATTATTCAGTAGGTATTGAAAATTAGACTGAATATAAAACAGGGAAACGGGTTAATTAATAGAATCTATTCAGTTTGAAAGGTTTGCTAGGAGATTTTAAATGACAAACAATGCAGATCCTGGTCAGAGTGCTCCTAGAGGAACCTTCTCATCTGTTTCTGCACTGCTAGGGGATTTTGAACAACAAACAATACAGACCCTGTTCAGAGAGCCCCTGGAGGAGCCTTCTCATCTGGGTCCGCAGTGCTAGGGGATTCTGAATGACAAACAATACAGACCTTGGTCAGTGAACTCCTAATGGAACCTTCTTATCTTGGTCTGCATTGCTAGTGGATTTTGAATGACAAACATTGCAGACCCTGATCAGAGGGCACCTCTAGGACCACTCTGATTTGTACTGAGTTCATCAAAGGTTTAGTCAGATTTAATTTCTACAATAGCTGTTAAAATCTGGCATATCAAGTGTTGGTATTAAGAATGGGATATGTGTTCCATAATTGCGTTTAATACAACTTTCAGTTTATTTTTTAACCACACTCAATATCTACGACATAAACTAGTGCAGTTTGAGTCTTCTATCAGGCCTAAAACATCGATTCCATACTCTCAAAAACACTTATTGTTTTCGATTAGAAACCGTAACTGTAAGTTTGGATGTAGAGCATGAATCGTAACACCCTCTGGCACACGCCGTAACAATGCAGTTTCGAAAAATGCATCCGATTTTCCTTATAATCAGTCAAAAAAGAGAAATTTGTTTCGAAATTGGTCTATAATTAGTTTTGGATTATGCTTGTACATAACATTGGTGTTTGAAACTGATATTCAAAAGACTATGCCATTTATTTTGCAATAGTCCTAACGATTCACATTATCCTCTATAAAAACGATGAAATCAGAAGAAAATCAAACAAATCTTACTTATTACCTGATAATGTGTTTTTATTGTTGCATCTCACCCGGGGTGCTGAAAATATGGGCAGGTGCCTTAACACATTGGGCAGACGCCTTAACATTCTCTTTACTAAACCGTAACATGTCTTCTCGCAGGCGCACCCCTCATTGTAACACAGTCGATAGGGAGTGAACCCTATCAGTACTAAGCAAGACTTGACTGAAATTAGCACAGTTTGGATTCTGATCTGATACATATGTAACTTCATAATTATGTGATTTGTACAAGAGGGTTAATTGAAAGATTGGTATGAATTAAAAACAGTGTGAACAAACAGACAATGAATAATTCTGAAGCAAACATCGACTAGAGGTTTTTGTCACAAAAACGGATGTCTCCCCTCTAATAAAAACAATATGTAGGTCTTGATGAATGCTACTTCCCCTCATTATGCTTTTTCCACACTACATTTTTCAAGAAGAAAATGATAACAGCTAATAACTCCAAAAATACTGATACCAGATTTATGGCCCTTGTGCATGACACTTACTTTCATCAAGCTCTTTCCAAAAATAAAATGTCATTCCAATAGCATCAGTCAAACAGGAGTTATTGATTGGCCAAAAAATGTAATAATTGGCAATAACTCCAAAAGTATTGAAGCCAGAATTATGGCCCTTGTTCATGACACTTTCTCTCATCATGCTCTTTCCATGTATGAAGTTTCAATACGATGGCAAGAGCCATGTAGGAGTTATCATCCGGACAAGAAAGAATTAAACAAATGTACAAGGGGCAATAACTCTAAATTTATTGAAGCTCGAGTTAAGGATCTTATGCATGACACTTTCTCTTATCATGATCGTTCCATGTATGAAGTTTCACTCCAATGGCATGTGTCACATAGGAGTAATCATCCGGACAAAAAATTGTGATTTTTTTTTACAAAGGGCAATAACTCCAATATTAGTGAAGCCAGAGTTATGGACCTTGTGCATGACACTTCCTCTCGTTATGATCTTTCCATATATGAAGTTTCAATCCAATGGCATGAGCCATATAGAAGTTATCGTCCGGACAAAAAAGTGTGAATTTTTTTACAAAGGGCAATTACTCCTATATTAGTGAAGCCAGAGTTATGTACCTTCTGCATGACACTTCCTCTCATTATGCTCTTTCCATATATGAAGTTTCAATCAACTGGCATCAGGCATATTGAAGTTATTGTCCGGACAAAAAATGATATTTTTTACAAAGGGCAATAACTCCAATATTAGTGAAGCCAGAGTTATGGACCTTGTGCATGACACTTTCTATCGTCATGATCTTTCCATATATGAAGTTTCAATCCAATGGCATGAGCCATATACGAGTTATCGTCCGGACAAAAAACTGTGATTTTTTTTTACAAAGGGCAATAACTCCAATATAAGTGAAGCACGAGTTATGGACCTTGTGCATGACACTTCCTCTCATTATGCTCTTTCCATATATGAAGTTTCAATCAACTGGCATCAGGCATATCGAAGTTATCGTCCGGACAAAAAGTGTGACGGACAGACGGACAGATGGACAGACAGACAGACGGACAGACAGACAGACAACTCTCACGAAAACAATATGTCTCCCCCATATAAATATGGGGGGAGACATTACTAGAGAATAGAACAGGTGAACTTCAGCTTGACCTCTCCAGTACACTAGCTGGCTAGCTAGCGGTTCAATGGAAACCTTTATACCGTAGAAGTCTATTTTAAAGTATAACCCACAGGGCAGGGCCAATTTTAATCTCAGAACTATGATATTAACAAAATTCATAAAGGTATACCAAGTCAATCTATACATCAAATATCTAAGCTCTGGGACATGCTGTTTTTGGCATGAAGATTTTTAATGTTTTCCCTATGCCTAACTAATGAACCAAGCACTCTGCAAAAGAAAACTGGAACAACAGTCTGCTTAAAAAAAACTAGCCACCCCTGGGGCGAGGCCAATTTTGACCCCAGGGGCATAATTTATATAACTTTTGTACAGGACCTGAACATGATGCTATGTGCCAAATATGAAAGCTGAGAACCCTGTAGATTCAGAGTATAAGATTTTCAAAGTTTTCACTATATGTTTCTATTGAAAACTTGACACCCCTGGGGCGGGGCCAATTTTGACCCCAGGGGCATAATTTATATGACTTTTGTAGAGGACCTGAATATGATGCTATATGCCAAAGATGAAAGCTGAGAACCCTGTAGATTCAGAGGAGAAGATTTTTAAAGGTTCAAATTGTTGACGACGGACGATGAACGACGAATGCAGATGGACATCAAGCGATCATAATAGCTCACCCTAAGCACTTTGTGCTCTGGTGAGCTAAAAAGTAGAATTTTGTAGTTTGAAACAATTGCACTATTAATCACCATTGTTTAAGCAAGTGAATTTTGTAGAGGCGTAAATATGAGGAAATTGGTTAAATTTTTTAGATTAAACAATATTTAAACATTTGCAGGTCCCCATTTGAAACATTTGAATGAAGCTGCCTGTTATATATATTCGGGCTACTTGTTTAAGGAATGCAGCTGAAGTGTGGCTGTATGCTTGATGTACATTGTACAAAATACAGCTTAAGAAAGTATAGCTGTACTTTGGATGTTCTGTGGCTTTTAGAAAGTACAATTGTATTCTGGTTCTGTCCTGTTTTACAAATGCATATGTACTCTGATCGCACTCTAGATAGCTATACGTGTGTGGTTTGGTTGTACACTGGTTGTACGTTTTTGTTGTACACTCATTGAACGTGTTATGCCCCTATTCCACACAGACGACGAATCCAACAAATCAAGATTTTATACCTATAAACTCTCTCTGAAAGCTTGGTGAAGATCAAATGAAAATAATTTGTGTTCGAGAGCGGACAAGGATAAAACAGACATTTTTGACTGAATCAAGGGCCATAACTCCGAGCAGTCAAATGCAATTTAAGTGGTTATCGAACTTTGTCAAGATTTTATATCTATAAACATTCTCTGAAGGTTTGGTGAAGATCAGACGAAAACTATTTGAGTTAGAGAGCGGACAAGGCTTAAACAACCAATTTTGACTGAATCAAGGGCTGTAACGCATCTAGGTGTCAAAAGCGATTTAGGTGGAAATCAACCTTACTCAATATTTAACATCTGTAAACATTCTGTGGGAGTTTGGTGAAGATCAGATGACAATTATTTGAGTTAGAGAGTGGACAACCAAGCGTGACGGACGGACTGACTGACGGACTGACTGGCTGACAGACGGACACGGCAATTACTATAGGGCACCCACACCAAGGTAAAACTACAAAACGAGGAATTCATCCAGGGTACAGCTGTACATTTTTTTCAAAATAACAACCAATATGCATCTTAACTTTCTAACAAGTAGTCGAAGTTCAATATGATTACAGATGTACCTTAACAAAGTAGTCACAATACAGGGTACAGATATGACTGTATTCTGGTTCTATGTTGGTTGTACATTTTAGAAACTGTACCTGTACTCTGACTGCACTTTAGCGTTACGTTTAAGAAAGTTTAGGTGTGTTTTTGTTGTACACTGGCTGTACGTATTAGATAATACAGACTTTGACTATACCATGACCATACCTTTCAGAAATGAACGTTTCAATGGGAAATTTTACACGCTGAGTATATAGTCACAAATTTAAATTCTGCCCGCCCCCTCCGACAGAAGTGTACGTTGCTATGGAATCTACATCAACTGTGAACAAAGTTTTGTAGCTGTGAAGCTCGTTAGACATTTTCGCATGAACTTTGTGAAATGCCAGTAGCTTTTTAGCTCACCTGGCACAAAGTGCCAAGGTGAGCTATTGGGATGATCCTATGTCCGTCGTCATGCGTATGTGCGTACGTGCGGGCATCAACAAACATCTTCTTCTATGGAACTACAAAGCCAAGAGCTTTGATATTTGGTATGTAGCATGATGTAATGGTCCTGTACAAAGACTGTTCAAATTATGTCCCCCGGGCCAAAAATGGCCCCGCCCCAGGGCTTATCAGTTTTTCATAGGAAAATCTTTAAAAATCTTCTCCTCTGAAACTGTAAGGCATAGACCTTTGATATTTGGTATGTAGCATGATCTAATGGTCCTCTACTAAAATTGTTCAAATAATGACCCCTGGGCCAAAAATGGCCCCGTCCCAGGGCTGATCAGTTTTTCATAGAAAATCTTTAAAAATCTTCTTCTCTGAAACTGTAAGGCATAGACCTTTGGTATTTGGTATGTAGCATCATCTAATAGTCCTGTACTAAGATTGTTCAATTTAAATTATGACCCCCAGGACAAAAATGGCCCCGCCCCAGGGCTTATCAGTTTTTCATAGGAAAATCTTTAAAAATCTTCTTCTCTGAAACTGTAAGGCATAGACCTTTGATATTTGGTATGTAGCATGATCTAATGGTCCTCTACTAAAATTGTTCAAATTATGACCCCTGGGCCAAAAATGGCCCCGCCCCGGGGCTTATCAGTTTTTCATAGGAAAATCTTTAAAAATCTTCTTCTCTAAAAATGTAAGGCATAGACCTTTGGTATTTCGTATGTAGCATCATCTAATGGTCCTGTATTAAGATTGTTCAAATTTATGATGACCCCCCAGGACAAAAATGGCCCCGCCCCAGGGCTTATCAGTTTTTCATAGAAAAATCTTTAAAAATCTTCTTCTCTGAAACTGTAAGGCATAAACCTTTGATATTTGGTATGTAGCATGATCTAATGATCCTCTACTAAAATTGTTCAAATTATGACCCCTAGGCCAAAACTGGCCCCACCCCAGGGCTTATTAGTTTTTCATAGGAAAATCTTTAAAAATCTTCTTATCTGAAAATGTAAGGAATAGACCTTTAGTATTTGGTATGTAGCATCATCTAATGGTCCTGTACTAAGATTGTTTAAATTATGACCCCCAGGACAAAAATGACCCCACCCCGGGGCTTTATCAGTTTTTCATAGGAAAATCTTTAAAAAATCTTCTTCTCTAAAATTATAAGGTATAGACCTTTGATATTTGGTATGAAGCATTATTTAATGGTCCTCTACCAAGTTTAATCAAATTATGATCCCCGGACCAAAAATGGCCCCGCCCAAGGGCTTATCAGTTTTTCATAGGAAAATCTTTAAAAATCTTCTCCTCCAGAACTGTAAGGTCTAGGCCCTTGATATTTGGTATGTAGCATCATCTAATGGTTTTTTACCAAGATTATTCAAATTATTACCCCTGGGTCAAAAATGGCCCCGCCCTGGGGCTTATCAGTTTTTCATATGAAAAGCTTTAAGAATCTTTGTCTCCAAAACTGTAATATTTGGTATGTAGCGCTATCTAATAGTTTTCTACCAAGATTGTTCAAATTATGTCCCCTGGGTTGAAATGGCCCCGCCCAGGGGCATATCAGTTTTTCATAGGAAAGCTGGAAAAAATTTCTTCTCATAAAAATCTTTAAGTCTTCTCTGAACTTGTAAGGCATAGACCTTAGATATTTGGTATGTTACATTATCTAATAGTCCTCTACCAAGATTTTCAAATTATGAACCCCCGATCAAAAATGGCCTCGCCCTGGGGCTTAGCAGTTTTTCATAGGAAATTCTTTAAAATATCTTCTCCTCCAAACCTGTAAGATCTAGACTCTTTATATTTAGTATGTAGCATCATCTAATGGTTTTCTACCAAGATTTTTCAAATTATGTAATCTGTCATTGAAATCATTAATCTGTTATGAACAGGTGAGCGATTAAGGGCTATCATGGCCCTCTTGTTTTGTAAGAGAAAGTCTTAAGCCTACGAAGTTCGGAAATAACGGCCATCAGATGCGTATGCATGAAAGGTACAACTTCTGTTTGGGAATAAGGAAAACCTGATTCACTTGACATCCGAATAAGATATTTCTTAAGTTATTTTTTAATTTTAAGATTTTTAAGCTAAGAATTTCTTAAGATACTTTGGGAATACAAAATTAACCTTAATATTTTTTCATATTAGCTAAGAACATTATTTTCTTTTTATTTTGTCTGGTATGTGATCCCAGGACCTTATATGTTTACAAACTTTTGCAAGTGGTTTGTAACTCTCCTTTATCATAAATCTCTTGCCTGACCAGTAATGACCACATTGCGCTATTCGGACCTTGTTCTTTCTTAAATTTATGCATGTTTACGTAAAATAAAAGTAGCTCGACATATCTTTTTTATTCGTCCAATGAAAATGATTGTTTTATAGGACATCTATTAAACTGGGAATTTGGACGAGATAGAAAAACAGATAAACTGAATTTTGTTAAAGTGACAAATTTCTTCCATATTTTTGGTATATTAATGTGTCCAATGAGTCAAATGCCTATGCTGTAAATCTATGTCGCACAAATTTAATTAGTCCGTGTCTTTGGCTAAAACACCCATCAGAATGAAGTGGGTACGTTAAGCATTTATCACCATGGTGTAATAATATAGCAGGTGTTATAGCAATAGAACGATAATCTTTTATCTATTGCCAGTGATCCAACGGTCATTAAGTTGGCTGTGTCGAGTCTCGACAAGATACGATACATCATTCGTTTAGTGAGAGTATACATACATTGAAAGAATTATGCTGCTCGCAAGCCAACTATTTAAAACCAAACATTTGTATTAAAACCCTTGCAAAATATATGGATGTATATATAATCAAATAAGTACAATTTGAACATTACCTCTATTTCCTCATCCATGCATGCTATAGTCCAGTAAATGTGACTGACCATCAAACCGTCAGGGATGACTGCCTTCACTGCAATAGTATCCGATCCATAGTGTATCTGTCCATCTTTGAAAATATTAGCAGGCCAGAATGATTCATCGGAAATATATCTTTTGAGTGGAGTTTTGGGGTTTGCATCTCTTACTGAGAGACATCTAAACACAAATCTTTTTAAGCTGCCCAGTGCTAACTCTGCTATCTTCATTTTTTTCTCTACAAGGTAGCTTATATGACTTTCTATGTCAGAATCAAGAACTTGCCTAAAGTCCTCTTCTAGTGCCTCCACAATAGAGGTAGCATTTAGCTCTTCTAAAAGTTCATGTAGTGCAACAACATGACAGAGTTTAATGCAGTTTGGTGGACTAGGTAACAAACTGGACGGCAAAGGTAATGTTAGTAGTTTGGCCCATTTTTCAGCATAGTCAATTAAAGGCATATCGGGGTCTCCTTTTGTCTTTTTCAACAAGGCCATTATTACGCCCAAATGCGTCAGTAACTCTGTCACCATTTGCGGATTCTTTTCTTGGTTTGCATGTATGGATTCTGTTATGTGTTTAGAAATAGCCGATTGTTCTATACTTACACGCAGTTCAGTCACCAAGGATGCAAAATTCCTGTACATCTCATCTGCAAAGACTACCATGGGTAATCTATCCAAGTTGATATGAGCCTTTCCATTTAACAGGTAAACTGCAAGAAACTTCTCGATAGAATAAAAGTCATAAACAATTAGTTGTCCATGCAGAAAGTGTGATTGTGAATCATCAGATAGACATTCCTCCCAGCTGATACTAAAATCTACAAGTTGTTTTGCTGTCACTTCTGTCAGTTGAATGCATGGAATCATTGATTCCCCAGGTGTTCGACAAAGAAACCGTGTAGCTTTGCAAACATGTGCCATAGTTAGAGCCTTGTCAAGAAAATTATTTTGTATATGTATGAGCTGTTCTAAAACTTTGAAGATGACCGACTTTTCATCAAGAATCAAACATTCAGATAGTTTTGACTCTCCATGGAAGCGGCAATCCACTGAAGTAACTTCTGTAAGTCTGTCATTGACCTCCCTCCATGACCTTTTGAAAGCTTCAAAACGTTTGCGTCGTCTAGTTCTTTCATCTTTATCACTTGTCTGATGCAAGAAATCTGTCACTGTCATGTTTAAACAGTTGTCTCGTTTCATTATGTAGCTGATATTGGAAACTACACAGATATGCCACTGAACAATTGATAGTATATGCTTGGGCATTGAAAGGTCTTGGTAAGTGTCCAAAACTAAGTGTAGAAATGGAAAACCTTTCTGCTTTTCTAATTCATACAGAAAGTTCTCCATTCTTGGTTTTCCGCATATTCTAAATAAAAGTTTATGTGTTACTTTCTGTTCCGTTGCTATTTCAGTAACATTATACTCACGGACATGACCTTCAGTTGTTTTCAGGTTTCGTGGAAGAGAATTTTCAAATATGGCCTGTGCAAAATGAAATCTATTTGAAATGACATTTTCTACAACTAAAACAAATTTGTCTTCCCAGGCATTTCGTTCCGTTTCTGTCAACATTAGTGACATGTTTTCGCAAATGAGAGTCCTAATATTATACAGTATTGCCTGAAATATTACAGACAAGTGGTACTCATCGACATTCAGTAATTGCAGTATACTCTGCCAATGATTCTCCAAGTCATTCCACAAGTAATCGGATGCATTTTCAGGTACTCCAATGTTCTCAAGAGTGCTTGAAACGGCATTTCCCAAGGCCACTGATCCAAGCAAACAACCGTTTGTTAGAAATGAAAGAATGTTATACAGAACAGGAGACAATTTTCTAATCTTAATATCCAACCTATATAGGGATTCGACGAAGCCTGTGTTACAGGAATAGCTTTCAGAAGGCAGTTCACATACATCCTCACTGTAGTCAAAAACAGTTCCACAATTACTGCACATGTGTTTCATTTCCCTCATATAAATTCTTATCCCACACACACAAGTAAACAAGATAGGCTTACTGATAGCAGCAGTTAAACAATCAAAAGATGTTGCTCTTATGGAATTACCAGGAACTCCCGGAAGGTATGAATTCTTAACATCGTGAGGATGCAGTAAGCATTTCGCAAATATAGACATGTCTTTGTTAGGAGTCGTACTTACACTTGTAATTAGCATACTATATAAAGATGTTAGAACACTTGAAAGGAAAAAATCAGTCGAACTAGAACCCTGATGGACAAGAAGGTCTGTGACATCAAAATCTTGCTTACCAAGCAAGCGTTTAAGAAAACGTATATTTTCGCATGTCAAACGACATTTTTCAGCCAAATCTAAAATAACACATGCCTGAAGACCTTTCGTATCATCTGTTGGTTTGTATAGATTTGGAAGATAGAAATGTTGGATTACAGCTCCATAAAAACTTATCATACCCATGAAATCGTTCTTGTTCTCTGCAAACCATACCTCCATCTTTTCTGCTAATGGGGAAGGTTCCTTGATTTCATTTAAAATATTAATTAGATATTTTATTCTTTCTGGTGCATGCACCCTCAGAGGACTCATTTCTGTACACAGTTCTACACTCTCATCGCACCATTCAAGCTTTTGAAAGTCTGGGAAAATTTCTCTCAAATCCTTAAACTGTAGCCACAGTTTAGCAAAAGGTACTTTTAAACCTAAACATTTCATAAAGTACCAAGTAAGTGATGACTCGATTTTTTCTCCATGACTAAAAAGTAGTGGCACTAAATCTTGCAATCTTTTCTCTGACAGAGCATCGTCCTTCAACAATGAGAAGGAAATAAATGCCTTACAGCAACTAACAGATGCTAAGAAACTCAAACTAAAACTCTTTACAAGACCTTTTTGGCCATCGAGAAACACGGAGTATGATTCTGTTTCTTCTGAGTTTCTAAAGAGTCCATCAAATATTTCTTCAATTATGCTAACAGCTAAACTTGCCAAAGGTGTTGCTCTATTCTGTTCATACAATGCAGTAGCACATTTCTCGAAAGACACCAAACATGAAGAATGAATCTCTATTTTGTCTACATTCTCTTTCAGAAGCCATTTCCACATTTCCTTCGACTCAGAATGTAAGACTGTAGCCAGAGGCAATTTCATATATGACAGGGTGGAATCTGGAACTCTATTATGTAAAACAGCTTCGAACAGAAACGTCATTGCTTTTGTTTCTGGATCTAATGAGATACATCTCATAAGATAATTTGACAACATTCTCTGGCAAACATTTTCCCTCTGATATTTGGGTTCGTTTAAAATATCTAGGAACGATTCAAATACAATCTTAGAATCCAGGGAGGTTCCATGCTTTAACACGTCTGCCAGTTTCGCAAGTTGTGTGCTTCTGTCTGTAACGGGTAACACAATTTCAGAACTGATTTCATTGCAAAACCGTAATTTATGGAGTGATGATGGTTCATTTGAAACATTTGCTGCAAACCGGAGAAATACATTTACTTTCATTTGCCATGATTGAAGTCCTCCATATAGAACTACTGTCGAAATGGAAGGAAGCATTTTTGTGCATAGTACTTGTACAAGTTTATAAGAAGCTGCAAAATCTTTTTTATCAGAAAGACAGTTTGCACCTGATATGAGCTCCAAGTCACCACAAACCCCTACTTCTTTGCCAGGGGTACTAGACATTCCATCCTCTGGTTTATTATAAGGTATTTTGGGATTTCTCTCTTCTGTAGATTCTGTAGAACTTTGAACTGATACCTCAGAACACTTTATTAATTCAATAACTTGATCACTTCTGTCCTTCTCCCATTCTGCTGTATAAAGTGTAAAGTTTTCTTCAAATTCTGGTAAACTTTTTCTTGGTGGGGTCAAATCACTTTTGGTGAAAGGTACATCTTCATCCAAGACAACTGTTTTAGAATTATCTTCACTGGAAGTCAGAACCTCTGTTTCAAATCGAACTAAGTTCTCTTCTATTTTGATTTTTTCTCTTTCAATCACTCTGCTGTAAATTATTTCAAGACCGTCACCCAGCTGCGCTTTATCCATAGTCTTTGTAGAGACATCTCCTTCAATGTCTGTCATTTCAATTTCTACTATCCTTAATTCATGAAGAATACTTTCAACCCAACCTCTCTCGCCCACAGGAAGAAGTCCACTTTGACAAATTTCAAACAATTGTAATTGTGCTTCAAACAGATTGGTATTGTTCCAATATGTTGTGTGAAGAGCAGTGAATATTTCATCAGGAGTTTTTAGGTCAAGATTAATTTTCTGTTTAATCATCCATTTCATCACATTGACCCTTTCTAATCTGTCAATATTACTGCATAAATGAATAGAAGCCAAGTGGCAGAAATCATCAATATAATCATCTATCCAGTTGCTGTAAACAAAGTTCTCAGTGTTTGGAATCTTCTGCTGAACCATCAGTTTCTGTTTCAGCAGTAACTTTGCTACAACCTCTGATGGCAAATTATCATCCTCATCCAAATCACATAGACCCTTTAATGTTGTAATAGAATTCATGAATTCTTCTCGAGTTGATTCAATGCAGTTGAAGATATACAAACTGAAAGGCATCTTTAGAGATATATCCTCTAACTGACATTCATATGTTTCCGGTCCAAGTTCATCGTGAATGCCACTAATAGAAAAAATGGTGCCATCAGACAGCATTTTCTCCCATGCCTTTCTGCGTTCGACACATCTATCATCTTCAACAAAATAACTATCTAATATTCCCATAACTTCCATCTGGTATATGAACTTTGAAAGAGGCTTATTTATTTCTCTATTTATATGCTTCTCTAGAGCATCTACAAAAGTTAAGGAGGTGTCCAGGGCGTTGGTGTCACACGCAACATTTTCGACCCAATTCGAATTCCTTTCATCTGAATGCAAAGTACTTACCCAAAGACACACATGTTCCTCAACTACATGAATAAATCTATCGTTACATTTCATGTTTTTCAAAATTGTGTTGATGCTATCTACATTCCTCCCTTTTCTTGTATATTTTATTCTTGTAAATGTCCAGAACAGTTGTTCCTTGATATATTCATCCATTGGTCGCTTTGCCATCACTGCTTCATACAAAGATAATCTACAAAACCCTGGAAGGGTAGTTGCAGAAGACTCCAACCTATCAAGCATAACTAACTGCCATTCACTTAGAAAGTTGATCTGCGATACAACTGTAGATCTTCCTTTACTTTTATCCATATGTACTACGAGATAAACATGTTTAGACTGGTCAGATTTGCTTAACAAGAACTCATTTCGATTTCTTTCAATTACCGATTTTGCAAGTAATATATGTCTTTCGTCATCAATAGCACTGCACTGCACAAACAAAATTTCTTTGTCAGACTCTAACCAAAAGTTCTGTATTCGGCTTGAAAGTTGCTTCTCTGATTTGTAAGCACCTAATTTTTCTATCTGCATTGATCTATCCATAATAGCGTACAGACTCCTTGAATGGATATTACTGTTTGTAAACACAATCGTTAATAAATTTTTCCTTTCAACTCCATCAAGTTGATACTTGAGAAAACCTGTGATGCCATCATGTAAAGGAAGGTTAAAAAACTTTTCTTCAAGGAATTCTGCCTGATTTCTAGTTGATTCTTCAGACGAACATTTCATTCGAGTTACAACTTCTGGCTTCATTACCCACAGTAAGTCTTCGCGAATCTTTCCTATGTATTGGTCAATAATGTTATCATTCTGGAGAACATATGAGGCTACCATATCATTTCCATATATTGGAAAACAATCGAATGCAGAGAAACATCTGCCTTGAATACGGACAATGTCACTGATCCATTGCTCTACCTCATTGATTATTGATTGCTGCCTAGAGCTGATGATATCAGAAAATCGAACTCTCTGTTTCTCAAACCGGTTCAAAAAAGGTGGGTCCGTAAAGTCTACTTCAGTTTCGTCGATGAGAACAATACATCTAAAGTTGTCATGTACATGGCATATCGGATTGCTATATGCTCCTAAAGCTACCCTGCAGTGCTTTTTCCTTCCTATCTCTGTGTAGTTCTTGTTTAACATGTCATAAAGACTACCATATATACTTTTCAGACCTTTTAATATCAGAACAATCCCTTGTTCCATGCAAAGGATTATACGACTAAGCATTCTGTAGTTGTAATCGTCAGTCAAATCTTCTTCAAACTGACTTCCAAACAAAATTTCCCTTTTATCCCTTCCGGCTTCTTTCAAACTGCGTTCAATAACTCCAAGGACAGATTCTCCTGCCGTTATTATCATTAAATGTCTTGCCAAAGGATCCGTTACATTTTCCATTACTAATTTAAGTACGGGTGAAACATTTATCACGTTTAAATTAAATGTTTCAATCAGCGCTTTCCTTTCAAATGGTAATCCACCAAAATTCCTCTGAACGCCACTTAACAATACTTCTCTTATCCTATCGGTTGAAGGTTTTATTTTTGCAAATGACAATTCCCGTGCAATGTATTTCACTAGTGAGTAGTAGTCACGAAGACCATGAAAGTTTTCAAATCTTAGGGCTTTCATATAGTCAGTATATGAGCGAGCAATGTTTTCAAGTTCTCCAGCAATATCGCAGGTTTTAAATGAATATTGTTCATTGTTCACAAGGTTAATAATATTTTCATTTTCATCCCTTTCAAAAGAGACACTTATCGATTTTCCAGTTTCAATTAACTCATCTACATCCATTTCTGGTCTTGATAAATGAATTGCTCGGTTCATTTTAGAAGCATCCAGTGACCAATTTGAAATTCCAACAACTGCAATGTTTGGTCTTCTCTGTCCACCTGGCTCGAGAAGGTTGTGTAATACTTTCAGTGGATTAAATCTTGAGATTTCTGCTAAACCGATTTCATCCAGAATAACAACCGATAGCACATCTTCCTTACTATTTACTTGTTGGTACTTTTCAGCCTTTTCAAAAACCTTCACAATTCCATCAGAAGTTGATGACTCGGAACCTTGAAAAGACACACAGTACAACTGAGGCAAAGTTCTAAAGAATTCATCTTTGGAATCTTTCCCTCTTAGGTTACTCTTTATAACCTGCATTGACAGTGATTTGCTACATCCGGGTTTTCCAACCAGAAATATTGGAATTCTATTCAAGATACAAACCAAGAGAACAAAAACATTTTCCTGAAGAGCAATATTCATTGCAGTGCCCGGTGGAAGATCCATCCGCGACAAAATATCTCTTTGCTCTTCCATAATTATCTTTTGAATGAATACTATTGTGTATTTATCATGTCCGTGTTTTGCACACAGAGCTGCAATGTTTAAAATATATTGTCTCCTTAGGTTTGTATCAGAAAACCTACTAATGTAACAATGAGAAAGAGCTAAGATAATTGCTGGAACTTTCTTATCACTAGTATCAGCTTGATAAGTCGATTTAAATTTATATTTTTTCTTCTCAAGAATATGCAAAAACCACTCTGTGAGAATTTTACACCTTTGGATATCTCGAAGGCTAACAGAACTAGCGGTTTCTTCATTTGTGCGAGAAAACATCTGTGACATTGACAAGAGGTCAACAAACAGATTGGTAATTTCTTCCTCTGTATGAAACACATCTACAACCATCCTCTCTATATACAACTTTTCATCATTTTCTGTCAGGCTACCAAAGTCCCATACATAGTCAATTAGGCTTTCTGGAAGTGGCAATACTCTATAAACTAAACGTGACAGTTCGTCAGTTTTAACCTTTCCTTTCAGACCTGAAGTTAGTATTGATTTAGAAGATCTTAGCTTATATGGATTACATGCAGCAAGCAAAATTAAATTTGGAGCCAGTGTCTTTCCAAGACATTTATGGTGACAGAGCATGTCGCTTATCAGTCCAATATATTCACTTGTATTTATTTCATCTAAAAATACCCAATGTTCCTGGTCAAGCTGCCTTAACGATTTTTCATTGTTGTCTGAAATTCTCTCAATAATAACAGATTCTTCCACACCTGCATGAATACTGATAACATCAAAGGACACTTCACATATTTCAGCAAGATATCGAATAAGGGAAGTTTTTCCACATCCTGTTTCGCCCATGACAAGTACAGGTACACAAGCTTTGATGCGAAGAATGATTAAAACCATTTTTAAAAGATTGTCAGGTGTAAGCGCATACTCCTTTGAGAGGTTTTGAAGTACCCTGTGCTTAAGTGATATTGGATTTGTTCTAGCCACCTTCTGTAAAACATCCTGAAGCTCTCGTTGACTTAAACATTGGAAGTCACACAATGGTCGTTTCATCTGGCTTTCAAACAATTCTTTTATACGGTCAGGTACCAAGGCAATTTGTCTGTACATTGGCGATATTGTTTGAATGTTTTGATTGTGAAATATATATATGAGATGGTTGCTGTCATCCCATCTTATCATATGTTCTACATGCCCTGTAACTGATTCTATGTCTTTTTTCATGCTTTCTGTTTGATTCTGTAACACATCAGCGTCCAGCGTAAGCTGTTGAGCATTTCTATAGGTTTCAACACTTCGGCTGGCAAATTCTCTCGACACGTCCAATAATGCTTTGACCATTGAACTCTTAATAGTTGGCACACACTTAGAACCAGTCATGTCTCTGATTCTTGACGTTTTGAAAAATCCACTGTTCGACATCTTCTTTAATTGGTCTGCCAAGACATTAATGCATATGTTGGTTGTAATGAATGTTTCACCTAAATTTATATGTTCTTTAAGAAGGTATCTGCAAATTTTGGTAGGCAATGCTTCAACACAATTTACACCAGAAAACACCGTGTCGTGTCTGTCTAATGTTCCTTTCTCCAACAAATAAAGATACTGACAAACTACTTGCACCGGACTGTTAATATCTTTACTGACGATGAAATCTTCAAAGTGTTTCCAAACTTTATGCTCCTTTTTAAATGATACTGCGGTCTGCAAAGCATTTCTCAAGGTATTGTTAATTGTATTGGCTATTTCTATACATACGTGCGTTGTTGGTAAATCCATTGCCACTCCATCTGCAATAACATAGTTCAATATAATGAGTTCGAATAGAAACAAGTCCAATTCCAATGGATTATCTACATACCCAATATCAATATGCAAATAATCTTTCTTCTGTAAATCTAATTTACGCAGTCTGTTAATTAATTTTCTTTTTTGTACAGGTCCACTAACATGCACAGTCTTCAACAGTCTTTTGCACTTGTTTGCAGCCGTTAATATTGTGGAGGATTTCCCAAGACCAGCACTGTCTGAAGTAAACGTTTTCACTGAAGGACAAACTTCAGAAAAAATGTTTCTCACTGTTTCATCAGACAATGGTCTGATTGTTGTTACATATTCATAAAATTCATCTATGAATGGTTGATTTGCAGATCCCTGACAGATAACTGACAACAAAAAATTAGAACTTTTGTCCAAATTCTTCAGAGTTTCAATAAGTCTGAAATTTATTTCATTAGGCAAAACTTCTACATTTGCGATGCAAAAAAGAACATCATTCCGGAAAAATTGATTTGCTCCAAAGCAGCGGCCTAACAACAACTCAATATCGCTCCAACTTGTTTCCCTTGAACAAAGAAGTATTTCACTTGGTTCCGGCAATCGATATGAAGTTCGAAGATATAATGCTAATACAGTCTTTACAACAAGAATGTTTGCTTCATCAATTCGAACAACCAAAAGCTTTCCATTTTCTACCATATCTGTCATTCTCCTTTCTTTGTCATCCATTGTCTTTAAAACACGCTTGAATGGTTTCAAAATTTTAAAACAGTCTGTCAAGGCCTTCCCGATATTCATCAAATCTTCATATTCACAAGAGAAGTCTGTGTCACTTTCGTTAAATGACCGTTCCAGCATATTTGCATTCATCTCTGGATGAATGAATTTTAGAATTTGATCTACTTCTCTGTGGCCGATTTTCTTTTGCAGAAACATGCCAAGAGCATGTATACGTGTCCCTTGGATAAAATTCATCAGGTAAAATGTCTTTCTTGTAAGTTTCAAATGTTCATTCCAAGACTTAAGTTCAGCTTCCAGTGATTTTTGAAATGTATGTAACTTGTTTAAATATACAGTTTTTTTGAAATGTGGATATTTGAGATGACCAGATAGATGAAGTGCACATATATCTTGAGACACATCCAGACACACATTTATAGCATTTACAAATTCCTCTAACTCAGCCATGCTTTTTTCATGTCCTTGTCGTTCTGAATTCATCAATAACAAGGCACGACTTCGAAAGTCACAAAGGGACGATGTAGGATGAACAACGTTCTGGCCTGTTTTAGCTTGCCTATAAGAAGCAGTGAACTCACACATCTTCTTGTCTGCCACAAGCAGGAAATGAAACTTGCCCTGTGTAACAATACTATGAATGATCTGCTTTGTCTGTTCTCCCCTGTTTGCCACATTGTTATACAATGATATTAGGTTGTGCAGATGATTCATACAGTCGTCGATCTTGGTCGGAAGCTGCTTCGAAATGTTTCCAAATATCTTTACCTGTTTTTGAATAGTTTGCAAAAATTGAATGCTGTCTTGCTCATGTGTGAAGAGAAGAATCGGTTTGAAAAATCTTTTGACCTCAATAAGTGAAGAAACCGTTGATTCTGATACATGCTGTTCAGATATGTCTTCTACTGCGTCAATCAAATTTCTTATATCTTCTTCAATAATTTTAGCAAGGAAATCAACAAGTGAAGAAGACTTGCCTACAGACTCCAGGACATCAGTTGTGGTTTCATCCATATCCTTTGCTATACTAAACACCACATCAAGATGTTCAGATATCTCCTTGAAAGTAAGGCTTATACTATTTTCATCGAGGAGCAGATGGAATGATGATATCGCCTTATCAAATATTGCATTATCTTTGATATTAAGGTGAAATGCTGTCAAAGCCTTTTCCATGGCATCCACATCACCTTTAATCTTTTTTATTGTACTCAGATGTATCAATGTCTTCTTGCAGGATTCCAATACATGATGTCGTAAATGGTTTTCTGCCCATTCAATCTCTTTTTCGATATTCTGAAAGCAACCGCGATACATAGTAAATACACCTCTCATGTCAATCATTGGGTTATCTTGGATCATCTTCCAGTCATCAGTGTAAATCTTATTGGCTGTTTCTAGCAATCTACAGACAAATCGTGTACATTGAGCATTATCTGGTGGACTTTCTATGCTTACTTCCTCAAACAAACGAGATAAACCCTCTAAAAAATCCTGATCAATATTTTTGGCATCATCTATATTTACTACTTTTGAGGTTGCTCCTTTACTTTTGTAACAATTCCAGTAAACTTGTGACATGACAAGTGCGGAGGAGAGTTTACAATCTCTACATATATCTTGATTCTGAAACAAGTCTGCAAACTTCGAATCGAATTCAGACTGTAATATTTCATCAAAGTTGGTATACAGAATGTTGATTTGTTCTGCATATGCGCCAAATGTTTCAGGTAGAACGTCACGATCCATCCTATCACATATCACATTGATAACATTTCTAATAACTGTAATATTGGTTCTTTTGTTTTTTAGTTGGTTATTGTTTGTAAACAATAACTCATCAATTTCACTTTTACTGTGATCACTTAAGTAAAGCAATGATCTGACATCATGATCAGTTATACTGCCTTTGTCAAAGAACTGATAGGATATGTTGCGATTAGTCAGAAGCTTTAAAGTATTGGAAACTACAGACATTCCTGTTCCATATGTACTGCAGTTGATGACATGGTGTTTGCACTGTCCATATGCCAAATAAACCATAACCCATACTTCATGTTCGTTTGTCATTTTCTTAAGACGTTCCAATTCAGTATCTTCGTTTGATAGGGAGCAGTATGTATCCAATACAAAACATACCACTTCTGCAGCTAGTCTGAAAGTAAAGTGTAAAATCAGTTTACATCTCTACGTACTTAAGGCAATGTGTGCCTAATTGTTTTCATAATGCATACATGTCATTAATATATATATATAATTAGGACTAGTAAAACGGTGGTACTAAACAGAGACAACAAGTGCAGACCAGGGGTTAATTACATGACAATGTAATTAATTAAATTACAACTAGAGGTTTTTGTCAAAAAAACGGATGTCTCCCCTCTAATAAAAACAATATGTAAAGGGAAATCACTAAAAATGTTATGGTCTTGATGAATGATACTTCCCCTCATTATGCGTTTTCCACACTACATTTTTCAAGAAGAAAATGATATCAGCTAATAACTCCAAAAATACTGATACCAGATTTATGGCCCTTGTGCATGACACTTACTTTCATCATGCTCTTTCCAAAAATAAAATGTCATTCCAATAGCATCAGTCGAACAGGAGTTATTGATCGGCCAAAAAATGTAACAAAGGGCAATAACTCCAAAAGTATTGAAGCCAGAATTATGGCCCTTGTTCATGACACTTTCTCTCATCATGCTCTTTCCATGTATGAAGTTTCAATACGATGGCAAGAGCCATGTAGGAGTTATCGTCCGGACAAGAAAGAATTAAACAAATGTACAAGGGGCAATAACTCTAAATTTATTGAAGCTCGAGTTCAGGATCTTATGCATGACACTTTCTCTTATCATGATCGTTCCATGTATGAAGTTTCACTCCAATGGCATGTGTCACATAGGAGTAATCATCCGGACAAAAAAATTGTGATTTTTTTTACAAAGGGCAATAACTCCAATATTAGTGAAGCCAGAGTTATGGACCTTGTGCATGACACTTCCTCTCGTTATGATCTTTCCATATATGAAGTTTCAATCCAATGGCATGAGCCATATAGAAGTTATCGTCCGGACAAAAAAGTGTGATTTTTTTTACAAAGGGCAATAACTCCTATATTAGTGAAGCCAGAGTTATGTACCTTCTGCATGACACTTCCTCTCATTATGCTCTTTCCATTTATGAAGTTTCAATCAACTGGCATCAGGCATATTGAAGTTATTGTCCGGACAAAAAATTATGATATTTTTTACAAAGGGCAATAACTCCAATATTAGTGAAGCCAGAGTTATGGACCTTGTGCATGACACTTTCTCTCGTCATGATCTTTCCATATATGAAGTTTCAATCCAATGGCATGAGCCATATAGGAGTTATCATCCGGACAAAAAAGTGTGATTTATTTTTACAAAGGGCAATAACTCCTATATTAGTGAAGCCAGAGTTATGGACAAAAAGTGTGACAGACAGACGGACAGACAACTCTCACGAAAACAATATGTCTCCCCCATATAAATATGGGGGGAGACATAATTACATTCATAAAAGGTCAATTACCATTACAATTATATGGGTTTTATCCATGTAATTAATTAAATTACAATTACTTTGCCAAATGTAATTAATTACATCTCAATTACTTTAAAAAGGCTGGCAACAAGAAATGTTTTAGAAAACAAGATTATTACGTAACACAACTAGTAAATGTACCAGTCATGTAAGTATGCATGTAAATGACCAGTAACATATTTACAGTCATTGAATTCTGTTCATGTATCAGAAGTATTTTTATAAACAGCTTTAAGTGCTCACTGGATATACATACCAATATACAAAAGAGTAAATCTTCATCAGAAAGCTGTCATAAACATGTTATACACAGATGTCTGATCAGGGTCTACATTGATTCTAACTTTTCATACATAATCTAGAATACTGCAGATCTGCCATACCAGTAAATATCAGAACTGGGGAAAAACGTTAGTAAAACCATACATGTGATAACTACCGACGGTAGGTGAATTCTACCGTTTTCAGAGGTGGTCTACCACATTATGTAATCACAAGTTGGTTCCCGTTTGCCCTGTACTGGAGTTAACAAAAAAAAAATTCGGGAACCAGTCGTGTCAACATGCAAATGGCGGCATGCGCCTTTGCGGGATGCACGCATACAAATCAGACTGAATTCCATCCTAAGGCAATGCCGCTGCACAAATCCCCAAATCCCCGTCCCTAAATAGATAATTTAATCTAAATTCAAATCAAGATGTCTTGTTTTCGTTTCACGGTCGCGAAAGAGAGTCGCTACTTGTTGCTTGGAGACTGCAAATTTATTTCTGGTAGTGACGTCCCCCAGATACAGCATCTGGTGTGAAGGTTTTTACGCCATTTGATTGGTTAATTTATATATCAAGATCACAGTCTATTCTGAACGATAAACAATTTAGTTTTATTCAGCAAACCGGCAATACCAAAAAGTACAAAAGATTCGTCCCCAGACCGATTGTACTGAATAAATCGAGGTTAGTAATGTTTTTTTCATAGATTTTTTTGACTTGAGGTTGCGAATTTTCCTCCAAAAATTGGAGAAAACACACTTTTTTGCCAAAGGGAATATAGCCGAATAAGGGCTATAAAATAAGCCTATAAAGCACTGAAACTGTAATAAAATAAGATAAAATGGAATATATTTTTCATTATGATAAATAGTAATAAGTCTCGATTTTTTCATGGCATTATTTAATTATGGGAGCTGTCTCCTCTGGGTCTACTCTGTTTGCAAATCAGTGAAACATGTTTATATGAAGGAAAGGGTTAATGGGGTTATTGATATCTAGGCAGTGTAAGGGTTGGAGATGATGCCATGGCTGTGTGTAGATGTAGTCTGTATAATGTATGGTTTGTAAAGGTAGATTTATTATTATAACAGCACATGGACATTTGATTTTGTTGGGCCAAGCCAGAAAGTGTGGAATCATTCCAATATCATAAGCAAACAGAGCAGACCCTGACAAGATAGCTCCTATGCATGAAAAGGCGTTGATATGAGGGAAAGTGTGTGTAAATGTTATGTGTGTAGTGTAAGGTTTATAATGGCATGGCATGGTATGGTATGTGGGTAATACCGTAACAGTTTTTATGGTAAGGACAGTAACCGTAAGGTATGAATGATTATGTGAAAAGGTATAAAAAACGTAAGTATCCAGAAGATAATTTTTTCATATCCATATATATTTTGTCGTGTCGGTAAAATCTACCTGACAAAAATAAAATCTACCTGACATAGATACTGTAAGTTCAAAATTTTCCTCATCTTTTGGTCAATATGAAACATTTGTAACAAAGGAACAGACATAGAATTTAGCCTGTGTCATTTGTTAGCAGGCAAAGGGTTATACCATGTATGGCCACTGCATTTTGCTTTCTGTGGTCAGTCAGGTGTCACAGTGTCTAATGTAAAAAGCATAATTATCACAGGTAAAGGTGTCAATGCAAACCTCTTTGGCTGTACATGTAGGTACATGTATTCAATTATCATTCTTGATACTTGTAGTCCGCCAAACTTTAAATAACTCTTCCAGCACAATATACATGTTCATATTGCACTGATGATGCTTGAAAACAATAAATACCCAGATCAAAGCACTGCTATAGGAGCCCTTTGAAAAAGGTCTGCACTGTTTAAAATATTACTCTAGGTTTTGTCCTAAGTCCAAAAATACAACACAGTGAACATATTCCCATAAAATGCAGAAATTAAATGCAGATTAAATCCGTTTTAATATAGTTTTGATATGTTATATGACAAAGTAAATTTAAGAAAATAATGTAGACTGAGATGAGATGCCTTCTGTATGAGCTGATAGCAATACAGACTGGTATTGTCTGCCCTCTTTGCTCATAATGGAACAATGAATATTACAATTTTACCATTTTCATGAGTTGTTGTGTTTAATTATTCAACTGGGTATAATTATAAAACCCTGATTGAAGCAGATTAACAATTTGCAAAATATGGGATCTCATTCAATTGAATATATATGTTATTTGAACTTGTCTGTGTACTATACAATATAATACATGTACACTGAAATAACATTTGTTATTTACTCACTTTCTCCATGGATTCAGTGTTTAAAAATTAAATATATTATTCTGATTCAGTGTTTAAAAAATTAAATGTATTAAAATCACTGAATAGGTATGCTTTATAGTGTAAATAACCAAAGTAATTGAAAAGTAATTGTTCATTACACCTAATTTTTCACTGTAATTAATTACAATTTCATGTAAGTAAAAATAGCACTCAATTACACATTACACCAATTGCACTGAAAACATGTAATTAATTGTAATTAATTACAATTACAATTTTTAATTACCCCAGGTCTGAACAAGTGTCAACTAGAGACAACTAAGTTAAAAAAGCGTTTTAGGGCATTACTTACATGTATATATAAACAGCCATATACGGTAAAAATATTTAAATGTTCGAAATATTGTCTTAGATTGCATTTAGAACCCGAATTATAGCAACGGAAAGACACCGACACCGGCTGACCCAGAGTCAACAAAGCCAACTCGATAAACCACTTTTACACAAGTTGTTTCCCTACTATTTCTGATTGATTTTTGCTGGCGTATGCTAACGGAAAACTGCACATTTTAATTTTATGACAAACAGAGTGTATCTTGATCAATCAGCTGCCTGATTTTGATCTACTCTGTTAGCATAGGATTTCAAAATGATAACAATGGTGTTAAATTAAGCTTTATTCATTCAGTAAGTGCATATTCATACATACACAATTTCCAGAAATAGTTAAACCTTTGCCTCATATAAATGTGTTGCAAACAGAGTAGACCCAAAACTGATCCATCTGATCCACAGGTGCTGTCTCAACAACAACTCCATCACAAATACATTATTTTTCACATGTCATATAACTATCTAAAACATACCAAAGATAGTTTTCTAACCAATCCAAAAAAATGAGATTTTTTTTAAAAACAAAATCGCGAAAATCCCTGCTCTATATAATATGTAAAAGGTATCCAACTCCGGCCAAAATCTGCTAAAAAATCGATAGGTTCATTCACTGCAATCGTCCTTGAAAGCTTATTTGACCACAGATTTCCATTAACTGTGTCTTATTTATCAAAGAAATCACCACTCTTGATGAGCAGTCATCTATTTTTCTCAGAATATTAACACGCTTTTACAACGAGCCAGCCTCTCTAGGACACATGTTGACTCTTGAAGTTCTAAATAGAAATACGCTATAATTCAAGTCGAAACACCATATAACTGCTCAATTAAGGCATTTCCCCGGTCTGATAGCATGAATGGATATCATGTATTCACAATTTTTTCAAATAATAATCTTCTAAAAATCTTCTAAATAATTGCGACGGCTATGGATATGGACCAGCAAAATTAACTGCCGTGTTTGTTTGTAATAAATCAACGAGTGTTAATTATCCCTTTCCCTCGTAGATACGCCAAGCTTTATGTTAGACGTCATTCAAAACGATCTGATTGGAGTGATATTTGTTTTTCACCTATAAGATATATGAAGTGAGAGAAATATTAAAGTCTCTAGTATTTCTAAATTTAGAATGGTTACATACATGTGTGTGATATGTACATATTTATATTCTGTGTATTATTATAGTGTATGTAATTGAGACTATAATAAAGAATAATACATATACAGTGAAACCTCGGAAATCCGAACCCCTTCCGGACCAAATGAAAAGTTCGGATTTCTGAGGATTTCGGATTTCTGAGGTTTCTCATGTAGTTAAATGTTTCGACCACAATTATGCTCTCTAAGTAAGGTTGATGTGATCAAAATGTTGATTGCTGATATTGCATGACATTAAAGGGTAGATTTTGCTCACAAAGTATTTGCAATGGACTTGTTTCTTTAAAGCTTTCTACTTTGAAGAAGCAACACCAATGTAAATAATAGTTGAACTGAACTTTAATGTCAAGGGTTAAGTCAACCCGTCTACGCTTACTCGGCGGTTCAGACATGATCGTGATCTTAACTAGAACTTTTCTTTACGATGTAGAATATAGCCTAGAATGAGCGAGAATGGTGAACAATTTGAGAAACTGCATCATTTATTACATTTGGAACAATTAGGGATTACTCGCGACCTTAGTTTGCAAAATTACCAAACGAGATTAAAGATTTTTTTTGTCAGTCAGCCCACCGTGTGTAAAACAAAAGTCGCCGCACAAAAGAGACCGCTCTTTATTCCACAAAATTAGGACATAATTTGGACATTAAAGAGGTCTTACTGCAGTCGATCGCCACAGCCCGTCTTTTAATCCATTTAAATCAACAGCCGCATCAAACACCTAATGATTCTTCGAAGATAATTGGGGCTTAAACAAACACCAGTTGACACGACTACCGCACACGCTTTATCGTGTGTATGTACCGTGTAGAGTTGTGGTAACATAGCCGCTAAAAATAGATGCGCATGCCAGCCCAAACATTCTCAGGTACAGTAAGCGTTCGGAATTCCGGGTTACATTTAAGCGCAATTAAACAATTTCGGACGAAAACATCGTTCGGAATTCGGAATTCTGAGTTTCCGGATTTCTGAAACTTTCCCGTAGTTAAAATAAGAAGAAAAAAAAATCGGGACCAAACGGAACGTTCGGAATTCCGCGGATTTCGGAATTCCGGAGCTCCGGAATTCCGAGGTTTCACTGTATTCAAAAACAGAAATTCAAGACGTCAGTCCCTCAATCGCAGAAGCCACGAAACTGTGGGCAGATGTCTGCGTATTCCTGTGCTTGGATCATGCATGCTGCAAGCACAGTAACAGTAATAGTCTGTTTATCCTGTCGTTAACGACCCAGCCGACTTTAACAGTAGAATTCTGAACAGCACGTTCAAATTCCGAAATTCTCGGTCCAGAGAAAGTGTACAAATGTTATGGTCTGGTGTTAATGGAATAAGATCCTTTTGGAAACCCGACCATGCTGTGCCACTAATCCCTGAAAATTTAGTTAGTGATCCAATCTTTATTGATGACATTGAGGCTTTTGAGACTTTTAAAAAAAACACTTCTACCCCTGGCAAGTCTTTATCCCACAGTGCTGATAGGTCCCAAGAAATTACAGTAAAATTCACTGATTTTGTTTGGAATGACGCGGTATATGTGAAAGCAACTAGGGTCCTATGTGCAAAGCACCTCAAAGACAATGCTGTTGAGAACCTACGGAACATTTGGCCCAGCTTGAAGTGTCTGTGGTTATTAACAGATTGTCTGTATCTGATGGTATTTTAAGCTCCAAATATCTGAGCTTAAAGTGAGATCATCGCACACTGTGACGTTCCATATCTGGCAAAAAGATTAATGCCGAATATTGAACGGCATGTATTCCACACTCAACTGCAGCATCTGTGGTTAGTGGTTACCATGTCTATGGTACAACAACTGCAACGAGTCGTACAATTACGTTATTAAACGCAACTACTAACTGGGTCATGCAGAAACTCCCCGATCTGGTTTGACAATTGTACAAACTGGAGCAAGATCAAACACGTGACCTTCGAGGGGCTCTACATGATACAGGAAAATTTGAACTTTCCAGCCAGGCTTCAGAGTCTCTCATGAGACTCGGACACAACTTAACCCCAAGCAACGGCTAAAAAGGCTCATCAGGCTTTCAAATTTCAAAATTTCCAAAACCTCGAACCTTCAACCCGCATCAAAAGGACTCTTTTTATACTCCTCATAGTAATTTCGTTTTCTTGCCACTACCATGTTATGTTAATATTTTACAACTAACAGTACCGAAATAGGTCAGGTGCCAACTATTAAAGGGGATGTCCCTACATTTGACGCGTTTCATAAACACTTAAAATATACAAAACTCACTTGTTTATATGCTGAAAAGTAGTATATCACAAAAAGCCCCATCCAATTACCGTTTATAATGACAAAACATCCATGTGTTTGATATCGCTGATCCCGGTTTTACTCCCCGATGTTTCAGTTTTATTCGGGTTGAGTTTTAGTTTCGTAACTGTTCGCCCTATTCGCGATTCTCCGACCACTTCCGAGATGGCTATTACGTAAACAATGGAGAGATCGGGTGATCATCGGCAAAACGCGGAAGAATTTACGGAAAAGGTCGATAATATTGTGTTGTAGAACAAAAATTAGCAGTTATTGATGAAATCGGTTTATTTGTATCACATGGGCATTTTTCGATATAAGTTCAAATTGGGAACCTTCATAATAATGATAGAGCATAACAAATACCAAGTTTTATGATATTATTGAAAATATGCGATCATTGTAGGGACCTCCTCTTTAATTCAAGAATTACTATGTTATTCGGTCATCCGTTTTTTGCCATGGTTAATTCAAATGGTCAACTATAACTATAAGACTAACGATATGTGCCGTAAACTATTACATTTGGCTATCCGTTTTAAAAGCATTGCTGACAAAGGACGTTATCTGTCTCTGATTTAGGCCATGGTTCTGAAACGATCTGAACCAATCTCACCGTTTAACCCTTTCCCTGTTCAGTGTTTATTCCAAATTTCAATACCTATTGGATATTCATGGACAAAATAGTTATAATGAAATAAGGAACATGGAACATTATAGCCATTAAACTGTAATGAAACATATCGCTCTTTCAAAATTCCATAAGCAAACAGAGCAGACCCCGATCAGATGGCTCCTAGAGGAACAATCTGATCTGGGGCTTCTATGTTTGCAGAAGCGTGAAAACACGTTCATATGAGGGAAAGGGTTAAAATGTTATTCACATTATGATAGTTATATATTCTCCATCGAATAAAGTTTGGAGAAAGTAATTAGGCATTTAAACTGCCGACTTTCCATCCACTATTACCAAATTTGTCTATTTGATTTATAATCTGAGTTTAAACGCATTTAAACAAACATTTAAATTATTCAGCCAGATTAACAGATTACTTTAATATATGCGGGATGTTTGTAAATAGCTGTAAATAGTGTTAACTTGTAACAATTGATCAAAATTATTTTGAGGAGTTTTGAGTATTTTCTGGAACATTGGTATAAGTTTTCAAAATTCAAAATTCGGGGCTCAAAAACGCAGGGTCCTCGTCCCAATCCCTAGGCGCACTAACTTGTGCACATGTACGAGTATGTTAGTGTGACTGATGAGTTCAATAAAAACGTAATCAAAATATGAATTTCTGGGTCTACACTGTCAACTCGGTGGCTGATCAGGGTCTTCATTGTATTCACTACATTCTTCTGAAAAAAGGTGTTTTCCTTTGCCAGATCAAACCCCACATATCTTGATCAAAACCCATATTGATGGGGAAATGACTGATCTGGGTCTACATAGTACTCAAACAGTAGTAGCTTATATGCGATTATCACGACTTTGTAATTCACACGTCAACACATAATCAGCTATCGTGTGTACAGCGGTCAAAATTAATGAACTATCTCACTTTACATGTTCTGATCAAAATGAAAACAACGGAAATAATCAAAATAATAACTTCTTTTATCATTATAATATAATTCTCCACATTAACACTGTTAATAAGAGGGATATCCCTTGTTGACTCCAGTTGACTCTGAGTCGGTTATACTCGGCGGAATATAGTTGGTGTAATTGGTGTGCAACAGGGGTTCAAAATGCAATCTAAGACATTGTTTTGGATCCAAACTGATAATTTTCAATCTGTTACGGTATAATACTACTTTATCTGGCTGGTAATATATAAATAATACCCTAAAACGCCTTTTTAAGTTAGTTGTCTCTAGTTGACACTTGTCTCTGTTTAGTACCACCCCTAGTAAAATGAGGATGTGTATAATTAATACACTAATTATAATTATTTTAATACACAATCTGAAATCGTAAAGATCTAAGAAGTACATCAACTTTGGTGATAAGTAGTTGTCTGACTACTTGATAAGTATTTCTCGATTTACACGGTATATATGTATTGAAATATTCACGACATTCTTAGCACGCGATGAGCTTGCAATAGCTTCTCTCACTGCATCACTCAATGCAATTTCTGTACCCATTATAACATAAATACAAACAGGATTGCGTTCGATCGATACCTCTATTATTGAAATATGAGAAAACATTTGTTATTAGTGAATAACATAACTCAATTGAAAGTTTAACACGATTATTTACTACCAGACCAGGATTTACAGTACATTTTAATATGTAATGCAGAGTCACTCATGAGTTATTTCCATGATCATTTAAGGGGGGTCTTTCAGTTCATAATGCTAGTATGGGGAAAGATTATGTCATTCACTGATAATCAGCATGTTCATAACATTTGTACATATTCCAAGCAATGTAAAATTTGGTCACCTTTACAAGGGAACTGGCATATTTAAGAGTTAAGACCATCAGCCAGTTACCATGTTTCCAATCGGGGGTAAACTTCATGCACTTCAACATGTTGGTCGCGTTGACAATTTACAAGAACAAAAAGTAACTATTAATATTTCCATGGTACAAAGATGTCCCTGCCTAAAAGGGAAGGAAAACAATGACATCTGCACTTAGTTTCATATTACACAGGAATAAAATCTAAAACGTTGAAACACTGAACTGGCTAATACATTTACATTACAGAAATTAAAGTCCAAGTACAATGTGCTTAAATAAGTATATTGCAGTGTCCTACCTAACCCTCACAGAATGAATCCTTGATAATGAAAACTTACCCCTAGTGGAAAACAATCTCCTATATATAATCTTGAACTTAATGCAACACTATTCGTCTTTAAACCGGTATATCAAATAAACTATGCTCTGGATAATTGTACACAATCTATGCTGTGTATTGTAAATTAAATGGAACGGGGAAAGTTGCTAGGCGACAGGGACACGAATAATGTTTAATTAATTTGGAGAGAAATTACCACATAAGCACAAATGTAGTAATCAGATTCATTCATAGGTCAAATTCTGAAAGAGGCAGATCCTTCGAAAGCAAAAGTAGCAATGCGAAAAGAGAAAATTTCAGACTCGGTTTCATGAGTTATAGACAGTTTCATAATGGAATGTATGCAAGAGTGCAGGACTGGAAAATACTCCTATCCGTTCCCTGTGACAAATGGTGTCAAACAAGGCTGTGTGCTAGCTCCAACTCTTTTCAGAATGATGTTTTCGTCCATGCTCACTGATGCCTTTCGCAATGGAGACATATGAGTTGGCTTCAGATACCGGACTGATACCGGGAAGATGTTCAACTTGCGCAGACTGCAAGCCAAAAAAAAGTGATAGAAGACACTTCCCGAGATTTCCTCTTTGCTGACGATTGTGCCTTGAAAGCATCCAGAGTCTGACATGCAGGACAGCATGAATCTTTTCTATTCAACATGCGGTGATTTCGGCCTGACGGCCAGCACAAAGAAAACGTTAGTTCTCCATTAGCCGATCGCTGCACCACCTATACAGAACCATCTATCTCAAGGGCCACAAGCTTGCTGTGGCTGACACATTTAACTACTTAGGTAGCACTTTGTCGCGTTTCGTCAACATTGATGAAGATGTCTCCCATAGGATTTCCCTAGCCAGTGCAGTGTTCGGTTGCCTACAGGACAAGGTATGGAAGAGAAGGGGAATTAACCTGCAAACCAAACTGAAGGTCGATCATGCAATGGTTCTGCCTTCCCTGCTCTATTCCTACGAGACGTTGACAGTATATAGCCGGCATGTGACAAGTGACAGGTGCAGATTAAAATGAGACGATGTGCAGAAAACATGTGACAGTCATACTGGTCTAGGTAGGCAGCTAGCACTAAGCACTAAGACTAAGCACTTTAGTGCATCATCATTAGTGACATCATTAACCAAATCTATTTTTAAAACAATATAAAGTCAGCAATCTCAACCTACTTCCATGATCCGAAGTTGCAGGTGATAGAGCCGTAGCAATAGCCTTCAGTAAGTAGGTTTATATAACAGAGAGCCAACAACCCGGAGCCTCGGTGCTGTGCTCGGGTGAGTGAGTGAGTTGGGTTTTACATCCGTCAGTATTTCAGTTATTTGCAGACGGTACCCGCATGAGACAAGTTATAGTGCTGCCTCACTGGAATACTCCTGCCACAGGTACATGGCAAGGGCACCCCACCCAGTCACATTATCCTGACACCGGGCCGACCAGTCCTAGAACTACACCTTTAATGTCGAGCGTGGGAGCTACTAGTACCAACTTTTAACGACTTTTGGTCTGTAGCGGCCGGGGATCGAACCCACGACCTTCCGTACCGCAGGCGGACGCTCTACCACTGAGGCACGCGGCCGGTAATAGTGTGCCCGGGTAGTAATTAATACTATAAATGCCACTACTTTAATATATTAAACAACCTTCCTTCTTTATTTTCCTATGATATTGCCGGTGGATTATGGTGGTTTTGTCAAACTACCAGTTCATCAAACTGGACTTTATAATCAAATGTGGTATCAAAATTGATAATAAAAGTTTGAAAGTTTGGTAGTGGTTTCGTCAAACTGGTAATAATGCTTATCAATTATTACCATGTGGTGATAAGTACCATAATTGGTTTGGAACTGGTATAAATTGTGGTACCAGTTTGTTGGCATGTTAATAATTATTATTTCTTTATTAATAATGACTATAACATTATTTATTTGTGTGAATTTATTATACTTATATTTTCAATGTTTTTCAATACTTTTATTAAATTAAGAGATATTTTATTTATGCATTTTTATTTCTAATATTAATGATGAGGCAAAGACCTTTGATAACTCCGAGTTGTTGGCTGTCTGTGATATAAAGCCACTTACTGAAGACTATTGCTACGGCCCCAACACCTGCAACTTTGGATCGTGGAAGTAGGTTGAGATTGCTGACTTTATATTGTTTTAAAAATAGATTCAGTTAATGATATCACTAATAATGATGCACTAAAGTGCTTAGTTATAGTGCTAGCTGCCTACCTAGTAATGTGATGCTGCATTTGCAGTTTTTATCCAGAAAAGTATTCACCTATACTGCTGGCTAACATTGTTTTAGTAAATATATGCTCTTAACATATTGAGTTTAATATGTTATCAATGTTACTATAATTTAATAGCCTGTTTTATTAAGTAGTCAAATACCTTTATCCATGGGAGTTTAATTTCTATTTACCCAGTTAAATATTTATGCTAGAATGTAAGGTTTTAACTGAGAAATTTGCCCAAATTTACTATTAATTGCATGTCTTACATGTTAAATTGTGTTTTAATATTATGATGTTTATTTTACTTGTATATTTGTCGACTTGTTTGTCATATATTTGTTTGTCAGTCGGTTTAAAAGCTCTGCAGAGCTTGTGTTATTACTGTTATTGTAAACCTGCGACTTTAAGTAAGAAATACTTGACTTTTCTTGACTTGGAAGTCGATTAATGCGTTGATCTAGGCTAGATAAATACCATTCTTTAAGTAATTACAGACTCTGCACAAACAAAAACTAAATTCTATATGCTTTACAGTGTATTCAATTTGTTATCTTCAAATCAATATAAATAAACATGCTTCAAAAAATGAATTAATTCTTTTGCGCAATAAATAATTCATAGTACTCCGAACGTGCTGAAAACATTTTCCCACCGTGATCCAAAGATATTTCCAGTGCTGTTGTGGTTGTTTTGCATTTCATGTACATTTTAATAGTGATTTCCTATAAAAGTTACTTGAAAATTTTCAATAATTGTTTCTTCTACTCCACGTTCACTTATTCTTTTAAAACATTATAATCGCCTAGAAAGCAAAATTTACAGACTGACCACAGCTCCAACTCATTGCAGTATATTTAACCAGCATCTCCTCCGAATTCACTAACAAAAAGACACAACCATAAAGTATATTGAATGAAAAAGTAGATCTGCCTTTTGCTTAAGTCATTTCCATTGCATGCCTGTCTGCTAGTATAATAACAAGCAACCCTTCATAGATCTAGTTCCCTGTACTATAAAATCTCCAAACACTGAATTTAATAGGGCAGAGATTTAATACCATTATTGTTTTGTACATTATGTCAATATTTGAATGCCACTGCATATCTTTTTAAAAATATGTCTTGTTTATGTTTGTATTCTGCAAACCAAAACAAATTTTCAAAGCTTTAAAACAAGAGGGCCATGAAGCCCTGAAGCACTCACCTGAGATACCCCAGGGGCGGGGCCATCATTTGTACAACCTTTGTAAAGAACCACAAGGCAAAGCAGTATGATATTAATTAAAGGTCTTATGGCTTCAGAGAGAAATAATATATTTTTCCCATGAAAAACTGATAAGCCAGGGCCAAGTTTCGCCCAGAGGTCATGGTCGTAAGTTGAACAATCTTGGCAGAGGACCACAAGCCAAAGCTACATGCCAAATATCAAAGGTTTAGGCCTTACAGTTTCAGAGAAGATTTTTAAAGACTTTCTCATGAAAAACTGATAAGCCCTTGGGCGGGGCCATTTTTGGCCAAGTGGGTCATAATTTGAACAATCTTTGTAGAGGACCATTAGATCATGCTACATGCCAAATATCAAAGGTCTAGACCTTACAGTTTCAGAGAAGAAGAATGTTAAAGATTTTCCTATGAAAAACTGATAAGCCCTTGGGCGGGGCCATTTTTGGCCAAGTGGGTCATAATTTGAACAATCTTTGTAGAGGACCATTAGATCATGCTACATGCCAAATATCAAAGGTCTAGACCTTACAGTTTCAGAGAAGAAGAATGTTAAAGATTTTCCTATGAAAAACTGATAAGCCCTTGGGCGGGGCCATTTTTGGCCAAGTGGGTCATAATTTGAACAATCTTTGTAGAGGACCATTAGATCATGCTACATGCCAAATATCAAAGGTCTAGACCTTACAGTTTCAGAGAAGAAGAATGTTAAAGATTTTCCTATGAAAAACTGATAAGCCCTTGGGCGGGGCCATTTTTGGCCAAGTGGGTCATAATTTGAACAATCTTTGTAGAGGACCATTAGATCATGCTACATGCCAAATATCAAAGGTCTAGACCTTACAGTTTCAGAGAAGAAGAATGTTAAAGATTTTCCTATGAAAAACTGATAAGCCCTTGGGCGGGGCCATTTTTGGCCAAGTGGGTCATAATTTGAACAATCTTTGTAGAGGACCATTAGATCATGCTACATGCCAAATATCAAAGGTCTAGACCTTACAGTTTTAGAGAAGAAGAATGTTAAAGATTTTCCTATGAAAAACTGATAAGCCCTTGGGCGGGGCCATTTTTGGCCAAGTGGGTCATTATTTGAACAATCTTTGTAGAGGACCATTAGATCATGCTACATGCCAAATATCAAAGGTCTAGGCCTTACAGTTTCAGAGAAGAAAGTTTAAGATTTTCCTATGAAAAACTGATAAGCCCTTGGGCGGGGCCATTTTTGGCCCGGGTTCATAATGTGAACAACGTTTCGTCCCCCCCCCCCCCCCCTTTAGCCACTGATGCTTCTGACAAAATTTGGTTAAAATCGGGTCAGCAGTTTCAGAGGAGTTTTATATGAAAATGTGGACGGACGCCGGACACCGGATGCCGAACAAATAGCGGTCACAATAGCTCATCCTGAGCCTTTGGCTCAGGTGAGCTAACAACCCGTCCAAAATACTTTAACCTTGGCCATGCTCACGTTCAAACACACGCCGGGGGTATAACATAAACTCTACTGTTCTACAAACAGGGGAGCTAAAAAGGAAAGGGTGTAGCATTACAGGGGCTAAAGAACTAACTAGATGGATAACTGATGAGGGAAGGACAGATGCCATTCCTAAACTAGAACAAAAGTCAAGCAGAACATTAGGACATGACACATGAAAGTCCACAACAACAGTTGACCAGACACACAACCAAAGTATATATACAACCTTCATAGAGAGCATATTAGTCAACAGGTTCACAGCGTCGTTAATTCAAAACTTAAACTCATCAGAAATAAAGACAAGATGTGACCACATAACTTACACAAGAGTAAGACGAGACATAATGTCAGAAAATGCCTTACTTTAAAGTATTTATTGGTTTTGCTTGGTGTACAAGGCACTGTGACACCAAACCGGATAGTTGAAGTTTGGGCGGCGACACTATACAAGTCACGCAGTGCCAAATGATGTTGAACATTCGGGAACTTCACAAAGATTTTAAGCACTTCGTGTTCACATGAGCTAAACAGCCATTTCTACAATCAATATACTACAACAAATTTAAGAGGTGTACCGATTGTTGCCTTAATACGATATTAAAACAAAATGTGGTCATACTACCTTTGTATGAGTGCTGGGAAAGGAAGTTTAAAGTTCAAAAGAACATTACCTGGAAGATATTGCTACTTTTCCTCTGTTATCCATCAGTGTTTCCAAAACTTGCTGTGGACGCAATTTCCGTCTATTATAATGGAGAATGCTGTTCACATGCCTTGCACACATCCTCATGCATTCAGGTGGAAATGCTTGGCTAATGTGGTGTAGACCTTGCAAAAACTTCATTATATCCATTTGTTTCAAGTAAGTGACTGTTAAGCTGTCCAACACGTCCACCACTGCACCTTTAGCTGATTCAGGCATGATTTCAAGTATTTCAAAAATATGTTTATATAAAACTTTCAAAGTATAACTTTCATTCAACAGATGTGTTCTTGCCAACACATAAAACCAGCTGGTTAAGGTACTTCTGCTGACTTCATGCCTACACCCTTCAAATTTCGGATGTCTTAGTACTTTTAAGAAAGAGGCATAAAGGGGGAGATTAGAGGATGTGCCAAGTAGTTCTACAAGTGTTGTTTGGGACTTATTACTATTAAAAAGACCTGTTGTAAAAGCAATCTTTTCCACATTATCTTCTGTTACCAACTTGGATTTTTTAAGACATTCTACAAATTGAATTTCAAAATCCTCTACATTTGTAGACAAACAACTGTCATTTTCTGATGCAATAGTCCAAAGGTCAAGCAACAGTGAAATATCTTCACCCTTTTGCACCTCTGTACACGTCTGGTAGAAAACAATTTCGAAAGTGTTCGTGAATAATGCTTCCTCATCTTTGGTTCTACAGTCTTGAAGGCATTTGCAGATCATGTGTGCTAACCATAATGGACAGCGAGTTACTAACAGCTGCATTAACCTTCGTATCGATTGTATATATGTATCATCATTGAGCTCTCCCCTGATTTCATTCTTTGCATACGCTGTTAATGCCTGTGCGACTTTTATGTCTGCATCTGTTTCATACGCAATTACAGTAGTTGTGCTTTCAATCCATACATTTAAATGAATTGCATTAAGGAAAGGGCAACACTGGAACATTGCAACCAGCAGGGAATAATCATGTCCAATAGCAATTTTACTAAGGGCTAGACATGTAGCTGGCATGTATTTTTCACACGATACTGGCAAATCTGCAAGTCTAAAGTTCTGCAGTTCCAAAATCATTCTTTTAGACATGTTTTGATCAAGACATTTAAGAATACTTTCATCGTGATTTTCAAGCAGATTACCTATAGCAACAATGCACAACACTATTTCTGTCTTGTGATGAGATTTTAGTTCTGATGTAATACCTTGAATTATCAATATGCAGTTATTTTGATTAATTGTGTTATTTTCAAGCAAACCTTCCATTTCCATAACTTTACTTTTTATTTCTTCTCGGTATCCATATGAGTTAAAAATTGTGTATTTCAAATGAGCCTTAAAACTTTCAGTGTCATATTCATTCCAGAAATCTTGCTGAACTTCCTTGAGACGAACACGTTGGCACTCACTCGTAGAAACAAATTTTAATATTTTAACATCCTTCAAACGTTCGAAATAACTAATATGTGCTTCATATTTGTATAAAACTTCATCATTAATGCATGGAAGTGGAAGTCTTAAAGTATTTCCATATATACCATGTGATATGTGAAAAAGCTCGTTGTCTGGCCAAGTTTTGTTCATCCATTTCATTAGTACTTTTGTAATAAAATACTGACTTGGATTTGGAATGTAGACCATGAATTTCTTTTCAACATATTCATCCTGTAAATAAAAGTAATGCATCAGTTACAATAAAGTGTTAAAACAAGACAGTGACGATGTCAAGAATCCCTTAACTGATTCAAGAAGTTATCAAGGACTACAAGCCATAGGAATGTTTTAATGTTCACTGTAGTCATATGCAGAAAGACAAGTCCTACTGAATGGAAGAAATGTTTTACTGAAGGTCATTAGTACCCCCACCCCTCAACTGTTCCCAAAATGCTGCAATTACTCATGTAATCATAACAATCATGCAGGTCACAAAAAGTAGTAACTGCAGAAACTAAGGTTTGAAAGTTATTGGTCTATGTGTCCCATTAATAAAACAAGAGGGCCATGATGGCCCTGAAATCGCTCACCAGAGGGAAAGATTTTTAAAGTTTTAACTACATGTATGTTTCTAAACAAAACTGGACACCTGTTTTGTGGGGTGTTATTTGACCCTTTGTGGATCCAAACTCTGTGTCATACCTGTTGGTCTTAATTCTGTTGAAAAGGGCCAGGAAGCAGTCGATCTTTAATAAACTTTTGGACCTTTAAAACCCTTTCCTTCATATAAATATGATTTGATGCATTTGCAAACAGAACAGACCCGTATCAGATGGTTTCTATAGGAGCTGTCTGACCAGGTTGTGCTCTGCCGGCTAATAGAATACTCTTTTCTCCATAAAAACACCTTTCTACGCCTCTGTAATAGTCACTTTATTAAACCATTGTGATAAATAGAGCATTTGCTCCATAGGAGTAAATGCTCTATTTATCACAATGGTTTCAAATCTACACAATTCTGATATTTTCCTTTTCTCTAATTAACCCTTTCCCTCATATAAACGTGTTTTCATGCATTTGCAAACACAGTAGACCCAGTTTTACCTCTTTGAATAAGAGACAAAATTTCTAACAGATGACAACCCTATCACTGCTTAGCATGACTTGACTAAAATTAGCACACAGTTTGGATTCTGATCTGACGCATACCGGTATGTAACTTTGTATGTAGTTTGTATAGGAGTAAATTTACTCCTATCGAGCAAATGCTCTATTTATTACAATGGTTTCAAATCTACACAATTCTGAAATTTTCCTTTTCTCTAATTAATGCTCCTTATCAGAAAATTTATTCAAAAAGGTAGGATCGAAAAAAGCCTTTGTTCTATGCCTCTGTAACAGTCACATTATGAAACCATTGTAATAAACAGAGCATTTGCTCCATAGGAGTAAATGCTCTATTTATCACAATGGTTTCAAATCTACACAATTCTGAAATTTTCCTTGTCTCTAATTAATTCTCCTTATCAGTAGATTGATTCAAAGAGGTAGGCTCTGAAAAAGCCTTTGTGATAAATAGAGCATTTGCTCCATAGGAGTAAATGCACTATTTATCACAATGGTTTCAAATCTACACAATTCTGAAATTTTCCTTTCCTTTAATTAACCCTTTCCCTTATATAAACATGTTTTCACGGATTTGCAAACAGAGTAGACCAAGATTTACCTCTTTGAATAAGCAGACAACATTTCTAACAGATAACAACCCCATCACTGCTCAGCATGACTTGACCGAAATCAGCACACTATGGATTCTGATCTGACACATACCGGTATGTAACTTTATATGTGGTTTGTATATGAGTTAATTTACTCCTTTGGAGGAAATGCTCTATTTATCACAATGGTTTGAAATCAAAACAATTCTGAAACTTTCCTTTTCTCTAATTAATACTCCTTATCAGTAGATTTATTCAAAGAGGTAGGATCTGAAAAAAGCCTTTGTGATAAATAGAGCATTTGCTAACCATTGTGATAAATAGAGCAAAAGCTCCATAGGAGTAAATGTTCTATTTATCACAATGGTTTCAAATCTACACAATTCTGAAATTTTCCTTTTCTCTAATTAATGCTCCTTATCAGTAGATTTATTCAAAGAGGTAGGATCTGAAAAAAGCCTTTGTGATAAATAGAGCATTTGCTAACCATTGTGATAAATAGAGCAAAAGCTCCATAGGAGTAAATGTTCTATTTATCACAATGGTTTCAAATCTACACAATTCTGAAATTTTCCTTTTCTCTAATTAATGCTCCTTATCAGTAGATTTATTCAAAGAGGTATAATAGTCACTTTATGAAACCATTGTGATATTAATAGAGCATTTGCTCCATAGGAGTAAATGATCTATTTATCACAATGGTTTCAAATCTACACAATTCCGAAATTTTCCAAGAGGCAGGATCTGAAAATAGCCTATGAGGGAATGGGTTAAAAACAGTGTGAACAAACAGACACTAATTCTGAAGCAGACAACTTCATAGAGGTTTGACCAGGAACTTGCCCTCTCAAGTGATTGCGTAACACAGGTGGAGTGCTAGCTCAGAGGAGCCTTTATAGTGTAAAAATCTATTTTAAAGTATAACCAACAGGGCAGGGCCAATTTTAACCTCAGAACTATGATATTAATCAATGTCAATAAGGTATACTAATTAAATCTATACACCAAATATCTAAGCTCTGTGACATGTAGTTTTTGACAAGAAGATTTTTGAAGTTATCCCCATGCCTAACCTAAGTGAGCCCAGCATTCTGCTACTTGTACAGAAAACAACAGTCAGCTAGAGAAAACTGGCCACTCCTGGGACCATGGCGGGGCCAATTTTGACTCCAGGGACATAATTTATATAACTTTTGTAGAGGACCTATAGGTGATGCTATGTGCCAAAGATGAAAGCTGAGAACCCTGTAGATTCAGAGGAGAAGACTTTTAAAGGTTCAAATTGTTGACGACGCACGACTCACGACACACGACAAACGCCGACAGACAACAGACATCAGGTGATCACAAAAGCTCACCCTGAGCACTTTGTGCTCTGGTGAGCTAAAAAAGCAATGTTGGCACATAAACATGAATATAGTAGAACCTGTCTTAAGCGCCCATCAAAAAGGGGTCTATGTGAATGTAAGGCAGGTGGTTGCTTAATGCAGGTCAAAAGTAATGCCGAAAGCTCAAATATGAGTTCGCATTACCTTTGCCCATTACCTTTGCATTACCATTACCTTTGCAACTACCTGATTTTTCAGACTCCTAAATGTTTAATTAATAAATGGCTGCTTAGGATAGGTTCTACTGTAGATTGTAACTACTAATTTAAACAATCGGCGTTCTAAGTACACTTAAAAATACTTATATACGAAGGTACGAGGCATGTTCCATTTGTTGTAACTTTTTCAAACTGTTTATGGCATTGCCATCACACTAATTATACGACTTTTGTGTATGCGTGTAGTTCAAGTTTACTGCAACATGTTTACTTATAAGCTACCTCTGCGTCACATTTGGTCAAAATAGTCTGTTCCGACTAACATTATGGACTGGAAATCGTTTTACTTTTTAGTAACATTTTGACACTAACCCCAGAAATGCAAACACAACCATTGTCTCCGTGTAAGAAATATGCATACCTTATTTGGCCACAACTTGTCTTTCCAAACTAAAACAGTCAAATTCACAGAAATGACATCCCCGACAAACAAGTGCTAGCCTCAGTATTTAACTGACGGTTAAAAGGTTTTTCACAAACAAAGAATCATAAGTCTGGTCAATGTTAGTGATACTTGCAGGCCGCATTTCCTTATACAGTATAACCCCTCCAAACTGGACACTCAGTAAACCAGAATCCTCCCTAAACCGGACAAAATTCTCGGTCCCGTTTTATTCCTTCTTTATTTCTATACAAAATTCCTCTCAATACCGGAAACCCCTCTACTCCGGAAACCGGACAAATCTTCAAACATTTTTGAAAAATAAGAACTATAAATTTCCCCTACATACCGGACAGCAGGCTAAGGGCTTGTCAATTGACACATCCCTTAATCACAGCCTGAGGCAGTAAAACTTAACACCTTATCGCAAGGTGCTGAAAATCATGGTCTTTTCGGACTCGATTATAACCTGTCGGTGCCGTGAGATTAACTTATGTGCAGAGCAACAGATAAGCTTCGTTTGTATCGTTTTAACTAATTAATTGGCAGGAAAAATGTATTGATTTCAAATTCTTATCGTTCAAAAACGAACACCAAAAAAGGAAAATGAATCCTGCTCAGAGATACCGTCGTTTTCAGTAGGTTTGTTTTTCGTATGTTTACTATTGCACCAGTAGCAGAGGGAGGTTACAGCGCACTCACAAACTGCACATTATCACACTGATACGGACCCAATAAATTATGAACTATAAAATCCGAGTTCTCCGCATATAGCGTTATGGTCGAAAAATCCGCGAACAAATGTCAAAGTCTAAGCGTGGAAGAGTTAGAAAAACGATAGAAACTGCTGGCATACCATCCGTTGCCAGCTTTCTTATTGAAAAGGAACCAATGCCAAAGGATAATTTTGAACGTCGTTTCATCGAGAAAATCGCTGATGGTTGTTTTTAACTATTAAAATGAAATTATATGAACTGAACAGTATTCAAACTGTGAAATTGGTTTTAATTGTTGATTTATGGAAGATCTTGATACTATTTGTTTGGTTATTAAAACGGGTGTATATGTACATGTACACTAGATGATAAATATGGTCATATATATATATAAAAACCTCTCCAAATCGGAATTCCCTCTAAACTGGAATTTTTACCTGTCCCCAACCTTGTCTGGTATAAAGGGGTTCTACTGTAGTACTAAAAATTTATACCAAGTTTGATTGAAAAACTCAAAATAGTTTTTGAAATATTACTACTCATGAACAGACTCAATAAAACCGAGTTTGCAAATTTCTCTTTTTGCATTTCTACTTTTGCTTTCGAAGGATCGCCCATTTTCAGAATAGATGGACAAACAGGTTAAGTTTTTCGCATACAAAGGACTAGAACGCTGATGTTCTAAGGTAAATATGAGTGATACATGCTTGGCAGCATTTTCTTATGGTACTAAACATTTACACCAAGTTCATAGAAAAACTCCAAAGCATTTCTGAGATATGTTAAGTTTTGGGCAAACAAAGAACCGTAACTCTATCACATTGCACATGCGCCAAGTTTAGGCTGCATAATATTTAGCTTTCGGTTTTTTGGCTATTTTCTATTAATACAAGGCTTGGAAATGTCTTATTTTTGCCATATTTATGTTTTATTTTGCCATTTTACAAAGATGTGAGTCATGTGTTTACCATCTTCTATATTGTGAGAAAGTCCGGCGGGGATAACTTTATTTACACTATTTGTTAAGCTAGGGTGACATATTTAGATAAGTGTGAGATTAGGACGTCCGTTAACCGGTTTAAACCCCCAGTGGTGACTTTGCTACTGACTGTTCCAAGGCGGCACTCTGTGTGTGTGTGTGAGCGCGCGCGCGTGCGTGAGTGCGTGCGTGTATGTGTGTGTCATGCTGTCTATCGATGTTTTAGTTGTGGTGGCTGTATGGCTTTGCCTGCTTGACTTTACTACTTTTTCATTAAAGAATTTGACGTTGCCTCCAAAATGCTTTGTACACAACTTGTTTTCCCTGGGTCACCTATGATTGAGCACCTATCATGGATTACACAGTACAAAAGGTGTGACATAAATGGCATTTGGAAATCGGTGGTTGTTGTCAAATAGTATTGTGTTGACAAGGCTAAAACAGTTATGCATTTTAAAGTACAATGGATCTCATGGGCCGGGGGCTAGTGTGCAGTATGTGTGGGACACAAATACATAATTTAAAGGACTTACCAGTTATCCAGCCCTATATAATCATTGTCTACACCGACATTTTTAAACAAGAGGTCCAGAATGGCCATGATATCGCTCACTAGACAATCAAAGAAGATGATTTTCACCTTCTGTTTCTATAGACAAGAGTGCCAGTGGGCACAATATACGCCCGTCGAGGTCTTGTTCAACATAAACTGGGGTTAATGTATATGCTAAAGTCAAATTCTAAGTCCAATTTTGCGACCAAGTTTCAAGGTTGTAAATAGGCATACTTTAACAAAAAACCTTAACCAAAAATTCTAAATTAAAAAGTGCCATAATTGTGTCTAAATGCTTCTGATGGTGAACAAATGTTTCAAGTTTAAAAGCTTTATCTGAAAGGGTTATGTAAATCAGTGGACTTTAACCAAACCCTTTACCAAACATTCCAAGCTAAAAAGCATCATAATTTGGTCAAAATGCTTGACAGAGTTATGTACTCTTGCCTACAGGTGAAGGTTGTGACGGTGAACAAGTGTTCCAAGTTTAAAAGCTTTATCTCAAAGGGTTATGTAAATAAATGGACTTTAACAAAGCCTTAACCAAAAATTCTAAGTTAAAAAGGGGCATAATTCGGTCAAAATGCTTGACAGAGTTATTTTGTCTTGCCTACAGGTGAAGGTTGTGACAGTGAACAAGTGTTCCAAGTTTAAAAGCTTTATCTCAAAGGGTTATGCAAATAAATGGACTTTAACAAAGCCTTAACCAAAAATTCTAAGTTAAAAAGGGGCATAATTCGGTAAAAATGCTTGACAGAGTTATTTACTCTTGCCTACAGGTGAAGGTTGTGACGGTGAACAAGTGTTCCAAGTTTTAAAGCTTTATCACAAAGTGTTATGTAAATAAGTGGACTTTTTCCACATAAATTGAGGTTAACATTTTTGCTTAATGCAATTCTAAGTTCAATTAAGCGACCTTGACCTTGGATAATCGAGCCGGGACTTGGCAGGCTACTGTAGCATGTCTAGATAAACATTGTGGTTAAATTTGGGAAGGATCCACCAAGCGGAACTTAAGTTACAGATGTTACAGACAGACAGACCGGTTAACATTTTTGCTAAACGCAAATTCTAAGTCCAATTGTGTGACCTTAGATAAACAAACCGGGACTTGGCAGGCTACTGTAGAATGTCTAGATAAACATTGTTTAAAAATTTGAGAAGGATCCACCAAGCAGAACTTGAGTTAGAGATGTTACAGACGGATAGACGAACGGACGCACAGACGGACGGATGGACACACAGACAGCGCCATTCCATAATACGTCCCGTTTTTTCAAACGGGCGTATAAAAACTAGGCGGCCCTGGGGTGGAGCCAATTTTGATGCAGGGCCATAATGTATAGAACTTTTGTTAAGGACCTGAACATGATGCTATCTGCTAACAAGAGTGCCAGTGGACACAATATACGCCCGTCGGGTTCTTGTTCAACATTAACTGGGGTTAACGTATTTGCTGAACTCAAATTCTAAGCACAATTTTGTGACCAAGTTTCAAGGTTGTAAATAGGCATACTTTAACAAAAAACCTTAACCAAAAATTCTAAATTGAAAAGTGCCATAATTGTGTCTAAATGCTTGACAGAGTTGCATTGTATTTACTCTTGCCTACAGATGAAGCTTCTGATGGTGAACAAATGTTTCAAGATAAAAGCTTTATCTGAAAGGGTTATGTTAATCAGTGGACTTTAACCAAAACCTTAACCAAAAATTCCAAGCTAAAAAGCGTCATAATCATGTCAAAATGTTAGACAGAGTTATGTACTCTTGCCTACAGGTGAAGGTTGTGACGGTGAACAAGTGTTCCAAGTTTAAAACCTTTATCTCAAAGGGTTATGTAAATAAATGGACTTTAACAAAGCCTTAACCAAAAATTCTAAGTTAAAAAGGGGCATAATTCGGTCAAAATGCTTGACAGAGTTATTTACTCTTGCCTACAGGAGAAGGTTGTGACGGTGAACAAGTGTTCCAAGTTTTAAACCTTTATCTCAAAGGGTTATGTAAATAAATGGACTTTAACAAAGCCTTAACCAAAAATTCTAAGTTAAAAAGGGGCATAATTCGGTCAAAATGCTTGACAGAGTTATTTACTCTTGCCTACAGGAGAAGGTTGTGACGGCGACTAAGTGTTCCAAGTTTAAAACCTTTATCTCAAAGGGTTATGTAAATAAATGGACTTTAACAAAGCCTTAACCAAGAATTTTAAGTTAAAAAGGGGCATAATTAGGTCAAAATGCTTGACAGAGTTATTTACTCTTGCCTACAGGTGAAGGTTGTGACGGTGAACAAGTGTTCCAAGTTTCAAAGCTTTATCTCAAAGTGTTATGTAGATAAGTGGACTTGTTCCACATAAATTGAGGTTAACATTTTTGCTTAACGCAAATGCTAAACGCAAATTCTAAGTCCAATTAAGCGACCTTGACCTTGGATAAACGAGCCGAGACTTGGCAGGCTACTGTAGCATGTCTAGATAAACATTATGATTAAATTTGGGAAGGATCCACCAAGCGGAACTTGAGTTAGAGATGTTACAGACAGACAGACCGGTTAAATTTTTTGCTAAACGAAAATTCTAAGTCCAATTGTGTGACCTTGACCTTGGATAAACAAACCAGGACTTGGCAGGCAACTGTAGAATGTCTAGATAAACATTGTGTTAAAATTTGAGAAGGATCCACCAAGCGGAACTTGAGTTAGAGATGTTACAGACGGACAGACAACCAGACAACCAGACAATCAGACAACCAGACAGCGCTATTCCATAATACATGTACGTCCCGTTTTTTCAAACGGGCGTATAAAAATGAAAGCTTAGGACCTTCCAGCTTCAAAGGAGAAGATTTTCAAAGTTTTCACTGTATGTTTCTACTGAAAACTGGCCAACCCCGGGACGGGGCCAATTTTGACCCCAAGCGGTATAATTTATATAACTTTTGTAGAGGACCAGATCATGATGCTGTGTGCCAAAAAGGAAAGCTGAGAACCGTCTAGTTTCAGGAAAAGAGTTTTCACTATATGTTTCTATTGAAAATTGGCCATCCCTGGGACAGGGCCAGTTTTGAACCCAGGGCCATAATTTAAATAACTTTTGCAGAGGACCAGGACATGATGCTATGTGCCAAATATGAAAGTTGAGAACCTTCCAGTTTCCGAGGAGAAGATTTTCAAAGTTTTTACTATACGTTTTTATTTAAAACTGGCCACCCCTGGGGCGGGACGAATTTTGGTTGTCGGGACGTTTTGCTACCCTGACCTTTTCGCTACAGTCATTTCGCTACCCTGACCATTTTGCTACCTGTAAGTTTCACTACCTATCGAATTTAATAGGGAAAACAATATTGTTACGGTGGTGGTTATGGTGATTTGAGAGTCAAACTAAGAGGTTTTTGTCACAAAAACGGATGTATCCCCTCTAATAAAAACAATATGTAAATGGAAATCACTAAAAATGTTATGGACTTGATGATTGATACTTCCCCTCATTATGCACTTTCCAAACAAAATGATAACAGCTAACTAACTCCAAAAATATTGATACCAGAGGTATGTCCCTTGTGCATGACACTTACTTTCATCATGCCTTTTCCATAAATAAAATGTCATTCCAATAGCATCAGCCGAACAGGAGTTATTGATTGGCAAAAAATGTAACAAAGGGCAATAACTCCAAAAGTACTGAAGCAAGAGTTATGTTCATGACACTTTCTCTCATCATGCTTTCTCCATGTATGAAGTTTCAATACGATGGCAAGAGCCATGTAGGAGTTATCGTCCGGACAAGAAAGCGTTAAACAAATGTACAAGGGGCAATAATATTGAAGCCCAAGTTAAGGATCTTATGCATGACACTTTCTCTGATTATGATCTTTCCATGTATGAAGTTTCACTCCAATGGCATGTGCCATATAGGAGTTATTGTCTGGACAAAAATGTGTGATTTTTTTTACAACGGGCAATAACTCCAATATTAGTGAAGCCAGAGTTATGGACCTTGTGCATGACACTTCCTCTCGTCATGATCATTCCATATATGAAGTTTCAATCCAATGGCATGAGCCATATAGGACTTATCGTCCGGACAAAAAAGTGTGATTTTTTTACAAGGGGCAATAACTCCTATATTAGTGAAGCCAGAATTATGAACCTTGTGCATGACACTTCCACTCATTATGCTCTTTCCATATATGAAGTTTCAATCCAATGGCATGAGCCATATAGGAGTTATCATCCGGACAAAAAGGTGTGATTTTTTTACAAGGGGCAATAACTCCTATATTAGTGAAGCCAGAGTTATGGACCTTGTGCATGACACTAACGTCTTTCTCTCATTATGCTCTTTCCATACATGAAATTTCAATCAACTGGCATCAGGCATATTGAAGTTATCGTCCGGACAAAAAGTGTGACGGACAGACGGACGGACAGATGGACAGACGGACAGACGGACAGACAGACAGACAAACAACTCTCACGAAAACAATATGTCTCTTGTCTACATTTCTTGTTATTATTATGTCTCCCCCCATATTTATATGGGGAGACATAATAATAACAAGAAATGTCGACACGACATCAAACCGGGTTTTCCTTCACTATTAACTGCTGATTTCTAAGTTCAACGGGGCATAACTCCCAGAACAAGAAATGTGTCACAGTACGTGACAAATGCCCCCAAAGCAAAGCACTGATAATATGCTTTTTGTACGCAGGCCTGCAATATGCAACTGCAAAATGAAAGTAAAGATTGCATAGTAAGACCGCAATTTGAACTCAAGTTACCCCAAATGACAATCTTTTTTTCATATTTGAGGTCAAGGGTCAAGGTCATGGCCACATGATCTACAAAAGGTATGCAACATTTCACCATCCGAAGATGAACTCATACACCATATTTTGTGATCCTAGCTGATTTGGTATAGGGATGACAAGCTTTTTTATACGCCCACCTAATAAAGGTGGTCGTATATTGGCGTGGCCCTGTCCGTCCGTCCATTCGTTCGTTTGTTCATTCGTTCGTCCGTCCGTCAACATTTTGTTTGTCCGCTGTTTTCTCGGAAAACTGTTTGACAGATATTAAAGAAACTTCACACAAATGTTTAATGTATCAAAATCTGAAGCTGAGTTGATTCTGAGGTTCATTTGATTTTTCGTTTCAGAGTTATGGCCCTTGTCCTTAAAAAATATGCAAATAGTTTGTCCCCTGTTTCCTGGAAAAACTATATGAGAGATATGGGCCTTTTACTTAAAAAATAATGTAAATACATGCAAATAGTTTGTCCGCTGTTTTCTGGGAAAACTATTTGAGAGATATTAATGGAACTTCACACAAATGTTTAATGCATCAAGATCTGTAGCTGAGTTGATTCTGAGGATCATTTGATTTTTCGTTTCAGAGTTATGGCCCTTTTCTCTAAAAATAATGCATATACATGCAAATAGTTTGTCTGCTGTTTTCTGGGAAAAGTATTTGAGAGATATTAATGAAACTTCACACAAATGTTTAATGCATCAAGATCTGAAACTGAGTCAATTCTGAGGTTCATTTAATTTTTCGTTTCGGAGTTATGGCCCTTTTACTTAAAAAATAATGTAAATACATGCAAATAGTTTGTCGGCTTTTTTTTTGGGAAAACTATTTGAGAGATATTAATGAAACTTCAAACAAATGTTTAATGCTTCAAGATCTGAAGATGAGTTGATTCTGAGGATCATTTGATTTTTTGTTTCAGAGTTATGGCCCTTGTCCTTAAAAAATAATGCAAATACAGTCCACTCTCGTTATGGCGAACTCGCTTGACACGAATTTCTCGTTGACACGAAGTTTTTGTAAAGTCCCAACTTTTTTTCCTATATATTCTATATAAATTTAAGTTTTTAAGACGAGTTCGAACTGATCACGTTTTCGTTAAGTCGAAGTCATTTTCCGTCCCCAAAGTGTTTGTTTGCATGTAATTATCGGTGTTTGTATCGAAGTCGCACCTCTCTGTCTGATTGAGTTCGAGGTGTGAATTGGACCGTTTGATCCGACCCTGGCAAAGTACGCCAGGTGATCGCGACACACGTAATTAGTGTTTTGTGGGTAAACAATCACTGATGTCAGATAATTATTCGAACTGTGGAACAATGCCGCATTGAGTGAACGTTATTTAGTAAAATGACACCTTACCGTTCATTCGTCCTAAGTGTCAATCATGACTACTGTAGTAAGAAAGATAACTCTCAAGCGTCCTCGCTTCCGGACGATTTTGTAGAGATTGGATAAAAAGTAAGACCTGTTCCTTATTTTATTACCAATACATGCAGTTCAACATTGAATTTAATTTGTCACTTGAGTAATAGCGAAACAGCTCACGGCGAAACATGTAAAATGGTGACTACGTTTTTAAACGTCTGGTTTCCCGAATAAGGCTGTTCTCTTAGATATACCGGAAGTACACAAATTGGCAACCAGCTTGTTCACGTGTGATTGCGTATTTCCGGTGCCCGTTTAGGAAAAGGGATTTCCCATAGAAATGGCGTAAACAAACGATGCGCTTTAAAAATCGCCAAACCAACGGTGATTAATTCAATAATAAAGGCAAAGGGGATCTGAAAATTGGATAGGGCCTTGTAACTTACGGCATAGTGTCATTAATGGATGGTAGGAAAGATAGAATTTTGTTCTCGCAGAAATGGATCAACACGCTCATGTACAATTTTATTTACACATAGTGCGATTCTTTTACACAATGTGAAGACTAAACTGTACAAGCACATCAGTATGCTTGTAATATAGCAGCTTTTTTAAGGTGAACGTAATGGAAGAAACTGGATTTTTTTTTTGAAAAAAAAATGGCTTGTGATTTTTAAGTCGAACTCTCGATGAGTCGAAGTTTTTAACAGGTCCCTACCAACTCGACATAACGAGAGTCGACTGTACATGCAAATAGTTTGTCCGCTGTTTTCTGGGAAAAGTATTTGAGATATATTAATGAAACTTCACACAAATGTTTAATGCATCAAGATCTGAAGCTGAGTCGATTCTGAGGTTCATTTGATTTTTCGTTTCAAAGTTATAGCCCTGTTACTTAAAAAACAAGGGCATGTCGTATTGCTATGCAAGACATGAGTCCCCCACCGGACTGAAAAAACCACCACTCTCCCCACCCCACCCACCCATGGCGTGGTTGACCATGGTATATACATGACCACCTGAATGGTATTAATACCTACTTTCATACATTGAATCAGTAAATAAAAAGTTATTGTCCCGACAAGAAAATATGAACAAGAGGGCCATGAGGCCCTGAAGCGCTCACCTGAGATAACCCAAGGGGGGGCCATTTTTGACCAAGAAGTCATCATTTGTACAACATTGGTAGAGAACCACAAGGCAAAGCAGTATGCCATCAATTAAACGTCTAAGCCTAATGGTTTCAAAGAAAAATAATATTTCATATTTTTCCCATGAAAAACTGATAAGCCCCAAGGCAGAGCCAAGTTTTGCCCAGAGGCCAAGGTCGTAAGTTGAACATTCTTGGCAGAGGACCACAAGCCAAGCTACATATTTGTATAGGACCATTAGATCATGTTACATACCAAACATCAAAGGTCTAGGCCTTACAGTTTCAGAAGATTTTTAAAGATTTTCCTATGAAAAACTGATAAGCCCTTGGGCGGGCCATTTTTGGCCCAGGGGTCATAATTTGAACAATCTTTGTAGTGAAACATTACATCATGCTACATTCCAAATATCAAAGGTATAGGCCTAACAGTTTCAGACAATTTTTTTTAAAGATTTTCCTATGAAAAACTGATAAGCCCTTGGGCGGGGCCATTTTCGGTCCAGGGTCATAATTTGAACAATCTGTATAGAAGACCATTAGGACATGCTACATGCCAAATATCAAAGGTCTAGGCCTTACAGTTTCAGAGAAGAAGATTTTAAAGATTTTCCTATGAAAAACTGATAAGCCCTTGGGTGGGGCCATTTTTGGCCCGGGGGTCATAATTTGAACAATCTTTGTAGAGGACCATTAGATCATGCTACATGCCAAATATCAAAGGTCTAGGCCTTACAGTTTCAGAGAAGAAGATTTTTAAAGATTTTCCTATGAAAAACTGATAAGCCCCAGGTCGGGGCCATTTTTGACCCAGGGGTCATGATTTGAACAATCTTTGTAGAGGACCATTAGATCATGCTACATACCAAATATCAAAGGTCTAGGCCTTACAGTTTGAGAGAAGAAGATTTTTAAAGATTTTCCTATGAAAAACTGATAAGCCCTTGGGCGGGGCCATTTTTGGCCCTGGGGTCATAATTTGAACAATTTTTGTAGAGGACCATTAGATCATGCTACATACCAAATATCAAAGGTCTAGGCCTTACAGTTCCAGAGAAGAATATTTTTAAAAGATTTTCCTATGAAAAACTGATAAGCCCTTAGGCGGGGCCATTTTTGGCCAGGGGGTCATAATTTGAACAATCTTTGTAGAGGACCATAAGATCATGCTACATGCCAAATATCAAAAGTCTAGGCTTTACAGTTTGAGAGAAGAAGATTTTTAAAGATTTTCCTATGACAAACTGATAAGCCCTAGGGCGGGGCCATTTTTGGCCCGGGGGTCATAATGTGAACATTATTTCGTTCCCCCTAACCACTGATGCTTCGGACAAAATTTGGTTAAAATTGGGTCAGTAGTTTCAGAGGAGATGTCGTTATAAAATGTGGACGGACGCCGGACGCCGGACGCCGGACGACGGACGGATCGCGGTCACAATAACTCACCTGAGCCTTTGGCTCAGGTGAGCTAAAAAGGGGAGTAACTCCAAAATATTGATGCTAGAGTTATTGCCCTTGTGCATGACACTACATCTCATCACGCTTGTTCCATATGAGAAGTTTCAAATCAATTGAACCAGTAGAGAAAGATTTATTGTCTGGACAAAAACATATGAAAAAGGGGAATAACTCCAAAAATATTGATGCTAGAGTTATGACCCTTGTGAATGACACTAGCCCTCATTATGCTTCTTCATGTTATAATGAATTTGGCCTAACTTTGTAGGAGATATTGCCCGGACACGAAGTGTGACAGACGGACTGACAAGAAAATATGAAAAAGGGGAATAACTCCAAAAATATTGATGCTAGAGTTATGGCCCTTGTGTATGACACTACCCCTCATCATGATTGTTCCATATGTGAAGTTTCAAATCAATTGTACCAGTAGATAAAGAGTTATTGTCCGGACAAAAAAATATGTAAAGGGGAATAACTCCAAAAATATTGGTGCTAGAGTTATGACCCTTGTGAATGACACTAGCCCTCATTATGCTTCTTCAATGTGTGAAGTTATAATGAATTTGGCATAACTTTGTAGGAGATATGGCCCGGACACATAGCGTGACAGACGGACAGACGGACGGCCGGACGGACAGACGGACGGACAGACAGACAGACGGAATCGAGCAAACCTATAGTCCCCCAACCGGTAACCGGTGGGGGACTAATAATGCAAATATATGCATATAGTTTGTCCGCTGTTTCCTGGGAAAACTGTTTGACAGATATTAATGAAACTTCACACACATGTTTAATGCATCAAGACCTGCAGCTAAGTCAATTCTGCGGTTCATTTGATTTGTCGTTTCGGAGTTATGGCCCTTGCACTTAAAAGAAATAATGCAAATCTATGCAAATATATATGAGGAGGGCCATAACTTTTTTATTTGAAATGATATTTCCTCCATTTTTTTTATATGGTTAAACATTAATATGAATTTTCACATATATTGCGGGGTGTTTGGTAAGTCATTTTATTCTAAAGTCATGGTCCTTGAACTTTGTGTGTTGGTTGCTTTGTTTGTTGGTCAGCTTTTAGTTTGTCTCTTTTTTTCTAGGAAAACTATTAAAATGATATAAATGAAACTTAACAGAACTGTTTTAAGCAACAAAATCTGAAGCTGAGTTTATTTTTAGGTTCATTCAGTTTGTTTTTACAGAGTTATGGCCGTTGCACTTTTCAAAAATCTGCAAATATGAGGATTAGTTATTCACTTCAATTTTTTTTAAAAATAGTATCACCTTAATATGGAAATCAAGATCTGAAGCACATATTAGAAAATGTCAACACTTATAAGGCATGTTGAATCAGAGAAAGTTTGCAAGTGGGCGTATTATGTACCGTATGCGGTACTCTTGTTGTAAATGAAGTCAAAGGTCAAAGTCATGGTCACACTGACCTATAAATAGTATGCGACACTCTGCTATCCCAAGATCTACTCACAAACCATATTTGATGATCCTAGCTGAAGTAGTGTAGAAGATATGCTCCGGACAAGCCATTTTTTAAAATGAGGTCAAAGGTCATGGTCATAGTCACATTAACCTATAACTAGTATGTGATCCCAAGACGAACTCACACACCACATTTGGTGATCCTAGCTGATTTTGTGTAGGAGGTAATTTAAGCTCAAGACAATTTTTTTTGGTAAATGAAGCCCAAGGTCAAGGTCACATTGACCTATAAATAGTATGCGACACTCTGCCATCATAAGATGTACTCACACACACCATATTTGGTGATCTTAGCTGAAGTAGTGTAGGAGATATGCTCCGGACAGACTTTTTTTGTATATGAGGTCAAGGTCATATTAACCTAAAATTAGTATGCAACACTCCGCCATCCCAAGACGAACTCTCATGCCATATTTGGCAATCCTAGCTGATTCGGTATAGGAGGTATGCTTCGGACGAAATTTCTTTTGTAAATAAAGCCCAAGGTCAAGGTCACATTGACCTATAAACAGTATGCGACACTCTGCCATCCCAAGATGTACTCACTCACCATATTTGGTGATCATAGTAGAAGTAATGTAGGAGACATTTTCCGAACAAGCTTTTTTTGTAAATGAGGTCAAAGGTCAAGGTCACCTTGACCTATAAATAGTTACGACACTCCGCCGTCCCAAGATGTACTCACACACCATATTTTGTGATCCTAGCTGAAGTAGTGTAGGAGAAATGCTGAGAACAAGCTTTTTTTGCAAATGAGGTCAAAGTTCAAGGTCAAGGTCATATTGACCTAAATATAGTATGTGACACTCCGCCAACCCAAGATGAACTCACACACCATATTTGGTGATCCTAGCTGATTCCGTATAGGAGGTATGCTCCGGACAAGTGTTTTTGTAAATAAAGTCCAAGGTCAAGGTCACATTGACCTATAAATAGTATGCGACACTCCGCCATCCCAAAATGTACTCACACACCACATTTGGTGATCCTAGTTGAAGTAGTGTAGAAGATATGCTTCGGACAAGGTTTTTTTGCAAATGAGGTCAAAGTTCAAGGTCAAGGTCACATTGACCTAAAAATAGTATGTGATACTCCGCCAACCTAAGATGAACTCACACACCACATTTAGTGATCCTAGCTAATTCCGTATAGGAGGTATGCTCCGGACAAGTTTTTCTTGTAAATGAAGCCCAAGGTCAAGGTCAAGGTCACATTGACCTATAAATAGTATGCGACACTCGGCCATCCCAAGATGTACTCACACACCATATTTGGTGATCCTAGCTAAAGTAGTGTAGGAGATATGCTCCGGACAAGCCTTTTTAGTAAACGATGTCAAAGTTCAAGGTCAAGGTCACATTGACCCTAAAAATAGTATGGGACACTCTGCCATCCCAAGATGAACTCACACACCATATTTGGTGATCCTAGCTGATTCCGTATAGGAGTTATGCTCCGGACAAGTTTTTCTTGTAAATGAAGCCCAAGGTCAAGATCACATAAACCTATAAATAGTATCAGACACTCCGCCGTCTCAAGATGTACTCTTACACCAGATTTGGTGATCCTAGCCAAAGCAGTGTAGGAAATATGCTTTGGACAAGCAAAATCTGTTAATCTGGTTAAAAATATACATGATTTTGACCTTTGACCTCTAAGTATGACCTTGACCTTTCAGCTATTGACATGTTTTTTTCATGAGACACGCCGTACCGTCTAGAGGAACATTTATGCCAAGTGATTTCACAATAATTATTCATCCATGGAGTTCTGAGTTACAGCCCGGACAAGACCGGACGGATGCACAAATGGACCGACACATGTTTAAGATCAAAGGGGCATAACTCCAATATTAGTGAAGCCAGAGCTATGAACCTTGTGCATGACACTTCCTCTTTTCATGATCTTTCTATGTATGAAGTTTCAATCCAATGGCATGAGCCATGTAGGAGTTATCGTCCGGACAAAACTGGAAGCCGCCCGGACCCCCGTTCGCCCGCCCGCCCGCCGTACATCACCATTTCAATAACCTGAGTTTTCTGTGGAAAACCCAGTAAATATCTATGTTCAGATATAGGCCATGAGCCCGAGGCCCAAAATTTGGCCATCAGTACCAACTTTGGGGAATAATGCTATCAATGTTTTTTGTTAAGATATAAGTGTCTAGAATCAGAAAATATGTGATAGCATTAAATCGGTGGTAGCTTTTTGCAATTTTTTCACCAATTTTAACCCTATGGTAACAAGAGTGCCAGTGGGCACAATATACGCCCGTCCAGGTTTTGTTCAACATAAACTGGGGTTAACATATTTGCTAAATTCTAAGTCCAATTTTGCGACCAAGTTTCAAGGTTGTAAATAGGCATACTTTAACAAAAAAAACTTAACCAAAAATTCTAAATTAACAAGAGGGCCAGAATGGCCCTGACATGCCTCACCAGGCAATCAGAGGAGAAGATGTTCAAAGTTTTCACTATATGTTTCTAGAGAAAACTAGCCACCCCTAGGGCGGGCCAATTTTGATCCAAGGGGCATAATTTATACAACTTTTGTAGAGGACCTGAACATGATGCTATGTGCCAAAGCTGAGAACCTTCCAGTTTCTGAGGAAAATATTTTCAAATTTGACGCTATATGTTTCTATTGCGAACTGGCTACCCCTGGGGCGGGCCCAATTTTGACCCCGGGGGCATAATTTATATAACTCTTGTAGAGGACCTGAACATGATGTTATGTGTCAAATATGAAAGCTGAGAACCTTTCAGTTTCTGAGTTGAAGATTTTCAAAGTTGTCACTATATGTTTCTATTCAAAACTGGCTACCCCTGGGGCGGGGCCAATTTTGACCCAAGGGGCATAATTTATATAACTTTTGTAGAGGACCTGAATATGATCCTATGTGCCAAACATGAAAGCTAAGAACCCTGTACATTTAGAGGAGAAGGTTTTCAAAGTTTTCACTATATGTTTCTATTCAAAACTGGCCACCCCTGGGGCGAGGTCAATTTTGACCCCAGGGGCATAATGAATATAACTTTTGTAGAGGACCTGAACATGATGCTATGTGCCAATTATGAAAGCTGAGAACCTTCCAGTTTCAGAGGAGAAGATTTACAAAGTTTCACTATATGTTTCTATTGAAAACTGACCACCCCTGGGACAGGGCCAATTTTGACCCCGGGGGCATAATTTATATAACTCTTGTAGAGGACCTGAACATGATGTTATGTGTCAAATATGAAAGCTGAGAACCTTTCAGTTTCTGAGTTGAAGATTTTCAAAGTTGTCACTATATGTTTCTATTCAAAACTGGCTACCCCTGGGGCGGGGCCAATTTTGACCCAAGGGGCATAATTTATATAACTTTTGTAGAGGACCTGAATATGATCCTATGTGCCAAACATGAAAGCTAAGAACCCTGTACATTTAGAGGAGAAGGTTTTCAAAGTTTTCACTATATGTTTCTATTCAAAACTGGCCACCCCTGGGGCGAGGTCAATTTTGACCCCAGGGGCATAATGAATATAACTTTTGTAGAGGACCTGAACATGATGCTATGTGCCAATTATGAAAGCTGAGAACCTTCCAGTTTCAGAGGAGAAGATTTACAAAGTTTCACTATATGTTTCTATTGAAAACTGACCACCCCTGGGACAGGGCCAATTTTGACCCCAGGGGCATAATTTATAAAAACAATTGTAGAGGACCTGAACATGATGCTATGTGCCAAATATGAAAGCTGAGAACCCTGTAGATTCAGAAGAAAAGATTTTCAAAGTTGTCACTATATGTTTCTATTCAAAACTGGCTACCCCTGGGGCGGGGCCAATTTTGACCCCAGGGGCATAATTTATATACCTTTTGTAGAGGACCTGAACATAATGCTATGTGCCAAATATGAAAGCTAGGAACCCTGTAGATTCAGAGGAGAAGATTTTCAAAGTTGTCACTATATGTTTCTATTGAAATCTGGCTACCCCTGGGGCGGGCCAATTTTGACCCCAGGGGCATAATTTATATAACTTTTGTAGAGGACCTGAACATGATGCTATGTGCCAAATATGAAAGCTAAGAACCCTGTAGATTCAGAGGAGAAGATTTTCAAAGTTGTCACTATATGTTTCTATTGAAATCTGGCTACCCCTGGGGCGGGGCCAAATTTGACCCCAGGGTCATAATTTATATAACTTTTGTAGAGGACCTGAACATGATGCTATGTGCCAAATATGAAAGCTGAGAACCCTGTAGATTCAGAGGAGATGATTTTCAAAGTTGTCACTATATGTTTCTATTGAAATCTGGCTACCCCTGGGGCGGAGCCAATTTTGACCCCAGGGCCATAATTTATATAACTTTTGTAGAGGACCTGAACATGATGCTATGTGCCAAATATGAAAGCTAAGAACCCTGTAGATTCAGAGGAGAAGATTTTCAAAGTTTTCACTATATGTTTCTATTCAAAACTGGCTACCCCTGGGGCGGGGCCAATTTTGACCCAAGGGGCATAATCTATATAACTTTTGTAGAGGACCTGAACATGATGCTATGTGCAAATATGAAAGCTGAGAACCCTGTAGATTCAGAGGAGAAGATTTTCAAAGTTTTACTATATATTTCAATAGAAAACAAGGCACCCCTGGGGCGGGGCCAATTTTGACCCCAGGGGCAAAATTTATATAACTTTTGTAGAGGACCTAAAGATGATGCTATGTACCAAAGATGAAAGCTGAGAACCCTGTAGATTCAGAGGAGAAAATTTTTAAAGGTTCAAATTGTTGACGCCCGACGACGGAAGACGGATGACGCACGACGGACGACGGACATCAAGCGATCACAAAAGCTCACCCTGAGCACAAAAGTGCTCTGGTGAGCTAAAAAGTGCCATGATTGTGTCTAAATGCATGAGATGAAGATGAAGCTTCTGATGGTGAACAAATGTTTCAAGTATCTGAAAGGATTATGTAAATAAGTGGACTTTAACCAAACTCTTTACCAAACATTCCAAGCTAAAAAGCGTCATAATTATGTCGAAATGTTCGACAGAGTTATGAACTCTTGCCTACAGGTGAAGCTTGTGATGGTGAACAAGACTTTAGTGTTCCAAATCTAAAAGGGTAATGTAAATAAGTGGACTTTAACCAAAACCTTAACCAAAATTTCTAATTTAAAAGGGGGCATAATTCTGTCACAATGTTGGACAGAGTTATGTACTCTTGCCTACAGGTAAAGCTTGTGATGGTGAACAAGTGTTCCAAGGTTAAAAGCTTTATCTCAAAGGGTTATGTAAATAAATGGACTTTAACAAAGCCTTAACTAAAAATTCTAAGTTAAAAAGGGGCATAATTCGGTCAAAATGCTTGACAGAGTTATTTTCTCTTGCCTACAGGTGAAGGTTGTGACGGTGAACAGGTGCTCTAAGTTTAAAAGCTTTATCGCAAATGGTTATGTAAATACATGGACTTTAACAAACCCTTAACCAAACATTCTAAGTTAAAAGGGGCATAATTCAGTCAAAATGCTTGACAGAGTTATTTTCTCTTGCCTACAGGTGAAGGTTGTGACGGTGAACAAGTGTTCCAAGGTTCAAAGCTTTATCACAAAGTGTTATGTAAATAAGTGGACTTGTTCCACATAAATTGAGGTTAACATTTTTGCTTAACTCAAATGCTAAACGCAAATTCTAAGTCCAATTAAGCGACATTGACCGTGGATAAACGAGCCTGGACTTGGCAGGCTACTGTAGCATGTCTAGATAAAGATTGTGGTTAAATTTGGGAAGGATCCACCAAGCGGAACTTGAGTTAGAAATGTTACAGACAGACAGACCGGTTAACATTTGTGTGACCTTGACCATGGATAAACAAACCGGGACTTGGCAGGCTACTGTAGCATGTCTAGATAAACATTGTGGTTAAACATGAGAAGGATCCACCAAGGGGAACTTGAGTTAGAGATGTTACAGACGGACAGACAGCCAGACGGACAGACAGCGCCATTCCATAATACGTCCCGTTTTTTCAAACGGGCGTATAAAAATTAGTGTTTTCTAAATCTAGCATTAAAGAAAAGACATCATTAAATTTCAAACTAATGTTTCTCTCTTGTTAAACCCTGTACCTATTTGAAAATTGAAAGGCTTGTAGCTGTAGTTACACACATTTCATATATGTTTTTATTTTTTCACAAAAAGTGGTTTATATGATGTAAATTCTTGCTCATATGTACATGGACGTGTGTTTACATTCATATGTATTTTGCAGAAATAAAAATTCTCCGGAGTTTTGCATACCTTCATCATATTTATAACAAGGCTCATAAAACTTCATATGTATATTCACAGTAATGATGGCAAAGAATTGATTTCAGACTAAAACCCTTACATCTAGCATCTCTTAATGCAAATTGTCAGAGTCATGTCCCTTTTAAAACTTTCATACACACCAATTGTGCCAAAACTGAAATATCTTAAGAGTTAGCCCCATGAAAGTTCACCAGCATTTCACTATCATTATATCTACGACCAAATTAACGATGAGAACCCTTTGAGCCAGAACCCAGTCATTGTTTAGGCCAAATTATGTCCCTTTATGAAACTTGTATACATGTAGCAAGTAAACTATAAATATCCGATCAACCACTTCAGAGCTAGCTTATTCATGATAAACTCTTATATATTTATTATTCATCAATAAGCATTACAACTTGATCTACAGGAAATGGATCCACCCCCCTCCTTCCTTATGATGATATTGTTTGTTTCTAATCAAGTATGCATTTTAGTGAGAGAAAAAACAACAAAGTCTCGTAATTTTGCTTACTACACAATTCCCCATCTTCACATCAAGTTGTATATCTGTGAAAATTTCATGCATTTATATGCTTTATAGTGAAGAAAATTGTCAAGACCTGTAACACTGGATAAAATGGTTAGAACAAACATTTCCTTCTTAATGGTAATTTTCACATCAAGGTTGCCAATTTGTGAAGGTTTGAAGCAAAGCCCCCATTGGTGTATGAGCAGATGGAAACATAAACATTGCGGGACATACCGGGTATATAGGAGCATAAAATAGTGATTACCATATCAAGCATGCTTATACAGACATTCTGTTTTCACTTCAAGGTAATTTGAATTAAAACGTATTTTGTCTGACCATCCGTTAGTTTGTCCATTAGTCAAGTAAGGCCAGCATTACAGTTAGCTCAGTTGGTACAGTGTTCGCTTTCGGGTAGGACGTTGAGAGTTTGATCACTGGTCGGGTCATACCAAAGACTTTCAAAATGGTACTTCGGTGGACTGGTTGGCCCGATGTCAGCTAAATTTTACTGGATATGGGTTTCAATTTTCAATTCTATACACTATACATGTTAAAGAATAAATGATATCAGAGTTGCTGTATCCAATCCTGTCTCTAATGCATCTATTAGTACATGATGGCAAAGGTCAGGGACTTAAAAATCTTTCATCGGGTACTGGTGATACATTTGGACAGCAAAGACAGAGTAGTGAAAATATATTAAAACATTGAGTTATCAGCCAAGTAATGCAGAGTTTAGTCAGGTGTATTCTGGTTAAAAGAAGCTTCAGAATGATGCATTGCACAACAATCGTTTAGATTCATAAAATGTGATATTTAGTATGGATTTTTCAAAAGCAACAAACAATGACAAAACATGGTAGGGAACCACCAAAACAAAGTTTAACAATCTGTTATCCATTTTGAAACATAATTGCTATAAAGGAATTCATAATATGCTAGACATAAGCAACAATAACACATTAGTAAGATTTGCAGAAGAAATTGACTACTGTCCATTTCAATTTACTTTGTCACTGAATTTGAATCGAGATTTGTTTTCATTTCGAGTCAGACTGACCTTAAATCTACTTCATTTGATCGTATCATTTTTCAGGAACTCCCATGCTAAATATCCCTTAATATCATGCAGTAACAAGGAAGAAAATGCCGAAAATGCATTTTCTTCATGCTAATTCGGTCAGCTGTTTCTTTGCAAATAGCCGCCGAATGTATGGATAGAGGAACAGGGGTGAACTGTATACCAGTATGAAATAAATGATGTAATTTGTGCATGACGTCAACTTTAAGAGCTATAATTACCCACAGTTAAATTCGAACGATCCACTCGACGTCAATCGTCCTCCATTTGCAATTTGAAATGAACATAATTATTTACAATGGGAAAACATGCACTGCTTTTATGCATAAAATCTTCATTTAAAGATGGATTCAGAGGAAACTCGGACACAGAGTTCCTGAAAAACGATGACAAGAGTGGTTTGAATTTGATCTCAATCCCGTAAGAAATGAAAAAAATCTCGATTAAAATTCAGTGACAAAATAAATTGAAATGGACAGTAGTGTAAACAATGTCCAAGTACATGTTATCGTGCTGCTTTAGTAGATAGGATAGAGTTTGCTCAAACAGAAATTAATTATCAATGTGGTATAACATCTTTGGCCATGAAAGATTATATACATAATGTTTGAATTTTAAAGGGAAAATCAATCAAGAACTGTGTTGATGATATCGAAGTAGAGAATCTGGTCATCAGATGCTAAGCATAATGATTAAACAGATTAGGAAGCATTTGGAGAGGTTTCTAAGTAAATAAAGTCAACCATTGCATTGGCAATAGAAAGATACAGCAAACACTTTTAATGACACTAAGAAGATTTCGGCACTTCAGTACTAACTGGATGAAGTAGATGAGCGTCTGACCATGCAACTGCAGTAGTAATTCAAGTTTTATAAGCTGGTCAGAGAACACAGAATACTTCGTAATGTATTTGGCTTTTCCTGCTAATACAAACACCAGCGTCCCACTATATAAGAGATGCGGGACTGGAGCAATGACTCCATGACATCAGGAAGATTACCAGCACTATTAAAATATAAGTTCATGTGTAACTTTGCATTGGCATGCCCTTAATTATAATTGTAAGACAAGCACAGTGGGATTCCCAACCAGGAAAGAAACCCCCTAAGCAAGTCCTTAAATTGGTTAGAAATAGGAGATCTGCTTCAAATTGTTACATGAAGTGCAGCCATTTGTCTGTCTCCTACATTCACCGTAAATTTGTAGGTCATGCCAGACTCGACCTTTGTTGTCAGCTGATGGAGCGCAATCTTCAACAACTATGCAGCGAATACTTTGCATAGCGCTTGCAAAAATACAAACGACCAGGCTGTAATTCAGAATCCAAATTTTCCAAACTATTATAGCTTAGCCAATGTTATGTGTGCATTGGTCAGGCAACCAACTCTGGAACATTATTGAATTATTGGGATGTCTGAATTTTAAACTTGTGAATGCCTATAATGATTTTCTACACTTATGTCAGTAGCCGGTGAGAATACATGCATTTGTGAGTAGGGCTATTGTTTATTATGTATATTTGATTTACGTCAGTTTTATCATTCATTTGCCATATAGGGCAATCAATGATCCAACAGGAGAGATTGGAGGAGAGCAGAAGAACGCTCTTTTCTCTGGATCTTCAACATTCCCAGTCAGAATTACTATTAGCAGATCCATACATTATCCTATCACCAGGTTAACATATCTTAGAGTTACCCTCATATGCCAAGTGTAAAGCAAAAATAATGTGAAACTTGAATCATATCAAAACCTTTGAAATAACCTTTGGGGGCAATCCCTTTAACCTCAGTCTAATGGAAATCATGTTGAAGATCTTGCGAAACAATGATATGGTAATATATTTTCTGTAGCCTATGTGTCAGTGACCACGATCAGAGAAAAAAAGACATTTTCAGAGAAAGGACACTGAGGGTTTTTGATCACTTTTTAACTCAACTGCTTCTTGTTCTAATTTTAAACAACATGTCATTCAGATGTGTCATTCACCAGCCTACATATTAAAATCCTGATCATAAATGCAAAAATGTAATTGATCTGTCTTGTGTTGTAACCGTATTGGATACCTCCGTGCGACAATGAAATCACTAAAAGCATGTATGTTAGATTGACACAGATGTCCATCAAAAATGACCCATAGTTCACCTAGGAATATGTAATTGTGTACGAACTAATACGGACACCCCGCCACATCCCATCTTACAGGCTACTAATTTCCTTTGGATAAAGTTGAAACTGGACCAATAAATAAATAATGATCAGGTTCAAATGAAACTAGAATTGTTTTTATACAAAAACGAATGCCCTCCCCCCCTCCACCTCTGCGCGGACAAAGTTTCCCATATACAATTTTCAAAGTCCTAGAATTTTTTAGAAATCATCAAACCGGACCAGGAATAATATAAGCACAACTAGGCATAGTGCTGATCAATCCTATAAAGGGTTCATGAAAATCACACATGTCTTGGAGAAACCGCGAGGACAAAATTTCAATGTAAAACAAGATGTGTATGTGAAACACTATGCCCCGACCTTTGACCCTGAAGGATGACCATGACTTTTGACCAATGGACGAGGGAGTTGAATGAGATACATCGTCTTTGTGTGGTGAACATTTGTGCCAGGTTATTTTTAAATCCATTCACTGATCATAGAAGGGACACGAAATTTGGGACGGACGGATGGAAGGATGGACGGAAAATGCGATTAAAAAAATCAGTCCCATAACTTTGCAGAAAATCATCGAACCGAAACAGGAATAAGATAAACGCAACTAGGCATAGTGCTGATCAAACCTATGAAATTTCAGCGATGAAGACATACGGATGGACAGACAGTTGGATGCCGCACACAAAAACATGTCTCCCTAGTATACTGGGAGAGGCATAACTAGCAGGTGCATTGGTTACTAAAATAATAAAAATATCAAGTTTTAAGAAAACTTGCAGATATGGAAACTTGCGTCAATAAATGGACAGAAAGGCAGACAGATGAATGAATGGACAGATAGAGGACAAGACATATGGGGTGGACAGATGGAAAGGCAGTCAGACTGACAACCTGATTCAGGTATACCATGATAATTTCGTTGTTGGGGTATGATACCAAATGTTGTAAATCTGAAATCCTTAGCTTTCCTTTTCAATGATAATTTTGTCTCGAAATGCGGACATTGTATAGCATAATATAAAACGCAATAACACATAGAGAGCTACCATCGATGCAATGCTATCACATATATATATATCACACAACTCTATAGATGTATATTTTGTAAAAATCACAATGAGAATTATTCCCCGGAGATGGTACCGACCAATCTGTGAAATTTAGTTGAAATCCTCCCAGTGGTTTAGGAGGAGAAGCCATTTGAAAAAATTGTGGAAGACGGACACCGGACGAAGACGGACACAGGGTGATCACAAAAGCTCACCTTTGACACAACGTGTGACAGAGCGACAGAGCATGAAAATATAACAAGAGGGTCATGATGGCCCTGTATCGCTCACCTGGTTAAATGATGTCATGTGAGCTATCAATTTGGCCCCAGGGGCAAAATTGCAGGTTTTGACAAGATTTTTAAAGTTTTCAGTGAAATTTGTGACCCCAGGGGTGAGGACAATTTTGACCCTTGGGGCATAATTTGAACAATCATAGTAAAGGTTCACCAGATGATGCTTCATACCAAATAAAACAGCTCTAAGCCTTTCAGGTTTGAGACAAGAATATTTTTAAAAGTGTTTACTATATAATCCTATGTAAAACATGTGAAGACCAGGGTGTGGCCATGTTTGACGCCAAGGCCATAATTTGAACATTCTTGGTAACGGTTCACCAGATGAAGCTACATACCAAATATCACAGCTCTAAGCTTTTCGATTTCAGACAAGAAGATCTTGAAAGTTTTTACTATAAAATCCTATGTAAAACTTGTAGGCTGGGTCCTAGTAGTGCTTACCGTAGCACCCCCCCCCCTAGACTTTTTTTCATGGGTACCAAATTGTTCCTTGGGGTCTCCAGAATACGTTTTGAGTGTGCCCCCAAAAATAATTTTGTCCCAGCTATGTTTTATTTAACGGTTTCCATGGTAACCGTAGGTAATTTTCGAAACTACCTTGGTTAAGAAAATGCGCCATAACTTTGCTTGTAGAGGCAATAGAATGACAAAACAAAAACCAAAGTAAAGCAGAGACATATAGCTTGAATATGATATGTAATTTTATTAATATTCATAATGTATTATTATGAATATTAATGAGGAAATATGAAAATGCGTTTTTTTTTAAAAAATGGAGTTTGTTCTTTAGTCTGAGAGGCCTATTGATGCACACAAAGTATTGAATTTAGGTTTAAATGTTTCCATGTGATCATACAAAGAAAATAAATCATCTTTGGTTCAGGTAATATTTCTATAAAGCATGCATATTTAAGCTAATTTACATATAACGTGCGTAATTAAATTACCAATTTTATACGAACATTGTTGTTAGTATTGTTTTAAGTGTACTATCTTTTCTATGATTTATTTTACGTAAAATACCAGATATTGTACCAAAAACTACTAGAGCAGAGGATCATTACTTTTTGTACATGTTAAATTCGTTCGTGAATATTAATGCCGTATTTATGAATATTAATGAGACACTTAAATGAGCTGTTTTTCTTATCTGAGCTTATTTTAGTAAACCAGTACTCAACTTGATACAGACTGAAACAGAGATATTGATCTTAATGTATATACATAATGAATATTATTTGCAAAATCATGAATATTAATAAGAATGTAATTTAAAAATCATGAATATTAATGAGAATGTAAACAGTTGATGAAAAGTAAGTATTTCTACTATGTTACAATATACACGTATGTGAACAACACATTTCTGGTAAGAACATGCATCGGAGGAATTGAGCCTCGTGCATATGTTGTACCAAAAACTACTAGAGCAGAGGATCATTACTTTGTGTACATGTTAAATTTGTTCGTGAATATTAATGCCGTATTTATGAATATTAATGAGATATAAAAGTAAACACAATTAAATGAGCTGTTCTTTTTATCTGAGATCATTGTAGTAAACCGGTACGGAACGTGATACAGATTGAACCAGAGATAACAACATATTAGGATTATAAATATTAATTTCCAAATCATGAATATTAATGAGAATGAAACAATCATGAAATTGAATATTTCTACTTATTGAAACATACGCAAATTAGACAGGTGGGCAACAAATCTTTCAGGATATATGTAAATCATAACAGCACGTGGTAAATTCTTGTATGGCGACCTACAAAATCGCCCTGTACTTCAAACTCATATATTTTCTGGTCCTTCGGGATCATAAGTTTTGATGTTATTAGTTTTGAAATTTGAAACCTGCTTAAGCCGGCGCTAGGGGCGTGAATAGTGTTGCACTTTTAATAACTACTCGTGAACAGACTCAATAAAAGCGAATCTGCAATTTTCTCTTTTCGCATTGCTACTTTTGTTTTCGTCTACTGTGGATGTTAGTGTAACAACATGCTTGTTTCAGATTAATAACATCACTCAGTTATCAGATGATAATCAGTTTTCCTCTTCAATTTCCTCTGAATCGTCCAGTACATCATCGCCTTCATCGAGATCCTCTGCTTCAAGGGCCCCCTCTAATACATCGACTAATAGTGGCGGAAGTAAGTCGCCATCAATCCACAGAGGTTCAACTGTTCCATTCACAATAGTCCATCCTTGGTCTTGCGAAATATGTGGGATTATCGGTTCAACAATGTGTGACAGTTTCCAGATTCGCACTTGATAATTGACTCGTTTTATGTGTTGTATTAAGCACATTTTGCAGGGAGGCAAGGAACCTAAATCAATGTTTCTAAGTGCGTCTGTAGGCTTATCTGCACATTTTTCTTTCATCTTCAACAGTCTAAATTCATCTACGTCTTTCAAGCGAACGTTGCCGTACATTGCACATGTGAAGGCCCCCAAGTCTCTTTCCAGGTCATCTGAGACATCCCAAGAGTTTCCGAGACAAGCCAAAGATGCGGTAAAAACTGGCCTCTTTTCGAGCGTTTTGATTGGCGTAACATGGCCTTTTCCTTTGAATGCACTTGTTGAATCACATCCACAGTAGGCATGCAAACCAAGAAGTGCAGTGCGGTACTCTGATGTATGCATATCAGCAAGTTCTGTCATGTTTATTAATTTTCTGTGATTTCCAGAACCAGTATCAAACAAAACAGTGATACCTTCAAACATGTCACTATAGTGGAGAATTATGAAGAAGATGTCACTGTCTGGAGTTCTGACTTGAACTGTCTTGTAACCTTGATCCTTTGCGTACAGGATGTAAAGTACGACCCTTGTATCTGTCTCCTCTTGTGTAGATTTTAAACTTTCAATGGTGGTAGCGACTGTTGTGTTTCCATCATGTGACGTGTAGTGAAACGCTTCACCTTCACAAATGAGAATGACTTGTCTACCTTTCAATTTGCTTGCATATGCATCACTTCTCCATGATCTGCACATGATCTGTACAAGCTGTGTTTTATTGTCCTCATTTGTCAAGAATGATTTCCAGTCTGAGGGTCTCTTTGTGTGTTCTCCCTGTAACAACAACTTTTCTGAGTGACCTCGTCTCGCTCGTTCCATACTTTTGACTGAATGTTCCAAATACATGTCTGTACTAAATATAACGTCAGATTTCTGGGGCACCATTTTGAACAACTTTTCTGAAATTTGTTTGAAATTGCTTGGAATTTCACGCATAGAATGAAAAAGAGCATTTCCATCTTCTATCACCAAAACAGTTTTATCTTGTGGAGGTGGGTTGGCAAATTCTACTCCTTCTAGCAAATATTTGAGACCTTTAGATTTGTCTGTTTTAGCTAGGCAACCATCAGCTGTTCCAATGCTAAAAGGAACAGGAGTCAGTGGATATTTCATGAGATCAGCTAAGTCAAAATGTATATCGGGACTTTGTGACAGCACTAATAACTGCATGGCAACATTACCTTGTTGTCTGTATTCAATAACCTTGTTTTTGCAAGATGTTACTTTCACTTTCTTGTTGAGATGTTCCATCGTTTTCAAGTTCAGCCTTTTGATTGGATCAAAGAATTTTTCATGTGTCTCTAATCTTGTCTCTATAAACCTTTTCTTCGCCTCTGTACCTTTCTCTTCTGCTTTCAGAATGTCATCTTCCAATTCGGAAGGGACTTGCACACCAGAAGAAATACAATATAATGTGTTTATCTGAAGTATAGAAAAAGGATCCAGAAAACCTCTGAAAGCATCCATTGTTTCGTTGACTTCATTGTCACTCTTCTGGATTTCTACTGGACGAAGGTCTCTATGTTTTTTTCCAAGTTCTTCATTGGTTAACATATCTGCCATGTTCATTGTTGCCTCTACAAACTTTGACCTTTCATGAGTTGTTCTCACCCAACGTTGATACGCATCAAAGTTTCTGGTCAGTCCACTCACACCTGAACCACTCATACCGGTTCCACTCCGACTCTTGGCATGTTTCATGAAGGTTTCCTCCATCGTTTTATCTACTGCACATCTGTTACCAGGAATGAAGGACCTTGCAACACTCATACCACCTCTTTCTAAAAGTTCAGTTGCTCCAGGATGTGTCTCTTTGAGGTTTGCAATGAAGGTAGAGTAAAACGTAAGATACCGGGCATAGTTTTGTCCATCAAAACTAAAGAATATATCGGCCATCTGATGCAAACAATCGGCATATAACCGAAAGTTATTTGTCTTGACGGCACGAATGAGCGCTAGGATCAACCAAACATGATCCATGTACGCTATCCAGAACCTCGCCGTTTTTCCTAGTTCTCCATTCCTAACATTATCCTTGAAATCAAAGTATTTTTGGAGTCTAGGTTTAATTTCTTCATCAGTCAGGGTATCCTGAAGTGTTTCTTTTGATAGAAACTGAATAAGGCACTCTATCTTTTCTTTGGCGCCATCTGACAACCCATAAAAAATATTTTCCAAATCGTTTGTTGCGCAGAACTTTTCTATCAAAAGCCTTTCTAGGCATTCCGTGACAACTTTGTGACAGTGCATTGCCCTCTCGTAGTGCTTTCCAGAAAGAACCCCGCCAATGGAACCTGAGCCAATCAACCCTGCCTCAAGCATGACATCAGACAATCCAGATCCAGCCATTTTCTTTCCAATCATTCTTAGGTAGGCACAAATCAAATGAAAGGTGCCGATCATAATGATATGTTTCTTGTATTTCTCAGGTTCATTCCATATTAACGGAAATGCTTTCATGCACACACCAAGATCAAATGTCGTTACTATGTAGTCCTGGCCAACTTCTTTTGATGCTTCTTCTGCATAACGTAGACATTCTTGGACAGTTTTGTACTCCGTTATTGGGTTATGTATGACAGGAAAATAATCTATCGTTGTCAATCTTGTCGGGATATCTCCCGTTACTGAAACAAATCCAGCCCAACCTGGAACCTCTTGACCATGAGGAGAGCTCTCTTGCCTTAGACATATCCAAACGGCATTTATGTAAGACACCAACATAACGGACCCTTCGCTACCAGGATGGACATACTTGGTCACGAGATAACTTGGGTTTTTTCTTTGACCAACAAAACAGGGCGGCAACTCTTCTCTCATTGGCAGATCTAACGTTCGTTTGTTAGTTCTTGGTATAGCAGGCACTCCCGGCATCCTGCCACCATGATCTTTATCTGTATCTATTTCTAGCTCTAGCTCTTGCAACATTATTCCATGTGCAGTATGAACCGAATCGGTTCCTGACAAAGTGTTTACTAACTGGTCAAAGTTATCGAACTCTGCACGGAATAGTGATGGTACATTTAACTGTCTAACGATCTGAGGAGACAAGTATTACGATGTCTGTTCTACTGCAGTTGCTATTGCAGTTTCAAGCTCAACAGAAAATGAGTGGCTTTCGCAGTGACCTAATCTGTTTAAAAGGGTTGTAAGCTGTTTGCTTCTGTAAAGATGGCGCAATGTCATTGCTACAATAATGTGTTTGGGTAATTTCCACTCACCATTTGTGACAGCTCTACAAATGTCTTGGCCAATGGAACTCACTAATCTGTCAGTTTGAGAGGTTGTATCAATTGTTTTTCCAGACAATACAAACTTCAAAAAATCATTGAGGTCAGTCGGAACAATGCCTTCAGCATTTTCTATGACAGTTTCAGCAGTTGGGGGCCATTTCAGTTCTTCTGTTTCATGAAAAGCTTTCAGTATAGAACTTCTCAAATTAATTGCCGTATCAGCAACAACATCTTTGCACCCTAGAAAAAATGCATTTTGGACAGCTGATTCTAACTTCATGTTAGAGCTGTAAACTAACAAGGATTCAAATTTCCCTGCTGTTTTAGGCTTACAAAACTCCAACTCTGTGCCAAAAGCTTTCACTAACTTCGCTTTTAGATGTGAACTCCTGTATTCAGTTTTTGCTACATCTGTCCCGACTAAGAATTGTGTGTATGTACTGCGTAAGTCACTTAACTTTAATACTTTGTTTTCTCTCAATATTTCGTGTTTGACGCGGTAGCAAACTTCATCGAAAGCACTTTCGTGAGCTTTCTGAAGTTCATTCTGATGCAATTTTGCTTCACTATCTGTACTTTTCCAGCTTTCAGGATCAATAAGGTACCTTTTTCTGCAATTTGGATGATATTGGGCCTCTGCTGCAAACAGATCAACTCCACTGATCCTGATCAATAACCTTTCATCTTTCTCCCTTTCTGCACATTCGACGACTGTCTTCCATGCATCAGATTGAAAACATTGAGTACGTTCTGTTGTCCAAACTCCTGCCTTCTTAATACGAGTTTGACCTTCCTTGTTACAAAATATACAATCCTTGGTAAACAGTACCGTGCTCTCCGTACTAGACCTTCTTGGCGTTTTTGTAGATGTCCCAGGTACTTGTTGAGCTTCGGGTTTCTCTAGTCTTTCAAGGTGTCTTGTGAAATTTTTGTAGCAGTCTCGGTGGTATCCAAAGGGTGTTTCTATGTTTGAAGGTATTTGCTCACAAACGAATTCCATCCGAGATTTAGATTCAAGAGGTTGTGACATACGCAGATTGCGCACATAGTTTAGATGCTGCAGTTTTTCTGTGGGGTTCTGCAAATCTGACAAAAATGTGAAAGTATCGCACTTTGAAGATGCATAATGTATTATGCACACCTGTTGTTTCTTTGGCATGCTCTCATGCTCCAAACTTTCTTCTAAACCCCTCTTTCTCGACCCACTAGGATTTGAACTCATAATTGGAAATGATTGAATCAATGCCTGAATTAAATCTAACTTTAAGAAAATATCAGTGTTGAAAAACTAAACTGAATAACAACTATAATCAAATCTGAATCTATGGGAAATATCCAGTTATGTTTTATGATATAAGACCTACCTGGTCGCATCAACAATTAAATAAATTATGTATTGGTCATGGGTGATATATTTCAGAATTACAATAATGGTGTAAAATGGAAGATCAAGAGTGATTATTTTGTCAAAAAAAACAACAACACAAAAATAACGTGATATTGAATAAATTGTGTACAATTTAAAACAATCAAAGAGTTACATGTGTAATATGAAATGACAATCTACGGATAACTAAAATGATTTCAAAATTACAGAATTTGCCTAGATCTATGTTGTATCTTGTCTGTCTGACGACCTCAAATGATCAAACGGAATGGTGTTGCAGTATCAATGATTTACAAATAAAAATGAAATCCTGATTACTATTTGATTTTTCAATCGGGACTACTTGTCCCTATATTATTTTCTTTTCTGATACCTTTGGAAAAGGGGCGGGGATTGAACCTCGTCAAATCAGTTGCCTGGTCCGATTACTTAAATAAACTCTCTCATAAATTTAGGCACTGTCTGTCAAAAGATCTCTGGCAACCTTAGATATATGTTTGGAAAACAAAACAAGTGACAATCAGTCTGCCACGGGTTGTGTTGAAATTATGTAATATTAAAATAATGTCGGTGTAGAGATTATCAGGGATATTCCCTGTTATTAGATTATGCATATGATTGGTGTCTAAGAGCAATTTAGTCAGTAAATAAGACATTGGTTTCTCCCTCTACTTCTACATAGATACAATTTATTATTTCAGATGTAAATGTGTGTCTTGATTAGATCTAGTCATATGAATATTGTTGAACTTAAACTTCTGGATCATGGAAGAGACAGTATTGGCATTTACTTGCAATAATTAGGCCTTTATTATTCACTGGAACAGACTATTTACAATACAAAAGGGACATTTTACCCCAAACGTTTAAGATGTTTGGAACTTTTCGGAAATTTCTCGTCGAGCATACATAGTGCACACCTAGATCAGAGGAGTCTTATAAGAACCCTCTGTTCTGGGTTCTCACTGTTTGTCCATGTCCTCTATTGTGGACGCAAGGCGTCTAATATTAGTAAATATAAGCTGATGATTGCAGCTGAGATGCTATTTCTATAGTATTGCAAAATGCTCATTAATATTCATGAGTATAAAATTAATATTCATCATGTAAAACATATGCACGAGGTTCAATTCCTCCGATGCATTTTCTTACCAGAAATGTGTTGTTCACATACATGTATAATGTAACATAGTAGAAATACTTACTTTTCATCAACTGTTTACATTCTCATTAATATTCATGATTTTTAAATTACATTCTTATTAATATTCATGATTTTGCAAATAATATTCATTATGTATATACATTAAGATCAATATCTCTGTTTAAGTCTGTATCAAGTTGAGTACTGGTTTACTAAAATAAGCTCAGATAAGAAGAACAGCTCATTTAAGTGTCTCATTAATATTCATAAATACGGCATTAATATTCACTAATGATCCTCTGCTCTAGTAGTTTTTGGTACAATATCTGGTATTTTACGTAAAATAAATCATAGAAAAGATAGTACACTTAAAACAATACTAACTACAATGTTCGTATAAAATTGGTAATTTAATTACGCACGTTATATGTAAATTAGCTTAAATATGCATGCTTTATAGAAATATTACCTGAACCAAAGATGATTTATTTTCTTTGTATGATCACATGGAAACATTTAAACCTAAATTCAATACTTTGTGTGCATCAATAGGCCTCTCAGACTAAAGAACAAACTCCATTTTTTAAAAAAACCCGCATTTTCATATTTCCTCATTAATATTCATAATAATACATTATGAATATTAATAAAATTACATATCATATTTAAGCTATATGTCTCTGCTTTACTTTGGTTTTTGTTTTGTCATTCTATTGCCTCTACAAGCAAAGTTATGGCGCATTTTCTTAACCAAGGTAGTTTCGAAAATTACCTACGGTTACCATGGAAACCGTTAAATAAAACATAGCTGGGACAAAATTATTTTTGGGGGCACACTCAAAACGTATTCTGGAGACCCCAAGGAACAATTTGGTACCCATGAAAAAAAGTCTAGGGGGGGGGGGTGCTACGGTAAGCACTACTAGGACCCAGCCTATTGTGATCCCAGGGGTTGGGCCAATTTTGACCCCAGGGGCAAAATTTGAACAATCTATGCAGAGGTCAACTAGATGATTCTGCATACCAAATGTGGTAGCCCTAGGTCTTACAGGTTTTGACAAGAAGCTTTTTAAAGTTTTCAGTGAAATGTGGGACCCCAGGGGTGAGGACAATTTTGACCCGGGGCATAATTTGAACAATCTTAGTAAAGGTTCACCAGATGATGCTTCATACCAAATATCACAGCTCTAAGCCTTTCAGGTTTGAGACAAGATTTTTAAAGTGTTTACTATATAATCCTACATGAATGTAAAACATCTGACGCCCAGGATGTGGCCGTCTTTGACCCCAGGGGCATAATTTGAACAGTCTTAGAAAAGGTTCACCAGATGATGCTACATACCAAATATCACAGCTCTAAGCTTTTCGGTTTCAGACAAGAAGATCTTTAAAGTTTTTACTATATAATCCTATGTAAAAATTGTGATCCCCGGGGTTGGGCCAATTTTGACCCCAGGGGAAAAATTTGAAAAATCTATGTAGAGGTCTATTAGACGATTCTACATACTAAATTTAGTAGCCCTACGCCTTACTATTTTTGACAAGAAGATTTTTGAAGTATTTACTTCTTTTTGGACATGGTTGCCATAGCAACCAGAATTCTGCATGAAATCAAATTCTTTGAACAAACTTGAAAGAAGTTGACCCAAGGAACATTTCTGCCAACTTTGGTAAAAATCCAGCAAGTAGTTTAGGAGAGATGTCATTTTAAGATAAAGTTGAAGACGGACGACGGACACAGGGCGATCACAATAGCTCACCTTGGCACTTCGTGCCAGGTGAGCTAAAACAGGGAATTACTCCAAAAACATTGATTCTAGAGTTATGGCCTTTGTACAGGACACTTCCTCTCATCATGCTTGTTCTAAAGTTAATTGAACCTGTAGATAAAAAGTTATTATCCGGACAAGAAAATATGAACAAGAGGGCCAGAATGGCCCTGACATCGCTCACCAGACAATCAGACATGTTTCTAATGAAAACTGACCAACCCTGGGGCAGTGCCAATTTTGACCCCAGGGACACAATTTACATAACTTTTGTAGAGAACCTAACATGATGCTATGTGCCAAATATGAAATCTGAGATTTTCAAAGTTTGCACTGTATGTTAAATTTCTATTGAAAACTGACCACCCCTTGGGTGGGGCCTATTTTGACCCCAGGGGCATAATTTATACAACTTTTTTAGACGACCTGAATATGGTGCTGTGTGCCAAATATGAAAGCTAAGAACCCTGTAGATTCAGAGGAGAAGATTTTCAAAGTTCTCACTATATGTTTCTATAGACAAGAGGGCCATTGAAAGTGTTAATTTTTTAGACAAACAGATTACAGATGACAGAAACTCTATCACTGCTGAGCATGACTTGACTGAAATTAGCACACAGTTTGGATTCTGATCTGACACATATGTAACTTCATATATGGTTTGTAAAAGAGAGTTAATTGTAAGATTGATATGTATTTAAACAGTGTGAACATGGTGCTATGTACCAAATATGAAAGCTGAAAACCCTGTAGATTCAGAGAAGAAGCTTTTCAAAGTTTTCACTATATGTTTCTATAGACATGAGGGCCATTGAAAGTGTTATTTTTCAGAAAAAACAGATTACAGATGACAGAAACCCTATCACTGCTGAGCATGACTTGAATGAAATTAGCACACAGTTTGGATTCTGATCTGACACAATGCCATATGTAACTTCATATGTGGTTTGTACAAGAGAGTTAATTGTAAGATTGATATGTATTAAAAACAGTGTGAACAAACTTAAACAATCAGACAATAATTCTGAAGCAGACACCATTAGAGTACTGAAAGAATGGGTAGAGATTATTATTAGAACACTTGAACTTGTATTAAGCTGAACTTCACAACAGATACACTGATAGGCTTTATATTGATAGCTCAGGCCGGCAGCTTAATGCAGGACATAGACATGAAAAAAGCTTGAAGAGCTTTCTGCATTTTGAGAATAATCCACATAGATTTCTCAATCTAAAATGAGTGTATGTTATTTATCTAAACACAATTTATACTCTACTGATCAGGCTAAGGGTGATTACCAATACACTCATACTGGCTAGTCTGAGGTCACTAGCTTCATGGGGAACATTTAAACTGTAGTGTCTGATGTGAAGAAGGGCAGGGCCAATTTTAACCTCAGAACTATGATATTTACAAAACTCATAAAGGTATGCTTAGTAAATCTATATACCAAATATCTAAGCTCTGGGACATGTAGTTTTTGACAAGAAGGTTTTTAAAGTTTTCCTATGCATAATTAGTGACCCCAAGAGTTGTTTATGCAGTCAGCTACAAAAAACTGGCCATCCCTGGGGTGGGACCAATTTTGACCCAAGGGGCATAATTTATATATCTTTTGTAGAATACCTGAAGTTGAAGTTGTGTGCCATATATGAAAGCTGAGAACCTTCTAGTTTCAGAGGGGAAGAATTTCAAAGTTTTAACTACAGTATAACCTTGGTTATCCGACATACCTTCGGACCGCCTGAGACTGTCGGATGCATCGGTGTGTCGGTTGTTCAAAATCGGAAGAGAAATATACAACGACGATAAACATTGACTGTTGATATTTATTTACATTCGGCATGAAACCCGTTAGAATCAAATGTTAACATTCTGCACGCTACGTAAATGTCGTAGGAAAAATGAGTGCAGCAATTCTGAAAGTTTATGAAAATAAATGCACACTGGAACTCTGTTATACCGAGGACCGTTTTACTGAGGTATCCGGTGGTCTGTGTCGCCGTTTTTTTTTGTAAATACCTTATAATATGATTGAATATCGCAATGAAACATACGCTATATTTCACCCCAAACCCTATATTTCAACCCCATTAGACGGCCAACAGACAGCCTGGCGGCCCGATTGAAAAGTGTGAAAACCCAATACACACTTTCAGAAGACTCGACTGTCAAAATGGAGGCTGAGCATCGTAACTTTCCGACATTACGGAAATCGTCGATCGAAATATCGTGACCGCTTCGGAAACTTCCGTTATGTTGGGAAAGTGCATTGATTGGCCGCGTCGGTGTATTTCGTTATGTCGGAAGTGAACGAAATAAACCAAGCGTTGATATTGGCCTAAGGGGAAGATTATAATCGATGGCCTGATAATCCTTTCAACTCTTTTACCTGTTAAATGTGCCAATATGGGGTGTTGAGAAGTTTGTGTGCACGTTACTTTAATTGCATGGCGTCGGGTGTTTATGAAAAACAAACATCATTAGAAATCTAAACCCTGACTCAGAGCGGGGTTGGAGGTTATATGCTAATGTAGAAAAGGGTGTGTACTCTTTGACCAATCTAAATTTAAAACCCCAATAAATCACACGCGACATCACATGTGACCTTTCATTTTCTGGAAACGTGACCTTTCATTTTTTGAAAACAGCGAGAGGCATATTTATTGTTTTAACACAGCGAATTTTAATCGGATTAGGGGTTTGTGACAGGCCAAGAGGCAATTAACATTGTTCTCCCATACGCAAAATTTGACATCCTATCAACAAGTCAGTTTCGCTCGAAATTTCTTTATTTTAGGATGAGGGGGGTTATGTAAGTACCCAGATAAATATCAGTGTGTCTAACAATTTGGATCCAGATGAGACGCCGAGCAATTCTGCATCTCATCTGTATGCAAATTGTTTTCATCAGTTAGATCTGGCAGAACAAGTAAAGTACATTTTATTTCAGATCGAGTTTACACCTAACGTTATTCAAACAACTATACATGTTTTCTATTACATGGATTAAGTGTGTGATCACAACGATAATAACCTGTAATTATAGATTTAGCCTGTACCCAAAATGTCGCGGAAGCGATAATTGCTCAGTTATAGGTGGTCCCAATTCAATACAACCGTCAACGTCGGATACGCAGGTGTGAAAAATGCCGCAATTATCACATTGGGACTTCCAAACAGTGTCGGATAACGGTTACGCGAGGATCCGTAAAACCAAGGTTTTAATTACATAGAACAAAGAAGGAAATGTTCGGGACCAAACATTGCTGTCGGATAGATTAGTTTGTCGGATGCAATAGGTTTCGGATAACCAAGGTTATACTGTATATGTTTCTATTAAAAACTTCACACCCCCAGGGCAGGGCCAATTTAGCCCCAGGGGCATAATAATGTATAAAACTTTTGTAGAGGACCTATAGGTGATGCTATGTACCAAAGATGAAAGCTGAGAACCCTGTAGATTCAGAGGAGAAGATTTTTAAAGGTCCAAATTGTTGACGCTGGATGACGCACGATGCATGCTGACGGACGACGGACATTAGGCGCTCACAAAAGCTCACTCTGAGCACTTTGTGCTCTGGTGGGCTAAAAAGGGGAATAAATCCAAACATATTGATGCTAGGGTTGTAGACCTTGTACATGACACTTCCTCTCATCATGATTTTCCATGTGTGAGGTTATAATTAATTTAGCTTACCCTTGTAGCCCTTGTAGGAGATATGGCCCGGACAAGAAGCGTGACGGATGGACGAATGGACAGACGGACAGACAGAAAGCACAACATCAATATGTCACCCTCCCCTAAAGGGAGGGAGACATAAATATGAAGATCGAAAAAGACATGAAGGTGCTACAGTACTATAAAATAAAGCATTTATAAATCAGGCATTTTGTTTTTAGTTTAACAGCATATAAGTTTTGACTAACCCTGTCAACTTGACCAAGAATCATACCTGGCCTAGATCATAGGGTTGATTACACATGTTGAATATACATACATGTATATTGAAAATCTATGAAGAAACAAGTGTCACAGTACCAAACCTTCAATATAAGACATTCTTGATAAATCAAGGAAACATAAATATTGATTTTTTCGACCATTTGGACACAGAACTCGGGTTTTAATATATCACTGATGCTGTATTAATATAATTACTGAGAGTGCTAGTAAGTAAAACACATAAAACAATGCCTTTAATAAAATCAAGACAGACAGCTCTGACAGGAACTGTTGGATCTTAAAGATATTTCATACACAGTACATGTATATCTTATTTAATCAAATATTCTAACAAAGTTTCAATAACATCTGATCGACGAAAAATATCCCTTTGAGGTTTTGGATATTCTGTTGCTACATTGTGTAGTACACTTGTTTAAAGGTTTAAATGGTTAAGAATTTTTGAATTAGATGACTTACTTACAATGTCAATATAAGGTAATGTTTAATGTTCGCCATCTGTCGGGTGAAAATGAACATTCATTTGCAATTGTTAGAATATTAAACGGGTCAGTAGCTATGTTCCAGAAACAAATTATAATCAAACTGACAGAAAAAGGAAGACAAGACGACTTCAAAATACAGCCTTTAATACAGTGTAGTAGTATTAAATGCCTGTTATCCATTGTCTAGTTGTTGAGAGTGTGTAATGGTTTTTGACAAGAAAACTTATTAATAGTTTTCAATACAGGCAGTTGATTTGATTAACTTTACTTAAAGAAACCTTGGAAACGCATAGGAAGAATGTCATGGTAATATGTTGCAAAAGTATCAGAATATGGCATTGGCCCCATATTACTATTATAATATCAATATTACTAAAAAAAAGTTTCAACCTTCCTACTAAGTATAAAGACAGCCCTACCAATAGCTGTCAAGTTATTGAGCCGACAAGATTTTTAGTTGAAGGTCACCGTGACCTTGACCTTTGACCAACTGACCTCAGATTCAATAGGGGTCATCTACCAGCCATGACCAAATTTCCTACTAAGTTTGACGACAGCTCACCTAATACTTATCAAGTTATTGAGCGGACAAGATGTTTGAGTTGAAGGTCACGGTGACCTTGACCTTTGATGGACTGACCTCAAAATCAATAGGGGTCATCTACTAGCCATGACTGACCTTCCTTTTAAGTATAAAGACCTCACATCATACTTATCAAGTTATTGAGCTGACAAAACTTTATAGTTGAAGGACACACTGACCTTGACCTTTGATGGACTGACCTCAGATTCAATAGGGGTCATCTACTAGCCATGACCAACCTTCCTACTAAGTATAAAGATAGAACACCTAATACTTATCAAGTTATTGAACGGACAAGATTTTTTAGTTGAAGGTCACAGCGACCTTGACCGACTGACCTCAAAATCAAAAGGGGTCATCTACTAGCCATGACCAACCTCCCTACTAAGTATAAAGACAGCACACCCAATAGTTGTCAAGTTAATGAGCAGACAGAGAAGTGGCTGACGGACTGATGGACGGACGGACGGTGCCACCAAGTAAGGACAAGGGGCCAATCCTTTTGCTATTTTCTTTTGTTAAACAAAGAGCCATGTCCCCTTGTTCTATTGTTACGAAATAAACTCCATTGCTTTCTTTTGTTCTGCTGATCATGACCTGGCCCTCTATTACCTTTAAGTTGCTCAAACGGACGAACTGACGAGCGCCATATGACCGAAGTTACTTTCGGGCGTATAAAAAAAGTAAATAAAACTCTTAATATTTGGGAATCATTGTCTAACTTATACTTGGTTTTTTTTCAACCAATGCCGAAAAATAGATCACAAGTTTGTATTGGGGTGAAAGTAATACAATCACCTTGTCGATTACTATTATTAGTAAGTGTTTGAGAATATCTGGCTTCCGGTTACCTCAGCTGACAAATTAGGTAACATTCGTTTCCCCAGGTTTTCCCTATTGATTCATGCAGCTGACAGAAAGAACCGAGTTTATCATAAACAAGGGTTGGCTCAAAAACTAATATATGTGAAATGAAATCAGTTTTACTTTTGCTGATTGCTATTTTCTTTTAAGCTAAGAATTGTTCTATGATATCATGACATCAGTTGACAGATAACCACATTTGCCTACACCTGAACGTTTTATATTAAGATCACCCTTAATATGTACAGTTGTTTTCACTTCACAAATACATATCATTCCGCTACACCGGAACTAACTACGGTTGCGTATGACATGCACTAGCTACAGTTGCGCATGTGTATGATACAATTGTGAAGTTAGTTCTTGGGCAGGCAAATTACGTTAAGAGGTAAATTTCCCACTACGAGGGTGATTGATAAGTCCCTGACCTGGGGTAGAAACAGACCACTTATACACATACCATTTTATGTCCGTGTAGAAAAGGTGTTATAATCACTCTGCAGAGACAGAAGGATTTTTTTCTCTCTGTTGTTTGCCAGAATTTGATTCTCAAAGCTTCTTACAATGAGTACTTCTATGAACAATGTTGGCCATCACGCGATTATTCAATACCTTCGCCTCAAAGGCTTATCAAATAGGTAGATACATGAGGACATAGTAGCTACATTAGGGGAGCATGCCCCATGTTATAGCATGGTGAAAAAATGGGCCGCTGAATTTAGATGCGGTTGAGAGAGACTCTTGAAGATGACCCCTGTCCTGGCAGGCCATCAACTGTCACCTCAAAGGACACCATCAATAAAATCCATGATATGATTATGGCAGATCGGCAAATTACACAGTGATACATTCAGCTGGGTATATCACAGGAATGAGTCAATGCAATTATCCATAATGATTTGCAAATAACAAAGGTTTCTGCCAGATGGGTCCCAAAACTTCTGAGTCTCCACCAGAAAAAAGTTCGGTGCAACATATCCAGGGAAACCTTTGCCATGTTTGAGCGGGATCAGGAGAAGTTTCTCAATCAGTTTGTAACTGTTCATGAAACATGGGTTCACCACTTCGAACCTGAGACAAAAAAACAGTCAAAACAGTGGAAACACCCAGGATTACCACCCCCGAAAAAAAGCCAAGTCGACAACATCGGCTGGGAAGGTGATGGCCACAGTTTTCTGGGATGAGAAAGGTGTGCTGCTAGTGGATTATCGTGAAAGAGGTCACAGTGTAACTGGAAGGTATTATACTGACCTCATGACGCAGCTTCATGAAAAAATCAAGGAGACAAGGCATGGCAAGTTGTCATTAGTTGTGCTCTTCCATCAGGACAATGCTCCAGCACACAAGTCCACTGTTGCCATGGCTGCCATTCAGGAATGTGGTTTCCAAATGGTTGAGCATTTACCATATTCACCTGATTTAGCACCCTCTGACTATTACCTATTCCCCAAGATGAAAAAGGAATTCAGCAGCCGCCTTTTTTGAACTGATGACGTCAAACAAGCTGTTGAAGCATTTATTGAGGCCCACGATGCCACCTTCTACAGGGAAGGTATCCAAATGGTCCAACACCGTTGGACAAAGTGTGTAAGCTTGCAAGGTGACTACGTTGAAAAACAATGAAAATATTGAGGTCAAACTGCTGCTCCCTGCCTCAGGCCATGGACTTATCAATCACCCCTAGTACTACATGGTGGAAACCACAGGTTTCCACAGTAAAAAAGAAATAACTCATGAGGGTGAATGAATGAAGTATATAAATAACCATCAACCAAAGTTTCATTAATGTTGGCCAAATTCTTAACATAGCCAGCAAATTATGTATATAGGACACAGATAAACTCCTGGTGATATAGTCAAATCGCTATAACACCCAATGGACCCCAAACTAAATTCGAACCAGCGCATCGTCCAAGTAGTTGCATTTCCATAATCTCGGCCGCCATATTAGTTGTAGTCGAGAAACTTACACTATCGTAAGTTATGCTACATGGATGTTGCCTTGGGAATATCTGTCGTGTACATAATAATTATTGAATGTTGAAACTTGTAACTGGTAGAAAAATAACAAGAGGGCCATGATGGCCCTGTATCGCTCACCTGGTTAAATGATATCATGTGACCTATCAATTTTGACCCCAGGGGCACAATTTGAACAATCTTGGTAATGCTCCACCAAATGATGCTTCATGTTAAACTATGACAGCTCTGGACCCCCCCCCCCCCACACACACACACACACACACACCCAAGGAATGGGCAATTTTTGCCCCAAGGGGAAAAATTTGAACAATTTATGTAGAGGTCTACTAGATCATTATATGTACCAAATTTGGAAGCCATAAGCCTTACAGTTTTTGACAAGTAGATTTTTAAAGTTTTCAGTGAAACTTGGGACCCCACAGGGCAGAGCCAATTTTGTTCCTAGGGGCTTAATTTGAATGATCTTGATAAAGGTCTACTAGATGATACTATGTACCAAATATCACAGTTCTAAGCCTTTCAGTTTCAGACATGAATATTTTTAAAGTTTTTACTATATAATCAAATGTAAAATATGTGACCCCCAGGGTGTGGCCGTCTTTGACCCCAGGGGCATAATTTGAAAAAATCTTAGTAAAGTTTCACCTGATGATGCTACATACCAAATATCAGAGCTCTAAGCTTTTCGGTTTCGGACAAGATCTTTAAAGTTTTTACTATAATAATCCAATGTAAAATTTGTGACCCCCGAGGTTGGGCAGTGTTTGACCCCAGGGGCAAAATTTGAACAATAGTAAAGATTCACTAGATGATGCTTCATACAAATATCACAGCCCTAAGCCTTTCAGGTTTGAGACAAGAATATTTTTAAAGTGTTTACTATATAATCCAATGTAAAACAAGTGACCACCAGAGTGTGGCATTGTTTGACCCCAGGGGCATAATTTGAACAAACTTAGTAATTAAGGTGCATCAGATGATGCTACATACCAAATATCACAGCTCTAAGCTTTTCGGTTTCAGAAAAGAAGATCATTAAAGTTTTCACAATGTAATCCTATGTAAAACTTGTGACCCCTGGGGTTGGGCCAATTTTGAACCCAGGGGCAAAATTTGATCAATTTATGTAGAGGTCCACTAGATAATTCTACATACCAAAGCCCTAGTCGTAACAGTTTTTGACAAGAAGATTTTTAAATTTCTACTTCTTTTTGGACATTGGTTGCCATAGCAACCAGAGTTCTTCATGGAATCAAATTCTTTGGAAGAGGTTGACCCAAGGAACATTTCTGCAAAGTTTGGTAAAAATCAAGCTAGCAGTTTAGGAGATGTTATTTTAAGAAAAAGTTGACGCACGACACACGACGGACGATGACGGACACAGGGCGATCACAATATCTCACCTTGGCACTTTGTGCCAGGTGAGCTAAAAAGCAATGACAAAACTGAATCGACTTTATATTTTATTCATATATAAGCATATTGTACCATTCATAAATTTCCTTTTTATATTGAAACAGTGCATAAATGATGACAGGGAAACTAATGTAAATAGTAAGGCATGCATGTACAAACAAGGAGCCGATCATTTTGCAGCCTTTACTCTGCTGAACAGTTTGAATTCAGATGAAAAGCCGAGTAACTAAATGTAGGCTCTTCGATCATCAGGAGTCAAACTGTTTAACACCCAGTTTGCAATTTTGTAAACAAGCTGACGATAATTTTGAAAGGAAGAGATTTAGAACTACAGTATAACCTTGGTTATCTGACATACCTTCGGTCCGCCTGAAATTGTCGGATGCATCGGTGTGTCTGTTGTTAAAAATCGGAACAGATATATATGACGACGATAAACATTGACTGTTGATATTTATTTACATACGGCATGAAACCTGTTAGAATCAAATGTTAACATTCTGCACGCTAAGTAAATGTTGTAGGAAAAATGAGTGCAGCAATTCTGAAAGTTTATGAAAATAAATGCACACTTGAACTCTGTTATACCGAGGACCGTTTTACTGAGGTATCCGATATAACGCCCGTGGTCTGTGGTTTGTGTAAATACCATATAATATGATTGAATATCGCAATGAAACATACGCCATATTTCACCCTAAACCCTATATTTCAACCCCATTAGACGGCCAGCAGACAGTCTGGCGGCCCGATTGAAAAGTGTGAAAACCCAATACACACTTTCAGATGACTCACATGTCAAAATGGAGGCTGTGCATCGTAACTTTCCGACATTACGGAAATGGTCGATCGAAATATCGTGACCGTTTCGGAAACTTCCGTTATGTTAGGAAAGTGCATAGATTGGCCGCGTGAATTTCGTTATGTCGGAAGTGAACAAAATAAACCAAGCGTTGACATTGGCCTAAGGGGAAGATTATAATCGATGGCCTGATAATCCTTGCAACTCTTTTACCTGTTAATTGTGCCAATATGGGGTGTTTGTGTGCACGATACTTTAATTGCATGGCGTCGGGTGTTTATGTAAAACAAACATCATTAGAAATCTAAACCCTGACTCAGAGCGGGGTTGGAGGTTATATGTTAATGTAGAAAAGGGTGTGTACTCTTTGACCAATCAAATGAAATTTAAAACCTCAATAAATCACACGCGACATCAAATGTGACCTTTCATTTTCTGAAAACGGTGACCTTTCATTTTTTGAAAACAGCAAACAGCCATAGTTATTTTTTTAACACAGCAAATTTTAATCGGATTAGGGGTTTGTGACAGGCCCAGAGGCAATTAACATTTTTCTCCCTTACGCAAAATTTGACATTCTTTCAACAAGTCAGTTTCGTTCGAAATTTCTTTATTTTAGGATGCGGGGGTTTATGTAAGTTTATGTAAGTACCAAGATAAATATCAGTGTGTCTAACAATTTGGATCCAGATGAGACGCCGAGCAATTCTGCATCTCATCTGTATGCAAATTGTTTGCAACAGTTAGATCTGGCTGAACAAGTAAAGTACATTTATTTCATATCGAGTTTACACCTAACATTATTCAAACAACTATACATGTTTTCTATTACATGGATAAAGTTGGTGATCACAACGATAATAACCTGTAATTATGGATTTAGCCTGTACCCAAAATGTCGCGGAAGCGATAATTGCTCAGTTATAGGTGGTCCCAATTCAATACAATGTCGGATACGCAGGTGTGAAAAATGCCGCAATAATCACATTGGGACCTCCAAACAGTGTCGGATAACGGTTACACGAGGATCCGTAAAACCAAGGTTTTAATTACATAGAACAAAGAAGGAAATGTTCGGGACCAAACATTGCTGTCGGATAGATTAGTTTGTCGGATGCACTAGGTTCCGGATAACCAAGGTTATACTGTATGTAAAATAAGTTGCCCAGCAGGATAAAGTTTTAACAAAACACAACTTATGTAGAATACAAATGTAGCACAATGTGTAGCACAGTTCACATTAACCTTTCAAATTTACAATGACATTTTATACATTTAAACAGATAAAACAAGTAGCGGTACATGTAATAGCCTTTAGTCTGCTGCCGACGGATCTATGCTAGAATTTGCAAACACTTTGGATTCAGATGAAACGCTGAGTTAATGGACGTTTCTTCTGAATTCAAATTGTTTGGCACACTGATTGAAAGCTGATTGTAATTTTGAAAATGTAATTGATAGATAACTGTGTAAAATAATTTACTCAGCAGAATAAAGGTTAGACAAAACACATCACAACATATGTAGAATGCAAAGTTAGCACAATGTGTATCTCAGTTCACATTCATTTTCTAATGTTCTACACGGTGAGTTACAAAGTTCAGAATAGAGCACTGTTTTTTTCTCCCAAGCAACTCAACCTTCTGACGTAACATTTTTCTACGCAAACTCATTAGAATAGAGAGTTCTGCTTCCGTGCTTTCATTACACTCGTAGAAATTACATATCACATTGAATGCTTCCATTGTCTCGTCGACATTCGGTGGGGTACATGCTGGAGATGGATATTCATCCTCTTCTTAGTCGTCATTTCTGTCGATTGCCTGGCGTCAATAACACCAGAAACGATCTCGTAACCGGTGCTGACGTACGGACGCAATATTTTGCGCTCTCTTTTCTTCATTAGGCTATCAACTGTGAACATCCTTTATATAGTCATGAAATGAAAATGTCTCTGCTCATCCAAGTCTTCTTGTTGCTTGTATACGTCGTCGGAAGAGTTTTTCTGTTTTTGAAGCAAGGGACTTTTTTGCCTTTCCGATGACATGTTTGCGCATACAAGCGCATACAAGTCGATCTTTTGACTGCTTGCCGCCATTGCAATCTACATTGCGAAACTCCAGTGTTTTGTCTGGAAGCATTTTATAAAAAGTGCCAGTTTCGTCAGCATTGTATATGCAGTCTGTTCAAGAAGTACACTCGGGTGACTTTTCCAGTCTTCCATTGCCTCCGAAGAGTCATAGACAGACTTTGACTCTCTGCATACGGCTTTGAATGAAATATTATTTCTGTCTTTAAACTGCGTTAGCCAACCGGCCTTTGCAGTAAAATCCGTAATTTCTTCCTCTTGGCTGCTACTTGTAAAACCGTTCACTCGATAATCCATGATCAAAGGGTTTCGAAATAAATGTGAAAATCACGAAGTGGTAATAACCACAGCGCCGTGAAGTCCAAGCAGTGTTTGAGTGAACGTGTCAAAAACTTATTAAATTATTGGTTGTTTGGACCTGACAATCAATCCCAATGATCGAACTATCCGATTTAATGAATGTCCGAGTGAATGCTTTGTTTATAAATATAATTACTATGCAGACACGCTGGAAATATTGCTTGTGCCCGAGTTAAACCGTCAATTAACGAGTGAGCGCCATTCGATTGACCGCGATTCGACTGTATATGTTCTATAGTAAAGTCCAATAACTCTAGTAAAACCGGTAAGAGTAATTTATTCCCTTCTATATTTACACTATCACATCAAGATAGTTCATCAGTGAAAGTTTGGAGTAAATCTTCCCTTTGATGTATGAGTAGTTGTACACAGATTTGCATTGCTCCAGGATTTGAGGAGTGAGTGTATAAGGTTTGTTTTATAACAAGATGGCCAGAATGGCCCTATTGAAAACTGGCTACCCCTGCAGGGAGGCTACTTTTGAGCCAATGGGCACAATTTATATAACTTTTGTAGAGGATCTGAACATGATGCTATGTGCCAAATATGACAGCTGAGAACCTTCCAGTTTCAGAAAAGAAGATTTTCAAGGTTTTCACTATATGCTTCTATTGAAAACTGGCTACCCCTGGGGCGGGGCTAATTTTGACCCCAGGGGCATAATTTATATAAATTTTGTAGAGGACATAAATATCATGCTATGTGCCAAATATGAAAGCTGAGAACCCTGTAGATTCAGAAGAGAAGATTTCAAAGTTTTACTATGTGCTTCTATAGGAAACAAGGCACCCCTGGGGCGGGGCCAATTTTGACCCCAGGGGCATAATTTATATAACTTTTGTAGAGGACCTGAACATGATGCTATGTGCCAAATATATAAGCTGTGAACCTTCTAGTTCCAGAGGAGAAGATTTTCAAAGATTTCACTATATGTTGCTATAGAAAACAATGTACCCTGGGCCGCGGACAATTTTGGCCCCAGAGACATAATTTAGATAACTTTTGTAGAGAACCTCAACATGATGCTATATTTTGACCCCAGGGACATTATTAATATAACTTTTGTAGAGGACCAAAAGATGGTGCTATGTGCCAAAGATTAGAACCCTGTAGATTCAGAGGAGAAGATTTTTATACGCCCACCTAATAAAGGTGGTCGTATATTGTCGTGGCCATGTCCGTCCGTCCATTCGTTCGTTCGCTCGTTCGTTTGTCCGTCAACATTTTGTTTGTCCGCTGTTTTCTGGGAAAACTATTTGACACATATTAATGAAACTTCACACAAATGTTAAATGCATCAAGATCTGAAGCTGAGTTGATTCTGAGGTTCATTTGATTTTTCATTTCAGAGTTATGGCCCTTGTGCTTAATAAATAATGCAAATACATGCAAATAGTTTGTCCGCTGTTTTCTGGGAAAACTATTTGAGAGATATTAATGAAACTTCACACAAATGTTTAATGCATCAAGATCTGAAGCTGAGTTGATTCTGATGTTCATTTAATTTGGCGTTTCAGAGTTATGGCCCTTGTCCTTAAAAACTATGCAAATAGTTTATCCGCTGTTTTCTGGGAAAACTGTTTGAGAGATATTAATGAAATTTCACACAAATGTTTAATGCATCAAGATCTGAAACTGAATTGATTCTGAGGATCATTTGATTTTTTGTTTCAGAGTTATGGCCCTTTTACTTAAAAAATAATGCAAATAGTTTGTCCGCTGTTTTCTGGGAAAACTATTCGAGAGATATTAATGAAACTTCACAAAAATGTTAAATGCATCAAGATCTGATGCTGAGTCGATTTTGAGGTTTATTTGATTTTTCGTTTAGGAGTTATTGCCCTTTTACTTAAAAAAGCAAATATATGCAAATAGTTTGTCCGCTGTTTTCTGGCAAAACTGTTTGACAGATATTAATGAAACTTCATACACATGTTTAATGCATCAAGACCTGAAGCTAAGTCGATTCTGAGGATCATTTGATTTGTTGTTTCGGAGTTATTGCCCTTGCACTTAAAAAAATAATGCAAATCTATGCAAATATGAGGATGGCCATAACGTTTTCATTTGAAATGATATTTACTTCAATTTTTTTATATGGTTAAACCTTAATGTGAATTTTCACATATTTTGCGGGGTTTTGATATGTCATTTTATTCTAAAGTTAAGGTCCTTGAACTTCGTGTGTTCGTTGCTTTGTTAGTCAGTAAACTTTTAGTTTGTCTGTTGTTTTCTGGGAAAACTATTAAAATGATATAAATGAAACTTAACTCAAATTTAAGCAACAAAATTTGAAGCTGAGTTTATTTTGAGGTTCATTCAGTTTGTCTTCACAGAGTTATGGCCGTTGCACTGTACAAAAATCTGCAAAAATGAGGATTAGCTGTAACTTTTTTTTTAATAAGATATTCACTTCATTTTTTTAAACAATCGGGCCAGAATGGCCCTGAAGCGTTCACCAGACAATCAGAGGAGAAGATTTTCAAAGTCTTCACTATATGCTTTTATAGAAAACTAGGCGGCCCTGGGGCGGGCCAATTTTGACCCCAGGGACATAATTTATATAACTTTTGTAGAGGACTTGAACATGATGCTATGAGCCAAATATGAAAGCTGAGAACCTTTCAGTTTCAGAGGAGAAGATTTTCAAAGTTTTCACTATATGTTTCTATTGAAAACTTCCCACCCCTGGGGCGAGGCCAATTTGAACCCCAGGGCCATAATTTATATAACTTTTGTAGAGGACCTAAACATGATGCTATGTGCCAAATATGCAAGCTGAGAGCCTTCCAGTTTCAGAGGAGAAGATTTTCAAAGATTTCACTATTTGTTTCCATTGAAAACAGCCCACCCCTGGGGCGGGGCCAATTTTGACCCCAGGGCCATAATTTATATAACTTTTGTAGAGGACCTGAACATGATGCTCTGTGCCAAATATGAAAGATGAGAGCCTTTCAGTTTCAGAGGAGAAGATTTTCAAAGATTTCACTATATGTTTCTATTCTGAAAACTACCCACCCCTGGGGCGGGGCCAATTTTGACCCCAGGGTCAAAATTTATATAACTTTTGTAGAGGACCTGAACATGATGCTCTGTGCCAAATATGAAAGCTGAGCGCCTTCTAGTTTCAGAGGAGAAGATTTTCAAAGATTTCACTATATGTTTCTATTGAAAAATGCCCACCCCTGGGGCGGGGCCAATTTTAACCCAAGGGCCATAATTTATATAACTTTTGTAGAGGACCTGAACATGATGATCTGTGCCAAATATTCAAGCTGAGAGCTTTCCAGTTTCAGAGAAGATTTTCAAAGATTTCACTATTTGTTTCCATTGAAAACTGGCCACCCCTGGGGCGGGGCCAATTTTGACCCCAGGGCCATAATTTATATAAATTTTGTAGAGGACCTGAACATGATGCTCTGTGCCAAATATTCAAGCTGAGAGCCTTTCAGTTTCAGAGGAGAAGATTTTCAAAGATTTAACTATTTGTTTCTATTGAAAACTTCCCACCCCTGGGACGGGGCCAATTTTGACCCCAGGGTCATAATTTATATAACTTTTGTAGAGGACCTGAACATGATGCTATGTGCCAAATATGAAAGCTGAGAACCTTCTGGTTTCAGAGGAGAAGATTTTCAAAGTTTTACTATATGTTTCTATTGAAAACTTTCAACCCCAGGGACGGGGCCAATTTTGACCCCAGGGGCATTATTTATATAACTTTTGTAGAGGACCTATAGGTGATGCTATGTACCAAAGATGAAAGCTGAGAACCCTGTAGATTCAGAGGAGAAGATTTTTAAAGGTTCAAATTGTTGACGCGGGACGACGGACGACGGACGACGGACATCAGGCGATCACAAAAGCTCACCCTGAGCACTTTGTGCTCTGGTGAGCTAAAAATAGTATCACCTTAATATGGAAATCAAGATCTGAAGCACAGATTAGAAAATGTCAACACTTATAAGGCATGTTGAATTAGAGAAAGTTTGCAAGTGGGCGTATTATGTACCGTATGCGGTACTCTTGTTAAAGGTTCAAATTGTTGACGACTGACGAAGCACGACGCACCCCGAAGGACATCAGGCGATCACAAAAGCTCACCCTGAGTACTTTGTGCTCTGGTGAGCTAAAAAGAATATCAGATTTATCCCTATATGAACATAAATGATATGATTTAAGACAAATCTGCATAACCCTCTGGCTGCAATATTGCTTCACATAAGTATACTGGGGGAGACATAATTAAATAATAACTTTTGTAATCCGATTTGAAACTGGGTATTTAATGGTCAATGAAAAATGGTTTTCACACTTTTTCGCCTGTTTAAATTTATATCTATCAAACAGCCCATTTTAGCAGTGGTTTCTATACAAATTTATAAATATTTTGAATGTTAAAAATATTTTCCATACCTTCAAATTTGATGCATCACTAGATGTAACCATCATACTGCTAACTGCATCATTGTGTTCTCTGTCCAGCCTGATATCTTTTCCACCTACATGTTCTTGGTGCTCTTGCTTCATTCTAATGGACAAAAATGTACATGATATGCAACTGATACACAAATTATACATTATTGCACAGAATCACAAAACTTGTATAGCTCAATTATGAAAATGGCGAAGATGAATTCTGCAAACTTGACATTAAAATAAATACACCCTTCATCAGAATATACCACACAAATATTGTCTAATGTCAGAAATTGATGGGCCCAAACTCATTATGTCTCCCCATTTATAATGAGGAGACATATTGCTGGCTAACCCTGGGGCAGGGCCAATTTTGACCTTAGGGGCATAATTTATATAACTTTTGCAGAGGACCTGAACATATGCTATGTGCCAAATATGAAAGCTCGGAGAACCCTGAATATTCAGGAGAAGATTTTCAAAGTTTTCACTATATGTTTCTATTGAAAAATGGCTACCCCTGGTGCGGGCCAATTTTGACCCCAAGGGCATATTTTATATAACTTTTGTAGAGGACCTGAACATGATGGTATGTGCTAAATATGAAAGCCGAGAGCCTTCCAGTTTCAGAGGAGAAGATTTTCAAAGTGTTCACTATATGTTTCTATTGAAAACTGACAACCCCTGGGGCGGGGCCAATTTTGACCCAAGGGACATAATTTATATAACTTTTGTAGAGGACCTGAACATGATGGTATGTGTCAAATATGAAAGCTGAGGTTTATGGACTAAGCGTACCATAACCAAAGCGTACCATTACCAAAGCGTACCATTTTCGGTCTAAGCGTACCATACACCAAATATGTGAAACTGGTATAATTATTTTTATTATTGGTATATGAAAACATAAAAAATGTTATTAATGTATATTTTATCGTAATGTGTTTTAATTGAGCATAGTATTGTCATGACACACGGTTACCCTTATCCAATGTATGGCCCATACACCGACGATCCTAGACAAGAGGAAGATTCTAAATACGGTGTCCAAGTTTCTTTCAAAATACGTACTTTGAATTTGAGAATATCATTCATCCATCCAGCGTGTTGGCTACTGCCAAATCACTTTTTTTATGTACAGTGAATATCGGAAATGTGTAAACTTTCCACTAAGTGTTTCACGGTGTGGTAATTGCCACGTAGAGTTTAAGTTAACAAAGATCATATGCATACACAAAAAGTATTTGCAAGCAGGTCAGACCCAAAATAAAACAGCCAGAATGCAAAAACAGGATGAGAAATTGTTTTTGAGACAATTTTTACACTTGAACTTAGCTTCGTTCCAAAACCGATATTCCCTTACAGTTTTCACTGTTATATGCCAGTGTGTATTTGCCCATAATCAGCTGACATTGGGCCACACGTGTGAATGCCAATGTGTATTGATAATACGATGCGAGAGAAACCCAATTGGATTACACTAATCTGATGTATCAGCCCATTTATTCCATAAATACACGTTTGCAAACAGAGTACATGTAGATCCAGATCAGATGACACCTTTAGAGGCTGTCTGACCAGGGCCTACCATGTCGGGTGATGAAATATAACTATACAATCATGTAGTTAACAAATTACAAAATGTTATCTATAGCCTACATGTCTTTACAAAAATCAGTTAATAATACTCATCATATTTTTTTCTTACATAAATATTTATGGAGTAAACGTTATAATCGGGTAATTGTTTCTACGTTTAAATTTTAAAACGAAGGGGCTGACAAAAATAACCACATATTATTTTTATTGTTTTATTTCAGTCCTGGTTTACATGTGGTGGTTGTAAACCCTAATATAAATGAATAGAAACACTAACTATAGTGACATACAACAGAACACGGACATAATGAGTATACGCTTTTTATGCATTTGCAAACACAGTAACCCTGAGCAGACGACTCGTATAGGAGTCATCTGCTCTGTTTGCTTACGAAACTATACGAAACTATATCTGATTCTCTAGTTTCTGTCATGGCCAAAATTCCTATGACAGTGTGTCATTGCAAATCTCATAGCCCATACACTTTGCAGCACATTTCTAAAGACTCGTACCCGTTCACGTACAATAACCCATTACTGCATAAATACACTTTTCTACATCCCTGCAAACACAGTAAACCCAAAGCAGACGGCTTTTATATGAGTTTTCTGATTAGGGTCTGCTCTGTTTGCTTATGGCAAGTTTACATTTGCCACGGAAGCCGTACGATTTCTTTCTCTGCGATTTTCCTACGAATTTGTTTGGCATCATAGAAGTCTACGGGCTTCAATGTTTTGTCTACGATCATTGTACGATTATTTGTGTACATTGATCGAGCTTATCCGTACGATGACTTAGCGGTGATCGTACCATCTCAATGCTGTCTCCGCTTGGATAAGCAAATCATACGAAGACCAGTGGGATTGTTCCATCTTCTATAGATAGACAAACTATTATGCAGGAAATGTCAAATAAATATACACCGATCAGAAATATTAAAATCGCCGCACAGTCATCGTGGGGTTGCCGCAGGATTACCGTGCGATGTACGTTCAATTTCACGGGTATCGCACGGACACGGAATGGCAGCCTTGCGGTGATCTTGCGATGACCGTATGGTCACCGTACGATTTTTTTGCTACATGTCCACCAAAAATCGGTCTATTTCTGCACAATCCTCGCGCAGCCTCCGTACGATGCCCGTGCGGATCTGTACGATGCCTGTAACCACGTGTTTACGGGCTGCGGGCTTGTGATTTTAGAAAATAAGTATAACTTTTTTATGACAAATAATAGAGGCTATGGCCCCCGGGAATCCGTAAGAAAATCGTACGGCGACGGTATGCCTCCGTACGGAGATGAGCAGTTTTCACCTTACGGCGGGTCTATGGGCGCCGTAAACTCATCGCAGGGCAAATAAAAACACTCGATCGTCTGTTATCATTTTGGAATGTGTGGATAGGCCTTGTCAAGATGAACATACATACCAAAAATGCAGGTTGGTAAACAAAAACTTGAAGAAGTTATGGTCAATAACTCGCAAACGAAACCAGAACCGATGGGACAGTAAATGGGTTAAATCGGAAAATATTTGTTGTGTTTTCCGGTACATGTCTATACTGTGCTGGTGTTACACCTGAAACATAAAGCAAATTCCAACAAGAGTACTGCATACGGTACATAATACGCCCACTTCCAAACTTTCTCTGATTCAACATGCCTTATAAGTGTTGACATTTTCTAATCTGTGCTTCAGATCTTGATGCATTAAACATTTGTGTGAAGTTTCATTAATATCTCTCAAATAGTTTTCCCAGAAAACAGCGGACAAACTATTTGCAAAGTAAAAGGGCCATAACTCCGAAACAACAAATCAAATGAACCTCAGAATCGACTCCGCTTCAGATTTTGATGCATTAAAAATTTGTGTGAAGTTTCATTAATATCTCTCAAATAGTTTTCCCAGAAAACAGTGGACAAACTATTTGCATATTTTTTAAGGACAAGGGCCATATCTCTGAAATGAAAAATCAAATGAACCTCAGAATCAACTCAGCTTCAGATCTTGATGCATTAAACATTTGTGTGAAGGTTCATTAATATCTCTCAAACAGTTTTCCCAGAAAACAGTGGACAAACTATTTGCATGTACTTGCATTATTTTTTAAGTAAAAGGGCCATAACTCCGAAACGACAAATCAAATGAACCTCAGAATCAACTCAGCTTCAGATCTTGATGCATTAAACATTTGTGTGAAGTTTCATTAATATCTCTCAAATAGTTTCCCAGAAAACTGCGGACAAACTATTTGCATATTTTTTAAGGACAAGGGCTATAACTCTGAAACTACAAATAAATGATTCAACCTCAGAATCAACTCAGCTTCAGATCTTGATGCATTAAACATTTGTGTGAAGTTTCATTAATATATCTCAAATAGTTTTCGCAGAAAACAGCGGACAAACTATTTGCATGTATTTGCAAACAAAATTTAAGTAAAAGGGCCTTAACTCCGAAACAACAAATCAAATGAACCTCAGAATCGATTTAGCTTCAGATCTTGATGCATTAAACATTTTTGTGAAGTTTCATTAATATCTCTCAAATAGTTTTCCCATATAACAGCGGACAAACTATTAGCTGCTTTTTTTTCAAGGACAAGGGCCATATCTCTGAAATGATCAATCAAATGAACCTCAAATCAACTCAGCTTCAGATCTTGATGCATTTAACATTTGTGTGAAGTTTCATTAAAATCTCTCAAATAGTTTTCCCAGAAAACTGCGGACAAACTATTTGCATATTTTTTAAGGACAAGGGCCATAACTCCGAAACTACAAATCAAATGAACCTCAGAATCAACTCAGCTTCAGATCTTGATACATTAAACATTTGTGTGAAGTTTCATTAATATATCTCAAATAGTTTTCCCAGAAAACAGCGGACAAACTATTTGCATGTATTTGCATTATTTTTTAAGTAAAAGGGCCATAACTCCTAAACTACAAATCAAATGAACCTCAGAATCATCTCAGCTTCAGATCTTGATGCATTAAACATTTGTGTGAAGTTTCTTTAATATCTCTCAAATAGTTTTCCCAGAAAACTGCGGACAAACTATTTGCATATTTTTAAGGACAAGGGCCCTAACTCCGAAACTACAAATCAAATGAACCTCAGAATCAACTCAGCTTCAGATCTTGATACATTAAACATTTGTGTGAAGTTTCATTAATATATCTCAAATAGTTTTCCCAGAAAACAGCGGACAAACTATTTGCATGTATTTGCATTATTTTTTAAGTAAAAGGGCCATAACTCCGAAACGACAAATCAAATGAACCTCAGAATCAACTCAGCTTCAGACCTTGATGCATTAAACATTTGTGTGAAGTTTCATTAATATCTCTCAAATAGTTTTCCAGAAAACAGCGGATAAACTATTTGCATATTTTTTAAGGACAAGGGCCCTAACTCTGAAATGAAAAATCAAATGAACCTCAGAATCAACTCAGCTTCAGATCTTGATGCATTAAACATTTGTGTGAAGTTTTATTAATATATCTCAAACGGTTTTCCCAAAAAACAGCAGGCAAACTATTTACATTATTTTTTAAGTAAAAGGGCCATAACTCCGAAACGACAAATCAAATGAACTTCAGAATCGCCTCAGCTTCAGATCTTGATGCATTAAACATTTGTTTTAAGTTTCCTTAATATTTGTCAAATAGTTTTCCCAAAAAACATCGGATAAACTATTTGCATAGTTTTTAAGGACAAGGGCCCTAACTCTGAAATGAAAAATCAAATGAACCTCAGAATCACCTCAGCTTCAGGTCTTGATGCATTTAACATTTGTGTGAAGTTTCATTAATATCTGTCCAATAGTTTTCCCAGAAAACAGCAGACAAATTATTTGCATGTATTTGCATTCTTTTTTAAGTAAAAGGGCCATAACTCCGAAACGACAAATCAAATGAACCTCAGAATCAACTCAGCTTCAGACCTTGATGCATTAAACATTTGTGTGAAGTTTCATTAATATCTGTCAAATAGTTTTCCCAGAAAACAGCGGATAAACTTATTTGCATATTTTTTTAAGGACAAGGGCCCTAACTCTGAAATGAAAAATCAAATGAACCTCAGAATCAATTCAGCTTCAGATCTTGATGCATTAAACATTTGTGTGAAGTTTTATTCATATATCTCAAACGGTTTTCCCAAAAAACAGCAGGCAAACTATTTGCATGTATTTACATTATTTTTTAAGTAAAAGGGCCATGACTCCGAAACGACAAATCAAATGAACTTCAGAATCGCCTCAGCTTCAGATCTTGATGCATTAAACATTTGTTTTAAGTTTCATTAATATCTGTCAAATAGTTTTCCCAGAAAACAGCGGACAAACTATTTGCATAGTTTTTAAGGACAAGGGCCATAACTCTGAAATGAAAAATCAAATGAACCTCAGAATCAACTCAGCTTCAGGTCTTGATGCATTAAACATTTGTGTGAAGTTTAATTAATATCTGTCAAATAGTTTTCCCAGAAAACAGCGGACAAATTATTTGCATGTATTTGCATTCTTTTTTAAGTAAAAGGGCCGTAACTCCAAAACGACAAATCAAATGAACCTCAGAATTGACCCAGCTTCAGATCTTGATGCATTAAACATTTGTGTGAAGTTTCATTAATATCTCTCAAATAGTTTTCCCAGAAAACAGCGGACAAACTATTTGCATATTTTTTAAGGACAAGGGCCCTAACTCTGAAATGAAAAATCAAATGAACCTCAGAATCAACTCAGCTTCAGATCTTGATGCATTAAACATTTGTGTGAAGTCTCATTAATATCTGTCAAATAGTTTTCACAGAAAACAGCGGACAAACAAAATGTTGACGGACGAACGAACGAACAAACGAACGGACGGACAGGGCCAAGACAATATACGACCACCTTTATTAGGTGGGCGTATAAAAATGGAGAATTTTTGGACTGATACTAATTATATGTTCAACGGAATAAGATTGATACATCTGACATGCTGCTACTCTATGATGCTGAACTTGCATTATAGACATTTCAAGTACGCCTGATTAGGTACTATTTTGAAACAAATAGGAATACATGGCAGTGATAGTTAGGAACCATTAACAGAGCTACATACAAAGATGCATGTCTAAATACAATGTTACACCTTTCTTTAGAATGATTCCATAATTCAGCTTATTCTCGCAATCGCAAACAAAACCTATCCGATCAAACGACTTGGAAAATATTTGAAAAAAAAGAACATGAAAATTGTTAAGAAATGTTACCAGTATTGCACTTTCTGTGTGGCCTTCTAGAAGAACTTCTGCACTGCACAGCCCGGCTCCGTCCTTTGATGTTTAATGAGCAGTCTAAACAAGGATAGTCTGGCATGATGCTTTCTTGACTGTCAAGTCTTCATTTGCGCGTGACTTTTATTCACGTGCAGTTCGCTGATTGAGTATTTTGAGTAAAGTGTCATATTGAGTTGCGACTGAGGCGTAACGACATTAACTGCAGTCAATTATTGGACAATTAATTAGCCCTTTTTAATCCAGTGTTTCAAACATGCATGCATTGCATAATGTGTAATCTGGGGTTGGGACCGAGGCGTTACGATAATGACTACAGTCAATAATTGGATAATTAATTCACCGCTTTAAAAGTTATTCAGATACTGACCAATGATAGTGACAATTTCTAAGCACACACATACTTATTTAGTTTATTTCTAGTATATTTGCAGTTAAAATATTTTAACCCTTCCCCTCATATATAAACGTGTTTTTACGCATCTGCAGAGTAGACCCAGATCAGACGGCTCTTACAGGAGCTATCTTATCAGGGTCTGCTCTGTTTGCTAATGGATTTTGATAGTTCTATTTCTTTAATTTAGTCCATATTTCATTATAAATAATTTGGCCAAGAATATTCAGTAGGTATTGAACTTTGGAATTGGGAAAGAGTTAAATTATTGATTACTGTACAATCAAATTTCCGGATTTTCCATAACGCGTGCCCCCGTCAATGCAGTGCATACCAGATCATTCGCAATACACACAGGTCATGATTAGTAAATAGAGTTGGATTGTTTAAATCTTGGGCTATTTAAAACTAATTCAGAATATAAGGTTCATCTAAGGTGTTATTTTTTATAAAGGATACTTGTGCATTTTATTATGACTGTGTTGGGGAAACTTGTAAATGGTCGATTTCCTGTATGTCAATGTCAACAAATCGGCATATATGATGTTCTACACAGAATCTAAAATGTCGGCATATGACGTCCAATACAGGTGACTTTTGTTAATGTTTATTTGTGCATTTTACATGTATTATGACTGTGTTGGGGAAACTTGTAACCTGTAGATTTCCTGTATGGCAATGTCAAGAAACCGGCATATTGGGTTCTTACACATAATCTAATAAGTCGGCATAATTATGATGTCCAATACTTGTAATCTTGTAAGAATATATTTTTAAAACACTGTATATAATACATTAGTATAATACTTTAGTGTTATATTCAAATATAATTTATGTTTTTTATTATGGGTACGCTTCGTCCAGGAAATGGTACGCATAGTCCTGGTACGCTTCGGCAATGGTACGCTTCATCCATTTTCCAAAGCTGAGAACCCTATAAATTCAGAGAAGATTTTTAAAGGTTCAAATTGTTGACGCGGGACGACGCACAATGCACGACATACGCCGATGGACGACCGACATCAGGCGATCACAAAAGCTCACCCTAAGCACAAATGTGCTATGGTGAGCTAATAAAAGAAAAGTCCAGCAAGGTTCATTCCGTAAGTACATCCATCAAAAGTCGTGTCCGTCCGCTCTGTACCTCAAAGACCAACCAGCAAATTTTAAAATAACTTTGCACAAACGGTCACCAAATTGAGACGACGTGCATAATCCATGCCTCAGCTGCGCCGGCTCAAGATCAAGGTCACCCTTGAATGTCAAAGGTAAAACCTGTAACATTCGTGTCCACTCTGCAAGTCCTATATCAGTGAAGGATTTTCTTTCAAATTTGCTCAAATGTTCAGGTCATAGATTAGAATACAAGTTCTATGTCCAGTAAAGGATTTTATTTAAGCTTTAATCAAATGTTTAGATCTTAGAGGCAATCTGCAGATCCCATGCCATAGCTGCACCTGCTCAAGGACAAGGTCACACGTGACATGGGCAAGGTCACACTTGAAAGTCAAAGACTTAGGTTAAAATATGTTCGAAAGTTGCTTGGCAGACATTTTGGTAAAGGTGGGGGACATATGCTTCCTTTTGTTTTCTTTGTTGTTGTTTTATCAAGAACAACCATCTACAGGGTGTCCAAAAAGAAAATTTACAGTTTTAGTGTCTATGTATAATATCTAAACGTTCTGCTATAACAATGAAAATTTGCATATGTATAGACCATAGATACATTTTCTATCTGATTCTGTTTTAAAGATTAACACTCATATATATCTTTCAGAAAAATTTACTAAAGTTTCCTCATTTTGTCTATGACATCAATTCACTAGTTTATGATGTTTTCAAGATGACTGCCCATTTGCAGTTTCCCTTCTCATTCTCTCTCTTTCAAACAGTTGATTACCTTGGCACATGTGTCTATACTGATATTTTTAGCTTTTCTCCTAATGCTTTGCTGGAGCTTAGATATATCTGTGAGTTTTGGGTTGTACACTAACGACTTCAGATAGTCCCACAGAAAAATCTCACAATGATTGAGATCCGGACTGTGGGCGGGCCATGTCACACCTGAAAGTGCTTCACCTCCAGATGTTTCCTGGAAATTACTCTATCACCGAACGCTTCATATAATGCATCCACCACCTTATTTGCAGTTTGCTGTGCATGAACCAGACATAATTATATATCAATGAACTTGTTGTTTAACAGAGACAAGTAACGTTTTGAGTTTACTAAATCGCTAAACAAATACGGATCAATCACTCCATGTCACTCGGTAAAAGAATGGGGCTGCTCACTTGCCCAAAATCTCATATTTTGCTTGCATACATGTCCGGACTATAAGAAATATGACTCATTACTAAACCAACCATCTTGGAAAGTGTCAACATAATTCTCAACCACATCAGAAGCCTAACGACAAAATGTTAATTTCACTTTGTCAGTAATAAATAAGCTTTGCATGATTTGTATTTTGTATGCGAAAAGTTTTAAACCCTTTCTTATTTCATTATTTCCAGAAGATTTGGAAATACCTGTCTCTGATGATGTGCGCCTTATGGAATTTTCAGGGCTTTATTGCAGCATGTCTTGGAGCATGCTAACATTTTCATTACTTGTACTGGTCTACCGTCTGTGGTCGACCCGACCTTGGAGAATCCTTTACTGTCCCACATTCTTCAAACTTTCTTACTATCTTGTAGATGTTCACTTTAATCACACTCATGCCTTTATATGCATATTTAAACTACCTTTGCACATCAGAAACACTTTTAATTTCATAATAAATTTTCACAATAAAAATACACGCTGATTTGAAGTCAGATGCCACATTATGAAAATAATAAGTTTTTGAATGATGTCATAACGTCGCGACGTTACAGATGTAAGCGCGTAAATTTTATGTGTAATAAGATCTCGAGTATGTTTGCTTTAAAATGATGTATTTTTTTCACCAATATAGTTCAATGTTTGACAAAGTTATAAGGGGATGAAACTGTAAACCTTTCTTTTTAACATTGTGTCTACTGTGTATATATACATGTACATGTATATATTTTTCTTATTTATGATAATTTGTAAAGTTTGGAATCGTTAATATTTTCAATGCATTATTGTTTTTATAAAAGAAATGTTTCCATGGGACATGGATGCCCCCGCCAGATTTTTTCGAAACTGCATTAAAATTGATTGACTTAAGGTTTGCGTGTTTGCCTCAATCAGATTTATTTCTATCAATTAATGCTCTGTGTCAAATATCAGAAAGCTGGCCTGTGTGGTTCCTGAGAAAAATGTGACAGAAATTTATTTGGAGACGGCACAAGATGGATAGTGATCGATACATGTTGCCACTGCTAAACGCAGGCGACACAATAATTTACTGTAGGCTTATATTTTGATAATTCTGTATTTATACTACAATACAAATTACTAACTAGAGGTTTTTGTCAAAAAAACGGATGTCTCCCCTCTAATAAAAACAATATGTAAAGGGAAATCACTAAAAATGTTATGGTCTTGATGAATGATACTTCCCCTCATTATGCGTTTTCCACACTACATTTTTCAAGAAGAAAATGATAACAGCTAATAACTCCAAAAATACTGATACCAGATGTATGGCCCTTGTGCATGACACTTACTTTCATCATGCTCTTTCCAAAAATAAAATGTCATTCCAATAGCATCAGTCGAACAGGAGTTATTGATCGGCCAAAAAATGTAACAAAGGGCAATAACTCCAAAAGTATTGAAGCCAGAATTATGGCCCTTATTCATGACACTTTCTCTCATCATGCTCTTTCCATGTATGAAGTTTCAATACGATAGCAAGAGCCATGTAGGAGTTATCGTCCGGACAAGAAAGAATTAAACAAATGTACAAGGGGCAATAACTCTAAATTTATTGAAGCTCGAGTTAAGGATCTTATGCATGACACTTTCTCTTATCATGATCGTTCCATGTATGAAGTTTCACTCCAATGGCATGTATCACATAGGAGTAATCATCCGGACAAAAAATTGTGATTTTTTTTTACAAAGTGCAATAATTCCAATATTAGTGAAGCCAGAGTTATGGACCTTGTGCATGACACTTCCTCTTGTTATGATCTTTCCATATATGAAGTTTCAATCCAATGGCATGAGCCATATAGAAGTTATCGTCCGGACAAAAAAGTGTGATTTTTTTTTACAAAGGGCAATAACTCCTATATTAGTGAAGCCAGAGTTATGTACCTTCTGCATGACACTTCCTCTCATTATGCTCTTTCCATATATGAAGTTTCCATCAACTGGCATCAGGCATATTGAAGTTATTGTCTGGACAAAAAATTATGATATTTTTTACAAAGGGCAATAACTCCAATATTAGTGAAGCTAGAGTTATGGACCTTGTGCATGACACTTCCTCTCGTGATGATCTTTCCATATATGAAGTTTCAATCCAATGGCATGAGTCATATAGGAGTTATCGTCCGGACAAAAAAGTGTGATTTTTTTTTACAAAGGGCAATAACTCCAATATTAGTGAAGCCAGAGTTATGGACCTTGTGCATGACACTTCCTCTCATTATGCTCTTTCCATATATGAAGTTTCAATCAACTGGCATCAGGCATATTGAAGTTATCGTCCGGACAAAAAGTGTGACGGACAGACGGACGGATGGACAGACGGACAGACGGACGGACAGACAACTCTCACGAAAACAATATGTCTCCCCCATATAAATATGGGGGGAGACATAATAACAAAACCATAAACAGGAAGATGATTGTTAAGCAATCATCAAAATCACTAAAATTCGGAAAACAGGAAGAAGATGCCGGCAAACAGGAAGTAGATGAATGACAGACCTGAAAAGGGGAGATACAGTACAACTCACTACAATTATAATGCAGACCAATATCAAATAATTCCAGCTCACACAAGCAAAGAAATCTTTCATGAATTTTTTTGTCATTAAACAATCACCAAAATTCAATCAAAGTGTCGGCAAACAGGAAATAGATGAATGACAGACCTGAAAAGGGGAGAAACAGTACAACTCACTATGATAATGCTTCGGACCAAATATCAAATTATTCCAGCTTACACAAGCCAAGAAATCCTTGATGAAAATTTAGGACGTATTGGATTCCAGTCAGTGGTTACTGAGAAACCGCGCTGATACAAAAGTCAACAGACCAACCAACCGATCGACAAGCTGACTCCTATATACTACCCCATACTTTGTTTGTGGGGGTATAATCACAAGTTATTTCTCTTTAAAATTGCCAATTCCCTTGACAAAAGTGCCATTTAACCCTAACCAGAAAGATGTATCTGCATGAACGTTATTTTCTATATATATTTAGTAATACTTTCGTGTGTTCTTAACTTTTATGATCCTTAATTAATAAAAGGCCCCACACATAACCTACATACCCAAAAGTACTTGCCCAGTCTATTTTATCTGTAAGTCTGTCATGCCAGGGTTTTTTATCACCTGTGCACAACATGCTTATGGTGATCTATTGTGATCACTCATCGACGTCGTCTGTCTTTCTTTCCCCAGAACTAATGTTTATAAATAATGTGTTTATCAAATTCTTAGAAAAATGCCCTGTTTCTATAACCATTGTGTACTTTAACACATATCATATGCCTCTCTTGATTAACTTTTAATTTATTTCTTCAACTTGGTTTATGTTCTATCACTGTTCTGCTTAGTTGTTCTTCTCAATAAAATAGCTAACATACAATGTTCTTGTCTTATATATGCCTGTTTACAGTGATATTATAACAAGAGCTGTCCACTTTTCTTAGTGCTGGATAGTGTAGTGAAAGTCTAAGTTGAACAAGAGTGTTCGGAGGAACACATGTGTCACCTGCTCGCAGCTGACACAAAAACTTATTGTTAATATGAAAAAGGGGAATAACTCAAAAAATATTGATGGTAGAGTTGTGGCTCTTGTGTATGACACTTCCTCTCATCATGCGTGTTCCATGTGTGAAATTTGACCAATTTTTGTAGACCATTTTTATTGGCCATGTATAGAGGCATTGTAAAAAGTACAAAAATGAGTCATGCAGGAAACACCACATACAGAACAAACACTCGCCAGTCAGTCAGTCAATGACGAAGGTCCTGCAGAATGTCAAATTAACATAACAGGAACAGACAATTGCTATTCTTATTCTGGTGTAGTATTCCCAGACATTTCTGTAAATATAGAAGCCAAAGTGAAAGCTGTTGTTGATGAAATATTGGGTGATAACAGTAATTCTCATGTCAAACAGGACAAAAAATGTCTTTTTATTATACCTAGACTATCTAGGGTTAATGAACCTTTGTCTGAATTTACCACCCAGCATTTTTTTACCTTAGCCTTTCCATGTCTATTTCCATTTGGAACTGGTGATATTCATATAAAAGTACAAAAATGAGTCATGCAGGAAACACCACATACAGAAAAAACAGTCGCCCGAACAGCAACACATGGAAACAGCAAATGTACATAACTATAAAAACAACAAGAGACGCACAAAGACAAAACAAACATGCAATAAGTGGAAGATGGAAGTACCGCCTTGGAACGGTCAGTGACAAAAGTCACTGGGGGGTTAAACCGGTTTATGGGCGCCCAACCTCACTCTTATTCCATCCCCACCCTAAAAGACAAACAGTGTAAATAAACGTATCCCCTCTCCGACTAATCTACAACAACCGCGACGGCAAATACAATGGTAAAGTGCATGTATAACGAAAAACATTTAATTGAACATACTGTATCCACCTATCGCTAGTGTACTCAATGATTGAGCTGCAAACAGAGTAACTGTAGAAAAGAAATAAAGGGTACGACAAAAATAAAATAGTACAGATATCCGACGTTCTCCTTCCATTTCTGGATTTAAGAGGTCGCCTTCATAGAGTACTAAACCTTTCTTGTCGGCGTACATGCAAAGAGGCCAGCGTGATTGCCAACTGTAAAAGGTTTCACAACCAAACATGCAGTATGTTGTAGTACTACAGGATCATATCCCTTTTTAATGAATTGTTTAACACATTTGATGAACAAAGTGAGAAAATGGGTATGTCCAATAATTTTACGAAGTTTGTAAATCACATCACCATAAAATTCGGGATGTGAAATACCGTGTCGCAGAAGCTCCTTGAGATTACATTGGTACTTGCCAATAAGCGAGAGATTTCGATAGTAAAATTTAGAGAAAGTTTTTCTTAGTTTATGGTATCTATATCCTTGCTTAAGCAGTTTTTCAGTTAAAATGAGATTTCGACTGTTAAAATCGTCAATAGATGAACAAGCTCTAGCAAAACGAATAAGTTGAGATATATAAACCCCGTAAGATGGAGCATGGGGAACATCCCCGTCAAGATGAGGAAAATTTACAATATTAAAATCAAAATCATCTCTTTTGTCATATATTTTAGAAGAAATCATTCCATTATTAATTTTAAGGTCTAGATCAAAAACGCTGCATAATTGTCGGACGGGTTAGCTTTATTCAATTTGAGTTCTTTAGGATAAATTGTAGGAATCAGAGCATCAAAGAAAGGGTTATCTAAGTTAAAAATATCATCCAAATATCAACAAGTTTCATTGAAGGCTTTTATAACTTCTTCTTGTGATTGAGGATTCAAACGCAACATGAAATCTCTCTCATAGCAGTACAAAAACAAATCTGCGACAAGTGGTGCACAATTCGTACCCATAGGAATACCAATTACCTGACGGTATATAGCATTCCCATAACGTACAAATATGTTATCCAAAAGAAAGGTAAGTGCTTCGCAAACTTCTGAGCAAGTCCAATTGGTGTAATATTTCATTTGCTTGTCAGTAAAGAAAGCTTTTTCAGCATTACATGCCAAGAATGATGTTTTTTCCCGTGCAAATACTTTCTGGATTAAGTTAGTAAGCTTATCCTTAATTAAAATATGAGGAAGAGTTGTGTACAGTGTAGAAAAATCGTACGTGCTTACAGTGGATGCAAGATACCTTTTGTTCTTAAGTTTGTTTAAGACTTCTGAAGAGTTCTTAATAGACCAGAAGAGATTTATCCCAGAATTTTCATCAGTCTTATCACAGTAGAATTTTACATGTTCCTTTACCTTCGTTAAACAAGAAGTCAAAAGTATAGACAATTTAGTATTTGTACATGAACTAGAATTTGCAATGAAACGCGCTTTATATGGTTTTTTATGTAGTTATGGTAACCAATACATTGAAGGCAGTTTATGTTGTGTAATTTTAATATCGGTTCCAAATTGTTCACACTTTTTGACATGGTCTGAAATGGTGGTCTTTTCGTCAGTGGTAACTGAAATGTATGACTTGGTATTAATAATTTCCTGCTTCAAGACATCGATATAATGTAATCGTCAAATAATAATCACATTATTCGATGCCTTATCAGCAGGAACAAAAACGTATTTTGAATGGAAATCCTGTAAACCCTTTTTAAGATGTCTAAAAGAAGTTCTAGGTTTAGGTGGAAGAAGGTGTTTATTAGAGCTGTAAAAGGAAATGCGTTTATCAATTATATCAAAAATTAGTTTTTTCCAACAAGAAAGAGCATTAGACTCAACATGTTCTCTTCGACACCATTTAATACTAAAATTTTGTAAAGCCTCCGCAATCTGAACTCGACAAGAGTTAAAATCTATCAAGGATGGTATTCTATATTTGGGACCTTTATTTAAAAGAGATCGTAGACGTTTATCTTTAATTATCTCAAAATTACCAGTAATCACATGACTGTATGCCAGGCTAGGTATTAACTAATGAAAACACAGTTTACTACTAAATACTAGTGGGTCATATGCAAATTACAACGTAACATAATTCCTGGTTAGGGGTGACTATTGAGTACAATTTTACCAATGCGATAGTATTGTGATAGTCAGAATTACTATTGCAATAGTATTGTGATACTGACAAAACTATTGCAATAGTATTGCCATAGTTAAATTGTATGGGTTTCAAGCTCATTTCTGTATATTTTTAGCCTATTTATTTCCATTTTTATAAACTACATTGTAAGAATTAAGCTTTTAAGATTTTAGAGTTGATACAATATTTGGTATTGAAACTTTACAGTTAAACTTTGGGCTGCACTGCTTTCCTTCACCAAGACCGCCAGTAAATATGAGGATTCAATTAAAACAATAACATGTTGTGTTCTTGTGAAGCAGTTAAACAACCGTTATTGTCCTAGCATCACTGATTCGAATTCCAGTTTGCTTAGAAATGCAATGAAACTCACGTCAGTTTAGCGAACTTCCTACGAAAACTTCCTTAACTAAATCCATGTGTTATATCCCTAAAAAATAATGTGTCAAATCATACAAAACTGAAGAAACCAGTAATAAACGGCAGTAAATTCACTTATTACCATGAAATCCCAACCTACCAAATGAAAACGGAAGCCATTCTGTGAAACAAGTTTGACCCAAATCGACACTTCCTTCCGCCATATTGTTAGTTTCGTACACAAAGGGATGAATCACGGAAATATTAATGCATCGTTTGGGAGCAATTTAGGACCTTTTTATCTTTAACATTGTATTGTTAAACTATTGTAACTATAGCAATATTTGTTTAACTATCAGCAATAGTATTGGTTTCTAATTTTTGGATTGATGCATTGACACCAAGACAGCTGCTATCTGGATAAGTCGATAAGTCGATCCATCATAACACCCTTATTCCTGATTGGTGAAAAACTAGAACAAGAATGAAAATAGACGGCTAGCCGCTGAAAAAGACTTATTTAACTAGAACTGTAAGCCACAGGCTAACGAATACCCCCCACCTGGCTGCCTGTCAGACCCCACATCAATCTGAACATATGTACATACAGAAACATGAAGAGATTTATAAAACCCAATTTATGTAATAAAAATTACAAGATGTTCAGCAATGAAGAAAAATGTAATATTCAATCTAAGATCAATCACAAACATAAATAAAGCAACTTTTACCAAATATTGTCAAGTCCAAAAAGGGAGATAAGTCTGTTGTTAAAATTCAAAGAAGTGTTATGGCTGCTGCCAGACAATGTCATCCAATAAGTTCAAGCAGCTTTGTTTATTTTTTGTGAAGTGTCAACTCCAACGTTCTAAACAAATTGGTACCTTTTCAGAAAAACGTTAAGTTCAAGGACCATAACTCTGGGAAAAATTATTCAACCAGAACGATCTTCGAAGTTAAGCTGTCAAATATGAAGTTAATAATCGAAATTGAAAATTTGATAAAAAAAATTAAGTTCAATGGCAAAATGGAAAAAATGGCAAAAATTAATCAACCAGACTGAGATTGGGAATTAAGCTGTAAATCATCTAGACTTAGCTTGTGCCAAAAATAAAGTTAAAATCTCCAACCACTTCCAAAAAAGTCTGGAAAATTCAAAATTTGAAGAAAAAAATTGAAGTTCAAGGGCCATAACTCTGGCAACAAGAGTACCGCATACGGTACATAATACGCCCACTTGCAAACTTTCTGATTCAACATGCCTTATAAGTGTTGACATTTTCAAATCTGTGCTTCAGATCTTGATTTCAATATTAAGGTGATACTATTTTTAAAAAAAATGAAGTGAATATCTTTTTTAAGAAAAAGTTAAAGCTAATTCTCATATTTGCAGATTTTTGTAAAGTGCAACGGCCATAACTCTGTGAAGACAAACTGAATGAACCTCAAAACAAACTCAGCTTCAAATTTTGTTGCTTAAAACATTTGTGTTTCATTTATATGATTTTAAGAGTTTTCACAGAAAACAACAGACAAACTAAAAGTTGACCGACTAACAAAGCAACGAACACACGAAGTTCAAGGACCATAACTTTAGAACAAAATGACATATCAAATCCACCGCAATATATGTGAAAATTCACATTAAGGTTTAACCATATAAAAAAATTGAAGTAAATATCATTTCAAATGAAAAAGTTATGGCCATCCTCATATTTGCATAGATTTGCATTATTTTTTTAAATGCAAGGGTCATAACTCCGAAACAACAAATCAAATGATCCTCAGAATCGACTCAGCTTCAGGTCTTGATGCATTAAACACATTAATATCTGTCAAACAGTTTTGCCAGAAAACAGCGGACAAACTATATGCATATATTTGCATTATTTTTTAAGTAAAAGGGCAATAACTCTGAAACGAAGAATCAAATACACCTCAAAATCGACTCAGCACCAGATCTTGATGCATTTAACATTTTTGTGAAGTTTCATTAATATCTCTCAAATAGTTTTCCCAGAAAACAGCGGACAAACTATTTGCATTATTTTTTAAGGACAAGGGCCATAACTCTGAAAGGAAAAATCAAATGATCCTCAGAATCAATTCAGTTTCAGATCTTGATGCATTAAACATTTGTGTGAAGTTTCATTAATATCTCTCAAATAGTTTTCCCAGAAAATAGCGGACAAACTATTTGCATGTATTTGCATTATTTTTTAAGTAAAAGGGCCATAACTCCGAAACAACAAATCAAATGAACCTCAGGATCGACTCAGCTTCAGATCTTGATGCATTAAATATTTTTGTGAAGTTTCATTAATATCTCTCAAATAGTTTTCCCAGAAAACAGCGGACAAACTATTTGCATATTTTTTAAAGACAAGGGCCATAACTCTGAAATGAAAAATCAAATGAACCTCAGAATCAACTCAGCTTCAGATCTTGATGCATTAAACATTTGTGTGAAGTTTCATTAATATCTGTCAAACAGTTTTCCCAGAAAACAGCGGACAAACAAAATGTTGACGGACGAACGAACGAACGAACGTATGAACGAACGAACGAACGAACGAACGGATGGACGGACGGACAGGGCCACGACAATATACGACCACCTTTATTAGGTGGGCGTATAAAAATTATTCAACCAGACTGAGATTGGGAATTAAGCTGTAAATCATCTAGATTTAGCTTTATGCCAAAAATAAAGTTAAAATCTCCAACCACTTCCAAAAAAGTCTGGAAAATTCAAAAATTGAAGAAAAAAATTGAAATTCAAGAGCCATAACTCTGGCAAAAATTATTCAACCAGACTGAGATTGGGAATTAAGCTGTAAATCATCTAGATTTAGCTTATGCCAAAAATAAAGTCAAAATCTCCAACCACTTCCAAAAAAGTCTGGAAAATTCCAAATTTGAAGAAAAAAATTGAATTTCAAGGGCAATAACTCTGGAAATAATTATTCAACCGGACTGAGATTGGAACATAAGCTGTAACTTATCTAGATTTAGCTTTGTATAAACTATAGAGTTGATATCTCCAGTCACTTCCATTAAAAGTCAAGAAAACCGAAAAAGATTGGTAGGGGACTAAAAGAGGGAGATAACTCCTGAAGTAATGGTCTGATCATAACGAAAATATGCGGTGCACAGGTTTATATGGTCATATGGCTATAAATGAAGTTTAACAAAATTGAAGCAAAACTGTAGAAGAAGAAGGCCGGACAAAATTGTGTCCACGGACGGACGGACGGACGGACAGACGGACAACCTGATTCCAGTATACCCCCCCCCCAAACTTCGTTGTGGGGGGTATAATAAGTCCAATAATCATGAGCACTCATGTAAGATCCTCTATATAAAAGTTCAACTAGTAAATGTTCATGGTATCATTATTTCTTATATGAATATTCCAACAAATTGAACTAATAAATAAGATCTAAACTTACCTTAAAGAGTTCTCATCGCTTTCAATAAATAACGCCAAGATCTCTTTGTATAAATCCAATGGTAAATTCAAGTACAACTTGAGTGTACCATATGAGGACAACTCTTCATTAAGCTTTATCAAATAAGCAAAGGCAGTAAATGAACTGCTCAGTTTTGCTCCCTTTGATGCTTTGTTAAATTCTTCTATTTCTTCTTTGGAATAAACGGTAAACTTAATATACACGGCAGATGGTTTCTCCTCCACAAACTTAAATTCAGACAGATGCAAAAAAGACAGTTTCTGATCTTCATTCAAGTATTGGCAAAAGTCAGTTATCCTCTCCTGTAGACGTTTCTGTATTTGTTTCAAGCTACTGCTAAAATTGTACGGTGATGATACTCGCAACTTCAAGTAAAAATCTGAAAAAAATAAAGGAAAAAACCTTATTGAAATACACTGAAGATTGATTACATCATCACTTCTATACTGCAAAGAGTCATACTGCAAACAGAACATTATACATCTAATGGATAATTTATATGTATGCAATACGCTTTACATTAGCACACCTTTTTTGCCATCAAGTCTATATCATAACCATTATGTGATTTATACAATATGCCAATCTGCACATTTATTCTTTATAGTACTGCTTCCCATAAATATGCCTTTTAACTTACTTTCAAATCAAAAATTCCCTGATAAATTGAGTAATGCATTATGTAAGTCAAAGGGTGGTTTATACATTACAGCTACCATCAAAAACCAAATAGACATAATAATATCAGAAATAATAATACTGGCAATTCCTGCCTTTTAAACACAAAAAAGGGCAGTTTCTATTCTGATCTCATTCAACATCTTTTATCTCAACCATTCTAGACTGCTTAAACTAAGAATTACCAGAGCTCCAACATGGCTAACAATATTTAAAGGTTTGTTCTTGTTTTTCATTGAAAGCAATTAGACTTGTTGGCATGTAATTGTCAGAAAGATCAGTTTCGTAATACAGTGGTCAATCAAGTTTAGCGATGTTTTGGAAGTCCTTAAAATTGAATGCTGGTCAAATGCAACAAAACTCAAACGTGATCTGAATTAACTCATAGCAAAATTACACACCATGTTTTTGATTCATTTCATGCATAACAGAAGAGACATAATATATGATAGCCAAATCATCCCCACTCATAGAGACCAAGGCATTCTGAAATCAGACAGTAAAAGTAAAACAAATACACTGAACGAACAATTTCAAAAAGCTTTCACTCCTACATCTAATCTACCAATACCGGACAAAGGCCCTAGCTCACATCCACAAATGCCAGAAATCAATGTAACTGAAAATGGAATAAGAAAATTATTAGGAAACATAAAGCCCCACAAAGCAGCAGGTCCAGATAACATTCATGGAAGAATACTAAAAGAATGCAGCTCGTCTATCGCTTCAATCCTCACGCATATCTTTAATTTATCTTTATCGTTAGGCAAAATTCCAAAAATCTGGAAGCATGCAAATATTTGTCCAGCATAAAAAGGGAGATAAGCATGATGCCATTAATTATAGACCGATATCACTTACATGCATTTGTTGTAAAATTTTAGAACACATTATTTCTAGTAGTATTATGTCTCATGTGGAAAGCAACAACACTCTTTATGATTTACAACATGGTTTTAGATCCTCACGTTCATGCGAGACACAGCTCATTTCATTTCTCCAAAACCTCTCACAGTCAAATTACAATAATATACAAACAGACGTAATCATTATGGATTTTGCAAAGGCTTTTGATAAAGAATCACATAAGCATCTAATCTACAAATTACAACATTATGGAATACAAGGTAACACGCTTAACTGGATAAGTGACTTTCTGACTGATCGGACCCAAACTGTTGTCTTGGAAGGTGAAATGTCTGAGAAAGTACCAGTAACATCTGGAGTACCCCAAGGCACGGTATTGGGTCCAATTCTCTTTCTCATCTACATAAATGACCTTCCTAACTATCTCAAATACAGCACTCTCAGACTCTTCGCAGACGACAGCATCATTTATGAAGAAATAGAATCTCGAAACGATTGCATACAACTTCAGACAGATCTTGATGCTGCAGCACAATGGGAACAAGACTGGCTTATGCACTTCCACCCAGACAAATGTAATGTACTCTCAATCACACAAAAATGCAAACCAGTTGAATTCACATACACGCTCCACTCACATACGCTCGAAAAAGTTGATCAGGCTAAATATTTAGGTATCACTCTGCAAAACAAGCTTAAATGGGACAAGCATATAAACAACATTACAAATAAAGCCAACCAAACTCTTGGATTTCTAAAACGAAACTAGAAAATAAACTCTGTTAAAGCAAAAGATCATGCGTATAAAGCACTCATAAGGCTGAAATTAGAATATTCTTCAACTGTCTGGGACCCTCATACAAACTCTCATATAAACCAAATTGAAAAAGTGCAAAGACGTGCAGCCAGGTTCGTTTCTAACCGTTACCACAATACTAGCTCTGTTTCTGACATGTTACATAACCTCAACTGACCTACTTTAGAAATTAGAAGAACTAGAGCAAGACTTATTATGTTTTATAAAAATCATCCATAATGTGGTTGCCATCAGACCACCAGAAAATCTACTTCATACACCAGATAAAAGAACCAGACAGGGCAACACTTACTCATACAAACATATAGCAGCAACAAAAGACGCCTACAAATATTCATTTTATCCTAGAACAGTAAACCAGTGGAACGTCCTCCCAGTCTCTGTACAGTCGGCAGCCACAGTCGATGCATTTAAGTCCTTAGTTCCAGTGGCTGTCCTAATACTGATACTTAATAACTAGACCTATACAGCTTGTATATAGTTTTATTTTTTAACTAGTTCAGCATTCACACTGTTATTGAACTAATGTTTTTCTAAATTAGGCGCCAACACATAATTCTCAAAGTTGAGAGAGTGTTGTATTTCATAAGAAGAAGAAGATATGTTCAACCTTGGAAGAAGCATCACCCAGTGTCTGTTTTTCAAGCAACAACTTTATCCAGCAACAATAAAAGGGTATTCAATAAAAATAAAATTTAAACTAGAAATGTGTTAATGGTACATATACAGTAAGCTTATTTATAACGAACTCTGATAAAGCGAATTTCCGCTTATATAGCGTACTAAACTTCGTTCCCTGGCCAATATCTATACTACTAAAAGAACGAACTTGTTTTTGTCGGATTTGCCGTAAATACAGCACAACGTACATACATGTATTAGGTAATGTTATGTGCGGGTAGCTTACACATTGAAGTTGTGTTATTTGACATCGAAAAAGCATTAATATCAGCAGTTTGGATTCAGATAGAGAAATTCCCCTACCTACAGAAACGATTCTGGTCGACTCGGTACCAAACCAATTCGGTACCTAGACGACTCGGTACCTAGACGATTCGGTACCTCGTACGATTCGGTACCATATAAAATTTTACCCTGGTCGATTCGGCACCACCTTCAAAATATTATTTATTTATTATCTATATATTTCTAAATTAGTAGTAGAAGTAAAACTATTAATAGTAGTTGCATTTTGCATGTTTAAATAAAGACGAAGTTATATAGATTTTTGTTATTACAACGTTTTATACCAGTCAAAGTCCACGCGGACCACGGAAAAATCCTCCAGACTCGCGCGGACCAGACACATGGGTGCAAGAGGGGGTTTTATGTGTTAAAAGTATGGGATGATAGTTAAAACTTTTTCCCTTTCATTTACAGCTAAAATATGATGTAAATCGGATTAATCCCTTGCATTTTTTTAGTACGATGCTAAGCCTAAATCCGCGCAACACCTTTCTACACTGAGTAGACCCAGATTCATCAGGTCGGATGTGAGATGCCCGAACAGAGTCTGCTATGTTAACCTAGATTTATCGTAAATCATTTTTTTGCACTAGATCTAATGATTGTGCTAATCATAGTCGAGATTTGGTTTTTAGTTTGGATATAGGAGACGTCTACTTGGTTTGCAGATGCATGAAAACACGTTTATATATGAGGGAAATGGTTGAAGAGGTTCATTAATGATCAATTGGATCAATCGTATCATAGCTCATATCGTTCTTTTTCTTTATTATTTTACAATAATTGCAAGCAATCACATTGATTATGTTGGGGTTAGAAAAGAGATAGATACCATTTCTCCTAACTTACTCATTAATCCACCTGTACAGAACGTGGCATTGTGCAAAACGAGTGCAGACTTAAAACAACCAAAATATCATGAATCTGTTTTCAAATGAAAGGTTTTAACACGTAAGGTTTATGGTTGGTATTTGAAATGGTCTGGATTAGATTCTTCTGTTGGTTTTATCTTCGTTTGGGATCTAAATAAGAGTTGAGAATGGTGTCCAGTATAAGTCTTTATTGTTGAGACGGCCAAAAGTTAGTGTCATGTATATAAATAATTCAATCTAACATACATGCCTATACAGTTTGAATTAGGGAATTAGCAAGATAAAAAATACTAGATCTGAAATGTATAGCTACTCACTAACTTGTGTGAGAGAACCTATCCATGCCAGATATAGACATAATTTCAACATTAAGTTCATGTGCCTCTTATACCGATTCTATATAAACTTAGACATAACAATAATTAATGAACTGCATAAACAACATTTGAAAGATATATACACAAATGAATAATTTGCTCAGGATACTTGAATACTTGACCTAACTTAACAATATTCAATATTCAAGTTTGATGCTAAACAAATGTATCGCTGATTACAGGCGGAACATGTCAAGAGATATGCAGTTTTTCTTAAAGGGTCTTCACACGTTTTTCCATGAAATTTCAAGAAACATTGACGTTGACATGAATATTAAATATTAAATATCACATGGACATCTAAATTGTTTGTTAGAAACAGAAGAGTCACATCTATATTATATCATAAGCAAACATAGCAGATCCTGATCAGAAGGCTCCTATAAGAGCTGTCTGATCTGGGTCTTCTCAGTTTTCAAAGGCATGGAAATGGAGTAAATTGTTAAAAACAGTCAGCACATACAAATATGATCTTATATAGAGGATCTTACATGAGTGTTCTTGATTATTGGATTTATTAAATGAGTCTTTTAAAACGATAAAAAACGAGCTTTAGCGAGTTTTTTATCGTTTTAAAAAGACGAATTTAATAAATCCAATAATCATGAACACGAATGCAAGATCCTATTTATAACATAACACACACAAATGTTATTTGCAGCCAATATTTCAGCAGTAACGTGGATTGTTATAAATTCTCCTTACATATAGAAATGATGAATGAAAGGTGTTATTAGGTTCGCTAGGTAACTGGGACAAAGTAGGTCCAAATTTTCCAACTTTATTTTTTACTTACTGTCATATCAACCAGGATCTAATTCAGACCTCTCTGGTATTCAATTTAACTGTGATAGTTTATGATACAAAAACATACAGAAACACGTCGAATAATTTTTGAGTTACAGTTTTGACATACATAGTTACGAACACGTCACATTATGACGTCATTGTACACACCCATGTGTCTATGTAAAGCGCGCCATTTACATGAAGACCTACACGTTATACAGTCGCCAACACGTCCGACACTCACTGTCAATGGGATTCGAAATGCGCCTTCGTTTTGGTATATTAAGCCCTTCATTAGTGTCGTATGTATACACATGGACATGGACATTTCCACCGAGAAAAAAAATCTCGATTCAAGTTCAGTGAAAATGTTTGAAATGGACAAAAGATTCAGTACGAACTGCTGCATAAAATGTGTTGGAACAGGAGGAAGATTTTCGCGATCAGCTGAGTTAGTGAGTATAGCATATTTGAAATATGTTTGTGCTGTGCTGGATTCAGATGACTATTGTTGTTGATTGATGAGATATTTGTATGAGTAGAAATCTGCATAAACAAAAGGACATGCGGTGAAGAAAATGCAAAGTTGAGGAGGCATTTTAATTTAAATGTAGAATTGATTGTATGGGTCAGAGTAGCTGGTAGGTCTTTTTTGGCATACATTTTGTATATGATTCCTGACAGCGATTACAATTTGTATTATTTTATCGCAATTAAGGCGCAAGTGCCAACAATCCTTTGCCATCTATCGTGACTCAATCGTGGACAGGTAGGTCGACCACCGTCCGCCAGTTTGTTTGTTTTGACAGCGCGTATGAATCGTTCGAATGTCATTCGGTCGTTCGAATGTTATTCACTAGTGATTATATGCCCATGATTATCAAAAAATAAATGATAGTGTTACGTCACGCTTAAGCCACATGTTATGTTATAAATACAGTTATACAACAAAACCTCTCAATTACGACTAGTATTAGCAGATTAAATGAAGGTTTGACCGGGCTATTTGCTTTCTGGTCTCATGCAGTGGTCGTAGCAGAGAGGTTTTACTTTACAGGTACACTGTACGAGGTATGTGATAAAAACACGAACCTGTGTACAAGACCCAAAATTGTTGAGTGCGGAAGTCTAGTCGCATGTGGAAAACATACATTTAGTGCCTTCCCTTGAGCTTAATCTTCGTCTGACCCGAACAACAAATTTGATTGATCTGTGTCCATCAATTTTGATTGCAAGTGTGATGTGAGTTTATGGTAGGAATCGAAGTTTCCATCCCAGTGAAGCATCATAGGACAAGTAAACAAGAGTACCGCATACGGTACATAATACGCCCACTTGCAAACTTTCTCTGATTCAACATGCCTTATAAGTGTTGACATTTTCTAATCTGTGCTTCAGATCTTGATTTCCATATTAAGGTGATAATATTTTTTTAAAAAATGAAGTGAATATCTTATTAAATAAAAAAGTTACAGCTAATCCTCATTTTTGCAGATTTTTGTAAAGTGCAACGACCATAACTCTGTAAAGACAAGCTGAATGAACCTCAAAATAAACTCAGCTTCAAATTTTGTTGCTTTAAACATTTGTGTTAAGTTGTTAAGTTTCATTTATATCATTTTAATAGTTTTCCCAGAAAACAACAGACAAACTAAAAGTTGACTGACTAACAAAGCAACGAAGTTCAAGGACCATAACTTTAGAATAGAATGACATATCAAACCCCCCGCAATATATGTGAAAACTCACATTAAGGTTTAACCATATAAAAAAATTGAAATAAATATCATTTCAAATGAAAAAGTTATGGCCATCCTCATATTTGCATAGATTTGCATTATTTTTTGAAGAGCAAGGGCCATAACTCCGAAACATTTAATCAAATGATCCTCAGACTCAACTTAGCTTTAGGTCTTGATGCATTAAACATGCGTATGAAGTTTCATTAATATCTGTCAAACAGTTTTGCCAGAAATCAGCTGACAAACTATTTGCATATATTTGCATTTTTTTTTAAGTAAAAGGGCAATACCTCTGAAACGAAAAATCAAAAAACCCTCAAAATCGACTCAGCATCAGCTCTTGATGCATTAAACATTTGTGTGAAGTTGCATTAATATCTCTCAAATAATTTTCCCAGAAAACAGCGGACAAACTATTTGCATTATTTTTTAAGTAAAAGGGCCATAACTCTGAAACGACAAATCAAATGAACCTCAGAATCGACTCAGCTTCAGATCTTGATGCATTGAACATTTGTGTGAAGTTTCATTAATATCTCTCAAATAGTTTTCCCAGAAAACAGCGGACAAACTATTTGCATATTTTTTAAGGACAAGAGCCATAACTCTGAAATGAAAACCCAAATGAACCTCAAAATCAACTCAGCTTCAGATCTTGATGCATTAAACATTTGTGTGAAGTTTCATTAATATCTCTCAAATAGTTTTCCCAGAAAACAGCGGACAACTATTTGCATTATTTTTTAAGTAAAAGGGCCATAGCTCTGAAACGACAAATCAAATGAACCTCAGGATCGACTTAGCTTCAGATCTTGATGCATTTAACATTTGTGTAAAGTTTCATTAATATCTCTCAAATAGTTTTCCCAGAAAACAGCGGACAAACTATTTGCATATTTTTTCAGGACAAGGGCTATAACTCCAAAACGACAAATCAAATGAACCTCAGAATCAACTCAGCTTCAGATCTTGATGCATTAAACATTTGTGTTAAGTTTCAATAATATCTCTCAAATAGTTTTCCCAGAAAACAGCGGAAAAACTATTTGCATGTATTTGCATTACTTTTTAAATAAAAGGGCCATAACTCAAAAACGACAAATCAAATGAACCTCAGAATCGACTCAGCGTCAGATCTTGACGCATTAAATATTTGTATGAAGTTTCATTAATATCTCTCAAATAGTTTTCCCAGAAAACAGTGGACAAACTATTTGCATATTTTTTAAGGACAAGGGCCATAACTCCGAAACATTTAATCAAATGATCCTCAGACTCGACTTAGCTTTAGGTCTTGATGCATTAAACATGCGTATGAAGTTTCATTAATATCTGTCAAACAGTTTTCCCAGAAAACAGCAGACAAACTATTTGCATATATTTGCATTTTTTTAAAGTAAAAGGGCAATAACTCCGAAACGAAAAATCAAATAAACCTCAAAATCGACTCAGCATCAGATCTTGATGCATTAAATATTTTTGTGAAGTTTCATTAATATCTCTCAAATGGTTTTCCCAGAAAACAGCGGACAAACTATTTGCATTATTTTATAAGGACAAGGGCCCTAACTCTGAAACGAAAAATCAAATGATCCTCAGAATCAATTCAGTTTCAGATCTTGATGCATTAAACATTTGTGTGAAGTTTCATTAATATCTGTCAAATAGTTTTCCCAGAAAACAGCGGACAAACTATTTGCATGTATTTGCATTATTTTTTAAGTAAAAGGGCCATAACTCCGAAACGACAAATCAAATGAACCTCAGAATAAACTCAGCTTCAGATCTTGATGCGTTGAACATTTGTGTGAAGTTTCATTAATATCTCTCAAATAGTTTTCCCAGAAAACAGCGGACAAACTATTTGCATATTTTATAAGGACAAGTGCCATAACTCTGAAATGAAAAATCAAATGAACCTCAGAATCAACTCAGCTTCAGATCTAGATGCATTAAACATTTGTGTGAAGTTTCATTAATATCTGTCAAATAGATACCCAGAAAACAGCGGCAAACTATTTGCATGTATTTGCATTATATTTTAAGTAAAAGGGCCATAACTCCGAAACGACAAATCAAATGAACCTCAGAATCGATTTAGCTTCAGATCTTGATGCATTTAACATTTGTGTGAAGTTTCATTAATATCTCTCAAATAGTTTTCCCAGAAAACAGCGGACAAACTAATTTACTATTTGCATATTTTTTAAGGACAAGGGCCATAACTCCTAAACGACAAATCAAATTAACCACAGAATCTACTCAGCTTCAGATCTTGATGCATTAAACATTTGTGTGAAGTTGCATTAATATCTGTCAAATAGTTTTCCCAGAAAACAGCGGACAAACTATTTGCATGTATTTGCATTATTTTTTAAGTAAAAGGGCCATAACTCCTTGACGACAAATCAAATGAACCTCAGAATAAACTCAGCTTCAGATCTTGATGCGTTGAACATTTGTGTGAAGTTCCATTAATATCTCTCAAATAGTTTTCCCAGAAAACAGCGGACAAACTATTTGCATATTTTATAAGGACAAGTGCCATAACTCTGAAATGAAAAATCAAAAAACCCTCAAAATCGACTCAGCATCAGCTCTTGATGCATTAAACATTTGTGTGAAGTTGCATTAATATCTCTCAAATAATTTTCCCAGAAAACAGCGGACAAACTATTTGCATGTATTTGCATTATTTTTTAAGTAAAAGGGCCATAACTCCGAAACGACAAATCAAATGAACCTCAGAATCGATTTAGCTTCAGATCTTGATGCATTAAACATTTGTGTGAAGTTTCATTAATATCTCTCAAATAGTTTTCCCAGAAAACAGCGGACAAACTAATTTACTATTTGCATATTTTTTAAGGACAAGGGCCACAACTCCGAAACGACAAATCAAATTAACCACAGAATCTACTCAGCTTCAGATCTTGATGCTCTAAACATTTGTGTGAAGTTGCATTAATATCTGTCAAATAGTTTTCCCAGAAAACAGCGGACAAACTATTTGCATGTATTTGCATTATTTTTTAAGTAAAAGGGCCATAACTCGGAAACGACAAATCAACTGAACCTCAGAATCGACTCAGCTTCAGATCCTAATGCATTGAACATTTGTGTGAAGTTTCATTAATATCTCTCAAATAGTTTTCCCAGAAAACAGCGGACAAACTATTTGCATATTTTTTAAGGACAAGGGCCATAACTCTGAAATAAAAAATCAAATGAACCTCAGAATCAACTCAGCTTCAGATCTTGATGCATTTAACATTTGTGTGAAGTTTCATTAATATCTGTCAAATAGTTTTCCCAGAAAACAGCGGACAAACAAAATGTTGACGGAGAACGAACGAACGAACGAACGAACGGACGGACGGACAGACGGACAGGGCCACGACAATATACGACCACCTTTATTATGTGGGCGTATAAAAATAAGGCATTTTGAGAAGAAAAACAAACATGAAAAAGGATCGATACGAGCAGTGAATGGGTCAAAAGACTTAGACGGCAAAAATAGCAGACAAAGTTTTCGATGGACGGATGGACCTGTATTTGATAGTTTTTTGTGGTATATTTTTAATTGTTCAGTATAACGAAATACAGAGGACGTAACAGATAACTTGAGTCAGAAAGTATCATGACAACTTTAGTTCTGTTCTGTCCTGTGATTATACATCCAATATACAAGACACGATACTTATTTTAAATTCGGACATACAGTTCATGGTCAACAAATTTGAGAGTGCTACAAGACCCAATGCACCATATATAATTTTTGAATAGAAATAAAATCAAACTACCGAGAGTTCGGTACTTAAAAAAATATACATGTACATGTGCATTTCAATGCTGACAGATCTATAGCGGGTTTTGGGCCAGCAACTTTGTGAGTGCTACAAGACCCAAACATTTAATCACATAATTTAACTTTCTTTTCTGCAAACGTAGAATAAAATCCAAAGTACCCAGAGTTTGGTATTTAAAAAACACACAATGTTCAGCTTCTGCACTTTTGAACCGCTGAGGTGGATTCAATTGGATCCATGTCTGATTTGACACCCATAGTCTGTTTGCCTGTTCTGAAAGCGTGCACCATGGATAGCACACCTATTCTCTCGCATCTGAACCTGTTCCCAATCATACAGCTGTTCTACAAGATCAGGTGTTTCTGTTGGGATATGTTAATATGTCAACAACTTTAATTGTTTGCGCTTGTTTTGTAAAATTAATGTTTTATTCGGGTACAACACGACATAATACACATCATAGTGGATCCAGCTCAAATAAGAATAAAATAAAAGAGGTTAACGCAATGTCTAATCTGGATCCACGCTATATAAATGCGGTTATGAATTAGGCAATTTGTTTCTACTAAGAGGCAAATAATTTTCATTCTTTCAGAAATTATCAACACTGTTTGGATCCAGCTTAGACGCCGTGTCAAACAGTTACGCGTATCTATTAATGAGTAGTCCGTGTGCACCATAACCCAACCTATATTTTTGGACCGTTTGATCTGGGTATACACTGCTTACGATACCCGATGTCATCATGATAACAGCTATCAGTACTATAACTAACATTATCTAATATAACATTTTTCATAACACAAATGTTAGTTTATTTAAATGCATGTTCTTCAAACTGTCAACCAGTTTCGACCAAGATCAGTATCCAAACTGTATGACACATGTTAGATCAGGAATCATGACATTCAATCGTACGTATGCAGATGGTAATTACATTAAATTGTTTGTTGTTTTAACACTTTACAACAAGTACAGGTATTGCACGTCGGGTAATTGCCTTTCGCACCCAATCAACACCAATGCTAATAGTTTATTTTATCCTGAACTTTCTTTTGAAACAAATGTGCTATTAACTTAATCTTTAATGAATATTTAAAATATTTCATTTAAAGACGTATAAATTATATATTTTTTCTTTTAAATAATTATTCAATGCCTGTTAAATCAAATTTTAATATGGTGCCGAATCTAGGTACCGAATCGTCTAGGTGCCGAGTCGTCTAGGTACCGAATTGGTTTGGTACCGAGTCGTCTCGAAATCTACAGAAATAGTCCATCTAAAAATAGACGAGAAAAGACCTTACAAGGTGAGTGACGATTGGTGAATATTCCGTTACAGAAACAAACGTATTATTTTTGTTTGTTTGATTTGTTTCTCTTTTAGTATTTGTTGACAAAACACAAGACAGTTTGTGACTGTATATATGCATTTGGTGATATTTACACTGCCTTTTAATTAAGTAATCTACGTGCTCACAGTTTCCTCCCTTTCGGGCAAACTTACTTTCGTTTAGACCTTTGGAACATGGAGAGCAAATATGCATAATTATGCAAACCTGTCAAGACACACGCATTGTGCGTGTGACACATGCATTTTACGTCTAAATCAAGCTCATGGGCTTACTTCTGTATCACACACCCATTTCCAAAATTCTTGAAAAAATATTTCGAGGGCTTGGTGCAAAACTATTCTAACTCCTTCACAAAGTGAAGGAGTTAGAATAGTTTTGCACCAAGCCCTCGATTTGAAATGTGACCATTGAACCCTAAAAATTGTCTTCAAACACCCTTTAATCAGCTCATAAATACCGCAATATACCGATTACGACCCAAATTTGTTTGATTTGTTTCTCTTTTAGTATTTGTTGACAAAACACAAGACAGTTTGTGACTGTATATATGCATTTGGTGATATTTACACTGCCTTTTAATTAAGTAATCTACGTGCTCACAGCTTCCTCCCTTTCGGGCAAACTTACTTTCGTTTAGACCTTTGGAACATGGAGAGCAAATATGCATAATTATGCAAACCTGTCAAGACACACGCATTGTGCGTGTGACACATGCATTTTACGTCTAAATCAAGCTCACGGGCTTACTTCTGTATCACACACCCATTTCCAAAATTCTTGAAAAAATATTTCGAGGGCTTGGTGCAAAACTATTCTAACTCCTTCACAAAGTGAAGGAGTTAGAATAGTTTTGCACCAAGCCCTCGATTTGAAATGTGACCATTGAACCCTAAAAATTGTCTTCAAACACCCTTTAATCAGCTCATAAATACCGCAATATACCGATTACGACCCATTTTAGTGAATCGACATGATGGCAATAATTGCAAACGGTGATCACTTCCGTCTAATTACTAAAACTCCTCACAGTGATCTCGCTTGTCACTTCGCGTGAACTTCAGCATAGCGATAGGGGGAGATTAGAGGTTGATAAGTACTAAGTAGCGATAGAGGAGCATTCTTAAATGTCGCCTGTTAAAAAGAATCAGAAACACGCAAACTAACGAGTGCAGCGTTAAGAAAACTTCGCATAAATATGAGCCACCCAAAGAACTATCTGATAGATAAATCGGAAAAGGTTACATGGGAAGCCTGGGAATACAATAATCAACATCAGCGACTGTTTAAAGCAATTGTATACCCACGATGCCTGGTTACCCTGTAATGTTTAGGGTCTCTGGAAATAACCCTTTATTCAGAATGCAGGACTCCAAATACTGTTTTAATTAACTGAAACTTTAGCTTAACACAGAAAACAAGGAATCTATCTAGGGTATGATTATTTTCAATGAAAAGAGAGTAGACCCTGATCAGACAGCACCAACAGAAGTTCTCTGATCTGGGACTACCCTGTTTGCCAAGGTATCAAAGTCGTCAGTGTGTGGGAAGTGATCAAAATAAAATAAAGTTTTGTCAGTTATATCAGTGTTTTATGCGTCTCATTTTATTATTTTCTTAATAATAAAAGATAGGAAAGTCAGTGCTGAATTATATAATTTCCCCCTCTGAAGTCTCCAAAAAGCTGTCAGGAAGAGGCTTTTCACGTCTTTAAAATGGCCATATTTCAGGAGCTTCCGGGGGCCTTCGCCCCCCTGGACCCCCTGGGCTCCCAGCTATTCTAGTCTCACTCTTAATACGTTCTGACCCTTGACAGCTATGCATATGGAGAAACAGGCTGCCTGTGCAGAAAGGCTAATAACCAACAACGTATATACAATGCAAAAAAGGTTGCTTTTTTCAACAGTTATCAGCGTTATAGCTGTATTGTTTACAAAAGAGTAGGAAATAAAATGACAATGCGTCCTCGGCCAAATCGCCCCCAAGGCCTAAATACGTTTGCAGTTCTCACAGCCTGGCATGTACTGTACCATTTATTTGCATATGCATGTTGCCATAAATGTTTTTTTACTGTTTTTTTAATGCAATTGATTATTTTGTTTTCCTTACAAAAGTACTAACAAGAATGACAGACGGAGAGCAGAAGCTGCTGAAGCACCCCTGTCCGACACTCATTCTCAATTAACTGTTGCAAACGGTGTCTTCGGTATATACACGCATAAAACTTCATTTGAAAGGTATAAAGAAAGCTCTTAGATGCGATTCTGAAGAAGGTAACAATATGCGAATACAATAAACCCGATACAAAATTAGTGTTTTATTCTTGGATGAAGCAAGACATGATGGAAGGAATCAATGGATCCAAAAACAGCCTGTCTTCATGAACAGGTAACATTTTATATTTCATAGTTTTGGGAGTGCAAAAATCCTTAAGAATATGAATTATGGTGGTTTTGCATCGTTATTGGTGCTTATGTCCATAAATAGTGTAGTTCTTCAGAAGATCATGCTTATTTATCCAGTTATTCTCTGTATTCGCTTGTCTTCAAAATGCCGAACAGGTACGAGTCCTACGCTACATAGCAATATACTTTTTAACCAATTGGTCAAATAGCAATACTGAAATCACACAATGAATGTATTAAAGGTATACAAACACCAGAAAAAAACATTTATTGGGTAATATTTTAGGATGTACTCTCAAAATGACTTTCTGCCCGAAAGTTAACTGCGTAATTTTAAGGAAACAAGGTACGAGCCAGTGCTTCAAATAATTATTGTTACTTTACAGCGCCTGTAATAAGTCAAATAGTTATTCTTACTCTTAGGTAACCTATATATCTATGGATCATACGTCGTATAGCACCAATCACTAAACGTAGAAAACAGATATTTATCAATGAAAATTAAATGTAAACAGATAGGGGACAACAGCTACGGGACAAAAACTGATGTTTTCAGCGTTATAAACATAAATATTTACGCTCTTTTCATTACTTTGGCTCAGATGACGTTATCTATCAGGCACGTATTAAGAAACATTTATTGCTGCCATATTGTTTGAAAATCGCACGTTTTCAGTTGAGATTGTAGTTCTTATCGACGCATTTACATGAGCTCTGCATTTGAAAAGCTAACAAGATTTCTTTAAAGGTAATGTTTGATTGCAAGTTTTAAATACCTATTTTTCATTATACGGAAAATAGAAAGTCTAGTAAAATATGTATTGTTCACAAAGTAGTATTGAAGTACGTCCCCTACCTTGATTCAGTGTCTCGTACCTGGTTTTAATCTAACATGAAGGCTTGTGATACAAGTAAAACTCAATGTAACGTGTTTCAGCTGTATTCATTACACACCTTGCAAAACACATATTTCTGTCTCCACATGCAATGTTATGTTATTAGGTTTGACTTTTGTCTCTTTTGGTGTTTTCTGTGTTCATTTCGTGTGTCTGTGTGCGTTTGGGTGTGTGGTTGTGTGTGTGTGTGTGTGTGTCATGCTGTCTATCGGTGTTTTGGTGGTGGTTGCGTCTTGCATGTGGCTTTGCCTGCTTGACTTTACTACTTTTCCATTTCTGAAATGGATATTACAGATGGTGTAAACAAAAGATCGATCGTAAATATTATAATTGTTGACTTTGTTTGTTCCTGAAACATATCCTTACTCTATCAAAATATCTTACAAAGATATATTTTAATAAATGTAAAAACATATTGGAAGTAATATGATAAATGACATTGAACTGTATTTTGAACATGTTCTTTATACAATATATTTTAAACATTGTCCCATACCTGGTTGTGGTTTGTCCCGTACCTGGTTTTTACATTGATACAAGTTAATGTAGGAGATCATACGTCCCTCTTTGTTTTCCTTAATATTTGATTGATTATTGATGAATTTAACATTATCTTCAGGTAGAAATTCTATCATTTTACATGAAGTAAGCATAAACAAACCGAATTCTGCACAAAAGTATAGAAATCTTATATATTTTTTTCTATTTTACAGAATGGCAAAGACCAAGGCACAATGTATGAAGGAATACCGTGAACGAAAAAAGGCACTGCTTGGAGATGAATGGCTTGAAAAGGAGAGAGAAAGAGTCAGGGTCTACAAACCTCCTATTTCAAAGCTAAGTAAAGAAGAACAGGAGCAAAAACGTGAACTAAACAGGAAACATTGTGAAACGTACAGAAAAAAACGCAAACTTGAAGAAGCAGCCTCACGGAATTCTCAGATTAACAATAGTAATGCCATCACAACATCTGAAGATTGCAATGGTGTAAGCAGCACAACAGGTAACATGAGTGGAGCATTAACAGTTAAAATGAACTTCAATAAACCTGACAGAAGCCGAAAATCACGAGGGAGAAAACGAATATCAAGGGCATTGGGAAAGCAGTATAGAAGAAATGAACAACTTGAAGAAGACAATAAATCGCTGAAACGAAGGCTGAATTCTACGAGAAAAAGACTAAATAGATTAGAGTTGAAATATAAGAAAGATACACCACAGGCACCATTAACACCACGAACAAAAGCAAATAATCTATTGGAAGAAAATGGAATAGACCCATCTAAAGCACCAATGATAAGACAGAAATTAGTTTTTGCTGAATGCCTCACTGGCGAAATAAAAGATGCAGTACCAGTAAACAATTCGAATATAGTAAAGCCAATTATATATGGAAAGATAATCAAGAAATATAGACTCAAAAACCACAGGTATAAGTAGAAGAAAACTTGTTGGACATAAGAAACCAGCAGATATCAGAAAGCGCAGACGAAATGAAGAAAAAAACAAGAGATGTTTGTAAAACATGTATACCCCCCCCCAGACCCCCTGATCTAGTGACCTCAACTATAGAGGTCATCTAGCAGTCATGACTAATCACCACAGCAACTTTGAAGATCCTAAGCCAAACCACTGATCATTTATTGATCTGAAAACATTTCACAAGTTAAGGTCATGGTGACCATGACCTTTGACCTAGTGACCTCAACGAGGACTTGAAGAAACTTGAAACGAGACCCGTTAAAGTCACATCCAAACAGCCTTTGGGACTCCCTCAATGAGGACTTGAAGAAACTTGAAACGAGACCCATTAAAGTCACATCCAAACAGCCTTTGGGACTCCCTCAATGAGGACTTGAAGAAACTTGAAACGAGACCCGTTAAAGTCACATCCAAACAGCCTCTTTTAGGGAAAAGTATGGGTCCGGGTCCCAGCCGACAAAACCCAAAGCCCAAAGCCATGCGACAGAACTACCCTTCCAGACCCGGCTATCCCCACAGGCAGACCTATCAGCACCACCCAAAATTCTCAAAGAATGGGAGAAGCTCAGACAAACCTGGGATGGGGCGGAAGAAAATGGAGCTATAGACAATGTAGGTGTTTCTCTGTTACAGAATTGTAAAGACAATTTCTATGGGGGTAAAACAAAAGAATATTATAAACAATGGTGTCAAGTAACCAGTGATAAATGGATCTTGCAAACAGTCACAGGCTATAGGGTGGAGCTAGAATGAGTTCTCCCTCTCAGACCTATGCACCAAAACCTTTTAAATTTTCCCTACAGGAAGAAGATCAAATTAAATTGGAATGGGCACGATTTCAACATTGCAAAATTATTGAGCCAGTCTGGGATTTCCCGGAGGGGGAGTACATTTCAAATATTTTTGTTAGGTCAAAAAAGGATGGAAGAATAAGAATCATTTTGAATTTGAAAGAATTTAATGACAATATGCAGCACATTCATTTTAAAATGGAAACATAGCGAGATGCAGTCAAATTAGTTACAAAAGGGTGTTATTTTGGCTCTGTTGATCTATTGGACACCTATTATTTCATAGCTATATGCAGGTCTGACAGAAAATATTTCAGGTTTATATTTCAAGGACAAAAATATCAATTCACAGCTTTAGTAATGGGGATGGCCACAGCACCAAGAGTCTTCACAAAAATTCTCAAACCTGTGTTTGGAACTGTAAGAACCCAGGGTTTTCTCAGTGTAGCATATATAGATGATTCATGTTTATTAGGACGCTCTTTCGATCAATGTCTAAATAACATTAATACAACAGTTAAATTAATGGATTCACTTGGACTTCATATTTTTAAAGATTTTCCTATGAAAAACTGATAAGCCCTTGGGTGGGGCCATTTTTGGTCTGGGGTCATAATTTGAACAATCTTTGTAGAGGACCATAAGATCATGCTACATGCCAAATATCAAAGGTCCAGGCCTTACAGTTTCAGAGAAGAAGATTTTTTAAAATTTTCCTATGAAAAACTGATAAGCCCTTGGGTGGGGCCATTTTTAGCCCGGGGTCATAATCTGAACAATATTTGTAGAGGACCATAAGATCATGGAATATACCAAATATCAAAGGTCTAGGCCTTACAGTTTCAGAGAAGAAGATTTTTAAATATTTTCATATGAAAAACTGATAAGCCCTTGGGCGGGGCCATTTTTGGCCCAGGGGTCATAATTTGAACAATCTTTGTAGAGGACCATAAGATCATGATACATACAAAATATCAAAGGTCTAGGCCTTACAGTTTCAGAGAAGAAGATTTTTAAAGATTTTCATATGAAAAACTGGTAAGCCCTTGGGTGGGGCCATTTTTGGCCCAGGGGTCATAATTTGAACAATCTGTGTAGAGGACCATAAGATCATGCTACATACCAAATATCAAAGGTCTAGGCCTTACAGTTTCAGAGAAGAAGATTTTTAAAGATTTTCCTATGAAAAACTGATAAGCCCTTGGGTGGGGCCATTTTTAGCCCTGGGGTCATAATTTGAACGATCTTTAATTTGAGCAATTTTTGAAGAGGACCATAAGATCATGCTACATACCAAATATCAAAGGTCTAGGCCTTACAGTTTCAGAGAAGAAGATTTTTAAAGATTTTCCTATGAAAAACTGATAAGCCCTTGGGTGGGGCCATTTTTAGCCCGGGGGTCATAATTTCAAAATTTCGTTATAAACGGGTAAGCAGTTTCAGAGGAGATGTCATTTGAAAATGTTGATGGACGACAGCCGAGATGCCGGACGACGGACACATCACGGTCACAATAGCTCATCCTTAGCCTTTGGCTCAGGTGAGCTAAAAAGGGGGAATTTCGATTCTTTCATGAAGGTGACTCCTGAGATTTCTAAGCACATTTTGTGGTGGGTCGAGAATCTACCTCCAAGTAAGAAAGCTATATCTCATGGTAAACCCAGTCTAGTCATTAATTCTGATGCTTCACTTCTGGGTTATGGTGGCACAATTGTGAATGGTCAAGGGGAGGTCTGCAGTGGGGTCTGGTCATCTGACGAAAAACAACCGCACATTTTAGAGCTGAAAGCGTGTCAGTACGCTTTATTAGCTTTTTGTAAAGGCAAAAGAACATTCATGTAAGGACTAAAGTTGAATCTATACCACCTTGGACTATTAAACCACCAAAAGTTATTTTTGAACTAACACGGCATAAAAAATCTGAAACAAGCTCGCTTGAATTCAGTTCTTTTTTAAATGAAATAATTTCAAGATTTGAAGATTATGAACAAGTTTATACTGATGGTTCAAAAGATGATGAGAGGGTTGCAGCTGCCTTTGTGGCTGACGACACAGAAACAAAGTTTCGGCTTCCCGATAATGCCTCCATTTTTTCAGCAGAGATCATAGCTATTGACTTAGCTCTTGACTATATTGCTGGAAAATCATATAGTAAACATATAATCTTTTCGGATTCTCTTTCTGTTTTGCAATCTCTGAGTAAATGTTCTTCAAAAAATGTTCTTATTAAAAATCTTGTTTTAAAATACCATGAAATGTCTAATTCAAATGATGTAATATTTTGTTGGATACCTAGTCATTGTGGAATACAGGGCAACGAGAGGGCGGACATTGCAGCGAAGTCTGCCCTTGAATCGCATGAATCTGATATGAGAATACCGTACTCCGATTTCAAACCACAAATTACTAGACATATTCTATATAAATGGCAGGAGTCTTGGAATGAGGAAATTCATAACAAGCTCCATGCTGTTAAACCTATTTTAGGTGAACATTTTTGTTCATGCTTGCCAATTCGACGTGATGAGGTCGTATTTGCCAGAATAAGAATTGGACATTCTTTTTTAACTCATTCATTTTTACTGAAAGGTGAAGTTCAACCTGAATGTTTATTTTGTTTTGAACCTTATACAATTCAGCACATTCTCATTGAATGCCCTGTTTTAATCTTAATCAGAAATAGGTTCTTTCAAGCAGATTCCCTGAGGGAACTGTTTGAGCTGGTAGAAATACCAAAAATATTTGATTTTTTAAAAGCCATTAATATATATTCTAAAATTTAAAAGGTATATTTTTAGAATGTCGATTATGTTTTGTCCTTATTTTGTTTACTATCCTGCTGATCGGGACTGACATTTACATAATCTAGTGAGATTGTCTCTATTTGATTTCATCTTATATTTTTATTTACAATATTCATTCGGCTCTAAATGACCATCAGTGTCGATGGGCCGTAAAACACCATTCATTCATTCATTCATTCATTCATGTAAGGAATAACATGGACAACACAACTAGTTGTGCATATGTCAACAAATATGGGGGGAAACCCAAGATTTTAAATGATATTGCAAGAGACATATGGTTGTGGTGCATAGACCGTAACATTTTTCTTAGTGCAGCTTATATCCCGGGAGATGAGAACTGTTAGGCAGATAGCTTATCTAGGTCATTTAATGATGATTCCGAGTGGGCTCTGGACGAAAATATTTTTCAGGCCATGCAATCAAAATCTGGAGCATTCAATATTGACATGTTTGCATCAAGGTTGAATAGACAACTGGGTAAGTATGTGACGAGAAACTCAGATTCATCTGAGTTAAAACCAACAACCATTAAAGAGGAATAGTGACTAATACTTTCGATTATTTTTCGAACTTTAACATACAATAATGTCATAACATGACATCATATAATATTTGACGTCATGTAACGACACATATGCATGGAAGGTAAACTTTGAACATCACATGGCATGTAAGATATAGAGGATCTGTCGCGAGTTGTTTTTTAAGATCTACGAGTCTTAGAAATTGTTATTAAGCGAGCCTCTGGCGAGCTTAATTAATAACATTTTTTTGGTGAGTTTAGGAAAATGTGATCTTAAAAGACAATGAGCATCAGATTCTTTTTCTCACATAACCAAACAGTGTAGATCTAGATCTATTTTCACCCTTTTAATGACATGTAAACATCGGTTTTCCCCAAGTTTGATATCATATAATTTATGTTGTATGATGTCATACATATTCTAAAGTGTTCTTACACGTGTGAATGATAAGAAAATTTTAACCCATTGTTCTAACCCGGGAAAAATGAAGTTATGTGAGAAATGCTTAATATCATACATGGGCAAAATTCTTATCTTCCTTGGGAGAAGGTGGGAGAAATATAATTATTTTCTGCATTTTCTTTTCATATTAAGAATAAAATCTAACATTTGTTGAAAAGAGTCAAAGAACAATTTGCATGAAAACGCATCTTGCAGTTTCTGCACCTAACCCGTTCCTTATATAGATCTAGTAGTTAAAAAATGTGTCAATGGGACATGGATGCCCTGGCTAGATTTTTTCAGAACTGCATTAACATTGATTGACTCAAGGTTTGCATATTTTCCTCCTGCAGATTTATTTCTATCAATTAATATGGTCTGTATTCAAAATCTGAGTTCTTCCGTACTAATGCTCTGTGTCAAATATCAGGAAGCTGGCATGTGTGGTTCCTGAGAAAAATGGGACAGAATTTATTTGGAGACGACGACAGCGCAAGACGGATTGTGATCAATATATGTTGCTTCTGCGAAATGCAGTCGACACACTAATTTATTATAGGCTCATATTTTGATAATTCTGTATATAAACTACAATTACTAATTACTAATAATATAACCATACTCAGGCAGATGATTGTTAAACAATCACATAAATCACTAAATTTCAGAAAACAGGAAGAAGATGCCAGCAAACAGGAAGTAAATTAATCACAGGCCTGAAAAAGGGAGACACGGTACAACTCACTATGATTATGCTTTAGATCAAATATAAAATCATTGCAGCTTATACACAAGCCAAGAAATAATTGACGAATTTTTTTGTCAATAAACAATCACCAAAATTCATACAAAGAGTCGGCAAACAAGAAGTAGATGACCAATACACCTGAAAAGGGGAGACACTGTACAACACACTATGATTATGCTTCAGACCCAAAGGGGAGACACGGTACAACTCACTATGATTATGCTTCAGACCAAATATCAAATCATACCAGCTTACACAAGCGAAGAAATCTTTGACGAAACATTTTGTCATTACAGTAAAACCCCGCTAATGCGACCACCAAAAATGGGCATAATTCTGGGCGGCAGAGGCAGGTGGTAGCTTAATACAGGACGAAAGTTTTGCAGAAAGCTCCTATAGCTTTCTGCATAACTTTCGTCCTGTATTAAGCGACCACCTGCTTTAAACGACGTCAGTGGCTGTTTATTAAGTGGTCGTATTAGCGGGGTTTTACTGTATATATAAACAATCACAAAATTCAAGCAAAGTCTCTGCAAATAGGAAGTACAAGAATGACAGACCTGAAATGGGAGACACAGTACAACTCACTATGATTATACTTCAGACCAAATATCCAGCATACAAAAGCCACGAAATCTTTTGACGAAATTTTTTGTCAATTAACAATAACCAAAATTCAATCAAAGTGTTGGCAAACAGGAAGTAGATAAATGACAGACCTGAAAATAGGACACACGGTACAACTCACTATGATTATACTTCAGACCAAATATCAAATCATTTCAATTTACACAAGCCACGAAATCCTTGACAAAAATTTCGGACGTATGGACAAACAAGGATAAAAGTTAATGTCCCCATTTCCTAAAGGCGGGGGCATAAAAACAGTTTGTTTTTAAATGTCCAATAGTTTTGCCAACAGAATTTAACATGTTGAAAGAATCTTCTTATGGCATTAGAAAAAGTTTGGTCCCAAAGCAGGAATTTTGTACAAAACCTGACCAGAATTCTGACAGTACGAGATCTTTCAAAAGCAAAAGCAGCAACGCAAAAGGAGAAAATTGCACTTTTGATTTTCAAGTCTGATCTGGGCAGCTATTAAAAGTACAAAACTACCCCCCCCCCCTTAGCTAGCACTGGTTTAAGTGGTATTCAAATTTTATAGTTAAAAGCATTGAAATTGAAGATCCCAAAGGACCAGAAAATGTAACAACACTGATTGTTTCCACTTTTAATTGTTTGTACATGTTTGCTTAAAAGCTATACCCTCTAAATATTCATTAAAACATGCTGCAAGTTTCCCCATTGACCAAGATCCTACAACACTCTGTAACAGGTACGTTTACCACAGTCAAGGTGTACCGTACCAATATATATGGAATGTCATATTAGAGACATATTAATCTTTTTTTAAATCTTTTTCTAAGGTCAAGGTCACAGGCCATACTCTGCCATCCAAAGTTGTACAAACACAGCAAATTTGGTGTTCCTGTATTTTTAAGATCAAGGTCAGATGTCAAGGTTAGGTAACAGATATCTAGGTCTGAAAATGGCCTCCAAAATCCTAACATGTTTCCATGTACACCCAATTTTTATAATGCTATGTGATAAAGTATAGGAGACATGCTCCAGACAAGTTTTTTTTTTATTATGGTCAGAGATCAAGGTAAGAGACCTGTAAATGTTATGCAACCTATGATCAAGGTCAGATGTCAATGTAAAATATACCTAAAAGTGGTAAACAACACTCTGCAATCCCAAGATGGATGGATCACTTAAAGTTTGGCAATCTTAGGTGATACCATATATACTCAGGACAAACAATACCACAAAATGCTGGATGGAAAGATGATCGAACAACGGATAAGGATGCTAGCTATTTAATCCTTTACCTGATAGAAGCATGTGTTGTGCCTTTGCCAATTCTCCATCTGTGATAAGTTGAACCATATCCTCTCATTGGTGAATTAGGAGTTGGACATACAAGATTATTTTGCTACATGCTATATAATGAGGAAAATTGCGAAGTCCCATAACTTTTATAACAAGAGTACTATGTACGGTATATGATACGCCCACTTGCAAACTTTCCCTGATTCAATAATTATGCCTTATAAGTTTTTACATTTTCTAATTTGTGCTTCAGATCTTATATCCATATTAAGGTGATATTATATAACAAAATATGAAGTGAATATCTTATTTTGCTTCAGATCTTGATCTCCATATTAACTCTTCGCTTGTTGAATTTTAAAATACATTTCTCCTTCTTTACCCATGCCCTGTTGTATAATTACATATATCTTCACTGTGTACACGTATTTCGCTGTGCAATGACTGCTACGGAGTGCGCTGGTTGCACAATCAATTTGTAAATAGTGCAGACCCTGATGAGACAGCTCCTGCAGGAGCTGTCTCATCTGGGTCTTCACTATTTACAGGTAGGTATATTGACGTGAATAGCAAGCGAAGGGTTAAGGTGATACAATATAAACAAAAATTGAAGTGAATATCTTATTAAATAAAAAAGTTATGGCGATCCTCATATTTGCAGAGTTTCATAAGTGCATGGGCCATAACTCTGTAACGACATATTGAATGAACCTCAAAATCAACTCAGCTTCAGATTTTGTTGCATAAAACATTTGTGTGAAGTTCCATAAATATCTTTTTAATAGTTTTCCCAGTAAACAATAGACAAACTAAAAGTTGAATGACAAACAAAGCAACGAACACATAAAGTTTAAGGGTCATAACTTTAAAATAAAATGACATATCAAACAAGAGTATTAGGAAGAACACATGTGTCATCTGCTCGCAGATGATACAAAAACTGTTAGTATGCTAGAGTGAAATCAGAACACAGGGAAATAACCTTAGTTACATCAATGGTCCTCAATGAGAGGAAGACACATGAAATTTGAAAGCTCTATGATGATTAGTTTAGAAATTACAGCCAAAAAAAGAAAGTGTGAACAAAGGGGAATAACTCAAAAAGTAATGCATGCAGAGTGATTGACCTTAGTTACATCAATGGTCCTTAATAAGAGGAAAACACATGTGAAATTTGAAAGCTCTATAATGATTAGTTTAGAAAGGACAGCCAAAAACAGAAAGTGTGATGTATTGACAGACAGATGGACAGACGGACACAAACGGACAGACAGACAATGGAAAAGTGATCCCTAAATGACACACTGCCTCTCGGCAGGTGACACAAAAACCCACAATACATGTGAAAATCCATATTAAGGTACTTGCATATAAAACAAGAGCTGTCACAGGACAGCGCGCTCAACTATTCTCAGAATTGTTAGTGTAAAAATGCTTGATAGTGGCCTAAAATGGTGTCCAATGATAGTGGAAGCAAGTAATCAAAGTGTCAGTAAAATAAATATTGTTGCGTAGGATCTCATTGACATCTTTAATGAAAAGAAAAACCTAAGTTAAAAACGGCAATAATTTTGGTTAAAATGCTCGACAGAGTAATGTACTCTTGCCTACAGATGAAGCTTGTGATGATGAAACATGTGTTCCACGTTTCAAAGCTTTATCTCAAAGGGTAATGTAAATAAGTGGACTTTTAAGAAAAAGCTTAACCAAACATTCTAAGTTAAAAAGGGCCATAATTTTGTCAAAATGCTTGACGGAGTTATGTACTCTTGCCTACAAATGAAGCTTGTGGTGGCGAAAAGGGATCCAAGTTTCAAAGCTTTATCCCAAAGGATTATGTTAATCGGTGGACTTTAACAAAAACCTTAACCAAAAATTATAAGTTAAAAAGGGCCATAATTCTGTCAAAATGCTTGACAGAGTTATGTACCCTTGCCTATAGTTGAAGCGTGTCACGATGAACAAGTGTTCTAAGTTTCAAAGCTTTATCTCAAAGAGTTATGTAAATAAATGGACTTTAACTAAAACCTTAACCAAAAATTCCAAGTTAAAAAGGGCCATAATTATGTCAAAATGCTTGACAGAGTTATGTACTCTTGCCTACAGTTGAAGCTTGTGGTGGTGAACAAGTGATCCAAGTTTCATAGCTTTATTCCAAAGGTTAAAGGCAAAAAGTGGACTTTAACAAAAACCTTAACCAAGGTGTGACGCGGATGCGGACGCCTGGGTAAGTAGGATAGCTCCACTATTCTTTGAATATTCGAGCTAAAAATTGAAGTTAATATTATTTAAAATGAAAAAGTTACGGCCATCCTCATATTTGCATATATTTGCACTATTTTTTAAGTGCAAGGGCCATAACTCCAAAACGACAAATCAAACGAACCTCTTAATCGACTCAGCTTCAGAATTTGATGCAATAAACATTTGTGTGAAGCTTCATTTATATCCATCAAAAAGTTTTCCTAGACAAACAAAATGTTGACAGACAAATGAACAAACCAACAAGCGAACAAATGAGCAAATGAACGGATGGACAGACAGGGTCAAGCCAATATACATCCACCTTAATTAGGTGGGCGTATAAAAATTGGGAGCAAATATTTCTGTCTTTATTTACATCTTCATGTCAAGGTTGTTTATCTGTGAAAGTTTGAAGTTAATCCTCCCATTCGTGTATGAGAAATTGACACACAAGACTTTTGCACTATATGTTGTATAGTGAAGAAAATTTCAGTCTTATAACTCTGGTAACATGATTGGAGCAAAAATGTTTAATATATGGTGGTAAAACTAGAACTATCACTAAAAGTGATTAATACCCCCACTAGCACATTTGACACAGAGATGGGGTCAATGCAGGACAACTTCAATCTGTAGTACTACCCATCAACTAAGATATTATTATTATTAAACCTATTTCAGGATCTAAACTGTAGCTTAATATAAGGGGAGATAATTCAATAATGATGTGAAGAAGTAAAACCAACAAGAGATGTCACAGTCACGTGACAAATGCCCCCAAAATTATACCCTGTGACCTTGACCTTTGACCCATGGACCAGGGAGTTGACACATCGTCTTTGTGTGGTGAACATTTGTGCCAGGTTCCTTTGAAATCCATTCACAGATAAACAAGTAATTGTACCCTGTGATCTTGACCTTTGACATATGGACCAGCGAGTTGAAAGCGACACATCATCTTTTGTGTGGTGAACATTTGTGCCAAATTATATTGAAATCCATTGATACATAAAGAAGTTACAGACCGGACACGAAATTTGTGACAAAGTAATTGTACCCTGTGACCTTGACCTTTGACCTATGGACCTGGGAGTTGAAAGCGACACATCGTCTTAGTGTGTTTAACATTTGTGCAAAATTATATTGAAATCCATTGATAGATAAAGAAGTTACAGGCAAAACACAAAATTTGTTACAAAGTAATTGTACCCTGTGACCTTGACCTTTGACCCATTGACCTGGGAGTTGAACGCGACACATTGTCTTTGTGTGGTGAACATTTGTGGCAAGTTATATTGAAATCCATTGATAGATGAAGAAGTTACAGACCGGACACGAAATTTGTGACAAAGTAATTGTACCCTGTGACCTTGACCTTTGACCCATGGACCAGGGAGTTGAACGCGACACATCGTCTTTGTGTGGTGAACATTTGTGCCAAGTTATATTGAAATCCATTGATAGATGAAGAAGTTACAGACCGGACACGAAATTTGTGACAAAGTAATTGTACCCTGTGACCTTGACCTTTGACCCATGGACCTGGGAGTTGACCCCGACACATCGTCTTTGTGTGGTGAAGATTTGTGGCAAGTTATATTGAAATCCATTGATAGATGAAGAAGTTACAGACCGGACACGAACTTTGTGACAAAGTAATTGTACCCTGTGACCTTGACCTTTGACCCATGGACCTGGAAGTTGAACGCGACACATCGTCTCTGTCTGGTGAACATTTGTGGCAAGTTATATTGAAATCCATTGATAGATGAAGAAGTTACAGGCCGGACACGAAATTTGTAACAAAGTAATTGTACCCTGTGACCTTGACCTTTGACCCATGGACCTGGGAGTTGAACGCGACACATCGTCTTTGTGTGGTGAACATTTGTGGCAAGTTATATTGAAATCCATTGACAGATGAAGAAGTTACAGACCGGACACGAAATTTGTGACAAAGTAATTGTACCCTGTGACCTTGACCTTTGACCCATTGACCTGGGAGTTGAACGCGACACATCGTCTCTGTCTGGTGAACATTTGTGGTAAGTTATATTGAAATCCATTGATAGATGAAGAAGTTACAGACCGGACACGAATTCCGGACGGAAGGACAGACGGACGGACGGACAGACGGACAGACGGACAGACGGACGGACGGACAGACGGACGGACGGACAGACGGACAGACGGAAGGACGGACAATGCGATTACTATATGCCCGCCTTTGGGGGCATAAAAATCACAGGAGTACAATTTCAGATAGTATTTAACAATACAGCAAAATTAAACAAGAGGGCCAAGATGGCCCTTAATCGCTCACCTGATTACCATAGATTTAAGATTTTTGCAGGGTAGCCCATGGGTAGGGTCAATATTGACCTCAGGGACAATATATGAACAATGTTGATAGTGGATCATGAGCAGTGGATCATGAGCAATGGTTCTGCAGAACAAGATTTTCAAAGATATAGTATATTGATTTTATCCAGACAATAATTCTGACCTATGAGGATTGGGCTAAAAATGTGCTCTCTAAAGTAATTTTTCTAAGATTTGACCTAGTGACCTACTTTTTATTTCCACCCAACCCATGATCACACTCAACCTTGATATCACCAAGACAAACACTCTGAGCAAGTTTGAGGAAGACTGGGCTAAAAATGTGGCCACTGGAGTGTAAACTAGATTTCTCTAAGATATGACCCAGTGACCTACTTTTTGACCTCACATAACCCACTTTCAAACGTGTCCAGGATTTTATTAGGACAATCATTCTGACCAATTTTCATGAAGATTTGGCTATAAATGTGACTTCTAGAGTGTTCACAAGGTTTTCGTACTATTTGACCTAGTGACCTAGTTTTTAACCCCACATAACCCACTTTCAAACGTGTCCAAAATTTTATTAGGACAATCATTCTAACCAAATTTTCATGAAGATTTGGCTATAAATGTGACCTCTAGAGTGTTCACAAGGTTTTTCTACTGTTTGACCTAGTGACCTAGTTTTTAATTCCACTTGACCCACTTTCAAACTCGTCCGAGATTTTATCAAGACATTCTTTCTGACCAAGTTTCATGAAAATTGGACTAAAATTGTGACCAATGGAGTGTTCACAAGGTTTTTCTACTGTTTGACCTAGTGACCTAGTTTTTAACTCCACTTGATCCACTTTCAAACCCGTCCGAGATTTTATCAAGACATTCATTCTGACCAAGTTTCATGAAGATTGGACTAAAATTGTGACCACTAGAGTGTTCACAAGGTTTTTCTACTGTTTGACCTAGTGACCTAGTTTTTTACCCCACATAACCCATTTTTCAAACTCCTCCGAGATTTTATCAAGACAATCATTCTGACCAAGTTTCATGAAAATTGGGCTAAAAATGTGACCTGTAGAGGGTTCACAAGGTTTTCCTACTATTTGACCTAGTGACCTAGTTTTTGACCCAACTTGACCCACTTTCGAACTCGTCCGAGATTTTATCAAGACATTCATTCTGACCAAGTTTCATGAAGATTAGACTACAATTGTGACCACTAGAGTGTTCACAAGCAAATTGTTGACGACACACGACGCACGACGGACGACGGACATTCAAGTCTCCCAAAAGCTAACCCTGAGCTTTGCTCAGGTGAGCTAAAAAGTTCCATGAAGTATGTGTTCAATTTGTTTCATTTTCATTTGTTAACTTACGAAAAGGGAGATAATTAGCGAAAAGAAGAGATGAATCAAAACCCTTATCGCAGGTGAAAAACTAGATTGTGTTCAATAATACTTAAAAATTCAAAAAAGTTCGGTTTAGGTATGACAGAATAGAGCTCCGGACCGCTAAATTTTCATTTGTTAAATTATGAAAAGGGAGATAATTCATTCATAGATGAAGCTTCAAATCAAATTATTTATAGGAGTTGCACAACTTTAGATTATTTTCAACAATATTTAAACAAGAGGGCCATTGGCCCTATATCGCTCACCTGAGTTACAGTAATATATTGACAATGTTAATTTTTCAGTGGACAACATTTCTAGCAGATGATAGAAGATTAGTGCACTGCTTTCACCCTTTCACTGCTGAATAAACTTGAACTGGATTCAGATCTAATACCAAGTGACTGGTTGACCAAGATCTATACTGTTTACAACTTGTGCCAATTTTGCCTTAGGTCAAAATGCCTTAAACTGGTCTTTGAGAAATTCAAATGATGTCAATAAAGCTATGCAATTATACCTTGATCCAGGTATATATAGGCAAATAAAGTGCAAAGCAGTACATAATGCCAGTTTTTGTGAGAAATGACCAATAAAAATATCTTTAAAAATCTTTTAACCCTTTCCCTCATATAAACCTGTTTTTACGCATTAGCAAACAGAGTAGACCCAGATCAGACGACTCCTACGGAAGCTGTCTGATCAGGGTCTGCTCTGTTTCTTTTGACAAAATATAGATCTGATTCTACAGTTTTTGTCAAAGCAAAAACTTCTCTTCACAGAAATAATGTGTTTTACGCATTTAAAATAAGAGTAGATCCAGATCAGACGGCTACTATAGAAGCTGTCTGATCAGGGTCTGCTCTGTTTGCATTTGACAAGATATAGATTTGATTATACAGTTTTTATCAAAGCTAAAACTTCTCTTTATGGAAATAACATGTTTTTACGCATTAGCAAACAGAGTAGACCCAGATCATTTTTTGTGAAAGCAAACAGGTAAAGGGTTAATAGGTGTTTAGAAATAATTCTAGCTCTAGGTGTGAATATCTGATGATAAGTCAATTAAACAGGTCATTAGTTTTTTTAACAATTGAAATTGAGAAGAGTTACTCATTTTTTAAGTAACATTAATTATTGATTGACAATAATTTTGATTAACTTAAGACATTATTTGTTTTAAAAATCAAATTAAAATAAATACAATTAGTAGCAAGAAGAAAAGACTTTATTAAACACCTAAATTTCAACTAAATGCAATTAATGAAGACTCATTAATAAAATTTATTAAAATAAATGATCATAATGAAACTAAATTTTTTTTTCCAATCACATAAATTAACTGCAGAAATTTGGTTGAAATCCTCTCAGTGGTTTAGGAGAAGAAGTCATTTGAAATAAAAGTGAACGGATAGACAGACGGACGGACGGATGGACAGACGGACAACGGACGACAGGCGGTCACAACAGCTCACCTTGAGCCTTTGGCTCAGGTGAGATAAAAATGAATAGAATGAGAAGAAGAAATCACACAAAAACAATATCTTCTGGCTCAGATTGCAACATTTTGCCAGTTAAGAATTCCAGCACTCATGAAAAAAAAACTTGCTATCTAGATGTCATTAGTATATTTGCTCATTTCAGCAGACAATTCAGATGATGCTATGTAGATAGTCACCTAGATTATGTGTGCCTAAATGAACTTACCGACTTGGTTTTGAGGTGTTGGTACAGATTCCATCTGCAATGAAAAATATTTTCAAAATAATATTCATAGTAAAATATGTGCCATCTCATTGCAGTGAAAGACCTGTAAAACTACATTTTAGTCTATAGAATTATGGTATGGTAGTCATGATTAATTCTCAATAAGGCTATCAGAGGCCTATTCCTACCAAATACCATTTAACCCATCGCTTGCTGAATTTTAAAATACATGTCTCCTTCTTTACCCATGCCCTGTTGTATAATTACATATATCTTCACTGTGTACAAGTATTTCGCTGTGTAATCACTGCTGTGGATTGCACTGGTTGCACAATCAGCTTGTAAATAGTGCAGACCCTGATGAGACAGCTCCTGCAGGAGCTGTCTCATCTGGGTCTACACTATTTACAGGTAGGTATATTGACATGAATAGCAAGTGAAGGGTTAAACTGGACCAACAGTTCTGGAGAAGAAGTCATATAAGGAAAATTAAATTGGACCACTGGTTTTAGAGAAGATGTTAAAAGGTTTTCTATATAATTACATAAGGAAATCCAGGCCCGTCCCTGGCCGCCATGTTTTTTATGTGACTGTTCCTGCCAAATACCATTTAAATTGGACCACTGCTTTTGGAGAAGAAGAAAAATAATTTGTGTTGATTAATGTCCGTTAATGCTCACTTTTGGCTAATTTGACGCCCAAGAGGGAAGTGGATACAGAGAAACCAGGACATGATCTCCTATTCTTATTATCAACAGAATTTCTCTGGTTCTTTTAGATGCCCAGTGTAAAGCTTTTGGAGAAGAAGATTTTTAAAGGTTTTCAAAATAGTTATATAAGGAAATCTAGCTCTGCCCATGGGAGCCTTGTTTCGTGAGATATAATGATCATTTTAACAATTATGGTAGAAGGTCACAAGAAGACTATTCCTATTAATATCATTCAATTCTGACCATTAGTTTTGGAGATGTTTAAAGAGTTTACTTTTGGTTGCCATAGCAAGTTCTACATGGATCCTGATTATTTCTACTATATATATAGAGCATGATACAAAGATAATTTCTGTAAAGTTTGGTTACATTTTTATACGCCCACCTAATAAAGGTGGTCGTATATTGGCATGGCCCTGTCCGTCCGTTCGTTCATTTGTTTGTCCGTCAACATTTCGTTTGTCTGCAGTGTTCTCGGAAAACTGTTTGACAGATATTAATGAAACTTTACACAAATGTTTAATGTATCAAGATCTGAAGCTGAGTTGATTCTGAGGTTCATTTGATTTTTCGTTTCAGAGAAAACAGCCGACAAACTATTTGCATGTATTTGCATTATTTTTTAAGTAAAAGGGCCATAATTCCGAAACGACAAATCAAATGAACCTCAGAATCGACTCAGCTTCAGATCTTGATGCATTAAACATTTGTGTGAAGTTTCATTAATATCTCTCAAATAGTTTTCCCAGAAAACGGCGGACAAACTATTTGCATATTTTTTAAAGACAAGGCCATAACTCTGAAATGAAAAATCAAATGAACCTCAGAATCGACTCAGCTTCAGATCTTGATGCATTTAACATTTATGTGAAGTTTCATTTATATCTGTCAAATAAAAGGACAAACAAAATGTTGACGGACGAACGAACAAACAAACAAACAAACGAACGAACGAATGGACGGACTGACAGGGCCACGACAATATACGACCACCTTTATTAGGTGGGCATATAAAAAGGACCCTAGGTCATTCTCAACGTTAAAAAAGGACCCTGGGTTGATCGTCAATGTTAAAAACAGATCCTGGGTAAATTCTTAATGTTTTAAAAAAAAGACACTGGGTCAAATTTCCATGTTAAAAAAACATGCTGTGTTAATTGTTACTGTTAAGTTGATTCTTGATGTTTAAGAAAGACCCTATGTCAATCCTTAACGTTAAAAACATACCCTAAGTCAATTCTAAACGCATGGTCAAAGTTTCATGTAACATTGGCTTTTATACAGCTGCAATAGAAGTTACCTAATATGGATCTACATTCTTTGCATAAGCATGTATAGCATCTGATTTAGGTAGTGTTGTAAGCAGGCAATGAAGACCCAGTAGTATAGCATCAGAAGTTACCTAATATGGATCTACATTCTTTGCATAAGCATGTATAGCATCTGATTTAGGTAGTGTTGTAAGCAAGCAATGAAGACCCAGTAGCTCCTACAGGAGCTGTCTGATATGGGTCTATATTGTTATAATAATGTAATTCATCTGAAAGTTCTGACACTGCAAGTATTTGAACAGCATGGCTTACCCATGTACGAAAAGAATTTAGAGCTCTTTATAATGTCTAATTCATGCTAATGTAGTAGCAAACAGTGTAGACCCTGTAGTTTGATTTGGTTCTACACTGTTTGCCTAAGCATACCTGTCCAATACTTAGACAAATTACAAATTTGGAATCTGTAACTGATAAGGTATAGGAGATATGCTCCGGACAAGCTTTTTGTAAAACCAAGGTCAAAGGTCAAGGGCAAATTGACCTGAAAATTGTATGCGACACTCCGCCATCCCAAGATGAACTCGCCACCAAATTTGGAATCCGTAGCTGGTAAGGTATAGGAGATATGCTCAGGACAAGCTTTTTGTATCTGGTAAGGTATAGGAGATATGCTCCGGACTGTAAAATTGAGGTCAAAGGTCAAGGTCAAGGTGAGTGATCTGAAAATGGTACACAACTATCCGCCATCCCAAGATGAACTCACAAACCAAATTTGGAATCCGTAGCTGGTAAGGTATAGGAGAAATGCTCCAGACAAGCTTTGAGTAAAATTGAGGTCAAGGTCAAGGTCACAGTGACCAAAAAATGATACGCGACACACCGCCATCCCAAGATAAAATCACACACCAAATTTGGAATCCGTAGCTGGTAAGGTATAGGAGATATTCTCTGGACAACCTTTTTGTAAAATCGAGGTCGAAGGTCAAGGTCAAGGTCACAGTGACCTGAAAATGGTACGCGTCACTCCGCCATCTCAAGGTGATCTCACACACCAAATTTGGAATCCGTATCTGGTAAGGTATAGGAGATATGCTCTGGACAAGCTTTTTGTAAAATCGGTCAAGGTCAAGGTCACAGTGATCTAAAAATGGTATGCGACACTCCTTCATCCCAAGATGAACTCACACACCAAATTTGGAATCCTTAGCTGGTAAATGGTAGGCGACACTCCCCCATCTCAAGATGATCTCACACACCAATTTTGGAATCCGTAGTTGGTAAGGTATTAGATATGCTTCGGACAAGCTTTTTGTAAAATTGTTCTCAGGTCAAGGTCAAGGTCACAGTGATCTGAAAATGGTATGTGGTACTCCTTCATCCCAAGATGAACTCACACACCAAATTTGGAATCCTTAGCTGGTAAGGTATAGGAGAAATACTCCGGACAAGCTTTTTGTAGCTGGTAAGGTATAAGCTTTTTTTAAAATCGAGGTCAAGGTCACAGGGACCTGGAAATGGTAAGCGACACTCCACCATCCCAAGATGAACTCACACACCAAATTTGGAATCCGTAGCTGGTAAGGTATAGGGGATATGCTCCAGACAAGCTTTTTGTAAAATCAAGTTCAAGATCAAGGTCAAGGTCACAGTGACATGAAAATGGTACGCGACACTCCGCCATCCCAAGATGAACTCACACACCAAATTTGGTATCCGTAGCTGATGTGACAAAGGAAATATACTCCGGACAAAAGGTACACACACCCACCCACACACACACCCACGCACAGTGCGATCACTATATGCCGCCAAAGCCTAGCTTTGGGGGCATAAAAATGACTCATCAAAGTGATAAATGTGTTATTACTTCTCAGCTAGACCCTATCTTGTCATTACACCTCAAACATGCAATATCAATGAAAACCAGACGTGGTTTAGCGGAGGCATGTTGAAATAATTTCTAACATATAGCCTTAAGCCTGCTTTTACATGAAGCTCTGGTATAAAATAATATATAGACCTCTAACATAAAAAAATGTTGATACCTGCTGAGCTCCATCAGTGTTCAATTCACTTATACTTTCAGTTGGATTTTCATTGTTGGACATGTCCTTTTTGTCTTGAATATGTGAGCCATCGTCCACCTTTACTGTGACAGTTTCTTTTTCTGGCATTGCTTCCAAACTTAAAAGAAGCAAAACAAAACATCAGATACCAACATATCCATAAATACAATTACAGATGGATGTAAATTCAGTGCTAGTATTTTTAAACTATGGTAAACTTAACCCTTTGGTTATGGGAAACAAGAGCACTGGCATTTGCAATCAGTGTAGATTTGCATCATGTTTGTATTCAAAATATTCACATAAATTATACCCTTCCATACTGAATAAAATTAAGAGCTAAACAGTGACAGATCATATTCCACTGAAAAAGAGTTGAGGTGAGTCTCTTAAAAAGTTAGCGGTATTCCAAAACTTTAGCAGGGTCATACTCAGATAGCGTTAATATTTGCCTGAATACATGTACGTGTATGTATGTGTATATTGAATATCTTTTTACTAGATCTATATGTTACCTATCATTTCAACACAATCTACCATCCCAACAAACCACAGAAATAGATCTAGACTACGGTGATCTATACTTTAAACAAGAGGGCCATGATGGCCCTTATAGTAGAGCAGCATTCTGGCATTTATTTTGACCTAGAATGCCCTAAAAAGACACAAGCAGTGTTATATACCAAAATGTTCAGGACACATTGAAGTTTATCGTGCTGTATCTAGAAAGTGCTCACATTGGGTGGAAAGTTGGAAAAAATCAAGGTCAAGGTCAAATTGACGGTCAATTTAAAAAACAGGTATCATGCTCTTTATTGTTTTATTTCAATTTAATTCTTTGACGAATGATAATATAATTGGCAAAATACAATACCACTACAACCAAGCTTCACTTTGGCATACATACCAATATTCGAAAATGTCAAGGTCAAGGTCATTTCAAGGTCAAACACGGAAAAATGTCAAAACTATACCATTTTGGTAGCTTTACATCCTCCCTGAAGCTTCATTATCTATTAAAATGGTGTTTTTCTTAATTCATTTTGAAGTACAACCCATTCCCTTTAAAATAAAACCACATATGAGCATTTCTTGTATTTTATACCATGGATAAATACGTGACAATTAGTTATAGTCTGAATGTAACAATGAACAAATTGGGTAACTACATTTTGTTATTTTCTTTCATATCAATAATAAACACAAGCAGTGTTATATACCAAACTGTTCAACAAACATTAAAGTTTATTCTGCAGTATATAGAAATGGCTCACCTTTGGTGGAGAGTTTGAAAAATAAAGGTCAAGGTCAAATTGACGCTAACATTAGAAAATACATCCATAATGTTTTTTATTATTCCATTTCATTTTTATAAGTTTGTGAATGATGCTTTATTTGGTTCTATATGGTACTACTATAACCAGGCTTTACTGTTGCATGCATATAAATATATGCAAAGGTCAATGTCAAGGTCATTTCAAGGTCAAAAACGAAAAAATGGCAAAACTATACCACTTTGGTAGCTTTACATCCTCATTGAAGCTTCATTATTTATTAATGTTCTTTATTGTTTTATTTCTATTTCATCCTTTGTTGAATGATAATTTAATTGGCTAAATACAATACCACTTCACCCAAACTTCACTTTGGCATACATACAAATATTCGTAAATGTCAAGATCAGGGTGATTTTGATGTCAAATACGGAAAAATGTCAAAACTATACCATTTTGTAGCTTTACATCCTCCCTGAAGCTTAATTAACTATTAAAATGGTGTTTTCATAATTCATTTTGAAGAACAATCCATTCCCTTTAAAATAATACCAAATATGTGTATATTTATTGTACAATATTAAAGATAAATCCATGCCAATTACCACACCTGTGAATCTGACTTTCTGGAATTTAGTAGGAATGAACGTGTTTGGTAAGTACATTTTATTACTTACTTTCAAATCAGTAATGAAGTCATGAAGTATTAGATGCTGAAATTGTATAGTATGCATTTACTGTCAAATTTGTATATAGTCAAATACTTTGTAAATACATGTACATGTATTGCTATTAAACTGTTAACTTGTTTCTAAGCTCGTACACCTTCATTCTACATACTTATTTATTCATTTCGTGCAAATATTACTTGCTGATAATTGAGGATGTTCAAATAAGCTTTATAGATGCAGATACACTATCTAAAGTGTTTAATAAAAATAACAATATAAATAGTCAACAAGCATCGACTTAAATACTGGTATCAAAGTAATATATAATAAATCATCAAGTAATAGGCATTATGTAAGTCAAGTCTTTTCTGTATTTTCCCAGGTGGACAGGTCAAACCGTGGACTGTCTGCTGTGTTGCATTATACAAAACCTAGCTCCAGGTCTAGTCCTGTGCTCTCACCCCACTAAGGAGCAGAGCTGAAATCAAACTACAGGAACCACAAACTGCTAAATTGCTTAAATTGTGTAAAACTTTTGTGATAATAGGTATGAAGGACCTGGAGTGTATTTAATGCAAGAGCAATGTCTGACATTCTTCAGGAAAAGTCAGAGGTTGTATAGTCCCATTCTTTTGGCCAATCCTACACACTATGACACAATCTACACAATATGGAAACGTAGTAAGGAGCAACTAGGAGCCATTGGGTGGAAGTTTTGTCCAACTGTATTCGACATGGGGTTGCTGACAAGGGCTGTAAATATTTTATTGGCACAACCACTTGAGTTTCAGGGTGTAATTCCTTTAGATGGCAGAATGCACTTTCTAATAGCCATATTTGCTGGTATCGGTCGCAAATACAGTGGTTTTGGCCTTAAATCACTTCTGGCTGATTCTTAGGTCTCTGCTGCCAGAACAGCTGATCAAATCCTCGCTGGTATATATTTCGAGGTTTGCAACCATTTCTAATGATAAATGGAGTTCTTACCTCAAGACTTCTTCTTACTTTTCGGATCTGGTGGAATGCCAATGGTCATGATATCTTCTCTGATAACTCATCTCAACTTGACTTGGATAATGCAACCGATTTTCCTGGTGATATGGTCATGCCTTTGTTGAATGAGTTTCGCACTCAAGGCCGGGAGGCATCACCCACATTCTGCTTTTGGGATGATTACCTTCAAAAGGTGCCAACACCATTCAAATTGTATCTGGATGCATCCAGGCATACCATCTTTGATGTGTATGAATACAGCCACATTCTGTTTTTGCTGATTTTCCTTGCATCAATCAGAAACATTTATGCTAGATATATGCCCTATGTGGTGTTGCTCATGCAGTGGCTGGCCTAGACTGTACTTCAGAGTTTCAACAGTGGTCATTTTATGGCAAAACTCACCCAAGGTAAATTTAACTGTGTGGATAATGCTTAGTAGTAACTGAAAACAAAACTCCAAAATCAAATGGCGGGATATTTGTATTGACTCGCCGTACTGGGGCCATGAGTCGATGGTTCCTGCCTCGGTCTATGAGTGCAAAGTATGCAGATGACCCAGACCAAACAAGGTCGCACCACACTGACAATGAGTCATTCCGACAACATTACAATGAGGGCATCAATAAGATGGTTGCTTTGTTTGATCAAACATTTTATTGATCCATTTTCCCTGATGGACCCACCTTGTAAATTGGTAAATTTTGCTACAGGAGTTTCAGTTTTAACAGATCTAGAAGTCTCTCTTCTCTTCACATCAAAGGCAACTCTTGCCTTGAGTCCTTCGTTCAAGATCGGTATGCAGTTCCCAAGAGAATGGGGGTAGCTCGAACGAGTTTCTATGATCCAGTACAGAAGATTAGCACTGTCTGATTCAGAGACCAAACGCAAGCCCAATTATTTACCTATTCCAGGTGAAGAGATGTACATTCGTCTCCCAGCAATGAACTCGTTCAAAAAGTTATGGGTTTTGAAAATGCCCCTGTACCAATGAGTATTTTCACTGATGCTGGTGAAATGATGAGTGGAAAGAAGACAGACTTTCTTCAAAAGGTTGAAGAGCATGTGTCAAATATGATGACAGATGAAATAAAACCTGGTTATAGTTTGATCATTGATGGAATGGCAATAGTTCAGATGATTCCACCTGTCTCTCCAAGATGTTTGTACAGGGATATGGCTGTGTCGTTTTGGTCATACGTTCTCTAGGTTGGTAGAATTGCGCCTGTCATACATGTGGTGTTTGATCGTTACTTTGACATCAGCGCTAAGTCACAGACCAGGAAGAGGAGAGGAAGAATATCTTGGTGCCAACTTTCTCACCACCTGCTGTGATTGATTATGGGTACATGACTGAATATGAATGAGGACTGGCCAGTCCATGCTGGATAACACAAGCAGCATCAGCCCCCGACATCTTAAGTGATGTAGTGTGCATGTGCAAAGATGTAGATGTCTGCGATACTGACTGTGCATGTGAAGTATGTACTGTACCGTATGTACCGGCCATGTACTGTCATGTGTAGCTGTGTTCAAACAGACATTGAAAACGAGCAATGCTGTAGAAACACTTACACAGCTCTCTCAATCATTGGATAAACAAACATATTAAAATCAGTAAAACTGATCAGTGTGATAAAGACATCTGTACATGTATAGGCGGCAGTGCATTAACGTACACCAAACGAATGCTAAACGAACCCTGGACGAATGCGTTCGCATGAGATTAAAACATCTTTATGTAGCATATGGGTCTCGTTGCCATATAACCAGACACAGTAGGTCCAGATTAGAAGCACATCATGGACAGGCTAATCTGGAGCTATACTTAATGAATTGCATACAACATGATATATATAGGATAATAAGGATTAATCACATGTAAACGCTCTATGAACGAATACTAAACGGGTGCATAAAAGGTGTACTTTAACATCTGCAGGGTTGTAGATATGTGGACAATAAATTTGATAATGCAATTTTTTAATCATAAATGTATATATAATTCAAACGTTTCCCCTATGATACCGAGTCTGTTATATATTTTAGATGATACGAATTGCAGTTTATCATTTGAAGTTTATTATTATTGCAGACAATGTTAGTGTACCAAACTGGCAAATTTTGACATTTTTTCACATTTGACCTTGAAATGACCTTGACAATGACCTTTTCAAATATTGATATGTATGCCAAAGTAAAGCCTGGTCATACTAGTATCATATAGAACCAAATAAATGGTCATTCACTAAACTGAAAAATATGTTATGGAATACTAAAACACATTATAGATGTATTTTCTAATGTTACCGTCAAATTGACCTTTGACCTTGAATTTTCGAATTTCCACCAAAGGTGAGCTATTTCTATATACTGCAGAATAAACTTCAATGTTTACTGAACATTTTGGTATACAACACTGCTTGTGTTTATTATTGATATGAAAGAAAAAAAAAACATGTGTCACAATTGTCACGTATTTTAAGAATAGTATAATATACAAGAAATTCTCATATTTGGTATTATTTTAAAGGGAATGGGTTGTACTTCAAAATGAATTAAGAAAAACACCATTTTAATAGATAATGAAGCTTCAGGGAGGATGTAAATTTACCAAAATGGTATAGTGTTGACATTTTTCCGTATTTGACCTTGAAATGACCTTGACCTTGACATTTACGAATATTGGTATATATGCCAAAGTGAAGCTTGGATGTAGTGACATTGTATTTAGCCAATTATATTATGATTCAACAAAGGGTTAAATTTAAATAAAACAAGAAAGAACATGATACCCGTTTTTTAAATTGACCATCAATTTGACCTTGACCTTGATTTTTCCCAACTTTCCACCCAAGGTGAGCACTTTCTAGATACTGCACGATAAACTTCAATGTGTCCTGAACATTTTGGTATATGACACTGCTTGTGTCTTTTTAGGGCATTCTATCTCCTGAAATAAGCCACTTCTGAAGCCTTTGCTGCTCTACTATTAATCGCTCACCTGTTTATAACAGATTAATGATTTCAATGACAGATTACATAATTGGAAAAATCTTGGTAGAAAACCATTAGATGATGCTACATACTAAAAAACAAGATGTGTTTGTGAAACACTATGCCCCCTCATATATTTGACCTCTGACCTTGACCTCTGACCTTGACCTTGACATGTCACCCCTCAAAATGTGCAGCCTCATGAGATACACAAGCATGCCAAATATCAAGTCTCTATCTCTACTGGTCCAAAAGTTATGGCCAATGTTAAAGTCGGCGATTTGACCCATATATTTGACCTCTGACCTTGAAGGATGACCTTGACCTTGACATGTCACCCCTCAAAATGTGCGGCTTCATGAGATACATATGTATGCCAAATATCAAGTCTCTATCTATACTGGCTCAAAAGTTATGACCAATGTTAAAGTTGCTGACAAACAAACAGACAAACAGACAAACAGACAGACAGGGCAAAAACAATATGCCCCCCGACTATCGTCTATGGGGGCATAAAAAGGGTCTAGACCTTACAGATTTGGAGGAGAAGATATTTTAAAGATTTTCCTATGAAAAACTGTTAAGCCCCAGGGCGGGGCCATTTTTGATCCGGTGTTCATAATTTGAAAATCTGGGTAGAGGACTATTAGATAATGCAACATACCAAATATCTAAGGTCTATGCCTTACAAGTTCAGAGAAGACTTTTAAAGATTTTGAAGAGAAGATTTTTTAAAACTTTCCTATGAAAAACTGATATGCCCCTGGGCAGGGCCATTTTCAACCCAGCGGACATAATTTGAACAATCTGGGTAGAAAACTATTAGATAGCGATACATACCAAATACTAAAGGTCTCTGCCTTACAGTTTTGGAGAAGAAGATTCTAAAAGCTTTTCATATGAAAAACTGATAAGCCCAAGGGCGGGGCCATTTTTGACCTATGGGTAATAATTTGAATAATCTTAGTAGAAAACCATTAGATGATGCTACATACCAAATATAAAGGGGCCTAGACCTTACAGTTCTGGAGGAGAAGATTTTTAAAGATTTTCCTATGAAAAACTGATCAGCCCTTGGGCGGGGCCATTTTTGGTCCGGGGATCATAATTTGATTAATCTTGGTAGAGGACCATTAAATAATGCTACATACCAAATATCAAAGGTCTATACCTTATAATTTTAGAGAAGAATTTTTTTTAAGATTTTCCTTTGAAAAACTGATAAGCCCCGGGCGGGGCCATTTTTGTCCTGGGGATCATAATTTGAACAATCTTAGTAGAGGACCATTAGATGATGCTACATACCAAATACTAAAGGTCTATTCCTTACATTTTCAGAGAAGAAGATTTTTAAAGATTTTCCTATGAAAAACTGATAAGCCCCGGGGTGGGGCCATTTTTGGCCAAGGGGTCATAATTTGAACAATCGTAGTAGAGGACCATTAGATCATGCTACATACCAAAAATCAAAGGTCTATGCCTTACAGTGTCCGAGAAGAAGATTTTTAAAGATTTTCCTATGAAAAACTGATAAGCCCTGGGGCGGGCCATTTTTGTCCTGGGGGTCATAATTTGAACAATCTTAGTAGAGGACCATTAGATGATGCTACTTACCAAATACCAAAGGTCTATGCCATACAGTTTTAGAGAAGAAGATTTTTAAAGATTTTCCTATGAAAAACTGATAAGCCCCGGGGCAGGCCCATTTTTGGCCCAGGGGTCATAATTTGAACAATTTTAGTAGAGGACCATTAGATGATGCTACATACCAAATATCAAAGGTCTATGCCTTACAGTTTCAGAGAAGAAGATTTTTAAAGATTTTCCTATGAAAACTGATAAGGACATAATTTGAACAATCTTTGTAGAGGACCATTACATCATGCTACATACCAAATATCAAAGCTCTTGGCTTTGTAGTTCCAGAGAAGAAGATGTTTAAGTAAATAGTTGACGCCCGCACGTACGCACGACCCATATACGCACGACGCCGGACATAATATCATCCCAATAGCTCACCTTGGCACTTTGTGCCAGGTGAGCTAAAAAGATGAGGAAAGACTAGTTATGCTTTCATTGGGATTCGAATTCCGGACGAAAAATATGTAGATCTAGTCCGACGTAATTTAATCACTAACACTAACAATGACTTAACATTTGATATGAATGCATTGTTTTAACGTATAAAATTTGTTTGAGAACTTTCGATGGATGACATGAAATAATGACTTCACAAATGTCATTTTTGAATAACATAAACAAATTTAGATAGTACCAATCGTTACAAACAAAGAAATTGATTTTAATACAATGTACGATTGTATAAACTTTACAGATTTCCAGATCTAGAAATACGATTTGACAATGACGTCAAACCCTTTCTCCGGCCATGTTTGAATAGATCTAGATCTAGAGCTATGTTGTTTACAAAGCATTGCATGTGAAAAAGATTTTGAGCCGATTATGGATAATCGCCCCGCCGGGCCATTATGGCTTGGTCACATGACTCCGTAATGACAGTTTTTTACGGCAATGTTGTTACTATTTATAGTAAGGGTATTCAATAAATATATATATATACAATGAAGTAAATATTCCAAAATAGGGAATTAATATAATACATAAATACTTAAACTGCTCTGATCTAATATTTCGACCACTAAGGGCCTTTGTCAAAGATTATCATGTCAAAATACACGTCACATTTTTGTTACATGCATTCAGCCATAAAATCAAAGAGAATAATGTTGATCCAGCGTCGTCATGGTGACATTGGGTTGTTTTTTAAAATGTCATGACGTCATCAAAATGACGTCATCAAATGACGTCATGGGTACAACGACGTCATGCATGCATTAGCGCATTATCCTCTTTGATGTTACAGCCAAATGGTCTGTAGGTTCTCAGCCTCCATATCCAATCAGTTTCATGGATCTGTCTTTCAGTTCTACATGCATGGAACATCCGTTTCAAAACTACAAATCTCACATCATCACTGCTATGACCACCGATTCCAAAATGTCTATTTATTGGCTTCTCTCTCTCATGCCTCACATCACTCAAATGTTCTTTCATTCTCTCCCGAATTTCTCTCTCAGTTTCACCGACATACACCATTATATCGCATTTACTGCATTTAATTGCATATACTACATTTCTTTCTCTACAGTTAATATTAGTTGACACATTGTAAACTGATTGCCTATTTGTGTCACTTATACTTGACATTTCAAGAATACTGCAAGTAGCACAACCCTGTGAACAGACTGTATTGCTTGGTCTAACAATCCTGTTAGTTTTTGAATGCACCAGTGTGTCACATAGATTTTTATCACGCCTGAATGCTACGATTGGCAGTTGTTGGAATACTTCTTTAAGCCGGTCTGATTGATGCAAAACTTTTGAATGTTTGTTTACAATGTAATGTATATTCGGTAGCAGATTTGAATACGTCAAAACTAAAGGGACCCTATTCATTTTCCTGTTAGATCTAACTGTTTGTTTCTTTACTAATGTGGCAGATCTGTCAAGTTTATCCACCCTTACCAACTGATTTTCTATCATCCTACCACTATATCCTCTCTTCCTTAACTGACCCTTGAGTTTATTTCTTTCTCTAATATAGTCCGATTCTCTTTCACATATACGCTTAATTCTTAGTCCCAAACCATATGCTATGCTCCTTTTTGTACTAGGAGGATGGCAGGAAGAATTATTAAGGTACAGCTGTTTGTCTGTTGGTTTTACATAAAGATCTGTGTATATATGACCATTGTCTATTTTAACTAGAGTATCCAGAAATTCTATCTGATCCAAACCATATCTAAGCTCTATACTAATATTCGGGTGAATACTGTTTGCATGTTTTGCAAAATCTTCCAGTTCTTGAACTGTACCATCCCAGATCGCGAAACCATCATCAATGAATCTCTTGTAAAACATTGGCACTTTTTTGTGTGACATCAATTCTTCATCCCATTTCCTCATATATGAACAAGCAAAATTCTTTCCTAATTTTGAACCAATTGCCACCCCATCTTTTTGTATGAAAGTGCTATCTCCAAAAGAAAATGTGTTGTTGTCTAAAACTGTTTGAATCATCTTAAGAACATTTTCTGTATCAATCAACTGATCACTTCTGTTTGCAAGGCCTTCCATACATGCATCTAGTCCCTCTTTCTTTGGGACTGATGGATACAACTTTGCTACGTCAAAACAGAACAGAATGCAATTTTCTGAAAGTGGTTCATTAATCTCTTTTAATTTGTTAATAAAATCAGTTGTATCCCTGATGTAGCTGGGTGAAGTTTCATCAAATTCACTAAGTTCATGCTCAGCAACCTCAGCTAACCTCTCAGTGGCAGTACCCATGCCACTAACTATTGTTCTAAAAGGAGCAGTTGGTTTGTGGATTTTAGGGTTCCCTTTCAATTTACCTGGTCTGGAGTACTTTGGGATAAGATACTGTTTCATTTCTTTTGATAACTGGAAGATTTTGCGAAACATGCAAACAGTATTCACCCGAATATTAGTATAGAGCTTAGATATGGTTTGGATCAGATAGAATTTCTGGATACTCTAGTTAAAATAGACAATGGTCATATATACACAGATCTTTATGTAAAACCACCAGACAAACAGCTGTACCTTAATAATTCTTCCTGCCATCCTCCTAGTACAAAAAGGAGCATAGCATATGGTTTGGGACTAAGAATTAAGCGTATATGTGAAAGAGAATCGGACTATATTAGAGAAAGAAATAAACTCAAGGGTCAGTTAAGGAAGAGAGGATATAGTGGTAGGATGATAGAAAATCAGTTGGTAAGGGTGGATAAACTTGACAGATCTGCCACATTAGTAAAGAAACAAACAGTTAGATCTAACAGGAAAATGAATAGGGTCCCTTTAGTTTTGACGTATTCAAATCTGCTACCGAATATACATTACATTGTAAACAAACATTCAAAAGTTTTGCATCAATCAGACCGGCTTAAAGAAGTATTCCAACAACTGCCAATCGTAGCATTCAGGCGTGATAAAAATCTATGTGACACACTGGTGCATTCAAAAACTAACAGGATTGTTAGACCAAGCAATACAGTCTGTTCACAGGGTTGTGCTACTTGCAGTATTCTTGAAATGTCAAGTATAAGTGACACAAATAGGCAATCAGTTTACAATGTGTCAACTAATATTAACTGTAGAGAAAGAAATGTAGTACAGTGAAACCTCGGAATTCCGGAGCTCCGGAATTCCGAAATCCGCGGAATTCCGAACGTTCCGTTTGGTCCCGATTTTTTTTCTTCTTATTTCAACTACGGGAAAGTTTCAGAAATCCGGAAACTCAGAATTCCGAATTCCGAACGATTTTTTCGTCCGAAATTGTTTAATTGCGCTTAAATGTAACCCGGAATTCCGAACGCTTACTGTACCTGAGAATGTTTGGGCTGGCATGCGCGTCTATTTTTAGCGGCTATGTTACCACAACTCTACACGGTACATACACACGATAAAGCGTGTGCGGTAGTCGTGTCAACTGGTGTTTGTTTAAGCCCCAATTATCTTCGAAGAATCATTAGGTGTTTGATGCCGCTGTTGATTTAAATGGATTAAAAGACGGGCTGTGGCGATCGACTGCAGTAAGACCTCTTTAATGTCCAAATTATGTCCTAATTTTGTGGAATAAAGAGCGGTCTCTTTTGTGCGGCGACTTTTGTTTTACACACGGTGGGCTGACTGACAAAAAAAATCTTTAATCTCGTTTGGTAATTTTGCAAACTAAGGTCGCGAGTAATCCCTAATTATTCCAAATGTAATAAATGATGCAGTTTCTCAAATTGTTCACCATTCTCGCTCATTCTAGGCTATATTCTACATCGTAAAGAAAAGTTCTAGTTAAGATCACGATCATGTCTGAACCGCCGAGTAAGCGTAGACGGGTTGACTTAACCCTTGACATTAAAGTTCAGTTCAACTATTATTTACATTGGTGTTGCTTCTTCAAAGTAGAAAGCTTTAAAGAAACAAGTCCATTGCAAATACTTTGTGAGCAAAATCTACCCTTTCATGTCATGCAATATCAGCAATCAACATTTTGATCACATCAACCTTACTTAGAGAGCATAATTGTGGTCGAAACATTTAACTATATGAGAAACCTCAGACATCCGAAATCCTCAGAAATCCGAACTTTTCATTTGGTCCGGAAGGGGTTCGGATTTCCGAGGTTTCACTGTATATGCAATTAAATGCAGTAAATGCGATATAATGGTGTATGTCGGTGAAACTGAGATAGAAATTCGGGAGAGAATGAAAGAACATTTGAGTGATGTGAGGCATGAGAGAGAGAAGCCAATAAATAGACATTTTGGAATCGGTGGTCATAGCAGTGATGATGTGAGATTTGTAGTTTTGAAACGGATGTTCCATGCATGTAGAACTGAAAGACAGATCCATGAAACTGATTGGATATGGAGGCTGAGAACCTACAGACCATTTGGCTGTAACATCAAAGAGGATAATGCGCTAATGCATGCATGACGTCGTTGTACCCATGACGTCATTTGATGACGTCATTTTGATGACGTCATGACATTTTAAAAAACAACCCAATGTCACCATGACGACGCTGGATCAACATTATTCTCTTTGATTTTATGGCTGAATGCATGTAACAAAAATGTGACGTGTATTTTGACATGATAATCTTTGACAAAGGCCCTTAGTGGTCGAAATATTAGATCAGAGCAGTTTAAGTATTTATGTATATATATATATATATGCATAGTAACGACGTCATCATGACGTCAACGTCAATGTAAGGGGACACAACTCTGGGTGACTTCAAAACAGTCAATTCAGTTTTGGTTTGAATGTCTTCATTTCGAACAGATTCTCGGACATACAATACAATCAACATTGAGCGCAAAATTGACATCAATCATTTAATCCACCTTGTAGAAAATTGGTTGGTTGGTTGCGTTTATTAACGCCCATTAAAACTTTAGGCTAATTTGATACCCTAAAAAGAGGTGAGGAGATGCAGAGAAAAACCGAGTTCAATGCCCTACTATTATTATACCCCCCTCTTAAAAAAATGGGGGTATATTGCTTTGCACATGTCGGTCGGTCGGTCTGTCGGTCAGTCGGTAGATCGATGGTTTCCGGACGATAACTAATAAACGACTTGGCCTAGAATCTTCAAACTTGCTGTGGTGGTTGGTCATGACAAGTAGATGACCTCTATTGTTTTTGAGGTCACTAGGTCAAAGGTCAAGGTCGCCATGACCTAGAATGGTGAAATAGTTTCCGATCAATAACTGCTCAAGGGTTTGGCTTGGGATCTTCAAACTTGCTGTGGTGGTTGGTCATGACCACTAGATGACCCCTATTGATTTTGAGGTCACTAAGTCAAAGGTCAAGGTCACCATGACATTAAATGGTTAAATGGTTTCCGATCGATAACTGCTCAAGGGTTTAGCTTAGAATCTTCAAACTTGCTGTGGTAGTTGGTCATGACCACTGGATGACCCCTATTGATTTTGAGGTCACTAGGTCAAAGGTCAAGGTCACCATGACCTTAACTGGTAAAGTGGTTTCTGATCAATAACTGCTCAGTGGTTTGGCTAAGGATCTTCAAATTTGCTTAGGTGGTTGGTCATGGCATCTAGATGAGTCCTAATGTTTTTTAGGTCACTAGGTCAAAGGTCAAGGTCACCATGACCTTAAAGGGTGAAATGGTTTGCGATCAATAACTGCTCAAGGGTTTGGCCTAGGATCTTCAAATTTGCTGTGGTGGTTGGTAATGACCACTAGATGACCCCTATTGTTTTTTAGGTCACTAGGTCAAAGGTCAAGGTCACCATGCTCTTAACTGGTCAAATAGTTTCCAATCAATAACTGTTCAAGGATTTGGCTTAGAATCTTCAAACTTGCTGCGGTAGTTGGTCATGACAACTAGATGACCCCTATTGTATTTGAGGTCACTAGATCAAAGGTCAAGGTCACCATGACCTTAACTTGTAAAATGGTTTCTGATCAATAACTGCTCAAGGGTTTGGCTTAGGATCTTCAAATTTGCTTAGGTGGTTGGTCATGACAACTAGATGAGCCATATTGTTTTTTAGGTCAGTAGGTCAAAGGTCAAGGTCACCATGATCTGAACTGGTGAAATGGTTTGCGATCAATAACTACTCAAGGTTTTGCCTTAGGATCTTCAAACTTGCTGTGGTGGTTGGTCATGACCAGTAGATAACCCCTATTATTTTTGAGGTCACTAGGTCAAAGGTCAAGGTCACCATGACTTTAATTGGTGAAATGGTTTGCGATCAATAACTGCTCAAGGGTTTGGCTTAGGATCTTCAAACTTGCTGTTGTGGTTGGTCATGACAACTAGATGACCCCTATTGATTTTGAGGTCACTAGGTCAAAGATCAAGGTCATCATGACCTTAACTGATGAAATGGTTTCCAATTAATAACTGCTCAATGGTTTGGTTCGGGATCTTCAAACTTGCTGTGGTAGTTGGTCGTGACCACTAGATGACCCCTATAGTTGTTGAGGTCACTAGTTCAAAGGTCAAGGTCACCATGACCTTAATATGTGAAATGTTTTTAGATCAATAAATGATCAGTGGTTTGGCTTAGGATCTTCAAAATTGCTGTGGTGATTAGTCATGACTGCTAGATGACCTCTATAGTTGAGGTCACTAGATCAAAGGTCAGGGGGTCGGGGGGGTATACATGTTTTACAAACATCTCTTGTTATCGATAGAGTTAATCTAAGTTCCATAATGGATTGAGGGTGAATTGCTTCCACAATTCATGGTGGACATTCTGCCAGGAGTACTCTTGAAGCAGATGAAGAATATGAAGAAGGTGGTGGGAGCTCTGTGAAAATTATTATTCGATCTAGATTTGCATTACGATTTATACAGATGTGATGATAGTTGAATTTATCACATAGAAAGGTCTACCGCTTAAACAGTCTTTAACATTGAGGACCAGGGATAGGTTTTCCGTTTCTTCTGTTATCATTAGTATTTGTTGCAGCCTCATCTGATATTCTGAGTTCAGGGTGACCATGATCAAAACCTTGTACAAGCCAATCCAATAATTATCAAATATCAATTAATTGACCTAAACAATCTGCCAGGCTTAGATGTTCTGCCATCCCACGATTCTGTAAGTTTTTTGTAGGTCAAAGGACAAGGTCATATTGACCTAAAAATAGTACGCTACACTCAACCATCTGTAGATGAACTCACTATGAATACAGACCAAATATCAAACACATGGGGAGACACGATACAACTCTGACCAATTATCGAATCATCCCAGCTGACACAAAACCAGAAATCTTTACGAAACTTGTCATTAAATAATAACCAAAACTGAATCAAAGTGTTGGCAAACAGGAAGTAGATGGACCTGAAATGGGGAGATGCGGTACAACTCACTATGATTATGCTTCAGATCAAATCATTCCAGCATACACAAGCCAAAACAAGATGTGTTTGTGAAACACTATGCCCCCTCGATATGATATTTGACACTAAAGGATGACCTTGATCTTGACATGTCACCCCTCAAACTGTGCAGCTTCATGGGGTGCACATGCATATCACATATCAAGTCTGTATCTCTACTGGTTCAAAAGTTATGACCAATGTTAAAGTTGGTGACCTTTGACCATGAAGGATGACCTTGACCTTGACATGTTCCCCTCAAACTGTGCAGCCAACACACATATACCAACTATCAAGTCTGTATCTCTACTGGTTCAAAAGTTAGGGCAAATGTTATAGTCGGTGACCTTTGACCCTGAAAGATGACCTTGACCTTTAAATGTCACCCCCAAAATGTGCATACACATGCATACCAAATATCAAGACTTTATCTCTAATGGTTCAAAAGTTATGGCCAATTTGAAGTTGGTGACCTTTGACCCTGAAGAATGACCTTGACATTGCACCCCTCACACTGTGCAGCTTTATGAGATACACAAGCATGCCACATATCAAGTCTCTATCTGTACTGGTTCAAAAGTTATGGCCAATGTTAAAGTCAGTGATTTGACCCATGTTTGACCTCTGCCCTTTGAGGATGACCTTGACCTTGACATGTCACCCCTCAAAATGTGCGGCTTTATGAGATACATTTGCATGCCACATATCAAGTCTCTATCTGTACTGGTTCAAAAGTTATGGCCAATGTTAAAGTCAGTGATTTGACCCATGTTTGACCTCTGCCCTTTGAGGATGACCTTGACCTTGACATGTCACCACTCAAAATGTGCGGCTTTATGAGATACATATGCACGCCAAATATCAAGTCACTAGCTATACTGGCTCAAAAGTTATGACCAATGTTAAAGTTACAGACAAAGAAACAGACAATTTGACCTTTGACCCTGAAAGATGACCTTGACCTTGACATTTCACCCCTCAAAATGTGCAGCTTCATGAGATACACATGCATGCCAAATATCAAGTCTCTATCTCTACTGGTCCAAAAGTTATGGCCAATGTTAAAGTAGGTGATTTGACCCATATATTTGACCTCTGACCTTGAAGGATGACCTTGACCTTGACATGTCACCCCTCAAAATGTGCGGCTTTATGAGATGCATATGCATACCAAATATCAAGTCTCTATCTGTACTGGCTCAAATGTTATGACCAATGTTAAGGTTGCGTTAAAGTTACAGACAATAAACAGACAATTTGACCTTTGACCCTGAAGGATGACCTTGACCTTGACATGTCACCCCTCAAAATGTGCAGCTTCATGAGATACACAAGCATGCCAAATATCAAATCTCTATCTCTACTGGTCTAAAAGTTATGGCCAATGTTAAAGTCGGTGATTTGACCCATATATTTGACCTCTGACCTTGAAGGATGACCTTGACCTTGACATGTCACCCCTCATAATGTGCGGCTTAATGAGATACATATGCATACCAAATATCAAGTCTCTATCTGTACTGGCTCAAAAGTTATGACCAATGTTAAAGTTGCTGACAAACAAACAGACAAACAGACAAACAGACAAACAGACAAACAGACAAACAGACAAACAGACAAACAAACAAACAAACAAACAGACAGGGCAAAAACAATATGCCCCCCAGATTTGATCTGGGGGGCATAAAAATGTTCATGAAAGTATTTTCTATGATTACACCAAATCAAATTCAAAGTGTCAGCAAAAAGGAAGTAAGTAGATAACCACAGACCTGAAAAGGGGAGACATGGTACAACTCACTATGATTATGCTTCAGACCAAATATCAAATCATTCCAGCATACACAAGCCAAGAAATCTTTGACGAAAATTGTACTGGAAGGATGTACAAACAAGGGTAAAGCTTGATACACCCGTCGCCTAAAGGCGAGAGCATAACAAATCTGTTACCAGTTGTGCAAATTTCCAACCCATAGAAATACCTGAGAGTATTTAGTATTCCTGTAACATAAGAATATTTTATCCAGAAGAAAGGTGATTTATCGGCAAACCCCTGAGCAAGTCCAACTGGTATACTATTTCACTGGCTCATCAGTAAAGAATGCTTTTTCAGTATTACAAGTTAGACATGATCTTTTATCCCTGGCAATTTTTTTTTTAAATTAAATTAAGTAAGCTTATCTTTAATTAAATCACGAGGAAGAGTTGTGTACAAAGAAGAAAAATGCTTACTGTGGATACACGCAACCTTTTATTCTTAAGTATATTTAGCCATTTCCCTGTTGAATATTCATGTAAAACATAACAAGATCAAGGCAATATGTACATAGTCACAAGTTAATGAGACTTCCTTTCATTTTGCTTAACAGCCATTGTCTGGACAAAAAAGAAGAAATGGGAAATAACTCCAACAATTGTGATGGCCGAGTTATGGACCTTGCTCACATCAGTTCAACTCAGTGTACAAATAAGTTTTGTTTCGAAAGTCATAGTAGATAAAAAGGTATTGGCAAGGGCAGCGTTAAGTTGGCTGCCAGTTCGCAGTTTGTTATTCGAATAACGAACTGCAAAATATTTCGCGGTTCGTTATTCGAATAACAAACAACGAAATATTTCGCAGTTCGTTATTCGAATGTGAATAACGAAATAGTTTGCAATTCAATTTACGAATAACGAAATAGTCATTTAAGCTATAAATTAACAGTACAGTAGAACCCCTCTAATGCGACCACTAACAGAATAAACATACTAGGTGTCTTTATAAACAGCAAGTAGCTTGAAGCAGGGTGAAAGTAATGCAGAAAGCTCCTATAGAAGTTTTCTGCATAATTTTCATTCTGCATTAAGCTACCACCTGTCTCTGCCAGATTTATGCCTCTTTTTGGTGTTCGCATTAGAGGGGTTTTACTCTAATTATATTCTAGATACAGTAGAATGGAATTATCATTGGTACATATAAAAGTATCGTGAAGGTTTATGCAGTTTTCATTCGAATCACAAAATATAGTTTGTATTTTGTAAAATGCAATTTTAGACACACTAAACCCAAGTTATAGTGGAATTAATGATTTATATATTAAATCCGGAGCCATTTCGCAGTTAGTTATTCGAATAACGAAATATTTCGCAGTTCAACCTCCGAATAACGAAATGGCCAAAATAAGTTTTAAGTGCGTAATAATGATATATAAGACATACTAGACTCAAGTCATAGTGGAATCAATGATTTCTATATAAAATCCTGGACCATTACGCAGTTCGTTATTCGAATAACGAAATATTTCGCAGTTCAACATCCGAATAACGAAATGGCCAAAACCAGCTATTAATGCGCAAAGATGATATTTTAGATACCCTAGACCCAAGTCATAGTGGAATCAATGATTTCTATATAAAAGCCGGAGCCATTTCGCAGTTCGTTATTCGAATAACGAAATATTTCGCAGTTCAACCTCAGAATAACGAACTGGCCAAACTAAGTTTTAAATAGGTAATGATGATATTTTAGACACACTAGACCCAATCCATATCGGAATCAATGATTTCTATTCAAAATCCGGGACCATTTTGCAGTTCGTTATTCGAATAACGAAATATTTCGCAGTTCAACCTCCGAATAACGAAATGGCTAAAATAAGTTTTAAATGCGTAATAATGATATATAAGAAACACTAGACTCAAGTCATAGTGGAATCAATGATTTCTATATAAAATCCGGGACCATTTCGCAGTTCGTTATTCCAATAACGAAATATTTCGCAGTTCAACATCCGAATAACGAAATGGCCAAAACCAGCTATTAATGCGCAAAGATGATATTTTAGATACCCTAGACCCAAGTCATAGGAATCAATGATTTCTATATAAAAGCCGGAGCCATTTCGCAGTTCGTTATTCGAATAACGAAATATTTCGCAGTTCAACCTCCGAATAACGAACTGGCCAAACTAAGTTTTAAATAGGTAATGATGATATTTTAGACACACTAGACCCAATCCATATCGGAATCAATGATTTCTATTCAAAATCCGGGACCATTTTGCAGTTCGTTATTCGAATAACGAAATATTTCGCAGTTCAACCTCCGAATAGCGAAATGGCTAAAATAAGTTTTAAATGCGTAATAATGATATATAAGAAACACTAGACTCAAGTCATAGTGGAATCAATGATTTCTATATAAAATCCTGGACCATTTCGCAGTTCGTTATTCCAATAACGAAATATTTCGCAGTTCAACATCCGAATAACGAAATGGCCAAAACCAGCTATTAATGCGCAAAGATGATATTTTAGATACCCTAGACCCAAGTCATAGGAATCAATGATTTCTATATAAAAGCCGGAGCCATTTCGCAGTTCGTTATTCGAATAACAAAATATTTCGCAGTTCAACCTCCGAATAACGAACTGGCCAAACTAAGTTTTAAATAGGTAATGATGATATTTTAGACACACTAGACCCAATCCATATCGGAATCAATGATTTCTATTCAAAATCCGGGACCATTTTGCAGTTCGTTATTCGAATAACGAAATATTTCGCAGTTCAACCTCCGAATAACGAAATGGCCAAAATAAGTTTTAAATGCGTAATAATGATATATAAGAAACACTAGACTCAAGTCATAGTGGAATCAATGATTTCTATATAAAATCCGGGACCATTTCGCAGTTCGTTATTCGAATAACGAAATATTTCGCAGTTCAACATCCGAATAACGAAATGGCCAAAACCAGCTATTAATGCGCAAAGATGATATTTTAGATACCCTAGACCCAAGTCATAGTGGAATCAATGATTTCTATATAAAATCCGGAGCCATTTCGCAGTTCGTTATTCAAATAACAAAATATTTTGCAGTTCAACATCCGAATAACGAAATGGCCAAAACCAGCTATAAATGCGCAAAGATGATATTTTAGATACCCTAGACCCAAGTCATAGTAGAATTAATGATTTCTATATAAAATCCGGAGCCATTTCGCAGTTCGTATTCGAATAACGAAATATTTCGCAGTTCAACCTCCGAATAACGGAATGGGCAAAATAAGTTTTAAATGCGTAATAATAGAGGGTTAATTTAGTTTTTCGGGCAATAACATCTGCAATGTCCCGAGGGACTGTTGTTGGCCCGAGCCGGAAGGGCGAGGGCAACAACATTCCAGAGCGATACTGCAGATGTTATTGCCCGAAAACAAAAGTGAATTAGCGCTATTCTTGCATAAAACCCATTTTCTGCTTTCCTGCATCACTTTAATTCTTCCAAGTACAAGCAAAATTACGGCAGCTAAACTATACACATCTTTGACACTTTGTTTGACTTATACTGTTTCCGGGCCACTGTTTTCTTTCTGATGTTAATTCATGGTTGTATTAAATGCCGTCTACACAGAATGTCATTCAATATGTATATAACAGTTCATTGTCGGTGCCCCAGAAATAGTTGCACCATTCAAAAAGCTTAGGCCAGAACGCTATAGCATTCGCGTCCATTCTTTACCTTATGTCCCGAATAGATATAATTAAAACCGGTCAACAACAGCGCGTGAGCACGAGAATCGCCTTATTAATACATGGACTAGTGGGACTACAACAGCACTTTTGTGCAAGAATGATATTTTAGACACACTAGACCCATGCCATATCGGAATCAATGATTTCTATACAAAATCCGGGACCATTTTGCAGTTCGTTATTCGAATAACGAAATATTTCGCAGTTCAACTCCCAAATAACGAAATGGCCAAAATAAATTTTAAATGCGTTATAATGATATTTTAGACACACAAGACCCAAGTCATAACGGAATCAATGATTTCTATATAAAATCCGGAACCATTTCGCAGTTCGTTATTCCAATAACGAAATATTTTGCAGTTCAACCTTCGAATAACTAAATGGCCAAAACCAGCTATAAATGCGCAAAGATGATATTTTAGATACCCTAGACCCAAGTCATAGTGGAATCAATGATTTCTATATAAAATCCGGAGCCATTTCGCAGTTAGTTATTCGAATAACGAAATATTTCGCAGTTCAACCTCCGAATAACGAAATGGCCAAAATAAGTTTTAAGTGCGTAATAATGATATATAAGACATACTAGACTCAAGTCATAGTGGAATCAATGATTTCTATATAAAATCCTGGACCATTACGCAGTTCGTTATTCGAATAACGAAATATTTCGCAGTTCAACATCCGAATAACGAAATGGCCAAAACCAGCTATTAATGCGCAAAGATGATATTTTAGATACCCTAGACCCAAGTCATAGTGGAATCAATGATTTCTATATAAAAGCCGGAGCCATTTCGCAGTTCGTTATTCGAATAACGAAATATTTCGCAGTTCAACCTCAGAATAACGAACTGGCCAAACTAAGTTTTAAATAGGTAATGATGATATTTTAGACACACTAGACCCAATCCATATTGGAATCAATGATTTCTATTCAAAATCCGGGACCATTTTGCAGTTCGTTATTCGAATAACGAAATATTTCGCAGTTCAACCTCCGAATAACGAACTGGCCAAACTAAGTTTTAAATAGGTAATGATGATATTTTAGACACACTAGACCCAATCCATATCGGAATCAATGATTTCTATTCAAAATCCGGGACCATTTGCAGTTCGTTATTCGAATAACGAAATATTTCGCAGTTCAACCTCCGAATAACGAAATGGCTAAAATAAGTTTTAAATGCGTAATAATGATATATAAGAAACACTAGACTCAAGTCATAGTGGAATCAATGATTTCTATATAAAATCCGGGACCATTTCGCAGTTCGTTATTCCAATAACGAAATATTTCGCAGTTCAACATCCGAATAACGAAATGGCCAAAACCAGCTATTAATGCGCAAAGATGATATTTTAGATACCCTAGACCCAAGTCATTGTGGAATCAATGATTTCTATATAAAATCCGGAGCCATTTCGCAGTTAGTTATTCGAATAACGAAATATTTCGCAGTTCAACCTCCGAATAACGAAATGGCCAAAATAAGTTTTAAGTGCGTAATAATGATATATAAGACATACTAGACTCAAGTCATAGTGGAATCAATGATTTCTATATAAAATCCGGAGCCATTTCGCAGTTAGTTATTCGAATAACGAAATATTTCGCAGTTCAACATCCGAATAACGAAATGGCCAAAACCAAATATCAAAGATCTAGGCCTTGCACTTTCAGAGAAGAAGATTTCTAAAGATTTTCCTTTGAAAAACTGATAAGCCCCAGGGCAGGGTATTTTTGGTCTGCGGGTCATAATTTGAACACAATTTGTAGAAGATCATTATATCATGCTACATACCAAATATCAAAGGTACTTTACGCCTTACAGTTTCAGAAGAAGATTTTTAAAGATTTTCCTATGAAAATGACCATTTTTGGTCCGGATGTTATAATTTTAACAATCTTTTAAATATCAAAGGTCTATTTTAGCCTTACAGTTTAAGAGAAATGACTTTTAAGATTTTTCTATGAAAAACTGATAAGCCCTTGGGCGGGGCCATTTTTGGTCCGGGGGACATAAAGTGAACAATAATTTGTTCCCCTTGCCACTGATACTTCTGACAAAATTTGGTTAAATTCGGGTTATGGGTTTCAGAGGAGCTAAAAACGGGAATAACTCAACAAGAGTACCGCATAAGGTACATAATACGCCCACTTGCAAACTTTCTCTGATTCAACATGCCTTATAAGTGTTGACATTTTTTAATTTGTGCTTCAGATCTTGATTTCCATATTAAGGTGATGCTATTTTTAAAAAAAAATGAAGTGAATATCTTATTAAATAAAGTTACAGTTAATCCTCATATTTGCAGATTTTTGTAAAGTGCAACTCTGTAAAGACAAACTGAATGAACCTCAAAATAAACTCAGTTTCAGATTTTGTTGCTTGAAACATTAAATTTTGTGTTAAGTTTCATTTATATCATTTTAATAGTTTTCCCAGAAAACAACAGACAAAACTAAAAGTTGACCGACTAACAAAGCAACAAACACACAAAGTTCAAGGACCATAACTTTAGAATAAAATGGCATATCAAAAACCCTGCAATATATGTGAAAATTCATATTAAAGTTTAACCATATAAAAAATTGAAGTAAATATCATTTCAAATGAAAAAGTTATGGCCATTATCATATTTGCATAGACTTGCATTATCTTTTTAAGTGCAAGGGCCATAACTCCAAAATGACATATCAAATGAACCTCAGAATTGACTTAGCTTCATGTCTTGATGCAATTTAAACATGTGTGTGAAGTTTCATTAATATCTGTCAGTTTTCCCAGGAAACAGCGGACAAACTATATGCATATATTTGTATTATTTCTTAAGTAAAAGGGCCATTACTCCGAAACGACAAATCAAATGAACCTCAGAATTGACTCAGCTTCAGATCTTAATGCATTAAACATTTGTATGAAGTTTCATTCATATCTCTGAAATAGTTTTCCCAGAAAACAGCAGACAAACTATTTGCATGTATTTGCATTATTTTTTAAGGACAACGGCCACAACTCTTGAACGCAAAATTAAATGATCCTCAGAATCAACTCAGCTTCAGATCTTGATGCATTAAACATTTGTGTGAAGTTTCATTAATATCTCTCAAACAGTTTTCCCAGAAAACAGCGGACAAACTATTTGCATTATTTTTTAAGTACAAGGGCCATAACTCCGAAAAGACATATCAAATTAACCTCAGAATCAACGCGGCTTCAGATCTTGATGCATTAAACATTTGTGTGAAGTTTCATTAATATCTTTCAAATGGTTTTCCCAGAAAACAGCGGACAAACTATTTGCATTATTTTTTAAGGACAAGGGCCATAACTATGAAAGGAACAAGAGAGTCGTCACGGGTGACAAATGCCCCCAAAGTGTTTGACACCGAAATGCATTTTGGCGGAAAAACAATACAATGTAATGCAGGTGTAACATGAAATTTTTATGCTGTTAAAAATGACACAGGAGTCAGTTCTTAACATTAGAAACAGAACCTTTGACGATTATGATAGCTAAGAAAAGAGCCAAGCGTCAAAACTTAGTTAAAAAGGACCCTAAGTCATTCTCAACGTTAAAAAGGACCCTGGGTTGATTGTCAACATTTAAGTTATAGGAGATATGCTCTGGACAAGCTTTTTGTATCTGGTAAGATATAGGAGATATGCTCCAGACTGTAAAATTGAGGTCAAAGGTCAAGGTCAAGGTCAGTGATCTGAAAATGGTACACAACTCTCCGCCATCCCAAGATGAACTCACAAACCAAATTTGGAATCCGTAGCTGGTGAGGTATAGGAGAAATGTTCCGGACAAGCTTTGTGTAAAATCTAGGTCAAAGGTCAAGGTGACCTGAAAATGGTACGCGACACACCACCATCCCAAGATAAACTCAAATATTAAATTTGGAATCCGTAGCTGGTAAGGTATAGGAGAAATGCTCCGGACAAGCTTTGTGTAAAATCTAGGTCAAAGGTCAAGGTCACAGTGACCTGAAAATGGTACGCGACACACCGCCATCCCAAGATAAACTCACACATTAAATTTGGAATCCGTAGCTGGTAAGGTACAGGAGATATTCTCTGGACAACCTTTTTTGTAAAATCGAGGTCGAAGGTCAAGGTCAAGGTCACAGTGACCTGAAAATGGTACGCGACACTCCGCCATCTGAAGGTGATCTCACACACCAAATTTGGAATCCGTATCTGGTAAGGTATAGGAGATATGCTCTGGACAAGCTTTTTTTAAAATCGGTCAAGGTTAAGGTCATAGTGACCTGGAAATGGTACATGACACTCCGCCATCCCAAGATGAACTCACACACCAAATTTGGAATCTGTAGCTAGTAAGGTAAAGGAGATATGCTCCGGACAAGCTTTTTGTAAAATCGGTCAAAGGTCATGGTCAAGGTCACAGTGATCTGAAAATGGTATGCGACACTCCTCCATCCCAAGATGAACTCACACACCAAATTTGGAATCCTTAGCTGGTAAGGAATAGGAGATATACTCCGGACAAGCTTTTTGTAGCTGGTAAGGTATAAGCGGTTTTTAAAATCGAGGTCAAAGGTCAAGGTCAAGGTCACAGTGACCTGGAAATGGTACATGACACTCCGCCATCCCAAGATGAACTCACACACCAAATTTGGAATCTGTAGCTGGTAAGGTAAAGGAGATATGCTCCGGACAAGCTTTTTGTAAAATCGGTCAAAGGTCATGGTCAAGGTCACAGTGATCTGAAAATGGTACGCGACACTCCTCCATCCCAAGATGAACTCACACACCAAATTTGGTATCCTTAGCTGGTAAGGTATAGGAGATATACTCGGGACAAGCTTTTTGTAGCTGGTAAGGCATAAGCTTTTTTTAAAATCGAGGTCAAAGGTCAAGGTCAAGGTCACAGTGACCTGGAAATGGTACGCGACACTCCGCCATCCCAAGATGAACTCACACACCAAATTTGGAATCTGTAGCTGGTAAGGTAAAGGAGATATGCTCCGGACAAGCTTTTTGTAAAATCGGTCAAAGGTCATGGTCAAGGTCACAGTGATCTGAAAATGGTACGCGACACTCCTCCATCCCAAGATGAACTCACACACCAAATTTGGTATCCTTAGCTGGTAAGGTATAGGAGATATACTCGGGACAAGCTTTTTGTAGCTGGTAAGGCATAAGCTTTTTTTAAAATCGAGGTCAAAGGTCAAGGTCAAGGTCACAGTGACCTGGAAATGGTACGCGACACTCCGCCATCCCAAGATGAACTCACACACCAAATTTGGAATCTGTAGCTGGTAAGGTAAAGGAGATATGCTCCGGACAAGCTTTTTGTAAAATCAAGGTCAAAGGTCAAGGTCAAGGTCACAGTGACATGAAAATGGTACGCGACACTCCCCCATCCCAAGATGAACTCACACACCAAATTTGGTATCCATAGCTGATGTGACAAAGGAAATATACTCCGGACAAAAGGTACACACACCCACACACACACACACCCACCCACCCACACACCCACCCACCCACACACCCCCACACCCACCCACACACGCACGGTGCGATCACTATATGCCGCCAAAGCCTAGCCTAGGCTTTGGCGGCATAAAAATCAAATGAACCTCAGAATCAACTCAGCTTCAGATCCTGGTGGATTAAACATTTGTGTGAAGTTTCATTAATATCTGTCAAATAGTTTTCCGAGAAAACTGCTGACAAACAAAATGTTGACGGATGGACGAACAAACGGACGGACAGGGCCACGCCAATATACGACCACCTTTATTAGGTGAGCGTATAAAAATGCTGATGTTAGAGTTATGGCCCTTGTGCATGACACCTCCTCTCACATGGACTTTTCCAAATGTGAAGTATTAATTCAATGGTATCTGTAGAACAGGAGATACAAGCTGGACAAAACAGTGTGACGACGACAACAACAGAAACAACAGACAAAATGATCCCTGTCTCTGCCATGCTTTGCAGGCGACCCACAAATCTAAAGTGGTTTGCACATCTACACATAACCAGCCATGTTCAGGTGAAGTTTCATTAGGATCAGACATTTACTTACCGAGGAATGTGTCAGACAAGTTCACACAGAAGAAGAAGTAGAATAATAAGAACAAGATGGCCATGAGGCCCTGAAGCGCTCACCTGAGATACCCCCGGGGCAGGGCCATTTCCAGAAGTCATCATTTGTACAACCTTGGTAGAGAACCACAAGGCAAAGTAGCATGCCATTAATTAAAGTTCTAAGCCTTATGGTTTCAGAAAAAAATTTTTTTTTATAATTTTCCCATGTAAAAACTGATAAGCTCAAAGGAATGGCCAAGTTTCGCCAAGAGGTCTAGTCGTAAGTTGAACATTCTTGGCAGAGGACCACAAGCCACATATTTGTAGAGGACCATTACGTCATGTTACATACCAAACATCAAAGGTCTAGGCCTTACAGTTTTAGAAGATTTCTAAAGATTTTCCTATGAAAAACTGATAAGCCTTTGGGCGGGGCCATTTTTGGCCTGGGGGTCATAATTTAAACAATCATGGTAGAGGACCATTAGATCATGCTACATACCAAATATCAAAGGTCTAGGCCTTACAATTTCGGAGAAGAAGATTTTTTAAGATTTTCCTATGAAAAACTGATAAGCCCCTTGGGCGGGGCCATTTTTGGTCTGGGGATCATAATGTGAACAACATTTTGTTCGCCCTAGCCACTGATGCTTCTGACTAAATTTGGTTAAAATCGTGTTAGCGGTTTCAGAGGAGATGTCGTTTGAAAATGTGGACGGACGACGGATGGATCGTGATCACAATAGCTCATCCCAGATTATCCCCAATATAAATTTGACCCCAATATTGACATTTGACCTTGACCTTTATAAGTCACCCCTAAAGATGTTTGCCTCCATAAGTTGCACATGCATGCCAAGTAGGTATATGCAACGACAACAAAATTATCGCCAAGATTAAAGTTGTCCTCAAACCAATAAATCAAGACAGACAGGGCGAAAAAAATATGCACCACCCACCCCCTTTGATCCAGTGGTGTGTGTGGGGGGGGGGGGGGGCATAAAAATATAGAAGATAATTATGTTCCAGTCAGGTTTTTCAACAACTGAGGTCAGAAGTCAAGGTACAGGTCTCAGTGACCTGAAAACTGTATGTGACAATCTGCCATCCTAAGATGTACTCACATACTTACACACCAAAAAGGTCAGGTCAAGGTCAAGGACACAGTGACCAAAAACCAGTTTGCGATGCTGATCAAAATATTATTACCACAAACATATTCATTAAGTTTGGTGAAGACAGGGTGAACATATTTTCACTCAAAGAGCAGATGTCTTTTGAATGCCACCAAATGCACTAAATGATGCTTACTAAAGAATGATTGGCGTAACATGATATTCTTATGTGAGAATTGCAGACACTGGAGCATAAACCAATCAAATAAGGATGTACAAGTGACAATGGATTCAAAATCCCAAATCTCATCTTGAGCACTTTCATATCAGGCAGTCTAAAAAGATAATACCGGTATATATATATATATATATATACAATACACACTACACATCAAGACTGGGCATGAAAACCATACCTTGCAGTTTGGTGATGCAACTGTTTACCCAGATGTTTCAACTCTTTGTAAGATGCATCATTTATATCCAGTGTAAACTTCAATCCATCCATTGGTTGAACTAATCTGTAAAGCTGAATTTCATTTGAATACTTCCTGATTGCACTGACCAATGTTCCACTTTTTGATACCTTCTTAAATTCTTGTATTTCTTCTTCAGAATTGAATTCAAACTCGGCATAGAGTGCATTGTCAACTCGACTAATAAACACATTTTGCAAGTGCAGGAAAGGAAGCTTTTTTTCCTCAGTTAAAAAAAATTGAAAGTCTTTTATTTTTTTCATAAGTACTGTTTGTATAACTGTCAAGTTGCTGTAGGTATCATGCTTTTTCGAAACTTTCAACTTCACACAGAAGCCTGAAATCAGAAAGTACAAAACATTATTTCATGTATTCATGAATTAGATTTGGTCAAATGCAAAGAATTTATGCATTCAGGAAATAAAAATAAACTTAAATCTATTGTTAATCTTTTATATTCCTATAACCTGACCCAAATTGAAACAAAATATTATGTAATTACTCTATTAAGTAGGGACACACAACCAATGGTTAGCTCTTAATATCTTAGCCCTTAGCCTTCTATAACAAGAGCTTCACAAAATATGCCCATCAAATGTCCCTTAGCCTTCTATAACAAGAGCGTCACAAAATATGCCCATCAAATGTCTGGAAGTTGAAAGGCCATTTCTCAAACATCAGGTGGGACAACTTAAAATGTTGTCAAAGTTGGTAACAAGCTATATGTATGGGGGAACAGGTCATAAAGTATGGGGAGATAATTCTGACAAAACGGATAATATACTGGGTTGATGTAGGCATCAAAAGTCATTGTCAACAAAGGCATGTTGTATTGCTATGTAAGACATAAGTCCCCCACCGGACTGAAAAAAACCTCCACTCTCCCCAACCCACCCACCCATGGTGTGGTTGACCATGGTATATACATGACTACCTGAATGATATTAGTACCTACTTTCATACATTGAATCAGTAAATAACAAGAGTACCGCATACGGTACATAATACGCCCACTTGCAAATTTTCTCTGATTCAACATGCCTTATAAATGTTGACATTTTCTGATCTGTGCTTCAGAACTTGATTTCCATATTAAGGTGATACTATTTTTAAAAAAACATGAAGTGAATATCTTATTAAATAAAAAAGTTAAATAAACAAGAGGGCCAGAATGGCCCTGAAGCGCTCACCAGACAACCAGAGGAGAAGATTTTCAAAGTTTTCACTACATGTTTCTATAGAAAACTAGCCGGCCCTATGGCGGGCCAATTTTGACCCCAGGGGAATAATTTAGAAAAACTTGTAGGGGACCTGAACATGATGCTATGAGCCAAATATGAAAGCTTAGACTAACCTTCCAGTTTCAGAGAAGAAGATTTTCAAAGATTTCACTACTTGTTTCTATTGAAAACTGCCCACCCCTGGGGCGGGGCCAATTTTGACCCAGGGGCCATACATTATATAACTTTTGTAGAGCACCTGAACATGATGCTATGTGCCAAATATGAAAGCGGAGAGCCTTCCAGTTTCAGAGAAGAAGATTTTCAAATATTTCATTATTTGTTTCTATTGAAAACTGCCCACCCCTGGGGTGGGGCTAATTTTGACCCAGGGGTCATAATTTATATAACTTTTGTAGAGGACCTGAACATGATGCTATGAGCCAAATATGAAAGCTGAGAACCTTCCAGTTTCAGAGAAGAAGATTTTCAAAGATTTCACTATTTGTTTCTATTGAAAATTGCCCACCCCTGGGGCGGGGCCAATTTTGACCCCGGGGCCATACATTATATAACTTTTGTAGAGGACCTGAACATGATGATATGTGCCAAATATGAAAGCTGAGAGCCTTCCAGTTTCAGAGAAGAAGATTTTAAAAGATTTCACTATATGTTTCTATTGAAAACTGCCCACCCCTGGGGTGGGGCCAATTTTTACCCCCTGGCCATAAATAATATAACTTATATAGAGGACCTGAACATGATGCTATGTGCCAAATATGAAAGCTGAGAACCTTCCAGTTTCAGAGGAGAAGATTTTCAAAGTTTGCACTATATGATTCTATTGAAAACTGCCCACCCCTGGGGTGGGGCCAATTTTGACCCTAGGGCCATAATTTATATAACTTTTGTAGAGCACCTGAACATGATGCTATGTGCCAATTATGAAAGCTGAGAACCTTCTGGTTTCATAGAAGAAGATTTTCAAAGTTTTACCATATGTTTCTATTGAAAACAAGGCACCCCTGGGGCGGGGTCAATTTTGACCCCAGGGCCATAATTTATATAACTTTTGTAGAGGACCTGAATATGATGCTATCTGCCAAAGATGAAAGTTGAGATCCCTGTAGATTCAGAGGAGAAGATTTTTAAAGGTTCAAATTGTTGACGACGGACGACGGACGACGGACGACGAACGACGAACGACGGACGACGCACGCCGCACGCCGACGGACAACAGGCGATCACAAAAGCTCACCCTGAGCACTTTGTGCTCTGGTGAGCTTAAAATGCCCATCCCTGGGGCGGGGCCAATTTTGACCCCAGGGGCATAATTTATATAACTTTTGTAGAGGACCTGAACATGATGATCTGTGCCAAATATACAAGCTGAGAGCCTTCCAGTTTCAGAGGAGAAGATTTTCAAAGATTTCACTATTTGTTTCCATTGAAAACTGGCCACCCCTGGGGCTGGGCCAATTTTGACCCCAGGGCCATAATTTATATAACTTTTGTAGAGGACCTGATCATGATGCTCTGTGCCAAATATGAAAGATGAGAGCCTTCCAGTTTCAGAGGAGAAGATTTTCAAAGATTTCACTATTTGTTTCTATTGAAAACTTCCCACCCCTGGGGCGGGGCCAATTTGAACCCCAGGGCCATAATTTATATAACTTTTGTAGAGGACCTAAACATGATGCTATGTGCCAAATATGCAAGCTGAGAGCCTTCCAGTTTCAGAGGAGAAGATTTTCAAAGATTTCACTATTTGTTTCCATTGAAAACAGCCCACCCCTGGGGCGGGGCCAATTTCGACCCCAGGGCCATAATTTATATAAATTTTGTAGAGGACCTGAACATGATGCTCTGTGCCAAATATGAAAGATGAGAGTCTTTCAGTTTCAGAGGAGAAGATTTTCAAAGATTTCACTATTTATTTCTATTCTGAAAACTACCCACCCCTGGGGCGGGGCCAATTTTGACCCCAGGGTCAAAATTAATATAACTTTTATAGAGGACCTGAACATGATGCTCTGTGCCAAATATGAAAGCTGAGCGCCTTCTAGTTTCAGAGGAGAAGATTTTCAAAGATTTCACTATATGTTTCTATTGAAAAATGCCCATCCCTGGGGCGGGGCCAATTTTGACCCCAGGGGCATAATTTATATAACTTTTGTAGAGGACCTGAACATGATGATCTGTGCCAAATATGAAAGCTGAGAGCCTTCCAGTTTCAGAGGAGAAGATTTTCAAAGATTTCACTATTTGTTTCCATTGAAAACTGGCCACCCCTGGGGTGGGGCCAATTTTGACCCCAGGGCCATAATTTATATAACTTTTGTAGAGGACCTGATCATGATGCCCTGTGCCAAATATGAAAGATGAGAGCCTTCCAGTTTCAGAGGAGAAGATTTTCAAAGATTTCACTATTTGTTTCTATTGAAAACTTCCCACCCCTTGGGCGGGGCCAATTTTGACCCCAGGGTCATAATTTATATAACTTGTAGAGGACCTGAACATGATGCTATGTGCCAAATATGAAAGCTGAGAACCTCAGCTTCAGATTTTGTTGCTTAAAACATTTCTTTTAAGTTTCATTTATATCATTTTAATAGTTTTCCCAGAAAACAAGAGACAAACTAAAAGCTGGCTGACAAACAAAGCAACGACCACACAAAATTTAAGGACCATAACTTGAGATAAAATGACTTACCAAAAACCCCACAATATATGTGAAAATTCATATTAAGGTTTAACCATATAAAATTGAAGTAAATATCATTTCAAATGAAAAAGTTATGGCCATCCTCATACATATTTGCATAGATTTGCATTATTTCATAAGTGCAAGGGCCATAACTCCAAAACGGAAATTCAAATGAACCTCAGAATTAAGTTAGCTTCAGGTCTTAATGCATTAAACATGTGTGTGAAGTTTCATTAATATCTGTAAAACAGTTTTCCCAGAAAACAGCGGACAAACTATATGCATATATTTGCATTATTTTTTAAGTAAAAGGGCCATAACTCTGAAACAAAAAATCAAATGAACCTCAGAATTGACTCAGCTTCAGATCTTGATGCATTAAACATTTGTGTGAAGTTTCATTAATATCTCTGAAATAGTTTTTCCAGAAAACAGCAGACAAACTATTTGTATATATTTGCATTATTTTTTAAGTAAAATGGCCATAACTCTAAAACGAAAAATCAAATGAACCTCAGAATCAACTCAGCTTCAGATCTTGATGTATTAAAGATTTGTGTGAAGTTTCATTAATATCTCTCAAATAGTTTTCCCAGAATACAGTGGACAAACTATATGCATATATTTGCATGTATTTTTTAAGTAAAAGGGCCATAACTCTGAAACCAAAAATCAAATGAACCTCAGAATCAACTCAGTTTAAAATCTTGATGCATTTAAAATTTGTGTGAAGTTTCATTAATATCTCTGAAATAGTTTTCCAAGAAAACAGCGGACAAACTATTTGCATGTATTTGCAATTATTTTTTAAGGACAAGGGCCATAACTCTGAAACAAAAAATCAAATGATCCTCAGAATCAACTCAGCTTCAGATCTTGATGCATTAAACATTTGTGTGAAGTTTCATTAATATCTCTCAAATAGTTTTCCCAGAAAACAGCTGACAAACTATTTGCATGTATTTACATTATTTTTTAAGTAAAAGGGCCATAACTCCAAAACGACAAATCAAATGAACCTCAGAATCGACTCAGCTTCAGATCTTGATGCATTAAACATTTGTGTGAAGTTTCATTAATATTTCTCATTTAGATTTCCCAGAAAACAGCGGACAAACTATTTGCATTTTTTAAGGACAAGGGCCATAACTCTGAAACGAAAAATCAAATGAACCTCAGAATCAACTCAGCTTCAGATCTTGATACATTAAACATTTGTGTGAAGTTTCATTAATATCTGTCAAACAGTTTTCCGAGAAAACTGCGGACAAACAAAATGATGACGGACGAATGAACGAACGCACGAACGAACGGATGGATGGACAGGGCCACGCCAATATACGACCACCTTTATTAGGTGGGCGTATAAAAAGTTATTGTCCCGACAAGAAAATATGAACAAGAGGGCCATGATGGCCCTAAATCGCTCACCTGGTTTCTATAGACATATGCATAAACTGTATTTCTATGTAAAAATAAGTAAGATTCAGATTGGGACCAATATGAAACCAAGGGCCATAATTTTAGGCCTTGAGTTTCAAATTTGGACAATCTAAATAAAGGAACATTAGATGATTTCAAAGTTCCGGGCCTTAGAATTTCAAAGAAGGAGATTTTAAAGATTTAAAGCCAGGAATGAGCCCATTTTGGTCCAGGGGTCATAATTTGAACAATCTTGGTAGAAAACCATTAGATGATAATACATACTAAATTTCAAAGGTCTAGGCCTTACAGTTTAGGAGAAGATTTTCAAAGATTTTCCTATGAAAAACTAATATGCCCCGGGCCGGGGCCATTTTTGGTCCGGGGGTCATAGTTTGAACAATCTTTGTAGAGGACCATCAGATGATGCTACATACCAAATATCAAAGGTCTAGGCCTTACGGTTTCAGAGAAGAAGTTTTTTATGAAAAACTGATAAGCCCCAGGGCGGGGCCATTTTTGGTCAAGGGGTCATAATTTGAACAATCTTTGTAGAGGACCAATAGATGATGCTACATACCAAATATCAAATGTCTAGGCCTTACGGTTTCAGAAGAAGATTTTTAAAGATTTTCCTATGAAAAACTGATAAGCCCCAGGGCGGGGCCATTTTTGGTCCGGGGGTCATAATTTGAACAATCTTTGTAGAGGACCATTAGATGATGCTACATACTAAATACCAAAGGCCTAGTCCTTACGGTTTCAGAGAAGATTTTTAAAGATTTTCCTATGAGAAACTGATAAGCCCCGGGGCGGGCCATTTTTGGTCCGGAACACATAATTTGAACAATCTTTGTAGAAGACCATTAGATAATGCTTCATACCAAATATCAATAGTGTAGGTCTTACGGTTTCAGAGAAGAAGATTTTTAAAGATTTTTCTATGAAAAACTGATAAGCCCCAGGGCGGGGAAATTTTTGGTCTGGGGGTCATAATTTGAACAATCTTAGTAGAGGACCATTAGATGATGCTACATACCAAATATCAAAGGTACGGTTTCAGATGAGAAGATTTTTAAAGATTTTCCTAAGAACAAGAGGGCCATTGGCCCTTAGTATACTATCGCTCACCTGAGTTAAGTAATATATTGACAATGTTAATTTTTCAGTGGACATCATTTCTAGCAGAAATGAATGAATGAATGAATGAATGAAATACTTTATTTAACGAGGGTAGCTCAATTAGTCTAATGACTAATCTACCTTGAGGCCCTCAAACAAAAGCAGTTCATACAAAATACAAAACAGTAAAATACAGATATATATATATACATATACGCACAAGAAATCAATGTTCAGAAATGAAGTCATTGCTCGCTAAGTAATGTTGCGTCTGTATAATAAAAAAGTGCTGTCTGCTTCAATTTGTAGATATATTGTTCAAGGACACGCATTTGGATCCTTATCAAAAGTCGAGTAACTTGGCGTCTAATCTGGATCCAATATAGGTTTGATTTTCAACTAGCATCCAAATAGTTAATATAACATTGGATCTAACTTAACTGTTGCTCAAATGAAATACATAAATGCAATTTGACCCCGATTCAGATGGATGAATGCACGCGCTGTTAAAACCACATATTTGTGACGTCATTTACCCACGCTGTCAATACTATAATACGAGAAAATATTTTGCTCAGTTTTAGTTAAAATAAAGTGTCATCTGCTTCAAAATGAGAAAAATGCAGTTAGAGTGTAAACTAATTGAAACTGATGAGACATTGAATTATTCAACGTCTCATCTGGATCCAAACTGTATGCACAAGGTTTATGACGAATTGAATGAATGAATGAAAGGCTAGAGAGTAACCCAATTAATCTAAATTAATGAATGAATGCTAAAATACTTTATTTAATGAGGGTAGCTCGATAAGCCTAATGGTTAAATCTACCCCGATGCCTTGTAATCAGTACATTTCATACATTTATATGCAAAATAACAATCATAGAACATAATAAACAATGTGTCCAATGATGATATTATGCTAAACCATTTCAATAACGCAAAATGAAATCAGCATACTTATACAAACTACATAAACAAAGTTTCAAATAGAACTGAAACAAGCAAGAAACTTCTGTGGGAAGTTTCCTACATGGATCCGTTCCGTTTGCGCCCTATGTCAATGAATGAATGAAACACTATTTTACGAGGGTAGCTCGGTTAGTCAAAATACTAATTTACCCCTGCGGCCCTCAGAAAAGACTATTACACTATTACAACTCTAAACAAACGGCATATTAAAAAGGCATATCAGATAATACTAACAATGTATTAATTATATGTGTACAGTACCCTTTTCTAACATATATTTTTACACAAAATGAGAAGTCCCTAATCAGAGTCTCCTGCATGAAGTGTCTGATATGGGTTTGCTCTATTTGTTAATAATAGAAGAAAAAAAGTTTTTTTCTGAAGAAAGGCAACTAGTTTTCAGGAATATCAAACTACAATTTCAAGACTTAGTAATACTGATATTTCCATGAATAATTAGTGTAATAAGAAGAGCAATGAGCACATATAATATAAATAAGAATCTGGAACAGTTTTAACAACAACACGAATGACAAAAGCATGTTTCGGTGTTCTTACCCTTCCTTCTGTCTTAATATACAAACAGTGTAGATTCAGATCTTACAACTTTCAAAAAGCTGTAAAAATGGATAACACACCCGTTGATATGATGGAGTGTACAAGATTATAGAGATAATACGGTAATTCATTATTTCATATCTACTTGAACAAATAAAACGGTTAAATACACAGCAGAATAGGTAAGAAACCGAAAGCCACAGATCAACAGACACATTGAAAAATTATTTTATTAGAATTCATATCAAAACTTTCAGAGTTTATCCAGATTAAACTTTCGAAAAGGAACTTTCAACTTGGATCTGCTCTATTTTTGGGAGTTAGAACTCACTTTTGTTATGTTCAAATATATTACATACTCATAGTTGCCATTCAATAAACAAAATAGGTATATGGGAGCTCTAAGATCTTAATATATACTGTTTTGAATTATGTAGACATAATCACATTAATTAATGGCGAACTTTAATATTTAATACTGGTAATACGATAACCATTATACTGCATTTTACATGTGTATTTCTATCAACCTATAGCTGATGCCTTTGTCAATATCAAATCCATCAATAGTCTGTAAATGAATTTAAAGTGCACACAGATACGGCCAAATAACCCAAATAGTAATATATCTTAAGTGTAAGATATATAATATTCACGAGTAAAGTACATGTTATCTTATCGTTGAGATCTTAACCACCGAATAAAGTTAACAGTAAAACTATCAATAGTTTTCATGGTTCTTATTGTTTCTGGTATTTTATTCCATATTGAAGGTCCTGAGTATGATATACTTTGTTTAAAAAGTTCTAATTTTGGGCGAGGTATTTTATAATTTATTGAACTTGATGATCGTAAACTGTTGTAAATTTTCGTTTGGTTTTCAAACATATTGTTAATATAAGTCGGAACTAATCCTTTAGATACCTTATACATAAACTTGGTCTTCTGCAAAATAACCTTGTCAGAAAAAGTCAGACAGCTCATTTTCTCTAATGACTGAGACACAGATACGTAATCTGTACCGAATATAATTTTGCAGGCTCTTGTTTGTAATGAAAATAATCTATTGGCACTGTCTGAGGTTGAATATAGGCAGATGATAGAAACTTAGTGCACTGCTTTCACCCTTTCGCTGCTGAATAAACTTGAACTGCAGATCTAATACCAAGTGACTGGTTGACCAAGATTTAAACTGTTTACAACTTGTGCCAATTTTGCCTTAGTTCAAAATGCCTAAAACTGGTCTTTGAGAAATTCAAATGACGTCAATAAAGCTATGCAATTCGAGGGCTTGGTACAAAACTATTGTAACTCCCTCACTTTGTGAAGGAGTTACAATAGTTTTGCACCAAGCCCTCGAATTATACCTTGATCCAGGTATATAGGCAAATAAAGTGCTAGGCAGTACATAATGCCAGGTTTTGTGTGAAATGACCAATAAAAATATCTTTAAAAATCTTTTAACCCTTTCCCACATGTAAACCTGTTTTTACGCATTAGCAAAAAGAGTAGACCCAGATCGGACGACTCCTATTGGAAGCTGTCTGATCAGGGTCTGCTCTGTTTCTTTTGACACAATATAGATCTGATTCTACAGTTTTTGTCAAAGCAAAAACTTCTCTTCACAGAAATAATGTGTTTCCGCATTAAAAATAAGAGTAGACCCAGATCAGACGTCTCCAATAGAAGCTGTCTGATCAGGGTCTGCTCTGTTTGCATTTGACAAGATATAGATTTGATTTTACAGTTTTTATCAAAGCTAAAACATCTCTTTATGGAAATAACATGTTTTACGCATTAGCAAACAGAGTAGACCCAGATCATATTTTGTCAAAACAAAAAGTTAAAGGGTTAATAGGTGTTTAACATTGTGCAAAGACCTATGATAACATCTAGCTGTGAAACCACAAATCACTCACACTACACATTATGGGGTTAATGGGTCAACAATCCTTTCAAAATGCCTTTAATTTTTGTCTGCAACAAAAAGTTATTGTCATCTGCTTCAGTTTTTAAAATAAACTTACTTTCACTTTTTTGCAAAAACATGGTTAAGATAACAAACAGTTTGGATCCTGATGAGACTCTGCATTATGCGGCCTCTCATCTGGATCCAAACTGTTTGCATATAGGTAATTACAGTTTCACCACTAGCGTGCAAAGAGTTAAGAGTCATGGATTGACCTGGAGATAATTTACTGCCCAGTGCTGTAACCTTTTAACTGTAGTTTCTAATGTGAGAAGTCTATTTTACCCTTAATTTCCCTCATATAAACTTGTTTTCAGGCATCTGCAAACAGAGTAGACCCAGATAAGGTGGCTCCTATAGGATCAGGGTCTGCTGTTTGCTAATGGAATTTGATAGATCTGTTTCTATGCCTCCTAAAACAGCTACACTGATCCACCTTCCATATTTTATTATCAATAGTAATAAATAGAATAACTATTCTGGAGGTACTAGAACTCCAATGCAGTTTTCTCTCTTTGTCCCTTATGGCTATGCTGATGAGACAAGGGAAATAACTGTGAGGAAATTGCTCAGGGGGAAACTTTTTAACTGTAGTTTCTGATGTTAAGAAGTCTAAAGCCCCAGGGTGAGACCAATTTTGGCCCAGGGGTCATTATTTGAACAAAACTTGGTAGTGGTATATTAGGTGATGCTTCATACCAAATATCTTAGCTCTAGATTATGTGGTTTCAGACAAGAAGATTTTTAAAGGTTTCCCTATATAAGTCTATGTAAAAATTACAAGCCCAAGGGCAGGGCCATTTTTGGCCCCCGGGTCATCATTTGAACAAACTTGGTTAAGGACCATTAGATGATGCTATATACCAAATACCAAAGCTCTAGAAATTGTGGTTTCAGAGAAGAAGATTTTTTAAAGATTTAAAAAAAAAACCTTTAAAAGTAGTGGGACGGGGCCATTTTTTGCCCAGGGATCATGATTTGAACAACCTTGATAGAGGGCACCCTAAGCTACCTTTCTGTGAAATTTGGTTGAAATTCTCCCAGTGGTTTAGGAGAAGAAGTCATTTGAAATAAAATTGAACGGACAGACGGATGGACGGACCGACCAGCGGACGGACGATTGACGACAGGCGGTCACAATAGCTCACCATGAGCCGGGGGACATAATTTGAACAATCTTTGTAGAGGACCATTTGGTGATTCCACATACCAAATATCAAAGCTCTAGTCTTTGTGGTTTCAGAGAAGAAGATGTTTAAGTAAATTGTTGACGACGCACATACGCACATACGCACGACGCACGACGCACGACGCCGGAGACTGCCCCCTCACAATACCTCACCTGGCACTTTGTGCCAGGTGAGCTAAAAAGGGGAGCAACTCCAAAACTATTGATGCTAGAGTTATTGCCCTTGTGCATGACACTACACCTTATCATGCTTGTTCCATATGAAAAGTTTCAAATCAATTGAACCAGTACATAAAGAGTTATTAACTGGAAATAAAATATGAAAAGGTGAATAACTCCAAAAATATAGATGCTAGAGTTATGGCCCTTGTGCATGACACCACCCCTCATCATGCTTGTTCCATATGTGAAGTTTCAAATCAATTGAACCAGTAGATAAAGAGTTATTGTCCGGAGAGAAAAAATTATGAAAAAGGGAAATAACTCCAAAAATATTGATGCTAGAGTTATGGCCCTTGTGCATGACACTACTCCTCATCATGCTTCTTCAATTTGTGAAGTTATGATGAATTTGGCCTAACTTTGTAGGAGATATGGCCCGGACATCATGCTTCTTCAATATGTGAAGTTACAATGAATTTGGCCTTTGTAGGAGATATTGCCCGGACATGAAGCGTGACAGACAGACTGGCCCTTGTGCATGACACTAGTCCTCATCATGCTTCTTCAATATGTGAAGTTATAATGGATTTGGCATAACTTTGTAGGAGATATGGCCCGGACACAAAGCGTGACAGATGGATGGACGGACGGACGGACAGAATCGAGCAAACCTATAGTCCCCCAAACGGTAACCGGTGGGGGTCTAATAATTGACTATTACGAGTAATTTTTTAACATACCCCCCCCCCCACACACACACACACACAATATCACACACATATATATACACACAATACTGACTCTCAAAATGGTGTCATTCACAGTAAAAATCACTTAAATACTCGGAATGTGGAACAAACCCTGACCTATGGTACAGTAGGACTGGTGATAAAACATATATTGCTGTATACGTCCACTGCCAGAGATAGTAAAACAAGAGGGCCATGATGGCCCTTAATCGCTCACCTGTTCATAAAAGATTAATGATTTCAATGACAGATTACATAATTCGAAAAATCTTGGTAGAAAACCATTAGATGATGCTACATACTAAATATAAAGAGTCTAAACCTTACAGATTTGGAGGAGAAGATATTTTAAAGATTTTTCTATGAAAAACTGTTAAGCCCCAGGGCGGGGCCATTTTTGATCCGTGGTTCATAATGTGAAAATCTTGGTAGAGGACTATTAGATAATGCAACATACCAAATATCTAAGGTCTATTCCTTACAAGTTCAGTGAAGACTTTTAAAGATTTTTAAGAAGAAGATTTTTTAAAACTTTCCTAGGAAAAACTGATATGCCCCTGGGCATGGCCATTTTCAACCCAGTGGACATGATTTGAACAATCTGGGTAGAAAACTATTAGATAGCGCTACATACCAAATGTTAAAGGTCTCTGCCTTACAGTTTTGGAGAAGAAGATTCTTAAAGCTTTTCATATGAAAAACTGATAAGCCCAAGGGTGGGGCCATTTTTGACCCAGGGGTAATAATTTGAATAATCTTGGTAGAAAACCATTAGATGATGCTACATACCAAATATCAAGGGCCTAGACCTTACAGTTCTGGAGGAGAAGATTTTTTAAAGATTTTCCTATGAAAAACTGATAAGCACTTAGGCGGGGCCATTTACGGTCCAGGGATCATAATTTGATTAATCTTGGTAGAGGACCATTAAATAATGCTACATACCAAATATTAAAGGTCTATACCTTATAATTTTAGAGAAGAAGATCTTTAAAGATTTTCCTATGAAAAACTGATAAGCCCTGGGACGGGGTCATTTTTGTCCTGGGGGTCATAATTTGAACAATCTTAGTAGAGGACCATTAGATGATGCTACATACCAAATACTAAAGGTCTATTCCTTACATTTTCAGAGAAGAAGATTTTTAAAGATTTTCCTATGAAAAACTGATAAGCCCCGGGGTGGGGCCATTTTTGGCCCAGGGGTCATAATTTGAACAATCTTAGTAGAGGACCATTAGATGATGCTACATACCAAATACCAAAGGTCTATGCCTTACAGTTTCAGAGAAGAAGATTTTTAAAGATTTTCCAATGAAAAACTGATAAGCCCCGGGCGGGGCCATTTTTGGCCCAGGGGTTATAATTTGAACAATCTTAGTAGAGGACCATTAGATCATGCTACATACCAAATATCAAAGGTCTATGCCTTACAGTTTCAGAGAAGAAGATTTTTAAAGATTTTCCTATGAAAAACTGATAAGCCCTGTGGCGGGGCCATTTTTGGCCAGGGGGACATAATTTGAACAATCTTTGTAGAGGACCATTACATCATGCTACATACCAAATATCAAAGCTCTTGGCTTTGTAGTTCCAGAGAAGAAGATGTTTAAGTAAATTGTTGACGCCCGCACATACGCAAGACGCACATACGCACGGCGCCGGACATAGGATCATCCCAATAGCTCACCTTGGCACTTTGTGCCAGGTGAGCTAACAAGAGCTCCAAGTGTCATAGCATTATACGCCCGAAGTATGTGCTGTTGTAACATGCACAATGTTAATATGGGAGGGGATTGACTCATGTTATCAAATTATCAAGCGGACGTTTTTTGTGTTGACGATCACTATAATCTTGACCTTTTACAGACTAACCTCAAAACAAATAAGGGTCATCTACTTGCTATGACCAACCTCCCTACTAAGTATGAAGACAGCACATCCTATAGTCTACACTGTTTGCTGATAGGAATTTCAATATAAAACCAAACGAAAATGAAAATTTAGACCAGGCATCCCTTAGTTCAATAAAATGTGTCCATGGGACACGGATGCCCCAGCCAGGTTTTTGTGTCACCTGCCGAGAGGAGTGTGTCACTTAGGGATCACTTTTCCGTCATTTGTCTGTCTGTCTGTCTGTCACACTTTCTTTTTTTGGCTGTCATTTCTAAACAAATCATTATAGAGCTTTCAAATTTCACATGTGACCTCCTCTCATTAAGGGCCAGTGACGTAACTAAGGGACATCACTCTGCATGCAATACTTTTTGAGTTATTCCCCTTTGTTCTAATTTTCGTCACACTTCCCTTTTAGGCTGTCATTTCTCAACTAATCATTATAGAGCTTTCAAATTTCATATATATCTTCCTCTCATTTAGGACCATTGATGTAATTAAGGTCATCACTCTGCATGTAATACTTTTTGAGTTATTCCCCTTTGTTCTGATTTTCATACTCCTGCATATTAATAGTTTTTGTGTCAGTTGCGAGCAGGGGACACATGTGTTCCTCTGAACAATCTTGTTTTCTAAATTGCATTAAAATTGATTCCAGCATACACAAGCCAAGAAATCTTTAATGAAAATTTTGTCATTAACCCTTTCCCTTATGTAAGCGCATTTTCATGCATCTGCAAACATAGAAGACACAGATCAGACGGCTCCTATAGGAGCCGTCTGATCAGGGTCTGCTCTGTTTGCTTATGGTGTAATATAGATATGATTCTACAGCTTCTACCTGAGCCAAAATGTTCTGTGTTCATATGCCAATATAAAAGATAATCTTATCAATATTCATGACGTTATTATTTCCTACAGGAATATACAACAGGGAAAGTCATTAAAATTCAATCAAAGTGTCGGCAAACAGGATGTAGATGATCGACAGATCTTAAAAGGGCAGACACGGTACAACTCACTATGATTATGGTTCCTACCAAATATCAAATCATTCAAGCATACACAAGCAAAGAAATCTTTGACGAAAATACTGTCATTAAACAATCATTAATATTCAATCAGTGTCGGCAAACAGGAAGTAGATGAACGACAGACCTGAAATGGGAGACACGGTACAACTTAGTATGATTATACTTCCTACCAAATATCAAATCATTCCAGCATACACAAGCCAAGAAATCTTTGACGAAAATTTTGTCATTAAACAATCATTAAAATTCAATCAAATTGTCGGCAAACAGGAAGTAGATAAATGACAGACCTGAAAAGGGTAAACACTGTACAACTCAGTATGATTATGCTTCAGACCAAATATCAAATCATTCCAGCAATACACAAGCGAAGAAATCTTTGACAAAAATTTTTGTAATTTTTTTGGTCAATAAACATTCACCAAAATTCAATAAAAGTCTTTGCAAGCAGGAAGTAGATGAAAGACTGACCTTAAAAGGGGAGACATGGTAAAACCAAGTGCGATTATGCTTCAGACTAAATATCAAATAATTCCAGCATACATAAGCCAAGAAATCTTTGACGAAAATTTTTATCATTAAACAATCACCGAAATTCAATCAAAGTGTCGACAAACAGGGAAAAGATAGAAAACACACCTGAAAAGGGGAGACACGGTACAACTCACTAGGATCATGCTTCAGACCAAATATGAAATCATTCCAACATACACAAGCCAAGAAATCATTGACAAAAATTTTACAGGACGGACTTACGGGACGTACGTAAAGACAAGGGTAAAACTTAATGCCCCGCCACCTAAAGGCGGGGACATAAAATAAACTATATCTTATATATATAAGCATGGAAGAATCCACTGGGCACACGATGCATGACGGGCACAGAGTAATCCTAATAGCTCACCTGGTACTTTGTTCCAAATGAGCTAAAACGCCATATGATAAACAGTTTGTGCTTATGATGGTTTCCATTTACTTGTTGATTCAAGAGTAACATACAAGCAAATACTGAAAACTGGTAAATATACTTACGGACAGCTTGGTCCTGCCCCCCACTTGCTGAGGCCATCTGCAAAACAGAGCAGGGCTATCATTTAAAACTGATGTTATAAAACTTTTCGACTCTTGAGTTCATGCTCAAATATCTAATTGGTGACACATTGAGTTTCACTAGAGACATGTACATATATCTCTGGTTTCACTCAAAATCTATCCAGTCAGATGGAATTCTCAAGAATGAATTCAGTCCCAAGCAGAAAGTTTCATAACATCAGGACAAGGACAGAGGGTAAGATACTTATTGATCAAAATCTCTTATCTCAACTAAATGCTCTCTTACTGCAATTCATATGAGTTGCAGCAAGACAGGGTTTGGCAGGAGATAGCAAAACTATTTTGATTAGCTTTTGTAAATTTCACTAATTTGGGATTAAAACCAACAGCTTCCACAGTTGTTCATGAACATATTAGTTGTTTTGTGGGAAAATTCCCCTCCGGGCGAAAATAATTGCAGTTGAAGTGGAGCACCCATGGATTGGATGGCCAGAGAGTTATGTGCCTTTCTCGAATACAGAATATACGAAATTTCAGCTTTGTCTCCAGTGCTCCAGATAATTTTGGCTAACATCAGTACGGTACTGATCGAAATTGAACTTCATCAGTACAGGCTATTTCCGGCCAGTACATGCAATCAGTATTCCGGGCCCAATTACTGAACAGAAATAACCAATACTGTGCGATAAAGTTTCATTCAGATCACATGCATATTCATGAAATAAAGAGTTAAACTAGAGGTTTTTGTCACAAAAACGGATGTCTCCCCTCTAATAAAAACAATATGTAAAGGGAAATCACTAAAAATGTTATGGTCTTGATGAATGATACTTCCCCTCATTATGCGTTTTCCACACTACATTTTTCAAGAAGAAAATGATAACAGCTAATAACTCCAAAAATACTGATACCAGATTTATGGCCCTTGTGCATGACACTTACTTTCAACATGCTCTTTCCAAAAATAAAATGTCATTCCAATAGCATCAGTCGAACAGGAGTTATTGATCGGCCAAAAAATGTAACAAAGGGCAATAACTCCAAAAGTATTGAAGCCAGAATTATGGCCCTTGTTCATGACACTTTCTCTCATCATGCTCTTTCCATGCATGAAGTTTCAATACGATGGCAAGAGCCATATAGGAGTTATCGTCCGGACAAGAAAGAATTAAACAAATGTACAAGGGGCAATAACTCTAAATTTATTGAAGCTCGAGTTATAGATCTTATGCATGACACTTTCTCTTATCATGATCGTTCCATGTATGAAGTTTCACTCCAATGGCATGTGTCACATAGGAGTAATCATCCGGACAAAAAATTGTGATTTTTTTACAATGGGCAATAACTCCAATATTAGTGAAGCCAGAGTTATGGACCTTGTGCATGACACTTCCTCTCGTCCTGATCTTTCCATATATGAAGTTTTAATCCAATGGCATGAGCCATATAGAAGTTATCGTCCGGACAAAAAAGTGTGATTTTTTTTACAAAGGGCAATAACTCCTATATTAGTGAAGCCAGAGTTATGTACCTTCTGCATGACACTTCCTCTCATCATGCTCTTTCCATATATGAAGTTTCAATCAACTGGCATCAGGCATATTGAAGTTATTGTCCGGACAAAAAAAATTATATTTTTTACAAAGGGCAATAACTCCAATATTAGTGAAGCCAGAGTTATGGACCTTGTGCATGACACTTCCTCTCGTCCTGATCTTTTAATATATGAAGTTTCAATCCACTGGCATGAGCCATATAGGAGTTATCGTCCGGACAAAAAAGTGTGATTTTATTTTACAAAGGGCAATAACTCCAATATTAGTGAAGCCAGAGTTAGGGACCTTGTGCATGACACTTCCTCTCATTATGCTCTTTCCATATATGAAGTTTCAATCAACTGGCATCAGGCATATTGAAGTTATCGTCCGGACAAAAAGTGTGACAGACAGACGGACAGACGGACGGAGACGGACAGACGGACAGACAGACAACTCTCACGAAAACAATATGTCTCCCCCATATAAATATGGGGGGAGACATAATTAAGGGGTCACATTGCAGAACAGGAGCTGTGTCATTTGAGATAAGAGAATATGGTATGCATCAATTTAATACATGTATTACTACTATGTTATATTTAACCCTTTCATCCATACATAAGCATTTCATCACCTATGCAAACAGAGTAGTCTCAGATAAGGCAGATCCTGGAGCTGCCTCATCAGGATCTACTCTGCTTATGGCATATTACATGTCTGACATTTCTCTTGTACCAAAGGTAAGACAAATACAATACATTGTATATTATGTGCCAACACTAAGATACGAGGGTTGTTCGAAAAGTTTCGGGACAAGTGCTGTAATTTTTTTTATTTGTTAATATTTTTCTATGAAATTTTCATAAATGATAGCTGTGACTGTATGCCATTGATTTATTGCCATAACGTAGGTACAAGCAACATGCCATATATTGTCACCATAGCAACGTCACATCGACGTGAGCGGGGCACCTTGGCGTCACCATGCAAAAATATAATATTTGTATGGCCAGTTATATCATAGTTAGTGCTCTAATATGGTTCTGACGTTGATATACATTACGACGTCAGACTGCACGACGTCATTGACATCATTTCCTGTTGTTATAAACAAGTCAGTTTTTGAATGAACAGATGTAAAATGAATACAGAACAAAGATATTCTGTAACAAGAGTACCGCATACGGTACATAATACGCCCACTTGCAAATTTTCTCCGATTCAACATGCCTTATAAGTGTTGACATTTTCTAATCTGTGCTTCAGATCTTGTTTTCCATATTAAGGTGATACTATTTTTAAAAAAATTTAAGTGAATATCTTATTAAATAAAGGAGTTACAGCTAATCCTCATTTTTGCAGATTTTTGTAAAGTGCAACAGCTATAACTCTGTAAAGACAAACTGAATGAACCTCAAAATAAATTCAGTTTCAGATATTGTTGCTTAAAACATTTGTATTAAGTTTCATTTATATCATTTTAATAGTTTTCCAAGAAACAACAAACTAAAACTTGTCCGACAAACAAAGCAACGAACACACAAAGTTCAAGGACCATAACTTTAGAATAAAATGACATCAGAAACCCTGCAATATATGTGAAAATTCATATTAAGGTTTAACCATATAAAAAAATTGAAGTAAATATCATTTCAAATGAAAAAGTTATGGCCATGATTTGCATTATTTTCTTTAAGTGCAAGGGCAATAACTCTGAAATGACAAATCAAATGAACCTCAGAATCGACTCAGCTTCAGATCTTGATGCATTAAACATTTGTGTGAAGTTTCATTAATATCTCTCAAATAGTTTTCCAAGAAAACAGCGGACAAACTATTTGCATTATTTTTTAAGGACAAGGGTCATAACTCTGAAACGAAAAATCAAATGATCCTCAGAATCAACTCAACTCCAGATCTTAATGCATTAAACATTTGTGTTAAGTTTCATTAATATCTGTCAAACAGTTTTCCCAGAAAACAGCAGACAAACTATTTGCATGTATTTGCACTATTTTTTAAGTACAAGGGCTGTAACTCCAAAATGACAAATCAAATGAACCTCAGAATCAACTCAGCTTCAGATCTTGATGCATTTAACATTTGTGTAAAGTTTTATTGATATCTCTCAAATAGTTTTCCCAGAAAACAGCGGACAAACTATTTGCATGTATTTGCATTTTTTTTAAGGACAAGGGCCATAACTCTGAAACGAAAAATCAAATGAACCTCAGAATCAACTCAGCTCCAGATCTGGATGCATTAAACATTTGTGTGAAGTTTCATTAATACCTGTCCCATAGTTTTCCCAGAAAACAGCGGACAAACTATTTGCATGTATTTGCATTATTTTTTTAATAAAGGGCCATAACTCCAACACGACAAATCAAATGAACCTCAGAATCAACTCAGCTTCAGATCTTGATGCATTTAACATTTGTGTGAAGTTTCATTAATATCTGTCAAATAGTTTTCCCAGAAAACAGCGGACAAACTATTTGCATGTAATTGCATTATTTTTAAGGACAAGGGCCATAACTCTGAAACGAAAAATCAAATGAACCTCAGAATCAACTCAGCTTCAGATCTTGATGCATTAAACATTTGTGGGAAGTTTCATTAATATCTGTCAAATAGTTTTCCGAGAAAACTGCGGACAAACAAAATGTTGACGGACGAACGGACGGACATGCTAACAAATGGGTAGTTGTGTGACTTTTTCCTTTGATCTTTTCTTGTGTGACTAGTCCCACAAGAAAAACTATTTTTGGCTCTAACTTTGGAAAAGAATGATCTGGAAGCTAACCCTAACCCTAACCCTATGTCCCACAACTGGCCAGGTTAATGTCACAAGAAATGGCCAGGTTAATGTCACAAGAGATGGCCAGGTTAATGATTTTACTTGTGGGACTAGTTAGAAAAAGTCACACAACTACCCTTTGGTGAGTGCGGACGAACAAACGGACGGACGGACAGGGCCATGCCAATATACGACCACCTTTATTAGGTGGGCGTATAAAAAAAGCTGTGAGGAAGAAGCGACCAGAAAAATGATGGCAAATTCTACCTGCATCATGACAATGCAACGCCCCATACTGCATCTACAACAAAGGAAGTACTTGCTGAGAGAGGAATTAACATAACTGCGCACCCGCCAGAATCGCCAGACCTTTCACTGTGCAATTTCAGGTTATTCCCGACAATCAAGCCTGACTTGCAAGGCTGTCGTTTCAACGATGTCTATCACATGTTTCTTGTACCTACGTTTAATTATGGCAATAAATCAATCAAATACAGTCGCAGCTATCATTCATGAAAACTTCATAGAAAAATATTAATAAATAAAAAAATTACAACACTTGTCCCGAAACTTTTCGAACAACCATTGTATAAACTTTATCAAGAATGCATAGTTGGTGGAGTACGTTCCACATGCATATTCTTGGAGGAAAGGGTTAAACTAACTGCATAGTCAAGACAATCTAAGTTAGGTCTTGTTCATGAAGTAAAGGCTTAAAATCAGCTATGCTTGACTACTTTTTGGAATTGTATTGGCTAGACGATTCTAATAGGTGGTTATACAAAACGTTTTGGTCAGAAATAAGAATGTTGGCACAAAGCATCTGTAGAACAAATGAACCATGGAGGAACATTCCATAAAGATTTACTTTAGTTTATGATACAACTCTTGGAGCATTTGATAAAGCTGTTGATGGAAAATTCTATATCCGGTCCGAAAGCCATGCAATTTTCCGCAAACTTTTTTTTTAACATTGGTGTTTGGTACGAAGTCCCTCAAGGACGCAAATCATACGTTATGCCATAAAATATGCCTGATACAATGAAGTTACTTGTAGAAATGAGGGCTGTTTTTTTCGCTCATGGCCAAGGCGAGAGAAAATCACATATTTTGCAATGACATTTTTGTGCGGTTCTGGTTTCTGTTTCCACTACGAGGCCGCTAGTACCTGGTGATCTTTATCGTGTATGATGAAACGCTTGATTTGTTCGCATTTAATAAGTGCCCGAGCAACCTTGACTTGCAAGTCTGTTTCCCTGCTTTATAAAAGGCATCTAGTGCAACTGGCAAGATTTTAGAAATTTAATTTTCTGATGTTTAGATCTTTGTAGTGTATGGGTTAATGTTAGTATCAGATTGCAGCCTCTGTGATTGGCTGGCAGCATACGCTGTGGGTCAGGGAGTTAGATGTAGTCCACTGAAGTATCAAGACATTTAAATAAATACAGTATAGAACTGACAGTGTCTCCTCTCTATATCGATATACAACACAGAGAGTTTGGCGACGAGGATAGGGATATTGAAGACTACCGTTATAAGTAGTGTGGATTAAATTCAGAGGCAGACAGTTAAGATTAAATTTCTTTGGGGACACTCTGCATTAAATTCTGTTAACATGCAGTGACTTGGATTAAATTCTGTTGGCCAGTAAACAGTGCTAAGGATGGCCAAAGCACTGACTGTTCCTAGCGTGGAGCAATTTAACCTTAATGGTGAAAGTTCAAGCCTCCTGAGTAGATGGGACAACAGGTGGATGAAGTTAATCGTGGGATCAGGCGTGACGGACAGAGCACAGAAAAGAGCCCTACTCCTGCACCTGGTAGGACAGGAAATCTTCTAAACTTTGGACGAGATGGGTGCAGACAATGATTTGGACATGACTGTGTCAAAGCTGGATGGGTACTTTAAGCCCAAGAAGAATGTGTTGTTCGAAAGGCACAAGTTCAACGGTGAACTTCAGAAAAGGAACGTAACTGTACAAGATTGAAGCACCTATCACTGTTGTGTGAATTCAATGACAGTAATGACAGGATAAGGGACCAGATCGTGCAAAAATGCAGCTCATCCATGTTAAGGAGGAAAAAGAACTGACCCTGGAGAAAGTTATAAAAGTGGCATCCACATTCGAGCGCGCACACGACAGTGCCAGTCAGATGAAAAATGGTACAAAACATGAGGAGCCCGAGACTGGAATAACATTCAAGGTGCGAAGACCGGAAAACCAAAATACATGTATACAGGGACCCAAAAGATTGGAACAGGTAGAATGCTATAGTTGTGGCCGTAGAGGATACTGGTCGAAAGATCCAGTCTGTCCGGCGAAGACACAGAATCTGATGACGAGGGATTCATAATCACCTTGAAAGACGCATTTTCAAACAAACCACTTAACATGATAGTTGACCCCGGTGCTACCTGTAATGTGATAGATAGGAACATCTGGACATTTCTGAATTCACCAAAACACTTGAATGCATATCACATGCGCTCACCGACAAGAAAATATATCGCATATGGATTTAAGACGCCACTGAAGCTAGCGGGAACGTCCCGTGCAGTCGTCGAAAATAATGGCGTGTGGAGTTCACCGTGTTAGACGGAAAAGGACAGTCATTGTTAGGTAGAGACACATGGTTCTTAGAGTCGGACTACAGGTGTGTAATTTGCACATGTATTGAAAATAGTTACCCAGAGTTATTTGAGATGTTGGAAAACTTAAAAATTTCCAATTGACGATTCCTGTTGACGAATCAGACCAAGCGGTTATTCAACCGATCAGGCGAGTACCTTATCATTTAAGGGAAAGTTTAGAGAAAAAGCTTGTGAGCCTGGAAAAGCAGGACATTATCGAGAAGGTTGACACACCGAGCCGATGGGTGTCACCAGCGGTGATCGTTTCAAAAGGATAGCATGACATTCGTCTTTGTTACAAGCAAATACCACGGTACTAAGGGTACACCATACGATACCTACGATAGAAGACATGCTCCAAGAAACGAACGGCTCAAAGGTATTCAGCAAACTTGAAATCAAGCGGCTTATGTTTGGCATATCCTGTGCCAACGAGTTGTATCAGAAAGTTCTGCAGCAGATTCTACAAGTTTGCCCGAACGCACAAAACATCATAGACTATATTATTGTTCACAGGGCCACTCAGGAGAAACACAACGAGAGCCTCAGAAATGTGCTAAATGTGCTTAGTGAAAAGGGGTTTACCATTAATCGTGAAAAATGCGAGTGTAATATGTTGCAAATATGTTCATGGGTAATGTGGTCTTGGAGCATGGGATTGGTCCTACACAAAGCAAAATCAAAGCTGTTCTAGATGCCAGGACACCGCAAAATGCATCAGAAGTTAGGTCATTTTTAGGCCTAGTAAACTTTTATGCACGGTACATACCCAATCTCGCTACAATATCTGAACCGCTCAGACGACTAACGCGCAAAATGTAAATTTAGTTGGAAATCTGAGAAACAGAGAGCTTTTGATGTGTTAAAACATAGACTCACCAGCGCGGAAACACTTGGTTTCTATAATAGAAATGCGAAAACACATGCAATCTGCGATGCCTCAACTGTAGCGCGGTCCTGTTACAGGAACATAGTGACAAACAGAGTGTCATAATATGCAAGTAGAAGCCTAACAAAGGTGGAGCAAAAGCTTGCACAAATCGAACGCAAAGCTTTAGCTATTGTATGGGTAGTTAAACGCTTTCATTGTGTATTTGTACCGTACAGAGTTCGAGCTCTTGACTGATTGCAAAACGCTCAAGTTCATTCTATCACCTAGGTCAAAGCCGTCTGCTCGTATTGAAAGATGGGTTTTGCGACTTCAAAGTTACAAATTCCCTATGCAACATATTAAAGGACTAGACAATATCAGTGATTGCTTAAGTAGGCGATCAGGAAGCAAACACATTCATTTCAGGTACCGCATATGTGAAATTCGTAGCGGTAAATGCCATGCCTTCGGCAATCACAACACGTGAAATAGAGAAATTGTCTTGCTATGACACTGAAATATCATCGCATACAATCTGTGGCACAAATTGCCATATAAGGAATACTTACAGATCAGAAATGAGCTTAACTCCATAGGGTTTCTAGTTCTCAGAGGTACACGGATAGTGGTATCGGAAGTTTTGAGAGAGCAAATTCTCGAGATAGCCCACATGTCTCACCCAGGTATTTTAAGCATGAAGCAGGATTTAAGACAGCATGTATTTTGGCCGAATATCAACAAAGATATTGAAAAGCATTGCAAAAACTGTTACGGTTGTTAGTTGGTTTCGATGCCAACAAAACTGGAAGAAATGACACGAATGGAATTCCCTAACGTGTATGTGGCAATCGATTGGCTTGGTCCGCTTGAATCAAAAGTTTAAATACTTGCAGTAATAGATTACTACAGCAGGTATGTAGAATTGGGAATCAGTAAGTCACCCACTTCAGAAAACATGATGAAAATACTCCGAAGTATTTTCAGCAGATACTGAATACCACTATCCATACAGACAAACGGTGCTAGCTGTTTCACTAGTGACGTTTTTGAAGCTTTCTTGTATGAGAATAGAGTGAAACACAGACGAACGACGCTACTGTGGTCGAGTGCTAACGGAGAAATCGAAAGGAAAAATAGGTCGTTACTTAAGTTTACGCATAAAAATTGCGCAAGGCAAAAAACGCAGCTGGAAATCAGAGATAGAAAACTATTTACTCATATATTGCAGCTCGCAACACTCAACAACAGGCGTGTCCCGGGCTGAATTTTTGTTTGGACGGAAAATAAGGTCAAAATTACCATGCCTTCAAAGTCACATAATAGAATCAGAAGCAAGGGACGCGGAAAAGAAAAAAAAGTTATATAGCAACAGAAAACGCAGAGCGCACGAATTGTCTATTAATGTAGGTGATTTGGTTTTGCTAAAACAGCAGAAATGAAATAAACTTGACACTAATTTCAACCCAAAACCGTTTGTAGTCTGCAAGAAAAATGGCAATTCAGTGACCATTGAGCGAAAGGGGGTAAAGTACACGTGAAATGTGTCTTTTGTTAAGAAACTATTCCAAAGGGATGAAGTGACAAATACGCCGCCTTCACAAACCATTGTATGGTTCGAGGTGGTGAACCCATGTTTCATGAACAGTTACAAACTGCTTGAGAAACTTCCCTGGACATGTTACACCGAACTCGTTTTTGGTCGAGACTCAGAAGTTTTGGGACCTATCTGGCAGAAACCATTGTCATTTGCAAATCATTATGGATAATTGTATGCACTCGTTCCTGTGATATACCCAGCTGTGTAGCAATGTACCGCTGTGTAATTCGTCGATCTGCCATAATCATATCATTGATTTTATTGATGGTGTCCTTTGAGGTGACAGTTGGTGGCCTGCCAGGACGGGGGTCATCCTCAAGACTCTCTCTACCGCGTTTAAATTCAGCGGCCCATTTTTTCACCATGCTATAACATGGAGCATGCTCCCCTAATGTAGCTACCATGTCCTCATGAATCTCCTTAGGTGATAAGCCTTTGAGGCCAAGGTATTGAATAATTGTGTGATGGCCAATGCTGTCCATTTGCTTAGAAGTACTCATAGTAAGTAGCTTTGAGAATCAAATTCTGGCAAACAACAGAGAGAAAAAAATCCTTTTGTCTCTGCAGAGTGATTATAACACCTTTACTACACGGACAACAAATGGTATGTTTATAAGTGGTCTGTTTCTACCCCAGGCCATGGACTTATCAATCACTCCTCGTATTATAAACACACAAATGTAAAAACAATTAAACAAGACTAAATATTTTGCCCACCTTCAGCAGAGTATAGAGCTTTTCAAAAGCAACAGAGAATTGTATTGTAACCACTTCCTGGTAAAATATAAATCTGTCAACAGGTGATGTGGACCAAAACTTCTTAATTGAAGCTAATTAACCCTTTACATCATGGGCATTCATAAAATATTAATACGTCATGAATATTAATTGGATAATTTGTTATAATGGCCTATGAACACAGAAACGTTTGGCAAAGACAGAAACTGCTGAATCTGATGTATATCATTACATAAGACAAGAGGGCAATGATGGCCATGTATCGCTCACCTGGTTAACAGATATCGAGTGACTTACTTATGCAATGGACAGGAATGATTAATACAATCTGATAAGAGATTCACCTACAAATCATTCCTCTGACATTTGGTGAAAATCCAGTCAGTGGTTTAGAAGATATTGTTTGAAGTGTTTTGTAAAAATCTACTTTTAACTTGTATGACCTAACTATAAACAATGGACTGAAACAATTTTTATAAATTTTTCAAGGGTCACCGGATGATCATTTCTGTGAAATTTGGTTGAACCCATTGAACAGTTTAGGAGAGATATGGTTTAAAGAAATCTTCCCTTAAAATCTATTATAGCTTCTGTGACCTACTTATAAATGCACCAGACAGGAACAATTTGACCCCACGTATAAAAACCTGAGGGTCATATGAAATTTTGGTGAGTCATACCAACATGGGCATGTATGATTTATTATAACATAATGTTTGAAGTTTGTTTTTTGATACTGCTCCATAAAAATGTGGCCTCCACAGCTGCCCTATGTTGATTTGAGTCTAAATGTCGAACAAAGAGTTGTGGCAAAAGTTGGTGCAGCCAATTGTTAATGGATTGTCTTTCGATCCACTCATATTGGTAATTTTACCTTACAAGTCATTTTATTACAATCATAAGAAAGCCATGAGTTTTCAATTAACCATTCCTGGCCAAATTCCTGTTTAGACAGTTAGGGATAGCTTTTTCCGACACCGTGACAGACTTTTCACTCACCAACTTTTCACTCCCTGAACTCGGCAAATTGTCAGTTGCCGGAGAACTAGCCCCCATTTCAGTCGGTAAATCATCACTTTTATGTTACAAGCTGATTCTTTCAAAAAGAAGGCTGTCAATCAACGCTGCTTTTGAGCAGACATGCACAGTGCATTTCTTTTTGCGGAATATGACGAATTACGAACACTCACCTAGGTGCTTATATGTTTGCGATAATGAATAAGCATCTTTATACTGACCGGGAATGGGTTGTGTGGGTGTAGGACAAAACCCCACTAGGACGTAACCCCACTAGGACGTAACCCCACAGGACAATACCCCACTAGGACGAAACCCCAGCAGGACAATACCCCACATGGACAAAACCTTACTTTAATAAAAATTATGTATTTAATTAAGGATTTATATATACAAATGGCACTTCATAGCAATAGAAAGGGAGATTAAAACATACAACAAAAGAAATAAGTATAAATATTTAATTTCAATTTGAATAAAAGTAATAAATAACTATGTTGTTAAGCATATGGTAATATGGTAATAACCTGATTTTCACTAAAAGCGTAAGTTGTATTATCACAAGGGGGATATTTTTATATCTTTTTACAAACAGAATAGATCCAGATCATACAGATTCTAAAACAAAGCCATCTGATCAGGTTCTAATCTATTTGCTCACTGACAAATAATGAATATTTATTAGGTGAACCACATTCTATACAAAAGAGGCATACATGGTATAACCAAAATTAACCAGTTCCTTTTCTTAACTAACAAACAGGGTAAGCCCAAATCATTTTCACAATTTTATGATCTGGCTCAACCATGTTTGCATTGGTACACTTAATATAGATTCAATAGATGTGGATAATATAATATTAGCACACATTGCATATCAACTATTATAATATAACCACAATTAACTGATTCCTTTTCTTAACTTACAAACAGGGTAGACCCAAATCATTTTCACAATTTTATGATCTGGATCAACCATGTTTGCATTGGTACACTTAATATAGATTCAATAGATGTGGATAATGTAATATTAGCACACATTGCATATAAACTATTATAATATAACGACAATTAACTGATTCCTTTTCTTAACTTACAAACGGGGTAGACCCAAATCAGTTTCAATTTTATGATCTGGATCAACCATGTTTGCATTGGTACACTTAATATAGATTCAATAGATGTGGATAATGTAATATTAGCACACATTATAAGCCAATTTAGTAAACTAAAGCTCATTTAACTATGAATGCCTTCTTTATTTATTCATAATTTTGACCTAATTTTAAATATGCTTTAACTTCTATTTTTATTTGCAGATTGTAACTTTAAATTTGAAAATGTAAAGATCTTGTTTTGAATTTATATTCTAATTGAGTGTTTCTTCTTCAAATTATCCAAAAATTGATTTATAACCACCTTATAACCCAATTATGTTAACATGTGGGGTTTTGTCCGCCTTGACACATTTGGGTGTGGGTTTGTGTCCTATGGGGTTTTGTCCTGTGGGGTTACGTCCTAGTGGGGTTACGTCCTGGTGGGGTTTTGTCCGTACCCCGGGTTGTGTACAACTAAAACCTGATACACAGGGACACGGAATTCGTGGCTGTGAATAATTCGGTGACGGACAAGTTCCTGTGTCAGGGAAAATGCACAGTCCAAATTTCATTGTGTCAAGGCTGATAAAAGTGCGCCAAAATCATTTCTCTGACAAATGGTGGGTTTAGGGATAGATGTTTTTTAAAGGAATTAAAGGTCAAGTAAACAGATTGAGTTTTCGTCAAATTCTGATAGTATACAGTTAGTTAAACACCAAGCTGTAGAAAATTCTTACCGTTTTTATCTTGTTTTGATTTAAATCGAGTTTTTATTGTACCGCTAACCGTGCATTTTGAAAATAGATACATGATTATCTCCCTTGCGTCGTGACGTCACTTGTGTACATCCCAGTCAGGGATCCCATTGACAGGGAGGAATGTACACAGAAACTTAACCTTTTCCTTTAAATTAACGCCTCTGCAAACAAAGTAGATCCAGATCAGAGCATACAGGGACTGTCTAATTAGGGTTTTTTCCGGTTTCTTACAAAATTAGATAAAATCCAACTCCACAGTTTCTATAAATACCCAAATTATTTTCACACTTTTCCAGACATTACGTCCATGGATTAACCATAGAAAGTGACACTTTATCGAGTAGGGGAAACTATTTATGGGGTGTGATGTTTATTTTAGGTGTGAAATACAATGATACTTAATATTAAACACATGTGTTTTAATTTTGTTAATTTTACCCCTTCTCTTGCTGAATTTTAAAATACATTTCTCCTTCTTTACCCATGCCCTGTTGTAAAATTACATATATCTTCACTGTGTACACGTATTTCGCTGTGCAATCACTGCTATGGAATGCACTTGTTGCACAATCAACTTGTAACTAGTACAGACCCTGATGAGACAGCTCCTGTAGGAGCTGTCTCATCTGGGTTTTCACTATTTACAGGTAGGTATATTGACGTGAATAGCAAGCGAAGAGTTATAACTTACTTTACCTGTCAGTGAATTTACACAATTCATAAACTATAATTTTAAAATAGGATGAGGTAAGGACCAAGACCATTAGCAAATAGTGTAGATTCATATCAGAGGGACCATTTGGGTCCCGCCCATGAGTTGGGTCCAAACAACTTTTAGACAGAACCGGACAACTTTAGATGAATTTCGTATTTAGGCAAAGTGGGTTCAGATGAAATGGGACGTTCTCATTACTATGTATAAATGTACGTAAAGAAATTCCACCAAAATACAGAAAAAATAGGAAATAATCTATTTATTTATTTTACTTTAATATTTGCAATACCAAAATGATGCATTACTTTCACAAAATCGAGTAAAGGTTGAAATACCAAAATATGTATTTTGTTGGGAAATGAGAAAAAGGTGGATCTTGAAAACAAATGGTTGTCAGTCTTGAAGAATTACTATTTTTTTTTATTAATATGTTCATGTTTCTAGCTTGTGAATTATTATGACTGGACCCACTACAAATAAAAATGTCTATAAAAATATGGTCAACACATTAAAACTGTTACTACATTTGTTTTTATCATAATGTTACAGAATGTAGGTAAAAATGCCACAGGTAAAAATGCCTTAGGTAAATATGCCATAGGTAAAAATGCCTTAGGTAAAAATGCCACAGGTAAAGTGGTAAAAATGCCTTAGGTAATAATGCCAGAGGTAAAAATGCCATAGGTAAAAATGCCACAGGTATAAAAAAAATTAATAACAAATATTTTTGAATTTATAAAAGGAAAACTGTATAATTTGAAAAAATATGTTATAATATCATTTCATAATCAATTTTGGCATAATAAAACCATTTAAATATGTTCAAAATTAAAATTATTTGTTATTATTTTCTGGCATTTAACAGACTGGTGGTGTCTGGGGCTACTCTATTTAAATAATTGTAGGATTTTTTTTTTATTTTGGACTCGGACCAAATATAAAAATATTTGTTATTAAATAAAAGAAAATATATACCTCTGGCATTTGAGGGAAGGTGTCTGGGTCAACTCTGTTTAAATAATTGTAGGAAAAAATCATAAGAAACAGGTAGGTAAGATTTCAATATCTATGTTTTAATGAGCAGTATCTATATAGTGCAATCATGTAGTTGTGATTAACATTACTACTGATAATGCTACTTATGATTTTTCCTACAATTATTTAAACAGAGTTGACCCAGACACCTTCCCTCAAATGTCAGAGGTATACAATTTTTTTTATTTAATAACAAATATTTTGAAATTTGGTCTGAGTCCAAAATAAAAAAAAAGATTTTTCCTACAATTATTTAAACAGAGTAGACCCAGACACAACCAAATTTGATTATGAAATGATACTATAAAATATTTTTTCAATTTATACAGTTTTTTTTTTATACCTGTGGCATTTTTACCTATGGCATTTTTACCTAAGGCATTATTACCTAAGGCATTTTTACCACTTTACCTGTGGCATTTTTACCTAAGGCATTTTTACCTATGGCATATTTACCTTAGGCATTTTTACCTGTGGCATTTTTACCGCACACCAATGTTACAGTATACTCGTATGTGCAATTTAATTATGTTTTGTAGGCAAACAACAGTAAACATAGCCATTAGAATTTCTCTATGAATGAATGTGTTAAAGGTAACTTCCCATTTCGTCTACTTCCCATTTCGTCTACTTCCCATTTCGTCTACTATTTTGGCTTTTGTTCCCATTTCGTCTACTCCTAATTTTACACCCTTTCCCATTTCGTCTACTGCTTATATTTTTCATGTCTACTGCCATGGGGGTACGGACAAAACCCCACCAGGACGTAACCCCACTAGGACGTAACCCCACAGGACAAAACCCCATAGGACACAAACCCACTGCCAAATGTGTCAAGGCGGACAAAACCCCACATGTTAACATAATTGGGTTATAAATCAATTTTTAGATAATTTGAAGAAGAAACACTCAATCAGAATATAAATTCAAAACAAGATCTTTACATTTTCAAATTTAAAGTTACAATCTGCAAATAAAAATAGAAGTTAAAGCATATTTAAAATTAGGTCAAAATTATGAATAAATAAAGAATGCATTCATAGTTAAATGAGCTTTAGTTTACTTTTAATTTTAATTTTAATATAATTGTTTTTATCTATATTAAGTGTACCAATGCAAACATGGTTGAGCCAGATCATAAAATTGTGAAAATGATTTGGGTCTACCCTGTTTGTAAGTTAAGAAAAGGAATCAGTTAATTGTGGTTATATTATAATAGTTGATATGCAATATGTGCTAATATTACATTATCCACATCTATTGAATCTATATTAAGTGTACCAATGCAAACATGGTTGAGCCAGATCATAAAATTGTGAAAATGATTTGGGCCTACCCTGTTTGTTAGTTAAGAAAAGGAATTGGTTAATTTTTGTTATGCCATGTATGCCTTTTTTGTATAGAATGTAGTTCACCTAATAAATATTCATTATTTGTCAGTGAGCAAATAGATTAGAACCTGATCAGATGGCTTTGTTTTAGAATCTGTATGATCTGGATCTATTCTGTTTGTAAAAAGATATAAAAATATCCTCCTTGTGATAATACAACTTATGCTTTTAGTGAAAATCAGGTTATTACCATATTACCATATGCTTAACAACATAGTTATTTATTACTTTTATTCAAATTGAAATTAAACATTTATACTTATTTCTTTTCTTGTATGTTTTATTCTCCCTTTCTATTGCTATGAAGTGCCATTTGGATATATAAATCATTAATTAAATACATATTTTTTACTAAAGTGGGGTTTTGTCCATGTGGGGTATTGTCCTGCTGGGGTTTGGTCCTAGTAGGGAATTGTCCTGTGGGGTTACGTCCTAGTGGGGTTACGTCCTAGTGGGGTTTTGCCCTACACCCACTGCCATGAACTTATATTTTTATTTCTTTGATCAATATTATATTATCTTCACAGCACACAAAATTCATGCATTTGAGGACTTTTTAATATCAAATTCTGAAGGGTTGTGATCCCCCGAAAGCAAAAATTGCAACACAAAAAGAGAAAATTGCAGACTCGGTTTTATTGAGTCTGTTCATGAGCAGTAATTGAAAGTGCAACACTGCTCACGCCCCCTAAGCGGTATTCAATTTTCAGAACAAGAAGTACTGAAATTCATGATCTCGAAGGATCAGAAAGTATAACAACACTGAGAATGAAGTAATGTAATGTAATGTTTTTGTTGATCTTGACCCAAATTATTGATCTGGATCAAAACCTAAAACAGGATTGTGTAGGAGTTTTAAGATTTATCTTAGAAATTTTATGCAAGCAAAAATGCAATTTTAAAAAAACAAGAAACCACTTCAGCCAATCAAGGAAAATGATCATCATCTAAACTTTTGATCTGGGTCCAAACCCAACTGATGTAACTCATGGTAATGCTTAAGAAAACTGTGAAAACATGATTATGCAATGGCCCAACTGCTATAAATCATGGTAATTCTTAAGAAAACATGATTATGCAATGGCCCTCTAACAGTGATAGGTGTCAAAAATACTACTGTGGATTAAGTCTGCTGCACAAAAAAGCATCTTAAATATTAAAAGAAAGTATAAAAAATTATGACAACACATTAAAAAGTCCTAAAATATCTGAATCTTGTACAATATTAATAAAATAACTGAGTAAATATAACTTAATTATAACAGTAGACAAAATGGGAACAGGGTAAAATTTTAGAGTAGACGAAATGGGAATGAATTACAGTAGACGAAATGGGAAGTAGACGAAATGGGAATAAACCGTGTTAAATGGCCTTAAGCCATATTGTAGTATATTGTACTAAGCCATATTACACACGAATGCCCCATGCAGGGTCAGTTGTCTCCAGATGTCAGTTATCATAGTGGCCGCTTGTTAAATACCCACCAGGGGACAATGATTAGTACATGGCCATAAAACCCGCATCCTGTATATTACGTATTGTTGCATTCTTTTATGTAGCTGTGGTAAAGTATCAAAATAATCAATCATTGCAGTCATGGTGCCTCAAAGTTAGTTGGGCATTATGTAGGTAATAATCAGTAACACTATAAAACGCACCCAATGAACAATTCCGTAAATTACAGTAATCCAGAATGACTTTTTTCCTATGGATTTATGGTCAAAATTGTCCAAGTTCTAAAATTGCAAAAAGGATCATATTTATGATAAACTATTTCCCCGATGAAAAATTATGCGTGAGTAAATTACTTCACGAATATAAACCCTTCATTCCACGTGCCTGTTTATGCCAATGCAAACATAGTAGACCCAGATCAAACGTATTGAAACAAATTTACAAACATAGTAGATCCAGATCAGAGAGCTTCTCTTGTAGCTCCCTGATCAGGTTCTTGTCGATTTGCTTATGAAATAATATACCGGTAGGTCTGGTTGTACAATTACTGCCATAGCCTGTGCTCACGGGTGTAGGGCAAAACCCCACTAGGACGTAACCCCACTAGGACGTAACCCCACAGGACAATTCCCCACTAGGACCAAACCCCAGCAGGACAATACCCCACATGGACAAAACCCCACTTTAATAAAAAATTATGTATTTAATTAAGGATTTATATGTACAAATGGCACTTCATAGCAATAGAAAGGGAGAATAAAACATACAAGAAAAGAAATAAGTATAAATATTTAATTTCAATTTGAATAAAAGTAATAAATAACTATGTTGTTAAGCATATGGTAATATGGTAATAACCTGATTTTCACTAAAAGCATAAGTTGTATTATCACAAGGGGGATATTTTTATATCTTTTAACAAACAGAATAGATCCAGATCATAAAGATTCTAAAACAAAGCCATCTGATCAGGTTCTAATCTATTTGCTCACTGACAAATAATGAATATTTATTAGGTGAACCACATTCTATACAAAAAAGGCATACATGGTATAACCAAAATTAACCAATTCCTTTTCTTAACTAACAAACAGGGTAGGCCCAAATCATTTTCACAATTTTATGATCTGGCTCAACCATGTTTGCATTGGTACACTTAATATAGATTCAATAGATGTGGATAATGTAATATTAGCACATATTGCATAATTATAAACTATTATAATATAACCAAAATTAACTGATTCCTTTTCTTAACTTACAAACAGGGTAGACCCAAATCATTTTCACAATTTTATGATCTGGCTCAACCATGTTTGCATTGGTACACTTAATATAGATTCAATATATTAAAAGTAAAATTAAAAGTAAACTAAAGCTCATTTAACTATGAATGCATTATTTATTTATTCATAATTTTTACTTAATTCTAAATATGCTTTAACTTCTATTTTTATTTGCAGATTGTAACTTTAAATTTGAAAATGTAAAGATCTTGCTTTGAATTTATATTCTGATTGAGTGTTTCTTCTTCAAATTATCTAAAAGTCGATTTTTAACCCAATTTAGTAAACTAAAGCTCATTTAACTATGAATGCATTCTTTATTTATTCATAATTTTGACCTAATTTTAAATATGCTTTAACTTCTATTTTTATTTGCAGATTGTAACTTTAAATTTGAAAATGTAAAGATATTGTTTTGAATTTATATTCTGATTGAGTGTTTCTTCTTCAAATTATCTAAAAATTGATTTATAACCCAATTATGTTAACATGTGGGGTTTTGTCCGCCTTGACACATTTGGCAGTGGGTTTGTGTCCTATGGGGTTTTGTCCTGTGGGGTTACGTCCTAGTGGGGTTACGTCCTGGTGGGGTTTTGTCCGTACCCCTGTGCTCACATATCATTAACTCTCCATGAAATAATTATTTCTTACACAAATATTCATAAAGAAGATCTAAAGGCTTTTTCTTCACAATGTTAACTTAAACTTTTCAAATGGATCATTGGCTCTGACAGATCAATTAGGATTAGATTAACAAAATTTCATAAGCAAACAGAGCAGAACCTGATCAGACAGCTCTTACAGGAACTGTCCGATCTGGATCTACTCTATTTGCAAATGCGCGTGAAGCCGTTTATATAAGAAGAGAATGATTGGGAAATTGATTAAAAGCAAATTAGGTGTCTCCTGCCAACAGTGCTAAATCGTGTTTATTAATCAATAATCATTTTTTTCTCTAAAGAATATTTATTAAAGATTTCATGACATCATGAATATTCATTACAGGGATTAGAGACGCTAGACAACCCTGATCGAATCTAAAGAAATAAGTCTACGGATTAAGCAATTAGAGCAGACCCTGATCAGACAGTTCCTGCGTGATTTGGGTTAACGCTGTTAACAAAACGTTTGATTAGAATAATTTTCCACGAAGAAAAAACCCATTAACCTACAGTGCTAGACCTAAGTCAGATTTATAACAGAATGTAGCATATCCTTTTTTATAATTGCTGACCCAAGTCATCGACTGCACTATTTTCTCTAGTATAAATTTCACTGAAAACATACAACGAGACACAATGTAAGCTGACCCAATATAGTTCACATCACGTTTTCTTGAACTTCTCGTTTTTTGGTAATTTAAATAATCCTATTTAATCTCTGTCGGACTAGGAGCTACACCCATAGGCAGGGATACACACATATGCAACACAAATTACCATTTTAGCACTCAAAACGAAGCAGAAGTACATTACGTGCGATTTTTTTCTATACGATATCTAGTTCGACATTTATAGCGAATGTTCACAAGTGACGTCATCACAAGGGAGATAAGCGAGCGACCAAAATCAGCCAGTGCTTACTTATCGGTGATATATGACAGCTGCTATGTGCGATATGACTGTATTTTTTTGTGTTTTCGAAACAAAGTCGTACAAGGTACCCATTTGTCAAATATTTACGAAAAAGTGTCCCACCTGTTTACTTGACCTTTAAATTCTATTTTTACGTCCTCTAACCTACTTATGCAATGGACCGAATCAATTTATTTAACTTTCATGAAGGGTCACATAGAGATAATTGGATGAAATTCAAAGTGGTTTATGAGGAAATGTCTTTTAACCTTTCCCTCAAAATAAACCCCTTTTCACGCAATTGCAAACATATTGGACCCAGATCAGACAGGTCCTATAGGAGCGGTCTAATCAGGGTCTGCTCTGTTTGCTAATGGAATTCAGTAGATTTGTTTCTTTAGTTTCTAAAATGGCTACAATCTTCCATCTTCCATATTTCATTTTAACTATTTTTACCATGGATATAGTCAGTAGGTATTGAAATCTGGAATAAATAAAACAGTTCTGGGTTAAAGAAATTCTTCATTAAACAAGATCACAAAAAATCTGCATATAATTAGTATTCATAATATGCAAATGAGCTCCAGTGACAGACAAAATGACATTTTGTTGTTTAATTTCCTCTTATAAAACTGTTTCAAACAGATTTGTTTTTGCACATTTCAGTCTAAATAAGCTTTACTATGTAGTTTAGTTATATTTTATGATAAATGTCAAAGTTATTTGTAGTTTGGGGGGCTTTGTTTTGAAAATAAAAACAGATATATGAATCTATGAATCCTAATGGAACTGTTTGTTCATGGTTGCCACCAAGGATGGGGTTCTAAATCTAAATCACCCCATTGATAGTCAGATTTTGGGCCTGAGGGGGGCTGAAATGCATTTGCTGGGTTCTGGATCCGACTCGATCATTTCTGCCGAGTACTTGTCTTCTACGGCGATCTAACACTTTTCTGCTACAACCAAGACCACGCCCACTCGCAACCCCTACCCCTTAGGCAAAAGCGAGGGGTTGAACATACAGTGTCATCTGTTTCAGAGCTGTTTGAATCACTAAAGGACCATTCCGAAACAGACCCGTCTTCTAAGTCACCTTTTTGGCCTAAAAAATCAGTATCATCGCAGAATGATTAGGCATTGATGAAATGATTCTCTGAGCTTCCTCGGCAGAAAATAACACCCTTTGGGTCATTATTTGCCTTCAAAAAAACCCTTAAAAAATCGATTTTTTTGTTTTGTTTTTTATACTTTTGTTTATGCAGACATTCACTTCGGCTTACACAGTGTTGTAGTACCAGTTTGCTCATTAAAATTGTCCGTTATGGTAATAGATCCAACGAACATATAGAAGCGCGCTTGAAAGCGCACTTGAGAACAAAAGGGTTAAAGAAATTATTCGTTAAAATCTATTTTAGCTCCTGTGACCTATTCACTACTTATTCAATGGAGTGGAATCATTTACAGTGTCATACAAAGTTACCTGAAGATCACTTTTGTGAAATTAGTTTGAAATCCTTTCTGTAGTTAAGGAAATGTCATTTAAAGAAATTATTCGTTAAAATTTCTTTTTAGCTCCTGTGACCTACTTAAGCAATCAACTGGAACAATTTATTATATAATTTCCATGGAGTGTTACCTGAAGATTGTTTGTTTGTCATTTAAAGAAACTAGACTACTGTAGGAGGTATCGCATACACCTGCATGTTGCAAGCCTGATTTTCTTAATGCATAACTGCAGCATCATAATTAAATATTTATGTAATTTACTTAACTGGGTACTCTTGCTAGGAACTTGAATAATATGCAAATACATGTAGTGAGCAAGTTTGATAGAAATCGGACCAATCTTTCAGAAGATATGTCACAGAAACTATCAGCCAATCAGATTGTATCATCATCCATAAATATGTGCAGAATATGCTAACCACAGTACCCATATGAAGTAATTGGATATCAAGTTTCACTGAGAAAGTTTGGCGAAAATTGGACCATTCCTTCGAGAGATATTGCACAGAAACCAATCGGCTAATCAGATTGCAGCAGTCTGAAAATGCCTGTGATTTTAAAACAAGAGGGCCATGATGGCCCTGATATTGCTCACCAGCAATCAGAGGAGAAGATTTTTAAAGTTTTCACTACCGGTATGTTTCTATAGAAAACTGGCCATCCCTGGGGCGGGCCTCATTTGAACCCAGGTCCAAATGAGTAATATGAAACACTCAAGTAACACTCCAGCAATACATATATGCTAAGAATAGCCACTGGTCATGATACTCTCACTGACCATGAAAAGGGCATAAACAAAGCTGTTTAAACAGCAGTCTGCTACAGAAAACTGGTCACCCCGGGGTGGGGCCAATTTTGACCTCAGGGGCATAATTTATATAACTTTTGTAGAGGACATACACATGATGCTACGTGCCAAACATGAAAGCTGAGAACCTTTTCCATTAGTCACTTCTAGAAAAAGATCATGTGACAGAAATAAATTCCAATCGAGCACGGTCATAAACTGAATGTAGAAACTAAAAACTTCGTCACGGCAACAGTACTTTTGTCAAATTTGAACATAAATGTGTAATGATTTTTATTCTGTTTTCCTCTAGTTTTCTCAGAAGGAAACGGTGAATGAATTAGAACGTGTTCTACTCCTGGTGGACCTAATCGCACACGTTCATTTTTCAACTTGCGGATCGCGATTTGTGGACGTAGGCATGCATTTTGTTATGAATTCTAAACAGGTCTGTCTGTCTATTAATCTGTCTATCTACCTGCCTATTTAATAAATCATCAACACATCTATACATCTGTCAAAATACGTCTGTGTAGTGTTCCCTCCCAACAACAACACCCCTCCCCACAACAACATTTTTATGTGTTTCCGAAAAGTGTCGTTGTTCGGAAGGAGCACTGTATATTTTTTTATTGAAAACTGGCCACCCCTGGGGCGGGGCCAATTTTGATCCCAGGGGCATAATTTATAAAAAAAATTTGTAGAGGACCTATAGGTGATGCTATTATGCCAAGGTGAATGCTGAGAACCCTGTAAATTCATCAAAGAAGATTTTTAAAGGTTCAAATTGTTGACGACGGACAACCAACGATGCACTACGTATGCCGACTGACATCAGGCGATCACAAAAGCTCACCCTGAGCAAGTTGTGCTCTGGTGAGCTAAAAGGCTTATCAGATTGCAGCAGCCTAAGTGAAAATGCCCATAATTTAAAACAAGAGGGCCATGAGGCCCTGAAGACCTAGAAGTCATTATTTGTACAACCTTGGTAGAGAACCACAAGGCAAAGCAGCAAGATTTTTAAAGGACTATGCAAAACTGATAAACCCCAGGGTGGGGCCATTTCGGCCTGGGGATCATAATTTTAACAATCTTGGTAGAGGTGTAATTATTAAATAATGATATACCAGCTAATATACCAATTAATGATATATACCAAATATCAAAGGTCTATGCATTTTAGTCGAACGAGAAGAATATGTTTAACGAGCCTGGGGACGGGGCCATTTTCTACCCAGGGGTCATAATTTGAACAATCTTTTAAGAGGACCATTAGATCATGCTACATACAAAATATAAAAGCTCTAGGCTTTACAGTTTCAGAGAAGATTTTCCTATGAAAAAATGATAAGCCCTGGGGGCATGGCCATTTTTGACCAAGGGGTTATGATTTGAACAATCTTTGTAGAGGACCATTAGATGATGCTACATACCAAATATCAAAGGTATAGGCCTTACAGTTTCAGAGAAGATGATTTTTAAAGATTTTCCAATGAAAAACTGATAAGCCCTTGGACGGGGCCATTTTTGGTCTGGGGTCATATTTTGAACAGTCTTTGTTGAGGACCAATAGATGATGCTACATGCCAAATATCAAAGGTCTAGGCCTTACAGTTTCAGAGAAGAAGATTTTTAAAGATGTTCCTATGAAAAACTGACAAGCCTTTGGGTCGGGCTATTTTTAATCAGGGGGTCATAATTTGAACAATCTTTTTAGTGGACCATTAGATCATACTACATACCAAATATCAAAGTCTAGGCCTTACAGTCTCAGAGAAGAAGATTTTTTAAAGATTTTCCTATGAACAAGAGGGCCATGAGGCCCTGAAGCCTTCACCTGAGATACCCCAGGGGCAGGGCCATTTTTGACCAAAAAGTCATCATTTTGTACAACCTTGGTAGAAAACTAATAAGCCCCAAAGCAGGGCCAAGTTTCGCCCAGAGGTCAGGGTCGTAAGTTGAACATTCTTGACAGAAGACTACAAACCAAAGCTACATATTTGTAGAGGACCATTAAATCTTGTTACATACCAAACACCAAAGCCTTACAGTTTCAGAAGATTTTAAAAGATTTTCCTATGAAAAACTGATAAGCCCTTTGGCGGGGGCATATTTGGTCCAGAGAGCCAAAGAACTTTGTCGGTTGAAAGCTGGGAAAGCCAGCGAAACTGTTACATGAGCAGACATTGAAGAACAGGCGAGAAATTCGCCGATTGATTCGACCGATTTTTGCAACGAGGGAGGAAACACACCTGTTGCGTCACAAAGGGATGCTCAAATACAGCAAAAACTGGATAAACAGTCACCGTGTAAAGTGATTCGTCCCACTGATAACGTGTCGCAGCACGACATTGCTAAAACTTCTTTAGAGCGGGGCGAAAGTACCGACGATTTGGACCAGCTACTGAGTGGTCAAAGTGAAAGTAGAACTTTTTTGAACGACTTGGAGGAAAGTTATAAGGAGGAGGTTACGTTCGGACCAGAAGTCAACGACAAACTGGCGGAACTGGTCAATAATGCTGTCGACAAACGTCTAGGAGACGATGCATTTAAAGGTTTGGAATCCAAATATTTAATTCCAAAGAACTGCCAAAAAATGTGTGTGCCTAAAGTCAATCGTGAACTCTGGCAAGCGTTCAAACCAACACGATCTGCTGATTTTGCAATGCAAACGTGTCAGAAGTATATGGGGATGGCAATGGTTCCAGTCATTCGGTCTCTGGAAACTATTATGCAGGATGGTAATGTCAACACCATAAAAGACATGTTGAAAGACACTTTTCGGATTCTGGCCCATGGTATGAATGAAAATAATAGGAAACGGCAGGCCCTGATTAGACCACTGGTGCCATCAAAATACCGAAAGGTATGCATCACTGACACTCCTACTTCTGAGTACCTGTTTGGAGAGGGCTTGGAGCAAAGGGTGGAGGATATTGAGAAGGAGGAGAAACGAGCATTTAAATTGTCTGGTCGATCAACTACAAAATCTGTGGGTCCTTTTTTAGGCCAGCGGTTCCCGCAAGGGAATAGAGGACAAGACAATCAAGCCAAACCAAAATTCAATGCAGCAAAATTCCCGTACAGGTCTGGGACCCAGGTACCAACCGCATCAGGGGAAATTTCAATCTCAAAGAGGCCAGTGCGGAAACAATGAGTGTAAGTACATTACCCCACTTACCTGTTCAAAATACTCCTGAAAATTGTAAAGGTGGACAAATATCACTTTTTCTGGATAATTGGAAAGAAATTACATCTGACAATTGGATCCTTGATACTGTGACAGGTTTTAAAATTGACATGGAAAGTATTCCTGGCCAGTCATTTGTGCCTAGATCTTTTTCTTTTAATAAGACAGAAATGGAACTCATTGATTCAGAGATTAAACAGTTTCTCCAGAAAGGTATTATTGAAGAAATACATACAGTGGAATATGGCCAATTTTATTCCAATATTTTCATTCGGCTAAAAAAGAATGGTTCTGTACGTGTCATATTGAATTTGAAAAAAATTAATGACCATGTTACAAAAATTCATAGCAAAATGGAAATATTAAAGTCTGCCATCGCGAACATTCAGCCAGGGGATTACTTTGCGTCAATTGGCTTGACAGATGCTTATTTTAGTATGCTTGTTCATCCTGATGATAGGAAATATTTGAGATTTATGTGGAATGACAAACATTATCAGTTTCGCACTTTGCCACAAGGCCTGTCTAGCAGTCCTCGAGTATTTACAAATCTTAAAACCAGTCTATGCATCATTACGCAGTATAGGATATTCTAACATACCATATATTGATGACAGTTTATTGAAGGGCAAAACTTCAGAAACATGCACAGCTAATGTTCTTGCCACTACTCAATTAATGGACAAATTAGGGTTTACTGTTCATCCACTTAAATCTGTGTTTCAGCCAGTACAAACCATAGTCTTCTTAGGTTTCGTACTCAATTCTGTATCCATGTTGGTTACCGTTACATCAGACAGACTTGTTAATCTCACCAGGTTATGTGAAAGTATTCTCACCAGCAATGGTATCACACTGCATGATTTTGCTAAAATGAGCGGGAAAATGATGGCTTGTGAACCTGGCATGCAATATGCACCATTCTTTTATAAAGATTTAGAGCATGAGAAGGAATGCATTACTTAAAACCGAGAAAGGGAATTATGATGCAACAGTTACACTATCCCAATCTAGCAAGCAACTTGTTCAGGACTGGATAAGCTACAGAAAGTGTGCATACAAGCCAATCATGCGTGAAGACCCTTCTTTAACATTGTATAGTGATTCTAGTCAAACAGGGTGGGGCGGAGTAGATGCTACTCACAATGTAAACACTCATGGGTTTTGGTCTGAACAAGAACAACGTGAACATATTAATGTATTAGAACTTTTAGCGGCATTGTTCACAATCCGATCCCTTGGTGACAAAGAGAGGAACTCTCACATACAGATTTACATGGATAATATGGTTGCCATATCTTACATAAATAAATTTGGTGGGAAGATGCCTCGTTTGCACAACATCGCTAAAGACATGTGGCACTGTGCTAAAACACGAAATGTCTGGATTAGTGTAGCTCATGTGCCGGGTGTAGATAATGCGGTAGCTGGTGCTTTATCCCGACATACCAATCATGATACTGAATGAATGTTAAATAGAAACTGTTTTCAGTCATTACATGACACCGTCGGGACGATTGACATAGATTTGTTCGCGTCCAGATTAAACCATCAGGTGTCTCAATATGTGTCATTTACCCCAGACTCGGAGGCCATGGCAGTGGATTCATTTACTTTTAATTGGAATAAGGCTAATATGGTATATTATTTATTTCCTCCATTAGGTATGATCAGCCGGTGCGTCCAGAAAATTGTCAGAGATCAGGTGGAGACGGCAGTGTTGGTAGCTCCATTGTGGCCCACACTTGTAAGTGTGGTTCACAGAGGTTCTGCAACAGATCTGTGCACAATCGTATATTCTTCCAAATCGAAAGCTCTTGCATCTGCCTCAGGATCCAAGCAAGGCCTTAATGGAACACCCCATCAAGAAACTGAAACTGGGAGCCTTTATTTTACCCGGAAAATCTCCAAAATAAAGGCTTATCAGCAGACACTGTGGACCTCATCCTCCAATCATGGAAACAGTCCACTGTTAGGCAATATGGCACATATTTCCGGAAATGGGTGTTGTTTTGTGAGCAATCAAAAATTGATATTTTTAAATCATCTACCACTCAAATTGTAGCTTTTCTTACTGACTTGTTTAACAATGGATTAGGATATAGTGCTATTAATACTGCAAAATCTGTTTTATCATCATTCTACCAAATTATTGACAATCGGGAACTGGGAAATAATCCAATGGTTAAGAGGTTTATGAAAGGTGTGTTCTCTAAACAGGCTTTCATTGCCCAAATATCAGAAAATTTGGGATGTTCAAGTGGTGTTAAAATACGTAGCGGCTTTGCCTAGTAACCCGAATTTAACACTTTTACAACTATCCGAAAAGTTAGCCATTTTGTTCATGCTTCTTACTGGACAGGGATGTCATTCTATTTACATGTTGAAATTATCAGATTTATAAATTCAAATATACAAAATGTACAAATTCTCACAGATTGCGTTGTCTGTGCAATTTCAGAACCCTTAAAACAAACTAAACCCAGACTTCATGTTCAACCATTGACGGTTAAAGCATACAGTGCTGATAAAAATCTGTGTTTGATTGCAGCATTAACAAATTATATAGATCGTACTAAGCCGCTACGTACAACAGATAGACTATTTATATCCACAGTCACACCATTTGGTTCAATCACTAAAAGTACTTTAGCGAGGTGGATAAAAACTGTGATGATGAAATCTGGTATTAACATTGAGAAGTTTGAAGTGCATAGTTGTAGATCTGCATCTACATCTGCTGCAGCTTCTAGGGGACTGCAAATTGATGTGATTATGAAGTCTGCTGGGTGGAGCTCAGCTAGAACTTTTCATGAGTATTATAACAAGGTTATTGATCCTGTTTACTCAGAGTCTGTATTGTCGTAATACACTTATAATATTGTAGTTTCTATCTATCATGTTGCAAACCTGGATTCATTGATTTATTGGAGTATGTACATACTGTTAGAGGAATAGAAGTATATATATCGTTCATATATAAGTATTTCTGGTTAATATTCTATATATTGGAATCAATTCATTGACTATGACTGCTGCAACAACTGTTTGGCCCTTATGTCTAGATAATGCATGTGTTGCTCAGCTCTAAAATCTCGTGGAAAATCATGAGTCAGCAGTTGGTTCAATAAAAATTGAAAAATTAATCGAAACTTGATGAAGATTGATTATAATTTTTTGAACCACTGCTGACTCAGATTTTACACGCCCTCCATAGTTATAGTAATGACTCCCACCCGTGAGTAACACATGGCATTATATATACTATACTCTCTGAAGAATGACCTTCACCTTTCACTTCCGTTCTCTCGTGTAAAATCTGAGTCAGCAGTGGTTCAATAAAATTATAATCAATCTTCATCAAGTTTGATTAATTTTTCAATTAGATCATAATATATACCAAACATCAAAGGTCTAGGCCTTACAGTTTCAGAAGAAGATTTTAAAAGATTTTCCTATGAAAAACTGATAAGCCCTTTGGCGGGGCCACTTTTGGTCCAGGATCATAATTTGAACAATCTTTGTAGAGGACCATTAGATCATGCTACATACCAAATATCAAAGGTATTTACAACTGGCCCTATCTCTTGGTGTAAATAGATGGACGATTTGTGTCACAGGTCGAGTATACTCTGCAACCCGGTCCATCTTCGCTATTCGGACTTCAACCTTCCGTATTCTTTTGTCGTTGCTGGGGAAGGTGCGGGTAATCACCCCCATTGGCCAATCGTATCTAACGCAGTCCGCTTCTTTTAACAGTACAATATCTCCAGGTTGAACATCTCTTGATGACTCGGTCCATTTTCTTCTGGACTGGAGACTTTGCAGGTATTCACTTTGCCACCTTTTCCAAAACTGGTTGGCAAGTAACTGCACATATTTCCAGTGAGAGCTGTAAGCTTCTTTTGTTTCAATGCTCTGAAAGGGACCTACTTCTGTGTCTGTCTTTTGCGTAAGCAGAACCGAAGGTGATAAGACAGATGGTTGGGAAGAATCCACGGACACCGGGGCGATTGGTCGACTGTTGATGATGGCACACACTTCGCACATCAACGTCTGTAGGACATCGTGTGTCAAGCTCCGTCTAGCCTCCTTGGCAAGCATGGCCTCCAATATTCGGCGTGTTGTCCCTATCATTCTCTCCCATGCACCACCCATGTGCGAAGCATGGGGAGGGTTGAATACCCAGGTACTCCTGTTCTGGGTCATAAATTTTTTCACCGGGGCGTCTTCAACATTTACTACACCAACTTTCAATGAGTCGGTACTCCCAACAAAATTGGTCCCTCTGTCGGAGTGGTATTCTTTCACTTGTCCTCTTATGGCGACAAAACGACGGAGGGCGTTAATGAATGTAGCTGAAGACATATCCTCAACAAGCTCAATGTGTACGGCTCTGCAAGTCAAGCATGTAAAAAGGATAGCCCAACGCTTTGAGTTTGCGGCACCTCCTCTTGTTCTTCTAGTAATAACCTCCCATGGACCAAAAGTGTCTAATCCGACGTAAGTAAATGGTGGTGTTGGTTTAGATGATATCTCCGGGACATCTGCCATCTTTTGGTGCTCGAGTGGGGGGCGCATCTTCCGACAAATAACGCACGAGTGAATTATAGAGGCAACAAGCCTCTTTCCTCCAATCACCCAGTAGCCTGCTGACCTCACCGCTCCTTCTGTTATGTTCCTCCCTTGATGTTTGACATTCTTATGAAGGTGAAGAACAAGTAGGTGAGCCAGATGTGTCCTCCCTGGAACAACGATGGGCCCACGTTCGCCGGACAGGGTACCTCCAGTACGAACTCTACCTCCTACGCGAATGAGTCCGTTGTCATCAAGGTAGGCATCTAGGTAGCGCAACGGACTATCCTTCGGAACAGGTTTCTTCTGACTAAGGTTCACAAGCTCTTGTGGATATTTTTCTTTCTGGAGGGCTTTTAGGATCAGGGCCTCTGTAGACTTGTACGTCACAGCATCTTCTTCGAGCTGGTGTGTTTTACCCTTTGAGATGAACTGTCGAAGTCGAAGGAGTCCTCGAAGTACGGACATCCATGAGGAAAATCGGTCAAACCTTGACATCCCAAGGGAGCTAGAAACCTCTGTCTTCTTAGTTTCCAGCCTAATCTCTTTGTCACCATCTGGATCTAACAATGGGTACTCTGAAGCTTGTCCTGGGTACAATTTTTCACACAAGAGGTCTGATCCAGAGAGCCATGCAGATTCTTGGAGCTCACTGGCTAGAACAGACCTTGTTCCTATGTCCGCTGGATTTTTCTCGGAGGGAACATAGCGCCACTGATCAGGTGATGAATTCACGTGGATTCGATGGGCACGGTTGGCAACATACGTATGAAAGCGTTTCGTCTTGTTGTAGATATACCCTAGAACCACTCGACTGTCGGTATAGAATACAACTTTGTCCATCTGTACATCTAGTTGTCTGGTAATGAAGCCTGCCATCTCTGTAGCCATTACTGCTGCGCAGAGTTCTAGCCTGGGAATCGTATGTCCGTGTTCCGGGGACAATTTTGACTTTCCCATTACAAATCCAATATGGTTCGCTTCATCTTCACATGTCACACGTAGGTAGGCGACTGAACACACGGCCTTTTCTGATGCGTCTGAGAATACGTGTAACTCTCTCTCCTTGCTGGTAGCTAAGGACATGGGGATGTAGGTTCTCGGGACAGTAATGTCGGCCAAGCAGTGGAGGGATGAGTACCATTCTCTCCACCTTTTCTCGATGTCTGGTGGAATGGTTTCGTCCCATCCAAGTGATAGTTTGTTAAGGTCACGGAAAATGAATCTTCCTCTAAGAATCACAGGTGACAGGAAACCAATGGGATCAAAGAGGCTGTTCAGACAGGACAATATCCCACGTTTGGTCATTGGAGAGTCTTTAGGGGAAATCTGAAATAAGAAGCGATCCGATTTCAGATTCCAACTGACACCTAGGCTGCGCTGAGGTGGAGCTGACCCTAGCTCGAGATCTACGTCGCTGAGGTCTTTACACTTGTCTGCCATGGGTAATGCGTCCATCACTGCTTGACTATTTGAAACAAATTTGTGAAAACGCAGTTTTCCTTCTTCCATCAAGGTGGTCTGGGTTTTGAGAATAACGTCTAGTGCTTCTTGTTCAGAGGGGAGCGAGGTAAGACCGTCGTCTACATAAAAATTCTTGGTGACAAAGTCCCGGATGACCGTATCACATGTCTTGCCGTCGACACACTTTTGTAAACAATAGGTCACTATTGCTGGTGAAGGCGAGTTCCCAAAAAGGTGAACACACATACGATACTCCTTCAGTGGTCTGTTCGGGTCGTTGTTTTCGTACCAAATGAACCGTGTGAAGTTTCTGTGGTCTCTGCGAATTCTGAAGGAATGGAACATCTGCTCGATGTCCCCAGCTATGGCGATACATTCTTTTCGAAACCTCAGTAGGATCCCTAGCAAGCTGTTGGTTTGATCAGGTCCCGACAAGAGCACATAATTCAGTGACTTTCCTTGGAACGATGCTGAGGAATCAAATACCATTCGGATCTGGTTCAGCTTACGTGGATGGTAGACCCCGAAGATTGGTAGGTACCATCTTTCTTCCTGTTGGTCCAATACTGGTGCCTCCTCCGCATGGCCGTTCTTCAACACCTTGTCCATGAAGGTAATAGCATGCTCCAACTTTGTAGGGTTCCTTTTACAACTAGCGAGAAAGGACCGTGTTCTCTTTAGTGCCTGTTCACGGTTGTCTGGTAGTCTATCCCTCTCCTTTCTAAAAGGAAGCGGTGCTGTCCAGTGGCCATCGTCATCTCTGATGCATTCTAAATCCATCAGATGCAGAAACTCTCTATCTTCAACTGATAGACTTGGTTGGTCGTCATCTTTAGTTCTCTCAAATAGGGAGTCCCTGACAATCTCATTGCTATAATCACAGGCCGAATCTTCAGCTTCTGTCACCTTAATATATGCAGGGCATGGTCGAAATGTGGTGTTTTGTCCCGTTGGAAGGATGTGTGTCTTATTGGCAACCACAAAATCAGGTCTGTGAACTCCTCCTAAACAACTCTCTCCAATTATAGCCCATCCAAGGGGAAGTTTCTGGGCAAAAGGAGAACCGGCGGGACCAGTCTTTTGTGACAAAACGTGGTGAGCGTTTGCGTGGTCTCGACCAATCAGGAGAACTATGTCTGCATACTTGTCGAGTTTGGGTATTTCTGATGCTAGTTCTGTTAGATGTGGATATGCAAGGGCTACATTTGGAGTAGGTATTTCTTCTCTATTACTCGGAATGTCTGTACACTCTATAACCCTGGTGATGTGAATGGAATTCTCGCCATGCAGTGGTTCCACTATAAAGTTTCTCCCACATCTACCTGTATTAGTAACTGACCCGGAACATGAGGACAAAGTGTAGGTGATCGTCTCATCATTGACACCGAACATGTCGAAGAACTGGGGTCTTGCTAGGGTCTGGCTACTTTGATCGTCCAGGATTGCGTATACACGTCTAAGTTTATTCTTCTGACCCTTTGGATAAACGTTCACGAGGAGAGTTTTGGCACATGACTTTCCTCCAAACTTATTCCCGCAGATCCTTGTACACATATTACCAACCGTGGTGTTGTTTTGGGTTGTATTGCTTGTCCTGTGTGGCCGATTTGGTTGCTCCCCGCCGTTTTGCGCTGGGGGATGAAGGGCGCTATGATGGGACGTACTTGAGCAGATCTCACATCTCAAGCTCGACCTACACTCTCTAGCCATATGAGATCCATCGCAGCATTTGTAGCACATGTTGTTTTCCTTCAGTATTTTCTTTCGAGATGGCAAAGGGAGAGTACGGAACTTTCTGCAGCGTTTCACGCTGTGGAACTCGTCATGGAGAGGACATTTCTTGATATCATTCCCTCTCTGATGCTTTCCGTCTTCTGTGTAGGTCTTACTTCCATTTTCCATCTGGGTCTTCCTACTTACAACTGGCCCTATCTCTCTTCTTCTTGAAAGTCTCTGACTACTAATATCATCGTACTGAAACCCTGGGTCGTTTCTAACTCTACTTAGGTCATGAATGAATTGAACGAATACACTGAATGGCGGGTATGGGACGTTTTGTCTGGTTTTATAATTCGAAGCGTGTGTAGTCCACTTCTCCTTCCACTGATATGGTAGCTTGTTGACTATTGGTAGTATTCCAACAGATGAATCGTAGTATGACATCGTTGCTGCATACTTTGGGTTTTTCTTCACACCTTCCATCTGGCTCAATAGGTCGGATAGCTCAAAGAGTTTTTTACTATCCCTGATCGTGAGTATGGGAAATCTTGCCAACTTGGTCTTCAGCGCACTGTCTATGAGTTCTGCGGCACCGTATCTTTCATCCAGTCTTGACCATATGGCTCGAACACCTTCCGACGGATTGTCAGCATGAGCTTGACGGATGTTAGCAGCAAACTTTGACGATTCTGGTCCTAGCCATCGGACAAGCAGTTGTAATTCTTCATACTGACTGATGCTAAGCTCTCTAGCTACTGACTGGAAGTTCAATTTCCAAGCATTATAGGCCTCTGGCTCATCAGTAAAGGTTGTGAACCTGCTTATGAGGAGTTCTTTCTTCATCAAGAAGTTTGAAAGGGCATTCAGTTGATCATTAGGGGCAGCTGGGTTGGTGGTTTGTGTTTGATGGGGCAAACTAGTGGTGACCACTGGAGCTGCTGGAGGTGGCACGGATTGGTGAATCGTTGGTAAGTTGGGACTAGTTGGGACTGTGGATATTTGAGGGTTCCCCAATACTGTCGTAGGAGTAACAATGACAGGTGACATGGGGTATGATGGCTTTGGCATGGATGGGACATACGTTGGCAAACTAAAGGTCACAGCAGTGGTCTGGGTATTCCAACCTTGATGAAGGTCTACCTTGTCAACCCGGGCGGGTCCTGCATGATGGACTGCACTATGTTCCGAACTGTCGGCTAAAGAAAGGTTGCTGATGTAATCAAACACTTGTTGGTCTTTGTCAATTGGTTCGACATCCAGCATGTCTTCATATTGAAGGCCAAATTCTTCTTGTTCGAGGGCCTTGACTTCAGCATCAGCAATGGCGGTTGTTTCCCTTTGATCTAGGACCTGCATTTTTCCATCAATCCTTGCCTTTTCGTACTGAAGTCCCACTTTCTGTTCTAATATTTTAAGTCTAACTCTCTCCATCTCTGCCTTCATTTTCTTCTTATTCAGACTCTGAGAGGAAGTTCTTGTCGATCCGCTGCCTGCGTCAGAAAGCATCTCTGCTGCTTCTAATAGGGCTTCTTCGATCTGGGCATGGGTCCGGCTGAGGATACGCGTACGTCTACCAAGACGACCACCGTACTCTTTCAGCATGTTCTCGCTTTCTTCTGTTCTCGTTCTTTCGAGGAACCCCGCGAGTTGCCTTGCACTATTTTCGAAGTCTAAATGAAACTGTCGAACATTCGTCTGCAGTCTACGGAGTTGCTTGATTCCCAGTGAATCTTCAGCGAGGGTTGTTAACGCGTCTTCAATACGTGTCCAGCATTCCTCTTGTCTTTGGTATAAAATTTCATATTGTTCCATAAACCTTCCTCTGCCTCTTTCGGTTAGTTTTCTGATCCTTGTAATCTCACCGTCCTGTGGAGTTTCAAAGTTGCTGTCTAATTGCTCCTTTTCTACATTAATGTCTTCTACTTCATGTTCTGTTTCAGTGATCTCTTGACTGGTTGCCATGGTAAGTATACTGGTGATTCGTCTTCAATAAATTGTAGCAATAAAGTATACCTTAGCCTTTCACCATGGATACATGAACAGGGGAATTCAAAGGCAAAGTTGTGTTAATCAATGGACATGAGTTTTAAGTATTGCTTGCTATAAAGCATGAGAGACAAACAGACATAAGGCGATCCTCAGGTGTCACCTGACCTCTGCAGAGGGCGGATGACTTTACAACACAATAATATAGTCTAACATGTATCAAACTATGTTCTAAATTATCTTACACCTTAAGTCTCCAGATATGACTGCTATAATATCTGTCACAGAACTGCAGCATGTATCGCTTTATATGGTTCAGGTTTGTAGCAGCTATTATAGACTTCAAGGGTTTACTTCCCTCTTGATTTTTATGAGAAGTGAAATAAATATATTTATAAATTTATGAAAATTATGCATGAACTATGTCGTTACATATAGGAGAGACAAATTTCTCTGAAACAGTAGATACTGTTTTAAACTGTCACTGAGGTCTGATAATGACCATAAAGTTATAGCAGTGTTTACTATGGTCTCTTCACTGAACGTATTTCTCTTAAAGTTGCAATGTCACTTAATACTAATCTAAACTGTTAGGGTATGGCACGCTTAATGTTAAACAATTACTAAAGTTTTATCACAACTGCAAAGTCAAACTTATGCAGAATTAAATATGGTTGAAGCGTGTCACCAACATCCATCGGCAGTCCCAGACATCCGGTGGCAGTACACGGAGACTAAAGAGTGTAGAGGGTCCTCAACATCCAGTCTTCGGCTAAGATTGACACCATCTATGACATCCTTGTCCAGTTTATTTACACCATAAGTGACATCATGGATGTCAAGCGGGGAGTGTGACGCCGCAACAGCAGCGTTGGATCCTATAGTATACCGAGAAATGTATCCGGTCCCGCGTGTTACTTACTACCTTTCATAAGAACTCTTCTTTCCGGGAGATAACGAAAGACAGGGAGAGGTTCCCCCTCGCATCTAAAACACGCCAAAATCGGTGTCGTTAATGAGGTTTACACCACTATCAACTCGTTTCTCTGGGAAAAACCCTGCTTCAACCGCGTCTGGGACGCCTACAGCTGGAAACTCCATTTATGAGCCGCAACCAGTGTAAGTCAACATAGCCGATTCTCCCGCCATTTGTTGAGCAACACTAAGTCTACTTTCGCTTTAGTTTTCACCATGCATACATGGATAGGCTTCATCCTCATAACTTTAGAATGTAACATAGAACCTCTGACATGTCAAGGAACATAGAAAGTCGTCAGTATTGATGTTTTTACAGTATTAATCCTTCCACTTATCATGTCTATGTTAGACTCCGCCTACTATGAATATTTATGAGATAGATCATATAAACAACTGTCCATGATGCACCCAGGTGTGCATACTCAAATCTAATATTGTGAAATGCAAATAGAGAAGACCCTGATCAGGCAACCCTGCTATGTTTGTCAGGTCAGAGTTTACTCCCCTTGCAAGGCGTATACATGAGGGAAGGGATTAATCTATATATATACAGCTCTATTTTGAATGTCATTGACTACTGTTTTGAGTAGTGTAATACCATGTATATGTTACCGATCTACCTGTCACAGTCCATTATAGAGATGGCTTTATCTAGTCACGATACCATATTAAAGCAAATGTAGAATTAGACGTTATGCGAACCGTATTGTGGGCGCTCGGTATGACTAAAATACGAAATGGAATCAAAGTATGAAATGGAACGAAATGGAATCTAAACATACGAAATGGAAACACATATTTTTAACTAGATGTTTTTGGGGAAAATTGAATTGATATACGTATACCTAATATAAATACAGACTCTTGTACAAAATTTCAGCAAAAAAATGTGAAAAATAAAGATTTTACAACGATTTATATATTCACGCATTAACAGCCTGAACTGAAATGGAATCTGAACATGTACGAAATGGAAACACAGATTTTTAACTAGATGTTTTATGGGGAAAGTGAATTGCTATACGTATACCAAATATGAATACAGACTCTTGTACAAAATTTCAGCAAGAAAATGTGAAAAATAAAGATTTTACAACGATTTATATATTCGCGCATTAACAGCCTGGACTGAAATGGAATCTGAACATACGAAATGGAAACACAGATTTTTAACTAGATGTTTTATGGGGAAAATGAATTAATGTACGTATACCTTATATAAATACAGACTCTTGTTCGAAATATCAAAAAGAAAATATGAAAAATAAGGATTTTACAACGATTTATATATTCCACGCATTAACAGTCCGTCCTAAAATGGAATATGAACATACGAAATGGAACCACATCTTCAAAGAGATGCATTTAATCAACAATACCGATATATATATGCATGCTAAACATTATTATTAACATATGCATTAAATTTGGGATAAGTTGATCATAAAATTTTATAGCGATTTACATATCCCCATATGTGGATCAGGCTAAGGGAACCTCATGAAATGGAATCCGAACATACGAAATGGAAACGCAGCTTTTTTACTAGACTTTTTTTTTTGCAAAAATGAAATCATGTATGTGTACCTAATATAAATACAGACTTGTGTACAAAATTTCAGCCAGAAATTGTCAAAAATAAAGATTTTAAAACGATAATATAGTTCATGCATGAACAGCCAGACTTGAAATTGAACCTGAACATACGAAATGGAACTATATTTTCAAAGAGGGGCGATATATCAACACTATTCATTCACAAATGCATGCTTAACTTTATTTTAGACATTTTCATTACGTTTTGGATAGTTTGAATGAAAAATAAATTGTTTTTATAGCGATTTACATACTCCCATAGGGGGATCAGGCTAAAGGAATCTCATGAAATGGAATCCAAGCATACGGAATGGAAATACAGTCGTTCAATTCAGTGAACGTGTATCTGCAAAACTGAATTCATGTAAGTATACCTAATATAAATACAGACATGTATAAAAATGAGATCGGAAATAGGAGAATTAAAGATTTGACAGCGATTTTATAGATACCACGAATTAAGAGCCAAGCCTAAAATGGAATCTGAACATACGAAATGGAACCATATTTTCAAATAGAGGCATTATGTCGACAATCTTCACTTATGTATGGATGCTAAACGTGTTTTAGACATATTTATCAAATGTGGCATATATTTATCAATAAATAATGATTTTGTAGCGATTTACATATCTCCATAGTGCATCAGGCTAAAGGATCCTCCTGAAATGGAATATGAACATACGAAAGAAAATGGAACTATAGTTTTAAAAGCAAATGTATTTTATTTTTGGAAAATAATAATTTACTATACCTACATCTAACACTTGTATATAGACTTGTGTACAAATCTATATTCGGAAAGGGTGAATAATAAAGGTTTTGCAACAAACGGTATATCCCCTAGGCTAAGGGTCACGAAATTCCGAATGACACTAATCAGCTTCCGTATATAACAGCAGGTGTTTGACGGCGGGGGGCAGTTAAAGGATTATTAGCATGGCGGTGTATGTTTATTGTGGACAATTACACCTGGACAGACCCCAAGCATCTTTGTTATGCTATTTCATAATAAATAGTAATTGGAATGGATTTAATAAATGTATATGTACCCGGTATCCCGCCCTATATCTAGATCCAGTATGCAAACGTCAATAGCTAATGTTTACATGTTGTAATTATCAAACCGACTCTACATAAAAAATTGAATCTTGAATCTTGAAACACTGAATTGTTTTTGAACTTCCCATGTTAAAAAAATACAATTCTTGTATTTCATCAATTACAATTCGGCATGCTAAGAATATCACTTAGAGAAGTTTGTCACTTAATTAATACTGTCACATTAGAATCGTTTATTTTAATCATGTTTGGCACGGCTGATTGGTTTGATTTGGACTAACATGGTTATCGCGCTTCATTAATTTCACACTTACATGGTTGTGCCAATTATTTCACACATTTACCGACTGAGTAGAAATGGGCAAAGCGGTAAGTAACTTTAGATGTTTATCCACGAAACCATTGATTAGTTTTAATTAGGTATATGGTAAGATTTCACTCTGTGAAGATGGCAAAATACCCGTGTTACGTTTGTTCTAAAAAATGTGATGACTACTGTATCTACTGTGATAGCTGTCAAATCCACTTAAGGAATTATCTTAAAAAATGAATATCTCTTATTAACCAAACAATAGACAAATGCGACATTCTGTTTGCAAACTGTGGGTTATTATATGTATTTATTTCAAATATCAATACATACCTAATATTAATGGTCAAAATAGTTATAATGAAATGTTGAAAATGAAACAATGTAGCCATTTTAGAAAGTGACGAACTCATTAGCTAACAGAACAGACCCTGATCAGACGTTTTGAACTGGGTCTACTCTCAAACCATTCAAGCTTATTTAGTTTAGCCGATGTGATATTCGGTTAAAAGTTGATCTTAGAAAAAATAATTATATTACAATTACATATTTCGATTACATATATCCCTTCAGCATGCAATGATCTGGATCTACATTGGTTTACTGTGCTTCACAAGTTATACGAATGTACCTTTATATGATATTTATATATTCTTTTCAAACTGTGTTGTTAATGATTATAACCTTATAAACAATTAGTTCTAATTCTATTCTTATGCGCACCGCATGTGGTAATCAAAGGATTTAACAGATACACAGCTACTTAGCATATCACACCTGGGTTCCACTTCGAATGTTACTATTTGAACAGCGGGGGCCTTTAGCATGCTGTCCATACAGGGATATTTAATTCGCTATTAAATCATTATTTCTTCAATCTATAATCTCAAAAGTTATGTAGATGTCCAAAAAAATGTTGAACATGCATACATAAATGCACAGTGTAGATATAATAACTCTCTTCGAAGATGTTTCCATTTCGTATGTTGAGATTCCATTTCAGGCCTGGCTATTAATTCATGGAATATATAAATCGTTGTAAAATCTTTATTTTTCACCTTTTATGGTTCATATTTTGTATACAATTCTGTATTTATATTATGTATACGTAAATGAATTCAGTTCTGCAAATATACGTTTACTTAAAAATCTGTGTTTCCATTTCGTATGTTTAGATTATATTTCAGGAGGATCCTTTAGCCTAATGCCCATATAGGGATATGTAAATCGCTATAAAATCATTTTTTAAAATTTATATATCCCAAAAGTTATGCAGGTGACCAAAATAATGTTAAGCATGCATATATAAATTAATATTGTTGATTAAATGCCTCTCTTTGAAGATATGGTTCCATTTCGTATGTTCAGATTCCATTTCAGTTCAGGCTGTTATAATGCGTGGAATATATAAATCGCTGTAAAATCTCTATTTTTCACATTTTCTTGCTGAAATTTTGTACAAGAGTCTGTATTTATATTAGGTATACGTACATCAATTCACTTTCCCCCAAAAACATCTAGTTAAAAATCTGTGTTTCCATTTCGTATGTTTAGATTATATTTCAGGAGGATCCTTTAGCCTGTTACATATATAGGGATATGTAAATTGCTATAAAATCATTATTTTTTAATTTATATATCCCAAAAGTTATGCAGGTGACCAAAATAATGTTAAGCATACATATATAAATAAATATTGTTGATTAAATGCCTCTCTTTGAAGATATGGTTCCATTTCGTATGTTCAGATTCCATTTCAGTTCAGGCTGTTAATGTGTGGAATATATAAATCGCTGTAAAATCTCTATTTTTCACATTTTCTCGCTGAAATTTTGTACAAGAGTCTGTATTTATATTAGGTATACGTACATCAATTCACTTTCCCCAAAAAAATCTAGTTAAAAATCTGTGTTTCCATTTCGTATGTTTAGATTCCATTTCGTTCCATTTCGTACTTTGATTCCATTTCGTATTTTAGTCATACCCGTGGGCGCTCATTCGAATCGTCTTGAGACGGTTCAGACGAGCGACCCACCATAGGTTTAGTTTGGTACTAGTCATGTTTGTTTTTAACTTAATAGTTTTCGGATAGTTCTTTATCAGAGCTGTTGATTGAGTATATTTTGTATTTGTGTCGTTTCAGTTATTTACGTTATCTGCTGCAATAAAATCTATAAACTGAAGTCATCGTTGTGGTAGATGCAAGCACACTAGGCCTTAAATTTTCAGAGAAGAATTTTAAAGATCTCCCTATGAAAAACAGCCATTTTTGGCCCGGGGGTCATAATTTGAACAGTCTTTGTAGAGGACCATTAGATCATGCCACATGCCAAATATCAAAGGTCTAGGCCTTACAGTTTCAGAGAAGAAGAATTTTAAATATTTTCCTATGAAAAACGAATAAGCCAATGGGCGGGGCCATTTTTGACCAGGAGGTCATAATTTGATTAACCTTTGTAGAGCACCATTAGATCATGCTACATGCTGAATATCAAAGGTCTAGGCCTTACAGTTTCAGAGAAGAAGATTTTTAAAGATTTTCCTAGGAAAAACTGATAAGCCCTTGGGTGGGGCCATTTTTGGTCCGGGGGTCATAACGTGAACATCGTTTCGTTCCCCCTAGCCACTGATGCTTCTGACAAAATTTTGTTAAAATCGGGTCAGCAGTTTCAGAGGAGATGTTGTTTGAAAATGTGGACGGAAGACAGACGCTGGACGCCGGACAAAGATCAAAAGTCTAGGCCTTACAGTCTCAGAGAAGAAGATTTTTAAAGATTTTCCTATGAAAAACTGACAAGCCTTTGGGAGGGGCCATTTTTAATATGGGGGTCATAATTTGAAAGTCTTTGTAGAGGACCATTAGATGATGCTACATACCAAATATCAAAGGTCTAGGCCTTACAGTTTCAAAGAAGAAGATTTCTAAAGATTTTCCTATGAAAAACTAACAAGCCCTTGGGCGGGGCCATTTTTGGTCCAGGGGGTCATAATTTGAACAATCTTTGTAGAAGACCTTTAGATCATGCTACATAGCAAATATCAAAGGTCTAGCTAGGCCTTACAGTTTCAGAGGAGAAGATTTTTAAAGATTTCCCTACGAAAAACAGATAAGCCCTTGGGCGGGGCCATTTTTGGTCTGGGGGTCATACTTTGAACAGTCTTTGTTGAGGACCATTAGATGGTGCTACATACCAAATATCAAAGGTCTAAGCCTTACAGTTTCAGAGAAGATTTTTAAAGATTTTCCTATGAAAAACTGACAAGCCTTTGGGCGGGCCATTTTTAATCAGGGCATCATAATTTGAACAATCTTTTTAGTGGACCAATAGATCATACTACATACCAAATATCAAAGGTCTAGGCCTTACAGTCTCAGAGAAGATTTTTAAAGATTTTCTTATGAAAAACTGACAAGCCTTTGGGCGGGGCCATTTTTAGTCTGGGGGTCATAATTTGAAATCTTTGTAGAGGACCATTACGAGGGCTTGGTGCAAAACTATTCTAACTCCTTCACAAAGTGAAGGAGTTAGAATAGTTTTGCACCAAGACCTCGATTAGATGATGCTATATACCAAATATCAAGGGTCTAGGCCTTACAGTTTCAAAGAAGAAGATTTCTAAAGATTTTCCTATGAAAAACTGACAAGCCATTGGGCGGGGCCATTTTTGGTCCGGGGGTCATAATTTGAACAATCTTTGTAGAAGACCTTTAGATCATGCTACATAGCAAATATCAAAAGTCTAGACCTGACAGTTTCAGAGAAGAATTTTAAAGATTTTCCTATGAAAAACTGATAAGACCTTGGGCAGGGCCATTTTTGGTCCAGGGGTCATAATTTGAGTGAGTGAGTGAGTGAGTTGGGTTTAACGTCCGACCAACAGTATTTCAGTTATATGCAGACGGCACCCGCATGAGACAAGTTATAGTGCTGCTTCACTGAAATACACCTGCCGCGGGCACATGGCAAGGGCATCCCACCCAGTCACATTATCCTGATACCGGGCCGACCAGTCCTAGAACTACACCTTTTAATGTCGAGCGCAGACAAGGGATTTGAATTTGAACAATCTTTATAGAAGACCATTAGATGATGCTACATACCAAACATCAAAGGTCTAGGCCTTTCAGTTTCAGAAAAGAAGATTTTGAAAGACTTTCCTATGAAAAACTGATAAGCCCTTTGGAGGGTCCATTTTTGGTTCGGGGACATAATGTGAACAATATTTGTTCCCCCTAGCCACTGATGCTTCTGACAAATTTGGTTAAAATCGGGTTAGCGGTTTCAGAGATGTCGTTTGAAAATGTGGAGGGCTGCCAGCCAGACGACGGACGACAGACACCGGACGACAACGAAAGGATCGTGGCCACAATAGCTCATCCTGAGCCTTTGGCTCAGGTGAGCTAAAATTCTGATATTCAAACACAGATATCCAGTACACAGAGCAAGTTTGGTGAAAATTGGACCATTCCTTCAAGCGATATAGCGCGGAAACCAATCAGCTAATGGTATTGCAGCAGTTCAAGTGAAATGCTCAAAATTTTCCGACAAATTAGTGAAAATTGCCTAACACAAAATCCATGCAAGGTAACTGGATATCAAGTACACTGAGCGAGTTTGGTGAAAATTGGACCATTCCTTTGGGAGATATTGCGTGGAAACCAATCAGCTAATCAGATTGCAGCAGCCTAAGTGAAAATGCCTGTAATTTTCCGAAAAGTGTGTGGAAATTGCCAAACACAGAACCCATGCAAGGTGTTTAGATATCAAGTACATTGAGCAAGTTTGGTGAAAATTGGACCATTCCTTCAGGAGATATTGCATGGAAACCAATCAGCTTATCAGATTGCAGCAGCCTAAGTGAAAATGCCCGTAATTTTCCAAAAAAAATACGAGGAAATTGCTGAAAACAGAACCCATGTGAGGTAATTTGATATGAAGTACACTGAGAAATTTTGGTGAAAATTGGACCATTTCTTTAGGAGATATTGTGCTGAAAACCAATCATTTAATAAAATTGCAGCAGCCTAAGAGAAAATGCCCGTAATTTTCCGAAAAAATGTGCAGAAATTGCCGAACACGGAACTCATGCGAGGTACTTGGATATCAAGTGCACTGAGCAAGTTTAGTGAAAATTTGGCCATTCCATGATGAGATATTGTGCAGAAACCAAAAAATGACAGATGGACGGACAGACAAATGGACAAGCTGATTACTATATATAGGGCACCCGCTTCTCCATGCTGGGCCCTAATTATTCTTAAAAATTTACTTTAGCTCCTGTGACCTACTAGTGCAATGGACCTAAATGACTTGGCAATCCCAGTAGCTCCCCTTAGCACTTTGTACCAGGTGAGCTGGCCCTAATTATTCTTTAAAATTTACTTTAGCTCCTGTGACCTACTAGTGCAATGGACCTAAATGACTTGGCAATCCCAGTAGCTCCCCTTAGCACTTTGCACCTGGCTTACTATGAACCATAACTGAAACTCAGTAGGATACATCATCTCATCATATAAATCACAGAAAAGCATGAAATCTTTTGACTTTCCACTCACATCTCAATCAGCCTACTCATATTTGTCTCATTTTGTTTTTTACTTCCCATTCCTAGTTCATTCTGGTCTGGCAGGATACTGACATTATCATGAATATTTATGCAACAGTAGTTTCTCAGGTTGTGCCGACAGCTATGAGCTGCAGTCAATTTCAGCTACGCCTTGTGTCATACGACCTCCCAACCTAATCAAATATGCAGCTAATTCTTAACGCTGCCTCGTGTCTCATGACTCTCCTTAGCAAATCAGACCCTTCATGGTCAATCTATTTTTAAACTGACAGGAAGATTGCATGCTGGTTGTCGATCAATTGTGGTGTTACAATTTGTCTTATTTCTTTCTCAATAATATTTCTATACTATGTCATCATCCGATGTGGCTACAACTTAATAAATTTATGTCATTGTTTATTTGCTCATTATCTGATACCTGGATATTCATGGACAAAATAGTTAAAATAAAATATGGAAATTAAGTGGAATATTGTAGCCATTTTAGAAAGTAAAGAAACAGATCTTTCAAATTCCATTAGCAAACAGAGCAGACCCTGAATCAATGAATATAGTTGTAAGAGAATTTCACTAAATACAAACAGTTTAAGCCTTTATAGCAGACCGCAATATTTGCAGACATTAATTGCTCAGAGTGCAGAAGGTATTTGGAGTACATTATGCTGGATAGCAGATGACCTGCAAATGACCTGCATAATGTTAACACCACATCAAACATCAAAGAGTTCTTGTGCATTAGTGAGGGTTAAGTGAGCCCAGTGAAAAATATTGCAGCTGCATTTTTCTGGAGTGTAGTCTCGCAGTAAATCATGGTCATTTTGAATTCCCATCAAAGATTGGGCTGCTTTTGCAGCCTAATGTAATCATGAATATTTATTTCCTGATTTTTTTATAATGACATATATACACACAATATGTTTTGGTATCAGTAATAGCTGTAGAATTTCATAAGCAAACAGAGCAGACACTGATAAGACAGTTTCTATAGGAGCCATCTGATGTGGGTCTACTTCTACTCTGTTTGCAAATGTGTCAAAAGGGATTATGAAAGAGAAGGGTAAATCAGTGATTTCTTTTGACCTATTCCTTCATATGGACACCTTGATGAAACTTCTGTTAAAGTTACTTTTTGAAACCATTGTGATTTTTTATCCCCTTCCCCCTTGACCCCCCTAACTCAAAGTGTGTGTGTGTGGGGAAGCATATTTTTTTTGGCTATTGGTTTAATTGTTGGTTGGTTGGTTTGTCCCTATTTTAACGATCGATGGCATACTTCAAACTTGGCATGCATGTGCAACTTATAGAGGCAAATATTTTAAGAGTTACTTATTAAGGTAAAAGTCATATATCATGGTCAAAGGTCAAATTACAAGTCAAATTTAGATTGGCAATAATTTTGTCACCATTCAACATGCCATAATTCAAACTTGGCATGTATGTTGAATGCGGAACTTATGGAGGCAAACATTTTTAGGGGTGACTTTTTAAGGTCAAGGTCGTGCATCAAGGTCAAATGTCAAATTTAGATTTGCGATAATTTGGTTGTCATTTAACATACATTCTTTAAACTTGGCACGCATGTGCAACTTACGAAGGTGAACATTTTAGGGATGCCTTATTAAGGTCAAGGTAATACATCAAGGTCAAAGGTCATATCAGGGCATAGTTTTTCATAAGCACATCTTGTTCTGTAAAGCATTTGCTATATAAGAGCAAATATGCTTCATTTATCATGTTAAAAACTACATCATTCTAAAAATTTTCTTTTTTTCTTGCAAATGCTCCTTTTCAGTAAATTTATTCAAAGAGTTTGGGCCTGAAATAATCCCTAAGGTTCGAAGGGGTTAACCACTTCCCTTATAGGCCACTTTTTGCACCTTTGCAAACAGAGTAGACAAGATGGTTCCGCAATCATTGCGGAGCCATCTGCTCAGGGTTAGTCTCATCAACGAGCTTTAAGACAGCATGCTAATTTTGTGATGGTTGCTGTCTGCTGGAGAATCCCGGCGGGATATCGTTAAAACCGAAAGTAGCTCGATATCATCATTTAGAGTACACAAATGTGAACTAGCTCAGGGTCTGCTCTGCTTGCTAACGAGATAATATTGGTTTGATGCCACTGCTTCTGCCACATGGTACAAAAGTCCATTGAACATGATGTCTTTGTAAAATTCAACTAGATCGACCGAAAAAAATGATAAATTCAATATTTCGCACATAAATCATATATTCATGACAGAACGAGTATATCATATTGAATACAGTAGTATACAGAATCCCAGGGAGCAGTACAGACCCGTATGATTTAAATAAATATTAATGTTACATTAAATCGAGGTCTATGGGAAACGCTTTTTATATAGTTACTCTGATTAGATCTCCGGACAATCACTTTGCTCCTCAATATTAAATTTTATACATATACCGACAGCCTACCTTCAGCGTAGATGGTCTTTCAAAATACTCCACAAATTTGTTTTATAACCCCTTTCTTGTAGAATATTTCTTTAAAAGATGTCAACAGTTTTCAAATCAGACGAAGTCGATTCGAAGCCTCTCCGGCAATCAAGTTGATACGAATCCATAGAGACGGTCACTACTTTCATTTTCGTATTCCCGGTTAAACCGCTTAGCCCGGCACGTGTGATCGGGGAACATAGACGGAAAATAATACCAGTAGAAGCAATATAAATGTAACTATTTACCGCCATCACGAGATCTAACCAAATAGATGGGTCCCTCATTAGGATCTGATTTCAGCTGTTCGACACTCGGTGAATGATTTCTCGACAACTTGGTCGAATCAAAATTGCACCAGTTCCAAATTTGAGCAGGCATTATTATTTTACATTTATTATGTTACAATGTGGCGTGGATTAACATATGTATTGACTATACAGATCAAACGGTCCATGTGCTGTTTGCTTATATCAAATTATACTTGTTACATAATATAGTGCATCTAGATCTGATTTTGCAGACTGTGTCATTTGTCATTACATAAATATTCAGCTAACAACTATTCATTGTGTAATTATTGCTTACATTAACATGGCTTGGATAAAAGGTTAACATTCTAGACGATGTTTTGGACATTAATATATAATGTATATATATATTTATTTATCTCTAGCACCCAAGAGACATAAACTTTGCAATCTCTGAGCGCTCTAAATTATTATCTTGAGCGCTTAACTTCTTTCATGCGCGCCTAATTTTTTGTCTTAAAGCAATTATGTGTCAAAAATGTACTTTGCTGCATATTGTAAAGCTGATGACGAGTAACGCAGAAAAAAATTGCAAATCGTACAATTGCTGCCAAGACTGTATGACACCTTGCGATCGCTTCTTATTCATGTTTATCTAGTGTGTGATTTGGCGCTGCATGTGCCACTGATTATGTATACCTGCTATCATTAACCATTGGCTTGCTGAAAATAAATTATGCACAAACTCCGTTCTGTTAAAATATTTTACTTCAGATTCGTTCAAGCTATTTCAGAAATTATTGACTGAGTTTTAAATAGCTCAAATCCTGATGAGACAGTCGCGCCGTGTTCTTTGGTGGTGGGGACATCCAGACCCTATGTCTTTAAAAAGCAGTGAGGTAGCGCCAAGCAGGCAACTGTTGAATAATAAAGTCAAGTATATTGATTACATTAGTCCTTGAACGATTAGTCTTGTATTCCTCGAGAATGTGTGTCGAGTGTGCTGAAGGAACGGAACAAAGCTCTTGATCTTGAATTAATTTACGTTTGAATGAACTCTGCGTGTTTGTAAGTGCGCACCTGCGTGTATGTGTGTGTGTGTGTGAGCGCGCGCCAAATGTTGAGTTTGTACCCACTATACTAGTGCTGCCACAATGCGATGATAGCAGCATATTTTAGGCACATGACATATGATAACAAAAACCAATGACATATAAACTGACACCGAGGTTGTTGTTTTTCCTTGAAACACCACTACTTTCAGTTTAGTATCCCCTATAATATCAGGGAAATTCGCCCGTCACGTGTTCTCGGTGAACATGGACGAAGGTTATCAGCGGATATAGCTCAAGACAAGAATTGCAACCGTAAGTGTATGGTATCTTTAATGTGAACATTTTTCAATCATACTGCGATCTCCAGCTATAATTAAAGGTGGAGGAAAATTCCATGTATTTAGGGTTCCGGGACGTTTCGCTCCAAAACCAGTTCCTCCCGGGACAATTTCATTGTTTCGTGCACAGTTCAAAGAACACCTGTAACCATTGGCCTACCGCAAGCCAGCGGGAAGGCTTCAGTATATGAAACGTCCAAATACCCAAGCCGGCATTCGAACCACAGTGGCAAGAGGCTAAATGATTGTCCAGAGACTTATAAAGTGTTTCTCATAGACCTTTCTCATAGACCTCCATTATATAACGTTAATGTTTTGTTTGCTTCTTTGTTTGTATCGGGGGGTTTTACGTTTCCTTAACAGTAGTTCAGTCATGGCGACGTCCAGCTAAGTATAGATGGGGGAGAACCAAGACGTTTTCAGTACATGGAACAAACTGCATTACGTCTAGATCAGTGAGCGTTTTCTAAATTATTCCGTGTACAGAAGAATCACCGGGTATAGTCATGAACAAGTCAGATGGAAGGCCCCCTCTCATTAAAATCCAAATGTCAAAGCAGGTATTCGAACAATGTCGATAAGGGGCTAATTCTGTAATATTTCCTGATATATGGAAGAAATCTATAGTGATGCCTCTTTTTTAAAAAAGGGAGATAAATACGAAGTGTCAAATTATAGACCAGTCTCTCTACTGTCATGTGTGTAAAAAGTTTTTGAACGTGTTGTTTTCTAGTACCGGGAAAATGTATAATTTTGCTGTAGAACATGGTCTTATCTATCAATACCAATCGGTATTTATTCATAATCATTCAACTGTTCATAATCATTCAACTGTTTATCAACTTATTATACCCCTTTGAAAAATTGGGGGTATGTTGCTATGCATATGTCGGTAGGTAGGTCGGTCGGACGGTCGGTAGATCGAACGGTTTCCGATCAATAACTGATAAACGGCTTGGTGTAAAATCTTCAAACTTGCTCTGGTGGTTGATCATGACCACTAGTAGTTCACATGTGTGTACTCTGAATGGTGATATCGAGCTACTTTCGGTTTTAACAATATCCCGGCAGAGTACACAGGCGTTAAAACTGGTTTTGGTTAGGACGCTCCTAATGATTTTTGTCGGGTTGGACGATATAATTCTTAAACAAAGCCATGCAGTAGTATAACTATGTATTAAATGTATGTACTGTAATATTCTTAATGTTTTATGTTTGTTTTGGTATTAGTAGTAATAGTTATAAGTATTAACTCAAATGAGTATTGTCAAGTGACAAATAAATAAGTACACAAGCGTGTGAGTTCTACTACTAGTTTAATGGTACTCTCAGTCTGAGATCTAATACACAACTGATAAGGTAGGCTACTATCACAGAGGATTAGGATAGTAAAGGTATTTATAGTCTGTTTCATATTCTAAGCAGAATACATTACAATGTACCTGACAAAAAAATTCCGAAGTCAGTTTTTCTAGGTTGCTTTTAATCCAATTAATATGTTTCCCTAGCGCTTACAGTAACATGTATATTGCACTCTAGTGTATACACTTGCATCGCATGACAACAACAGTGTGGGTTGCAGTGTGGATTTATGAACATATTTGAGGTCATTCAGTAATTACCACAAAAGTGCAGATTTACATTGAAAATGGAGTCCAATATGACCAGATTGTAAATTAGACAAATTAACGATTTCCACCCCGTATTAAATACGTATTGCCATGAGACTGTAAGACGGCAACCATCACAAAATTAGCATGCTGTCTTACGGGTCATTAATGAGACTAGACCACTAGATGACCCCTATTGTTTTAGGTCACTAGGTCAAAGGTCAAGGTCACCATGACCTTAACTTGAAAAATGGTTTCCGATCAATATCTGCTCAGGATCTTCAAACTTGCTGTGGTGATTATAGTCATGACCACTAGATGACCCCAATAGTTGTTGAGGTCAATAGGTCAAAGGTCAGGGGGTCTGGAGTTATACATGTTTTACAAACATCTCGTGTAGAAATGTATAACTCTATGTGTAAAATATTCAATACTTAGAACAAAAACAACATACTTGTGTGATAGTTTGTGATATTTCCAAAGCATTTGACAGAGTTTGGCATAGAGGTCTTATATGCAAAAACTTAAGGGATATGGTTTCAAGGGATTTTTTTGCAATGGATAGTAAATTACCTTTACACTTGAGAACAACAGGTTAATAACCAAACATCATGTTTTAATAAGTTAAAGAGGAGGTCCCTACAATGATCGCATATTTTCAATTATATCTTAAAACTTGGTATTTGTTATGCTCTATCATTATTATGAAGGTTCCCAATTTGAACTTATATCGAAAAATGCCCCTGTGATACAAATAAACCGATTTCATCAATACTGATAATTTTTGTTCTACAACACAATATTATCGGCCCTTTCCGTTACATTATTCCGCGTTTTGCCGATGATCACCCGATCCCTCTATTGTTTACGTAATAGCTTTCTCGGAAGTGGTCGGAGAATCGCGAATAGGGCGAACAGTTACGAAACTAAAACCCAACCCGAATAAAACTGAAACTTCGGGCAGTAAAACCGAGATCGGCGATATCAAACACATGTATGTTTTATCATTATAAACGGTAATTGGATGGGGCTTTTAGCGATATACTACTTTTCAGCATATAAATAAATGAGTTTTGTATATTTGAAGTGTTTATGAAACACATCAAATGTAGGGACGACCCCTTTAATGCTGGTGTCCCCCAAGGATCTGTACTTGGTCCTCTGCTGGTGCCCCCCAGGGATCTGTACTTGGTTCTCTGCTGGTGTCCCCCAGGGATCTGTACTTGGTCCTCTGCTGGTGTCCCCCAGGGATCTGTACTTTGTCCTCTCATTTCTCTTATTTACATAAATGGTATTGCAGATTCCTTGGAGACATATTAGCCCGTCTATTCGCGGATGATACCTCGTTGTCATACCGGTATTCCTCTCAAAACGTTAATGAAATAGAAGCTGTAATAAACAGATTTGGAAAGGATATCTTCTTGGTCCAAAACTTGATTAAGTTTAATCCAAATAAAACAGTGTGTTATTCATATCGAATTCAACTAACTCTACCGATTTATACTTAACCTTCGATGACAAATTATTCGAACCTGTTTCTTCCCATAGACATTTAGGAGTAAATGTATCTTCTGATTGCAGATGGTCTTCCCATATAGATAGTGTATATCAATCTTGTATGAAAAAGGTCTCTGGTTAAGAAAACTTAAATTCATTCTGAATCGTGGAACATTATTAAATATTTTCAAATGTTTTATTCTCCCAGTATTAGAATACGCATCAGAATGGCTCTCAGTTTGATAAGCAATGACTGGAAAATATACAATTAGAAGCAGCGAGAATAGCATGTGGGTTACCGATTTTTTGGCAAAAAAAGAAAGACTTTATTTATAGAGAAGCAGAACTTAATGGCCAAACCTAATTACCCATAAATTACATCTCTGTGGGGTTGTGAAGCTAAATAAGTCAATTTGGCTCCTTCAGCAACAATTTGATTTTGGTCTGCACTAACTGCATAAGTTTGTCCACATTCTTGGTATATTTCGGGTATTTTAATGTATCTCTACTAGCTTGCAACATGTTTTAAATATGCCTAATATTACATAAATCGTTACTTTTTATAAGATGAAAATATGTATATCACCAGAAAAGTAATTGAAAAATGCTGAAGAGGACAAAACTTTTAAGATTAGCCGATGTATTGGTGTTTATTCGAGTCACATTTTAGTTTCATAACCGTTAGACATAGGTCGATAATGTTTTGTTTTACAACAAAAATATTATAAGTATCAACGAAAACAGTTTTATTTTGTATCATACGGGGACTATTTCCATATTAGTTCAAATTGACAATCTCTCATTATACCCCCCACAACGAAGTTTTTTTTTTTTTTTTTTTTTTTTGGGGGGGGGGGGGTATACTGGAATCAGGTTGTCCGTCTGTCCGTCCGTCTGTCCGTCCGTGGACACAATTTTGCCCGGCATTCTTCTACGGTTTTGCTTCAGTTTCGTTGAAACTTCATGTATAGCCATATGACCATATAAACCTGTGCACCGCATATTTTCATTATGATCGGACCATAACTTCAGGAGTTATCTCCCCCTTTTAGTCCGCTACCAATGTTTTTCGGTTTTCTGGATTTTTAATGGAAGTGACTGGAGATATCAACTCTATATTTAGTACAAAGCTAAATCTAGATAAGTTACAGCTTATGTTCCAATCTCAGTCCGGTTGAATAATTATTTCCAGAGTTATTGCCCTTGAACTTCAATTTTTTTCTTCGAATTTTGAATTTTCCAGACTTTTTTTGGAAGTGGTTGGAGATTTAACTTTAGTTTTGGCATAAAGCTAAATGTAGATGATTTACAGCTTAATTCCCAATCTCAGTCTGGTTGAATAATTTTTGCCAGAGTTATGGCCCTTGAACATTTTTTTAATCAAATTTTCAATTTCCCTGTCTTTCTTTGGATGGAAGTGCTTGAAGATATTAACTTTATATTTGACATAAATCTAAATCTAGATGAGTTGCACCTTAAGTTCGAATATCGATCTGGTTGAATAATTTTTCCCAGAGTTATGGTCCTTGAACTTAAGGTTTTTCTGAAAAGGTACCTATTTGTTTAGAACTTTGCAGTTGACACTTCACAAAAATAAACTTATTGGATGGCATTGTCTGGCAGCAGCCATAACACTTCTTTGAAATTTAACAACAGACTTATCTCCCTTTTTGGACTTGACAATACTTGGTAAAAGTTGCTTTATTATGTCTCCCCCCCCCCCCCCCATATTTATATGGGGGAGACATATTGTTTTCGTGAGAGTTGTCTGTCTGTCCGTCTGTCTGTCACACTTTTTGTCCGGACGATAACTTCAATATGCCTGATGCCAGTTGATTGAAACTTCTTCATATATGGAAAGAGCATAATGAGAGGAAGTGTCATGCACAAGGTCCATAACTCTGGCTTCACTAATATTGGAGTTATTGCCCTTTGTAAAAAAAAATCACACTTTTTTGTCCGGACGATAACTCCTATATGGCTCATGCCATTGGATTGAAACTTCATATATGGAAAGATCATGACGAGAGGAAGTGTCATGCACAAGGTCCATAACTCTGGCTTCACTAATATTGGAGTTATTGCCCTTTGTAAAAAATATCATAATTTTTTGTCCGGACAATAACTTCAATATGCCTGATGCCAGTTCATTGAAACTTCATATATGGAAAGAGTATAATGAGAGGAAGTGTCATGCAGAAGGTACATAACTCTGGCTTCACTAATATAGGAGTTATTACCCTTTGTAAAAAAAAATCATGTTTTTTTGTCCGGACGATAACTTCTATATGGCTCATGCCATTGAATTGAAACTTCATATATGGAAAGATCATAACGAGAGGAAGTGTCATGCACAAGGTCCATAACTCTGGCTTCACTAATATTGGAGTTATTGCCCTTTGTAAAAAATATCACAATATTTTGTCCGGATGATTACTCCTATGTGAAACATGCCATTGGAGTGAAACTTCATACATGTAACGATCATGATAAGAGAAAGTGTCATGCATAAGATCCTTAACTCCAGCTTCAATAAATTTTAGAGTTATTGCCCCTTGTACATTTGTTTAATTCTTTCTTGTCCGGACGATAACTCCTACATGGCTCTTGCCATCGTATTGAAACTTCATACATGGAAAGAGCATGATGAGAGAAAGTGTCATGAACAAGGGCCATAATTCTGGCTTCAATAATTTTGGAGTTATTGCCCTTTGTTACATTTTTTGGCCGATCAATAACTCCTGTTCGACTGATGCTATTGGAATGACATTTTATTTTTGGAAAGAGCATGATGAAAGTAAGTGTCATGCACAAGGGCCATAAATCTGGTATCAGTATTTTTGGAGTTATTAGCTGTTATCATTTTCTTCTTGAAAAATGTAGTGTGGAAAACGCATAATGAGGGGAAGTATCATTCATCAAGACCATAACATTTTTAGTGATTTCCCTTTACATATTGTTTTTATTAGAGGGGAGACATCCGGTTTTTTGACAAAAACCTCTAGTTTATGTTTGTGATTGATCTTGGATTGAATATTACATTTTTTCTATTGCTGAACATCTTGTCATTTTTATTACATAAATTGGGTTTTATAAATCTCTTTATGTTTCTGTATGTACATATGTTCAGATTGATGAAAGGTGTTCTGACAAGCAGCCAGGTGGGGGGTAACAAATATCATGTTTATGGTGTTATTGAAAATATGCATATATTGTAGGGACTATCATTTTAAACACTTAAATGTCATTTCCCCCAAACTTTGTTGTGACTTAAATTATATGGAAATCCTCCCATAATTTCAGAGAAGCCTGGAAGACATGTGTATTGACTAAAAACATTAATAGGAGCCATTTCATAAAGGACCATTCATATTGTTCGAAATCCGGAAAGAGGTTTTAGGAGAAAATATTTTTACATTTCAGTATAGTCATATATATGGGAAACTAGTCCCTTCCCATGACAGTCAAGGTAATAATTTAAACTATCTTGGTAGATTCTCTGCCAACAATCCTATTAAACTTTCTGCCAATAATCTTGGTAGACTTTCTGCCAACAATTTTGGTAGACTTTCTGTCGACAGTATTGGTAGATTTTCAACCAACATTCTTGGTAGACTTTCTGACAACAATCTTGGTAGGTTATCTTCCAAGTCCACTCGAAAAGTTCCGAAAAGGTGTTCCCTCTTAGCTGCCATGACTCCCTTTAGTTGCAATGACAACCAGGCTGAGTTCTTCGTGGAATTCAATCATTTTACTAAACTGGGAAAAGAGCTCTCACAAGCACTGTTCCTGAGAAGTTTGCTTTAGAATTGGGTCAGGTGATTTACAGCAGATGCATTTAACTGAAATGTTGACATGGAAGATAATGATAGTTAACAACAAAGGACTATCTTAAACTTCTGCACTCTGAGCAACTGGTGTCTGCAAATATTGTCATCTGCTTCATGGTATAGTTTTATTCTATTTCTTTCCAAAAACGGTGTCAGAGTGACAAACAGTCTGGATCCAGATGAGATGTCGAGTTACTCGGCATTGCATCTGGATCCAAACTGTTTGCAAAAGTTATCATACAAATTGGATTAATTAAAAATTGTAACAGATCAGTGTTTTAGCAGACTTTATTTTTTCAGCATAAGAGTGGTTGAACATTTCATATCATTATACCTCATGTTACTTTCCTTTACAAATTTTCCATATACATGCCATGGAACTATTTTTAATGTTCCATGTGACATCATACTGTTAACCTCATGTGGAGCTGAAAATAAAACAACAGGTTTTTCCCAAAATCAGAGACTTATTAAAATGTTTTTACTTTAAGTGTTTACTTCCAAAGTTTGCAGAGGCATAGAAATGGCAAATTCGAAGCATTTGCAAGCATTTCCGACAAAGAGATCGCTTGTCTCAACAATTGCTCTCATTTCTATTGTGTGATATAATAAAATAAATATAACACCCAATGGGTATGATAGAACGTATTGTCAAGCTTCAAGATGGTATTGTCAACCTTGGCTTGCAGATCGGTTGACAATACCATTCTTGGATTGACAACATTTTCTATCACTCTCTATGGGATGTAATATTTATATACTGTCAGTAAATATTTAAATGCATCCATAGACTGCTGCCAGCAAATTAAGCAAATTAATTTTTAAACTTTATGAAGCTAATAACAGAACAAAATAATCACGCTCATCTGAGTTGGTGCTTGTCCAGCTAAATTGAAACATTTTGAAACAAGAGGGCCAGAATGGCCCTGACATCGCTCACCAGGCAATCAGAGGAGAAGATGTTCAAAGTTTTCACTGTATGTTTCTAGAGAAAACTAGCCACCCCTGGGGCGGGCCAATTTTGATCCAAGGGGCATAATTTATACAACTTTTGTAGAGGACCTGAACATGATGCTATGTGCCAAATATGAAAGCTGAGAACCTTCCAGTTTCTGAGGAAAATATTTTCAAATTTGACACTATAATTATGTTTCTATTTCAAACTGGCTACCCCTGGGGCGGGGCCAATTTTGACCCCGGGGGCATAATTTATATAACTCTTGTAGAGGACCTGAACATGATGTTATGTGTCAAATATGAAAGCTGAGAACCTTCCAGTTTCTGAGGAGAAGATTTTCAAAGTTGTCACTATATGTTTCTATTGAGACATGGCTACCCCTGGGGCGGGGCCAATTTTGACCCCTGGGGCATAATTTATATAACTTTTGTAGAGGACCTGAATATGATCCTATGTGCCAAATATGAACGCTAAGAACCCTGTAGATTTAGAGGAGAAGATTTTCAAAGTTTTCACTATATGTTTCTATTGAAAACTGGCCACCCCTGGGGCGGGGTCAATTTTGACCCCAGGGGCATAATATATATAACTTTTGTAGAGGACCTGAACATGATGCTATGTGCCAAATATGAAAGCTGAGAACCTTTCAGTTTCAGAGAAGAATATATTCAAAGTTTTACTATATATTTCTATTGAAAACTGGCTACCCCTGGGGCGGGGCCAATTTTGACCCCAGGGGCATAATTTATAAAAAAAAATTGTAGAGAACCTGAACATGATGCTATGTGCCAAATATGAAAGCTGAGAACCTTCCAGTTTCAGAGGAGAAGATTTTCAAAGTTTCACTATATGTTTCTATTGAAAACTGACCACCCCTGGGGTGGTGCCAATTTTGACCCTAGGGGCATAATTTATATAACTTTTGTAGAGGACCTGAACATGATGCTATGTGCCAAATATGAAAGCTGAGAATCCTGTAGATTCAGAAGAAAAGATGTTCAAAGTTGTCACTATATGTTTCTTTTCAAAACTGGCTACCCCTGGGGCGGGGCCAATTTTGACCCCAGGGGCATAATTTATATAACTTTTGTAGAGGACCTGAACATGATGCTATGTGCCAAATATGAAAGCTGAGAACCCTGTAGATTCAGAGGAGAAGATTTTCAAAGTTTTACTATATATTTCAATAGAAAACAAGGCACCCCTGGGGCGGGGCCAATTTTGACCCCAGGGGCAAAATTTATATAACTTTTGTAGAGGACCTAAAGATGATGCTATGTACCAAAGATGAAAGCTGAGAACCCTGTAGATTCAGAGGAGAAGATTTTTAAAGGTTCAAATTGTTGACGCCCGACGACGGACGACGCACACCGCACGACGGACGACGCACGACGACGCACGACGGACATCAAGTGATCACAAAAGCTCACCCTGAGCACAAAAGTGCTCTGGTGAGCTAAAAATAAACGGCCATAACTCCAAAATTTGGAAATCAAGTGTTCTGATTCTTCTGTAGGGGCCTTCTCTTCAATGAGATTTACACACCTATCATGGTGATACATCTTATACTTTTTGAGAAATGAGCTACAAATGTATATTAAAGTGTTTGCACGTGCTGCCATCTCTGAGTACGACTACAACTACGATCCAGTGATCACGATAGCTCGACGTTTCATCGAAACAGACAATCTAACAAGAGGGCCAGAATGGCCCTGAAGCGCTCACCAGACAACCAGAGGAGACGATTTTCAAAGTTTTCACTATATGTTTCTATAGAAAACTAGCCGGCCCTGCGAAAAACTTGTAGGGGACCTGAACATGATGCTCTGTGCCAAATATGAAAGCTGAGACTAACCTTCCAGTTTCAGAGAAGAAGATTTTCAAAGATTTCACTATTTGTTTCTATTGAAAACTGTCCACCCCTGGGGCGGGGACAATTTTGACCAGAGACCATAATTAATATCTTTAGTAGACGACCTGAACATGATGCTATGTGCCAAATATGAAAGCTGAGAGCCTTCCGGTTTCAGAGAAGATTTTCAAAGATTTCACTATTTGTTTCTATTGAAAACTGCCCACCCCTGGGGCGGGGCCGATTTTGACCCCGGGGCCATACATTATATAACTTTTGTAGAGGACCTGCACATGATGCTATGTGCCAAATATGAAAGCTGAGAGCCTTCCAGTTTCAGAGAAGAAGATTTTCAAAGATTTCACTATTTGTTTCTATTGAAAACTGCCCACCCCTGGGGCGGGGCTAATTTTGACCCCGGGGCCATAATTTATATAACTTTTGTAGAGGACCTGAACATGATGCTATTTGCCAAATATGAAAGCTGAGAACCTTCCAGTTTCAGACGAGAAGATTTTCAAAGATTTCACTATTTGTTTCTATTGAAAACTGCCCACCCCTGGGGCGGGGCCAATTTTGACCCTGGGGCCATAATTTATATAACTTTTGTAGAGGACCTGAACATGATGCTCTGTGCCAAATATGAAAGCTACGAGCCTTCCAGTTTCAGAGAAGAAGATTTTCAAAGATTTCACTATATGTTTCTATTGAAAACTGCCCACCCCTGGGGCCGGGCCAATTTTGACCCCGGGGCCATAAATAATATAACTTATGTAGAGGACCTGAACATGATGCTATGTGCCAAATATGAAAGCTGAGAGCCTTCCAGTTTCAGAGAAGAAGATTTTCAAAGAATTCACTATTTGTTTCTATTGAAAACTGCCCACCCCTGGGGCGGGGCCAATTTTGACCCCAGGGCCATAATTTATATAACTTTTGTAGAGGACCTGAGCATGATGCTATGTGCTAAATATGAAAGCTGAGAACCTTCCGGTTTCAGAGGAGAAGATTTTCGAAGATTTCACTATATGATTATATTGAAAACTGCCCACCCTTGGGGCGGGGCCAATTTTGACCCCAGGGCCATAATTTATATAACTTTTGTAGAGCACCTGAACATGATGCTATGTGCCAATTATGAAAGCTGAGAACCTTCTGGTTTCAGAGAAGAAGATTTTCAAAGTTTTACTATATGTTTCTATTGAAAACAAGGCACCCATGGGGCGGGGTTAATTTTGACCCCAGGGGCATAATTTATATAACTTTTGTAGAGGACCTGAATATGATGCTATGTGCCAAAGATGAAAGTTGAGATCCCTGTAGATTCAGAGGAGAAGATTTTTAAAGGTTCAAATTGTTGACGACGGACGACGAACGACAAACGACGCACGACGCACGCCGACGGACAAAAGGCGATCACAAAAGCTCACCCCGAGCACTTTGTGCTCTGGTGAGCTAAAAATAAAGTCTGCCAAAACTTGTACCTGATGCAAGTTTTAATACTACTGATGCCATCAAGAAACTACTGACTGAGTGTCAAACAGCTTGGATCTTGTTACTTTGTGTCTCATGTGGATCTAAGCTGTTTGCAAACATCAGTCGAGATTTGCTTAGCTGGAGTAGAGTTAAAATATAACTTGTACTTGAAAAATGAAACAATACAAACGGAGTTGGAAAACATTTGTTCATGTAGTTAAAATAAATCATAGAATAAAACCTCTCTCTTAACCCAACTCTCAAATAAGTACATTGTCTCAATGTCTGTCTTCAACCCATTCACTCATACTGACACCTATTGATGCCACTGTACAATTCACCATTTGAAACCATTGTGATAAATAGAGCATTTGCTCCAACGGAGCAAATGCTCTATTTATCACAATTGATTCAAAAATACACAATTCTAACATTTTCCTTTTGGCTGGTAAATGCCCCTTTTCAGTACATTTATTAAAAGAGGTATCTAAAAATAGTCCATGAGGGAATGGATTAAACCTTTCCCTCAACTTTTGCAGAGAACTATGAGATTATATAACCTGACATCAATACCCCTTTTGACTCCTTTACAAACAGAGTAGACCCAGATCAAATGGCTCCTGTAGGAGTCGTCTTATTATGGTCTACTCTGATTATGAAATGATACGGTCCGACTCTACAGATTCTTTCACGTTAAAACATTTGCTTGTTCATGATGCCGTTATAAAACTTAAGACAGTTATCATGATGTCATTATTTCTTACATATTCATGAGGGAAATGGTGAGACAGGTGACAGCATAATGCAGGGTGAAAGTCATGCGGAAAGCTCCCAGAGGAGCTTTCTGCATGACTTTCACCCTGCATTAAACAGCCCCCTGCCTACAAAGATTTCAATTATTTACTAAAAGTTTGGTTTAGAAAGGTTTTGGTGTACATTTTATCGCACATTTTTACGCACAAAACTCATTCAATTTGAAGTGCACTGTGTTGTACTGCTGGATTGAGAAGAGGGATCTTATTGCATTTCAAACAGTGAAGACACCGACCACATATCATATGTACGATAAGTAATATATGTACTATGAGTGTGCTGTATGGACAGATAGAGAAAACTTACTACCGGTATATATTGTGATGAATGAAAAACATTGTAGACACTGGCTAAATGCCGAATGCAGAGGCTGGTCTTCTCAACTGAGCCCTTTTCCCCAACAGCATGGTTCATACAGTTTTGTTAATCTTTTACTTCATGAATATTCATGTAAGAAATAATGATATCATGAATGTTAATTAGATTAATTGTTCTAATAGAACAGGGGCACAGGAATTTTTGGCCATGGCAGAAAATGCAGAATCATATCTATACTATATCATAAGCAAACAGAGCAGACACTGGGTCTACTCTATTGTAAAGGCGTAGAGAGGCGTATTTAAAGTAAAGAGTTAAACGATGCATAAAATGCATTCAGAGGTTCTTATTTAAGACCAGGCATATATCAACAATACATGATATATGATGATTTTTAAGTCAGCCAATTAGCCATGAATTGAAGTGATAAACTATATTTTCTCTTATATTCGATAAATTATGTTCTGTTCTTTTCTTAAATGTCTACATTAACTATTCATAAATGGTTAACCTAGACGAAATAATACCATTTTAACTGAAAATGAGCAAAAAACAAAAAAGTGAACAAAAGTCACCGGAGTCAAAGATCAGGCAACAAAAATGCCATGCAACCTATTTCAACAACGAGTAAATACTTATTAAGTTTCATGATCATAACAGTAGTACTAAGTCTAGAAGTACAGCTGTAGACAAGGTACATCAATCCTTTACTCCATGAATATTCATGTTAAACATCATGAATATTCATTAACTAATATTTTATAGTGATACAGTAAAACCTCTCTATAACGGCCACTAAATTACATCAAGTACCGGTATTTTGTGTTAAAGGCAGGCGGCTGCTTAAAGCAAGGTAAAAGAAAAACAGAACGCTCCTATAGGAGCGTTCTGTTTTACTTTCACATTGCTTTAAACAGCCACCTACCCTAAATACCAACTAATTAAACACACTTTAGTGGTCGTTATAGGACTGTATATGAATAGGAATGTTTTAGCCTTGGCAAAAACTAGAGTCACATCTATATTATACCATAAAGAAACAGAGCAGACCCTGATTAGATGGCTACCACTGCAGCATTCTAATGTGGGTCCACACGGTTTGCTACAAAGGAGTAAAACGGTATATTAATGGAACAAGAGGGCCATGATGGCCCTGAATCGCTCACCTGTTCATAACAGATTAATGATTTCAATGACAGATTGCATAATTTGAAAAATCTTGGTAGAAAACCATCTGATGCTACATACTAAATATAAAGAGTCTAGACCTTAAAGATTTTCCTATGAAAAACTGTTAAGCCCCAGGTCGGGGTCAATTTTGATCCGGGGTTCATAATTTGAAAATCTTGGTAGAGGACTATTAGATAATGCAACATACCAAATATCTAAGGTCTATGCCTTACAAGTTCAGAGAAGACTTTTAAAGATTTTTAAGAGAAGATTTTTAAAAACTTTCCTATAAAAAACTGATATGCCCCTGGGCGGGGAAGTTTTCAACCCAGGGGACATAATTTGAACAATCTTGGTAGAAAACTATTAGATAGCGCTACATACCAAATATTAAAGGTCTCTGCCTTACAGTTTTGGAGAAGAAGATTCTTAAAGCTTTTCATATGAAAAACTGATAAGCCCCAGGGCGGGGCCATTTTTGACCCAGGGGTAATAATTTGAATAATCTTGGTAGAAAACCATTAGATGATGCTACATACCAAATATCAAGGGCCTAGACCTTACAGTTCTGGAGGAGAAGATTTTTAAAGATTTTCCTATGAAAAACTGATAAGCCCTTGGGCGGGGCCATTTTTGGTCCGGGGGTCATATTTTGATTAATCTTAGTAGAGGACGATTAAATAATGCTACATACCAAATATCAAAGGTCTATACCTTATAATTTTAGAGAAGAATATATTTAAAGATTTTCCTATGAAAAACTGATAAGCCCCCAGGGCGGGGCCATATTTGGCCCAGGGGTCATAATTTGAACAATCTTAGTAGAGGACCATTAGATCATGCTACATACCAAATATCAAAGGTCTATGCCTTACAGTTTCAGAGAAGATGATTTCTTCAGGATTTTCCTATGAAAAACTGATAAGCCCTGGGGCGGGGCCATTTTTGTCCTGGGGGTCATAATTTGAACAATCTTAGTAGAGGACCATTAGATGATGCTACATACCAAATACCAAAGGTCTATTCCTTACATTTTCAGAGAAGAAGATTTTTAAAGATTTTCCTATGAAAAACTGATAAGCCCCGGGGTGGGGCCATTTTTGGCCCAGGGGTCATAATTTGAACAATCTTAGTAGAGGACCATTAGATCATGCTACATACCAAATATCAAAGGTCTATGCCTTACAGTTTCAGAGAAGATGATTTCTTCAGGATTTTCCTATGAAAAACTGATAAGCCCTGGGGCGGGGCCATTTTTGTCCTGGGGGTCATAATTTGAACAATCTTAGTAGAGGACCATTAGATGATGCTACATACCAAATACCAAAGGTATATGCCTTACATTTTCAGAGAAGAAGATTTTTAAAGATTTTCCTATGAAAAACTGATAAGCCCCGGGGCGGGGCCATTTTTGGCCCAGGGGTCATAATTTGAACAATCTTAGTAGAGGACCATCAGATCATGCTACATACCAAATATCAAAGGTCTATGCCTTACAGTTTCAGAGTAGAAGATTTTTAAAGATTTTCCTATGAAAAACTGATAAGCCCCGGGGCGGGGCCATTTTTGGCCCAGGGGTCATAATTTGAACAATCTTAGTAGAGGACCATTAGATGATGCTACATACCAAATATCAAAGGTCTATGCCTTACAGTTTCAGAGTAGAAGATTTTTAAAGATTTTCCTATGAAAAACTGATAAGCCCTGGGGCGGGGCCATTTTTGTCCTGGGGGACATAATTTGAACAATCTTTGTAGAGGACCATTACATCATACTACATACCAAATATCAAAGCTCTTGGCTTTGTAGTTCCAGAGAAGAAGATGTTTAAGTAAATTGTTGACGCCCGCACGTACGCACGACGCACATACGCACGACGCCGGACATAGGATCATCCCAAAAGCTCACCTTGGCACTTTGTGCCAGGTGAGCTAAAAATGGGGTAAGTATATCTTAACTAAATATTTTTTAACAAAATAGTTCTGAATCAGTTGAATTTTTGGATTCGTTTCCTCAATCAAAGAAAACATTAGTATGTGGCTCAGACTTATTTTGTTGCTACTTCCCTTAGGAGGACATACTATTAGAGTACAATTTAACATTTCTTCACCCAATTCTATATTGTTGCTACTCATTAGAATCGCCTCTTTGTGGCAATTCTAATGAGTAGCAATAATATCGGGTTTGACGGAGAAAAAAGGATTTGATAGATCAGTATGTATCTTATCTACAGCTCTGCAGAAGTGAGCAAAAGGCATAAAAAATAACCAGTCTGACAAATATACTGACAATATGTATATAGACAGGAATACTTAATGCATTTGTGGACAGGCATAATTGGTCCCTAGCATAGAAAGACATATAACCTTATGGCAATCCCAAATACAGACAATGTAACAATGTGCATGTATATACAAAACAATAAATAAACCATTATCAACAAACACAACACAACACAACACAGAATAACAGACTGTTATAGGTACACAAGTGAAATAAATACAGTTAACCCATTCCCTCCTACTGACCTTTTGATGTCTCTGTAAAAGCCATTTTTTGAAACCATTGTGATAAATATAGCATTTGCTGCTAATGAGCAAATGCACTATTTATCACAATGGTTTCAAGAACTATACAATTTTAAAATCTTCTCTTTCTCTAGCAAATGCCCCTTTTCGGTACATTTATTCAAAGATGTTGGGTCTAAAATATTCTAGGAAGGAATGGGTTAAATAAAGTGAGGAATGAGCAAACTATGAGCCTACTCGGTCTACACTGTTTCTAAACAGAATACTGCCGATGCTAAGTTTGAAACAGTGTAGACTCTGATCAGATGCTGTATCACAAACATGGCCATGTTATGCAAAGCTATCAAGGAACCTATCCTCTTGGCAAGACTGATACGCTGTCCATAGTTTATCTATTTATCACGAATCCATAAATAGTGGGCTCAAAGCAATAGCGTTGTAACAGTGTAAAAACTAGAGCTATCACTACAGGTGATAAATACCCCCACATGACAAGTCTTGATTGCAAATCCAAGGACAGATAAAAACAATACAGACAAAAGTGTATCTATGGCCTTGAAAAGGCCCGCAATAGTGGTCAGGTCATAATAATAACTGTTGGTGCACAGGATCTCATGGTAGGGAGGATACGAATAACTTACTTTTGACCCATAATTCTAGAAAAACGGACAAAATTGTGTCGATGGACGGAAGGATGGATGGTCAACCTGATTCCAGTATATTCCCCAACCAAACTTATATTCCCCAACCAAACTTTGCAGCGTAATGAAAATATGTACCCAGAGCTACAGATAAGGGTGCAAGGGTACTACTAAAATCATCATTTCTCCACCAAATTGTCTCTGAGACGATTCTAAAGAGTAGTCATAGTATAGGGTTTGGTTGAGACATAAAGGTGTTATTCTTGAGAATGTATAAATAAAGGTGTTATTCTTGAGGATGTTGGAACTTACGCATCTTATCTGGACCTCTGTGGCTCTCCAGCTAGTACTAGCCCAGAACATCAAGATTTTATGACTTCTTAATTCAATATTTTGAGTGACAGGAGTTGTCACTTTATCACAGAGTTTCTACATCAAGACATTAGATCAGAGTCGAACAGAGTAGATCCTGATCAGATGCTGCATTTGCTTAACCCTTTCCTTGATATAAATCCCTTTCACGCCATTGGAAACAGAGGAGATCCAGATCTGGGTCTGCTCAGTTTGCTTATGAAGTTATATAGATCCGATTCCAAAGTTTTTGTCTAAGCCAACAATTTCCTTTTAAATTTTTACCTATAAAAATAAAGTTACTGGATTTCAGGAAGTGATCAATTCATGCATAAATGTTTATTAGGGGAAGAGTTAACTCATTCTCTCCTAGGCTATATTTAGACACAACCTCTTTGAATGTATCTACCGGAAAGGAGCATTAACTAGAGGAAAGGAAAAAAATAGAATTTTGTAGTTTGAAACCATTGTGATAAATAGAGCATTTGCTCCTATAGGAGCAAATGCTCTATTTATCACAATGGTTTCATAAAGTGATTTCTATAGATGCGCAAATATGCTTCACTAGGGGATAATGTGTTAAGCTAGTATGAGATTTAAAATGGCCAGCATGGTGTACAATGTGGACTAGATCATTTGGAAAGTGCATATGCCGAGATCAGTTGTCTGATCTGGGTCTACACCATCTATTGCTAAACAGAATCAACAGTACAACAGAACCCCTCTATAGAAGCCACTTAATGAATAAACACAGAAGATTTATCTGGGTCTACACCATCTACCACTCATCAGAATCAACAGTACTGCAAAATAATAGCACCCACTAAATGAATAAATACAAGTGTCTTCTAAAGCGGGTGGTTGCTTAATCCTTTCCATTATAGTAATACCTTTTAACGACTTTGCAAACAGAGTAGACCCAGATCAGACAGCTCTTGTAGGATCCATCTGATCATGTTCAAATGTTTGCTTATTGAATAATATAGCACTGACCTACTTATAGAATTACATAGTTCTGACAGTTTTTGACTGGGCCACACATTCCTCAACTTTGAAAAATGAATCAGACACAATTCATGTGGTGTCAAAAGATTAAAACTTTACCCGATAGATTCATCTTTTAACATATTTGACAACAGATCAGACACTAAGGAGATCGGTCCTGCAGGAGCACTCTGATGGGGGTTTGCTCTGTTTTGCTTAATATGAAGTATAATTAAAATATAGATCTGATTCTACAGTTTATGGTAAAACATTTCCTTATTCATAATATCATTACAAAAGTCTGCTAATAAATTATAAAAAATGTTTCGATTTCTTAACCCTTTCCTCCATAATTACGCCTTTCTACGCCTCTGTAAAAGTCACTTAATGAAACCATAGTGATAAATCAAAGACCTATGATAAAACATAGATAAGAAACTACTGTATAACACAAGGAGAACTTTATTCTGATAGGTGGTTTGGGTCTTTGCATAAAACTTTTTTGTTTGTGAACAGATTTTAACAATCCAGGTATCATATTGTAGCTTGATAGTTGCACTACACAATGATATGCTGATATTTCCCGAGTTTTTCTTACCATCCGAGATATTTGCAAACGTGACTTTGTTTGATTTTGTACACGCTAAAATCATACCTTATTTCAGCACGTGGCAAACTCTTATATTTTATAAACTACTGAAAAACAAAAGTTTTATCTGTGATAAAAATTGTATTAATAGTTTTTATAATCATTTTCCAATTAAAATATACCATATTATTTTGAAGAAAGTGTGCAAATCTTTAGAAATCTTGATTTTTAATTGCAAACTAAGGTAATTTTCATCAAAATAAGTAGATTGCAATTCAGACAGGTGGGTTGGGTCTTTGCACAAAACTTTTTTGTTTGTGGACCGATTTTAACCATCAAGGTACCATATTGTAGCTGAATAATTGTTCTACACAATGATATGCTTATATTTCACGAGCCTTTCTTACAACTAGAGATATTTGCAAACGTGACTTTGCGTGATTTGGTACATTGCCGCGAGACTTGGTGAGATTTGTCTAAGTTTCTTATCTATGTTTTATCATAGGTCTTTGGATAAATAGAGCATTTGCTCCTATAGGAGCAAATGCTCTATTTATCACAATTGTTTCAAATCTCATCTGCATTCGAACAGTTTAAACCTTTACCTGATGAATATTCATGATGGAATTAATGAAATCATGAATATTAATTAGCTGAATTTTCATAATGGTAAACAAACACAGGAAATTTTGGCAATGGCAGAAACTGTAGAATCTGAGCTGTGTAAGCAAACAGAGTAGACCCAGATAAGATGGCTGCTACAGGTGCCATCTGATATGGGTCTACTCTGTAAAATTGTTCAAAGATGCTTCCCTATTAGATTGTAGCAGCAGCTTTCAACAATTTCTAGATCCCTGGGCTTTTGCTGATAGCAATTAGTAGCAGGCAAAGAGTCAGGTTTAACCCTTTCCTCCATGAATATTCATTTAAGAAATAATGAGTTCATGAATATTGATCAGATTACTTGTTATAACATGGACACAGGAAGTTTTGGCCATGGTAGAAACTGTTGAACCATATCTATATGAACATGTATATCAAACAGAGCAGACCCTGATCGGACGGCTCCTATAGGAGTTGTCCAATCTAAGTCTACTATGTCTGCCACGGCGCAGAAAGGTGTATTTATGGAGTAAGAGGTTAATGATAATAACAATCAACAAACTTAAACCCTTTTCTTGATGAATACTCCTGTAAGAATAATGACTATGAATATCAATCACCCCAATTTTTTTTAACACCACTATAAATAAAGGAGTTTTTAATGGTGGCAGAAATTGTTGAATCTGATCTATATTAATTCATACGCAAACAGAGTAGATCTACAGGAGCAATCTGATCTGGGAACAACTGTTTGTATGAGGGGAATGGTTATAGTGGTAAAACAATACAGAACAATAAATTACAACCTAAAATCTCATGTCCGTATTTAACCCGCAATTACCCTAAATGTTTTTACACCCAGTCTCCCTTCTCGACAAATTTATAAACCTAAACAAGTCTAAATGACAAGATTTTGAGAACATTAGCTGAAACTAATTTAGAATGAATAATGTAGACCCTCCTTCACAGGCAGTTTGATCTGGGTCTTTACTATTTGCAGAGATTTGTCTGGCCAAATATTTAGGGTGATTTAAAACAGTAACATTGGTGATGAAGTAACCAGTGTCTATTAAATAATAAAAATTATCATATCTCCTTTTAACCCTTTCCCTGTTCTCTGTTTACTCCAAATTTCAAAACTACTAAATATTCATGGACAAAACAGTAATAATGAAATATGTCGCCATTTTAGAAACTACAGACACAATATTATCAAATTCCGATAGCAAACAGAGCAGACCCTGATCAGAAGGCTCCTATAGGAGCTGTCTGATCTGGGTTTACTCTGTTTGTCAAGGCTTAAAAAGGTGTTTATATGAGGGAAAGGGTTAATACATTTTAATATTGACATTATCCATTAGAACACATTGGAACGCACCTTGTTGTACAGTAAAATATCACCATAGAAAACAACATACAGACTTGAGTTCCCCACCTGGACATAAAAACTCAGAATTTCAGTGCTTGTGCAAAATCCTTAATTAATTCAATTAGCACAATCTCTTTCCCAACGATCTTAATTCACAATAAAGAAAAGGTCTAAAATGCTAGTGGAAGCTGTATACAGGACATGGGAGCTTTCTGCATTACTTTTGTCCTGCATTAGGCTACCATCTGTCTAAAAGACCATTAAGACTCGCTTTGACTGGTTTCTTTGTTTACATCTTTATAAAAAAAATGGCCAAAAACATATTTTAAGAATTAAGAAAAAGTTAAATTTTGCAAACAGACTATATCTCGGAAACCCTCTTTACTTGGAGCACAGATTCCCCCTCCTCCAATCCCCACCCCCAGCAATGAGCCCCATCACGAGAAAAAAGAAAGCACTGCCTCTGAGGGCTGGCACAGTCTGTACAGAGGTTGAATATAAGTTACAATTAACCCTTTCCCTCATATAAGCAGCCTTTGCAGATAGCATAGACCCAGATCAGACAGCTCCTATTGGAGCGGCCTGATAAGGATCTGCTGCGTTTGTTTAACAATGATTTTTTTATCATGACAGAAACTGAATCAGATATATATTATGTCATAATCAAACAGAGCAGACCCGATCAGACGGCTCCGACTGGAGCTGTTGTCTAATCTGGGTTTACTCTGTGGTTTATTTATGAAGTAAAGAAAGGGTTAACCACTTCCCTCATATTGACAACTTTCTGTAAAAGTCACTTCATGAAACTATTGTGATAATAGAGCATTTGCTCCTATAGGAGCAAATGCTCTATTTATCACAATGGTTTCAAAACTACAAAATTCTAAAGTTTTCCTTTTCTCTAGTTAATGCTCCTTTTTGGTAGATTTATTCAAAGAGGTTGTATCTAAAAATAGCCTATGAGGTAATGGGTTAAGTAGATAAATTTTCCATTATGGAAAATGAACACAAGAAATTTTGCCCATGACTGAAACTGTTGAATCAGAACTATATTATTCCATAATATTTTCCCTGTTCTATATTTATTATAAATATCAATACCTATTGAATAATCATGGACAAACTAGTTATAATGTAATATGGAAGGTGAAACATTGTAGCCATTTTAGGAAGTGAGGACACAGATCTTTCAAATTCTATTAACAAACAGAGTAGACCCTGATCAGACTGCTACTCTAGGAGCCCTCTGATCTGGGTCTACCCTATTTGCAAATGCGTGAAAACATGTTTATATGAAGGAAAGGGATAAGACAAAAGAGCAGACTCTGTTCATATGGCACCTACAGGAGCCATTAGATCTAGATCTACTCTATTTGAAAATATGCTAGGTGTGTCTATTATTACATTGACTCTTACTAAATATTGTTGTAGATCCTCGTTGGATGTTTACCAAAGTTTACACAGATTGTTTATTTCCTTTTTCTCATGATGTGACTCATATAAACTAGCACTGGTGTATCTATTCTGGATTTTCTGATCCTCTTTATAAGAAGAAGCAAGCAAGCACCCTGAGCTATGGAATTAACGGTTCATGTTGGGAGTTGTTTTCTGAATGCCGCGTGCTTATAAATAATGTCTCTTCCTCTACTTCCTCTTCTGTTTCTGTCTCAGAGGGCGCTGCTCGGACGTCATTATACCACTGTTTGGTGAGATGAGCCATTTGTGTCTTTGCATCACGCACTTCCTGTTTAAATACATAAATAAAAACAAATTTTAAACCCCTTAAAAGCTTTAAAGGATTACACAATTGACCCTTAGAATGTTGAATATTCATGCAGCAGAATCGAATCATTAGGCTCTCATCTAGGTCTACATGGTTCACCAATTTCTCGATTTAAAGGATTAAACTGCCACAAGTGCCGCCCCCCCTCCCCCCCGAACCCCCCCCCCCACCAAAAAAAGTTCAATCAGGCAAAGTTTGCAGGAGGACGAGCTGTGGATATTTAATTTACTTATAATCATTATAACAGATTCATAATATAAGTGATTTAAAGTTCAGAGGTCAATTCTTTTGGATTAATATTTCAAAGATATGGCTTGTACAAAACGTCAAAACAAATGTACTAATGACACGTGAACATATGCACTAATGAATCGAGGCATAGACATATACCTGGCACCAAGACTAACTAGAACTATCACTAAATGTTATGGAATACCCCCGCTCAGCTGCTGCCACGGAAAGACAGACCAACCGACCAACCAACACACTGACTCCTATATACCCCCTCTCAAACTTTGTTTGCGGGGGTATAAAAAATGTGTCAATGACAATGCAATTGACTATTATGTCAAGGTCACTGCAATTGGCTATTATGTCAAAGTCACCGCATTTATATGTCAAAGTCACTACAATTGGCTATTATAGTAAGGTCCTTGCAATTAAAAACCCGAGATATGTCTGATCTGGGTCTCCTCTATTTGAAAAGACATTAAACATGTTTCTTTTTTTCTTCACCCAAAATGTTTTGAGATTCAACTATAAAGGACCACATACCTGTTGTGTAAATTTTCTAGTCAAAAAAGGTTTTAAATATCGTGCATCAATCTTCACAAAGCCTTTGTAGTCTGGTTTGGCAAAGCTGACTTCATTCTCGCTTTCCGTAATCTCTGACATATGTTCCGAGTCAACAGTGTCGCCCTAAAAAGAAATCAGTTCGCTTGTACTAAACAAAGCATGACATGGAAGATATTTCATTTCAGTTCTCTGTCAAATTTCCAACTGTTTGTGATTATAGACAGTGCAATCTTCAGATTTACAGACAAGGGGTGCATTTCAAATACAGTGCTCCCTCCCTACAACGGCCCTCTCAATAACGATTCCCTCCTTACAACAACGCATGTCACTGTTTCTGAAACAACAAGGCTCCAGAAACAACTTTTTTTTTTTCCATCGTATTTTCTTTATGCTTCCATCAAACCTATGTTGTGACCACTCTTTAGAATCGTCACTTTGTGACGATTCTAAAGAGTGGTTACAACATAGGGTTTGATAGAGGCATAACGGTTTTAGTTCTCGAAATACACCTTATCTGGGGATCTGCAAACAAGCTAATTCTGTTTGATTTTCCCTCCCTATAACAACTCCCTCTGAACAACACATACAATCTTCGTATCCCAAAGGATGTCGTTGTAGAGAGGGAGCACTGTACAACAATGAACATTTCTCAACCAAACCCTATGCTGTGACGGAATGTGACCACTCTTTATCATTTCTCAACCAAACCCTATGCTGTGACGGAATGTGACCACTCTTTATCATTTCTCAACCAAACCCTATGCTGTGACGGAATGTGACCACTCTTTATCATTTCTCAACCAAACCCTATGCTGTGACGGAATGTGACCACTCTTTATCATTTCTCAACCAAACCCTATGCTGTGATGGAATGTGACCACTCTTTATCCTTCTGTACTCAGAGCAAGTGTCATCTGCAAAATATTGTTCTGCTTCATTTGTTTTTTCATTTTCATTCAAAAACCATAATCACAGGATCAAACAGTTTGGATATTGATAAACTGCTGAGGTACTTGGCATTTCATCTGGATTCAAACTGTTTACAAAAGGTAAGCACAAACTTGCCAGAAGGTAAGAATTGTCTAAAGACAGAGCTTGGTGGAGTTATTCTTGAAAAAATGTTAATTCCTTTACTCCAGAAATACACTTTTCTGAGCCTTTACAGACGGGCAGATCCAGATCAGAAGACTCCTGTAAGAGTCATCTGGGTCCATGCTTATAAAGGTTTTTAGCTGAGTCTGAGTTTGTTCTCAAGCTTTTGATTGGTCAGATTTGAGTTCTCAAGCTTTTGATTGGTCGGATTAACCTTTAGAATGCTTAGCAAAGTGGTGTATGCAATCAAAACGCCTTATTCCTTTATCTTATAGAGACTCTTGACACCTTCGCATATAGAGAAGCCCTAGATCAGACAGCTCCTGTAGGAACTGGCTGATCAGGGTCTGCTCTGTTTTGCTTAAGATATGTTATAGATCCAATTCTACAGTTTCTGCCATGGTAAAACATTCCTTTGTTCATGACCCCATGAGAAAAATTTAGCTTATTAGTATTCGTGTTGACACTATTTCTAACATGAATATTCATAACACAATGAGTTAAAGTTTTTCCATTTCATTTAAAAAATAGAAAACTATGCAGTAAAAATACGAGTACCAATATACAAACAGAGGAACTAGAAACAGAAGAGTGAAAAGTTTGACAAGAAAGCAGGATTTTGATGATGTAGTTAACAAGTCTTTAACTTACCATTTCTTTTGTTTTGCTAAGGGATATCTCCCTCTCTGTTTTCTTCCTTCTTGTTGGCTTCTTTTCTGCCTTCAGTAGCTGTTAATAAAAGAACATCACCATATTTACCCTATTTGCCTTGTTTTCAATAGAAACATATACTCGTAGTAAAACTTTGAAAATCTTCTTCTCTGAAACCAGAAGGTTCTCAGCTTTCATAATTGGCACATAGCATCATGTTCAGGTGCTCTACAAAAGTTATATAAATTATGGCCCTGGGGTCAAAATTGGCCCCGCCCCAGGGGTGGGCAGTTTTCAATAGAATCATATAGTGCAAACTTTGAAAATCTTCTCCTCTGAAACTGGAAGGTTCTCAGCTTTCATATTTGGCACATAGCATCATGTTCAGGTGCTCTACAAAAGTTATATTATTTATGGCCCCGGGTTCAAAATTGGCCCCGCCCCAGGGGTGGGCAGTTTTCAATAGAAACAAATAGTGAAATCTTTGAAAATCTTCTTCTCTGAAACTGGAAGGCTCTCAGCTTTTATATTTGGCACATAGCATCATGTTCAGGTCCTCTACAAAAGTAATATAAATTATGGCCCTGGGGTCAAAATTGGCCCCGCCCCAGGGGTGGACAGTTTTCAATAGAAACAAATAGTGAAATCTTTGAAAATCTTCTCCTCTGAAACTGGAATGTTCTCAGCTTTCATATTTAACACATAGCATCATGTTCAGGTCCTTTACAAATGTTATATAAATTATGCCCCTGGGGTCAAAATTAGCCCCGCCCCAGGGGTGGTCAGTTTTCAATAGAAGCATATATAGTGAAACTTTGAAAATCTTCTCCTGAAACTGGATGGTCCTCAGCTTTCATATTTGGCACATAGCATCATCTTCAGGTCCTTTATAAAAGTTATATAAATTATGACCCTGGGATCAAAATTGGCCCCGCCCCAGGGGTGGACAGTTTTCAATAGAAACAAATAGTGAAATCTTTGAAAATCTTCTCCTCTGAAACTGGAAGGTTCTCAGATTTCATATTTGGCACATAGCATCATGTTCAGGTCCTCTACAAAAGTTATATAAATTATGGCCCCGGGGTCAAAATTAGCCCCGCCCCAGGGGTTGGCAGTTTTCAATAGAAACAAATAATGAAATCTTTGAAAATCTTCTTCTCTGAAACTGGAAGGTTCTCAGCTTTTATATTTGGCACATAGCATCATGTTCAGGTCCTCTACAAAAGTAATATAAATTATGGCCCTGGGGTCAAAATTGGCCCCGCCCCAGGGGTGGACAGTTTTCAATAGAAACAAATAGTGAAATCTTTGAAAATCTTCTCCTCTGAAACTGGAATGTTCTCAGCTTTCATATTTAACACATAGCATCATGTTCAGGTCCTATACAAAAGTAATATAAATTATGGCCCTGGGGTCAAAATTGGCCCCGCCCCAGGGGTGGACAGTTTTCAATAGAAACAAATAGTGAAATCTTTGAAAATCTTCTCCTCTGAAACTGGAATGTTCTCAGCTTTCATATTTAACACATAGCATCATGTTCAGGTCCTTTACAAATGTTATATAAATTATGCCCCTGGGGTCAAAATTAGCCCCGCCCCAGGGGTGGTCAGTTTTCAATAGAAGCATATATAGTGAAACTTTGAAAATCTTCTCCTGAAACTGGATGGTCCTCAGCTTTCATATTTGGCACATAGCATCATCTTCAGGTCCTTTATAAAAGTTATATAAATTATGACCCTGGGATCAAAATTGGCCCCGCCCCAGGGGTGGACAGTTTTCAATAGAAACAAATAGTGAAATCTTTGAAAATCTTCTCCTCTGAAACTGGAAGGTTCTCAGATTTCATATTTGGCACATAGCATCATGTTCAGGTCCTCTACAAAAGTTATATAAATTATGGCCCCGGGGTCAAAATTAGCCCCGCCCCAGGGGTTGGCAGTTTTCAATAGAAACAAATAATGAAATCTTTGAAAATCTTCTTCTCTGAAACTGGAAGGCTCTCAGCTTTTATATTTGGCACATAGCATCATGTTCAGGTCCTCTACAAAAGTAATATAAATTATGGCCCTGGGGTCAAAATTGGCCCCGCCCCAGGGGTGGACAGTTTTCAATAGAAACAAATAGTGAAATCTTTGAAAATCTTCTCCTCTGAAACTGGAATGTTCTCAGCTTTCATATTTAACACATAGCATCATGTTCAGGTCCTATACAAAAGTAATATAAATTATGGCCCTGGGGTCAAAATTGGCCCCGCCCCAGGGGTGGACAGTTTTCAATAGAAACAAATAGTGAAATCTTTGAAAATCTTCTCCTCTGAAACTGGAATGTTCTCAGCTTTCATATTTAACACATAGCATCATGTTCAGGTCCTTTACAAATGTTATATAAATTATGCCCCTGGGGTCAAAATTAGCCCCGCCCCAGGGGTGGTCAGTTTTCAATAGAAGCATATATAGTGAAACTTTGAAAATCTTCTCCTGAAACTGGATGGTCCTCAGCTTTCATATTTGGCACATAGCATCATCTTCAGGTCCTTTATAAAAGTTATATAAATTATGACCCTGGGATCAAAATTGGCCCCGCCCCAGGGGTGGACAGTTTTCAATAGAAACAAATAGTGAAATCTTTGAAAATCTTCTCCTCTGAAACTGGAAGGTTCTCAGATTTCATATTTGGCACATAGCATCATGTTCAGGTCCTCTACAAAAGTTATATAAATTATGGCCCCGGGGTCAAAATTAGCCCCGCCCCAGGGGTTGGCAGTTTTCAATAGAAACAAATAATGAAATCTTTGAAAATCTTCTTCTCTGAAACTGGAAGGCTCTCAGCTTTTATATTTGGCACATAGCATCATGTTCAGGTCCTCTACAAAAGTAATATAAATTATGGCCCTGGGGTCAAAATTGGCCCCGCCCCAGGGGTGGACAGTTTTCAATAGAAACAAATAGTGAAATCTTTGAAAATCTTCTCCTCTGAAACTGGAATGTTCTCAGCTTTCATATTTAACACATAGCATCATGTTCAGGTCCTATACAAAAGTAATATAAATTATGGCCCTGGGGTCAAAATTGGCCCCGCCCCAGGGGTGGACAGTTTTCAATAGAAACAAATAGTGAAATCTTTGAAAATCTTCTCCTCTGAAACTGGAATGTTCTCAGCTTTCATATTTAACACATAGCATCATGTTCAGGTCCTTTACAAATGTTATATAAATTATGCCCCTGGGGTCAAAATTAGCCCCGCCCCAGGGGTGGTCAGTTTTCAATAGAAGCATATATAGTGAAACTTTGAAAATCTTCTCCTGAAACTGGATGGTCCTCAGCTTTCATATTTGGCACATAGCATCATCTTCAGGTCCTTTATAAAAGTTATATAAATTATGACCCTGGGATCAAAATTGGCCCCGCCCCAGGGGTGGACAGTTTTCAATAGAAACAAATAGTGAAATCTTTGAAAATCTTCTCCTCTGAAACTGGAAGGTTCTCAGATTTCATATTTGGCACATAGCATCATGTTCAGGTCCTCTACAAAAGTTATATAAATTATGGCCCCGGGGTCAAAATTAGCCCCGCCCCAGGGGTTGGCAGTTTTCAATAGAAACAAATAATGAAATCTTTGAAAATCTTCTTCTCTGAAACTGGAAGGCTCTCAGCTTTCATATTTGGCACATAGCATCATGTTCAGGTGCTCTACAAAAGTTATATAATGTATGGCCCCGGGGTCAAAATTGGCCCCGCCCCAGGGGTGGGCAGTTTTCAATAGAAACAAATATTGAAATCTTTGAAAATCTTCTCTGAAACTGGAAGGCTCTCAGCTTTCATATTTGGCACAGAGCATCATGTTCAGGTCGTCTACTAAAGTTATATTATTTATGGTCTCGGGTCAAAATTGTCCCCGCCCCAGGGGTGGACAGTTTTCAATAGAAACAAATAGTCAAATCTTTGAAAATCTTCTTCTCTGAAACTGGAAGGCTCTCAGCTTTCATATTTGGCACAGAGCATCATGTTCAGGTCCTCTTTAAAAGTTATATAAATTATGGCCCTAGGGTCAAAATTGGCCCTGCCACAGGGATGAGCAGTTTTCAATAGAAACATATTGAGAAAACTTTGAAAATCTTCTTCTCTGAAACTGGAAGGCTCTCAGCTTTCATATTTGGCACATAGCATCATGTTCAGGTGCTCTACAAAAGTTATATAATGTATGGCCCCGGGGTCAAAATTGGCCCCGCCCCAGGGGTGGGCAGTTTTCAATAGAAACAAATATTGAAATCTTTGAAAATCTTCTCTGAAACTGGAAGGCTCTCAGCTTTCATATTTGGCACAGAGCATCATGTTCAGGTCGTCTACTAAAGTTATATTATTTATGGTCTCGGGTCAAAATTGTCCCCGCCCCAGGGGTGGACAGTTTTCAATAGAAACAAATAGTCAAATCTTTGAAAATCTTCTTCTCTGAAACTGGAAGGCTCTCAGCTTTCATATTTGGCACAGAGCATCATGTTCAGGTCCTCTTTAAAAGTTATATAAATTATGGCCCTAGGGTCAAAATTGGCCCTGCCACAGGGATGAGCAGTTTTCAATAGAAACATATTGAGAAAACTTTGAAAATCTTCTTCTCTAAACTGGAAGGTTAGTCTCAGCTTTCATATTTGGCACATAGCATCATGTTCAGGTCCCCTACAAGTTTTTCTAAATTATTCCTCTGGGGTCAAAATTGGCCCTCCCCAGGGCCGGCTAGTTTTCTATAGAAACATATAGTGAAAACTTTCAAAATCTTCTCCTCTGGTTGTCTATTGAGCGCTTCAGGGCCATTCTGGCCCTCTTGTTTTTAATTACCATAATTACCAGAGTTACTATAATTTATATATTTACACTAACTGCTGTATTTAAGTTACCAAATTTACCCTAATAACCACACTCCTAATTGCCGTATTTTCCCTTATTTGCATATTTATTCAAATTTCTGTATTTAATTAGCATATTTACCCTAATTATCACACACCTAATTACTGTATTTACCCTAGTTAGCATATTTACCCTAATTATCGTATTCTTAAATGTGGACCCTTAATGCTGCATTTTTCTAATTACCATATTTACCCTGATTTACATACAGTACATATATATCCTAAATTACCATATTTACCCTAATTATCATATTTTTATTACCATATTTACGGATAAGCATATTTACGCTAATTACCAAATCTACCCTTACATATTCCTTACCTTAGTGACCACATTTACCCTCTTCACAAGTCTGTTAACTTGAATAAATGTACTTTGGTACTTTTTAACCCTTTGTCCATGCCTTTGAGACAGAGCAGACCCAGATCAGTCGTTTGTATGAGTCGTCTGATCAGGGTTTGCTATGTCTGCTGATGCAATGTATTGTTTATTTTACTTACTGTATAATATTTGTATTCACTGTCTCCACAATATATGTACAATTTTAGTACAATCTATTTCATTACTGTTTCATCTGTGAAGTGTCTATCTTCTGTTTAGCTTCTACTACTTCTGTATATTTACTGTGTGCTACATTGTATCAATCTCATTTTCTCTTTGATGTATGCATAACATCTACTTCCTGCCAGTATAAGTCCCTGATACCTTTACCAATTATCTGTCCTCTCTTCTTCCCTACCTATCCAAAGTATTTGAACACCCAATCTCCCCTTTCCACCAGTTTATAAAGCTGAATAATTCAATTTGACACCATTTTGATAACTTTAAATTAGATTTACATAGTAACAAATAGTTAACACCCGGATCAAACTGCTCCTTAAGGAGCAGTTTGATCGGGGTCTACACTATTTGCCTAAATTTGTTTGTCCAATTACTTATCATAACTAGGGTACTTACTTTCATCATGGGCATGGTGGCTCCACCCAGGAATAATATGGTGAATAAGACTATTATTAGAGTTGTCGTCACAATCACATAACGCTTTTCTTCTGAGTCAAACTCTAAATGCAGACTCAGTGCAAAGGCAATAGCGCCTCGCAATCCTGCAAATATAGATACAATTTTTTCATATTCATATATAGAGTAAAACTTGTTATAAATAGTCCTGTACAAAATAATTACGGAAGTCTTAAAAATGAAGTTCAATGCTTAATGTAGAGCACAGAGGGCCATTTCGTGGGTCTAGATGGCCTAAAAGTCCGAAAATTTATTGGGTCAATTTAGTGTTATATACTGTAACTATATAATAGAACATCTAGACCCACGAAATGGCCCCTGTGATGTAGAGCAAACACAATGCAGCCGGCTCCCATGGGAAATTTATGCATTCCACTGGCCTTCTGCATTCTTTCTGTCCTACATTAAGTTACAACCTGCCGTAACCTATCACTCCATGTATACACCTTTCAGCACCTTTGCAAATAGGGTACACTCAGATCAAAGGACTCCTGCCAAAGCTGTCTGATCAGGGTCTGCTCGATTTGCATATCGAAAAATATTGACCTGATTCTACAGTTTTTACCAAGGTCAAAATTTTCTAAGTTCATTTGCCATTATAAAATTTCAGCCAATTACCATTGATAATGTTATTATTTCTTACATGAATATTCATGAAGTAAAGGGTCGAAGACCTTGAATTAACCCTTTACCTGTTCAATATTCATGTAAGATATATACTGACATCAGGAATATCTACTGACTGACTTTTATAACAGTACATGAACATAGGATGTTTTTACCTTGGCAGAAACTATAAAATGACAGCTATATAATTCCATAGGCAAACAGAGCAGACCTTGATCAGCCAGCTCCTATAGGAGCCGTCTGATCTGGGTCTACTTTCTTTGTAAATGCATGAAAAGGTGTTTATATGAAGGAAATGGTAGACAGGTCATACATATATGCCAAATACAGCCCTTTCTGACAAACAAATACATTATCAATCATTTGAACTTTTTCCCAATGATATCATATGCTTAATCTTGAGTAAACTGCATGTACATGTATGTATTATCTATGCTGTGCATTAGTTTATGCAAACAGATAGGAGATGCCACACAAAATCGACAACAAACCCAGAAGTACAAATAAGTGCACACTCTGTGTCTTATCAGGATCTAAACTGTTTGGTTGTTGTTGTTTTTTAAAAAAAAAGAAAGTGTAAGAAAATTGTAGCTGACAGCACTTTTGGAAAACTATTTTTAGAAACACACAGGATAAGTATAGTCACAACAGACCCTGAACTTTGCAATATTCATTTGCAAAGACAGCCAAAACAAGAGTATCTGATCTGGATCTATACTGTCTTTTAGGCTGCAAATATATGTATAACAACTGCTGGTGTCCAACTAAACCTGACTTGTAACTATTTGTACATTAACCCCTTATACTGACAACTTTTGATGTCAGTTAACGTCACTCTATTTATCACAATAATTCCAAAATTAAACAATTCTGAAATTTGTCCTTTTTGATAGTGAATACTCCTTTTCAGTACATTTATTCAAAGAGGCTGGGTCTAAAAATAGCCTATGAGAGAATGGATTAAATAATTGCTGTCTGCATGAATAACCAGCTGCAATATTCTCAAAGTTAACCCTTTACCTATTCTAATATATAGTCCAAATTTCAATACCTACTGAATATTCATGGACAAAATAGCTATAGTGAAATATGGAAGATATAACAGCTTAGCCAATTTAGAAACTAAAGAAACAGATCTATCAATTTCCATGAATATTGAACACGGACAGAGCAGATTTTGATCAGACGGCTCCTATATCTGGGTCTACTTTTATTTGCAAATGTGTGAAAAGGCGTTTAAATGAGGGAATGGGTTAAAAGTTTTCAACTGTTGCTCTACTGAACATTTATGCGTGAATTCCCCAGTTTAGCATTCATGGAAGAAATAGTAACATCATTAATATTCATTAGCTGAATTTTTATACTAGCATATGTACACAGGATGTTTTGGTAGGAAATGTACAGTCAGATCTATCAGATCTATTTCATTAGTAAACAGAGCAGACCATGATCAGATGGCTCCTACAGGAGCCATCTAATCTTGGTCTACTCTGTTTGCAAATGTGTGAAAAAGTATTTATATGAGGGAAAGGATAACCCTTTGTATACTGAATTATAATATTTGACACCTCCATCTATGAATATTTATGAAGCATACTAACCAAACAAAACCTTTCCTTTCAGAGCAAGTTACGGCAAACAGTGCAGACACTGATCAGAAGGCTCCTGTTTGCTGATGATTGATACATTTGTAAATGTATGTAAACGGTTAAAGTCATCTTTCAAACCCAATAAAAAGAAGATTATCTTAACTATGAATATTCCTCAACCCTTTACTCCATAAATATGCCTTTCTACGCCTTGCAAACACAGTAGACCCAAATCAGATTTAGGAGACATATGATCAGGGTCTGTTCTGTTTGCTTATGATATAATATAGATTCTACAATTTCTGTCTTGGCCAAACAGTCTGTGTCCATGTGCTATTATAAATACATACCTTATTAAACCCTGTGATGTCATTATTTCTTACATTATAAGATTTTCCGTATATCATGAGCACTCATGGAAGATTTTCTGCATATCATGAATGGTCATGTAAGATTTTCCGTATATCATGAGCACTCATGGAAGATTTCATGTAAACACTAAGTGTAGTCATACTTACCACTAAACCACATGATAAACTGCTGTTTTCTTGTAACCTTATGTTCTCGGAAGTAGTTTGAGATGAAGGACAAGGGAAATATGTTCACAGCTCGTCCAATGAGGGTAAGTGACTGTACAAAACAAAACTAATTCATTTAGACAAACGCTGCTGAAACAAAAACCATGATATATGTACAACATAACTGATTAGTTGTGTGCCAGGGCCCTTCAATATATGAAAAAAAAATGGACTTAGATTAGACATGTTTTAAATGAGAATCACACTATTTGTCATTTCTCAGAATAAGCAGAATTTTGTTCAATAATTCTGAAATGGTACAAACACAGATACAGCATTGGTAGATCTGGATCTATACAGTTTGCCAGCCAAGTGTCCTGTTTCTCATTACAATTAATGTGGGTAGTACTGCACATCATACTTAACTTACCCTAATTATGTCTCTGGCTTATTCCATAAGGTTTCAAAATTACATTATTTTTAAAAAATCCTTTTCTCTAAAATGCTCCTTTTCGTTTGTTTTATTCAGAGGTTAAGTCTAAAAATAGTCTTTGAGAGAATGGGTTAACAGGACAGACAGAGCATTAGACACAACACAGGATAATGATGTGATGAACTTTGGTGTAAAAGCTTTTTCAAAATATCAGTTATTTGGAAAAGACGATGTACACAGTGGAAGCACATGTATGCTTTTACCTTTAAGTGTGACCTTGGTCTTGGAGGTACAGACTTTGGCATAAGGCATAACACAAAATAATGACAGAGAACATAATTATACATGTATGTTCTGTTATTCCAAAATCTCTAGAGATATATTACCACGATATATTTAAGTTATGGACAGGTCTATCTTATCTATACAGTAAAGCAAACATGTAGAGTTTGACCTCCAAATATGACCTTGACGTTTGAAAGAAAAACTTTGTTCATGAGGATGATACATTATCATGAAGAAAAGGTGACAATTTATGTGAAGTTGTTGAAAAATGACCAAGATTAACAGAATTATTGGTAGGACACAACTATATATACAGTGGTCGCATATGACTACTTTGACGTTGAAATTTGACATTGACCTTGACCTTGGAAGTATAGACTAGGGCAGGAGGCATTACACATGGTTGTAATGAGGACAGCATTGTGTATTGTGCAAACTTTATGATCTGAAGTGACTATGTATACAGTGGAGAATGCCTGTATGGCTTGACCTCTAAATACGACCTTGACCTTTAGAAACTTGGGCATGAGGCACTAAATATGATCATGATGTAATGAATATTTGTTTCAAGTTTCAAAATCTCACTCATACGCAATAAGAATTTAGCCTGAAACGAACATTTGGATGGAAGCATGCACATCCCCCACACATCTGCATTGACAGTGTAATAACTATATGCCTTCAAAGTCCTCTGTGAGGGCATAAACATTATTAAATTTCTCTTTCAAAACACATGTACAATGAGAGGGTTGAAAAAGATGTATTTAGCTGAGATTTCTGAATCAAAATTAGTTCAAGCCATTAAAGAGGAAGTCTCTACATTTGATGCGTTTCAAAAACACCTAAAATATACAAAACTCATTTGTTCATATGCTGAAACGTAGTATATCGCAGGAAATCTCATCCAATAACCATTTATAATGACAAAACATCTATGTGTTTGATATTGACGATCCCGTTTTTATTCCCCGATGTTTCAATTTTATTCGTGTTGGGTTTTAGTTTCGTAACTGTTCGCCCTATTCGCGTTTCTCCGGCCACTTCCGAGAAAAGCTATTACGTAAACAATGAATGGATCGGGTGATCATTGGCAAAACGCAGAAGATTTTAACGGAAAAGGCCAATAATATTGTGTTGTAGAACAAAAATTATAGGTAGTGATGAAATCGACTTATTTGTATCAGAGTGGCATTTTTCAATATAAATTCAAATTTGCAGCCTTCATAATAATGATTGAGCATAACAAATACAAAGTTTTATGATATTATTGAAAATATGCATTCATTGTAGGGACTTCCTCTTTAGTGTAAGTTCTAAAAGTCAAAACAAAATATATCAAAAGCTATGCTAAACCAGTATGCTAACCCCAAAACCAAAGAAAGCTATCTACTTACTATGCTCCAAATAATAAACGCAGGCTTGAATACAAACTTGAAACTAAAGAGCGCCATGCCAATATATGCAAACACACAAGTTTCTGCAAACAAAAACATTCTGGGTTAGGATCCGGCAGGAAATATGGTTACAATATTGATACAGTAAAACCTCCCTTCAACAGTAATTTAACCCTTTCTCTTTTGTATATTCATGTAAGAAATAATGGTGTCATGAATATTAATAAGATTATTTTTATAATCATAAATGGCATATAACACAGGACATTTTGGCTCAGGCAGAAGCTGTAGAATCAGATCTATATCACACCATAAGCAAACAGAGCAGACCCTGATCAGATGGCTCCTGTAGGAGCAGGAGCTGTCTGATCTGGGTCTACTCTGTTTGCAGATGCATCAAAATGCGATTACATAAGGGAAAGGATTAACCATTTACTCCATGAATATTCATATAAGAAATAATGACAACATGAATATTAATTTGATTAATTGTTATATTAGCACATGTACCCTGGAATATTTGGCCATAGCAGAAACATATTTGACCATGTAGAATCATATCTATATTATATCATAAGCAATCAGAGAAGACCCTGATCAGACAGCTCCTACAGGAACTGTCTGATCTGGGTCTACTCTGTTTGCAAAGGCATAGAAAGGCGTACTTATACGGTAAAATGTTCAATGAAGTCTAACTCCTTTTTATTCCGACAGGTGGTCATTGCTATTACTTTGCTCCTGCATTAACCCGTTAACTGGTGAATATTCAACCAAGTAGTATCGGCATCATAAATGAATTGTTATTTAACATCATGAATATTAATTATTATAGGAGTCATCTGATCAGAGTCTGCTCTGCTTGCTTTTGTAGATACGATACAACAGTTTCTGCCATGACCAAAGTTCCTGTGTTCATGTTCTAAGAAAATAATCTAATTAATATTAATGACAGTACTATTTCTTACATGAATATTCATGAAGTAAAGGGTATTAGGCAGCCACCTGGATTTGTTTTGTCCAAGAGGTTTTATTGTAATGGCAAATTAATGGTTACAACAGCAAAAGTCATTATTGCCACAGCATTCTAGAGTATGGTTATGACTGCAATCAGTGTAGATCCCGAGGAGCTGAGGTATTTTCAGGGTCTTATAACCTTAAGTTTATACACACACTATGTGTTTATACATACACATATCATCGTCACCAGTCCAAAATGTATTGATGATGTCACTTCCACAAAAAAAAATCCTTGAAATCTTTCATTTTATAGTCAGTTTGGATAGGAGCTGTCTCACAAGAGTCTGATGTTCGTTTATATGTTACAAATCTTTAATTTCTTTAATAGGAGCTGTTGAACCCTTAAATTGTTGAATATTCATCCAAGAAATAATGACATCATTAATATGAATTAGATTAACTTTTTATGATGGCAAAAGAACACAGGCTCAGACAGTAACTGCAGAATCAAAGTTCAAAGTCATGTGCCAATATAAAAATAATCTAATTCATATTAATGTCATTATTTTCTTACATGAATATTCAACACGCAAAGGGTTAAACAGCTTTACAAACCAATGCGAATAGAGAGTGTCTGAGTTTTTTGGGTATGTGAGGTTGTGTGCTTAGAAAACATACAATCTGTATGCTTCCATTAAGCTATTCAACTCTACAAACAGTAAACACTCTCTAACCATTTAGCTCTTTACTCTGTAAATATTTATGTAAGAAATAATGACATCATAAATATTAATTAGATTAATTATTATAATAGCACAAGGACACAGGAATATTTGGCCATGGCAGAAACTGTATAATCATATCTTATTATATCATAAGCAAACAGAGCAGACCCTTATCAGACAGCTCATACAGGAGCCATCTGATCTGGGTCTACTCTGTTTGCAAAGACGTAGAAAGGTGTATTTATGGTGTAAAGGGTTAATGAATAAACATGGGTGTCTTTAAAAGCAGCTGGTTGATTATCTACTGTTATGGCTTGGGTACACAATTTGAAAGACAATTTTCCTTTTTACATGTACTACGATAAAATTGATTGTCTGGAAGCATTAAACTCTATCTCTCATACAAATGCTTTTTCACACCATTGCAAACTGAGAAGACCCAGGAGCCTTCTGATCAGGTCTGCTCTGTTTGCTTTTGAAATAATAATAGATTTCACTCTACAGTTTCTATCAATACCAAAACATCCTGTGTGCATAATTATGTCATTATAAAAAGTCAAGCTAATTCATGATGTCATTATTTCTTGTATTATGAATATTCAAAAGGGTAAAGGTTCAAGAAGGAAAAACAAAACCCATAGCAAATCAGTCAGCAGACAGTGTAAGACCTATGTCTCATGGTAATAAAATATTTTGCTTTAGTCCAAGTTCATGAACTTAAACTGAAACTAAGAAGTTTTATACCAGAATAGAATGCAATGCCTGACATCAATACCATTATCAGTAGCTTACATTACAGTATTTAGTATTAAATGACTTCTACTAACTAGATTCTGACTATAACCCATTTTCAAATATGGCGGCTTTCCTGGGTCTACACTGTTTTATTTGTGGTCAGCTTATCAACTAAATACAGAAATCAGCAAGCACAAAACAACAGTTATTGTCAGCAGTTGCATGCTATTAAAATATACACTACACAGCAAATGATAACAACTCTTCACCATCTAATCAATGAAAGCAACTGTTAACCAATTCCCTCATAACTATTTTTAGACCCAACCTCTGTGAATAAATTTACCGAAAAGGAGTATTTACTAGAAAAAAAGAAACTTTTTAGAACTGTGTAGTTATGAAACTATTGTGATAAATAGAGCCTTTTCTCCTATGGAGCAAATGCTCTTTTTACCACAATGGTTTTAAAAAGTGACTTTTACAGAGTCTTAAAAAGGTGTCAATATGAGGGAATATGGATAAACATGCAAACAGTAGGAGAATCAAGGCATTCTATGTGTTTCACTGTCTCAGCACTTAACCCTTAACCTGATACAGATGCCTCCTTTTTATCAGCTTTACCAACAGAATACACCCAGATCAGAGAGGCTAGTCTTGGAGCCATTTGACCAGGATCTGCCCAGTTTGCATATAAAACAATGTTACTCTGATTCTACAGTTCTGCCATGATTAAAATTTCCTTTGTTCGTAATTCAAAATTCCTTTTGTATTATAGTATACCTTTTGTATAATGCCATTATAAAAAATCAGCTAATTAATATTCACTAAGTAACCTTTGGCCAAAGCAGAAACTGTGGAATCTGATATTCATTATTTTCATAAGCAAATAGCAGACCCTACAGGAGCCATTTGATCTGGTCTACTGTTTACAAAGGCAGGAAAATGAGTCTCTATGAGGAAAAGGGTTAATCAAGACCTTTACTGGATGTCTGAAGCTGACCACACAGTCACATTAGTTCCACCAATGCTTACATACTACCAAGCCAGGGAAGCCTAGCACAAAAGTTACTAAATCATCTCAAGAAGCACTTTTTATCTTAACATTCAAGTATATTCTCCGTTATGTGTTCCAGCTACTTTAACCCTACTTTAACTTTAGTTTTAAAATGGCATATTAACACATGAATTTTTTTGCCAAAGCAGAAACTGTAGAATCAGGTCTCTATTATTCCATAAGCAAACAGAGCAGACTCTGGTCAGATGGCTCCTACAAGGGCTATCTCATTTGGATCGGCTCTGTTTGCAAAGGCGTAGAAAGGTGTATTATGGAATAAAGGGTTAACTGGATGTTTTATAACAGCCACAGAACAATGTTTCTTTTTTATCATACCAGACAATGTCGGATCAGATTTGTAGTATGTCATAGACAAACAGAGTAGAACCTGATCAGATGGCTTCTACAGGAGACATCTGATCTGGGTCTACTCTGTTTGCAAAGGCCTGAAAAGGAGTATCTAGGGGATAAAGGCTTAATTGCGAGTTAAGACCTGGATTAAGAGTATTTTTCAAAGATCTGAAGGTTTACATGTATCTGACCTTTTTTTGTGAGTATGCGTAAGTTTCAGATTCTGACTTTATCAAACCTATACCTGATGACTATTCATGGCAGACTCCACCCACCATGAATACTAATGAGTTGATTTTCATGTAATGTTATACAAATCAAGTGAATATATTTTTATGACAAACAACATTAAAGATAAAATCTTAAACATTCTATAATCAAACAGAGCAGACTCTGGACACACAGCTGGTGCAGGAACCATACCATCTAGATCTACTCTGTTTGTAAAAGGGACAAAAGGTTTCTCAATTGTACTTGACCTATTTAACCTGACATATTAATGCCTATGCAAGCAGAGCAGAACCAGACCAGACCAGACGGCTCCTCCTGGAGCCATCTGATCAGGGTCAGCTCTGTTAGCTTAAGAAATAATATAGATCTGACTCCACAGTTTCAGCCAAGGCCATGAATTTTGTGTTCATATACAATTTTATAAATTCAGCTAATAAATATTCATAGTCACTATCTCTTACATAAATATTCATGAAGTACAGGATTAACTGAATATGACTGAAGCCTGAAACCAGTGCACTTGCATGAGCTGGAGACAATAAAGAGGAAAACTCAAGTCTTTCTGGGGAAAATTTTAGGTTGTTGTTTGTGTATGGATGTTAATCATGATTCAGAGGGTGATAGAAGGGTGTCTGCAACAAAAATACCTAATTAAAAAAATAAGAATTAATACATTTAAATATTTACTGACTGACTAATTGATTGATAGGTTGATTGATTTATAAATATTTATAAATTAATTGATTCATTTATTGACTGACTGACCTAACAGACAAGAGACCAACTGATTGACTGACAGACTGATTGATTAATTGATTGAGTTTATTACATTTTTTTCATTTGGAGGATGGGAAGATAGTGAAGTTAGTAACTTTTGTGATACCAAACCATGGCTTGATTTCAAACTACTAAAAGAACTCAACACAACAAAATTGATAGCACAGCTACATGGTGTCAGGTCACTTACTATAGCCCATATAACCAGGGCTGGTTTCACCACCAGCTTAAAACTAAATATGGCCATCCCCAAGTAGGCAAACATACATGTCTCTGAAAACACAGGTCAATGAAATTATTTGTGAAAACCAAAATACATGTACAAATAACTATCCTTGATAACATATTTCATTGTCATTATGGTTTAAAACACAAAAAGCAACCTAACTTACCCGAAATATTTAGACAGACAAACTTAGGCAAATAGCGCAGTCTGATGGAGCAGTCTGATCAGGGTCTACATTATTTGCTACTATTTCAATAGAATTTAAGATTTCAAAATGGTGCCAACTTGAGTAACAAATCAATGGGAATTAGAGGCTGGTTGTCTAAATACTTACAATAAATATGGTCTAGAAACAAGAGTTATTGCAAATATTCCTGTACACCAAGATATTTTTCATTTCAACACATTCTCATACTTAGAGTTACAAACTTTTTCAAACCTGTTAGCCGGACCATCAGCTTCTACCATTCTGACAGATGCCGGTAACCATGTTTGATAATAGAAATTTTAAAGATGATGTCATGATTTCAAGATAATAAATTTCATAATAACCCACAAATATCCAGCCACCCCCCCCCCCACCCCAAATTCCACTGGTTGTAAATCTGTATAATACAGCATAATACAATTTAGCATAATTTTGATAACTTTAAATTAGATGACATAGCAATTCGTGAAAACTCTGATCAAATGGCTATTTTATCTGGGTTATCTGGGTCTGCACCCTTTGCCTATTTAAAAGTTGCCTGTCCATATACTAAGAATAATTACATTAAGACAATGATACAGATAGTCTTCAGGGTTTTTTTATCACCTCTTCGCACACTAGTGTCTAAATCAGGTAAAAGGTTAGGATCCAGTAACTCAGGGTACTGTTTGACACTGATCATTGTGTCTTTTTAACCCTTTACTCCATATGCCTTTGCAAACAGAGTAGACCCAGATCAAGCTGCTCCTGCAAACAGAGAAGACTCAGATCAGACGGCTCCTATAGGAGCCATCTGATCAGGGTCTACTATGTTTGCTTGTTATATAATAGATATGATTCTACAGTTTCTGCCTCGGACAAAATTCCTGTTTTCGTGTGCTATTAATTATAACAATTAATCTAATTATTATTCATGATGTCATTATTTCTTTCATGAATATTCATGGAGTAAAGAGTAAAGAAACAATAGAGAAAATTACTATATGTAGCATACAATGAGTTAATCCTTTTTTTGGCTTTCGCTTTCTATTTTTGGCTTTCGCTTTCTAAACAATTAATCACATCTTTGCAAACAGAGTAGACCCAGATCAGACCGCTTTCCCACATATAAAAGTTTTTTCATGCCTCTGCAAATAGAGTAGACCCAAATCTACTATAGGAGCTATCTAATCAGGGCCTGCACTGCTTGCTTAGAAGATTGTATAGATCTGATTCTGCAGTGTTTGTCAAACAAAGAATTGCCTCGATAATTGTACATTATAAACTAAAATTGTGTCCACTGGACATGGATGCCCCCTTGGCAATATTGCCAAGCATTTCATACAAATGATTAAAAATTCACTTCTTTATGAGCATTTTCAAATCAGCATTGTTCATCTGTGAAAGTTTGACGGAAATCCTCCAATTGCTGTACAAAATTTGCGGGACGTACAAACCAATGTACAGACGTACGTAAGGAAGGCCGACAAGAGCATGGTATGCAGGGCGTACACACCAGCAGAGTTCAGATAGGCAGATGGACAAGAGTAAGGCTATATGCCTCCCTCAGTGCTGGGGCATGAAAATAAATTAATCAATATTCATGAAGTGACCAATTCACCCATAAAGTTCATAAAGGAAAGAGTTCAATGTTGCTTCATACTGACACCTTTATAAAAGTTGCTTTTTGAAACAACTGTGATAAATAGAACATTTGTTCCATAGAAGCAAATGCTCTATTAATCCCAATGGTTTCAAACCTGCAGAGTTCTAAAAAATTCCCTTTTTTCTAGAAATGGTCCTTTTCTGTAGATTTGTTCAAAGAAGTTGGGTAAAAAATTAAGACTATGAGGAAATATAGCAATGACTAGAAATTCATTCTACCTATTCCGGGAATCCCTATACAACATACCTGCGACAAAGGCTATTGTTCGGAATGTGTGTTGAACTGTTATCTGGGTGACCGGCGATAAGTTGAGATGTGTGTAATGAGACATAACAATACCACTCATTAGAATGGCCATGATCCCTGAAAAATAAAACAATCAATTACCAATATGTTTACCCTAATTACCTTTAACCCATTACCTCATAGGCTATTTTTAGATCCAACCTCTTTGAATAAATCCATTGAAAAGGAGCATTAGCCAGAAAAAGGGAAAACTTTAGAATTGTGTATCTTAGAAACCACTGTGATAAATAGAGCATTTGCTCCTGTGGAGTAAATGCTCTATTTATCACAATGGTTTCATAAAGTGACTTTTCTAAAGGCGTCAGTATGAGGGAATGGGTTAAGAATACCGACACCCAATTTCCTCTATCCATGCTGTTTGTACAAACTGAATTTGACTACTTTAACCATTTACTCCGTAAATATGCCTTTCTACACCTTTGCACACAGAGTAGACCCAGATCAGATAGCCGTCTGATCAGGGTCTGCTCTGTTTGCTTATGATATGATACAGATATGATTCTACAGTTTCTGCCATGACCAAAAAGTCCAGTGTCCATGTACTTTTGTAATAATTAATCTAATTAAATATTCATGATGTCATTTCTACTTACATGAATATTCATGGAGTAAAGGGTTAAACATAGCAGCAAATAGTGAAAATCATGATAACACTGCTCCTTCAGAAGCAGGTCGATCTGGGTCTGCACTATTTGCTATTATATTTGTCTGTGAATACTTAGGGTAATTTACTTTGAAATGCATACACTTGAAAACCAATCTTTAGACTTGCAACCTGTCCTACCACCCTACTGAGAATGTGACTTCTGATCATGTTCTGTTCTGTTTGACACATCAGTCAGCAAAACAGCGTGATGGCAAACAGTGCTGAATCTGTATCCATGCTTATAAAACTTTTAGTTGAGTCTGAGTTCGTTCTCAAGTTTTTGATTGGTCAGATTTGAGCCTTAGGCTCAAATCTGACCAATCAAAAGCTTGACAACTCAAATCTGACCTATCAAAAGCTTGAGAACAAACTCAGACTCAACTAAAATGTTTTTATAAGTATGGACCCTGATCACACACCAGTTGTTACGTAGTGGCTGATCTGGCTCTACACTGTTTGCAGTCTAAAGATTGGTTTTACTGGCTCATTCACCTTTTACTCCATGAATATTCATTTAAGAAATAATAACACAATGAATATTAGATAAATTGTTATTGTAAGCACATAGTCACAGGAATTTTTGGCCAAGGCAGAAACTTTAAAATCATAACTGTATTTTTTATATCATAAACAAACAGAGTAGACTCTGATCAGGCATCACCTACAAGAGCTGTATGATCTTGGTCTTCTCTGTTTGAAAAAGGCTAGAAAGGTGTATTTACTGAGTAAAGGGTTAATATAATAGTCCCTACTTTAAACAATGCCTAATAATTACATAAATCATTAGTTAATATGCAGAAAAAAATGTATATTGCAAGAAAACCGATTGAATAAACACTGGAGGAGACTTTTATGTATTTGATATTAACCCATTCCCTCATAGTGACGACTTTTGACGACTCTGTAAGAGTCACTTTGTGAAACCATTGTGATAAATAGAGCATTTGCTCCTATAGGAGCAAATGCTCTATTTATCACAATGGTTTCAAACTACATAATTCTACAAGTTTCCTTTTCTCTAGTTAATGCTCCTTTTCGGTACATTTATTCAAAGAAGTTGTATCTAAAAATAGCCTATGAGGTAATGGGTTAAAGACGTCGATGTTATTTGTAGATTACAAGGCGATACTGGAAAAAGAATTTCTACAGGCACATTGATTCCCTTCTGCCACTCACCTGATAAATGAAGCCATTCAGCAACTAACCTGAGAAATTATGTTCTTCTGTCATTCATCTGATAAATTATCCTGCTACTAAACTGATAAATGAGATCTTTCTGTTGCTAACATGATGAATTAATCCTTGATAAATGTCGACCTTCTGCCACTGACATGATAAATTAAGCTCTCTCGCTACTAACCTTGATAAATAATTATGTTACTAACCTTATAAATGAAGCATTTCTGCCACTTGCCTATTTAATGAAGCAATCATGTAACTAACCTGACAAATTAAGCATTTCTGCCACTCATCTGATAAATGAAGCATTTCCACCAATTACCTGTAAAGGAAGCATTTCCACCACTCACCTGATAAATGAAGCAATTATATTACTAACTTGATAAATTAGCATTTCTACCACTCATCTGATAAATGAAGCATTTCCACCATTCACCTGTAAATGAAGCATTTACACCACTCACCTGATAAATGAAGCATTTCTACTACTAACTTGATAAATTAAGCATTTCTACCACTCATCTGATGAATGAAGCATTTACACCACTCACCTGATAAATGAAGCATTTCTACTACTAACTTGATAAATTAAGCATTTCTACCACTCATCTGATGAATGAAGCATTTCCACCATTATTCACCTGTAAATGAAGCTTTTCCACCAATCATCTGATAAATGAAGCATTTCCACCACTCACCTGATAAATGATAGAGAATATTTGGTTCCTAGCTTTGAATGAGAAATGTTATCTGGCAAGGCGGATGAATATATCAGGTTCGCCTTCGGCTCACCTGATATATTCATCCGCCTTGCCAGATAACATTTCTCATTCAAAGCTAGGAACCAAATATTCTATTTATCCTTGTCACGACAGCAAAATATAAAATTATTTTATTTTGTACCGAATGTACCACAAAATGCACCGCAAAGTATACCCGACTCTACTGGCTCTAGACTGTTGATGACGTCACTATAAAGGCGTTATTACGTCACTGGAATTCCACTGAAAAAATGCTCAAAACAAAACCGTTGCCCCGGTTGGTTATGTGAGAAAAAGAACCTGTCACTTGAAGTTGATGTTTGATACAAGCTGATCTAAACCTCGTCTAGAATAGAGAAGTCAAGGTTAGCTTTATAATAACATTTCAATTCTAGACTCGGTTGAGATAGACGCCGATAGAGTTAAAATAGAACTGACTATAGAATACAGGATCTAGACGATTTATGATTCTTGATGTGGATTTATCTAAACACGGTAGATCTAATTTCGCAACAGACAACTAGATCTAGATCTACTAGGTCTAAGAATATAAGTTTGAGAGAATGAAGTGAAAGAATTATTTAGTTTAACGGGTATCGATTGAAATCAATTCGCTTTGTTAAACTTTTTTTATTCAGTAGATCTAGATCTAGATCTACTAGGTAGACGTAAATTTGTGTATTCACGAAATAAGCGTCTCGGTAAAAAACGTTTTGTTTTTTTTAAAAAAAGTAGTTTCGGCTACAGGTCATGTGACCAACTGACATATTAACATCGGTCATGTGACCTACTGACATAATAACAAAAAGTTTATCAGTCACCTTGTTATCCGTCAGGAAAATAGGCACGTGACAGGATAAAAGCATTTCTACTACTCACACGATAAATGAAACATTTCCACCACTCCCCTGATAAATGAAGCATTTCCACCATTCATCTGAAAATGCACCACTAACCAGATATAAATTTCTACCAATCGCCTGATAAATGAAGCATCTCCATTACTCACCTGATAAATGAAGCCCTTCTGCAAGACCATACGGCAGATATGAGAAGACCAACATCATGCCTATTTCCAGAGACGGTGTCTTCCTCAAATCAACAAACTTCAGAAGCTATGAAATTGTCAAGGAACACAAAAACTGCTTTATGCTATTACAAAAATATTTGCTAATTTTTTAAAAACACTTTCATTTTAGCACCATTACCCTAACTATCGTAATTATTCAGACAGACAAACTTACGCAAATAGTGTTGACCAAGATCAAACTGCTCCTTTAGGGTCTGCACTATTTGTTACTATGTCTAATTCTAACACTTAGTTTAATTTAACCCTTTCCTCCATAAGTACGCCTTTCTACGCCACTGTAAAAGCCCTTTTTTTAAACCATTGTGATAAATAAAGCATTTGCTCCATTGGAGCAAATGCTCTATTTATCACAATGGTTTCAAAACTACACAATTCTAAAATTGTCCTTTTCTCTAGTAAAAGCTCCTTTTTGGTAGATTTATTCAAAGAGGTTGGGTCTAAAAATAGCCTACGGAGAAATGGGTTTAAGATATCAAAATGGTGCCAAATTGAATTATTCAGCTTTACACTTGGTGTGTGAATTTTAGAGTAAATAGGTTGTTTTTTTTAAGAATAAGGCAAAACTGGAGAAAGAAAAACATCCAGTATGGTTAAACAAGAAAGCACTGTAGTCGAATAATGCCATATATAATTTTGATCTCTGGGCTGTGTGAACAGTATAGACCAAGACAAGCCTCTTAAATGGCATCAGATTACATAAAGCTGGATAATAAAAATAATGCAAATGCCGATGAGCATAAAATTAATTGTTCTCTGCTAAACTTGCTGTCTGGTACATTTTTGAAACATATTTTGCCTTCTATTTCTCCACAAAATTGTATTAAAAGTGTCCACCAGGTTGGGTCTTGATAATATGGTAAGTTACTCTGTGTTTCATCAAGATCCAATCTTGTTTGCAAGGATTATCATGAAGTTGCTGCTAGTGTGTAAAGAGTGACCTTTACTCAAAAGCCGTAACCCTATGCTCAATAGATACACCTATTAACGCCTTTACAAACTGAGTACACCCAGATCAGACAGCTCCTTCAGGAAAGTTAACCATCTCAGGGACTTCTATATGATAATGGGCCATCTCTCTATCATGCATATTTAAAGAGTTTTGTCCTTTTAAAACATTGTTCTTTTTTGTGTATGTGTGTGTGTGACAGAGAAGCATTAGCATTTATATTTGGTGCTTTTGTTTCAATAGGGACTGTTTTTTAAACCCTTTACCTGACAGAGATGCTTTTTGACAACTTTGCAAACAAACAAGAGCCAGATCAGACTGATCAGGGTCTACTCTCTTTGCTTAAAGAATAATATAGATCTGATTCTACAGTTTCTGCCATTCCTCTGTTCACATACTATTATAAAGATCAACCTTAATTAATATTCATGAAGTCATTATTTTTTACATAAATATTCATCTGACAGGTAAATGGTTACAAAAATCCAGATTCAACGTAGCACACTGTGGTGGCTGACCTGGGTCTTCACATTTTGCAAAGTCCCCAATGTTCCTGTTCTCAAAGTATAACTGATTTCATTACTAAAAGGATACCAGGGCACTGATAAGACCGGATATCATTCCAATAATACTCGAACCAAAAAACATCGCAAGGAATCGCCACACGGCCTTAAAAAATGCTTCAGCTCCAGTGGCTGACATAGTCGGATCCTCAAACTCGAGAACTGTCCTGAAAAATATTATCATATTATTGTTAGGACTATGTATAAATTGTCTTTTTATTAAAAAAACTATCACAATTTCCTGAATTTATCTAAAGTTCATTTACTCAACAGATACATCTTTTATTGCCTATGCAAACAGAGTAGACCAAGATCAGACAGGTCCTGTAGGAGCTGTCTGATCGTGATCTGCTCTGTACACTTATGGAATAATAAAGATCTATAGTTTTTTTAAATAGCCTAAAAATTCCCTTGTGTGTAAGCCTTTATAAAAACCTATTTAAGGAATACATCTAATCATGAAGTCATGAATTTTTATATTATGTGTTAAATGTCTTTGTAATTAAAGATTTTAGTGAGCAAGCTCACATACCCCACGTAACCTTATTGTCAGAAAAAAATGGTTCCCCATGACAGATTCCTCTGAAATCAAACTCATCCAAGCTTTTATTCATGACAATTCTTAAAGCAAATTTGAGAAAAATAAGTCAAGAAATGAAAAAGCTAAATGAGCATCAATGATTTATGATACACTGACAAGCAAATCAGCGAAAAATTTGTCCAAAAATGAAAGTGCTAGATAAGCAACAATGCATTATGCCACATGGATGGACTAACTATATAGTGCTCCCTCTCTACAACGACACCCTTTGGGATACAAAGATTGTATGTGTTGTTCAGAGGGAGTTGTTATAGGGAGGGAAAATCAAACATAATTAGCTTGTTTGCTGATCCCCAGATAAGGTGTATTTCGAGAACTAAAACCGTTATGCCTCAATCAAACCCTATGTTGTGACCACTCTTTAGAATCATCACAAAGTGACGATTCTTAAGAGTGGTCACAACATAGGGTTTGATGGAGGCATAAAGAAAATACGATGGAAAAAAGTTGTGTCTGGAGCCTTGTTGTTTCGGAAATAGTGACATGTGTTGTTGTAAGGAGGGAATCGTTATTGAGAGGGCCGTTGTAGGGAGGGAGCACTGTATACCACATGCAACTTCATTGCGAGGGGTAGAATAAGACCATCTATGAAAGAGGACCCTGATTGCTCAGCATTACATCTCGATCTAAACCACTGCTGATGTAATCATCCTAAACCACTGCTGATGTAATCATCAATTTGCCAGTAAATTTAAATGGAATATTGGACTTACAAAGTGAGGGTGATAGCCACAGCATCATTAAGAATGCTTTCCCCAAACACCAACATGTACAGCACTTCATCTACATTGAGGGAGTGAAAAATGGCGAGGGTAGCCACAGGATCCACAGCCGATATCAGGGAACCAAAGGCAAAACTCTCCACCACTGAAAACTCATATGCTACCTTAGCCTGAAAAAATAAAACAAGAGAAATCATAATAAAATATAATAATATGAATATTAATAAGATTAACTAGTATAATAGTTTATGGACACAGCAATTTTTGGCTTCTCTTTGCAAAGGCATAGAAAGACATATTCATAGAGTAAAGGGTTAAAATATTTTTTTATCTTGCTGCAACTTATTAGAATCAACTCTCTGACACAATTCTAGTAAATAAAGAAATAAGAGAGTTTGATAGATCAGTAAACATTTTATCTAGAGCTCTATGTTCAGTATCTCTTAACCTTTTACTCAATTGATACACCTTTTAACATGCTTTCAAAGAGAGTAGATCCAGATCAGGTGGATACTGTAGGAGCCTTCTGATCAAAGTCTGCTGTGTTTGCTTTTGAAATTTATACAGATCTGGTTCTACAGTTTCTGTCTTAGCTGAACATTTTTCTGTTCACATGCCATTAAAACTTTTCAGTTAATTAATATTCATTATTTCTTACACGAATATTCATGAAGTAGAGTTGACATACAAATTACAAAGTAGAATTCTCTTGCAAAATTATCCTATTCCATTCTCACAATTCTTTCTAATTTCCTTTAACCCTTTCCCTGTTCTATGTCAATTCCAAATTTCAATACCTACTGAACATTCATGGACAAAATAGTTATAATGAAATATGGAAGGTGAAAAATTGTAGTGATTTTAGAAAGTAAAGAAACAGATCTATCAAGATCCATAAAGCAAACAGAGCAGACCCTGATCAGACGGCTCCTATAGGAGCCGTCTGATCTGGTTCTACTCTGTTTGCAGATGCGTGAAAACACGTTTATATGAGGGAAAGGGTTAAAAGAATTGTTAGCATATCAATCTGTTTGGATCTTGGAGTTATAACAGCATCTCAGCCGAATCCCAAAACGATATAATAACAAAATGACACTCCGCGTGCAGCTGTAGAACTATGTTTTTTTTCCTTACCTGTCCAAGAAGATAAATTCCTCCTCCTACAACCATTGCAGAGATTACTGTTCCAAGGATAGCAAATACAAGTATTGTACCAATGTTCTGGAAAAAGTTACCCTGGAAAACCGAGAGGAAAGCAGAGCTGAAGATATGAGTAGTACAGTAAACCCCCTCTAATGTGACCACCAAAATGACGTATAACTCTGGGTCTTATATGCAGGTGGTAGCTTAATGCTGGATGAGTTATGCAGATAACTACTGTAAGGAGCTTTCTGCATTACTTTGATCCTGCATTAATATTTTCCTTGCTGGATATTCATGTAAAAAATAATGACATCATGAATATTTATTAGCTGAATTTATATAATGGCATATGTACATAGGATTTTTGGTATCGGTAGAAACTGTAGTCATATCTTTTATAATTTCATAAGCAAACAGAGTAGACCCTGATAAGAAGCTTCCTACAGCAGCGATCTGATCTGGGTCTATGCTGTTTGCAAAGGTGTGAAATAGCATTTATATGAGGGAAAGTGTTAAGCAACCAACTACTTTTAAAGACAACAATGTCTACTCATTACATGAGGGTTTAACTGTACTTTATAGGAAATCCAGGTAATCTTTTTTTCTCAGCCATACCCTATACTGCTGGTACTCATTGGAATTGTCTGTTTGAGGTGAATCTAATGAATAGCAGCAAGATAGGGTTTGCCTCTGAGAAATAAAACATCCTTCTTGTGCTGTTGTTACTGGCAAGTTGCATGTTTTGTGGTAATAATCCTAAATATAATTATAATCTAGGCTGTAGGTCAGGTGCATTTCTAGAAAATCAAATTAAAACAACCTCTATATTTATCTGCAAACCCCCATCATGCTGCAGCTCACCTCTCATTCTAATGAGTTGCAGCAAGATAAAGTTTGACTGAGATATAAGAAATTTTCACAGATCAGTATGTAGATGTATATAATGTTGTGAATAAGTTTGCTAAAATTTACTCAATAACTTAACCATTTACTCCATGAATATTCATGTAAGAAATGATGTCATGAATATTAATTTCATTTTCATAATGGCGCATGAACACAGAAATCTTTGGCTATGGCAGAAACTGAAGTCATATCTACATGTATACCATTTCATAAGCAAAGAGAGGAGACCTTGATTGGAGAGCTCCTATAGGAGCTGTCTGACCTGTGTCTACTCTGTTTGCAAAGGCATTGAAAAGCATATTTAACTATTTATGGAGTAAAGAAAAACATGCAAGAAGTGTTGAACTATGGATTAAAATTTCAGTTATAGCCGACAATTTCATCTAGTGATCTAATGAATCAAGTGTTTCTAGTAATAAAAGGGGGTTTGAAAATTTGTACAGAACTATTATAAGCATCAATTCTTATTTGTTGTATAGAAATACCAAACCATTTGAAACTGCATTTTGATAGATAAAAATTTAACCTTTCACTTCATGAATATTTATTTACAAAGTAATGACATATTTCAATATTATTTAGATGAGTTTTACCAATGGCATATTACCACAAGAAAGTTTTTGTTACGTCCAGAATTATGTTAGTCAATTCCATATGCAAACAGAGCAGACCCTGATCAGATAACTACTACAGGAGCTGTCTGATCTGGGTCTACTCTGTTTACAATGCATCAAAAGATGTCTATATCTGACAGGTATAATGTTAAAGTTAAGTAGGGAATTAATTACAATTTGAATTTGAACAGTAATAAAACAAAACTTGAAAACTTATCAAGGTATAACTTGATGGAGCTTAGATGGAAAACTTGAAAATGTGGATCTTTGTTATCTCTTGATTTGTCATTACGAGTTCATTATTTTTTTACATTGACCCATAGCCCACCAGTCACAACTAAAGTTGCATTTACAAACAGTGTATACCAAGATGAGAGAGCTCCTAAGTTCCCAACGGAAATATGGAAAATCTATGCCTGCATGCTCTATGTTTTTGCCTAGGAAAATCATTTCAACATATCCTGTATATTTTTGTAAAGAGCCTAATTAATATTCAAAGAGGGCAGAGTGATAAAAAAATATGAGGTGGACTTATTCTCTGCCAAATATTGTTGTCGGTTGTCTGCAATTTATTTCTTCTGCTCATTTTTCATTTTTGAATTGTCTTCTTTTTTTGTTTCAAAAACATACAGTCATAGCACCAAAAAGTTTGGACCCTGATGAGAGGTACAGTTTTACTTGGCATCTCAACTGTTTGCATAGGTAATTACTGATGTGACGCTGGCAGTGAGAGGTACAACAGAAATTGATACAAATATGAATGGCATATTACCTTATGTAAATTATATCCAGATTCAAATATAATGGGAGGCAGAAGAACAATGAAGAATATGTTGGGTGGAAAAGCTTCCTCCTCCTGAAACAGTAAAAAACACAGTAAAAATACAGTAGTGTCTCTTTAACCCTTTCCATATTTACAAGACATATTTTCTATCTTTCCCTTACAATATAAATGAACCAATTGCTTCTTAACCCTTTCCCTCATTTAAACACGTTTTCACGCATTTGAAAACAGAGTAGACCAAGATCAGATAGGAGCCGTCTAATCAGGGTCTGCTCTGTTTGCTAATGGAATTTGATAATCTGTTTCTTTACTTTCTAAAATGGCTACAATGTACCACCTTCCATATTTCATTATAACTATTTTGTCCATGAATATTCAGTAGGTATTGAAATTTGGAATAAACATAGAACAGGGAAATGTTAACCCTTTACCTGTTGAATATTTATGTCAGAAATGATTACATCAAGAATATTTATTAACTAACCATGTTACAGGCACAAATGACAAAAACTACCGTACTGCAAGTTCAGGGGAAAGATAATTCAGCAATGCTTGAAGCTGAACAAATGAAAGTTGTGATTTGTACACTTATTATTCGTGGTTATTATGCCTGCCAAATACATATTCAATAACTTTCCAAATGAAGGAAGACTTTGTGACAACTACCCACATTACATACACAAATGACTAAAAACACTCAAAGTTCAAAAAGAGATGATTCTGCAATTCTTGGTACTAAACACGTTGCATTTTGCACATTTACTACTCATGGTTCTTATGTATGGCAAGTAAAAGTTGAATAACTTTCAAACTGAAGGAGAAGTTCACACAACACCAACTACCCATGTTTCATACCAAAATGACAAAACATAATCAAAGTTCAAGGGGCATAATTTTGCATTGAGAGGCGTAGCAGCCATCTGATCTGGGTCTACTCTGTATGCAAAAGCATTAAATCGCATACCCATGGAGTAAAAGTTAAATTTACATAAGATTGAAGAAGTCACAGAACCACACAAACTTATGTATGGCTATCATGTACGATAATCCCTGACAATATTTGAACCCACATATGATGCATGTCAACGGACATAGCACTATCCTAATAGCCCACATTGGCATCTACCGGTAGTTCCTTTCTCATTAACTTCAAAATTTTGTAACGTTCAGATACTTACAGTCCAATTCCCAAATTTGAATATCTTCAGCACTAAGCCAATTAGAGCACCTGAAAAATAAAAGTAGGAATGAATTGAGGAACATGTATGCCATCTACTGCAATTGGAACCTACTAAACATAAATCCTTTCACCCTTTACCCCATGAATATTCATGTAAGAAATAATAGCATCATGAATATTAACTAGATTCATTGTTATAATAACATATGGACACTGGATGTTTTTGGCCATGGCAGAGACTGTAGAATTATATCTATATTTATCATAAGCAAACAGAGCAGACAGTGGTCTGATGGCTCCTACAGGAGCTGTCTGATCTGGATCTTCTCTGTTTGCTAAAGCGTAGAAAAGCATACTTATGGAGTAAAGTGTTAAATGCTGAAATTTCAAGTGGCATGGTCCATCAGTGTATAATCATTTTCCCTCATGAATATTCATGTAAGAAATTATGACATAATAGATTATATTTATAAGCTGAATGTTCATAGTGGCTTTAGCAGAAACTATATATAATTTCAGTAGCAAACAGAGCAGACCCTGGTAAAACAGTAGAATCTTTCTCTTGGTCTATACTGTTTCCTTACAACATCACAACTGGAATTCTAATAGAAGAATTTAGATACTTTTAGGCAGGTGGCTGCTTAATGCAGGGTGATAGTCATGCAGAAAGCTCCTAGAGGAGCTTTCTGCATGACTTTCACCCTGCATCAAGCTGCCACCTGTTTCCAAGATAGATATTTAGTTTTTTATTTACACTAATTTGGACTTCTGGTTTACAGGAGTTTTACTGTATTGGAAGGTGTCTTATATGCATAGACAACTGTCTACATAAGCATCATGCTAATGCTAAATTAATCATACATGTAAATTACAACATGGTGAAGTTCTTAGTATCTCATCTGGATCTAAAGTGTTTTAGCATAAATGTATCCAGTATGGAAAGTGAGAAAGCTATCACCAAGATAATAGAGGCAGACAATATTTATCATTCTACAGGTAAGTTTAATATTTATCACATCAAGTTTGGGGGTTTTTTGGCACACATTTTCCTCCACTTCATCTTCAAAATATACAATTTCTGTACAATAATGCCATTAAAGTATAAAAAAAGTTACTTGGTGTCTTATCTGGATCCATTTTTTTGCACAGGTAATCATCAACTCTTCAGCACCAAGCTAAAGTGAACATTCTAACTTTTTAGCAACACCAAGAAGAAATATCTCACCAACTAGAACCACTGCTATACTCTCAGGCAAATAATGGAACTTTGTCTGTATTAGTAGATGAGTCATCAGAATACATATTGCTGAAACGGGAAAAATCATATCATAATTTAGCACTTTGCTTGATAATACTGTCTAGTTACACATTTGCAACCAGAGTAGACCCAGATCTGATCATATTGACTTGGTTATCCCTTTTCATGTTCTATATTTATTCCAAATTTCGATACCTACTGAGCATTCACGGACAAAATAGTTATAATTAAAAACGTAAGGTGGAACATTGTAGCTATTTTAGAAACTAAAGAAATAGGTCTACCAGATGCCATAAGCAAACAGAGCAGACCCTGATCAGACGGCTTCTCTTGGAGCCGTCTGTTCTGGGTCTACTCTGTTTGCAAAAGTGTGAAAACACGTTTATATGAGGGAAAGGGTTAGGATGAAAGCATCTGATCAGAATCAACACCTTGTTACTTGTGCAGTATTTTATAACCCAACGTTACAAACTTTATGAGGAATTTTCTTATTGGTTGACATTTGATAAAAGTATCATTGCTTTACCTGATACAGATGCCTTTCCATGCTTTCTCAAACAGATTAGGCTGTAACAGCTGTCTGATCTGGATCTGCTCTGTTTGCTTAACCCTTTACTCCATAAATATGCCTTTCTTTGCCTTCGCAGAGTAGACCCAGATCAGATCTTTACAAACAGAGTAGACCAATATCAGATGGTTCCGATAGGAGCTGTCTGATCAGGGTCTGCTCTGTTTGCTTATTATATGATATAGATATGATATTACAGTTTCTGCCATGGCCAAAAAATCATGTGTCCATGTGCTATTATAACAATAAATTAATGTTCATGAGGTCATTATTTCTTACAAGAATATTCATGGAGTTAATTGGTGTTTCAGTGATTATGGGAGTCAACTCCTATATTTTCATGAGGCTAAACCTATTGTAACAAGATTGGGTTATCTCCCTTGATTTGTAAAAAAATATCATTTTTTCTCATTTTGTACCAAACAATCTCAATGACGTAAGCATCACACTCTCTCATTCACTTAAACCTGTCTCTGATATAAGGGCCTTTCTAATAGACCCAGATCTGACAGCTCCTGAGGAGCTATCTGATCAAGGTGTGTTGTTTGCCTATGACATACCATAGCTCTGATCTTACAGTTTCTGCCATGGACCATAGTAAAGGAATTCAGTGTTCATGTGACATTAATAACCCTTTCCTCTATAAATATGTCTTTCTACGCCTTTATAATAGTCACTTCTTGAAACCATCGTGATAAATAGAGCATTTGCTCCTATGGAGCAAATGCTCTGTTTATCACAATGGTTTCAATACTACACAATTCTAACATTTTCCTTTTCTCTAGTAAATGCTCCTTTTCGGTAGATTCATTCAAAGAGGTTGGGTCTAAAAATAGCCTATGGAGGAAAGGGTTAACAAAAATTCAAGTTATTAATATTTATGACGTCATTATTTCTTCTGTGAATAGTCATCAGGTAAAGGGTTAATACAGTATTCTACAGTACTTGATCTTCTTTAGATAACTTACCTACTACTAGCAGTATAAAGAAAATATTCAGTGTATTTTTGTGTTCTTTTTCAGCCTCTCCCTTTGGTGGTAGATCCTTAGCTGGTTTATCTGTTGGTTTAACTGTTTTCGTCTCTGTGACATTGTTGATATCACTATAGTAAGAAACAGAAATTGAAACATTTTCATTTGAACTCTTTTAAACTGAGCTTATAGTACAGAAGAATTCAAATCTGCTAAATCAAAATGGAAGGTGAAAGTCATGCAGAATGCTCTTTTGAGAGTGTTCTGCATGACTTTCATCTGGCATTAAGCTTACAGACTGGAATTGATACTACTTTGAATTTTAGTTTTAGGGAGCTTTTGCTGTATAAAAAAACATACAAATAATCATTTTGAATCTTCATGAAGTACTTTCATATATTGCTTATGGTACTTACATATTGCTATAGTATTTACACCCCTTTGCACACAGAAGAGCATTTTAATCAGGGTCTGCTGTTTGCTTATGCAATAATTTTGGACTGATTCTACAGTTTCTGAAATGGCCAAAACTTCCCTTGTTCATTCGCTGTTATAAAAATCAGTTACATATCAGTTACTTAGCATTTTATTGAAAATCGTTAACATCTCACTGCCATTCCAACAAAAATATTGATAAATCATATCCCAATTATACACATATTCAAGACAAACAATAATACAAGTGACTTGGTCAGTTCAAAAGCTCCTGTAGAGCGTATGTTATTTTGTTCTGCCTTGCTAACCGTAACCCTTTATTCCATAAATACGCCTATAGGAGCCCTCTGATCAGTCACCAACATATTTAATGACTTGAAATGGAGCTTGTTGCAATCAATAAGGCAGTTCAGTAGACTCTCATTTTTCCACAAAATTGTCTACAATCATGTGGATATCAACATCAAACACGTTCTAACACCTTACACAAGACAGTCCAGACACTTATCACTACCACCACTTAGCATACCAAATACCTTCCACCACAGCTGACTACTTCAAGAACTCATTCTTTCCACATACAGTTGTCCAGTGGAATACACTACCATCGGATGTAGTCAGTGCTGAATCAATCCTTGGATTCAAGTTAGCACTGGCTGCATCGATATATCATCCATAGTCAAGCTCAAGAGCTCGTTTATCTGTTTTTAACAATAATGACTTTCTTGCACATTCTTTGTAAGTAGGGATTTTAATTTAGTTTTTTTTTTTTATGTTTTTAGGTCTTCGCACCACCCAGTTTGGAGCTACCAAGTGGATTGAGTAATCCCCATGCATGGCAATACTACTCATTAGTGAGTGATAGCCATTACTATAGAAGAAGAAGAAGAGTCTGCTCTGTTCGCTTATGCTATTAATATAGATACGATTCTATAGTTTCTGCTATGGCCAAACAATTCCTGTGATCATGTGCTAGTATAAACAAATTAATCTAATTGACATTCGTGATGTCATTTTCTCATATAACTTCATTTATCTCTGGGTTAGAACAAAGACCTATGATAACACAGTTATCATAGGTCTTTGGTTAGAACAACGGGTTAAGCTTCAGTAACACATGTAAGAACACTTTAGAATATATCTAAGACTATGATCATGTCATATATGACGTCAAACCTGGTAAACCAATGTTTACATGTCATTAAAACGACGCAAATACACCGTTTTGGTTATGTGGGGAAAAAAATCTGGGTCGCTTAATAACATTTTCTAAGGCTCATTTAGGAACATGTGAAATATATGGTTCTACAGATATTCCCATTGAGGCCGTCTGCTTATGGAATGATATAGATATGGGTCTGCAATATGCCAACAGAGTCTGCAATATGCCAACATAAAAACATTCACACAGGTCTAATTTCTTGCATAAATATTCATGGAGTAACGGCTTAACCCTTTACTCCATAAATACGCCTTTCGTGTCACACCTTTGCAAACAGAGCTAGTAGACCAATATATATTACATATTCATATTTCTTACACGAATATTCATGGAGGAGGGGGTTAAAGAATTCACCAACCTTTCTGTTACGTTTGTAGCTAGCGCACTCTGTAAAACCTTCTGCAACTGTTGTTTATTTGACTCTGTGTTTAACACTGGTGACACTGGCGTTTTACTGGCCTCCGCGGTATTTTGCACGGCACCCGTGATGTGGATGGGGGCGATTGCGAATAACGCCAAAAGAATAGCGCTGCTGGGCCTCAGGTTCATTATTTCTTCTTAGCATTCATAAATATAAAAAAAGAAGTTCTACACCATGCACCAATTAAGCATTATTAATCATTAATGTGTCGTGTTGCTGTTGACATGTCAATTTTTACCGGAAGTTCAGAAGTGCTGGTACCCGAATGTAAACAATGGGCATGTATAAAATATGGACTGTACACGCTTTTGAAATTTGGAGGGTCCATTCTGTAAATGTCCTCCTTCGTCGATCATGATGGGCCGTAAAACACCATTCATCCATTCGTCATGAATGGATGAATGGTGTTTTACGGCCCATCATGATCGACGAAGGAGGACATTTACAGAAATGACAGCAATACTAGTTTATGTTTTGCCGATACACGAAAACAGCTTATCCTGTATTTTGTTTAATTCAACAAAATTGTAAAAAATAAAACCAAATATTTATAGAATTAGTTATTGTTGGTAGAAACAAATTCAATGGGATACTAGAAGTGTTAGATTTTGTATTCCAGCTCATTAACACTGTGTATTGTACTGGTCATTCGTTTGCAAACAGTTTGGATGGAGATGAGACGCCAATTAAACCACTATGACAGAAACTTCAGAATTAGATCTGCATGTATACCATTATATAAGCAAACTGAGACGACCCTGATAAAATTGCTCGTACAGTTGATCTGGGTGTACTCTTTATGTTAACGTGTAAACACCCATCTCTTTTCAGATAAAGGGTTTTATTTGGAATATATAACTTGAAGTATTTTTAACCCTTAAGTTCTACGCTGAACTTTCAAAATCGACTACTCTAAATCTCAAACAGGTCAATCTTATGGTGAATAATTAGGGATACATGTATTTCTAAAGAAAGGTGTAACATGACAAAGAGTGCTGGCCCTGATGAGAGGGCTCCTCTAGGAGTCCTCTCATCTGGGTCTACACTAGCTGTTTACAAAGGACACTAGTGACTCGTGTCCCGCACAGTAAGTGTTAATTCACATTTTCCAAAAGAAAAATCACAGTTCCAATATATATATTATTATATATATAAAAAGATAAAATCAGGGTCATTTAAAAGGCGTTGTTAACTAAACCTATCGTTGTTTTTTTAAACATATAATTCATGATTATCAATGTAAGACATCATGAATATTAATGAGATTGTGTTTTTTACAATGGCATTTTAACTCGGGAATGATTGGCCATGATAGAATCTGTATACGTGTAATCAGATCTATGTTATTCCAAACAGAGAAGATCCTGATTAAACGGCTCTTACGGTAGCCATCAGATCTGGGTCTACTCTGTTTGCACAAGGCGTCAAAACGCACTTCTTTTCACAATGAAGCATGAACCTCAACAGAAAAAAATGTCTACTACTCTGTTGAGGTTGATACTTCATTATGACGGTCCCCTGTGCTTCTATCAGGTAAAGGCTTTCCTTCATAAACGCGTTTTCACACATTTGCAAACAGTGTAGACTAAGATCAGACGGCTCCTATAGGGTCTGCTCTGTTTGCTAATGGAATTTGAAAAATCTGTTTCTTTATACTTTCTAAAATGGCTTCAATGTTCCACATTCCATAGATAATTGACTTGTAACTATTTTGTTCATGAATATTCAGTAGGTATTTGCATTTGAAATTAACACGTAACAGGGAAAGGGTTAAGCACATATGTTTACCACTTTGGTACCGTCCAGGAACCTTTCTTAGCCTACATAGCACCCATGTGTACTAGTATAATCTGAAACTCATGTCTAAGAGTATACAGAACAATGATGGTTCCTCGACACCCAGCAGGCTGACATTCTCGACAGAAAGTGCCACCGGGTCACGTTGACTTGTTTTTAAACAGGCCGACGCAGGGTCTAGTTTGTTTATATAAATGTCAAAAGGGCTAAGCGACATGCGTATATATGACTATGTTCGATTTTGTTAAGGGTTTAACCTTCATCATGCTGCAAAAATATGCATAAAATCTACTAAAACTCAGGGTCCATGCTTATAAAACTTTTAGTTGAGTCTGAGTTCGTTCTCAAGTTTTTGATTGGTCAGATTTGAGCCCCTGGCTCAAATCTGACCAATCAAAAGCTTGAGAACTCAAATCTGACCAATCAAAAGCTTGAGAACGGAACTCAGACTCAACTAAAAGCTTTATAAGCATGGACCCTGATCTACTGCATTTTTACGTTGTTTCGATCAAGCTTTGACAGCTTGCATCCTGATAAGATACCGAGGTACTCGGCGTCTTATCAATCCTGTTTAAATTGCCAATGCTAGCCAGGTCGTACCTAGCATGCCAAGGGTTAAACTACTATAAAAATCCACCATAGGCTATTTTTGTTTAGATCCAACTTCGTCGAACAAATTTACTGAAAAGGGGGCATTTAAAACTGGAGAAATGGAAACTATTAGAATTGTGTAATTTTTTGAAACCATTGTGATAAATAGAACATTTGCTCAATAGGCGCGGCAATTCATACATGAGGGAATGTGTTAGACTGATGTTTCTGTGGATATTTACTATGAAAGAGAATTTTTGTTGCCATAGGCAAATCCGCATTGCCATACTGCGATTTCATATTCGGAACGCCATCTATAGGCGAAGCTGCGTCGCCATAGGCGACTCCACGATAACCTAGCTTTACAAACAGTTTAGATCCATATGAAACCTGGGTCCATGCTTATAAAGCTTTTAGTTGAGTCTGAGTTTCGTTCTCAAGCTTTTGATTGGTCAGATTTGAGTTCTCAAGCTTTTGAAAACTTGAGAACGAACTCAGACTCAGATAAAAGTTTTATAAGCATGGACCCTGATGAGAATTCATGTAAGAAATAATGAAAGCATGAGTATTAATTATCTGATTTTTATAATGCAATATGAACACAGACTCCAACAGATACCATCTGATATGGGCCTTTCCCCAAATATTTGTTCAATATTCATGTAAGAAATAATGACATCGTGGATATTAATTATTACATTGTTTAATAAAGCAACATATGAACATAGGAAATTTTGTCTCAGTCAGAAACTGTAGAATCAGATCTATATCACAAGCAAACAGAGCAGACCCTGATCTACTTTAATTGCAAATGCGTGAAAATACGTTTATATAGAGGAAATGGATTTATTTGTACAGGCGTTACACGGCGCGTCTATCAGGTAAAGAGTCAGTACTCTGATTGTTTTTGAAACAAAATGGAAGAAAATTCTACGTTGAAGCATTAAGCAGGCGAAATTCTTTGTATGCGTAATTTATTTGGCGGTGAAAAACTAGGGCACACCTTATAGCAAGCCAAATGTTCTCACCGCAATGATTTTTCATTACTTTCATAATCTTGTCCAAAACAACAAATAAAGTTGCGTGTTCAAATCACAGGTGCCAGGCACGTGACAGTTTCATAAATACTACTAATAAACATCTTCGAATACGTTTGGACATCATACTTTGACAGCAGAAAAAAAGTTTTGATTTTGTTTTCGTGTAGTATAATACATATTATTAAACTAGCTCTACACGAAAACATTTTTTTTTTTCAAAAACATTTTCTCTGTCAACGTATGATGTCTAAACGAACATTTTGTATTTGAAGATGTTTGTTAGAAGTATTTATGAATGGTCACGCGCCTTGCACCTGTGATTCAAATAGTAAAACTGTTATCCCTCTACAAAACTCTATGTTATGACCATTTTTTAGACTCGTCTCCAAGAGACGATTCTAATGAGTGGTTATAACAGGGTTTGGTGGATAAATAAAGGAACTATTCTTGAAAATGTTTTAATTTACGCATATTATCTGATCATATGCGGCAAAAGCAGAATCAAAATAGAAGAGAAGTCAGACAGACAGGAAATTTGGAAATGACACGATAGTACACAGTAACATCTGAAGCTCAATATTTTGAAATACACGCCCACACACAACCTTCATAGAACTGTTCCTTGCCTATTCCACACACAGGGGTCTGGACCGCTTCATGGGGGTCTATATGTACTATATAATAACAAGGTGTTATTATATAGTACATATAGACCCCAATGAAGCGGCCCAGACCCCTGTGATTCCACACATACATCATTTAGGGCACTGCGACACTATACTCATTCTCCCTTAGTCTATTTTTAGACCCAACCTCTTTGAATAAATATACCGTAAAGGAGCATTAACTATAAAAAAGGGAAATTTTTAGACTTGTGTAGTTTGGAAACCATTTTGATAAATAGAGCATTTGCTCCTATGGAGCAAAATAGGAGCAAATGCTCTATTGATCACAGTGGTTTCACGAAATAACTTTTACATAGGCGCAATAAGGCGTCAGTAGGAGAGAATGAGTGAAAAGGTCACTTAAAAGAGGAACTTATGCTATATGCCACATGACCGACATTTGCAACAGTTCGGATCCAGACGAGACTCACACTATTACAGCAGCATCTTGTTTCATCATTTACCTGATGAATATTCATAATCATGATTTTGTGAATATTTTGTAAATGACACATGAACATCGTCTGATCTGGGTCTACTCTGTTTGCAAAGTCGTCTTTATCAAGTGAAGGCTTAAACTCAAGAAAAATCAAGCAAAACGACATCATCATCATCGTCCGCAGAAGCAGCAGATGTAACAGTCTTTGTTTGATTGATGTGTAACGTTTTTGTCCCCTGCTTGCTTGGGGAGCCGAGCTTCTATGAATGTGAATGTATAAGAACTTCTTCTAGGGACTATCTGTCCGCGATGATTGGTAAAGAAATGAAATGCTGAATATAATATAAATTTTCCTCTGGACTCTTTGTCCTTTGATTAGAAAAATGATTAGATATGAACTAACAATAATAATCACAAAAGGAATCAATATATATATACAGTTATGGACGCTTGTCAGTTTGAAGCTTAACTTCTATAGCTTCACCGAGGCCTGTCACTTTAAAGCCTAACCTCTATAGCTTCACTGAGGCCTGTCACTCTGAAGCCTTCAATGAAGCTTCTTTAAGGCCAACCTATACCTCAATGAAGCCAATCTTTAAATGCTGCTTCAGTGGCGCTTCTGCTCTCTGGGACTTTTGAAGCCAACTACTTTGAAGGTTCCTATCTATCTTCTAACAGAACAACTGCGATCCGGGCTGCACGCCGATAGCTTGATCCTAACCCTTCAACAAGAGGGCCAGAATGGCCCTGAAGCGCTCACCAGACAATCAGAGGAGAAGATTTTCAAAGTTTTCACTATATGTTTCTATAGAAAACTAGCTTGCCCTGGGGCGGGGCTAATTTTAACCCAAGAGGCACAATTTATATAACTTTTGTAGAGGACCTGAACATGATGCTATGTGCCAAATATGAAAGCTGAGAACCTTCCAGTTTCAGACGAGTAGATTTTCAAAGTTTTCACTATATGTTTCTATTGAAAACTGGCTACCCCAGGCACCAGACAATCAGAGGAGAAGATTTTTCAAAGTTTTCAATATATGTTTCTATATATATATATATATATATATAGAAAACTAGCTTGCCCTGGGGCAGGGCTAATTTTGACCCAAGAGGCACAATTTATATAACTTTTGTAGAGGACCTGAACATGATGCTATGTGCCAAATATGAAAGCTGAGAACCTTCCAGTTTCAGACGAGTAGATTTCAAAGTTTTCACTATATGTTTCTATTGAAAACTGGCTACCCCTGGGGCAGGCCAATCTTTACTCCAGGGCCACAATTTATATAACTTTTTTAGAAGACCGTAACATGATGCTATGTGCCAAATATGAAAGCTGAGAACCTTCCAGTTTCAGAGAAGAAGATATTCAATGATTTAACTATTTGTTTCTATTGAAAACTGCCCACCCCTGGGGCGGGGCCAATTTTGACCCTGGGGCCATAATTTATAAAAAAAATTGTAGAGGACCTGAACATGATGCTATGTGCCAAATATGAAAGCTGAAAACCTTCAAGTTTCAGAGGAGAATGTTTTCAAAGTTTTCACTACATGTATTTGTTTCTATTGAAAACTGCCCACCCCTGGGGTGGGGCCAATTTTGACCCCAAGGCCATAATTTATAAAATTTTGTAGAGGACCTGAACATGATGCTCTGTGCCAAATATGAAAGCTGAGAGCCTTCCAGTTTAAGAGAAGAATATTTTCAAAGATTTCACTATATATTTGTTTCTATTGAAAAACTGCCCACCCCTGGGGCGGGGCCAATTTTGACCCTGGGGCCATAATTTATATAACTTTTGTAGAGGACCAGAACATGATGCTATGTGTCAAATATGAAAGCTCAGAGCCTTCCAAATTCAGAGAAGAAGATTTTCAAAGATTTCACTATTTGTTTCTATTGAAAACTGCCCACCCCTGGGGCGGGCCAATTTTGACCCCAGGGGCATAATTTATATAACTTTTGTAGAGGACCTGAACATGATGCTCTGTGCCAAATATGAAAGCTGAGAGCCATCCAGGTTCAGAGAAGAAGATTTTCAAAGATTTCACTATTTATTTCTATTTAAAACTGCCCACCCCTGGGGCGGGGCCAATTTTGACCCTGGGGCTATAATTTATATAAATTTTGTAGAGGACCTGAACATGATGCTCTGTGCCAAATATGAAAGCTCAGAGCCTTCCAGTTTCAGAGAAGAAGATTTTCAATGATTTCACTATTTGTTTCTATTGAAAACTGCCCACCCCTGGGGCGGGGCCAATTTTGACCCAAGGGTCATAATTTATATAACTTATGTAGAGGACCTGAACATGATGCTCTGTGCCAAATATGAAAGCTGGGAGACTTCAAGTTTCAGAGAAGAAGATTTTCAAAGATTTCACTATTTGTTTCTATTGAAAACTGCCCAACCCTGGGGCGGGGCCAATTTTGACCCCAGGGCCATAATTTATATAACTTTTGTAGAGGACCTGAACATGATGCTATGTGCCAAATATGAAAGCTGAGAACCTTCTGGTTTAAGAGGAGAAGATTTTCAAAGTTTTACTATATGTTTCTATTGAAAACAAGTCACCCCTGGGGCGGGGCCAATTTTGACCCCAGGGGCATAATTTATATAACTTTTGTAGAGGACCTAAAGATGATACTATGTGCCAAAGATGAAAGATGAGAACCCTGTAGATTCAGAGGAGAAGATTTTTAAAGGTTCAAATTGTTGACGACGGACGACGAACGACAAACGACGAACGACGGACGACGCACGCCGACGGACGACGGACAACGGGTGATCACAAAAGCTCACCCTGAGCACAAAGTGCTCTGGTGAGCTAATAAAGCGGGGCTTCCTTCAGAGGGAATGAACCGCTCCCACAGAAGCTATCTAATTTGGGTCTACTATGTTTGCAAAAGGCTTCAAAAAAGTCTATCATTGAGGTAAAGGGGTAAATATAACCCTACAGTAGAACCCCTCTAATGCGACCACTTAAATAATAACCATAGCTGCCTTTATAAGCAAGTGGTTGCTTAATGCAGGACAAACGTAATGCAGAAAGCTCCTCTAGGAGCTTTCTGCATTACTTTTGTCCTGCATTAAGCTATCACCTGCATCTAGCACCCAGAATTATAACTCTTTTAGGTGGTCGCATTAGCGGGGTCTTACTGTATTTCCATATGATATTTATGAGAAATGGAAAAGAAATGGATTTGTATGAAAGATAATAACAACACAATATTTGTTTACAATTTATTAATATTCTAGACATAGCTATATTTCAATGTCTTAACCCTCTGCTTCATAAATATACATTATAGAAATTAATCTAATTAATATTCATGACATCATACAGGAGATCATTAAGGTTTGTCAACAATGACCTATGACATTGAATAAAATTAACCTGAATAATAATTGTTTCCATCAAGTCCATACTTATAGCTTTGCCAAGAAACAAGCAAAGACATTATGGTAACCCTTTACTTCATGGATATGGATGTCAGAAATATTAACCCTTTCCTCCATAAATACGCCTTTTTACGCCTCTATAAAAGTCACCTTTTTAAACCATTGTGATAAATACAGCATTTGCTCCTATAGGTGCAAATCCTCTATTTATCACAATGGTTTCAAAACTACAAAATTCTAAATTTTCCTTTTCTCTAATAAGTCCTTTTATGGTAGATTCATTCAAAGAGGTTGGGTCTAAAATAGCCTATGGAGAAAAGTTTAAATTTGCAAATCGAGCAGACCCTGATCAGATGGCTACCACAGGAGCTGTCTGATCTGGGTCTGCATTGTTTGCAAAGGTGCCAAAAGGTGTTGATATGGAGTAAAGGCTTAAAGGGGCTGCACTTTGTAATCGCAAGAAAGTTATGCCCGTCTTGTCAATGATATTACCGTATATTGTATACAGGTGAAAGAATGAGTGATTCAAGTTTTACAGCACCTCAACGTAGTGTGATTTATATGAGGCAATGACAAGACATATGTATGATAACAGTGAAATCATTCAAAATCAACCACTCCATAAAAGTCTACTTAACCCATTCCCTATTAGGCTATTTTTAGATCCAACCACTTTGAATAAATCTACCAAAAAGGAGTATTAACTAGAGAAAAGGAACATTTTAGAGTTTTGTAGGTTGAAACCATTGTGATAAATAGAGCATTTGCTCATATAGGAGCAAATGCTCTATTTTTTACAATGGTTTCAACAGGTGACTTTTACAGAGGCGTAGAAAGGCGTATTTATGGAGGAAAGGGTTAATACTTTCTTTTCTTTACCAGACAGAAACACATTTTTCAATCCTTTGCAGACAGATTAGACCCAGATCAGATAACTCCTGTAGGAGTTGTCTGATCAGGGTCTTCTGCCGATGAAATGATTTACCGATCTGATTTTAAATTTCGTGCCATGAATACAAATTCTTTTGTTCATAATGTCATTATAAAACTTCATTTAATCATTGCCCTTTTGCATATTTATGTAAGCATTTGAAACATTATGAATATTCATTAGCTGAAGTTTTATAATGGCACATGTTCACATGACAGTCGCATTGGCTTTAACCCTTCTCTTGCTCAATTTTAAAATACATTTCATTACATATATCTTCACTGTGTACACGTATTTCGCTGTACAATCACTGCTGTGGAGTGCACTGGTTGCACAATCAACTTGTAAACAGTGCAGACCCTGATGAGACAGCTCCTGCAGGAGCTGTCTCATCTGGGTCTTCACTATTTACAGGTAGGTATATTGATGTGAATAGCAAGCGAAGGATTAATATTTCTTCTATTTCTCCTAAAAAATATAATAAGTGTCAAACAGTTTGGATCCTGATGAGACGCCAACTTACTCAGCATCTCATCTGGATCCAGACTGTTTATAACGGTAATCAAAGATTCATTGCTAGCATGTAAAGAGCTAATATAGACATCTACCTATAAATAGTGTATAGTAAAACACCTCTAAACCATACATTCAACTTAGTATAAATATCAGTCTTGGAGCCAGGTGGCAGCTTAATGCAGGGTGAAAGTCATGACTTTCATCTTGCATTAAGCAGCCACCTGTCTTAAAGTATCTAAATTCTTCCCTTATAGAATTCCAGTTTAGAGGAGTTTTACTGTAGATGAAACAAAACGCAATGACAGACAGCAGAATTCCGTTAACCCTTTCCCTGTTGAATATTCATGTTAGAAAAAATGACATCATGCATATTTATAATGGAATACATGTACAGATATGTACATAGGATGCTTTTGTATTGGTAGAAACTATAGGGCCAGATCTATTATAGTTTTATAAGCAAACAGAGCAGACCCTTGACTGACGACTCCTTGGTTCTACCCTGTTTGCAAAAGCATGAAAAAGTGTTTATATGAAGGAAAGGGTCAAGTAACTCTGTAAAAACCAAGTAAATATAAATATACAGAAAAAAAGATCATTAAATATATCACAGAAAGAAAGAAAACGAAGTTTTTCACAGTTTTAACCTGATGAATATTTATTAAACCTTTACTCCATGAATATTCATTTACTCCATGAATATTCATCACTCTGTTTGCAAAGGTGTAAAAATGTGTGTTTATGGAGTAAAGGGTTAAAATATAATGCCAACATGATAATTTCTTTACCTGAAGGAGCCCTCTGATTACGGCCAACTGTTTGTTTTTAGAATAACATAGATATGCTGCTACATTTTCTGTTATAGCCAAACCCCTGAGTTCAAGTCATTGTAAACAAGATGTGTTTGTGAAACACTATGCTCTCGATATGACTCTGACCCTGGAGGATGACCTTGATCTTGACATGTCACCCCTCAAAATGTGAGATAAACATGCATGCTGAATATCAAGTCTCTATATCTACTGGTTCAACAGTTATAGCCAATGTAAAAATCGGTGATTTGACCTATATATTTGACCTCTGACGTTGAAGGATACAATAAATAACAATAAATACTAAAAAATAATTATGTATTGACCATCATCTCTAGACAAATCACAGACAAAAAATAAAACATCAAATACATTAATTTCATATACCCAGAGCCTGTCATAAGCTGCCATTCATTTATTGAACACAGGAGTCTTAAAATGCTGGTGGTTGCTTAATGTATGGCAAAAATTATTCAAAAAGCTCCTATAGGAGCTTTCTGTATAACTTTTGACCTGCATTAAGCTACCACCTGCCTTACTGGCCCATAATTAGACCTATTTCTGATGGCCGCTTAAGACAGGTTCTACTATAAGTTTATTTGTTCATCTCGGGACAAACCTATTAACCCTTTCCTCCATAAATACACTTTTCTACGCCTTTGCAAACAGAGTAGACCCAGAACAGACGGCTTCTGTAGGAGCCGTCTGATCAGGGTCTGCTTTGTTTGCTTATGATATAATATAGATAAGATTCTACAGTTTCTGCCATGGTCAAAAATTCACGTGTTAATGTGCTATTATAGCAATTAATCTAATTAATATGCATAATGCCCTTATTTCTTCCATGAATATTCATGGAGTAAAGTCCTTTACCTTATAGGGATTATAGACTCTCTTTAACACCTGTGCAAAAATAGTAGACCCAGATCAGAAGGCTCCTCTGGAGCCATCCGATCAGGATCTGCTTTGTTTACTAATGAAGTTACATTGATCTGATTCTACCATCTCTACTATTGCCAAATAAAAAATCAACTAATTAATACCGGTATTCATGATATCACTATTTCTTCAGTGAATATTCATCAGGTAATGATTAAAAGAAATTACATGAAAACAGGATTAAGAATGAAGTAAATCAAAACATAACAGGCAAATGTAAATACAGTTAAAATAAATCTAAAATGCATATACATGTACGCAAATAATGAAGTGCATTAAAGTCAAAATTAGATACTAGATACATATATAATGAAAATTACTATCAGCGCATAAGTCTATCTTTACCTGTTAGAGACTTTTACCCTTTCCTCCGTAAATACGCCTTTCTACGCCTCTGTAATAGCCACTTCTTGAAACCATTGTGATAAATAGAGCATTTGCTCCATAGGAGCAAATGCTCTATTTATCACAATGGTTTCAAACTACAAAATTCTAAAAAAAATCCTTTTCTCTAGTTAATCCTCCTTTTGGGTAGATTTATTCCAAGTGGTTGGATCTAACAATAACCTATGGAGGAATGGGTTAAACGCCTTTGCAAACAGAACAGACACGGATCATACAACTCCTTAGGAGCAGTCTGATCGGGGTTTGCTATGTTTTATTATGAAATAATAAGGACCTGATTCTAAAGATATTGTTTTAAATGAGATTATGAAAATACATGTCATTAATATTCATGATGTCATTATTTTTTACACGAATATTCATTTGAAACAGTTAACAATTACTTATGACTATTTACAAAACAACTGCTGCACACTGTCTCATATGGCATTCTGACATTAATACTTATTTGAAAAACTGTTTACATGTGACATTCTGCAGTAAAATCAAGTTTTATGTAACCCTTTACCTCATGAATATTCATATTAAAATAAATAAGTTAATAAGTAAATACATTTGTACATGTAATGAATAAATAACATCATGAATATTAATTGGCTGTTTTTTTTTATAATATCATATGAGCACAGGAGTTTTTGGCCATGGCAGAAACTGTAAAATCAGATTTATTTTATTCCATAAGCAAACAGAGCAGACCCTGATCAAACAGCCCCTACTCCATTTGCAAATACAGTTGAACTTCGAATTTCTCAAATTCGGATAACATAAACATTGGGATAACTTGAAATAAAAGTTTGGTCTTTCCAAAATTTACAATACAGATTTGTTATAAAATGTTTCATTATGCATACACATATCCAGAAACACATTAGACAGCTGAATGCAGGTTGAAAGTAATGCTGAAAGCTCCTATAGGAACTTTCAACATTTCTTTAGACCTGCATTAAGCTGTGAACTTGAGAAATTGTCAAGTTTAGAAATTGGATGACTCAAACTTCTGTTATCTCAAAGCAATTTGTATGGTCCCTGAAAGTTTGAGATATCGAGGTTCCACAGTATATATTAACCCATTCCCTCATAGGCTACTTTTAGATCCAACCTCTTTGAACAAATCTACCGAAAAGGAGCATTAACTAGAGAAAAGGAAACTTTTAGAATTTGTAGTTTGAAACAATTGTGACAAATAGAGTGTTTGCTCCTATTGGAGCAAATGCTCTATTTATCACAATGGTTTCAAGAAGTGACTTTTAAAGGGGCGAAGAAAGGCGTATTTATGGAGGAAAGGGTTAAAAGGCTCCTCTATCAGATAAAAGATTTAATAAAACGGATCTCTTTGCCTGCCTTTGGGTCAAGCCCTGCATCAGTAGATCAGGAACATACAATGAATATTTCTAACCATCTATAAATACACTTTCTTGACCACTCTACCATCAGAGTAGTTCCAGATGAGACGGCTCCTGCAGGAGTCATTTGATCAGGGTCTGCTCTGTTTGCTTATGAATTAATATAGATCTGATTGTATAGTTCCTTTCTTCGCCAAACATTCCTGTGTTCATTTGCCATTATAAAAATTAATCTAATTAATATTCATCATACCATTATTGCTTACATGAATATTCATGGAGTAAAGGGTTAAATGGTACATGTATGCAGTGCACTCTGTCAGATTTGTTATAACCTGCACAAAGACAAAGAGTCACTACTGAGAAAAAAAGTTCAAAGTTTTTCTAGTCAGGATCCAAACTGGTTGATAAATCTGAATGTATTTTTGAAGAGAACCAACATTTATAATGAAGAAAATTTCACAAGACTCATTTTTTTTCTTCTAGAAAACCATTGCAATGCAAGAGTAAAGTGAACAAGAGCACCACAAATGGCCTTCAATGCTCATCTGTTACTGTGAAAAGCAATATTTTAAAAGGTTTTAATTCTAAATATCTGCATCATAGAGTTATGGTCCCTTACCAGATTGAGCCATTGTGATGGTGAACAACTGTTAAGTTTGATAGCGATAGTTGTTCTGATATTGAAAGTATGAAATAATATCAAAGATTTTGCACAACCGTGACACCAACGCTATGGCAATACTTTGACTTTTTTTCTTAAAACCCCCAGACAAGCTAACAATATTTGAGCACATTTATAAGTTTGATTCTATTATTTTGACACAAATGTATAAGGGACTTGCAAGTTCAGATCACAGATATCTTTGAACTCTTAGCTCGCCCTAATTATCTTAAGTACATGTACAGTAAAACCACTCTATAACTGCCACTAAATTACATCAAGCATTTTGTGCTAAAGGGAGGTGGCTGCTTAAAGCTCCTATAGGAGCGTTCTGTTTTACTTTCCCCTTGCTTTAAGCAGCCACCTGCCCTAAATACCAACTAATTAACACTGTGGCTGCTATAGGGAGGTTTATGTATTCATAAGACATATCTTGCTGCTACTCATTAGAATCGCCTCACTGAGGGAATTCTAATGAGTAGCAGCTAGATATATTTCAATAGATGAGAATGCATTCAATAGATGAGAATGTATCTTATCTACAACAGCGATATGACAAGCAGTTCGAGAACTTGCCAATTTTTGTTTGATCACAGCCTGGCTCAAGTCTTACCATCGTCTTAGGCAAGTAAACTTTCGTGAGAGGGCAAGAACTTTCAGCAGGGCAATATATATTATCTCTAAACACAACAAAGATGTGAGTAGCGTATTCACCCTAAGGGCAACCCTGTACACCCGCTTTCAAACATGAATAAAATTAATTCTTAATGAAATAATGCAGTGGCAAAATTGACCCCTGATCAAAATGCTAAATCAAGGGTAGTTTGATTTAAAATTATGTCTGCACTATTTGCCAATTAACCCTTTACTCCATGAATATTCATGCAAGCAATAATGACATCATGAATATTAATCAGATTAATTTTTACAATAACACATGGACTCATGAATTTTGGCCGTGTCAGGAACTGTAGAATCATATCCACATCTGTAAATCAAATCACAAACAGAGCAGACCCTAATCAGGTGGCTCCTACAGGAGCCATCTGATCTGGGTCTACTCTGTTTGCAAAGGTGTAGAAAGGCATATTTATGGTGTAAAGGGTTAAAGGGTGTCTAGCCAAATGTTTAGAGTAAATATGGGGCATACTCATTGAGCACTTAACATTTTGATTTTAGGCAAGTGGAATACATGTGGGCAAAAATAGAACAATCTACTATAAATGGCAAACCCTGCACATGAGCTGCTTTTGTGAGCTGATACATTCCACCCTACACTTCATACAAATTCATACAAACTGCAAACAGAGTAGACACAGATCAGACGGCTCCTGTAGGAGCCATCTGATCTGGGTCTGCTGTGTTTGGTTATGGAAATAACACAGATCTGATTCTGAAAGTTTTACCAGAGTCAAAACTTGTTCTTGTTCTTATGCCATTATAAATATTAAGTTAACTAATGATCAGACATATTTCTTACATGAATACTGATATTCATTAACCCATTCCCTCATAGGCTATTTTTAGATCCTAACTCTTTGAATAAATCTACCGAAAAGAAGCATTAATTAGAGAAAAGGAATATTTCAGAATTGTGTAGATTTGAAACCATTGTGATAAATAGAGCATTTGCTCCTATAGAGCAAATGCTCTATTTATCACAATGGTTTCATAAAGTGACTATTACAGAGGCATAGAAAGGTGTATTTATGGAGGAAAGGGTTAAGTAAAGAGTTAAAAATAAAAACCAACTCTGAAAACTGTGGCAGCCGACAAGTATGACAGAAATTCACCTCTTCCACCTGATTATGTCAACATTTAGCCAGCTGAGCCTTGTCGGCAGAAAATGTTTTCCACATCCATTCTAAGTGTCCAATAGTTTGGCTATTAATGACAGTATGTGTTACTTGGCGTCCAATCCAGTTCCAAACTCTATGTTAACCCTTTTCTCCATGAATATTAATGTAAGCAATAATGACATCATGAATAATAATAAGATTAACTGTTATAATAGCACATGGACACAGGAATTTTTGGCCATGGCAGAAACTGTAGAATCATATCTATATCATATGCAAACATAGCAGATCCTGATCAGACAGCTCCTTCAAGAGCCATCTGATCTGGGTCTACTCTGTTTGTAACGGCATATCTATGGAGTAAAGGGTAAGGTCATTACAATTCACCCATAGCTTGCTAAAGATGAATAACAAAATGCCATTCATTCATTCATTTCCCAGAGCAAAACGGATAGCTTCGGGTCCTATCTTTAGATCCCCACTATCTAAATCTTTTCCGTTGTAAAACTGAGCCCATATTGGACAATGGTCACTAACAACTCCGCCCCAACTCCAGCCCTTGGGTATCCAGGGACTTGACAGGCCCTCTCTGATCACTCCAGAATGACCTGGAAATAAACAATATACATATTGCTATAACTTATGATTTTACAGGCATTATAAAAATGAATCTAATTAATATTTATGACATCATTATTTCTTACATGAATATTCATGGAGTAAAGGGTTAAGCAGACTTTTTTATAGCAGGATAGGGGTAACGCTTTACTCCATTAAGAAATAATTACCTGTACATGAATTAATTAATTTTTTTTACATGAACACAGGAATGTTGGTCACGGCAGAAACTGTAGAATAATATCTGTATCATTTCATAAGCAAACAGAGCAGACCCTAATCAGATGGCTCCTACAGGAGTGACTCAGTCATCTGATCTGGGTCTACTCTGTTTGCAAAGGCAAAGAAAAGCATCTCTATGAGGTAAAGGTTAAGGTGGGAATGCATCAGTTCACAAAACCAGCTTATGTGCAGGGCATGACATTTACAAAGCCTCTAAAAATGTATCTTTGGAGTTAACCCTTTCCCTCATATAAACATGTTTTCACACATTTGCAAACAGAGTAGACCCAGATCAGAAGGCTCCTAGAGGAGCCGTCTGATCAGGGTCTGTTCATTTACAAAGCCTCTAAAAAATGTATCTATGGAGTTAACCCTTTCCCTCATATAAACATGTTTTCACACATTTGCAAACAGTGTAGACCCAGATCAGATGGCTCCTAGAGGAGCCGTCTGATCAGGGTCTGTTCATTTACAAAGCCTCTAAAAAATGTATCTATGGAGTTAACCCTTTCCCTCATATAAACGTCTTTTCACACATTTGCAAACCAGAGTAGACCCAGATCAGACGGCTCCTAGAGGAGCCGTCTGATCAGGGTCTGCCCTGTTTGCTAATAGAATATGATAAATTGGTTTCTTTGCTTTCTAAAATGTCTACAATGTTCCACCTTCCATATTTCTTTACAACTAGTTTATTAATGAATATTCAGTAGGTATTAAAATTTGGAATAAACATAGAACAGGGAAAGGGTTAAGGGATAAATTAGCAATCTTTGTATGAAAAAATAATAATATTTATAATCAGTTTTGATTCAGATACAGAGTTATACAAAAGGTACATAAATCTTTTCAGAATAAACTCGACCAAACCATATGTATTAATCACTTCTTATAACTGTCTCGAAGAACTAAAGTTGCGTATTCAAATACTAAAATAGCCATGTCTCCACCAAACCCTATGTTGTGACCTCTCTTTAGAATTGTCTCGATGAGACAATTCTCAGCAGTGGAGTGGTCATACCAAAAGGTTTGGTGGAGAAATAAAGAAATAAAAAGTAAATTGTTTAATTTAAACATTTTCTCTGGGCATCTGATCTACAGAATACTTACAGTTACAGACAGCCTACTTAAATATATGCTCATTCAGTTTTCCTGAACAATGAGTGAAAAATGACCACTTCAGTTTTTTAAATATGTCTCTCAGCGAAGACTGAGATGATACTTCTATTTATTCTGAACCTAATCTAGATGTAAGATGCTTGAAAAGTTTTTAACTAGTTCACTGCTAGTATACAAAAGCCATTTTAATTCCCATTTTACAGATTCTGCCCAATGAATGATATCAATTTGGCAACTTTAAAACAAGAGCCCTGTGTGTCTGAGCAATATACACCCGAGGTATGTGACATCGTCATATGCACAATATTAATTTGAGATGAAAGTCACTGTGACCTCGACCTTTGACCCCATTGACCTCAAAATCAATAGGAGTCATCTACTGGTAATGACAAACCCTCCTACTAAGTATATCTTAGCACACCTAATCAAGCTATCAAGCAGACATGTTTGTTTTTTTATTGGAGGTCACTGTGACCTTGACCGTTGACCGACTGTCCTCAAAATCAATAGGGGTCATCTACTAGCCATGACCAACATTTCTACCGAGTATGAAGATAGCACACCTGATACTTATCAAGTTATTGAGCTGACAAGATATTTTAGTTGAAAGTCACTGTGACCTTGAACTTTGACTGACTAAGCTCAAAATCATTAGGGGTCATCTACTAGCCATGACCAACCTTCCTATTAAGTATGAAGACAGCACAACCAATAGTTGTCAAGTTATTGAGTGGACAAAGATGTAGCTAATGGACGGACGGACATTGATGGATATTCTCTACAGTTCCTTCTTTGGCCAAAATAAATTGCCTGTCAATCTTTCATTAGAAAGTTTTGTCAATGATTCTTCAAAAGGTCATGAAAATCTTAAATAATGTTCAAGTGGGAATAGGTTATATTACAATTTTTTTTAACCCATTCCCTAAAAGGCAATATTAAGAGCCAACCTCTTTGAATAAATCTACCGAAATGGAGCCTTTTTTAGAAAAATGGTAAATTTCAGAATTCTGTAGTATTCAAACCATTGTGATAAATAGAGCATTTGCTCCAAAGGAGCAAATGCTCTTTTTATCACGATGGTTTAAACAAGTTACTTTTACAGAGGCATCAAAAGGCTCAATATGAGGGAATGGGTTAATATGTTGGATGGTAGGTAGGTTTTCATGAAAGGTCCTAACATAGTGTCAACAAAGCAAATGCTGACATGTACCTGTGTACACTTGTTTTGTCTGGTTGCATATCCAAATATTGTCATATGTCTTGCTGCCTTTCAAGTTGGCATTGCTGATATTGGTAAAGACACCTTCTGAGATACAGTTGTAATATCCCTTCTTCATCAGGCTGTCAAAGTCTGGAAAACACAATAACCACAAGTTCACAACTATAGATAATCGGGCATATCGAAAATATGAAAATAGTCATGACCACACCGCTCCTATAGCTATTCTCGAAAAGGTTTAATTTTTCAGAAATAGCTCCTTTAATTCTCAACAAAGCCCTATTTGTGACCAAAGGTGCTCGACGCATGCTTGGACTCACCCATGGAAACAACCCCCCCCCCCCCCCACCCCCCCCCCCCCAAAAAAAAAAAAAAAAAAAAAAAAAAAATTGTGATCGAAGTATGTTAAACTAGTCTAAAACTATCTATTTGAGCCTTAAACCACTCCGAAAAACAAGAAAAACACAACCCGGAAAAAATTTCCTATCGGGTCTATATATGTATTGAAAGGTATCTAACTACGACAGATCAGCTGCGGAAAATACAACAGTCATGTTTTTCAAAGTCTTACAGCAAAGCCAATTCAACACCGATTTTAATCATTTTGGTCTTGATCCGTTCCAAATTACATATGCTAAGTGGCACAGTTAGTACTTTCCTTAAATATTGCCCCGTCTTGTCGCTACAAGACCGCGAACTTGAAAATACGCTAGAGCGAAACGATGTGACTCCCGCCAGGATGCATAGAAGTATATAGGGGGATCTGTATTCGTTAAACTTTTCAGCAAAAACGCGAATTATGCTGAAACACATTCGAAAAACATTCAACTTACCGCAGTTAAAACGGTGCTGGCTATTTGTAGTCTGCTATGAGACGCCAGTTTTCTTTCTCCTATTTTCGTTTTGAACGGAGGTGGCCAAATCGCTGTGGCCCGGAAGTAGTAGTCAATTTGCATATCGAATAGTTTATGAGCCGGGTCACAGCAAAATGGTCGCATCCGTTCAAAAGGAAAAATGGAGAAAGAAAACTGGCGCCTCGTAGCTGACTGGAAATAGTAAGCACCGTTTTAATTGCGGCGAGTTTAATGTTTTTAGATAGTGTTTAACCATAATTCGCGTTTTTGTTGAAAAGATTAACGAATACAGATCCCCCTATATACGTCTATGCATCCTGGCGGGAGTCACATCGTTTCGCTCTAGCGTTTTTTCAAATTCGCGGTCTTGCAGCGACAAGACGGAGCAATATTTAAGGAAAGCACTAATTGTGCCGCTTAGCATGTGGAATTTGGAACGGATCAAGACCAAACTGATTGAAATCGGTGTTGAATTGGCTTTGCTGTAAGACTTTTTAAGGTTCAAATAGATAGTTTTAGGCCAGTTGAACATACTTCGATCACAATTTCTTTTTCTTTTTTTTTTTTTTTTTTGGGGGGGGGGTTCCATGGATGAGTCCAAGCATGCGTCGGGCACCTTTGTTTGTGACCACTCATTAGAATCGTCTCAGACAGATGACTGTAAAGGGTGGTTACAACATGCTATTTCGTACAGAAATAACGATTTTAGTATTTGAATCATGGCATTTGCTTGAGAAATAACAATTTCAGAATTTGAAATATGTCCCCAATGTATGCTACACTCCATAATGACTTTATGCTGAAATGGCTCAACCTTTCACTCCATAAATACCCCATTATATGACTTACTATGCCTTTGCATACAGAGTAGAATCAGTAAAAGGTAAAGGTGAGGTTTATAGTCTGGAACTACATACAATGTACATATTCTCCGACTTCACAATTTACCCCCTGATCACTGAGTAGATCCAGATCAGATGGCAACAATAGGAGTCGTCTTTTCTTGGTTTTGTCTCTTTTTTTAATGAAATTCTTGTTTTCATGTGCCATTATAAAATTAATTTAGAATCAAATAAATATTCAGGGTGCAAAGGTTTAACCCTTTCCTTCACAGAAATGCCTTTTCACGTCTTTGCAAACAGAGCAGACATGAGCCATCTAATCAGGGTCTGCTCTGTTTGCTTATGACATGATATAGATCTGATTCTACACTTTTTGTCAATGCGAAAAATTCTCTTGAAAACTTTATATCTTAAGAATTCAGCTGACAGATAATCATGAGGTCATTATTTCTTACATGAATATGGAACTGGGATAGGGTTAAAGTTGAGTCCTAACTTAACCCTTTCCCTTATATAAACGTGTTTTCACGCATTTGCAAACAGGGTAGACCCAGATCAGACGGCTCCTAGAGGAGACGTCTGATCAGGGTCTACTCTGTTTGCTAATAGAATTTGAAGATCTGTTGCTTTGCTTTCTAAAATATCTATACTGTTCCACCTTTCATATTTATTTATAACTATTTTGTTAATGAATATTCAGTAGGTATTGAAATTTGGGCTAAATGTAGAACAGGGAAAGGGTTAAAGAGTATTTTGTAGTTAACCCTTTACTATATGAATATTCATGTAAGAAATAACTACATCATTAATATTAATTAGATTAATGTTTTAATGCTACATGGAAATGGGGTGTTTATGCCATAATGGAAGCTGCAGAATCTATACTATTTCATAAGCAGAGCAGACCATGATCAGACGGCTCCAACAGAAACCATCTGACCCGGGTCTACTCCATTTGTATTACTCCAAAAGCATATTTATGGAGTAAAGGATTGAGCAAGCTCCTACTTGTGTTTTAATTCTCTGAACTAAATAAATAGGTCAAGTTTGGTTGACCTACATATTTATTATTTTTGGTCTAATAGCTGAATCTATTTATCAAGCTTGACCAGTACAACAAATATCATGAACATACAACTGAACAAATGTTAATGACAATAACCTTTCACTCCATAAATACATCCTGTAATGCCTTTGCAAACAGCGTAGATCCAGATCAGACAGCTCCTATATGAAATTTGATCAGGGTCCGCTCCGTTTGCTTCGAAATAATACAGTGAAACCTCTCGATAACGGCTACATAATTGTGTTAATTAGTTGGTATTTAGGGCAGGTGGCTGTTTAAAGCAATGTGAAAGTAAAACAGAACGCTCCTATAGGAGCGTTCTGTTTTACTTTCATCTTGCTTTAAGCAGCCACCTGCTTTATACACAAAATACTTGGTGTAATTTAGTGGTCGTTATAGAGATGTTTAACTGTATATAGATCTTATTCTAGTTTCTGCTATGACCAGAATTTTGTGTGTTCATCCACCAATACAAATCTAATTAATATTCATGATGTCATTATTTCATGGAGTAAAGAGTAGACTAGATTTCCCTAATGACAATGAGATAATCAAATAGGTCAATAGGTCATGCATACCATCAGTGCCTGGTGATAGGTTGAAGTCTCCAAGTAGAATGATGTCTTTTTCCCCTGAAATAAATAATAATGTTAACCCTTTCCCTCATATTGACGACTTTTGACGACTCTGTGAAAGTCACTTTGTGAAACCATTGTGATAAATTGAGCATTTGCTCCTATAGGAGCAAATGCTCTATTTATCACAATGGTTTCAAACTACAAAATTGTAAAATTTTCCTTTTCTCTAATTAATGCTCCTTTTCGGTAGATTAATTCAAAGAGATTGTATCTAAAAATAGTCTATGAGGTAATGGGTTAACCCTTTCCTTCATATAAATGCATTTTCACGTATTTGCCAACAGAGTTGACCAAAATCAGAAGGCTTCTATAGAATTCTCAATAAGTGAAAAAAGCCCTTTTATTAAAGAAGTTCTTGCAGGTAATAGTAACATTTTAGCATTATAGGTTTTTCGTGAAAGTAATTTTGCAAAATCAATCTAGCATGTCTGTTTTAAAATTTTCAGTCCAATACTCAATAAGAGCATACTTTTGACACAAAAGAAATGATCAATTTTTAACAATTCTTCAGCTTATTCAACTTTTAAACATCTTCGTAAGTAATTGAATTCACTGACAAAATCTAGAGCTGGATATCTCAATATTGACTTATCTCCCTTTACCTGGTAGTTGATCTTGTATGGCATCAACCAAGGTTGGCATTTTGTCTATCTCTTCCTGCAGTCTACCTAGGTCTTCATTATCCAGGCCTGTGGCTTTAAGATGGAAGCTGACCAGAGCACAATCAAAACGCTTGATCTGGAAAAAAATACAAAGTAAAGAGTCACACAAAGATTTGATTACTACATATAAATCATAAAAAAAGACATCTCTTTGCAAACAAAGTAGACCCAGATCAGACATCTCCTGTTGGATCCATCTGATCAGGGTCTGCTGTGTTTGTTTATGAAATAATAAAGATATGATAATGATTCTACAATTTCTGCCATGGCCAAAAGTTCTGGTCCTGTCAGACCCCTCTGATCAGGGTCTGCTCTATTTGCTTTTGAAATACAGTAAAAAAGATGTGATTCTAGTGTTTCTGCCATGGCTTAAAATTCTTGTGATCATATAGCATTAAAATTTTCCATTCTAATTAACGTATTCATGATGTAGTTATTTAGTCTATGAATACTGATAGATTAAAGGGGTTCAGGATAATCAGGGTATCATACCTACCTTGAATGTTGCTATGTACGGTCGCCGTGTGAATGGTTTCTGTTTTTTTGATTTGGCAAGAAGAGTGGCGCTTATAAGATGAATGCCCTGAGACTCGTCATACAGGAAACCATTGTATTCGTTGCTCTGTAAATGAGAAAGTAAAAGTAATGAAATGGATGGTTAAACAATGGAATATGACCAGCCTAAAATATCTTGCACTGAAAATACCTCTTACACCCTACCTATAACAAATGAAACTATAATTTCAGTACACGTCAGACACAATTGGATAATTTTCTTGACAGTTTAAAGATATTTTCACTCTGAAATCAGCTAAACACATTCCTTCATATATATACTTTTCCATACATATGCAAACTGAGTAGACCTAAGCTCCTGTAGGAGCCATCTCATCAGGACTGCCCTGTTTGCTTATGGGAATTTTATAGATCTGATTATGCAGTTTCCACACCCGTGAAATAATTCCATTTTCCATGTTCTATACTACCGTATTGATTATGTCTATGAATATTCATAAGGTGAAAAAATCTTGAATAAATGTTAAACAGGGAAATAGTTAATAAGAGAAAGAAATCCCAGATGCCAACATCCATCTATCCACAAAAAGTCAATATTTCAAGTGGCAGTTACTCTTTATTCTTTAAACCTTTAGCCTGCTGAGCAAATTCATTTCACAGAATTTTTCAACTATTACATTTTCAGATTTCAAGCTATAATCAATTTGTCTACCAAAATGCAATCAGAGTGTCAAACAGTTTGGATCCTGATGAGAAGCCGAGTTACTCTGCGTCTCATCTGGATCCTAATTGTTTGCATAGGTATTCACTCATCCACCAAAGCAGGCTAAAGGTTAACCATTTCCCTGTTCTACGTTTATTTCAAATTCTAATATCTACTGAGTACTGAATATTCATGGCTACAATAGTTGTAATGAAATATGGAAAGTGGAACATAGTAGCCATTTTAGAAAGTAAAGAAACAGATACTGGTATGTCAAATTCCACAAGCAATTTGATAGATCTATTTCTTTACTTTCTAAAATGGCTACAATGATCCAGCTTCCATATTTCATTGTAACTATTTTGTCCATGAATATTCAGTAGGTATTGAAATTTGGAATAAACATAGAACAGAGAAAGGGTTAAGTAGATGGTTAAAGTATGAAGAACATTTCAACTTTGCAATGGCATTCATATTTTTTAATATTGTCCCAAGATTCACTTTTTAAAAATACTATTTATTATTTAACCCTTTACTAACAAGAGATGTCACAGTCACGTGACAAATGCCCCAAAAAATTGTACCCTGTGACCTTGACCTTTGACCCATGGGAGTTGACACATCGTCTTTGTGTGGTGAACATTTGTGCCAGGTTCCTTTGAAATCCATTCACAGATAAACAAGTAATTGTACCCTGTGACCTTGACCTTTGACATATGGACCAGGGAGCTGAACGCGACACATCGTCTTTGTTTGGTGAACATCTGTGCCAAGTTATATTGAAATCCATTGATAGATAAAGATGTTACAGACCGGACACGAAATTTGTGACAAAGTAATTGTACCCTGTGACCTTGACCTTTGACCCATGGACCAGGGAGTTGAAAGCGACACATCATCTTTGCCTGGTGAACATTTGTGCCAAATCATATTGAAATCCATTGATATATAAAGAAGTTACAGACCGGACACGAAATTTGTGACAAAGTAATTGTACCCTGTGACCTTGACCTTTGACCTATGGACCTGGGAGTTGAAAGCGACACATCGTCTTTGTGTGGTGAACATTTGTGCCAAGTTATATTGAAATCCATTGATAGATGAAGAAGTTACAGACCGGACACGAATTTTGTGACAAAGTAATTGTACCCTGTGACCTTGACCTTTGACCCATGGACCTGGGAGTTGAACGCGACACATCGTGTTTGTGTGGTGAACATTTGTGGCAAGTTATATTGAAATCCATTGATAGATGAAGAAGTTACAGACCGGACACGAAATTTGTGACAAAGTAATTGTACCCTGTGACCTTGACCTTTGACCCATGGACCTGGGAGTTGAACGCGACACATCGTCTCTGTCTGGTGAACATTTGTGGCAAGTTATATTGAAATCCATTGATAGATGAAGAAGTTACAGACCGGACACGAATTTGGGATGGAAGGACAGACGGACGGACGGAAGGACGGACAATGCGATTACTATATGCCCGCCTTTGGGGGCATAAAAATATATGCCTTTCTATGTCTTTTCTCAAACAGCTCATGATATAATATACATGCAGATAGGATTCCATAGTTTCTGCCACAGCTAAAATTTCCTGTGTCCATGTGCCTGTATAAAAAATAATCTAATTTGTATTTATGATGTCATTTTTCTAACATGCATATTCATGGAGTAAGGGTTATTTATAAATACTATAACCAGAGCTGTAGATAAAAACTTTTTTTTTAATCCATTCCCTCATAGGCTATTTTTAGACCCAACCTCTTTGAATAAATCTACCGAAAAGGAGCATTAACTGGAGTAAAGGAATTTTTTTTAGAATTTTGTAGTTTGAAACCATTGTGATATCACACTCTTTGAATAAATCTACCGAAAAGGAGCATTAACTGGAGTAAAGGAATTTTTTTTAGAATTTTGTAGTTTGAAACCATTGTGATATCACAATGGTTTCAAGAAGTGACTATTACAGAGGCGTAGAAAGGTGTATTTATGGAGGAAAGGGTTAATAATAATATTTCTCCACCAATCTGCAACTCATTAGAAATCACCTCATTTAGGTGATAGCAATGAGTAGAGGCAAGATAGGGTTTGGCAGGGAAATACATTAATCCGCATCTTATCTCTAGTCCTGACTATATACAGTACTATTTGTATACAGTACTATTTGTATACAGTAAAAACCCTCTAAAGAAGAAATTTAATAAAGAACAAATCAGGTCTTTTAAGGTAGGTGACAGCCTAATGCAGGGTGAAAGTCATGCAGAAAGCTCCCAAAGGAGCTTTCTGCATGACTTTCAACCTGCATTAAGCTGCCACCTGTCTGAAAGACCGGTATAGACTATAGGTACTAATTTAATGTCCCATTTAGAGGTGTTTTATTGTACACAAAAGCAATCAGATCTTCATACAATTTGGATCCTAATGAGATGCCCAGTCACCCGGGCATCTATATGTAATATTGATCCCAATTGTTTGCATATGTTATCATTTATTTGCCTGTGGCATACTACAGGTATCCTAATTACTGTAAGAATTTGCACACCCAATCTCCGCTCTCCATGGGCTTGTGAGAGCTATCACACACCCAATCTCCCCTCTCTGTGGGTTTGTGAGAGCTACCACACACCCAATCTCCGCTCTCCATGGGCTTGTAAGAGCTATCACAAACCCAATCTACCCCCTCCATGGGCTTGTGAGAGCTACCTCATGCCCAGTCTCTCCTCTCCATGGGATTGTGAGAGCTATTACATACCCAGTCTCCCCTCTCTGTGGGTTTGTGAGAGCTATCTAACACCCAATCTCCCCTCTCCATGGGCTTGTGAGAGCTATCACAACCCAATCTCCCCTCTCTGTGGGTTTGTGAGAGCTATCATATACCCAATCTCCCCTCTCCATGGGTTTGTGAGAGCTATCACAAGTTTCTACCAATACAAAAAACTCCTGTGTACATAGTTCATTATAAAAATTCAGCTGACAAATATTCATGATGCCATTAATTCTTGCATTAATGTACAACAGGGAAATGGATAAGGTAATAAAGGTACTGTTTATCGTTTAACCCTTTCCTTCATAGGCTATTTTTAGACCCAACCTCTTTGAATGAATCTACCGAAAAGGAGCATTTATTAGAGAAAAGTAAACTGTTATAATTGTGTAGTATAGAAACCATTGTGATAAATAGAGCATTTGCTCCTATGGAGCAAATGCTCTATTTATCACAATGGTTTCAAGAAGTGACTAATACAGAAAGGTGTATTTATGGAGGAAGGGGTTAACTGTTATCACCACATGATTATTTCCTTACCATGTACATCCTGCCTGCCGATTCTGACACGGAGCACTTCCATTTGCCCCGATGACCTGACCATCGCTGGCCATTGGGCAATGTAGGGGTGTTCAGCTCATCACATATCTAAAATTACACAAAATATTACATTGTTTAAATTAACCCGTGACATAGAGCATGACATAATTTATTCGCATCTGAAAAACAAACAAACTTGGAAACAGATGAGATTAACTCTTTCCTCCATGAATATTCATGTAAGAAATGATGACATCATGAATATTAATTAGATTAATTTGTTATATAACAACACATGGACACAGAAGTTTTAGCTATGGAAGAAACTATAGATTCATATCTATATTATGTCATAAGCAAACAGAGCAGGCCCTTATCAGACGGCTCCTATAGGAGCCATCTGATCTGGGTCTACTCTGTTTGCAAAGGCGCAGAAAGACATATTTATGGAGTAAAGGGATAAGAGTAAAAATTTGCTTTTCATCCAGATTCAAGCTATTTGATACTCTTTACTCCATGAATATTCATGCAAGATAGTGATGCCATGAATATTAATTAGATGAATTCTAAAATGGCATTTAACACATGAAAATTTTGCCATGGCAGCAACTGCTGAATCAGATCTATAGTATTACATCGGCAGACAGAGCAGACCCTGATCAGATGGCTCCTGTAGGTCTACTGTTTGCAAAGCCATAGAAACATGTATGGAGTAAAGGGTTAAACAAAATGGTGTAAATTGACTATCTAAGCTTACAAAGCCCATGGACAGGGGAGAGCATGTGCAATTAACATATAATCAGACTACTCCTGCAGAAGCCATCTGATTTGGGTCTACATTGGTTGCAAATGGGTTAACAGGCGCATCAATGAGGAAAATGCTTTTTTACACATTTGCAAATAGGGTAGACACAGATCAGACCGCTCCTATAGGAGCAGTCTGATCAGGGTCTGCTCTGTTTGCTAATGATATAATATAATTTCTGCCAGAGCCTAAAATTCCTGGGTCCATGTGCTATCGTAAAAATTGATCAAGTTAATATTCATGATGTCATTATTTCTAGCATGAATATTCATGGAGTAAAGGGTTAAAGTATGAGTTGATTTCAATGGCCATCTATGAACTGCTATACAAGTATGGGTCATTGATAAGTTGTATGCCCTTATGACCTGATTATATACAGTGTACCTTAATTACCCTAGGTATTTGGACAGACAAACTTTGGCAAATCGTGCAGACCCAGACCAAAAGGTTCCTGAGAGAGCCATTTATTCTTCTTTATAAAACTGGTGCAATATTAAATTAATAGGAGCAATATTCCCTTGTCCACTTGTCCTGTATGTTATTTGCCCTTCTTTGTCTATATTGCAGTTTCTTGTCTATCTTCTTTGCCTATATTGAAGAGCAAGTGAGTTTTCTTGTCTGTCTTTTTTCTATATTGCAGGTTGAGAGACAATTTCAAAAAGAATTGTTCCCTGTGAATTATTAAGCTTTAGAAGTCATTAGAGAGCTAGGAGAGACTAGGTGTCTGAATATTTAGGCTAATTAGGCTACTCATAGAGAGAGGAGACATAGAGTAACTACAGTACGAGGGGTGTTCCAAAAATAATGTCATCTGTGCTTTATTTCGCGGAAATCGTGCAATTCATGCACAAAACCACCTCGTGTCGATTGAGTGATCACTGGCTCGTGACACAGGTAAATATCTCGTCCACACGTTCACTTGCCTCGGTACAGTGTACATCGTTTCATAGCCTATTCGTTAGACTATACACAAAATGACAGGAAAACGAGCTGAAAATGTTCTTGAAATTAGGGCCTATATAAAAGGTAGGTCATTACTCGGCATAAAGGCTGTAGATATTCACCGCGAGGTGTGTGACATTTATGGGGAGGGCCAAATGTCCCACAGGACTGTTTGTAGGTGGGTAGCTAAATTTAGTGCTGGGCAGCAGCAACTGAAAGATGCTGCTCGCCCAGGTCATCCTGCAACAACTACGACCAAAAGTAACATAGAAAAAATCCGAAATATCCTCAAAACTGATGCTCGATTCACCGTAAGACAATTGGCTCGAATGACAAACTTGTCGTTAGCAAGAGTTCATGCAATTTTGAAGAAACACCTAAAAGTTAGAAAGATAAATGCAAGATGGATACCCCATTTGTTAACGGATGAGCAAAAGAAGACACGTGTAACAATGGCAAAAAAAACTTCTCAAAATGTACCCAAAATATAGTAAAAAGGCTTTTGACAATATAGTCACTGGTGATGAGACCTGGGTGTATTATTTTGAACCAAAGCGGAAGGTTTCCAACCGAATATGGGCCACTAAAAATGCCAGACGCCCAAGTATTGCCAAACGAATACGAACGGTAAAGAAGGTTTTGTATGCTATTTTTTTCACTAATAAGGGTCCAGCTATTCAAATCCCGGTGCCAAAAGGCAGAACGGTCACAGGCAAGTTCTATAAAAACGTTGTTCTGAGAAAATTGAAGAACTACTACAAATGTAGCCGCCCCAAAACAGGACTTAAGTATGTCCGACTTTTGCATGATAATGCACCCGCTCACAAGGCACGTATTGTGACTGACTTTTTGGAGTCAGAGAAGGTTACCGTCCTTCCGCACCCTCCGTATTCGCCAGACTTGGCCCCCTGCGACTATTTTCTCTTTCCAAAACTTAAATATCATTTATCTGGAAGGAGATACAATTCGAGAAATGCCCTTGGATCTGCTGTTTATCAGTGTCTGATGGGTGTCCCCATTGAAGAGTATGAAAAATGCTTCCAAAAATGGATTGACCAGCTAAAAAGGTGTATTCTGGCTGGCGGAGAGTATTTTGAAGGGCAGAGCAAATTAAAATGAACAAAAGCACTTCCGCTATATGAGCACCGATGCAAGTGACATTATTTTTGGAACACCCCTCGTATCTAGATGTGTACTACTCAAGAGTAAGATTGGATGTCCAAATACTTAACCCATTCCCTCATGTTGACGCCTTTTGGCACCCCAGTAAACGTCACTTTCTTAAACCATTGTGATAAATAGAGCATTTGCTCCTATGGAGCAAATGCTCTATTTATCACAATGGTTTCAAAACTACACAATTCTAAAAATTTCCTTTCCTCTAGTTAATGCTTTTTGGTAGATATATTCAAAGAGGTAGGATCTAAAAATAGCCTATGAGGTAATGGGTTAAGAGTAATTAGGGTATTCAGTTCTTCAAACTGGTAGGGAGAGGAGACAGGCAGTACAAATGTGTACTACTCAAGGGTAAATGCTAATTAAATACTTAAGAGTATTTTCAAACTGATAGAGAGAGGAGACAGAGATATACATGTACAGCTTTGAGAGTAAGATTGGATGTCCAAATACTTATAGTAATTAGGGTATTCAGTTCTTCAAACTGGTAGAGAGAGGAGACAGGCAGTAATGGATGTGTATCACTCAAGGGTACAGTAATTATAGGCTACAGTAAAACCTCTCTAAACTGGAATTTTAAAATAGAGAAGAATTTGTATAATTATTTTCAGGCAGAGGGCTGCTTAACCCTTTAGCAATAAATATTCATATGAGAAATAATGACTTTATGAATATTCATTCGATTAATTGTTACAATATAGCACAGTCATGGACACAGAAATTTTTGGAAATAGCAGAAATTGTAGGATCACATCTATGTTATATTAAAGAAAACAGAGCAGAACCCTTATAGTTCCATCTCATCGGGGTCTACTCTGTTTGCAAAGGCGTAGAAACTAGAAAGGCATATTTATGGAGAAATGGGTTAGTGCAGGGTGACTTTCATACTGCATTAACCCATTCCCTCACATTGACACCTTTTGACACATACTCGGTAAAAGTCATCTTTTGAAACCAATGTGATAAATAGAGCATTTGCTCCATCATAAAGGAGCAAATGCTCTTTTTACCACACTGGTTTCAGAAAACACATTGGTTTCAGAAAATTTCCCTTTTCTCTAGTAAATGCTCCTTTTCGGTAGAATTATTTAAAGAGATTGGGTCTAAAAATTGCCTATGAGGGAAATGGTTAAGCAGCCAGTTGTCTCATAGACCGACATTCATACTAATTTGAACACCCAGTTTAGAAGGGTTTTACTGTATTCAGTTTTTCAAACTGGCAGAGAGGGGAGATAGGTATGGTTGTGTACTACTCAAGGATCACTTAGTATTTACTCTAACATTCCAAAGCCCTAGGCTTTACTATGTCTGTTTACACAACAGATTTATCTGCACCTACTTTTGATTATCATTTGACCTGATTTCATGTACCTTTACCAGCCCTGTTGGATATTCATGTAAGAAATAATGACATCATGAATATTAATTTTATTACCTGAAGTTTTATAATGGCATAATTATGTACACATAAATTTATAGTACTGGAAGAAACTATAGAGTCAGGTCTAATATAATTTCATAAGGAAACAGAGTTGACCCTGATCAGAGCCATCTGATCTAGGTCTACTCTGTTTGCAAAGGCATGAAAAAGCATTTGTATGACGGAAAGGGTTAAATATGAAATATAGAAGGGGGGACATTCTAGCCATTTTGGAAACTAAAGAAACAGATCTATGAAAACTCCATTAGCAAACAGAGCAGGGCATGATCAGACAGCTCCTTAGGGAGTCATCTGATCTGGGTCTACTCTGCAAATGCATTTATATGCGGGAAAGGGTTAACTGTATCTCTATTAGGTAAAGGATTTAACATTACTCCCCTAAAGCTAACTCGAGTCGGTCTATCAATAAGAATGGTAAGACTATGGGAATTATTTGCACGCAAGCAGCAAATCTGAGATAAACTATATGAACAGTTTGAATCCAGATGAGACACTGAGTAAATTAGGGTCTCATCTGGCTCCAAACTAATTGTCACTCAGATTATGTTTTTCGAAAAACAATGGAGAAAATCAAATTCTGGAATTTGTAGCAGACCACGGATACAGCAGACGACAGCTATTTACTGGGCAAAGAGTTACAGACTGAAGAAAGATATTTTATCAATGCCAGATTATTTGCATAATATGCAAGTCAGATGAAGGCCTATTCAATAACACTAAATCTGTTTGTGTGGTTAGGAAATAAATGATCTCAGTGGAGCAGAAAAAGCTGACAGATTGCATACAGTTGGTAAACAACACAATTTACAATCATTTTGAATGACATAAGATTTCTTAACCTCATACATACGCTTTTACACACCTTTGCAAACAACGTAGACCCAGATCAGATAACTACTAGGGTCTGCTCTGTTTGCTTAACGAATAAAATCTGATTCTATATTTGTAGTTTCTGCAGTGGTTAAAAAATTCCTTCACTCACAATGCCAGCAGAAAATAATCTTATCAATATTCATGATCATTGATGTAATTATTTTCCTACATGAATATTCATGAGGTGGAGGGTTAACCCTTTCCCTCATATAAACGTGTTTTCACGCATTTGCAAACAGAGTAGACCCAGATCAGATGGCTCCTAGAGGAGCCGTCTGATCAGGGTCTGCTCTGTTTGCTAATAGAATTTAATAGATCTGTTTTTTGGCTTTCTAAAATGTCTACACTATTCCACCTTCCATGTTTAGCCATATCTATTTTGTTAATGAATATTCAGTAGGAATTGAAATTTGGAATAAACATAGAACAGGGGAAGGGTTAACTTACCTTTTGTAAAGCTTCTTGGTCAGCTAGTTCTTGAACGGCGATGACACTTAGACTGAAATAGAAAGCACATGTACCAGTGTTAAGCCTTTATTCCATATATGCCTTTACATGCATTTGCAAACAGAGTAGCCCCAGATCAGATGGATCTTTTAGGAGCTGTCTGATCAGGGTCTGCTGTTTGCTTATGGAATAATATAGATCTGGCTTGGTACCTATAAAACATTTTGAGTCTGAATACGCATTTATTCTCAAGCACTTTCCAAGCCATATTTTGAGTAAAGCTTACACAGTGTATATCGTGCTAAAGCATCAGATTGGTCAGATGTTCATAGAGTAAAGGGTTAACCCATATTCTGTTATGAAAATTGTCTGCCTAACCCTTTACTCTATGAATATTCATGTAAGAAACAGTGACATCACAAGTATTAATTCGATTCATTTTCATAATGCTCATAAAGAGCATAGGAACCCAGGAAGTTTTGGCCATGGCAGAAACTTAGAGTCATCATCAATATTATTTCATTAAGCAAAACTGAGGCGCCATCTGATCTGGGTCTACTTTGTATGAAAAGGCGTAAAAAGGTGTATTATAATAAGCTTATACATATTCATGATATCATTATATCTTTCATGAATATTGAACAGGATAAGGCTTACCCTATCTAGCTGCAACTCATTACAATTGCCTTGGAGATGAATAGCTGCAAGATTTGTGGAGAAATATAAAAAATATTCTATTTAGATTCAGATTTTGGACAGAACCAGTAAAATGGAACATGGAAAAGGAATTTTTTATCATGGTGGAAGCTGTAAAATCAAACCTATAGATATTCATTAATCCAACAGAGCAGACCCTGATCAGATGACTCCAAGAACTGTCTGGTCTGGGTCTACTCCGTTTGCAAAAGGTGTGAATGAGCATTTATGTGAGAGAAAGGATTAAGCTTTTAACCCTTTCCTCCATAAATACACCTTTCTACGCCTCTGTAAAAGTCACTTAATGAAACCATTGTGATAGAGCATTTGGGAGCAAATGCTCTATTTATCACAATGGTTTCAAGCTAACAAAATTCTAAAATTTTTACTTTTCTCTAATAAATGCTCCTTTTCTATAGATTTTTTCAAAGAGGTTGGGTCTAAAAATAGCATATGAGGTAATGGGTTAAGAAACTATAGACCATGTATCAAACAGCATGGATCCTAACAAGATGCCGAATTACGCGGCACCTCATCCGGATCCAAGCTGTTTGCAAATGTCAGTCAGTTTGCATTTAGCGTAAGAAGGGTTAATCTATATGCCTACCCATTTTCAAGAATGGTCATACACACAACATCTCGGACACCTGGGTTACTGGCCTTTTCCGTGGAGAAGCGTTCCAAATTCCATGATGCAATTTTTATAGCATTTCTATTATTGCACTTAAATGTCGGATGATCGGCATCTGGCCTCAGAGGTTTTTCTGAGAAAGGTCCTAAAGTGTCAAGCAGATTTTCAAGAGATCCTTTAGTAAATTCATTGGAATTATTTGATAGATTTTCTGAATTAAGCGATATTTCTGAAGTCCGACTCGGTATTGCACTATTATTTACATTCGATGATTTCTTTGATGATGAGTATGATAAACTATCCACATGGTTGTCATCTAAAGTCAACTGAGGTTTTATTGCACTAAGAATATGAGGACCAATTCCTTTCACTTTTAATAACTCATCTATATCCATAAATGGCCCTTTTTTATCCCTGTAGGTTACGATATTTTCAGCCAGTGTTTGCCCAATACCTTTCACTTTCATCAGCTGGAAGACATTGGAAGAGTTCAAATGTATCAATCGTGGACTATTTCCACTTCTTCTGTTACTCGTTCCATTGGGCGAATCTCCGTTAGTTCGCTTAACACATATTTCATTCCTGATCAACTGTAGTTTATTAGCTCCTACCCCTGACACTAAAGCCAGATCTTCTATTCGTTTAAATCCATGTATCTGACGTCTGTAATCGATGATCTTTTTTGCTGTGTCACGGTTTATTCCTGGTAGGGTCATTAACTCTTCTTCCGCCGCAGTATTTATATCCAGCATGTTTTGCACAAGGCGCTCATTCTCCTCCTCAACTATTGTCATATTGAATGTAGCACTTAAATCCCGCCTGTGCCCTTTGTAAAAGCTCCGCGGCTTTTTACTAGAGCGTCTTTCATCGCCCTCAATCCCACTTCGCTGTGGGATACAACAACTATATATTCCCCCCATGTTCTTACTTCAATGGTGTTTTCCTATTCAAAGAATACCACTGCTTTCTCCGGCACCATGATTGACTGTTAATGCTGCTTCTATATATAATGGTTACACTGGCATAAAAAGTATGGTCATCTTGGAAGAACCTGAAAAACATAAAACAAATAGATGAACCTTTTTCTCTATGAATATTCATGCAAGAAATAATGACATCCTGAATATAAACTAGATTAATTTTTATAAGGGCACATGGACACAGTAATTTTGGCCATGGCAGAAACTGTAGAATTATATCCTTATTATTTTATAAGCAAACACAGCAGACCCTGATTAGACAGGCCCTACAAGAGCTGTCTGATCTGGGTCTACACTATTTGCAAAGGTGCCAAAAGTCATCATTGTGAAAGGAAGTGTTAAAAGTCTAGATGTATAACTCAAACCAGGACTGTTACAGACCTTATCCAATCCCATACTTCTCAACTGAACCCATTCTTCTTAGTACTAAATAACCCTTTCCCTGTTGCATATTCATGTATGAAATAATGGCATCATGAATATTTATGACCTGATTTTTTAATAACGACACATGTACCTAGAATTTTCTAGTATTTACAGGAACTTTTAGTCAGATAATTTCATGAGCAAACACAGTCACCTGATCTGGGTCTACTCTGTTTGTAAAGACATGAAAAAGCATTTGTATGAGGAAAACAAATGAAAAAGCATTTGCATAAGGGAAAGATATAACAGGAAAAGAGTACCGGTACTAACAACATGAAGCTTTGCAGAGAAATATAAAGAAGTTTTCCTCAATTTCAAAAATACTCAGATAAGAGTGCATAATATATTGAAATACTAAAATCGTCATTTCTCCATCAAACCCAATGTTGTGACCACTCTTTAGAATCGTCCTGAAGAGACGATTCTAAAGAGTGGTCACAACATGGGGTTTGGTGGAGAAATAAAACAGCTATTCTTACCACACTTTAATTTATGTATCTTACCTATTTCTCTATTCTCCTCTTAAATGTATCAACAATTCTGCTCAACTTAACACATATATACCATCATACACAATAGAATTGGCCAACTCTTCATATATAAATTTATACTGTAAGTCCTACATGGGCGTTGGCTCTCTGATCCAACAATCATAACATAATCATTGAACATTTTATTCAGCACGGCTGATATCCTGGACAGGTACTTTGTAAATATGAACTGATTAGTTTTTAACAAATAATCTTATCATGATTTTAACACTGTGCATGCTACATGTAGCAGCTAGAGGTCATGTAGCTTGGATCTCATCAGGATCCAAACTGTTTGAAACTATACCTACATACACAGAGGTTCAGATCTCCTTTATTTCTCTACCAAACCTTATGTTGTGACCACTCTTTAGAATTGTCTCAAAGGGACGATTCTAAAGAGTGGTCACACCATAGGGTTTGATGGAGAATTGAAGATTTTAGTATTTGAGTACACACATTATCTGCAGCTCTGCATACATATACATTTTCAAAAAGAGACAGCTTATATTATATAAACTCAGAATCAGAATTTTAGCAGACATCAATTTTAGCTAATGGCAATTTTAATACTTACCCTTCTCTTGCTATTCACGTCAATATACGTACCTGTAAATAGTTCAGACCCAGATGAGACAGCTCCTGCAGGAGCTGTCTCATCAGGGTCTGAACTATTTACAAGTTGATTGTGCAACCAGTGCACCCCACAGCAGTGATTGCACAGCGAAATACTTGTACACAGTGAAGATATATGAAATTATACCACAGGGCATGGGTAAAGAAGGAGAAATGTATTTTCAAATTCAGCAAGCGAAGGGTTAAAAGTGCAAAAAGTAAGAAAGACTGTCAACATCATTAAGTTCCTTTACTGTTTAAATACGCCTTTCTATGCCTTTGCAAACAGAGTAGACCTAGATAAGAAGGCTCCTGTAGGAGTCGCCTTATCAGGGTCTGCAATGTTTGCTTATCATATAATATAGATGTAGATTCCTGTGTCCATGAGCTTTTTATTATAAAATTTAATATTGATGTCATTATTTCTAACATAAATATTCATGGAGTAAAGGGTTAACCCTTTACTTCATGAATATTCATTTAAGAAACATAATGAGAGCTTTCTGCATGACTTTCGCCCTGCGTGAAGCAACCACCTGCTTAAACATTTAGTCTCAATTCATCTTTACTGAACGTTCAGATTACAAAAGCATTACTTTATTACGAGAGTCAAATTTATATTTGACTTAAAAAATAGTCATCTGCTTCAATTTTCAAAATACACATTTTTCATTTAATTCTAAAAGCAAAATGCTGATAAACAAACAGTCTTGTTTACAAATCATGACAAGTGTGCATTTTAATGTACTCTGTCACATGCCAAGGCCAAAGTATCACTGACGTATACCCGCCCACCTTGCACCTCTACCCACACAGCAATGACAACCACTCCCTGACAACATTAATACTAGCTACTCCAAATTGTCTGAAGCCCAATATGTAGTTTCTTGTACCTCCTGATTTGCTTTATATGGGTTTGGACCTTGATCAGTATAATTCATAACTAAACATATGATCTGGATCAAAACTGTTTGCAGGGGCTCCTCACAATCAGTTTTAACTTATCCATTTCAAACTTAACCTTTGAAAACACAGTAGACCCAGATCAGACAGATCCTACAGGAGCTGTCTGATTAGGGTCTGCTCTGTTTGCTTATTGAAATACAGTTCTATACAACTAATGCAAAAAGTCTTCAATGGCCAAAATAATCTGTATTCATTATAATAAATAATCTTAATATTATTCATGATGCGATTTTTTTCTTACATGAATATTCATGACAGAACAGAATTGTCAAAGTCACAAGAATACACATTTAACCCTTTCCCTGTTCTATGTTTATTACAAATTTCAATACCTGCTGAATATTCATGGAGAAAATAGTTATAATGGAAGGTGGAACATTGTAGCCATTTTAGAAAGAAAAGAAACAGATCTTTCAAATTCCACTAGCAAACAGAGTAGTCCCTGATCAGACGGCTCCTCTAGGAGCTGTCTGATCTGAGTCTACTCTGTTTGCAAATGCATGAAAACACGTTTATATGAGGGAAAGGGTTAAACTAATTACCTGATAAATATTCATGAAGATAATTATAATGACATCACAAATATTGGCTGAATTTTTATAATAGCATGTACAGGAAAACACAGGACTATAGAACAAGATCCAGAAAATTCCACAGGCAAACAGAGCAGACCCTTATTCGATGGTTCTTACAGGAGCTGTCTGATCTGGATCTAATCTTTTTTGCAAAGGTGTGAAGAGGCATATGAGTACAGGTTTAAACATTTTGTCTCCTGGTGAGTTTCTAATGAGTTTCTGATCAGTGTCCACTCTGTGTATGGAATAAAGATCTGATTCTACAGTTTCTGAAAAAAAAAAAAGTTCCTGTGTTCAATGTTCAGTCATCATACCAATTGAGTTAACCCTTTACTCCATCAACTTACGCAGAGCTCCAGATAAGATATGGTAAATCAAAACATGTTCAAGAATAACTCCTTTATTTCTCAACCAAACCCTATACTGTAACCACTTTTTAGAATTGTCTCTTCGAGACGATTCTAAAGAGTGGTCACAGTATAGGGTTTGGTAGAGAAATGACGATTTTAGTATTTGGGTACGCACCCTTATCTGGGGTCACAGTATAGGGTTTCTTGGAGAAATGATAATTTTAGTATTTGGGTACGCATCGTTATCATTATCTGTAGCTCTGACTTAAGCTTTGCAAACAGAGCAGACCCATATCAGATGGAATCGTCCTGGAGGAGATGTCTGATCAGGTCACAGTGTTCTCAACAAGAATTGGTTGAAGTCTGAGGCCAGATTCAAAAAGATTTTTCAACTTTTCATATTTTTCTTTCTTGACAGGTTTGAACCGACCAATTCTGGTTTGAAGCAGTTTTTTGGGCCACTGGTCTGTTCTAATTGAGAACATCGCAGGTTCTGCTCTGTTTGCTAATGGAATTCCACAGTATCTACCATGGGCAAGTTCCTTATGTTCACATGTGGTTATCTAAAATTTCATTAATCCTTTCCTCCATTATACACCTTTCTACACCTTTGCAAACAGAGTAAACCCAGATCAGATGGCTCCTACAGAGGCCGTCTGATCTGGGTTTGCTCTGTTTGCATATAATATAATATAGATATGATTCTACAGTTTCTGATTAAGCAAAAAATTCATGTGTTAATATGCCATTTTAAAAAAATAATCTAATCAATATTCATGTTGTCATCATTTCTTTCATGAATATTCATGAAGTAAGGGTTAATTTACCTTATCCACATTAATTAACCCATTACTTCATACTGATAGGCTATTTTTAGATCCAACCACTTTGAATAAATCTACCGAAAAGGAGCACTACAGAAATGGAAAAGTTTAGAATTTTGTAGTTTTGAAACAATTGTGATAAATAGAGCATTTTTTGCTCCTATAGGAGCTAATGCTCTATTTATCACAATGGTTTTATAAAGTGACTTTCACAGAGGCATAGAAAGGTGTATTCATGGAGGAAAGGGTTTAAACCTTTTTTGTTGGTAGAAAACTAAAGTGAAATTTAATAGTTCTGTTTCTTTACTTTGAAAACAGAGCAGGAGCCATCTGATCAGGGTCTGCGTAGTCTGCAAATGGAATTTGATAAGATTTGTTTCTAAATTGGCTGCAATGTTCCACCTTCTATATTTCATTATAACCAATTGCAATTTGTCCATGAATATTAAGCAAGTATTGAAATTCGGAATAAATATAGAACAGAGAAAGGGTTAAGAAAATTTTTCTAACACTAAGGAAAATAATATGATACAATTCTCCAACACAACTTAATTTATTAGAACAAACAACCGTGGTCAAACCCTTGTTATCCTATATCTTCCGTCAAACATCCTTAAACAAATGTTTTTTAATACTGTAGACCCAGATCAAACTGTTTCTCATGGAGCACGTGGTAGGGTTTTACAATGTTTGCTATATCATAAGTTTGATATATTAAACTTTTTATAATTTATATAAAGCTATCAAAATGCTACCAAACTGACATAATATTATGTTTATTCAGATTTACTTGTGGAGAGAAGGGAATGGTTGTCCTAATCTATAGGTTAAATATGGTTTCCTGTCTTCACAATATTGTCCTTCTAAAAAGATCTTAACCCACATACAGTAAAACCTCTCTATAATGACCACTAAATTACATCAAATATTTTGTGTTAATGGCAGGTGGATGCTTAAAGCAAGGTGAAAGTAAAACAGAACGCTCCTATAGGAGCGTTCTGTTTTACTTTCAGCTTGCTTTAAGCAACCACTTGCTCAAAATATCAACTAATTAACACAATTTAGTGAGGTTTTACTGTACTAATGACATCATAAATATCTTTTCAGATGAATTATATGATGACACTATTAACACAGTAAATTTTGGCCAAGGCAAAAAGTGTTGAATCAATATCATTTCATAAGCAAACAGAGAACACCCTGATCAGATGGCTCCTACAGGAGCCATCTGATCTGGGTCTTCTCTGTTTGCCAATCTATGGAGCAGGGTGTTTATCAAGCACTCACCTGGAGTCAAAATGTCACAAATCCGCATTTAAGTGTACAGAAAGTTACACATTACTATGACAATGTTATCCTACCTTTTAACTCTTTCATAATTATGCTAAGTAATTTTCACCCGAAAAATTTCTCATGCGACACAAATTCTTAACCCTTTGCCTCATACAAATGCTTTTTCATGCCTCTGCAAACAAAGTAGACCTACATCTGACAGCTCCTGTAGGAGCAATCTGAGCAGGGTATGCTCTGTTTGTTTATGAAATTTTAATGGATCTGACTTGACAGTTTCTACCCCTCAGGTTTCTCCATCAAAACTAAACAATTATTAACTTGTCGTCCTTTTTTCTAGTAAATGCTCCTTTTCGGTAGAATTAATCAAAGAGGTTGGTTCTAAAAGTAGCCTTTAAAAGTATAAGGGAATGGGTTTAACAAGGTGAATCATAGACTAACTGCATAACAATACAACTTAACCCTTTCCCTTATATAAATGCATTTTCACACATTTGCAAACAGAGAAGACCCAGATCAGACGGCTCTTATAGGAACCATCTGATCCGGGTCTACTCTGTTTGCTTATTGAATTATAGATATGATTGTTCACTCTCTGTCACAGTCAGAAAGTTTCTCTCATGAATATTAAACAGGGAAAGGGTAACTGGAGTGTGTATTTAGGGGGTTAGGGTGGGGGAAACATAACTGTTTTGGCTTGTCTATCTATTTGTCTGAAACTTAGCTTTGCTATAATTTTCGAACCAGCTGTAACTTTTGAGCTGACTTACAGATACTGGCTTAATACTTGGCATGTATGCTCTTTTAATGAAGATGCAAGTCAAGGTCAGGTGTCAATATCAACGGTGAAATCCTTGGCAATGATAGTAAATAACCCTTTCCCTGTTCTATATTTATTCCAAATTTCAGTATTCATGGACAAGATTTATAATGAAATATGAAAAGGTGGGACATTGTTGCCATTTTAGAAAGTACAGAAACAGATATTTTAAATTCCACTAGCAAACAGAGCAGACCCTGATCAGATGGCTCCTAAAAGAGCCATCTGATCTGGGTCTACCCTATTTGAAAAAGCGTGAAAACATGTTTATATGGAGTGAAGAAACTTATAACCCTTTGAATGCAGAACACACATGTATTGTTGTTTGCAAACAGTGCGCCTGCATAAGCCATTCTAAAAATTCAGCTAATAAAATTAATATTCATGACATCATAACACCTTACATGAATATTCAACAGGGAAATGGTTAAAGACCACATTCATGAAAGTACAACTTTCATCTGCATCTGTAACTATAAATAAATCCCACTGTACTATATCTTGTATCACAGATATTTCTTGAAATTAGCTTTCTAGTTCTGACATTCTTTGATCTTATACTTTTTTATCCTCAATTGATGAGATTTCTTTATACCCTGGTGTTTCATGATAATCTTGATGAGTTAGATTTCTCTTCAAAATTCCCCATGAATGAATTTGTCAGGATTAACCCTTTGAATTTTGTGGGAAATGACTTGGTTGTCATTTGTAAACAGTGTAGACACAGATCAGAGGGCTCCAAATGAACTCTTTGCACGCTACGTAATTTTCCGTCTGCAACAATTGTCGTCTGCTTCAATTCTTAAAATAAATTTTCTCTAATTTCTTTGCAAAAATATGACCAAGATGATAGTCAGTTTGGATCCCGATGAGACGCCGCATCTGAATCCAAACTGCTTGCATATGTAATCACAGTTTCACCGCTAGCATGCAAAGAGTTAAACAGTGATGGACTATTCCACTTTGAAAATTCAGTATTGAGCAAATATTGATAATGCAACTCATGCAGTCTGTTCCTAGGAGATAATTTCCTAGGTTATAAGATTTCGTTTTTTTCCTTTTCCAAGCCCAAATTTAATTTTAAAGCTGGTTCCTCCTTTTTGGAACATTGATTAAATAAAAATAATTATATCTAACTTTTATCACTTAAATGTTTATTTTTATGACAAACAGTGTAGCTCTTGATCAAAGGGCTCCTTTGGGAGCTATTTGAGCTGGGTCTAGTCACTCTACACTGTGTGCAAAGGCCTTACATTACTCTGTAAAGGTTCATACAGATATTACTCATTGCCTCAAGGAAATTCAAGATCCATAGAGAGGTGAAACTTTTCTCCTTACAATTACAAAACAACAACAACAAATAAACAAAAAACAAAAGCAATCTGAAATAATGACATCATTAACAATAGTACCGGTAATTATGACAACATTTATTAGACTAATTTTTATAATCGCCAATGAGCATATAGGACATTTTGGCTGAGGCAGAAACTATATCTTATAATCTATATTATACCATAAGCAAACCGAACCATCAGTTAAGCAAACAGAGCAGACTCTATAGGAGCCTTCCAATCATCAGACCATCTGAATATTAATTGCTAAAACCTTAGAAAAACTGCCGACATCCTAAGATAAGGAAAACTGCAGAAATCAGTGGACATGATCGGTAAAGCTCCAGCTGACTCTGAATCGATGCTTAGAATATCAATCAAAATTTTCCAAAATTTGAGCAGAATACATCTTTTAACCCTTTCCCTGATATATATTTACTTAAAATTTCTATACCTACTGAATATTCGTGGAGTTAAAATGAAATATGGAAGGTGGTACATTGTAGCCATTTTATAAAGTCAAGAAGCATATCTTTCGAATTCTATCAGCAAACAGAACAGACGGCTCCTAAAGGCGGTGTCTGATCTGGGTCTTCTCTGTTTGCAAAGGTGTAGAAAAGCGTATTTATGGAGTTTAGTACTGATGATTTACATATCAGTACTATTAGGATTGGCAGCTGTTGAGAGTTTGGCCGGTCTGCTGTGAACTGCAGGCAGTGCTAGACTAATTATTTATTTAGCATGTTTTCCATTTGGCTGTTCAATATTCATGTAAACTAGTAGTAAAACAGTGGTGGAACGCGAACGACCAAGTCAGATCAGATTTATCTGTTTATTTAATAAAGCGACGTTTCGGTACTTACAAGTACCTTCATCAGGGTTACATACATATTCATGTAAGAAAAAATGATATCATAAATATTTACTAACTGACAAAATTTGTTTTGACAAAAAGCAACCAGATTAATTTAGACCCTGATCAGTGAAGGAGCTGTGTGATCTCGATCTCATCTGTTTACAAAGGTGAGAGAAAAGCGTTTATATAAGAGAAAGGGTCAACCAGGGTTACAGATAAGGGGAGTATTGGGTTATTTACCCAATTAAAATTTTGGAAAAAGCAATTGTTTTTCAAAAGAATGAGTAACACAAAGCAAATAAATATAGCAAAAAGCAAAAAAAAATTTAATACCTAATGAGAATATGAATAATACTCAATTACCAAAATTGCCAATACCCAATAAAAATTGCAAATACCCAATTGTGTAAAAAATTAAGGAGTAAATACCCAATTGCATCAAAACCTTATCTGTAAAGGCTGGTCAACCCTTTTAATCCTGAATTTTCAGAGTGGAATTATAGTCCATTATTGTTTATTGGTAGAGTCCATACAGTATGAATGCGTAAAATTTGGGAAAGGATTTTGAATGACAAACAGTACACACTCCTAGGAACCCACTGATCAAGGTCTATATTGTTTGCAAATGACAGTCCCCCCCCCCCCCCAACATACACACACACTCTATATCAATGAGTTAATGTTTATTTATACCTTTAAATTGTTTACCCATGTTTATTGCTACAATGATTACACCATGCAGACTATAGTAATTGTCCGTTAGCTATGACCTAGCTGGCACAGTATGAATATTCTGTCTTCTGCATAACTTTCATCCTGCATTAAGCCAGTCCCTCATATTGATGCCATTCGATGCCTCTGTAAATGTCTCTTTCTTAAACCATTGTGATAAATAGGAGTAAATGCTCTATTCAATATCACAATGGTTTCAATATTACACAATTCTAAAATTCCCCTTTTTGTCTGGTAAATGTTCATTTTCAGTAGATTTATTCAATGAGGATATGTCTAAAAATATTCTATGAGAGGGGGGGGGGGGGGGGGGGGAGGGGGTTAACTCTTTGCAAGTTAATTAAATGTTATATCCGCAACAATCACTGGGGGCCAACTACATATTATTATCAAATGTTTTGCTGCAAGAATTTATATAGGTATTATAATAGATTTGTTTTTCTACAAAGGCAACTTTTCCTAATATATACACAGGCTTCGTAGGAAATCAATTGGTCTAAAATACCAATGTAACCCATATAAATTGTCGTAGCAAAACATTTGATAATAATACGTAGTTGGCCCCCAGTGACAATGATTGTCTGCTTTAATTCTGAAAATAAAGTTTCTCTCATTTCTTTTAAAAAGTGTCAAACAGTTTAGATCCTGATAAGATGCCACATCATATAGGAGCCCTCTCATCTGGATCTACGCTATTTGCAAAGGACATTAGTAACTCATTTCTCACACTGAAAAGGTTCATGAACACCAATGCAAGAAATTTTTACTTCAAATATATTTTCATTATTACACCATAAAGATCATTTGGCCATGACAAAAACTTCAGATTCAGACTTTTAGCATTCTGTCTGATCTGGGTCTACACTGTTTGCAACAGTGCCAAAACCCCATTCTTATCAGGAAAAGGGTTATCTCTCACTATCAGCAACCCGGAGACTGGGCACAGTAGAATCAGCGGGGTAAAGCCTTCAAGCCTGAGTGATAGCTGATAACAATCTATGTATCACTGGGGAGCCCCTTGCATTTCCTCATTTCTTTCCACGCATAATAATTGTTGTCTGCCTTTCAAGTATACAAAGTGTCAAATAGCTCTTGAAGAGATGCTTATTTTACTCTTTACTCCATAAATACACCTTTCTACGCCTTTGCAAACATTTTAATTAAGTACAGTGAACCCTCATTACAACGGAGTTGTTTGTTTCCAGACATTTTGCTTTTATAACGAGGTTGCCATTATAACGAGTTTAATAATGAAAGGAACCATATTGCCAGTTTTAAACTCAGTACTAACAGATGAACGCTTACTGCAGAACATAAGAAGTGCAAAAAGCTCCCTTTGGGAGCTTTTTTCACTTCTTGTATTCTGCATTAAGAAATCACCTGTCTTATTGGCATTGTACCTATTTATTCAGTGGTTGTTTCAAAGCCCTAATGGTAAATTTATTTCAATGCATACTGCCGGTACAACGAGGGTGCAATTGTAACAAATGCCAGTATTATGAAGGTTCACTGTACACGCATGCCCAGATCTGATGGCTCCCGTAGGAGCTGTCTGATCAGGGTCTCCTCTACTTGCTGCTGAAATATTATTGATGAGATTCTTCAGTTTCTGCCTGTGTTCATGTGCCATTATAAAATCAACCTAATTAATATCAATGATGTCACTTATTTATAAGAAGAATATTCATGGAGTCATTGGAAGCAATCATGAGCTCATTCTTCATGTCTAAACCCTTTGGTACAAGTCAACTTCAAAGTCCTCAAACTTTACACTACACTTAAGTCTGACACTTCACTGAGCAACTTCAAGTGTCTGCCACTTTTTACATTGTTTGATGTTTTCTGATCTTTGCAATGAAATTAATCATGAAAACAAATGAAGCAAAAACACAAACTCTGTGGATAAGCTAATCCTGTAAACACAGCAAACAGAACAGACCCGAACTACAGTTAAACATTTCCATATTGGATATTCATCAATCATCATTATGTAAGCAATATAGACATCAAGAATATTTATGAGCTGAAATTTTATTATGGCTTATGTAGAGAGGAAGTTTTGGCAATGTTAGAAACTGAAGAGTCAGATCTATTACAAAATAGCAAAAAAAATAGACCCTAATCAGAAGGCAGATAAGAGATGCGTAACTTTAAACATTTTCAAGAATAGCACCTTTATTTCTCCATCAAACCCTATACTAGCCTTGCTGTGACCACTCTAGAATCATCTCTTCAAGACGATTCTAAAGAGTGGTCACAGTATAAGGTTTGGTGGAGAAATGATAAACTTAGTATTTGAGTATGCACGTTTTATCTGTTGCTTTATAACTACTATGTTGGTAAACATAAATATTTTCTTCATGATCCTCTCTAAATACTCGTAAATTAAAATGTACTCTTCTCTTGCCCTAAAAATAGCATGTACCGATATGCATGCTTAAACTCCAATCTGCTGATTTTGTTTTTTCCATCCTCTGATTCATTCAAGCTTTTGAGAAATAACTGACTGTGTCGCAAACAGCTTGGATCCTGATGAGACGCCAAATTACTTGAGGCATCTCATCTGGATCCAACCTGTTTGCAAAATTTCATTCCAGTCAGGTCATGCAGGAGAAGGGTTAAAATTGAATAAGAAATGTTTGACATAATGCCAGCATAATGTAACTTAAAACTGTCTAGGTGTATAAGTTTTACACTATAGAGATACCTTTTGGCACCTTTGTAAACAAAGCTGACCTTGATCAGTCACAGCTCCTACAGAAGCTCTCTGATGAGGGTCTGCACTGCTTGCTAAAACTGATTATACAGTTTCTGACATGGCCAAAATTTCCTATATCCATTATATATGCAGTAAAACCCCTCTAATGCGACCACCTAAAAGAGGTAAAATTCTTGGTAGTAGAGGCAGGTGGTAGCTTAATGCAGGACCAAAGTAATGCAGAAAGCTCCTAGAGGAGCTTTCTGCATTACTTTTGTCCTGCATTAAGCAACCACATGCTTATAAAGACACCCATGTTTATTCATTCAGTGGTCGCATTAGAGGGGTTCTATTTTATATACATTATAAGTTATTCATCTAGTATATTCATGACCCCATTACTTTCTTATATGAATATCCATGTACTTATCCTTTCCCTGTTGCATATTCATGTAAGAAATAATGACATTATGAATATTTATTACCTGAAATATTATATTGGCATACATGTATATACACAGGATGTTTTGGTACTGGTAGAAAATATTGTAATTCATAAGCAAACAGAGCAGACCCTGATCAGACGGCTCCTACAGGAGCTGTCTGATCTGGGTCTACTCTTGTTTGCAAAGGCATGAAAAAGCATTTATAGGAGGGATAGGTTAATAGCAACAAAAGTACAGACACACAGGGCTTTCAGTACTTATAATATTGGTGTAACCTAGTGTTATCTAACTGATCAGTGCGTGCATAACGAGCATGGTAGGTACACAGGTAGGCCTGCCATATGGTAAATCAATTTGTAACAGACAAGTGATAATTAACCCATATCCTGCTAAATGCCACCTTAACCTTTTCCATGTTCTATATTTAGTCTAATTTTCAATACCTAGTTAATATACATGGACAAAATAGTGAAATAGGGAAGGTGGAACACTGTAGCCATTTTAGAAACGAAGGAAGCAGATTGATCTGTCATATTCCATTAGCAAACAAACAGAGCAGATCCTGATCAGATGGCTCCTATATTCATACATGAATATTAATGGAGTTAAGCAAACATGATAATTTTGATTTTACAGTAGAAAAAGGGTAAACATGAACGACAAGTCGTCATGTAGTGTATGTTACTGTTAGGTTAAAGGTCATCAAATAGTTGCTAAACCCTTTCCCTGTTGAATATTAATGTAATAAATAATGACTTCTTGAATATTCATTAGATGAATTCTTATAATGGCATATACATACAGGATTTCTTGGTATTAGTAGAAACTCTAAAGTCAGACCTATTACAATTTTATAAGCAAACAGAACAGACCCTGAGAGTTCAGATGGCTCCAAAAGAAGAGACGTGAAAATTGAACCCTAAATTACTTGATGAATACTCATGAGAGAATCATTATATACTTCCTGTATTAAAAATATATAAAATAGGTTATAAATTACTTCCATGGCAACGGAGAATAAACTCAGAAAACAAGAGAAATAGAGCAGAGCCTGATTAGACAAAACCTATCAGAAATACAAAATGTAAATGCAATTATGTTTTCTAATGTTTTATAATTTATCTGAGATACAAAATGTAAATGCAATTATGTTTTCTAATGTTTTGTAATTTTATCTTTAAGCTCAGAACTTTTAGGGTTAGGTACTGTGTTTAACCTGTCTTTCCCTGTTGAATATTGATGTTAGAAATAATAACATCATGAATATTTATTAGCTGATTTTTTATAATGGCATATGTACATGCATATGTAATATTTGTTGGTATTGGTAGGAACTGAAAGTGTTTCATAAAAACAGTGTTTCATAAGAAATAAAGCAGACCTTGGTCAGACACTGACAGCTCCTACAGGAACCATCTGGTCTGGGTCGACTCTGTTTGCAAAGGTGTTGTAAGGCATTTATATGAAGAAAAGGATTACGGTTAAACCTTAATATAAAGTAACCTTAGGTCTCCCCTCTCCACTAGTTTACAGAGGTAAGTAAGTCAATTCAGGTGCTGTTTGCCTCAACCCTTTCCTTCATATAAACGTGTTTTCATGCATCTGCAAACAGAGTAGACCCAGATCAGATGGCTCCTTGGAGCCGTCTGATCAGGGTCTGCTCTGTTTGCTAATGGAATTTGATAGATCTGTTTCTTTGCTTTCTAAAATGTCTACAATGTTCCACCTTCCATATTTCTTTATAACTATTTTGTTAATGAATATTCAGTAGGTATTGAAATTTGGCCTAAATACAGAACAGATAAAGGGTTAAAGACTGCCTAAATAAAAATTCAAATGTCCTACCTGCCTTTCAAAATGGGTGGTTGTTTTCAATTCTCCTTCAAAATTATCTCTTTTCTACAGTCAGTCTCACATATAAACCCAACACTTTGTATATACTAAAGTATTATGACTCACTTCAACTTCACAAGCCAAACGAATAATCTAAATTTAACCCATTACTTCATGAATATTCAAGTACGAAATAATGAAATCATAAATATTATTTGCATGTCAATCTCAAACAAGGGAAAATTTGATTATACCACAAAGTACAGAACCAGATCTGTATTAGTTCATAAGCAAACAGAGCAGATCCTGATCAGATGGTTCCTACAGTGGCCATCTGATCTGGGTCTACTCTGTTTGCAAAGGTGTTAAAAGGCACTTCTACAAAGTAAAGGATTAAGTACTTGTGATATAGCCCACGCATAATTAGTGTTCATTCAGTGCAGACTGTAACATAGGAAATAACTGTGTTACAAAATCCACATCATCCTACCATCACTACAAAACAACCATCGAAATAACAACTCCAGCATAAATATAACCACTTTAACCACATTCCCTGACTTTGCTGCTGATAATTAGTAAATCATGTATGCCCCACCAATCACAAAGACTGAGGAACTGTAAATGCTTACCCTTTCAATGCAGGAAAACGAGCGTACTGGCATTTGAAAACCGTGTAGATCCAGATCAGAGGGCTCCTAAAGGAGCCCTCTGATCAGGCTCTGCACTGTTTGTCATTCAAAATCCTCTCGCAAATTACAGCCTTTCATATTCAATTGACTCTACAGTTAAACACTGATGGCCGGTAAGTCAAAGGATTAAAACACTATGGGTGAATTTTGGATAACACCATTACTGTGGTGTCTGATCAGAATCTTTTAAAACTGTATGCATTTGAGAGTAAAATTCATTTGAATTGTAGCACAGTCTCTCATCTGATTTATACCCAACTCAGTGAGTTTATTATTTCTATATACAAAAACTAATTATTGTCTGCATAAATTGTTGTCTGCTATAAACTCTTATCCCTTTACTCCATAAATATACCTTTCAATGCCTTTGCAAACTGAGTATACCCAGATCAGATGACTCCTACTGGAGTCATCTGATCTGGGTCTACTCTGTAAATGAAATTTGAAAGATCTGTTTCTTTAGTTTCTAAAATGTCTACATTATGCTCCACCTTCCATATTGCATTACAACTATTTTTATCCGTGAATATTCAGTAAATATTGAAATTTGTAAAAACATATAGAAGAGGGAATGGTCAAAGTGGAATTTCTCCATTGTTTTCAAAAACTATAATAAACAAATGTCAATAAATTTAGAAGTCGAGTAGTTCTGTGTCTCATCTGGATCCTGGCAGCAACCTGTTGATATATTATCACAAATTCGCTGCGTGGGAGCAAATAGTTATTTCAACAATAAAACTCCTTCGCCAAACTACTAAAACAGAAATACAAGTGTTATTGTACTTTGTACTTTTACCCTTTTCCCTGTTGAATATTCTTATGAGAAATACTGACATCATGAATATTTATTAGCTAATTACTCATTTAGGCATAAGTACACAGGATCTGGTGGAACTGGAAGAAGCTACAGTCAGACCTATTATAATTTCTTACGCAAACAGCCCAAACCCTGATCAAACATCTCCTCGAGGCAAAGGCAGCGCTTATGAAAAGGCGTTTGTGAGAGTGAAAGGGTTAACAATATAAAGCAGGGCACTGGTGTTTGCAAACAGTGTAGACCAGGACATAGGCATAGCCAGGGCTTGAAAAATTATATGCACGGCGAGGCACGAAGTGTCAAGCAGGGGAGAGAGTAGGAGGGGGTTACTATCCCCCTCTAGCCGGAGATCAGAGGGGACCTCCCCCGAAAAAATGTATGTATATTGAAATTTGGACTAAATATAGAACAGAGAAAATGTTAACCCCTTCCCTCAGGAATATTCATGCAAAAAATAATGATATCATGAATATTTATTAGCTGGTTTTCTATAATGGTATACATCATCTTTTGGCCATGTCAGAAACTGGACAGGAGCTATCTGATCTTGGTCTACTAATTTTGTTTGCAAAGGCATAAATAAGCATCTCTAAAAGGTATAGGGTTAAAAACTTCATCAGAAGGACAGCCAAACCCTTGCATCATAAACTGGCTACATGTTTACCCTTTCCCTCATATAAACGTGTTTTCACGCATTTGCAAACAGAGTAGACCCAGATCAGATGGCTCCTAGAGGAGCCGTCTGATCAGGGTCTGCTCTGTTTGCTAATAGAATTTGATCGATATGTTTTCTTACTTTCTAAAATGTCTACAATGTTCCACTTTCATTATGTCATTATACCTATGTGTTAATGAACAATCAGTAGGTATTTAAATTGGTCTAAATATAGAACAGGGAAAGGGTTAATAAACAAAGGGTGATTACTGGTTGAGATTTAATGCTGCTCTGGTCAATTTCTGGTATGCCCTGGACTCAATCAGCATTGATTGTCCATTTATTACCCTCATGGTGGATCAAAATATCGTAAAATGGTGACAAAAGTGCAGTACTTTTTGCACGTTAGCCGTGAATTCATTATAACCTTTGCTAACAGTCTGGATCCAGATGAGATGCTAAGTAACCTAATGTCTGATCTGGATCCAAACTGTTTCACAGTCTTGACTACATTTTTAAGGAGAAAATGCAAGAAAAATGAAATTTGAAAAAGATAGCAGACAACAATTTTTGCAGATGAGAAATACTTACCGTACAAAGATTATTGATGTAAATGTACAGTAAACATGTTTGTATAGACCAATCTCAACCCTTTTAAGGCCGAAAACTTAAGTGTGTTGGCACTTGTAAACTGTGTAGACCCAGATCTGTCAGGAGTCCTCCGATCAGAGTCTGCAGTGTTTGTATTTCAAAATCCCGTCATAAACAATACCCTTTCATACTGAGCGCACTATATCATTAACCCTTTCCTCCATAAATATGCCTTTCTATGCCTTTGCAAACAGAGCAGACCCTGATCAGACGGCTCCTCTAGGAGCCGTCTGATCAGGGTCTACTCTGTTTGCTTATGGGATTACATAGATCTGATTCTACACTCTCTGTCACAGTCAAAAATTTCTTTGTTAATAATGCTTTAAATTTGTTACGTTCAATAATATTCATGACATCATTATTTTTTACATGAATATTCATGGAGTAAAGTGTTAAACAATGATGGGCTTTGAATATTTACATGTAGCATTCAAGTGCTTTTAAAAGTACAGGACATATTATTAATATGTCATTATGTGGAAACAATTGGACGATCGAAACCCTTTACCTGATAGATACGCCTTTTCACTCTTTTGAAAGCAGAGTAGACGAATATCAGATGGCTCCTACAGGAGCTGTCTGATCAGGATCTGCTCTGTTTTCCTGTGGAATAATTAAGATCTGATTCTACAGTTTCTGCCATGGCCAAACAATCCTGGGTTCATATGCCATTATATATAAGTTTTGCAATTAATAATTTATTATTTTCTATCAATGGTCACTAAACAATTTTCTGATCTATTATAATATAAACAAAGAGATCTAGAGCAGACTCTGATCAGAAGGCTCTTATTGGAGCCATCTGATCTAGGTCTACTCTATTTGTAAAGCTGTGAAAAAGTCTTTGTATGACTGAAGGGGAAAACACTTGAATTTATATAGATAGATTTATTTCGACAAGGAATGCATACATGTACATAGTTATTTAGAAACATGTACAATACATTTACTCCATATACGGTACATATATATGCCCTTTTACTTCATTGATTGATGGTGCAGAGTTATTGTTATTAGGACAATGAACTGCTAATTATTACTACATTTTTTTATTCCTAAGATTATAACTGCCTTAAAGCATACAGTAACTCTACAACATTAAATCTACAACTTTATCTCATGATATTATTATATCATTTTCAGAAATAATTATAAATATATAAATGCAGTATATTGTATGCTAAGTACGTACCAAGACTTGAAGTAAATTTCCTTGTCAATCTCTTACGTCAGTTATTAACAAGCTATACACACTCTATAATCTTTCAAGGTCTTACTGTTTCTTCAATACTACTTTAATTACCTTCACAATTCAGAGACAACTAATGTAATCAGCGCAGCTCCCAGATCAGACTCCTCCTTTCAGAAAGCAGTTTGATCATGGTCTACACTATCTACAACCATGTCAATCTAATTTAAAGTTAACAAAATGCTATTGAATTGAATTACTCAACTTTACAAACCATTGGATCGAGGATATTTGGATGTCTGAATACGGTAGTCCATAAAAAGGTCATTCACACATAAGAACAATAACAATACTACATGTAATACCGTTGATACCCTGGAGTCACAAAACTAGATCACCAAATACTGCTTAACCCTTTCCCTGTTCTATGTTTATTCCAAATTCCAATACCTACTGAATATTCATGGACAAAACAGTTATAATGACATATGGAAGGTGGTACATTGTAGCCATTTTAGAAAGTAAAGAAACAGATCTTTCAATTCAACAAGCAAACAGAGCAGACCTTGGTCTACTCTGTTTGCAAATGAGTGAAAACATGTTTATATGAGGGAAAGGGTTAACTCATAGCCGGACTGTAAAAAAATGATGTCTGATCTGAGCTGCTGCATGTTCTTACTTTCTTAACCCTTTACTCCATAAATATTAATATAAGAAATAATGATATCATGAATATTAATTAATTCTTATAATGGCATTATAAACACAGGCAGTTTTTGCCATTGCAGAAACTTTAGAATGGTCTCAATATTATATCATGAGGAAACAAAGCAGACCTTGATCAGATGGCTTCTATTTATCACAATGGTTTCTAAACTACACACTTCAAAAAGTTTCCAATGCACATTTTGTATAGATTTATTCAAAGAGGTTGTGTGTTAACCCTTTAAACAAAAGGGCCATGATGGCCCTTAATCGCTCACCTGTTCGTAACAGATTAATGATTTCAATGACAAATTGCATAATTTGAAAAATCTTGGCAGAAAACCATTAGATGATGCTACATACTAAATATAAAGAGTCTAGACCTTACAGATTTGGAGGAGAAGATATTTTAAAGATTTTCCTATGAAAAACTGTTAAGCCCCAGGGCGGGCCCAATTTTGATTCGGGGTTCATAATTTGAAAATCTTGGTAGAGGACTATTAGATAATGCAACATACCAAATATCTAAGGTCTATGCCTTACAAGTTCAGAGAAGACTTTTAAAGATTTTTAAGAGAAGATTTTTAAAAACTTTCCTATGAAAAACTGATATGCCCCTGGGCGGGACCGTTTTCAACCCAGGGGACATAATTTGAACAATCTTGGTAGAAAACTATTAGATAGCGCTACATACCAAATATTAAAGGTCTCTGCCTTACAGTTTTGGAGAAGAAGATTCTTAAATCTTTTCATATGAAAAACTGATAAGCCCCAGGGCAGGGCCATTTTTGACCCAGGGGTAATAATTTGAATAATCTTGGTAGAAAACCATTAGATGATGCTACATACCAAATATCAAGGGCCTAGACCTTACAGTTCTGGAGGAGAAGATTTTTAAAGATTTTCCTATGAAAAACTGATAAGCCCTTGGGCGGGGCCATTTTTGGTCCGGGGTCATATTTTGATTAATCTTGGTAGAGGACGATTAAATAATGCTACATACCAAATATCAAAGGTCTATACCTTATAATTTTAGAGAAGAATATATTTAAAGATTTTCCTATTATAAACTGATAAGCCCCGGGGCGGGGCCATATTTGGCCCAGGGGTCATAATTTGAACAATCTTAGTAGAGGACCATTAGATCATGCTACATACCAAATATCAAAGGTCTATGCCTTACAGTTTCAGAGAAGATGATTTTTAAAGATTTTCCTATGAAAAACTGATAAGCCCTGGGGCGGGGCCATTTTTGTCCTGGGGGTCATAATTTGAACAATATTAGTAGAGGACCATTAGATGATGCTACATACCAAATACCAAAGGTCTATTCCTTACATTTTCAGAGAAGAAGATTTTTAAAGATTTTCCTATGAAAAACTGATAAGCCCCGGGGCGGGGCCATTTTTGGCCCAGGGGTCATAATTTGAACAATCTTAGTAGAGGACCATTAGATCATGCTACATACCAAATATCAAAGGTCTATGCCTTACAGTTTCAGAGAAGATGATTTTTAAAGATTTTCCTATGAAAAACTGATAAGCCCTGGGGCGGGGCCATTTTTGTCCTGGGGGTCATAATTTGAACAATCTTAGTAGAGGACCATTAGATGATGCTACATACCAAATACCAAAGGTCTATGCCTGACAGTTTCAGAGAAGAAGATTTTTAAAGATTTTCCTATGAAAAACTGATAAGCCCCGGGGCGGGGCCATTTTTGGCCCAGGGGTCATAATTTGAACAATCTAAGTAGAGGACCATTAGATCATGCTACATACCAAATATCAAAGGTCTATGCCTTACAGTTTCAGAGAAGAAGATTTTTAAAGATTTTCCTATGAAAAACTGATAAGCCCTGGGGCGGGGCCATTTTTGGCCCGGGGGACAAAAATTGAACATTCTTTGTAGAGGACCATTACATCATACTACATATCAAATATCAAAGCTCTTGGCTTTGTAGTTCCAGAGAAGAAGATGTTTAAGTAAATTGTTGACGCCCGCACGTACGCACGACACACAACGCACATACGCACGACGCCGGACATAGGATCATCCCAATAGCTCACCTTGGCACTTTGTGCCAGGTGAGCTAACAAGAGCTGTCACAGGACAGCGCGCTCGACTATTCTCAGAATTGTTAGTGTAAAAATGCTTGATAGTGGACTAAAATAGTGTCCAATGATACTAGAAGCAAGTAATCAGTCTCAGTAAAATATCTTTAATAGCATTCAGGATGTAGGATCTCTTTGAACTCTTTAATGAAAGAGAAAAACTTAAGTGAAAAAGGGCAATTATTTCTGTTAAAATGCTTGACAGAGTAATGTACTCTTGCCTACATATGAAGCTTGAGGTGGTGAACAAGTGTTCCAAGTTTCAAAGCTTTATCTCAAAGGGTTATGTAAATAAGTGGACTTTAACAAAAACCTTAACCAAAAGTTCTAAGTCAAAAAGGGCCATAATTCTGTCATAATGCTTGACAGAGTTATGTACTGATGAAGATTGTGGTGGTGCACAAGTGTTCCAAGTTTTAAAGCTTTACCTCAAAGGGTTATGTAAATAAGTGGACTTTAACAAACACCTTAACCAAAAGTTCTAAGTTAAAAAGGGCCATAATTCTGTAAATTGCTTGACAGAGTTATGTACTCTTGCCTACAGATGAAGATTGTGGTGGTGAATATGTGTTCCAAGTTTCAAAGCTTTATTCCAAAGGTAAGAGGCAAAAAGTGGACTTTAACAAAAACCTTAACCAAAAGTTCTAAGTTAAAAAGGGCCATAATTCTGTCAAAATGCTTGACAGAGTTACATACTCTTACCTACAGATGAAATTCTTGATGGTGTACAAGTGTTCCAAGTTTCAAAGCCTTATCTCAAAGGATTATTTAAGTAAGTGGACTTTAACAAAAACCTTAACCAAAAGTTCCAAGTCAAAAAGGGCCATAATTCTGTCAAAATGCTTAACAGTGTTATGTACTCTTGCCTACAGATAAAGATTGTGGTGGCGAACAAGTGTTCCAAGTTTCAAAGCTTTATTCCAAAGGTAAGAGGCAAAAAGTGGACTTTAACAAAAACCTTAACCAAACATTCTAAGTTAAAAAGGGCCATAATTCTGTCAAAATGCTTGACAGAGTTATGTACTCTTACCTACAGATGATGTTTGTGGTGGTGAACAAGTGTTCCAAGTTTCAAAGCTTTATTCCAGAGGTTAGAGGCAAAAAGTGGACTTTAACAAAAAATCTTAACCAAAAGTTCTAAGTTAAAAAGGGCCATAATTCTGTCAAAATGCTTGACAGAGTTACATACTCTTACCTACAGATAAGATTCTTGATGGTGTACAAGTGTTCCAAGTTTCAAAGCCTTATCTCAAAGGATTATGTAAGCAAGTGGACTTTAACAAAAACCTTAACCAAAAGTTCTAAGTTAAAAAGGGCCATAATTCTGTCAAAATGCTTGACAGAGTTATGTACTCTTGCCTACAGATAAAGATTGTGGTGGCGAACAAGTGTTCCAAGTTTCAAAGCTTTATTCCAAAGGTTAGAGGCAAAAAGTGGACTTTAACAAAAACCTTAACCAAAAATTCTTAGTTAAAAAGGGCCATAATTCTGTCAGAATGCTTGACAGAGTTATGTACTCTTACCTACAGATGATGTTTGTGGTGGTGAACAAGTGTTCCAAGTTTCAAAGCTTTATTCCAGAGGTTAGAGGCAAAAAGTGGACTTTAACAAAAACCTTTACCAAAAGTTCTAAGATAAAAAGGGCCATAATTCTGTCAAAATGCTTGACAGAGTTACGTACTCTTACCTACAGATGAAATTCTTGATGGTGTACAAGTGTTCCAAGTTTTAAAGCTTTATCTCAAAGGATTATGTAAGTAAGTGGACTTTAACAAAAACCTTAACCAAAAGTTCTAAGTCAAAAAGGGCCATAATTCTGTCAAAATGCTTGACAGAGTTATGTACTCTTACCTACAGATAAAGATTGTGGTGGTGAACAAGTGTTCCAAGTTTTAAAGCTTTATTCCAGAGGTTAGAGGCAAAAAGTGGACTTTAACAAAAACCTTAACCAAAAATTCTAAGTTAAAAAGGGCCATAATTCTGTCAAAATGCTTGACAGAGTTATGTACTCTTACCTACAGATGATGTTTGTGGTGGTGAACAAGTGTTCCAAGTTTCAAAGCTTTATTCCAAAGGTTAGAGGCAAAAAGTGGACTTTAACAAAAACCTTAACCAAATTTTTTAAGTTAAAAAGGGCCATAATTCTGTCAAAATGCTTGACAGAGTTATGTACTCTTACCTACAGATGATGTTTGTGGTGGTGAACAAGTGTTCCAAGTTTCAAAGCTTTATTCAAAAGGTTAGAGGCAAAAAGTGGAATTTAACAAAAACCTTAACCAAAGTGTGACGCGGACGCCGACGCAGACGCCGACGCCGGGGCGAGTAGGATAGCTCCACTATTCTTCGAATAGTCGAGCTAAAAATGGAATTTGAAAGACAAACAGTGCAGGCCCTCATCATAGAGCAAATAGCAGTTAAACCTTTACCTCATGAATAGTTATACATGATTTCATGAATATTCATTAACAGAATTATATAATGGCAGAATGGACAAGGGAATTTTGGCCATTTCAGAAACTGTAGAATGAGACCTATATCATTCCATAAGCAAACAGAGCCAACCATCAGATGAGACAGCTTCTACTGGTCCAACCTGTTTGCAATGATGTGACAAGCTTAGGTGTCCCCATCAGGTAACTTGTTTCCTCACATTTAACCCTTTCCCTGTGCTATGTTTATTTCAGATTTCAATACCTACTGAATATTTGTGGACAAAATGGTTAAATGGAAAATTTTAGTCATTTTATAAGTATTATAAGTATAGAAACAGATCTATCAAATTCCATCAGCAAACAAAGTGGACCCAGATCAGACGGCTCCTATAGTAGCCATCTGATCTGGGTCCACTCTGCAGATGCGTGAAAAGGTGTTTATATGAAGGTAAAGGTTAAGAGGTTAACAATATATGTAACAAATGACTCATACCATGACATTTCAAAATTCACAGTACAACACACTGACATTCAAAAGTAACCCATTTGAACACAGATTTTTACAGTGGAATCTTCTGTTACTGTGAACAGTTTAGTCCATTCATCTTGATGGGGTAACATTTGCAGATATAAGCCATAACAGAAAACAGTGTAGACCATGATTAGATGGACTTCTACAGGTGCCATATGCCCCAGGCCTACACTGTTTTCAAATTGCAATTGTAAACAGGTTTCCCATTGTCAAAGCTTCAGCAAAATATTATTCAGAAAACATTACACATAGATTGCATGTCAGTTTTCATGCTCCAGTTGGCATATTTACCCTTTAAAGTGCGGGAATCAAGTATATATGTATATATATATTATATAATACCTTTCAGGGTTACAGATAAGGTTTTGATGAATTGGGTATTTACAATTTTTATTGGGTATTGGCAATTTTCGTAATTGGGTATTATTTATATTCTCATTTTAAAAGTATTCTAAATTTGTTTTTGCTTTTTGCTATATTTATTTGCTTTGTGTTACTCATTCTTTGGAAAAACAATTGCTTTTTCTACAATTTTAATTGGGTAAATACCCCAATACTCCCCTTATCTGTAACCCTGATGTCCTTTGCAATTAGTGTAGACCAACACCTGATAGTGATAAGCCCAGGATCTGCACCGTTTATCATGAAAATCATTTTCTTCAGTGCTAAATTTTATATAACTTCTTGCTAACCCTTTCCCTGTCCAGTATTCATGTGTGATATAATGGCATCATCAATATTATTGAGATCATGTTTTATAATATAAACTTTTCAAGGGAAGTTTTCACTTGACAAGAATTGTAGAATCACATCTATTATCATGTCATGTCAAAAGCAAACAGAGCAGACCCTGGTAATTAGGAGCCATCTGATCTGGGTCTACTCAGTTTGCAAATGTGTCAAAAGGCATTAATACATGTACATGTATTTGGAAAAGTATAAATATTCAGAAATGGAGGAGCCAGTTTTAATTATTCATCAAATTTGGGATTCATGAATTTTGTATGCTAGCCAATGAATTGAAAATAACAATCTTTGAAAACAGTTTAGATCCAGATCGAGACATACAGAGTAAGTTGTTTCATCAAGATCCAAACTATTTGACACTCGTATCATGTACTTATCCCATTACCTCATAGGCTATTTTTAGACCCAACCTCTTTGAATGAAGTAAAACCTACCGAAAAGGAGCATTTAAAAGGAAAATCTTAGAATTGTATAGTTCTGAAACTATGGAGCAAATGCTCTATTTATCACAATGGTTTCAGAAGTGATTTTTACAGAGGCGTCAAAAGGCATCAATATGCGTGAATGGGTTATCAGTAAATGAAGAGTCATGTGCACTGACAACAATATTCTCAAATGACAGTAACTTATAGGTCAAAGAATTAAAGGTGAATGACATTACAGGTCCAATAGTGTTGCACATTAACCCTTTCCCTGTTCAGTAATCATGTAAGAAATAATTACATCATGAATATTTATTTAAGAAATAATGACATCATGAATATTTATTAGCTGAATATTTAGAACATAAAATTTTTCAAGGGAATTTCTTGCTTTGACAAAAACTAAAATCTGATGTATATTATGTCACAAGAAAACAGAGCAGACCCTGATCAGATGGCTCCAATAAAAGCTGTCTGATCTGGGTCTACTCTGTTGGCAAATGCACGAGAATGTGTTTAATACCTTGCATTAATAAATCGGCTGGCAATCTGGAAAGGTTTATTTGAAAATACTTCTTAGATTAAGATTACGATTAAACTCATCTTACTTTAACCCTTTACTCAATAGAGACAACCTAATACCTTTGCAATCAGAGTAAACCTAGATCAGATGGCTCCTGCAGGGTCTGTTCTGTTTGCAAATGAAAAAATATAGATCTGATTTTACACTTTCTGCCATGACGAAAAAACTTGTGTTCATAATACCATAACAATAGTTCTTACATGAATAAGGGTTAATGAACTTTATATGCTATCAATGAATTGGTATTATGCTTCGAATGAACATGCAGGCTGTCAAACAACTAACGGGAATCGGTCTTCTTAACCGGAATCAACTTATACAGAACCGGAATTGACCGGATGAAGCCATTATATGTATAATTTAAATTATTTTACAGTTAAGTAATGCAAACTGCAAAGTACATGTATATGATTTTAGATAAATATATGACAATGCACTGGTTCTTTGTACATATATTACTTATCTTTGTCTGACCTTTTATGTATTGTTCTCGTTGGCCTCGGCTGTGCTCTTACCATGTTCTTATCAGAATGTAGGAAATGAGTGCACTGACATTTGCAGACAACAATTGAGGGTTTTTGCAAACAGTGTAGGCCCAGATCAGAGGGCTCCTGTATGGTCTGTACTATTTGTGATTCAGAATATCCTCTTGCAAATTACATTGTTTCACTAGGAATGGGCTGTACCATTAGGCCATGATGAACCATTCTACTTCGAAAATTAAGCATTCAAAGGGTAAATACACCTTTGAAAAAAATTTGGATCCAGATGAGATATGAATTTATGTAAATAATTAACTGTACCCCTCTAAACCAGAATTCTAGTAGAAGAATTTAGATACTTTTAAGCAGGTGGCTGCTTAATGCAGGGTGAAAGTTATGCAGAAAAGCTTCATCCTGCATTAAGCTATCACCTGGGGCAAGTGTCTGGGGGGCAAATGTCCTAGAATCCAACAAGACACATGAGCCAAGTTACAAGAAGACACACACATACAGTGTTAACACAGATCCTCTGATCAGAATCTGCACTGTTTGACAGTCATTCCAACACACAGGATTTTAACCCTTTCCTCCATAAATACGCCTTTCTAAAGTTTCTACGCTTCTGTAAAAGTCACTGTATGAACCATTGTGATAAATAGAGCATTTGCTCCTATAGGAGCAAATGCTCTATTTATCACAATGGTTTCAAACTACAAAATTCTAAACTTTTCCTTTTCTCTAATTAATGAAATTGCTCCTTTTCAGTAAATTAATTCAAAGAGGTTGTATCTAAAAATAGCATATGTGGTAATGAATTAAAAATATGAGGGAAAGGGTTAATGGTAAATAACACTACATTGCACAATAAAATGTGGCAGCATTCTAAAATGGTTAACCAATAATCCCTTCCCTTTTATACATTAGCAGAGTAGACCCAGATCAGACAGGCATCAATATGAGGAAATGGGTTAAAACTGTTGGAATCTGGACAAGGTGTCTCATCAGGACCCAAACTGTTTGGAGGTTTTGGCCTTGGAATCAGATCTGCATCAATCCATTAGCATACATAGCTGACCCTGATCAGACAGCTCCTAAATGAACCACAGGGGTCTATACCACTTCATGACAGTCTATATATAGTACATATAGACCCCAATGAAGTGGTACAGACTCCTGTGAAATGAACCCGCTGACCTACATGTAGGTTCACAACTTCACAATGTCAAAGCATCAAAAGGCACCTCTATAGGGCCTTATAGGCCAGTATAGGGTTACGCAAAGATGTGAACTATTATAAATATGAGGGAAAGGGTTAAAATTTATACCGGGTATAAGGTTTAACCCTTTCCCTCATATTTATAATTTTTCACATCTTTGCTATCAGAGAAGACACAGATCAAACAGCTCCTGTAGGAACCATCTGATCAGTGTCTGCTCCATTTGCCTATTTATATCTAATAAATCTAAGTCTCCAGATTCTACCATTACCAAAACATCATTTGAGTATTAGACATGATTCCATTACAAAAATGCTTCAAGTAACTATTTGGAGCACTTTTAGAATCTGTCTGCATCTGATCTTAGCATTTTATACTTGTGACTAGAAACCATATTTGAAGTTCATCTTGGGCTCTAAAAGGGGCTTAATTTTGTGGGGTGAATAAACAAAAAGGGGCACTCTAACTCTTACCAATTTTAGGTGTAACAGATTCTAAATTCTAGCCAAATATTCATCAGTGAAATTATTTCTAAGATGAATATTCAACAGGGAAAGGGTAAGCCATTTCTTTCATATAAATGCTTATCTATGCCTATACAAACAGAGTAGACCCAGTTCAGATCAGATGGCTCCCATAGGAATCTACTTTCTACTTAAACCAAAATGGCATGTGTTCATAACATTACAAAAATTAATCTAATAAATATTCATAAATCATTATTTTTTACATGAATATTCAACACAAAAAAGATTTAAGACAGGGTTTACTGTAAATAAAAGGATATAGAAATACAACTGGGAATACTTACAATGAATTACTGCCAACCAACGTTTACGGTTCATTTTCCAACTTTGTACCTCCAATTGTGAACAAACAGCCAGTACATATGACTGAGAGATTATAGTTATGTGTGTGGACTCTGAACTGCTGACCGTAATCTGAAACAATTCAACAGTTCATAATGAGACTGTATTGAACCCTTTCCTCCATAAATACGCCTTTCTACGCCTCTGTAAAAGTCACTTTACGAAACCATTGTGATAAATAGAGCATTTACTCCCATAGGAGCAAATGCTCTATTTATCACAACGGTTTCAAACTATAAAATTCTAAAATTTTCCTTTTCTCTAGTTTTATTCAAAGTGGTTGGTTCTAAAAATAGCCTATGAGGGAAAGGGTTAATGAGATAAAGTACACTTTCTGCCACACACTTATACTGTACTATGTAGTGTACAATAAAGCCAAGTACAGTAAATACCCTCTAAAGCGACTACTTTCTATGAATAATCAGTTGTATCTTTAACCACTTCCCATGTGCATATTCATGCAAGAAATAATGACATCATGAATATTTATTAACTACATAATTATATTTTGTAAATTTTAAAGTTTTCCTTTGACAAAAACTGTGAAATCAGATCTACATCGATCATGTCATACACAAACAGAGCAGTCCCTGATCTTGGTCTACTCTATTTGCAAAGGCATGAAAATTTATTGAAAAGGTGTTTATATGAAGGAAAGGGGGTAAAAAGCAGATGGGAGCTTTCCGCATAACTTTCATCCTGCATTAAGCAACCACCTACCTTAACCATCAAGAATTTTATTTAAAACCACTCTAAAGCGAACAAAAATCAACAGCAAAACAGCAATGTACATGTAGCTATCAACCCTATACATGTATGTGCAAATGGCCCATATTTTTACACATTTGCAAACAGAATAGACCCAGACCAGACAACTCCTGTAGGTCTGTTCTGTTTGCTCTATGTGGCAGAACTAATTCTCAACTCAATAATTACAATAAGATTAACCCTTTCCTCCATAAATATGCCTTTCTACGCCTCTGTAATAGTCACTTTTTGAAACCATTTCTCTAGTTAATGCTCCTTTTCGGTTAATTTATCTAAGGAGGTTGGAGCTAAAAATAGCCTATGAGGGAATGGGTTAAGAGTTCTAAGTTTTACACTTCTACTATATCGTATTATCTCTAATAAACACTCCTGGGGTGTTAGATTTTTTTTAATCCTTTCCTCCATGAATAATTATGTAAGAAATAATGATGTCATGAATATGAATTAGATTATATTGTTATACTAGTAATAGCACATGGACACAGGAAATTTTGGCAGACATTGAAGATTCATATGATCTATATTATATCATAAGCAAACAGCACAGCCATGATTTCGGCTACTGACCAAGTTTGGTATTATTGGTCAAAGGGTCCTCATGTTACCAAGCAGACTTAACCAATTTTTTGAAATTTTGTCAATCAAATGGACCATAACTCATGACTTAATCATGTAATATTGCTGGTTTTCAAATTCAGATTAGATATTGTTCCTGAATAACTACTAAGTTGGAACGTTAATGGTAATGATAATGTTGGTCTAAGGGTTCTTAAGGACTTTTTTTTCACAATTTTAGGAAGATGACCCATATACCCCTGAAATTGGGAATGTTGCCTGATTTGGGAATTTTTAGCTGTAAGAACATTTCAACACATTAATGAGATGGGACAACTTTGCACGATTCCTAAATATATAGCCACTATTACACTTTGTACAACATGAAATAAATTAACAGAGATATTTACTGTTGATGCCTTAAGCAAACAGAGCAGACCCAGATCAGATCAGATGTAGGAGACATCTGATCCGACTCTTAGATCTGCTTATAAAGATACATAAAATTTTACACTCTCTGTCAAAGATCTATATCATTCCAGTAGCAAACAGTGCAGACCCTGATCTGATGGCTCCTATATCTTATCTGAATCCTACTTTGTCAGCAAAGGCATGAAAAGGCACCTCTGCCAGGTAAAGGTGAATATGTAATAGATAAATGGATAAGCAGAAAGCTACAGAAGAAGTAGTGATACAAATAATTCATCTATACAGTACTGAGCAGAACCTGTCTTTAACCCTTTCCCTCATATAAACGTGTTTTCACGCAATTGCAAACAGAGTAGACCCAGATCAGACGGCTCCTAGAGGAGCCGTCTGATCAGGGTCTACTCTGTTTGCTAATAGAATTTCAAAGATCTGTGTCTTTACTTTCTAAAATGGCTACAAAGTCCACCTTCCATATTTCATTTTAACTATTTTGTCCATGAATAATCAGTAGGTATTGAAATTCATAATGAACATAGAACAGGGAAAGGGTTGAAACCCTAATTCTCTGCTCTATGTTTATTCCAAATTTCAATACATGTACCTACTGAATATTCATTGACAAAATAGAAGACCTGTGGAACATTGTAGGCATTTTAGAAACTAAAGAAAAAGGTCTATTAAAATACAATCTGTATAGCAAACAGAGCAGACCCTGATCACATAGCTCCTATGATTGACTGGAGCCATTTGATCTGGATCTACTCTATTTGCAGATGCATGAAAAGACATCTATATGAAGGAGCTATATATAGAACTGATCTGAAATATTCTATAAGCTATTGGAGCAAACCCTGATCAGACTGTTCATATAGGAGCTGTCTGATCTGGGTCTACTTTTTTTGCAAAAGTTTGAAAAGGCCTCTCTATGGAGTTAAGAGTTAATAATATCTCAGTCATGAATACAACTTAAAGATTAAAATGTGGTGTTTAAGTTAACCCTTTCCTCCATAAATAGGCCTTTCTACGCCTCTGTAAAAATCACCCATTGAAACCATTTTGATAAATAGAACATTTGCTCCTAAATGAGCAAATGCCCTATTTATCACAATGGTTTCAAACTACAAAATTCTAAAATTTTCCTTTTCTCTACTTAATGCTCCTTTTCGGTAGATCTATTCAAAGTGGTTGGATCTAAAAATAGCCTATGAGGTAATGGGTTAATCATTATAAATACAAATATATTATGTGAAAATATATTCATATACAGTCGAACCTGCTGTAAACGGTCAGTCTTTGGAAGTGCCCTATTTGGCCGCTTACGTGATCACCTAAACCAAATGTAGGTTACCAAGCATACTTTTGAGTGATAATGATATCTAGAGACATGAATTGTCCATGTATTTTGTGAATACTGACTCACAGACTAATATCAAATTAATAAAATCTGTTCTGACCCAATGTGCAGGTGGCGGTGGCCTAGTGGTGACGCGCTTGACTAACCCCGGTCCCTCCCGGAAATTTCAGAGACGCTTTACCGTGTCTCACACCCGCACATCCTCTCCACCCAGGGGTTAAAATGGGTACCTGTGAGGGTCACTCACCTGTATTGCGGCTGTATGATTGCGCCATATGTTAGCAGTGCTCAATATTGTAGGCCAATGACCAGGGAAGTAAATGTACAGTCGGATGAGCGGTCATTCGGACTGAAAGTAGACTATAACTAGGTACTTTACTTTTAAAGTGCCAAAAATATCGCAAGCCGGATCCAATTTTAAAAGTGACTTGTTTGATGTTCTTTATTAATCTCTTTAAGTGCAGTCCTCTTATTTGAGTAATATAAATGTTCCAAGTAGATATTGAAATCGTACACAGCAAAACTCATAGCGGATGGAGTCATTTCTTCTTTTTTGCAGGACTGGTTTCCCGAATAGTCTTGTTCCCTTACATGTACTGGTAGAGCGAAAATAGTGAAACAGATGGAATCACATCGTTCATGCATGGTTTAGGATTTCCAGTGAGTCCGAGGTGGGTATTTCCCATTTAATATGGTGTGAACAACTGTATAATTCATAAATTCAAACTCAAAGTGGTTGGTTAAAAAAACAAAAATTGTGAAAATTATGAATGAAACATATATGCTCTACTCCTGGCGATTCGTGTTCCTTAAAGTTCAAATTATATTATAATATGTGTATGACAGTTGTGCAGTCTAAGTCTTTTTTAGTTGTATGGTAATATTTTAAAACATTTATTCATCTTGAAATAATAAATTTTCAGAAGAAAACCCTCAAAAGTGTAAATTTTACTTGCTAAATAGATTGAGTCGGCTGCTACGAATTTTTAACCTATTTCCTATTGATTCGTGCGCTCCAACTGGTCAGTATCAAAACAGCATTTCTGGGCAAGAAAAATCATGTTGCGGGATTTTTTGCGGGACTAAATTCGTTCCGATAAAAATTCGTAACAATGATTGTTTTGAAATTTATCATTATACAGCGCAATCGAAGAAAACAAAATATGACCATTGCTGACGTAATGGCGTTTTCCAAAATGGTGGACAAATAGCATCCAATTTAATGTTTTGATAGATGGCCCCATAAAGGTCCATGAAGGGGTCTGCAGAAAGGTCCATATATTAACAAGCCCTTTTCATAGCCGCTATTGCCAAAACGTAGGTCACGGAAATAAACTCTGTGTTGAGAAAACTATGTCATTACACAATGCACAAATCGATAGGGTACCACGAATCCATAGGAATTTGCTATATATACCCTGAATGACTGGTACAGGCTAACACGGGAACCAGTAATGACACAGTTTGTAAACAAGTCAATACAATCGATGTATGCAACCTTATCATCGGGAAATTACTTTTCATTTGTTTGGTTGGTTCTGCTTCCGAGTTTAAATGCAGCATGTCTCAAAACTATGAAAAAATAAAAATAATCCGTCATTACTTAAAATCTTATGAAACAGATAAAGGTGTGCATTCAATTATTAATAAGTTATTTGTCCACCAAACCTAGGATGTGACTACTCCTTAGAATGGATCGCAACACACTGCATAATGCAGCACTAATCATCTAGTGCAATATTATTACGGGTATTATTATGCGGACTGACTGTACAGTCATGACAGTGTATCAGTACTGGTATTTGGAGTTTTGATGTTCTTGGTGTTTTAATTTACGCATCTTATCAGGACCTCTGGTACAGATGTTGATCGTCTCGGTACATATGTGATAGAACGTATTACATCATATTTACCTCTGTAGTGAATTAGCGTATTAGTACGTCCGTTCCAACACCAAAATTATCATTTTCCTATTGAAGAATACTCTCACAGATTGAAGGCAAGAAACTCCCTGGCTTGTTCCCGATTCATTTCCCGTAAATGAGCACCGCACACAAGGTCGAGAACCAGTAGGGAACGGAAAAAAACGAGGGATTTCAGCAGCTGCGACTCAAGCAAGGACATAAGGATATCTGTGTTAAAGTTCCATTTAACCAAACAAAATGCCAAGAATTGTCGATGACATCAAGTTGGACTTTAAAGACGTGCTGGTCCGTCCTAAAAGAAGCACTCTTAGGAGCCGATCAGAGGTATTTCGTAATTGTTTGTTTATTTTTATTTCTTAATTATTGCTGCAATGCAAGTTTGCTTTTATTGATTGGACAGGTTGTCAGACATTTCGCTACCCATACCATTTCGCTACAGTCATTTCGCTACCCACCTAGAAGTCATTTCGCTACCCTGACCATTTCGCTACCTGTACGTTTCGCTACCTACCGAATTTATTAGGAAAACCAATATTGTTGCAGGGTGGTTAGTGATTTGAGAGTCGAATTTATTAACATATAATAAATATTTATATTCAGATACCAAAAATAAAAATAAAGTGTTATGTCAGAGGATGAATGATGGGTCTTTCGCCGTTGTTTGGCAGGTCTTACTCGTCAATGTGCAGTAAACCCCATCTAAAGTGACCACTCAATGAATAAATATGGGCGTCTTTATAAGCGGGTGGCTTCTTAATGCAGGACAAAAGTAATCCAGAAAGCTCATGTATATCATTTCTGCATTACTTTTGTCCAGCATTAAGCTACTGTCTACATCTACGATCTGCATCTATCACCCATAATTATACATCTTTGAGGTGGTAGCATTAGCGGGGTTTTACTGTAGTAACCAAAGTGTTAAATGAATGATAAATGTACTTAAATCAGGTTTTGTTTTGTTAATGTATAGTGTATATGAATACAGTGAGGTGGTAGCTTAACCCTTCCCCTGTTCTATATTTAGCCCTAATTTTGATACCTAATGCATATTCATGGAGAAAATTCTTATAAGGAAATATGCAAGGTGGAACAATGTACCCAATTTGGAAAGTAAAGAAACCGAGCTTTCAAATTCTATTAGCAAACAGAGCAGACCCTGATCAGACGGCTCCTCTAGGAGCCGTCTGATCTGGGTCTACTCTGTTTGCAAATGCGTGAAAACACGTTTATATGAGGGAAAGGGTTAATAAATAAAAGTTTAAGCGATAAGAAATAGTATCGGCTTTGTGAAATACATGATAATGATAATAATAATAATAAAACATGATGATAATCACAACAAAAATATTAGGTTTTAAAAGATTAAATATATATATATAATACACGTGTCATTATCGCTGCCTCTGTGATATTGCTGATTGAATTAAGTCACTCGCTGCTTTCGTAATTACACGTGCCAATCAATATTGTCCACCCAGAGATCACAGGTACCGCCGATAAGGCGATAACATTGGCTTGTAAATACTGCTAGTGGCCAGGTAGTGGGAATAAAAATATATATGTTTCACTGTAAGACAAACGCCAATGCATTTTGTTAATTATAAATGATAAAAATACTAAATAGTTCAGACTAGAAAAATGAATCTTTGATATGTACAGTGTATTACGATCACATGAAAAGTTGAAAACGCGATCATTACTTATGCACTTTTACTTTAAGGTCTGTTAACCATTTACCTGCTCTAAAGTTTCAAATATTCTCTTCATTTTTAATTTTGTGATATACTTACGTTGAACATATTTCCAAACAGCTATGTCTTATATTCGAATTAACTAATTTACTGTGAACGTTTCATTCGGATCCAAACTGTTTGCCTATGCTGCTACGGTCGGTATTTCAAATTGGTAAAGGTATCTTTTTCATCTGTTAAACTAGTATTGTCCAAATCAATTAAATCTGTGAATAATTATAATTAATTGGGTGACTGGGTAGCGAAATGACTTCCCGTAAAGGTGCGAAATGACTGTAGCGAAATGGTCAGGGTAGCGAAATGGTCAGGGTAGCGAAACGCTGTGTAGCGAAACGTCCGTAAACCATTGGACAGGATCATGACGGGACATTTTAGTGATCAATGTAAATGACGAAAGCATTATTATACAGACCATTTCATTGACTGGACACAGCACTCCATAATCCACCAGCTGAGAGCCATATGCCATGAAGGACCTGACCCTGTAAATAACATTTTGTTAGGAATTTCAAACAAGAATCTATTACTATAGATAGCTGTGGTGTCCACAAGATTGGATTCCAAATGGAATAAAGAGACACTGACACGACACGACACGTGTGGCCCAGCAGTAGTGGCCTCTGTGTTTGCAATAGATGACAGAATTTGTCGTGATAAAATTTGTACCATTAACCTTTACGCAAGTGAATCCATAATATTTTGGCAATTTAATATAATATTGTTTTCATATTACTTTTATCGGGCGCTTTTAACTGCTATCTATCTATCTTTGCATAATGCCTGACTCCGCTTTCGCGTATTACTGGCATGAAAAGGTGCAGGCCGTGCAAGAATAAAAGCTATAAAAGTTGTGAAAGTGAGACTTCAAAAGTGGGATAGAGAGAAAGAGTATAGTGAGATAGATGTTAAAACAAGGTGAGGATTAAAATCAGGTAAAACACACATTTCCAGACCTTTAGGGGCGGTTTGAAATAAGAGAGGGTGATAATACGGATTTAAACCCCTCTAGATCTGGCTGCATAACAGCAGATGCTGGCAAGCTGTTCCACATGACCACTGCTTAATTTATTGTCAAAATTATTTTTCAGTCTATGATCTTAAACGCTTTAGGCCATGAACATTCATGAAAGAAATAATGACACCATGAATATTAATTTGATCCATTTTTATAATGGCATATATTCCTTAGAACCATCTCTTCGAGACAGTTCTAAAGAATGGTCATAGTATAGGGTTTGGTCGAGAAATGATGATTTTAGTATTGAGGTATGCACCTTTATCTTTAGCTGTTCTGAAATGATATTTTACTGTTTGTCATTCTGAGTCATGGACAAAATACTGAGTAGCACTCACTGTAGCTTTTTGCTTATTGTATACTATACATCATCTGGTTCCCGAGCCAAATGCCCTATGTGGAAAAGTTGGAAAGGTAACTGTGGAGATGTTGGTTCTATTTCAATAAACCACTTTTAAAACTCTTACTTATTCTAAAGGGTTCAAATGGCCTGCAATGATGTATGTATATACGACTAAAGGAAAGGATAAGAAGAAGAAACAATATACTAACAAATTACAATCCATGCGATATCAGTGAACAGAATTCCTGCAGTATTACAGTAAAACCTCCCATAACGGCCACTAAACTACATCAAGTATTTTGTGTTAAAGGCAGGTAGCTGCTTAAACTAAAGCCTTGCTTTAAGCAGCAAGCTGTCCTAAATACCAACTAATTAACACAATTCAGTGGTTTACTGGTACACGTAATGGAGGGGACAAGAAACCTACCAAGCAGTTTCTCCCACAAGTGTTATGTTCCAACACTTGGCAATTATGCAAATGTTGTCATCTTGACAGTGAATGAATGTTACGCATGCATGCAATTGCTCTCGCTGTTCACTCACCTATGACACACCACATATATATGACACTGGACTGCTATAAATTTTGCACATAGGCAGTAAATCAACCCGGTAAATCAACTACTTGATCTAATAATCTAATTAATATTCATGATGTCATTATATTTTGCATGAATATTCAACAGGGAAATCAAATGGTTAACCCTTTCCTCCATAAATACGCCTTTCTACGCCTCTGTAAAAATCACCTGTTAAAACCATTGTGACAAATAGAGCATTTGCTCCACAGGGGGCCATTTCGTGGGTCTACATGGTCTAAAAGGTCCAAAAAATTGATTGGGTCGATTTAGTGTTATATTATACATTTTTGGACCTTTTAGACCATGTAGACCCATGAAATGGCCCTCTGTGATTTGCTCCTATAGGAGCAAATGCTTTATTTATCACAATGGTTTCAAACTAAAAAAATCTAAAATTTTCCTTTTCTCTAGTTAATGCTCCTTTTAGGTAGATTTATTCAAAGTGGTTAGCTCTAAAAATAGCCTATGAGGTTAACTCTTATAAGATTGATACCTTTAGCCAATAGAGACCCCTTATGGCATCTTTTCAATTTTACCACATGAATATTCATGTAAGAAACTATGACTGTCTTAATATTAATTATGGTAGCTGGATTTTTATAATGGTATATATTGTCACATTGTGTATAATTTAAGAAAAGAAATATTTGCTTCGGCAGAAACTGTAGAATCGGATCAATATTATTTCATGAGTATGAGATAAAGGGATTACCCTTTCCCTGAATATAAACATGTTTTCACACATTTGCAAACAGAGAAGACTGAGATCAGACAGCTCCTAGAGGAGCTGTCTGATCCGGGTCTGCTCTGTTTGCTAATGGAATTTGATAGATCTTTTCCTTTAGTTTCTAAGGCTACAATGTTCCACCGTATATAGTTCATTATAACTTTTTTGTCCATGAATATTCAGTAGGTTTAGACATTTGGAATAAATACAGAACAGGGAAAGGGTTAAACTTCAGAAATACTCCCAAGGCAAATGAAATTTGTCCACATAATTTCATCTGCAAAGGATATCACTTTGTAGTGAACTTAAGAGACCCAGTTTTTGAACATTGATATAGAAATTGCTCATTTAATGAATATTCATTAACTTAATTTTTATAATGTCAAATTTTCATGGGAATTGTTTGGTTTGACAAAAATCGTAGGACAAGATCTGTTTAATTCCATAAGCAAGTAGAGCAGACCTTGATCCGAGGAGCTTGCTGATCTGGGTCGACACTGTTCAGAATGACATCAAAAGGTGTTTCTATCAGGAAAAGGGTTAACCCATTACCTCATAGGCTATTTTTAGACCGAACCTCTCAGACCCTGAAAAGGAGCATTAAGTAGAGAAAAGGAAACTTCTAGAATTTCAATTTTTTGTGTAGTTTTGAAACCATTGTGATAAATATAGAGCAAATGCTCTATTTATCACAATGGTTACAAAAAGTGACTTTTACAGAGACGTCAAATGGCGTCAATATGAGGGAATGGGTTAAAAATGTATTTCATCTCATTCTGATTCCAGGTCAATTTACTGAGAACATTTATGTTTCGCAACTCGGGACAGACATATACAGGTATTCCAGTAATGGTGGCCAACATGGATACAACTGGAACATTTGAGATGGCGAAGGCAGTAGGAAAGGTACCTGTCATGAAAAAAAAAAAGTATTTAAATTACAGTAGAACCTGTCTTATGTGACCATTAAAAAGGGGGTGTAAAGGTGGGCCTGTAAGCCAGGTGGTAGCTTAATACAGGTCAAAAGTAATGCAGAAAGCTCCCATTGGAGCTTTCTGCATTTCTTTTGCCCTGTATTAAGCTACCATCTGCTTTTAAGATTGGTGTGTCCTATCAATATAAGGTCGCTTAAGACAGGTCCTACTGTATATCTACTTATTCATGAATATATGTGAGAACATGTAAGAAATAATGAAATGAATATTGATTACTATGATGTTTTATAATGTCATGTGAACACAGGAAAGTTTGATCATGGCAGAAACTGTAGAATCATTTAGGGAACAATTTAGATGGCGAAAGCAATAGGAAAGGCACCGGTTATGAAAGAAAAATATTTTACCCTTTCTCTGATAAATATTCATGTAAGAGATAATGACGTCATGAACATTTATTAGCTGATTTTTAATAAATGGCGTATGTACATAGTAGTTTTACCCATTACCTCATATGCTATTTTTAGACCCAACCTCTTTGAATAAATCTACCGAAAAGGAGCATTTACTAGATAAAAGGAAAATGTTAGAATTGTGTAGTATTGAAATCATTGTGATAAATAAAACATTTGCTCCTTTGGAACAAATGCTCTATTTATCAGAATGGTTTCAAGAAGGGACTATTACAGAGGCATAGAAAGGCGTATTTATGGAGGAAAGGGTTAAACTGTAGAGTGACACACTGACAGTCAGATCTATTATAATTTCATAAGCAGAGCAGACCATGATCAGACGGCTCTTAACCCATTCCCTCATACTGACGCCTTTTGGCACCTATAAAAGTAACTTTCTGAAACCATTGTGATAAATAGAGCATTTGCTCCTATGGAGCAAATGCTCTATTTATCACAATGGTTTCAAAACTACACGATCCTAAAATTTTCCTTTTCTCTAATAACTACTCCTTTTCGGTAGATTTATTCAAAGAGGTTGGGTCTTAAAAAAGCCTATGAGGTAATGGGTTAAAGGAGATGTCTAATGAGGGTCTGCTTGCAAAAGCGTGAAAAGACATTTATATGAGGGGAAATAGTTCAATTGAATAATCCTGCTACTCCATGAATATTCATGTAAGAAATAATGATGTGAATAAAGATTACATGAAGTTTTATAACACATCAAAGTTTGATCATCGCAGAAACTGTAGAATCAGATCTAATTAATATTCATGATGTCATTATTTCTTGCATAAATATTCATGGAGAAAAGGTTAAACCTTTCCGGGATCCCTGTTTTAATTTATATTTATTGCAAATTTCAATACCTTCTGAATATTCATGGACAAATAGTTGTAATGAAATACTGAAGGTGTAACATTGTAGCCATTTTAAAAAGTAAAGAAACCGTTCTAACAAATTCCATTAGCAAACAGAGCAGACCCTGATCAGGTGGCTACTATAGGAGTCATCTGATGTTGGTCTTCTCTGTTAGCAGATATGTGTATGTGAAAAAAAGCATTTATATGAAGAAAAAGGTTAAGAAAATAATAACTGTCTCTGTCTGGAACGTGCCTACATGCAGTGACGGAAGGCACCATAGAATACCGAAATGTAGGCTCTTGATTTAATATTTCTCTCATATTGAGATCTTTTGATACCTCTTTAACCATTTCGCTCATATAAACGTGTTTTCACACATTTACAAACAGAGTAGACCCAGATCAGACAGCTCCTAGAGGAGCCGTCTGATCAGGGTCTGCTCTGTTTGCAAATAGAATTTGAAAGATCTGTTTCTTTGTTTTTTCTAAAATGGCTACAATGGTCCACCTTTGATATTTATTTATAACTATTTTGTGAATGAATATTCAGTAGGTATTGAAATTTGGGCTAAATATAGAACAGGGAAAGGGTTAAAAGTCACTTTTTGAAACCATTGTGATAAATAGAGCATTTGCTCCACAATAGGTTCAAAACTAATACATTCTAAAAAAGAATTTCTTTTTCCTAGTAAATGCTCCAGTACAGTAGAGAGATTGGATCTACAAAGGGAATGGGCTAACCTTTTACTCAATAAATATTAGGGATGTTTAAACAGTTAACGGTTACGGAAACTGTAACCGGTTAAATGTTAATGAAAGGCGCCCGTTCTTTGAAGAATCTATTGACAAGTGTTGAATAACTTGAATTCAGAGCAGACGCCGAGTGAAACTGCGTCCGATCTGGATCCAGACAGCTTTGAAAATCATTAAAACTCTATAAACGACACTGACTTTACATAAATATGCCTTTCTACACCTTTGCAAACAGAGTAGCCCCAAATCAGATGGCTCCTGTAGGAGCCTCCTGGTCAGGATCTACTCTCTTTGCTTTTGAAATAAGATTGATATGATTCTACAGTTTCTGCCATGGCCAAAATTTCCAGTGTTCATGTGCCACTATCAAAAAATAATCTAATCATTATTCTATTTCTTACATGGATATTGATGGAGTAAAGGATTAACCCTTTCCCTGTTCAATATTCATGTAAGAAATAAGGACATCATGAATATTTATTAGCTGAGGTTTTATGATGTAAACTTTTCAAGAAATTTTGTCCATGAATATTAACCCTTTCCATCATATAAACGTCTTTTCACTTTTCACACACCTGCAAACAGAGTAGACCCAGATCAGACGGCTCCTAGAGGAGCTGTCTGATCAGGGTCTGCTCTGTTTGCTAAAAGAAGCTGATAGATCTGTTACTTTGCTTTCTAAACTGTCTACAATGTTCCACCTTTTAAATTTCATTATAGCTATTTTGTTAATGATTATTCAGTAGGTATTGAAATTTGAAACAAACATAGAACAGGGAAGGGGTTAAGAAGGTATTGAAATTTGGAATGAAATATAACAAGGAATATGTAAACACCATTGCAAATAGTGAAGACATAGATGAGATAGATAAGATAGACATAGATGAGATAGACATAGATAAGATAGACATAGATAAGATAGACATAGATGAGATAGACATAGATAAGATAGACATAGATGAGATGAACATAGATAAGATAGACATAGATGAGATAGACATAGATGAGATAGACATAGATGAGATAGACGTAGATGAGATAGACATAGATGAGATAGACATAGATGAGATAGACATAGATGAGATAGACATAGATGAGATAGACATAGATAAGATAGACATAGATGAGATAGACATAGATGAGATAGACATAGATGAGATAGACATAGATAAGATAGACATAGATGAGATAGACATAGATAAGAGTGTAGGGAGTTTGGTAGCAGTTCACATGATCTTATCTACAGTTCTATAGTAATGTTTTTCCTTTTGCTTTGGCAGCACATGATGTTTACTGTGATACACAAACATTACTCCATTGAGGCGTGGAAGGAATTTGCTAAGGAGAACAAGAGTATACTGGAGGTAAGGGTTTAAGGACTACCCACCACCCATTTTCCCTATCATACTAAAATCATAAAACAGATTTTGAGGGCTTGGTGCAAAACTATTCTAACTCCTTCACAAAGTGAAGGAGTTAGAATAGTTTTGCACCAAGTCCTCGATTTACACACTGGGAAATGTCAGCTGGAGATTTGTCCAATTGTAATTTTTGTAAGTTTATTATGGTAGAAACAGGTCTGTATTGTTTCATAATTCGATCTATAAAATTTCATAAGGAAACAGCAGACCCTGATCAGAGGACTCGTACGGGGTCTACTCTGTTTGCATAGGCATGAAAAAGCATTAAAATGAGAAAGAGTTAAATGAAATTAACCTTTTATTTCATATAAACACATCTTCTTGCATTTGCATGATTTTCCTGTATTAGCTGTCTGATCAGGAGTTAGTGACGGTGCTACTCTTTTTAGCTCACCTGAGCCAAAGGCTCAAGGTGAGCTATTGTGACCGCCTGTCGTCCGTCGTCCGTCTGTCCGTCTGTCCGTCTGTCCGCACTCACCAAAGGGTAGTTGTGTGACTTTTTCTAACTAGTCGCACAAGTAAAATCATTAACCTGGCCATCTCTTGTGACATTAACCTGGCCATTTCTTGTGACATTAACCTGGCCAGTTGTGGGACATAGGGTTAGGGTAAGGGTTAGCTTCCAGATCAATCTATTCCAAAGTTAGAGCCAAAAATAGTTTTACTTGTGGGACTAGTCACACAAGAAAAGATCAAAGGAAAAAGTCACACAACTACCCATTTGTTAGTATGTCCGTCTGTCCGTCCGTCTGTCCGTTCACTTTTATTTCAAATGACTTCTTCTCCTAAACCACTGGGAGGATTTCAACCAAATTTCACAGAAATGTACCTTAGGATGTCCTCTATCAGTTTTGTTAAAATCATGACCCCCGGGCAAAAAATGGCCCCGCCCCACTACTTTTACAGGTTTTTTTTTTAAATCTTTAAAAATCTTCTTCTCTGAAACCACAATTTCTAGAGCTTTGATATTTGGTATATAGCATCATCTAATGGTCCTTTACCAAGTTTGTTAAAATGATGACCCCCGGGCCAAAAATGGCCCTGCCCTGGGGCTTGTAGTTTTTACATAGACTTATATAGGGAAACCTTTAAAAATCTTTTTGTCTGAAACCACATAATCTAGAGCTAAGATATTTGGTATGAAGCATCACCTAATATACCACTACAAGGTGTGTTCAAATAATGACCCCTGGGCCATAAATGGTCTCACCCTGGGGTTTTATACTACTTAACATCAGAATCTGTAACACTTAAAAGGTAATTTCCTCACAGTTATTTCCCTTGTCCCATCAGCATAGCCATAAGGGACAAAGGGAGATAACTGCATTGGATTGCTAGTATCATTCTATTTATAACTATTTATAATAAAATGTTGAAGGTGAATCAGTGTAGCTGTTTTAGAAGGCATAGAAACATCTATCAAATTCCATTAGCAAATAACAGACCTTGATCCTATAGGAGCCACCTTATCTGGGTCTACTCTGTTTGCAGATGCATGAAAACAAGTTTACATGAGAGAAATTAAGGGTTAAATAAACAACTCCAGATCTGCAGACCAGCAGCAGGTCAAAGTTACAGCTGCTTGGCAGTAAAATCTCTCCAGGTCAATGCTGACTCTTAACTCTTTGCATGCTAGTGGTGAAACTGTGATTACCTATGCAAACAGTTTGGATCCAGATGAGAGGCCGCATACTGCGGCGTCTCATCAGGATCCAAACTGTTTGTCATCTTAACCATATTTTTGCAAAAAAATGAAAGTAAGTTTATTAGCTCCACTTTTTCAAAAAGAGGAGCTATTGTCATGACCCTCTCGTCGGCGTCGGCATCGGCGTCGGCGTCGGCGTCGGCGTCGGCGTTGGTTAACCTTTTTGTTAAGGTCCTTTTCTCAGAAACCATCAAAGATATTTGGTTCATATTTGGTATGTATGTTTACTATCACAAGGGGAACCCATTTCACAAGGGTAGGTAACTCTAAAATTAATTTTGCCATAGTTATGCCCCTTTTTCGACTTAGAATTTTCATTGTTGGTTAAGTTTTATGTTCAGGTCCTTGTCTCAGAAACTGTTTAAGATATTTGGTTCATCTTTGGTATACATATTAACTATCACAAGGGGAACCCATTTCACAAGGGTAGGTAACCCTAAAATTAATTTTGCCATAGTTATGCCCCTTTTTCGACTTACAATTTTCATTGTTGGTTAAGTATGTTCAGGTCCATATCTCAGAAACTGTCCAATATATTTGGTTCATCTTTGGTATACATATTAACTATCACAAGGGGAACCCATTTCACAAGGGTAGGTAACTCTAAAATTAATTTTGCCATAGTTATGCCCCTTTTTCGACTTACAATTTTCATTGTTGGTTAAGTATGTTCAGGTCCATATCTCAGAAACTGTCCAAGATATTTGGTTCATCTTTGGTATACATATTAACTATCACAAGGGGAACCCATTTCACAAGGGTAGGTAACTCTAAAATTAATTTTGCCATAGTTATGCCCCTTTTTCGACTTACAATTTTCATTGTTGGTTAAGTATGTTCAGGTCCATATCTCAGAAACTGTCCAAGATATTTGGTTCATCTTTGGTATACATATTAACTAAAACAAGGGGGACCCACTTCACAAGGGTAGGTAATCCTAAAATTAATTTTGTTGTTGTTATCTCCCCTTTCTGACTTAGACTTCCACTACACTATCCAGCACTAAAGAAAGTGGAGCGCGCTGTCTGCGGACAGCTCTTGTTTTAAGAATTGAAGCAGATGACAATAACTTTTTGTTGCAGACGAAACATTAAAGGCATTTTGACCCATTAACCCCAGTGTGTAGTGTGAGTGATGTTAAATGGTGTCTTCCAATGTCTCTCAAATTAGATGTGAGAGATATAGGAAAGTAACAATTCAGGCAATCAAGGAAAATGATCACCATCTAGACTTTTGATCTGGGTCCAAACCCAACTGATGTAAGTCATGGTAATGTTTAAGAAAACTGTGAAAACATGATTATGAAATGGCCCAACTGATATAAGTCATGGTAATTCTTAAGAAAACATGATAATGCATTTGCCCCCCCCCCCCCCCCCCTTTTCATAAAATTTGATGACAACACATTAAAAAGTTCTAAAATGTCTGAATCTTGTATGATATTAATGAAATAACTAAGTAAATATAACTTCATTATAACAGTAGAGGTAACTCTTCTCAATTTCAATTGTTAAAAATACTAATGACCCGTTTAATTGAATTATCTTCAGATATTCACACCTAGAGCTAGAATTATTTCTAAACACCTATTAACCCTTAACCTGTTTGCTTTGACAAAAATTGATCTGGGACCACTCTTGTTTGCTAATGCTTAAAAAATTGTTATTGCCATAAATAGAAGTTTTAGCTTTGAAAAAAACTGTAAAATCAAATCTATATCTTGTCAAATGTAAAAAGAGCAGACCCTGATCAGACAGCTTCTATAGCAGCCGTCTGATCTAGTCTACTCTTATTTTTAATGTGTAAAACACATTATTTCTCTGAAGAGAAGTTTTTGCTTTGACAAAAACTGTAGAATCCGATCTATATTGTGTCAAAAGAAACAGAGAAGACCCAGATCAGACAGCTTCCGTAGGAGTCGTCTGATCTGAGTCTACTCTGTTTGCTAATGCATAAAAACAGCTTTATATGAGGGAAAGGGTTAAACGATTTTTAAAGATATTCTTATTGGTCATTTCACACAAAAACTGGCATTATGTACTGCCTAGCACTCTATTTGCCTATATACCTGGGTCAAGGTATAATTGCATAGCTTTATTGAAGTCATTTGAATTTCTCAAAGACCAGTTTTAGGCATTTTGAGCTAAGGCAAAAATGGCACAAGTTGTAAACAGTTTAGGTCTTGGTCAACCAGTCACTTGGTATTAGTTCTGAATTCAGTTCAAGTTTATTCAGCAGTTAAAGGGTGAAAGCAGTGCACTAAGCTTATTTCATCTGCTAGAAATGTTGTCCACTGAAAAATTAACATGTCAATATACATGTATTACTGTAACTCAGGTGAGCGATATAGGGCCAATGGCCCTCTTGTTGATTATGAAATTTTTATAGATCTCACTAGTTTCATACAGTCCTATACCATTATAAAAATTCAGAGCTATAAATAAATATTCTTGTTATTTCTTACATAAATATTTTAAAAGGAAAGGGTTAATGGGTCAGTTTATAGTGTAGACCCAGATCAAACTACTTCTTGGCTTAAGTTTGTCCAGATATTTAGGATAGTTAGTTAATATTTTGTTTTCTGTCATGGACAGATATTCTTATAATGGCATAAAAAAAATTAACAACTCATTTTAAGCTCATCTTTGTGTCAAAGAGAAAATTACAAGCTATTGTCCTAACTCTAGCATCCACATAGTCGTTGTCGTCATTAACATTAACTTTGATGTTGGACAGACAAGCGTTAATTTGCATCTGCATGCGATGCCCTTGTTTTATTTAAGAGTCTCCCTTACTTCTCCATCAGGCTGTATATTTTTTTTAACCATCTTTAGAATCATGTCTCTTTAGACAATTCTAAAGAGTGGTCACAACATAGGCTTTAGTGGACAAATAATAATGTCCTTCTTTAAAACACCGATGTGCCCCTTTATCAATTGGAAGTATAGAAATAATACTTGTTATTTTACTTTTGGGTTATGAAATAATCCATTTATCTATGGCTCTGTTTCTTTCAGCATGTTGCAGCTAGCTCTGGCACTGGGGAGAATGATTTGAATAAACTTTCCCAAATTTTGGAGGCCATTCCAGAAATCAAGTACATCTGTATTGACGTAGCCAATGGATACTCGGAACACTTTGTGCAGTTTGTCAAGGATTGTCGCAAACATTTTCCTAAGCACACTATCATGGTATACCAAACTGTTGTAACTACATCCAGTGTAAAAAAAAATCCGTTTTCGCTTGTCTGTTTTTCAAAGAAAAAAATACAAGCTATTGTCCTTATTCTGGCATCCGCGTTTTCGTTGCAGTTGTCATCCTTGTCGTCCAGATTTTTTAACGTTGGCTACCGTATTACTTCTTTTCTAATCATCCAAATTTTATGAAACTTCACACACATGTTCACCATCACCAGGACTACAATCTGACCAAGGGCCATAACTCTATATGGCTCTGTTACAAAATTATGCTGATAATGTTCAACTATCCTGATGAAGATTGTTAATTTGAACATTCTGTCAAAAAAATGCCCCTGTGGATACAAAATAAACCACTTTTGGCGATACTTGTAATTTTTTGTTGTACTACAAAATATTATTAGCTTTTCGAGTTACGAAGCTTAAATGCAATCCTTATAACCTTTTCCTCCATAAATATCCCTTTCTACGCCTCTGTAATAACCACTTCTTGAAACCATTGTGATAAATAGAGCATTTGCTCCTATAGGAGCAAATGCTCTATTTATCACAATGGTTTCTTTACTACACAATTATAGCTCTTTCCTTTTCTCCAGTAAATGCTCCTTTTGGGTAGATTCATTTAAAAAGGCTGGGTCTTAAAATAGAGGAAAGGGATAAATAACATCAGGGTCTTTGATATCAAACACGTGAAAGTTTTGTTTCTTCTGTTTTTATTTGATCGTTTTGTTTTTGGTTCTTTTCGGCATAAAAACAAATGATTTATGTAATGTTTATTTTTGACTTGTATCTCTCTGTCCTTTTTCCTGTGATGAGGCTCAGAAAGCAGTGAAATTAAAGCTCTTTGATTTGTTCCAGGCTGGCAATGTTGTGACAGGAGAGATGGTTGAGGAATTAATTTTGTCGGGGGCTGACATCATCAAAGTGGGCATCGGCCCGGGCTCGGTGTGCACCACTCGAAAGAAGACGGGTGTGGGCTACCCACAACTTAGTGCTGTGATAGAATGTGCTGATGCAGCTCATGGACTCGGAGGTCACATCATATCGGTGAGAGACTAAATCTCTTACATCATGAATATTCATGGAAGAAATAATGTCAATAACTCATGAATATTAATTCGACTAGTTGATATAATAGCACATGGGCACAGGAAATTTTGACCATGACAGAATCATCTATATTGTTTCCTAAGCAAACAGTGCAGACCCTGATCAGACAGCTCCTTCAGGAGCTGTCTGATCTGGGTCTACTCTGTTTGCAAAGGCATAGAGAAAGGTAACGTGTTTATGGTGTAAAGATTCAAAGGCTTTAAACCTTTCCGGCCTGAATATTCATGTGAGAAATAATATATGTATATTGATTAGCTGAATTTTATAACATCATAATTAACCCTTTCCCTCATGTAAATGTGTTTTCATGCATTTGCAAACAGAGTAGACCCAGATCAGACGGCTCCTAGAGGAGCCGTCTGATCAGGGTCTGCTCTGTTTGCTAATAGAATTGGATAGATCTGTTTCTTTACTTTCTAAAATGTCTACAATGCTCCATCTTCCAGATTTCTTTATACCTATTTTGTTAATGAATATTCAATAAGACAGGATAATAAGGTAACAGGTTAATGTAAAATCTTCCTGTTTGGTTTATGTTTCAGGATGGGGGGTGTACATGCCCAGGAGATTTCTCAAAGGCTTTTGGAGCTGGAGCAGATTTTGTGATGGCTGGTGGCGTGTTTGCTGGTCATGAAGAGTCTGGCGGAGAGGTTGTGGAGCAGAATGGGAAGAAGTACAAGGTATTCTATGGTATGAGTTCTGCCACGGCCATGAAAAAACACGCTGGAGGGGTCGCAGAGTACAGGTACTTATAACGTTTTTATTTTCTTGTCTGCTGAAATTTTTCTTTCCATCTGTCAGTTTATCTGTCTATCATGTGACATATCTGTGATTCTTCAATTTTTATACGCCCGTTTGAAAAAACGGGACGTATTATGGAATGGTGCTGTCTGTCCGTCTGTAACATCACTGACTCAAGTTCCGCTTGGTGGATCTTTCTAAAATTTAACCACAATGTTTATCTAGACATGCTACAGTAGCCTGCCAAGTCCCGGTTTGTTTATCCAAGGTCAAGGTCACACAATTGGACTCAGAATTTGCGTTTAGCAAAAATGTTAACTGGTCTGTCTGTCTGTAAGATCTCTAACTCAAGTTCCGCTTAGTGGATCCTTCCCAAATTTAACCACAATGTTTATCTAGACATTCTACAGTAGCCTGCCAAGTCCCGGCTCGTTTATCCAAGATCAAGGTCGCTTAATTGGACTTAGAATATGCGTTTAGCATTTGCGTTAAGCAAAAATGTTAACCTCAATTTATGTGGAACAAGTCCACTTATTTACATAACACTTTGTGATAAAGCTTTGAAACTTAGAACACTTGTTCACCGTCACACCCTTCACCTGTAGGCAAGAGTAAATAACTCTGTCAAGCATTTTGACTGAATTATGTCCCTTTTTAACTTAGAATTTTTGGTTAAGGCTTTGTTAAAGTCCATTTATTTACATAACCCTTTGAGATAAAGCTTTTAAACTTGGAACACTTGTTCACCGTCACAACCTTCACCTGTAGGCAAGAGAAAATAACTCTGTCAAGCATTTTGACAGAATTATGCCCCCTTTTAACTTAGACATTTTGGTTAAGGTTTTGGTTAAAGTCCACTTATTTACATAACCCTTTTAGATTAAGCTTTTAAACTTGGAACACTTGTTCACCATCACAAGCTTCACCTGTAGGCAAGAGTACATAACTCTGTCTAACATTTTGACATAATTATGACGCTTTTTAGCTTGGAATTTTTGGTTACGGTTTTGGTTAAAGTCCACTTATTTACATAATCCATTCAGATAAAGCTTTTAAACTTGAAACATTTGTTCAGCATCACAAGCTTCACCTTTAGGCAAGAGTACATAACTCTGTCCAGCGATTTTTTTTCCTGGGATTGTGAATGGGTCCGATACCCCTTGATTTGTGATTTGTCAGGGTTTTTACAAAAAATGTGAAAATTTGGATAGGTGTTTAAATTTAGCTGTTGAAAGAATTTTTGGCCGAATATAAATTTGCGGACCGAGACACATGCGTTTTATTCATATTCTTGTAAAAGCGTCTGAGACGTGCAAAGAAAAGCGATATGAAATTCGAATACCTCGGACTTTATCCCGAGAAACGGTTTGAGATACAAAACTTTGCAAAGGGAAATATAGCTATGTAAATATTTATCAAAAAATCAGTGTAAGTACAAAGTAAAAGGCGGATTGTGAAATAATTCAACAGCTTTGTGAATGGGTCCGACGGACCCTGCTTCTAAATTGTGAAGGTCCGTTTCAAATTGTGACAGGGTCCGTTTTACGGTACCAGTTATATAGGGGAAAAAATCGCTGCTGTCTAACATTTTGACATAATTAGACCATCACAAGCTTCATCTTCATCTCAAGCATTTAGACACAATTATGGCACTTTTTAATTTAGAATTTTTGGTTAAGGTTTTTTGTTAAAGTATGCCTATTTACAACCTTGAAACTTGGTCGCAAAATTGGACTTAGAATTTGAATTTAGCAAATACGTTAACCCCAGTTTATGTTGAACAAAACCTCGACGGGCGTATATTGTGCCCACTGGCACTCTTGTTATGATTTAACCCTTTTCCTCCATCGGCTATTTTTAGACCCAACCTCTTTAAATGACTCTACCCAAAAGGAGCATTTACTAGAGAAAGAAAATTTTAGAATTTTGTAGTTTGAAACCATTGTAAAGATTTAAAGGCTTTAAACCTTCCGGGCCTCAATATTCATGTGAGAAATAATATATGTATATTAATATATGATAAATAGAGCATTTGCTCCTTCGGAGCAAATGCTCTATTTATCACAATGGTTTCAGGAAGTGGTTATTACAGAGGTGTAGAAAGGCGTATTTATGTAGGAAAGGGTTAACCCTTATCCTGCTATCCATGAAGTGACTGGTATTGCAAACAGTTTGGATCCAGATCATAGGATCCTCTTCAGGAGGATGTGCGAGACGTAATTTTCAGGAGGACAATAAAACCCCTCTAAAACGGAATTCTTGTAGGTCGTCCGCAAAAATGAACATGAGTAGTTGATGTCACGAATTCCTATTTCATTTGAAAATAATTGAAATGATATTTGGTATACTTGATAACCAAGAATAGAGGATGTGCAAGATGCAATTTTCATGAGTATAGCACCAGGCATTGCAGAATTATCTCCCCTTGAACTTCGAGTAAAATTGATTTTATGAACAACAGTGATCATCTTGTGCTTATTAAATGGTTGTTTAATCATAACTAATAGAAACGTTTATCAGAAAAATGCAGCCAGAGTGTCAAACAGTTTGACATCCTGATGAGATGCCAAGGCTGTTTGCAAAGGTAATCACAATTCACCACTAACCTGCACAGGGATAATCATGGAAACACTACTGTTTTTCAGAGCCTCTGAGGGTAAGACTGTACAGATAGAATACAGAGGAAGTGTAGAATGTACCATACAGGACATTCTGGGAGGAATTAGGTCAACTTGCACGTATGTTGGAGCTGGCAAACTGAAGGAGCTGAGCAGACGTACAACATTTATCCGTGTTACGCAACAGTTGAATGAAGTATTTGCTGGAAGTACGAAAGAGCATTAACGCAACTTCTGTATTAAGATTGAAGGAGTATTATCTCAACGTTTGTATGTGTTATGAAACAGATTACTGTAAAATACCAATCTAACAATCTAAATTCCTTTTTTATTCATTTTGCAACTATTCTTTACTATCAGTGAGTGGATACAAAGTTATACCGGATTTTGTGAATGTTAATTTCTGTGGACTAATCCATCCATGTTTGGAAGACACTAACTGTCATATTGCTATAGCCTTACTCTCTTATATCCTATTTACCCGAAGTATTCAGGCAGACAAACTTCGGCAAATAAGGCAGACCCAGATCAGACTGCTCCTAAAGTAGCACTTTGATCAAGGTATTCACTATTTGCTACATTATGAGTCCCAATTTAGATTCATCAGAATGGTACCAAATTGAATTATTTAGCTTTACAAACTGGTGGAAAGGGAAGACTGGGCGTTTGTGGAGGAATAGGGTGTAGCGGGCTGGATCCCATGGAAAGGGGAGACAGGGTGTCCATGGAGAAGGTAGGGTCAAACTGGGTGCCCATGGAAAGGGCAGACTGAGAATCTATGAAGAGGGGAGACTGCGTGGCTAAAAACTTGGGACAAATAGGATAGTTTTCAACATTGTTGTAGCCATGATTGTCGTTGTTAAAAACCACAACAGTAACTTCAATCTTAACCCATCTCATGCTTTAAATATGAAGTCTACTGAAATCCTAATCTGTTACAATTTTTAATCTGACTTGTTGAAACTTTAACCCTGTCCCAGATATAATGCTTTTTCACGCATTTGCAAACTGTGTAGACCCAGATCAGATGACTCCTGTAGGATCCAATTTGTTCGCAAATGCTAGTCTGATCATGCTTTGTATGAGAAGCGTTAACCCTTTCCGTCATGTACACATTTTTTTGCACCTTTGCAAATAGTAGACCCAGATCAGACAGCTCCTACATGAGGTGTCTGATCTTGGTCTACTCTGTTTGCTTATGGAATTATAGTAAACTCTGCTGGTATATCAAATAATTTACATCTGATTCTGATATTTCTGTTACAACTAAAAATGTCCTTGTTTATGTAATTATAAAAAACTACAGTCCATGAATAGTTATGCAGTAATAAATTTTAAATATAATATTCATGGTGGAAACAGTTAAACAGTTTATAGAGTCAATCCAATCAAACTTCACATATCTGTACACCATAATGTAGGCTGCAATCTGACCTGACCAAAGGACTGTACTGTTATATATTTTTTGGACAGACTTATGTCCCATTGTTTGTCAGACCTTTTTCACTGACAGACTTATGTCCCATTGTTTGTTAGACCTCTTTCACAGTTATTGTAATTTGTTGTTTTTGTTCATATGAATTTTATTTGCACTGGTGGAAGTTGACGACACAAAAAAGTTTGTTTGGAGATATATTTTTTATCTGGATATACACTTTTTGCAGACGTGACTGCAAATTTTTGGAAAGGTTTCTATCAGTCTCTCAATAAATATGTTGGATCTCTATTTGTGGGTTTACTTTTTATTGATTTTTTTTATTAACTTTGTTAGATATCTATGTATCTGTTAACCCATTACCTCATAGGCTATTTTTAGATACAACCTCTTTGAATAAATCTACCGAAAAGGAGCATTTACTAGAGAAAAGGAAAATTTTAGAATTTTTTAGTTTGAAACCATTGCGATAAATAGAGCATTTGCTCCTATAGGAGCAAATGCTCTATTTATCACAATGGTTTCACAAAGTGACTTTTACAGAGTCTCCAAAAGTCGTCAATATGAGGGAATGGGTTAAACCCGAGTAATATAGGGTAAAGTGATCTTTAATCGGACACGATTGAGAGTCGGACGTTTTTCAACCCCTTTATACACAGCTTGAAAGCAGTGTAACTAGCATAATCTTTACTTTGCTGGGTACCTTAATGCTTATTTTCACCAGAGTTACCTACCTTGAACTCAATTACTTGCATGCATTCTTCACAACAACAACGCTAGAAACCACCCAAAAGCACCAACTTTTAAATGTCAAAGTCAGATAAAACCGCATTCGGTTTTAGTTTCTTGAGTAATGGCGACATTATACGAGTGTTACAAATGGTGGAAATCATGTTTTTGTTGAAGAAAAATAAACATCTGTTATTCAGGTTTTTAGTAAACAAGAAGTGCCACGCTGTCTAATAATATATAATGTGTCAAACTGATTTTGAGTCGGACACTGTATTGTTTATATACACTCTGTACCTCGTGGGTCATCTCCTATGATTGAACAGCAGGGAAATCATATGTCATTCTACGATATTTATAGTTGATTCTAGATGTATATTTAGGGTCTATCTTTTTTATGACACATACTCATAGTACTATGAAATCTCACAATTCAGAGCTTAATGAACATATCACAATGAATATTTCAAGAAATTGAAATCGTCCGACTCAATATCAAAAGTGTCCGAGTCACGATCGAATTAGGGTTACCTATCTTTCCATACTTTTTGGCCCTGTTACATGTGTGTTTGATGCATATAAAGCTCTAGAAGAGCTTAAAAGAGATCAGGCCAGGTACCAGTGAACACAGGAAGTGTCTAGCTGAATGCACAGACGTTTGACATGAGGAAAAGTGGAATAGGTGTCCGACTCACGATCAGTTTACCCTAAGATGCGTGTACTTTATGTAAGAAATGGTGCTTTGGTACCCATGGGTATGATTTAACCCGTTACACGATGGGAAGACTCACCTGAAGAATATTCATAACGGATTCCACATTTGATGAATATTGATTAACCCTGGTTCCCTGTTCTATATTTAGGCCATTTTTCAATACCTACTGAATATTTATTAACAAAATAGTTATAAAGAAATATGGAAGGTGGAACATTGTAGACATTTTAGAAAGTAAAGAAACAGATCTATCAAATTCTATTAGCAAACAGAGTAGACCCTGATCAGACGGCTCCTCTAGGAGCCGTCTGATCTGGGTCTATTCTGTTTGCAAATGCGTGAAAACACGTTTGTATGAGGGAAAGGGTTAACCCATTTCCTTATATTGCTACACTGCTGTGATAGAAAGTGTAAAATCAGATCTAAGATATTCTATAAACAAGTTTCTCAGAAATTTTGAATGAATAGGAAATAAAAAAAATATTGAGTTTGAGCAGAAGTGAATTTGTACAAGAGAAAGCGGTTTCTACTTTTAATGCCTTTGCAAATAGAGTAGACCTAGGTCAGATTCTCTGTTTGCTTGTGGAATTATATATATATAGATCTTATTCTGTAGTTTCTGCCATAGCCAATTTATTTCTTTTTACACGCCATTATGATTTTTTTACTGTTATTAATACCTGCATTCATGGTGTGAGTATTTCTTGCATGATTATTCAGGAGGGAAAGGATTAAGAACTTTAGAGAAAGAAATATTACCTTTTTACCAAATGAATATGACTGTAAGAATAATAACCTATGGCTATTAATAAGATTATGCATTGTGGCATAGACAAGAAATAATATGAATGTTAACCATTTACTCCATGAATATTCATGTAAGAAATGATGACATCATGAATATTAACTAGGTTATTTTTTATGACAGAACTTTAACACAGGAATTTTTGGACATGACAGAAAATATAGAATCAGATCTGTATAATTCCATAAGCAAACAAAGCAGACACTAATCAGACGGCTCCTGTAAGGAGCCACCTGACCAGGGTCTACCCTGTTTGCAGCATATTTATGGAGGAAACGGTTAACTGAATATTTATAAAGGCACTATGAACAAGGGAACTTATTATCCTGATAGAAACTGTAGAATCAGATCTAGATAATTCCATAAGCAAACAGAGCAGACCCTGATCAGATGGCTCCTACTCTACTCTGTTTTTCAAAGATGTATCTGTCGGGTAAAGGGGATCACTCTGAAAATTTATGATAGAATAGTGAAGTGCAAAGTAAATGTAAAATCATAATTATGTATATGTCAGTTCATGTGAAACACGCAAAGATCGGGGAGAATAAATCACTACTATAGCGATTTAGAAAATGTGTTGTTGAAGTTAATTTGATGGTTGGTTTCAAAACGATCACAAGAGGATACTAATATTTTTAAAACATTTTGTTTGAGTTGAGTTGAAATCGATTTTTAAAGCACCACAACACTGAAAAGGTTTTAATATGGCGCCATTTATGGGAGAAAAGTGACTGGACCCACGTCTCTTTTATATCAAGATAAATTTGCCAGATATGGATCCAGAAACATAACTGTTTGCTTTATATTAATGCCTTTTCATGCATTTGCAAACAGAGTAGATCCAGATCAGATGGCTTGCATTTGCAAACAGAGTAGACCCAGGTCAGGAGGCTCCTATAGGCTGTGTTTGCCTATGAAATTACAGTATATAGATCTGATTGTGCAATATCTGCATGTCAGATCCAAAATATCCTGTGTTCATATGACATTATAAAAATTTATCAATTAATATTAATGATCTCATCCCAGTATACTGGGGAAACATTGTTTTTGTGGCGGCTTCCGTCTGTCCAATTTTAATTTGTCCACACGGTTTCTCCTAAACCTTTGATCGGATTTTCATGAAACTTCACAGCACCATTCCTAATTGTGCATATCTTATTCCTGTTCCAATTCGATGATTTTCTGAGTTATGGGACTTTGAAATTTTTACATGAGGGAGGGGGGCATCATTTTTTGTATCATAGGCATTTCTAGTTTCTTACACGAGTATCCAACAGAAAAGGGGTTATCACCTGCTGCAGAGTCAATAATTCAGATACTCCAGTTGTAGATTAACCCAATACCTCATAGGCTATTTTTAGATACAACTTCTGAATAAATCTACCGAAAAGGAGCATTAACTAGAAAGAATTTGAGAGTTTGACAAAATATTTTTTTTATAATGGCATATGAACACAGGACATTTTAGCTCAGGCAGAAACTGGTATATCAAGTCTACCGTATATTAAACCATATGCAAACATAGCAGACCCAGGTCAGATGGGTCTACTATATGTTTGCAAAGATGTGAAAAGGTATTTATATGATTGAAATGATTAACACCTTGCTCCATAAATGTTTTTGCAAACAAGTTCAGATAGCTCCTGTAGGAACATTCTGATTTGGCTCTGATTACTTATTGGATAATATAGATTGATTTCTGCAGCTTCTACCTGGCAAAATTTTCCCATGTTAATATCCATCGAATTAACCCATTCCCTCATAATGACGCCTCACAGTTACTATTTGAAACCATTGTGATAAATAGAGCATTTGCTCCATAGGAGCAAATGCTCTATTTATCATAATGGTTTCTAAATTATACAATTCTAAAATTTTGCTTTTCTCTAGTAATGCTTCTTTTCGGTAGATTTATTGAGAAGTTGGGTCTAAAAATAGCCTATAAGGAATTGGTTAATAATTGGGGTGTCATTAATTCTTAAATGAATATTCATGGAGTAAAGGATTAACCCTTCACTTGATAGATTGCCTTCTGATGCCTTTAGACAGAGTGGACCCAGATCAGATGGCTCCTGCAGCAGTCTGCTCTGTTTGCTTCGGTTACAGATTCTCTACTGTTTTCCATGGCAACAAAATTCTTTATTTTATATCTTTAATGCAAGAATGAAAATTATTAATATTCATAGGGTAAAACCTTTCCCAAATGAACATTAATGCTTGAACTGACCACTTTCTGAATGTCCGTGAACTTAATTCTATAATATAAACTTTGCAAGGGAATTATAAAAGAAACTTTGCAGGGGGTCTTTTGGCTAAGTAAAAAAACTCTATATCTCCTATACCCCTTGAAGGATTTTCATGAAACTTGCCTCAAATGTTAACCATGTTTAGGCGATATGCAGAACACATGTTGCATTCATGTCAACTCAAGGTCACAATTTAAGGTCAAGTGTTTTAACCTTCAATTTCCATTACATTTTTTGTGTCCGCCACATATTTTCTAAGCCCTTTGAAAGATTTCATAACACTTGAGCGAAATGTTAGCTAAATTGAGAACACATGTGGCAGCCATGTCGGCTTTGAAGGTCAAGTGTTCAAACCTTGAATTTCCATTATATTTTCGTTTCTACATCATACTTTTTTAACAACTGGAAGGTTGAATCAAATGTCAACCACACTGAAATGTCTGCAAAAGCAGCGCAATGTCCATTAGAGGCAACCTATCTCATTTTCAATCTCAGCACTGTTTTAAAAGTAATTATTACAGTTGTTTCTATAAATAGTAACATTTTTACACTCAAAATGGTCCTATATCGGTAAAAAAAATTCAGTCATATTGTCCGAGCCGGCATATATGGACCTAGTGATGGGCCTATAACGGATATATGCCCGCTGCCAAGATAATTGTTCTAAATCTATAGCAACAGAACCCCGATACAAGGCGAAGGTCTTATTCTGCTCCGATGCAAATGTTGTCAAAATGTCAAAAAAAAATTTCTAACCCTCACTTTTACAAAGACAATCCTCGCTCGAATCGATTCAGATTTCTGCACATGCACAGTACACGTACCGGTAAAGTTCAGTCCAGCCACTAGTTTCAACGCCCATTTTTCAAAACTTGAAAAAACTGTCATTTTGACGTCATCCAAATGACGTCAGAATAGCGCCATTCTCTCAGTTTAGTTTTTAAAAACGTTTTCATGCTGAGAAATAGTTTCTGCTCTATCTCTGATCTGTTGAAATGTTCGCCAATGTTTTACAAATGTAATACACAGGTTATTACACTGGTAACTGAGATGCGATGGAGAAGTATTCTAATTTAGAGCAAGTTCAGGGACATTGGGCTGATGGAGGCAAAATAATAACACACAAAATTATATCAAAATAACATGATGTTTATTCCGTATGTTTCTGTGATGACAGTGCCATATGCATATATGTGTATTCACTTGTGTTTTAACCATTTACCTCAAGAATATTTATGTGCAAACATCATGAATAATAATTACATGTTTTTTATACAGAGCCCAGGCCCTGATCAGCTACTAGAGGTGCCATCTGATCTAGGTCTACTCTGTTTGAAAAGAACTCTATGAAGTAAACCGTTAAAGCAGATAAAACAATTTAAAGTACTAGAAGCCAAACTGTGAGAAGAGGAACTTTATTGTAGAGACACAGCCCATAACTTAATGAATATTCGTGTTGAAATAATGACTTTATGAAACACGTGTACATGTATATGAAATTTAATAATGGGAAAAAATACTGGAATTTTTTGGCCATGGGATAAGATCAATATTATATAAGAAAATGGAGCAGATTGTCATCACAAAGCTCTTACAGGAGCTGTCTAATCTGTGTCTATTCTCTGCAAATGCATAAATATGTGGAGTTATCAATTAAAAGTTAACTAAACCTTTTACTCCATAGATAATCCTTTGCAAACAGAGTAGAACCTGATCAGACAGCTCCTAGCTGTAGGAGCTGTCTGATCAGGGTCTTCTCCGTTTGCATATGGAATAATACATATTTTGTTACAGATTTGACTCTGTGATGTTTGCAATGGCAATAAAGTTTCTTACTTCATGTTTTAATATAATAATTACGTTATATTCATAACAGGCTTAGTCTTACATGTATATTTACCAAGTAAAGGGATAAAATGATCCCTGTCTTAAAGATTCAGAATTCAACTACATATGAATTTCCAGTGACTCTTGTACATCTGTATTTCAAGATGAAGTGATTATAATAATACCAAAATATATTTCTTACAATATTTCCCAAAACCTTCTAAACAAGTGCAAGGGTTTCATAATATATTCATTCAACAAACTCAGAAATATGAATTAGGCCTTTCAATAGCTATTCTCTATAAACATTTTATCACAGTTCAACTTACATGTAACATGAAAAATGTATCATGCCAGCCCCTTAAGTATTCTGTCTGCTTGGATTTCAGAAACATGACAACTATATCATGCCAGTTCTTCAGTAGTCTGTCTGCTTGGATTTCAGACATGTATGTCAAAAAGAAAATAATTTGTCTATGTATTCAAACCTATGTATAGAATTCCCAGCTATATTAATTAACCCTTAATTAATTTCCTTACAGAGATGCTTTTGATGCCTTGGCAAACAGAGTCGATAAGTGGCTCTTGTCAGGGTCTGCTCTGTATGCTTATGAAATAATAGGTCTTACAGTAAAACCTCTCTATAACGGCCACTAAATTGCAATTTAGTGGCCGTTATAGAGAGGTTTTACTGTATTTCACAGTTTCTGTCAAGGCCAAAAATGAACGGTATTCATACAATCTATATAAATTTCCATATATATCTCCAGATATACATTTTGTATATGGAAATGCCTGTTAAAAGCAAACAAAAGTAGCTGGCATTTGACAAATAGTGCAGGAACCCTCTGATCAGTCTGCGCTGTTAATCATTCAAAATCCTCTTGCAGTTAAACTCCCGGTATTTCATACTGACTCAACTCTATCGTTAAACATTGATGCACAATACCATATTGCTCCTTTTCGGTACCATATTGAAATTCAGCATTCAAAGGGTTAATTAACATTTACATTGTCTCTATCTAAAATCCAATGCATAACATTATGTATGGATACAATTATTACAAAAGATTGTCTATATGTATGTTACTGGCAGCCTCTTACAACAATAAACATTATTGTATGTATATAGTAGAATTAAACCTTTAAATGCCGGAAAGCAGGGTACTGGCATTTGTAAATATTGCAGACCCAGATCAAATGGCTCTAAGAGGAGCCCTCTGATCAGAGTCTCCACTGTTTGTTAAGTCCTCTAGCAAAGTTATTCCTTTCATAGTGGACAGACTCTATAATTAAACACTGGTAGGGTATTCCAATTTGTGATATCTCCTTTCTTTGAGCGCAAAACTCATTTTTCCCTCTAAAACAAACTTGCCAAGTTAGATTTAATACAGTAAAACCTCTCTATAACGGCCACTAAATTACATCAAGTATTGTGTGTTAAGGTAGGTGGTTGCTTAAAGCAAGATGAAAGTAAAACAGAACGCTCCTATAGGAGGGTTCTGTTTTACTTTCACCTTGCTTTAAGCAGCCACCTGCCCTAAATACCAACTAATTAACACAATTTAGTGGCCATTATAGAGAGGTTTTACTGTATGCACAGAACCGATAGTTTCAAAATATTGTATGTAATACGTAGGAGGTATTTTCGGAGCAAGATATTTCAGCCAGATGAAAACCCTGTTTGAATATTAAGCATTCAAGGGCTTATTCAGATTATTCTACTTTTCCTACTCATGTATTATAGGTACAATATAATGCTATAACACACATTATTGCTGAATAAGTCATATTGCAACTACAATTCCCTATCCATGAATATTCATGTAAGAAATAATAACATCATGAATATTAATTACAATACGACTGTCAAGCAGTTTGGATCCTGATGAGATGCCAAATTACTTGGCATCTCATTTGGATCTAAACTGTTCGCAAATTTAATTAACGTTTTCCCATGTTATGCTAATGGTTAACCCATTCCTTCATATAAACTTATTTTCAAGCCTTTGCAAACAGAGTAGAACCAGATCAGACTGCCCCTGTAGGAGCCGTCTGATCAGGGTCTGCTCTGTTTGCTTATGAAATAAGAATAGACCTGACCCTGCAGTTTCTACCAATACCAAAAATGCATGTGTACATATGCCAGTATAAAAATCAGCTTATAAATATTCATGTCATTATTTCTTGAGCGAATATTAAACAGGGAAAGGGTGAAAGTGTACTGACAGGATTTCAAAAAGGAGTCTCACCTGTACATATAACTAATCCCTAGTGAACTGAAGAGTTTGAAACTAAGAAACAAAGTAACTACAACTATCATATTGCATTTAAGTATTGAAGTATTGTCTTAGCACAGGTGCAATACAAATATCAAAGTACTGAAATCAATCACTATAATGAAGGTTTTGTCAGTGAAATTTGCTCTACAAGCATGTACATACTTGTTATAAATATGCAAAGCATGAAGATAAAAGATGAGTTAATGATTAAAAACCTGTCTCAGATTTGGACTCAAAATGTGAATACAGGTCCTGCTTTTCAAAAATGTTTCTTCTGTAAGCCTTTACTCCATGAATATTCATGTCAGAAATAATGAGAGTATGAATAACAATTAGCAGATCTGTCATAATGGCATTACAATCTGGTCATGGAAGAAACTGTAGAATCAGATCTACATTATTTCATAAGCAAACAGAGTAGACCCTGATCAGACTGCTCCTGTAGGACCTGTCTAATCAGGGTCTTCTCTGTTTGTAGAGGCAATAAAAGGTGTATCTATGGAGTAAAGGGTTCACTTTTCCTGTGAACAAATGTACATGTAATATGAAGAACGATGATTTATATGCATTACAAAAACCAAACAACAAATATATAACAGGTGCAAAGCAGGATTACATGTATACTATAAAGCAAGGCACATGGTATCAGAGCTATTGATAAGATGCATACAGAATCTCCAATTTCTCACCTAAACGTTATCTTACAGTATAACTCATTAAATTCACCGTGGCGATTCTAATGAGCTGCAGCCAGATAGGGTTTGGTTCAGTAATATCAACCTATTTCAACTCTTTCTCTGCAAAAGTTGTATCTGTGATTACCTTTGCAAACAGTATGGATCAAAATGAGGCGCCAAGTAACTCAACATCTCATCGGGAGCCAAACTGTTGGCTACTGCAGTAATATTTTGAAAAGAAAGGGGAGAAAATTAACCCTTTCCTTCATATAAATGCCTTTTCATGCATTGGCAAACAGAGTAGACCCAAATCAGATGGCTCCTATAGGAGCCGTCTGATCAGGGTCTGCTCTGTTTGCTAACGGAATTTGATAGATCTGTTTCTTTACTTTCTAAAATGGCAACAATGTTCCACATTACATATTTCATTATAACTATTTGCCCATGAATATTCAGTAGGTAACCCAATGGAAACTGTAAAAGACGACAAATTTTGCAGCAATATTTGGCAACAAAAGTGTTAACGTTGATTTGATGTGTTTGCCAGGAAGTATATTTCTTATCTACAGCTCTGTGATACTATAAATGTATAAAGATGTAAATAAAATGGCACCAAAATGTCATTCAGTATTAAGATAAACAAGAGGGCCATTGGCCCTATATCGCTCACCTGAGTTACAGTAATACATGTATATTGACATGTTAATTTTTCAGTGGAAAACAATCTAGCAGATGAAATAAGCTTAGTGCACTGCTTTCACCCTTTCACTGCTGAATAAACTTGAACTGGATTCAGAACTAATACCAAGTGAATGGTTGACCAAGATCTAAACTGTTTACAACTTGTGCCATTTTTGCCTTAGCTCAAAATGCCTAAAACTGGTCTTTGAGAAATTCAAATGACTTCAATAAAGCTATGCAATTAATGCAATTATACCTTGACCCAGGTATATAGGCAAATAAAGTGCTAGGCAGTACATAATGCCAGTTTTTGTGTGAAATGACCAATAAGAATATCTTCAAAAATCGTTTAACCCTTTCCCTCATATAAAGCTGTTTTCATGCATTAGCAAACAGAGTAGACTCAGATCAGACGACTCCTACGGAAGCTGTCTGATCTGGGTCTTCTCTGTTTCTTTTGACACAATATAGATCGGATTCTACAGTTTTTGTCAAAGCAAAAACTTCTCTTCAGAGAAATAATGTGTTTTACACATTAAAAATAAGAGTAGACTAGATCAGAAGGCTGCTATAGAAGCTGTCTGATCAGGGTCTGCTCTGTTTACATTTGACAAGATATAGATTTGATTTTACAGTTTTTTTCAAAGCTAAAACTTCTATTTATGGCAATAACAATTTTTTAAGCATTAGCAAACAAGAGTAGTCCCAGATCAATTTTTGTCAAAGCAAATAGGTTAAGGGTTAATAGGTGTTTAGAAATAATTCTAGATCTAGGTGTGAATATCTCATGATAATTCAATTAAACGGGTCATTAGTATTTTTAACAATTGAAATTGAGAAGAGTTACGTCTATTGTTATAATTAAGTTATATTTACTCAGTTATTTCATTAATATCATACAAAATTCAGACATTTTAGGACTTTTTAATGTGTTGTCATCAAATTTTATATAAAAATGTTATATTTAAGATGCTTTTTTGGGCAGCAGTAGTAATTTTAACACCTATCATTGTTAGGGGGGCAAATGCATTATCATGTTTTCTTAAGAATTACCATGACTTATATCAGTTGGGCCATTGCATAATCATGTTTTCACAGTTTTCTTAAACATTACCATGACTTACATCAGTTGGGTTTGGACCCAGATCAAAAGTCTAGATGGTGATCATTTTCCTTGATTGACTGAATTGTTACTTTCCAATATCTCTCACATCTAATTTGAGAGACATTGGAAGACACCATGTAACATCTAGCTATCACTAACGCTACACACTGGGGTTAATAGGTCAAAATGCCTTTAATGTTTCGTCTGCAACAAAAAGTTATTGTCATCTGCTTCAATTCTTAAATTAAACTTACTTTCTTTTTATTGCAAAAATATGGTTAAGATGACAAACAGTTTGGATCCTGATGAGACGCTGCAGTATGCGGCCTCTCATCTGGATCCAAACTGTTTGCATAGGTAATCACAGTTTCACCACTAGCATGCAAAGAGTTAAGAGTCATGCATTGACCTGGAGAGATTTTACTGCCGAGCGCTGTAACCTTTGAACTGAAGGATCTGGAGTTGTTCATTTAACCCTTAATTTCCCTCATATAAACTTGTTTTCATGCATCTGCAAACAGAGTAGACCCAGATAAGGTGGCTCCTGTAGGATCAGTGTCTGTTATTTGCTAATGGAATTTGACAGATCTGTTTCTATGCCTTCTAAAACAGCTACACTGATTCACCTTCAACATTTTATCATAAATAGATATAAATAGAATGACACTAGAAAACCAATGCAGTTATCTCCCTTTGTCCCTTATGGCTATGCTGATGGGACAAGGGAAATAACTGTGAGGAAATTATCTTTTAAGTGTTACAGATTCAGATGTTAAGTAACATAAAACCCCAGGGTGAGACCATTTTTGGCCCAGGGGTCATTATTTGAACACACCTGATAGTGGTATATTAGGTGATGCTTCATACCAAATATCTTAGCTCTAGATTATGTGGTTTCAGACAAAAAGATTTTTAAAGGTTTCCCTATATAAGTCTATGTAAAAACTACAAGCCCAAGGGCAGGGCCATTTTTGGCCCGGGGGTCATCATTTTAACAAACTTGGTAAAGGACCATTAGATGATGCTATATACAAAATATCAAAGCTCTAGAAATTGTGGTTTCAGAGAAGAAGATTTTTAAAGATTTAAAAAAAAAACCTGTAAAAGTAGTGGGGCGGGGCCATTTTTTGCCCGGGGGTCATGATTTTAACAAAACTGATAGAGGACACCCTAAGGTACATTTCTGTGAAATTTGGTTGAAATCCTCCCAGTGGTTTAGGAGAAGAAGTCATTTGAAATAAAAGTGAACGGACAGACGGACGGACAGACGGACAGACGGACAGACGGACAGACGGACAGACGGACAGACGGACAGACGGACAGACGGACGACGGACGACAGGCGGTCACAATAGCTCACCTTGAGCCTTTGGCTCAGGTGAGCTAAAAAGAGGGAAATGATCACAAGGTAAAGTTTGGGATTTCCTGTATCGTACAATGCTTAACCCTTTACTCCATAGGCTATATTTAGACCCAACCTCTTTGAATAAATCTATCGAAAAGGAGCACTAACTAGAGAAAAGGATTTTTTTTTAGAATTTTGTAATTTGAAACCATTGTGATAAATAGAGCATTTGCTCCTATAGGAGCAAATGCTCTATTTATCACAATGGTTTCATAAAGTGATATTTACAGAGGCGTAGAAAGGCGTATTTATGGAGGAAAGGGTTAAAACTGTTTAATCTGATCTCCTCTTGTCTTCCTAGGAGCTATCCTAAAAAGATGCTCAATTATTCTGCCTTATTTCTGGATTCAACATGATTAACATTATCAAAAAATGGTTTAGCCCTTTACTCAATAAATATGCCATCCTGCACCATTTTCAAACAATTTGCTTATGAAATTTTATGTGTGTATACAGTTCTGATTGTCCCATTCCCTCATAGGCTATTTTCAGATCCAGCCTCTTTGAATAAATCTACCGAAAAGGAACATCTACTAGAGAAAAGGATAATGTTAAAAATTGTGTAGTTTTGAAACCATTGTGATAAATAGAGCATTTGCTCCTATGGAGCAAATGCTTTATTTATCACAATGGTTTCAAGAAGTGGCTACTACAGAGGCGTAGAAAGTTGTATTAATGGAGGAAGGGGATAATTATACAGCTTCATTATGCCATTATAGAAATTCAGGATTTTAATTATTTTTTACATAAATATTCATCAGTTACTGGGTTAACCCTTTCCTCCATAAATACGCCTTTCTACGCCTCTGTAAAAGTCACTTTTAGAAACCATTGTGATAAATAAAGCATTTGCTCCTATAGGAGCAAATGCTCTATTTGTCACAATGGTTTCAAACTACAAAATTCTAAAAAAATTCTTTTTCTCTAGTTAATGCTCATTTCCGGTAGATTTATTCAAAGAGGTTGTATCTAAAAATAGGCTATGAGGTAATGGGTTTAACAATTTTCAAATACCAGTTCAGTTCAGTTTCAATTTAGCATCAAAATTTTAAATTATATCATATTAACCCTATACTCCATGAATATTCATGTGACAAACAATGATATCATGAATATTAATTAGATTAATTTTCATAATGGAATATAAATACAGGATTTTATGGCATAGCAGGAAATGTAGAATCGTGTCTTTATAATTTCGTATTAAGCAAACAGAGAGCAGATCCTGATCTGGGTCTACTCTGTTTGCAAAGGCATAAAAAAGGCGTATCTAGGGAGTAACCGTTTAAAACTACATGTATTGACCAAATCTATTTCCCAGAATATCATGAACACTAAATTGGTCACAATATCTTAACCCATTCCTCCATAGGCTATTTTTTAGATCCATCCTCATTTACTAGAGAAAAGGAATATGTTATAACTGGGTAGTATAGAAACTATTGTGAAAAATAGAGCATTTGCTCCTATGGAGCAAATGCTCTATTTATCATAATGGTTTCAAGAAGTGACTTGTACAGAGGCGTAGAAAGGCATATTTATGGAGGAAAGGGTTAATTTACTTAAGAGTCTGTCCAGATTAAATATAGATTTATATATTCTAAAATCAGATCTATGTGAATAAATATAATATCTCTATAAACATGTCTATATCTCTCTCTCTGAAATATCTTCATAGGCAAACAAGAAAAGGAATCTATTACAATAACTCTATACAGAACATAAATGATAATACACAAGGCAAAGAGATTGTCAGGTAAAAATCAGTACAATTGTGTCCAATACCCAATGGTTATAAACGAAATCTATTCATAGAACATAATACAGCTATACATATGACTGTGTTTGTATAGTGTGGCCTTTGACAAGGGTTATAACTCTAGTGTTACATGTACAGAGAGTATATTATGGTGGTCACATAACTATCAACCCTTTACTCCATAGAGACACCTTTTGGAACCTTTGCAATCAGAGAAGACCCAGGTAAGTGTTTGATCAGAGTCTGCACTGTTTGCTTAAGAAATGATATACATGTACATCTATCTATACAATTTCTGTTATGGTAAAAATTCCTGTATTCATGATGCCATCATTAAAATTCTGCTAATTAATATTCATACAATCAATATATCTGACATGAATATATCATATGAAGTAAAGGGTTATCCCATTCCCACTTTCGACGTTTTTGGTTTTTGACATTCTTGCAAACACAGTAGACCCAGATCAAACAGCTCCTGTAGGAGCTGTCTGATCAGGGTCTGCTCTGTTTGCTAATGGTATATGATGGATAGGTTTCTACAGTTCCTTCTTTGGCCCGAACAAATCCTGTTTATATTTCATTATAAAATTCTGTCCGGTCATGAAATCTTGGGTAATGTTCAGGTGGGAATGAGTTAATGACTAAATCAAATACCTTTGGAGTTGCAGATAGTATAAAAAAAGTATGACTAATGTACAATGTTAACTCTAAATATTTCTCCCAATGCATTTTCAAAAGAGAGGACATAAATAAATAAAATATGAGCTGTACACACACAAATTTTAGGTTGAATATAATATCAATGAAATAAACAGTAGAAAATGGAGTGCTTCATTGTGTCGACCAATCCTTGTATGTTACTGCAAACACCAATATTTTATACGGCCATAAGTCTTTAATAGCCCTTTCCTTCAAATAGACAACCTTTGGCACTATTGCAAACAGAATCGATGCAGATCAGATAGCTGATGTTTGCTTATGGAATATTATAAACCTGATTTTGACGTTTTCTGTCACAACTAATAATTTCATTTTTTTAAGTGTAATCAAACAAATTCAGTCCATGAATATTCATGCATATTAATTCAACCCTTTACTCCAGGAATACACCTATATACACCTTGCAAACAGAGCAAAGCCAGATCAGACAGCGCTTGTAGGAGTCATCTGATCAGGGTCTGCTGTATTTGCTGATGGAATAAAACAAATCCGATTCTAGTCCCTGCCATGGTCAAAAAAAACTTGTGTTCATATGCCATTATCAATATCATCTAATTAATATTAATCATGACATTCCTTTCATGGAGTAAATGATTAATATCCATGGAAGAAAGGTTTAAATATGTACTAATGAGTAAATGGACTCTTATAAGAGTTGTGATGATGAACAAGTTTGTGAAGACTGATGGTAAAGCCATACTGATGTCGAAACTGTGACAAAATATCAAAGTTTTTGCACATGGACAACAATCCGAGAACGACTAACAAGACAACCAAAACAATGACATGGCAATATCGTAATTACTCTAAGTATTCAGACAGACAGACTAAGGCACCTGAAGTAGCAGTTTGATCAGGGTCTACACTACTTGCTACTACAGTAAAAACTCGATTAATCAAACACTCAATATATGCACCATTATTGATCTTTAACACAGGTGGCAGCTTAATGCAGGATGAAAGTGGTAGCTTAGTGCAGGATGAAAGTCACGCAGAAAGCTCCTCTAGGAGCTTTCTGCATGACTTTCATCCTGCATTAAGCAACCACCTGCCTACAAAGTCATAAATTCTTCATTATTAAAAATTCGTAGTATCGAGTTTTTACAGTATGTCAGTCTTATTTAAAATCGTCAAAGACAAATTCAGCTTTACAAACCCATGGATAGGGAAGATTGGGTGTCTGAATACTTGGGGTAACTACTCTTTTTTTTTCTTCGAAACACAGACAAGCTCAAAACTTCTCTGCAGACAATACGATATCCCAACATGGAAGACAATGTTATCAATATCACTGTAATCAATATGTTCACATTATGCAAGGCAGCCAATGGTCTCAACCTCAACCAAAAGGTCAAGGTTACAAAAACTGGAACTGGTGTGCAGCACTCTCTTATAGCAAGATTAATGTACTTGCTAGTAATTGAATTAACCCTCCATCTGACAAGAGAAACTTCTGACACATTTGCAAACAGAGTAGAACTAGATCCTACAAAAAGCCATCTAATCTGGTTCTACTCTGCAAATGCGTAAACAATGTGGCTCTATCAGGTAAGAGTGTAACCCCCTTTCCTTCGTATAAACGCTTTTTCACGCATTTGCAATCAGAGTAAACCCAGATCAGACAGCTCCTGTAGGAGCTGTCTGATCAGGGTCTGCTCTGTTTGCCAAAATAATTGGACAGATTCGTTTCTTTACTTTCTAAAATGGCTACAATGTTCCATATTACATATTTCATTATAACTATTTTCTCCATGAATATTTAGTAGTTATTGATATTTGGAATAAATGTAGAACAGGGAAAATGTTTAGACGTAGTCTCCCATGCGGTATAGGAGGAATATCCAAAACAAACTTCAAAACAATCAAATAATAGTGTAATTCAACAGACTCCCTTCTGGTGGAAGAATAAAATTTTCAACTACAATAACAACACACATACACACGTTTCATTAAATCCTTTCATCACTAAGAAATTGAGAATCAGATCAAAGATATTCTATAAGCAAAGACCAGCAGACACCGATCAGACAGCTCCTATAGGAGTTGTCTGATCTGGGTCTGCTCTATTTGCAAAGACGTAAAAATGTGTCTATCGCATAAGACTTAGTCTCCAATGCAGTATGGTAGGAATGCCCAAAACAAGCTTCGAAACAACTGAATGGCAATGTGTAATCATACAGTCTCTCAGCTGACTTGGAAGAATAAAGTAGTTTATCTGAATACTATAAATAGCAGACTTCAACCTTTTCCCTCATAGTAATGCTTTTTCACGCCTTTGCAAACAGAGTAGATCCAGATCAGTCAGCTCCATTAGAACTATTATTCCAAAAGTAAACAGAGTAGACCCTGATCAGATGGTTCCAACAGGAGTCATCTGATATGGGTCTGCTGTGTTTGCAAAGGTATGAAAGAGCATTTATATAGAGGAAAGGGTTAATGTAGAGTAGTAGACAGCCAGAAAGCTCCTCTGAGAGCTTTCTGCATGTGAATCACAATGAATTAAGCGGTTACCAGCCTGAAAATTTCTCAATTTTTCTTTAATAAATGTCTGGATTTGTGAAGGTTTACCGTTACAACACACATTCCATTCAGCCCTTTCAACACTCAGAAATTTCGTCTGCAAAAATTGTTGCCTGCCTAAATTCTACAAGTACATTTTTCTTCCATTTTTTGTCAATAAAATAGTGTTAGAATGTCAAACAGGTTTGATCCTGGTAAGACATTTTGCATCTGGATTCAGTCTGTGTCTACACATTTCCAACAATTTCTCTGTAGTGTTGAAAAAAAAGTCATACATATGTACTTCAATATTACACTAACTATCTCTGTGCATGAAACTTCAATCAAACAAACATTGAAAATGGATTTAAGTTCTATAATGGATAAACATGTAAGTGTATAAAATGAAGGTAGAAGCAAACAAGTAAAATCTAAACAAATATCTTGTATATAACAGTAAACAATCCATCAAAGTTCTGAATAGATCTGACATTATAAATAAAAAATAAACTAGTTAAAACTTATCATGGTATATACATTTATACACTTTTAAGATCAACCTTCTTGTATGTATAATTATTTTTAAGATCAACATTCATGTATGTAAAATCATTCTTAAGATCAACCTTCTAGTATGTAGAAGCATTCTTAAGATCAACCTTCTAGTATATAGAATCATTCTCAAGATCAAACTTCTACATGTAGTATATAGAATCATTCTCAAGATCAAACTTCTTGTATATAGAATCATTCTTAAGATCAAACTTCTTATACTTGTATGTAGAAGCATTCTTAAGATCAAACTTCTTGTATGTAGAAGCATTCTTAAGATCAAACTTCTTGTACTTGAACGTAGAATCATTTTTTGGATTAACCTTCTTGTATTACCAGATGAATATTCATGCAAGAGAATAATGACATGATGAATAATAATGAGACAAATGTTTAACATGGCTTATCAACACAGGATGTTTTGCCATGGCAGAACATTTAGAATCAGATCTGTTCCATAAGAAAACGGAGCAGACACTGCCTGATCAGGGTTAACTCTGTTTCCAGAGGTGTGGAAAGGCATCTTCAGGTAAAGACTTTAAAAAAAACAACAGAAGCAAATCTTTCTCTGAATACAGAATAAAAAATGAGAAATAATGGAGTTGGCTTTGCCACAAAGGGAAAAATGTCACAAATTCAAATACTTTTTGGCACAAGCATTAAAACTCAAACTTATTTGGTGGTACAAAAATCAATATAATCTTAGAATTCTAAAACAAATAAAAGAAAGTGTGTCCTTGGGACAAGTATGCCCCCGCCGGCAAACAAGAAGCAGATGACTGACAGACCTGAAAAGGGGAGACATGGTACAACTCACTATGATTATGCTTCAGACCAAATATCAAATCATTGCAGCTTACACAAGCGAAGAAATCTTTGACGAAATTTTTTGTCATTAAACAATCACCAAAATTCAATCAGTGTCTGCAAACACGAAGTAGATGGATGACAGACCTGAAAAGGGAGACACGGTACAACTCACTATGATAATGCTTCAGACCAAAAATCAAATCATTCCACCATACGCAAACCAAGAAATCCTTGACGAAAATTTTGGACATACATACATACGTATGTATGGACCGACGGACAAGGGTAATACTTCATGCCCCCGTCTCCTAAAGGTGGGGGCATAAAAACCTTGTTAACCCCTTACTCCATAAATATTCATGTAATAAATAATATGAATATTAATTAGATTATATTTTATGATGGCATACAACTGGAGGCAATTTGGTCATGGCAGAAACTGTAGAATCAGATCTGTATATCAATGCATAAGCAGACAGAGCAGATCCTGATCAGACGGTTCCTACGTGGTCTGATTGGGTCTACTCTGTTTGCAAAGGTTTTAAATTGAGCTTCTATGGTGTAAAGGGTTAAATCTGCATATTTCTCTCAAAGGAATTTAAGTAGCAATAGAAAAACACTTTCATATCCTGTGAAAAACAGCTTTTAAATCTATTCCATATAATTATGTGCCATTTAATTGCATTTGGAAACTCAGTAGACCCAGATCAGACAGCTCCTGCAGGGGCTGTCTGATCAGAGTGTACTCTGTTTGCTTATGGAATCATATCAGAAAAAAATGGACATTGTTTTCAGAATTAAAGAAGAGGACAATATTTTCAGATGTTAATAGATACAATGTATTAAGAGAAAAAGGCTTTGAGCTAAGCCCTCAACATGTAGCTCAAATTGTTGCTGTGCTTTTCACTCACTTTTTTCACTCAATTTAAATCAAGATTTATTTTTTTATTACAAAACAGATTGAATTTATATCTACCTCATTCAATGACATGATTTTCAGGAAATCTCATGCTAAATATTCCTCTATTTCATTAGATAACGAGGAAGAAAACACTGTATGACATAATACGCATGTACAGAAATGAATGGGGCAGCCAGTCATTTTTCAGTAGGAATGAGCTGCATACATATGTGAAAATAAATGATGTGGTTCATGTATGATTTGAACCTTCTAAAATGATGATACAAGTGATTTAAATTTGCCCTAAATCCAATTAGACATAAAAAAAAAATCTGCATTCAAATTGAGTCACAAAAGTCAGTGAAAGCACAGTAGAGAAGTGATGTTGGAAGAAAGCTGTATCTCAGAAACCATGACATGGACACGTGGACGGAACAAATGACGAACAAACACATGAACAAATACACAGAATGATTGATGTATGCCTGTATGGCAGATTATAACCCTTCCCTAACATCCCTCCCCAGCACTCTCCAGATATTGATGTATATAAAACAATATAAACACATGCAGAAATTTTAAAAACATTGAATACTCATGATGACTGCTAATAAATATTCATACAGATGTGTATTTCTGATTTAATGAATATGCATGAGAGCGATAAATATGTCAGAAATGGAATTAAAATATCGACCATGAGACATAAGAGTTCCGATAAGAATTTGTCTAAAAAATAATATACAATTATATATGTCAATATCACCTACAGTAAAACAACTCTATACCAGAATTCTAGTAGAGAAGAATTAAGAAACTTTTAGGCCAATGGCTGCTTAATGCAGGGTGAAAGTCATGCAGAAAGCTCCTAGAGTAGCTTTCTGCATGACTTTCACCCGCATTATGTTAACACCTTTCTCCAAGACCGATATTTATACTAAATGTCATGTCTGGTTTAGAGGGTTTTACTGTATTCAATAATATATATTTCAATTTCATCTATTTAACTCTTCCTTTGTCACATATTGTCGTCTGCAAAATTTATCGTCTTATTAAATTTTCTTCTTTTTTTGCTTCAAAAACATTATCACAGCATCAAACAGTTTAGATCCTGATCAGATACCTGGTTACTTAACTCTTTGCATGCTAAGTAATTTTTCGTCTGCAAAAATTGTCGTCTGCTTCAATTCTTAAAATAAACTTTCTCTCATTTTTTGCAAAAATATGGTCAAGATGACAAACAGTTTGGATCCTGATGAGACGCCGCATTATGCGGCGTCTCATCTGGATCAAAACTGTTTGCATAGGTAATCCCAGTTTTGCCACAAGCGTGCAAAGAGTTAACATCTCATGTGGATCTGAAACTGTTTAACAATCACAGATTTGACATTGGCAGCGAAAGAGCTAACTAAAATTAGACCATCATTTTCATCTGTAATACCCATTTGGCAAAAAAAATCTGTACACTATAAAGTTAACATTATTGCAACACAAAAAATACAATTGACTGATTGCAGCATAAGTCTATTAACACTGTTCTCTTAACACATTGCAACATAGTATTTATACACTAATGGCGTAACTTAATAACAAAATACAGTTGACAGATTGCTGCATCATAGATCTATTCACACTGTACTCCTGACACATTGTAATATTGTATTTTATACACTAACGGTGTAACTTAATAACAAAATACAGTTGACTGATTGCAGCATGATTGATCTATTCACACTGTACCCCTGACACAATGTAACATTGTATTTTATACACTAATGGTGTAACTTAATAACAAAATACAGTTGACAGATTGCAGCATGATAGATCTATTCACACTGTACCCCTGACACAATGTAATATTGTATTTTATACACTAATGGTGTAACCTAATAACAAAATACAGTTGACAGATTGCAGCATGATAGATCTATTCACACTGTACCCCTGACACATTGTAACATTGTATTTTATACACTACTGGTGTAACCTAATAACAAAATACAGTTGACTGATTGCAGCATGATAGATTTATTCATTCTGTACCCCTGACACATTGTAACATTGTATTTAGCACATTAATAGTGTATCGTAATTATCCTAAATATTCCGACACAAAAATTCTCCAATCTCAATCACTTTGTAAAACTACCTCATTCAAATTGGCGCAATTTTGATATCTTTAACCCTTTCCTTCATATGAACAATTTTTCATGCCTTTGCAAACAGAGTAGACCCAGAGTAGTTTTGATATCATTTTGACAACTTTAAATTAGACTAACATAGAAGCAAACAATGAAGACCCAGATCAAATGGCTCCTAAAGAAGCCGTGTGATCTGGGTCTGCACTATTTACCTAAGTTTTTCTGTCAGGATATTTATGATAATTACTGTACACTTCACATGATTGTATACCAAGATGATTACTGCACACTTCACATGATTGTACATCTAATATGGTTACTGTACACTTCACATGATTGTACACCTAAGATGATTACTGCACACTTCACATGATTGTACATCTAATATGGTTACTGTACACTTCACATGATTGTACACCTAAGATGATTACTGCTCACTTCACATGATTGTACATCTAATATGGTTACTGTACACTTCACATGATTGTACACCTAAGATGATTTCAACATAGCATTTTGTTCAGTAACAATATAATATAGACTTCAGATGATTGCAACAAAATATTTTGTAAATAATATGTATAATGTATATTCCATATGATTGCATAATAACCTTTGTTCAGTACCAGACTACATGCGTATATGTACGCATCAAAGCTATAGATAAAGGGGTCTTATCCAAATATTAAAATTACCCAACCCTATGTTGTAACCACTCTTTAGAATCATCTCAAAGAGACGATTCTAAAGTGTGGTTACAACATAGGATCTAGACTTAATCCATTCCTTCATATTGATGCCTTTTGACACCTCTGCAAAAGTCACCTGTTGAAACCATTGTGATGAATAGAGCATTTGCTCCTATAGGAGCAAATGCTCTATTTATCACAATTGTTTCAAACTACAATATTCTAAAAATTTCCTTTTCTCTAGTTAATGCTCCTTTTCGGTAGATTTATTTAAAGAGGTTGGATCTAAAATAGCCTATGAGGGAATGAGTTAATGGAGAAATAAAGGAGATATTCTAAGAATGTTAAATTTACACATCTTGAAGTTGAAAAGGGTTTAATTTATGTATCTCATCTATGCTTCAGACATATACTATTCACCCAATTGCAATGTAAGACCTTTAATCCATTCCTGCTGTAAAAAATTAATCGTCTACTTAAATTTTTACTTATTTCAATTTCGTTCATGATGTATAGAAATTATTGACCGAATATCAAACAGCTTGGATCCTGATGAGATGCAGAGTTACTTTGCAAATGTGAGTCAAGTTAGTGGGAGAAGGGTTGCGATAAGTAATGTAGCTCCTCAACAACTTTATTAACATTGACCTTTAACCCATAACATTTCATATACATTTAGCAACAATAATAAATCTACCTTATCACCTCTTTATATATTTGTGTTCTCACCTCTGTATGTATTTGTGTTCTCACCTATGTATGTATTTGTGTTCTCACCTCTGTATGTATTTGTGTTCTCACCTATGTATGTATTTGTGTTCTAACCTATTTATATATTTGTGTTCAAACTAAAACCTTTGACTGTTTTCATATCTATATAAAACAGATAACAAGCTTAAATACACCAATACTGCCACTTGTCCAAATAATGAAAATGTAATTCATGTTCAAATTCAAATTATAAAATGAACGAAAATTTCAATTAATGAATATTTTAACTACCCTAACTATCATGAAAAATTCGGACTGACAAACTTTTAAACGCAAACTTTAGGGTCTGAACTCGAGCCTGAATAAGAATTACTAACTTAAAGATCTACATGATAATATCATGATCACTGAATTTTTCTGTTTCTTCCCCAACCAGTAAAAAATCATCCATTTTCTCTTCACGGTCCTTTGAGCCTTTGCGCGCAAATATCCAAGGAGCACTGAGTCTACTCCTACTGCTTTTGCTACTCGCCCCGGACAGACTGTGCCCTGGGCTCTGCATTCTCATAGGGGTCTTGGGTGTACTGGGTGCAGATGGAGCCCTGTTGGCTTCTAGGGTGTCTTCATTCATGGGTGTAATAAGTTTAAGAACAAGGTGTGAACCAGAACGACGCACAAGATTGACAACTTCATCATGCTTGGCCCACTTGGTGTCTGTGTTGCTGACTGCTACGATATAATCATCGACATGGATTCCACCCAGCTGTTGGAAAAGAAATTGATTACACAGAAACTTAACCCTTTACACTATGAATAGTCTATGACTATTCATGTAAGAAATGATGCCATCAGGCATATTAACTAGATCAGAGCTCCAGATAAGATGAATAAATTAAAACATTTTCAAGTATAGCTCCTTCATTTCGATTCGATAGAGTGGTTGTTGTATAGGGTTTGGTGGAGAAATGACGATTTTAGTATTTGGGTACACATCGTTATCTGTAGCTCTGCTAGATGATTGTCTATAATGGCATAATTTATGAACACAAAAAGTTTCAGCCATGGCAGAAAGAGTAGGATCAGGTTTACTTTATACCAACAGCAAACAGAGCAGACTGATCAGACAGCTCCAACAGGAGCCGTCTGATCTGGGTCTACTCTGTTTGCAAAGATGTGAAAAGGTGTTTCTAACAAATAATAGGTTAAATGACAAAATACAGCTGACATTCAAAATACAGCTGATACACATTGTATCCTTAACACATTGCAATATAGTACAGGAGCTGTCTGATTTGGGTCTCCATGAATATCCAGTAGGTATTGAAAATTGGAATAAACATAGAGCAGGGAAAGGGTCAAATGTTAAAAGTTAATATAATTGTTTTAACCCTTACCCTGCAAAGCACAACTTGATTTGCATTTGAAAACATCTGGGATCCAGATGAGAATACACGTGACTAGTTGTCTCAACAGGATCTAAACTGTTTGACACTTGATCAATAGAGTATACCTCACAATATATCAGGGTTTAACCCATTACCTCATAGGCTATTTTTATATACAATCTCTTTGAATAAATCTACCGAAAAGGAGCATTAACTAGAGAAAAGGAAAAGTTTAGAATTTTGAAGTTTGAAACCATTGTGATAAATAGAGCATTTGCTCCTATAGAAAAATGCTCTATTTATCACAATGGTTTCACAAAGTGACTTTTACAGAGTCGTCAAAAGTCGTCAATATGCGGGAATGGGTTAACAGAGACTTTCAGTGTTAATGCCTTTCGGCGCAAAATTAATTTCATCTGCAAAAGTCGTCAATATGAGGGAATGGGTTAAACATTATTTTATAGCAGGATAAATTAAATTATATCATGACATAAACCTCACCTCTGCTACACTGCCTGGCTCAATGTCTGCAACTTTGACAGGGGAATCCCCTCTCACACTGAAGCCAAAACCCTGATCCCCGACCCTGTCCAGTACAGCTGTCCTCGGAGTCGTCCACTGGGTTTTTGCATTGAACAAAGACACTGGGCCCTGTAGATAATATATCATTAACTTTTACTAAAGACACTGGGACCTTTGAATAATATATCATTAACATTTACTAAGGACACTGGGACCTGTGGATAATATATCATTAACGTTTGAATTTAGTTTTTATAATAGCAAAGGTACATGTATACAGAATTTTCAGTAGTGATAGAAACTGTAGAATCATACCTATATTATTTCATAAGCAAACAAAGCAGACCCTGATCAGACGCCTCCTATAGGAGCCATCTGATCTGGGTCTACTCTGTTTGTAAAGGTGTAGAAAGGCATAGTTATGGGTTAAAAGCTGAACAATTTCGTATTATACATTCAAGTCTTACATAATTATACCACAAAATTTATTGGCAAAAACTAGAAAAGTAGACCAATTACTTTGTGCTGTTTTGTGTCTTATGGTTGTATATAAGTAGTTTAACATAATGTAATATAACCCTTTACTTCATGAATATTCACATAAGGAATAACTAGAACTATCACTAAAGGTGATGGAATACCCCCGCTCAGCTGATGGAATACCCCCGCTCAGCTGATGGAATACCCCCGCTCAGCTGTCTTGATCGCAAATCAAACAAGATTTGTGCCAGGTTGTGCACGGACAGACAGACAGACCAACTGACCGACCAACCAACACACTTACTCCTATATACCCCCTCTCAAACTTTGTTTGCGGGGGTATAATGAAATCATCAATGTTAATTTGATGATTTTTTATAATGGAGTATGAACTAAGGAATTTTTAGCCCTAGCAAAAACTGTTGAATTAGTCTATATTATTCCATAAGCAAACAGAGCAGACAGCAATCATACTGCTATGATCTAGGTTTGCTCTTTGTTGCATTAGATCTATGCAGTAGAGGATTCAAACACAAATATCAATATGTTGAACTGTGGCAGTATACCATATTATTTCATTCAAAATTACTTTTTGTTACAAATAGACACATACCAATTTACTGAAGAATTCTTGAACTTTGACCTTTGAAAAATCTGGAGTGCAGGGAGCAACAATTTGCTGGGAGAAGGCAGTAATTTTGGGAGCAGTGATTATTTCTGAAAAGTCGTCCTCTTCCTCTAAAGTTGAGAACTTTGAAATTGATCTGAAAATAAAACAAAGAACAATGATGTAAATTAACAACAGTGTCCTTATCCCTTTACCTCATAATACTGTAGGAGCGGTCTGATCAGGATGTGCTCTGTTTGTTTATGATAAAATATACATGTAGATCAAATTCTCTTGGTTCTGCCATGGCTCAAAATCCCAGTGCTCATACACCATTTAAATAAATTTAATTGATATTTATGAATAATCATTTGTTAAACAGTTAACTCTTTCCCTGTTCTAATTTTATTCCAAATTTGAATAATTACTGAATATACATACCGGTAGACAAAATAGTTACAGGAAGATGGAGCATCGTAGCCATTTTAGAAATTAAAGAAACAGATCTATCAAACTCCATTAGCAAACAGAAAAGACCCTGATCAGATGGCTCCTATAGGAGCCATCTGATCTGAGTCCACTCTGTTTGCAAATGCATGAAAAGGTGCTAATATCAAGGAAATGGTTAATGATATAATGAATTTAGAAAAATGAATTTGAGCACCATCCAAAAATATATTCACACATGAAAGTCAAAGAGCATAAAAACATGTACATGTACAGGCAACCACACTGAGCCTCTGCATACAAATGCAAATATAATATGTAATGTATACTCATATATACATACAGTCCACTCTCGTTATGTCGAAGTCGCTTAAGTAGAATTTCTCGTTGACACAAAGTATTTTGAAAGTCCCAACATTTTCCCCTTCTTTGTCTATATGAAATTGGACGAATTTTTCATTAAGTCGAAGTATTTTTCTGTTCCCCAGGTCTGTATTAATACATAATTATAGGTGTTTGTGTCGAAGTCCTTTGTCAATGTGTGATCGAACTCGAGGTGCAAAAATATTTATTTTGATAGACAGCGACAGTGCACGCGCAGGTGATAATGACACCTAATGGTGTCCATGTAAAACACAGCTTGGCGTGATTCAAGTCAGCGTTAATGGGATGGCTTCAGCCCACTTATGCAAACTAATTTTCTAAAAACAATCCAAAAATTATTGACCAATTTTTCGTGTATAAAGTGGTATCTGCTTCACTGTCAACATGACAAGTACGAAAATTCACATTATGCACCCTCTGCCCAGTACGAGCATTTCAAAGAAGGACCGGGTATCGCACATTCTATTGATTAATATGCAAATGTAGGATTAAAAGGAAAAAAATATATTTACTACAAATAAGAGTTGTTCTTTTTTTATTTCGTTCATTTCACACGCATTACTTACATTACGCTGTAAGTTCACAAATTGAATACGTGTACAAACGTACTTCATGTATATAACGTGAAACTTACGATGCAATACAAATAACGCACACTGGCATAATTTGTATCATCAGCGGGAACACGTATCTGGCAAAGTCTAATTATGAAAAATACCACGGAAATATACGCTGATTTAACAATGTTTTATAAAATACCACCCATTAAATAATAGATCTTTGAAATAAATATATTATTGGGAACTACTTTCTGACGAATCACACATACATTAACTTGGTCTATGTTAGGGATTACAATCAACAGCGCATATACGGGATTCCGCAGGTTCATAGAAATGTGAATAAAATATGAAATTTTTAAGTCGAACTCGTGTTAAGACGAAGTATTTTGTAATCCCTCGCGACTTCGACTTAACGAGAGTGGACTGTACTATCAAAATGGATCATTTTAGAACTGGTATTTCATGAATAAATAAAAATACAGTAAAACCCCCCTAATGTGACCACCAAACAGAGGCAAAATTCTGGGTGGCAGAGGCAGGTGGTAACTTAATGCAGGAGCTTTCTGCATAACTTTCTTCCTGCATTATGCAACCACCTGCTTATTAAGACAGTTATGGTTATTTTTAAGTGGTTGCATTAGTGGGGTTCTATTGTAGTTGTATAAGAAAATCTATGGACAAGCTCACCATGTGAATGCAAGCAAATGAAAATAATTACTTAACATATTTTCCTCCTAATTTTTGTCCACTTTACTTCATGAATATTCATGTAAGAATAATGACATCATGAATAATGATAAGCTGAATTTTTATAATGTACATTGTATGTACACAAGCATTTTTGGCACTGGCCGTATAATCAGATCTATTTATTCCTTAAACAAACAGAGCAGACCCTGATCTTGCAGGAACCATCTAATCTGGGTCTACAGGGAGTTACTCAGTGTCTCATCTGGATCCAAACTGTTATCACAAATTCACTGCTAGAGTTACAGTATTAAAGTGTTTGTTTATTAAATTGTTTAGAATAGTGTCACTCCTACTGAAAGGGCCAGCAATTTGGCTTACAAGACACCATATTCTCTTGCACAGTACCTCCCAATTCCTCACATTAATGCCAGACACCAGGCAGGTAAGCAATCGGTAACATTTCTTTAACCCTTTCCTCCATAAATATGCCTTTCTACCCCTCTGTAAAAGTCAATTAATGAAACCATTGTGATAAATAGAGCATTTGCTCCTATAGGAGCAAATGCTCTATTTTTCACAATGGTTTCAAACTACAAAATTCTAAAATTTTACTTTTCTCTACTAAATGCTCCTTTTGGGTAGATTCATTCAATGAGGCTGGGTCTAAAAATAGCCTATCGAGTAAAGAGTTATCTAGTTGGAGGCTTACGAATTGGCCATATCAAAAACAAGCCCCTAACGGGGATTGAACCTTCAATCTCCTGGTTCCGAAGCAGGTGCCTTATCCACTAGGCCACGGAATCAGTATTTGTGGAGAGTGATTTCCCCTTAGCTACTCTTTCTACTACTCACCTATCATGAGCTCTTTTCAGAATGCCAGAAAACGTATCAATTTTTCTCAGCTGCTTACACATGTCATTGAGCCTCATGGCTTCTTCATGGCAGATCAGAGCCTCTCTTAGGTGAGCTTTGGCTGTAATACGAACATGCAACTATGGATGAATCCTTTACCTCATGAATATTCATGTAAGAAATAATGACTGTACAAATCTTAACCCTTTACTCCATGAATATTAATGTCAGATATAATGACATCATGAATATTGATTAGATTATTTTTCATATTGGCACAAGAAGACAAGAAATGTGGGCAATAGTAGAAACTGTAGTATCATATATCCCTTTCCCCTCATACAAACGTGTTTTTACACATTTGCAAACAGAGTAGACCCAGATCAGACGGCTCCTCTAGGAGCCATATGATCAGGGTCTGCTCTGTTTGCTAATAGAATTCGATAGATCTGGTTCTTCAATTTCTAAAATGGCTATAATTTCCAATATCCCTTATTTTAGTATAACTATTTTGATCATGAATACTCAGTAGGTATTGAAATTTTGAAACAAACATAGAACAGGGAAAGGGGTAAATATTATTTCATAAACAAGCAGAGCAGACCCTGATCAGACGGCTCCTACAGGAGCCATCTGATCTGGGTCTTCTGTCTGAAAAGGCGTAGAAAGGCACATTTATGAAGTAGAGGGTTAATCCTTTCCCTGTTGAAGCTCCATGTTAGAAATAAGGACATCATGAATACTTGTTAGCTGAAATTTCATAATAGCATATTTACACAAGATGTTTTGGTAAAGGTAGAAACTGCAGTCAGATCTAATATAATTTCATAAGCAAACAGAGAAGACACTGATCAGATTGCTTCTACAAGAGTCCTCTGATCTGAGTCTATTCTGTTTTCGAATGTGTGAAAAGGCGTTTATAAATTTTAAAAATCGGTCCAGACCGACGATTTTCCGGATTACTAGATTTATAGATAGACGAGAGCAAGGCTATATGCCTCCAACCTTGTGAAACCTTGTGACCAAAACTGAACCTACATGGGACACAATGTAGCAATTCTTAGTGTAATGAAACAACAACAACAATATATCTGTACCTAGTTGCTTTCTTTCTTCAAAGGTCTGAGGCACCTTGACGGGACTGTCATACCCTGTATCCTCCGGCTGAGTCAGACCCTGTATCAGCTCCGTCACCTTTTCTCCATCTATACTGTCTGTAGATAATAAACCAGTGTACAATGTAACAGTCTAACACAAACCATTGCTTTAACCCTTTACCTGATTAACATTCATGTAAACAAGAGCATTGCAAGCGGGTGCCAACGCTCGTCTGTCGTCATTGTCAAAATATATAAAGGGCCATAACTCCAAACTTTTGAAATCAAGAGTTATGGTTCTTATGTAGGGGCCTTCCCCTCAATGAGATCTACTAATCTATGAAGTTTCATAATGATACCTCTTATACTTTTTGAGTTACGGTCAATGTTAAGATTTCGGACGACGACAACAACGCGGACGCCGGAGTTACGACAATAGCTCGTGATTTCTTTGAAATGGACGAGCTAAAAAATTAAAAATAATTAGCTGAATTCTTTAACCCTTTCCTCCATAAATACGCCTTTCTACGCCTCTGTAAAAATCACCTGTTGAAACCATTGTGATAAATAGAGTATTTGCTCCTAAAGGAGCAAATGCTCTATTTATTACAATGGTTTCAAACTACAAAATTCTAATTATTTCCTTTTCTCTAGTTAATGCTCCTTTTCGATAGATTTATTTAAAGTGGTTGGATCTAAAAATAGCCTCTGAGGGAATGGGTTAAATAATGATATCATAAATAAAAAGTGAATTTTTAATCATGGCAGAAACTGTAGAATTATAAATTTCAGGAACAAACAGAGCAGAGCCTCATCAGGAGCTGTCTGTTTGCAAATAGTGATGACCCTGGATCTACAATATTTGTTTAAGTATGTCTATACCAAAATATTTAGGATAATTACGATAAATGTACATACCAGGTTGATCCAGTAATGCATCAGCTATGTGATGATTGGCTAAAGCATTAAAATACTCCGCCTTCACTGTTGCCATTGACAACCATGAGTAAGGAATGTAATCCTTCACTGGTACAGTGTTCATTAATTTCTCTGTATCGCGATACATCTGTGACACCTACAAAAAAATAACAAATTAAACCTTCTTCTTAACCCATTCCCTAATATTAGCGTCTTTTGATGCCTTTGTAAAAATCACTTTTGGAAACGATTGTGATAAATAGAGCATTTGCTCCATAGGAGCAAATGTTCTATTTATCACAATGGTTTCCAAACTACATCATTTTAAAATTTTCCTTTTCTCTAGTAAACGCTCCTTTTCGGTACATATATTCAAAGAGGTTGGATCTAACAAGAGCCGCGTCCGGCGCCATGCTCGTCTGATTTGGTGCTTGTTTTGCTTATGGATTAATATAGATCTAATTCTACAATTTCTGGATTGGCAAAAATTGCATATGTTAGAATATTATTTTCAAAATTAATTAATCTAATTAATATTCATGATGTCATTATTTAATTCAAGAATATTCATGGAGTAATGGGTTAATTAATATTCAGAAAAAGAGTATTTTAAATATTCAGCAGATCAAGGGTTTAAGGTAATCTCCATACCATACAGGCTTCCTGAGCTACTTTGAAATACTGCAAGATGCCCTGACTGACACCACCTAGGGTCAACCCCTCATACACACATTCTTGGGCTTGAGACTGAAATAAATAAGACAAGAAACAAAATAAAATCACCCTTTAACCCATTCCTTGTTCTACGTGTATTCCAAATTTCAATACCTTTTCAATAATTACAATGAAATATGGAAGGTAAGACATTGTAGCCATTTTAGAAAGTAAAGGAACGGATCTTTCAAATTCCATTTGCAAACAGAGCAGACCCTAATCAGATGACTCTTATATGAGCTGTATAATCTGGGCCTGGGTGTAGGACAAAACCCCACCAGGACGTAACCCCACTAGGACGTAACCCCACAGGACAATACCCCACTAGGACAAAACCCAACCAGGACAATACCCCACCTGGACAAAACCCCACTTTAATAAAAATTATGTATTTAATTAAGGATTTATATATACAAATGGCACTTCATAGCAATAGAAAGGGAGAATAAAACATACAACAAAAGAAATAAGTATAAATATTTAATTTCAATTTCAATAAAAGTAATAAATAACTATGTTGTTAAGCATATGGTAATATGGTAATAACCTGATTTTCACTAAAAGCATAAGTTGTATTATCACAAGGGGGATATTTTTATATCTTTATTAACAACATCATTTTCACAATTTTATGATCTGGATCAACCATGTTTGCATTGGTACACTTAATATATATTCAATAGAGTTGATTTATAAGCCAATTTAGTAAACTGAAGCTCATTTAACTATGAATGCATTCTTTATTTATTCATAATTTTGACCTATTTTTAAATATGCTTTAACTTCATTTTTTTTGCAGATTGTTACTTTAAATTTGAAAATATAAAGATCTTGTTTTGAATTTATATTCTAATTGAGTGTTTCTTCTTCAATTTATCTAAAAATTGATTTATAACCCAATTATGTTAACATGTGGGGTTATGTACGCCTTGACACATTTGGGTGTGGGTTTGTGTCCTATGGGGTTTTGTCCTGTGGGGTTACGTCCTAGTGGGGTTACGTCCTGGTGGGGTTTTGTCCGTACCCCTCTGGGCCTACTGTTTGCAAATGCATGAAAAGGTATACGGACATTTGCCCCAGGACATTTGCCCCCCGGACCTTTGCCCCCCTACTTGGGCGGTAACTTCCCATTTCATCTACTTCCCATTTCGTCTACTTCCCATTTCGTCTACTATTTCAGCATTTGTTCCCATTTTGTCTACTCCTAATTTTACATCCTTTCCCATTTCGTCTACTGCTTATGTTGGCAAAATAGTTTTCTGTAGGAGTTTTAAGATTAACATAGAAATTTTATGCAAGCAAAAATGCAATTTAAAAAAAACCAACAAGAAACCACTTCAGCCAATCAAGGAAAATGATCATCATCTAGACTTTTGATCTGGGTCCAAACCCAACTGATGTAAGTCATGGTAATGCTTAAGAAAACTGTGAAAACATGATTATGCAATGGCCCAACTGATATAAGTCATGGTAATAAACCACTTGGGCTTGGGTGGACATTTGCCCCCCCCCCCCCCCCCCCCCCTACTGTTTTTGCTTGGACGAACATTCCCCACCCCCCTGGATATTTTGACGAGACAGACATTTGCCCCCTTCAATTTTTGCCCCCTAACCCATTACAAATATTGTTGACACCATGACATATTTTAATTTTTTATATGTTGTTGCCAAATCTATTACTCTGAAATTCCTATGATTCATCATTTTGACAAACAGAAAAGGTTGGAAGTGCCAACCATATCTGGCTCAACGGGGTACGGACAACATCCCCATAGGGTGATTACCCCATAGGACTATTCCCCCCTGGATCATTGCCCCCTGGATGACTGCCCCGCAATAAAACTGCAAAACTGGGCAATTCCCCCATGGTTATTAAAAATCCCTAAAAAGTGTTTTTAGTTTTCTTTTTTTATATTATAAAATTATCTGATGTTTTTGAAGGCTAAATGCCATATAATTTTTTTTGTGCTGAATAAAATATTGTATTTGTATATCCAATTTTACCTAATGCTCCTAACTACCCCCATGGTAATACAAATCCCTAAAAAAGTGTTTTTGAATGCTAAAAGGTCAAATAATTTGCTTTATTTTTTTCCTTGATGCTTACTATAGGAGCCATCTGATCTGGGTCTAATCTGTTAGCAGATGCCTCAAAATGCGCTTACATAAGGGAAAGGGTTAATCCAATTAAAGGTTGATAAAGACATTTATCATTACACCATTGTACAACTTCAAAAGCATTGAGTTGCACAAAAGCATTAACATCCCGAAATGAAACAGAATCTTAATTTATTACTCTTTTAATATGGACATACAAACCACAGTGTAGCTCCTATTAACCCTTATAGCAGTGACCTGTCTCCATTTTCTCTTACTTTCGTTTTGTGTACTCTTTTGAGAGACTAATGACTGATCATACAGCTTACATTGTGATGAGACGCTATCTTAATCAGTGCCTAATCAGGATCCAAACTGTTAGCAAATACCAGTTAGGTTGCACTTAGCAGGCAAAGGGGATTAAGAATTATTAATTCTTCATTTAAGTTGTACAAAAATTTTCTTAGCATGTACTTTCTAATGGGGATTATGCCCTTTCTTTAGGTTTACAAATATTTGGAGTCAATACAATACATACATGAGTTCCAGTTGGTCTACACAGCTTTCTACTAATTTATTTTCATCATGTAATTTATCAAATTTTACTTATATATTATTTTTTTTACAAAATAATAATATATTTTTTATATTGAGGGGTAGTCACCCTATGGGGCAATAATCCTAAAGGGGTATTATCCTAAGGGGCAATTGCCCATAGGGCAATCATCCTATGGGGGAATCACCCTATGGGGGAATCACCCTACACTCTGGCTCAACAACACATAAACAGCTTAAATGTGAGGGTGTCTACAATATCTGTAATGTGTAAGAGGGTCAAAAATTGAAGGGGGCAAACGCCCACCCCGTCAAAAATACCAGGGGGCAAATGTCTGCCCAAGCCAAAACAGTAAGGGGCAAATGTCCGCCCAAGCCAAAACAGTAGGGGGGGGGGGGGGGGGGGGCAAAGTCGGGGCATATGTCCTGGGGGCAAATATCCTAGAATCACATGAAAACACAATTATTTGAAGGAAAGGGTTAACAAAACAAATTAAAGTAAAATATATTTTAACCCTTTACTCCATCAATATACCTTTTCATGCCTTTGCAAACAGAGTAGCCCATGATTAGATGGCTCCTATGGGAGCTGTCTGATCAGGATCTGCTCTGTTTGCTTATGATATATATATTTGGGCAAGTAAATAACCCCTTTCCCTGTTCTGTGTTTATTACAAATTTCAATACCTACTGAATATGCATGGACAAAATAGTTATAATGAAATATGGAAGGTGGAACACTGTAGCTATTTAAGAAAGTAAAGAAACAGATCTATCAAATTATATTAGCAAACAGAGTAGACCCTGATCAGACAGCTCCTCTAGGAGCCGTCTGATCTAGGTCTACTCTGTTTGCATATGCATGAAAACACGTTAAATATGAGGGAAAGGGTTAATTAATTAAACATGCTTTTGTTCATAGTGTCATTATAAAAATTCAGTTAATCCTTTCCTTGATATAAATACCTCATCACATGATGAAATTATTATCTAACTCAACAGTTTCTACTAATACCAAACAATCCTGTGTACATATGTCATTATAAAAAATCAGAAATAAGTGTTCATGATGTAATTTATTTCTTACATGAATATGCAACAGGGAAAGGATTAATTAATATTCATGATGTCTTATTTCTTCTGAATATTCAAAGAGTAAAGAGTTAAGTGACCACTAACTGATTAAAAAATGTGAGACTTTAAAAGCAGGTGGTTCCTTAACCCTTTCCTCCATGAATATTCATGTTAGAAATAAAAATGATGTAATAAGTAATGTTTTAGGTTAATTCCTTATAATAGCACATGGAAGTACTGGTCATGGCAGAAACAGTAGAATCATATCTATATTATATCATAAGCAAACAGAGCCTGTAGGAGCCATCTGATCTGGGTCTACTCTGTTTGTAAAGTCATTAAGAAAGGCATATGTATGGAGTAAAGGGTTATTAACATAATATAGATCTGATTTGGCAGTTTTTGTCAAAGCAAAAAACTTCCCTTGAAAAATTTACATTATAAAAAGGCAGCTAATAAATATTCATGATGCCATTATTTCTTACATAAATACTGAACAGGGAAAGAGTTTAAAATAATCTGACAACTGACATAATACGTAGGAATGTTAGTGTAGAAATAACAAGAAAACGTGACACTTTACAGAAACAAACATGACAACTGACATAATACACAAGATTGTTGGTGTAGAAATAACACTGCTGCCATAACACTGACATTCCAAACCTACAGTCCCCTTCTCCTTCCACTGTACACTGTCACCTAGGTGTTTATTTATCCTTAGTCACATAAGGAAGGAAACATCAGTAACACCTCTACAGACATGTCATTTAACACCTTCCTTCATTTAAACATGTTTTCATGCATTTGTAGAGTAGACCAAGATCTGATAGCTCTGTTTCTTTAGTGTTTAAAATGGCTACACTGTCCCCCCTTCAGTATTTCGTTATAGCTAATCTGCCCATAAATATTCAGTAGGTATTGAAATTTGAAATTAACATAGAAGAGGGAAAGGGTTGACACATTTGCAAACAGAGTAGATCCTGATCAGACAGCTCCTGTAGGGGCCCCCTGATCTGGCTCTACTCTGTTTGCAAAGGAATTGAAAGGCGAATTTATTGAGTACAGGGTTAACCCTTTCCCTCGTATAAACGTGTTTTCACGCATTTGCAAACAGAGTAGACCCAGATCAGACGGCTCCTAGAGGAGCCGTCTGATCAGGGTCTGCTCTGTTTGCTTTCTAAAATGTATACAATGAGTCACCTCCCATATTTCTTTTTAACTATTTTGTTAATGAATATTCAGTAGATATTGAAATATGGCCTAAATGCAAAACAGGGAAAGGGTTAAAAGACACTCATTCATTCATTAACTCATTACTCTATAGATTCGTCTTTAAAAGCCTTTGCAAACAGAGTATATCCTGAAGCTGTCTGTTCAGGGTTTGCTCTGTTTGCTTATGGAATAATATAGACCGGATTCTACAGTATGTGCCAAGGTAAAACGTTCTTGTGTTCATAACAATTATGCCATTTGAAAAACAAATTGTGTAATTGATATTCATGATGTCATTGTTTCTAACATGAAGATTCACGGAGTAAAAAGATTGATAATACTTGACATTGTATTTATCAAACAGAATACCTAAAATTCCCAAAACTATTATGGAGCCATCTGATCAAGGTCTGCTCTGTTTGCTTATAAAATCATAATAGATATGACTGTACAGTTTCTACCAATACCAAAAGTGTGTGCACATGATTGTGCTATTATAGATAATCAGCTAATAAATATTCATGATGTCATTATTCCTGTCATGAAAATTTAACAGGAAAAGGGTTCAACGATCCAGCATCTGATCAGAATCAGTACAATTTGCAAATAAATTGTTGAACTATAGACCTCCTGCTGATGTTTTCATAGCAGATCTACCTGTGTTATCTCTGTGACAGGTGATAATTACTCTTTTCCCACTCCCTTGTCCCCTAGCCAGCAAGGAACCTCTATCATTGTCCCCAGGTGAGGTAAACAACCAACCAGAAGCCAGTCACCCATGGCAGCCAATGATAATCATCTCCACATGCTTTATCAGGCTACAATCTACTTATAGCATAAGTGTGACCCTTTCAATGGCCTTATTAAGTTTAATTTGTTTGCTGTACTGAAAGATTTACAATAGGACCAATTCATCAGATATACTGTAAACAATAACAACAAGATTGCAATAGTGCTGACTGGACAACAGGAAAGAAAACACAAGCTAGGATAATCAGATTAAACACAGAGGTGACAAAGCGAAACCATGGAGTATTCATATAACCTGACAGAAATCAGAGAAGTCATAGACAAGTTTTTGCACAAGGAACTGGACAAGAGTGTAAACAATCCTGAGAAACAGTGGATCAAAACTGCTGGAACTTCAAACAATCAAGACACTACTGAAAGTACAAAGGACTTGGTTGGAAATTGTACAAGTGTGTTAGAAGGAGATCAGGAGGGAATAGAATATTGGAGTATTGCTGAATCCCCACTGATATCTAGTACTCCGTTACAGAAGACAAACCCCATGGATAACAATAAACTAACAGTGGTGGAAGCTGGAAACCATAAAATGGACAAAACAGATACTGACATTTCTGCACCTATGGAGAAACCTCCCAGTGGCACAGGAAATGCTGCTAGTGATAGTTTCAGTAACATGGATGACTTTAAGTTAAAGTCTGAGGATATGTCACTCAAGCTTGTATTGACCTATTTCTACTACATGGATACTTCAACTGAAGGTTCTGATGACTTTGTCAATGAAACAGCAGAAGCGGAAAAGACAGACAAGTGTAAAGTGGTGGAAGTGGTGGACACTGAAACAGAGAAGGCAGACTCCGTGAATAATCTTGATTCCGGAAAGGATAACTTTTATTCAGAAGCAGATTTTGATGCTGACATTGATTCTCTCACAGAAAGTGACAATGACAGTTATCGGTTGACCTCATTTTCCATGATGAACATCTTTGATTCTACCTGTGACCAAAACCATGCCTTTACTGGATCACTGGATTTCAATCAAATTTGTCGTGATCCTGGTTCGGATTCAGACAAGGATACACTGGATTGGTTATCAGAGAGTAGCGACGAGGAATCAAAATATGGAGAAAGGAAGACAGGCATTACAGAAACATCAGACAGTGCTTTACACGGAAATACGAACACTAATAGTTTGGCCTCTAGTGTGTGTTCTGGATCAAAGGAAACCGACTCAGTGTGTGAACTCCAAGAAACAAAGCGTTACAGTGGCAGTACATACTCCATCAGTAAATGCAATTCAGAAATCCGACACAAGCTAGTCAAGAGATTGTTCAGAAAAGTGTTCCCTTCCAAGAAATATGTAGTGAACCGTAAAAAGTGAATTAATTGTGCAAACAGAAACTATGTACTACTGAGACAGGATACAAATTTTAAAACTCGTTCTGTAATATCATATGGACAAATTCATAATATCCTGCACAACTTGGATCCATATGAGATCATGAGACTTGAGTAACCAGCAGGATCAACAGTTTTGTGCCCATTTAACCATTTCTCTCAGTGATGGTTATGTAAGAAAATTGAAAATGCATGTATATCAATTAAATGAATTTTATAATAGAATCATACTGATACACACAGGAATTTTTTAACATGACAGAAGCTGTAGAATCAAATCTGTATTATTACATATTCAAAGCAAACAGAGCAGACTCCTTTAAGACCGCTCCTAAAGGAGCCATCTGGTCTGGGTCTCCTCTGTTAGCAAAGACATACAATTGTATATCAGGAAAAGGGTTAAGGCAATAAATTACAACATTTCCTTCAGAACTGAAGATATTCTCAAAATTCTTTTCAAAAAGCACATTTAGGATATCAAACAGTTTGGGTCTGGTGTCTGTCTTACGAAAGTTAAGATCATTGTTTTTTGTCTGAATTTTACAACTACTCGCATATTCTAGCATGCATCAGCTAACTCTTATTCATGCATTTGCAAACAGAGTAGACACAGATCAGACAGCTTCTGTAGGAGCTGCCTGATCAGGTTCTGCTCTGCTGCTTGTGAAATTATATAGATCTGAATTTACAGTTTTTGCCATATTTTATTCATATAGAAGATGTCTGATCGGGTCTACTCTGTTTGAAAACACATAAAGTCATATTCATTAACGGTAATAACCCTTTCCCTGTTCTATTTTTATTACACATTTCATTACCTACTGAATATTCATGGTCAAATTAGTTATAATGAAATATGGAAGGTGGAAATTTGTAGCCACATTTTAATGTTAAGAAACAGATCTATCAAATTCCATTAGTAAACAGAACAGACCCTGATCATAGCTGTCTGATCTGGGTCTATTCTGTTTACAAAAGCGTGAAAATGCATTTTTATGGGGGAAAGGGTTAGGTAAAGAGTTAACAAGGGAATTTTTGAATGTTGGTTGAAATTGTACATTGTAGAATATCATATATCTACAGTAAAACCTCTCTATTGTTGATGTTGAATTTAGTATTCATACTAATACTAGTTTTGGAGACAGATCCATGGCATCTTAATACAGGGTGAAAGTCGGACAGGAAGGTCCTAGGAGCTTGCTGCATGACTTTCACCCTGCATTAAGCAGCCACCTGTATCATAAGTTTCTTTACTAAAATTCTGGTAAAAGTGGTTTAGAGGGGGTTTACTGTATATCATTTCTTAAGCAAACAGAGAAGACCCTTATCAGACAGCTCTGTTTGCAAAATATCAGGGTTCATATTTTGCCACAACTTACAACTTGTGTTAGAACTTGAAGCAGTGCTATGATGTACATAAAACATTCTGTCTGTTGCATGCGCTTGCGATACTTGCGTACACATGCTTTTGTACATATTTGAAACTTACATGTAATAAATTTCAATACTTGATGCTGGACTAGTTTATAACCCTTTACCTAATGAATATTCATGTCGCTGGTGGGAAACCTGGGGACCATGTGACATTTTGCAGTTTGAATTTTAATAAAGAAGAATTTAGGTCATTTTAACCATATGGCTGTTTAATTTAGGTCAAAATAGTTAAAATGAAATATCGAAGGTGGACATTGTAGCCATTTTTTAAAGTAAAGAAACAGATCTATCAAATTCCATCAGCAAACAGAGCACACCCTTATCAGACTGCTCCTATAGTCTGATCTGGGTCTGCTGTGTTTGCAAATGCGTGAAGATGCGTTTCTATGAGGGATTGGATTAATTTTGCATTAGAATGTTTGAAAATTGGTGCATACCACATGTATGTATTGACAAACCTGTTAAAGTTAATAAATTTTATTTTATATCTACTTGTTTCTTATGTATCATCCAACCTGTGATTATTTTGATTCTTGTTCTTAGATTAGATTCATTTTTCAACAATTATCCTATTGGTTAACCCTTTCCCTCATATTGCTGACTATTGATGACTCTGTAAAAGTCACTTTGTGAAACCATTGTGATAAATAGAGCATTTGCTCCTATAGGAGCAAATGCTCTATTTATCACAATGGTTTAAAACTACAAAATTCTAAAATTTTCCATTTCTCTTGTTAATCACGAAGTAAATCTGTGTTTACTTCGTGTGTTAATGCTCCTTTTCGGTAGACTTATTCAAAGAGGTTGTATCTAAAAATAGCCTATGAGGTAATGGGGAAAAGGTTTTAGAAATTATTACCCCTTTATTTGATGAGTATTCATGCAAGAAACAATGCCATCATGAGTATTTATTGACTGATTTTCGATAATGGTATATAGATACAGGATTTTTGGCTAGGGCAGAAACTTCAGAATCTAATTCTTATGATGGAATAAGCAATGATTTGTAAATCAATGTGTAATTCACATGTCCAGATTAACCGGACCGGATTGCCATAAGCCAGATAATTTGTGTATGTCAGACTGAATATTCTAGGTAATTATCCCTTTACTCCATAAATACTCCTTGCTATGCCTTTGCAAACAGAGTAGACCCAGATCAGACAGCTCCTGTAGGAACCGTCTGATCAGGTCTTCTCAGTTTGCTTATGATATAATATTGACATGATTCCTATGTCCTTGTGCTATTATGTCAACATATACAATTAACTCATGATGTCATTATTTCATATATGAATATTCATGGAGTAAAGGAATAACCCTTTCTACGCCAATTGCAAACAGAGTAGACCCAGAGCAGACGTCTCCTATAGGAGCCGTTTGATCAGGGTCTGCTTTGCATTTGGTACATGTATAATATAGATCTGAGTCTACAGTTTCTGTCATGATAAAAAATTATTTTTTTCATGGTGCCATTATAAAAATTCAGTGAATTAATATTCATAATGTCATCATTTCTAGCCTGGACATTCATGGAGTAAAGGTTTAACCCTTTCCTCCATAAATACACCTTTCTACGCCTCCGTAAAATCACCTGTTGAAACCATTGTGATAAATAGAGCATTTGCTCCTATAGGAGCAAATGCTCTATTTATCACATAGGTTTCAAATTACAAAATTCTAAAATTTTCCATTTCTCTAGTTAATGCTCCTTTTTGGTAGATTTATTCAAAGAGGTTGGATCTAAAAATAGCCAATGGAGTAAAGGGTTAAAGTACATACCATCATGAGTTGGACTAGCATGGTGAGGGTCTGGGGCTGCATGTCCATGGACGGTGCATGACTAAAGTGATTATGGAGGTAGCGGAATGCCCCGCCTGCAAGCTCAAAATACTTGATGGCTCGGTGAAGTCCATCCTTCACTGTACGGTCCTGTTTATAAACACAAGACTCATACGTAATAAACATAGATATATATGTATAAAGCATACTGTTCTATAAAAATCTCTCGGACAACCCTATCTTATTGGTACTCATTAGAAAGGCCTCAAGGAGGCAGTTCTCTTGAGTACCAACACAGTAGTTTTGACAGAAATGTGAAAATAATTTGAAATCTCCGAAGTTTTGAAACTTTTAAAGTAACCATTCAAAAGAAGTCTACTTTAAGACAAGGTTTCTTCATTGAAAGTAAATTTTTACAAAATATTTGCATGTACTATTAATATTTCTTGATTACATGTACATCTTATGATAATAAATCAAAATAGTCTACATTGAATCAAAACCCATGAATCACAATATTTTTGAATCCAATTCTTTACATAAAACATATGGTAAAATTCAAGGGTAAAACATCATGTGTAAAAATTAAAAAATAAAAGTGAGAAGTCTATCAAGCAAAAATTCTATTCATATAAATAATAACCCCTGGTTACCTGTTTACAGGCGAGTTGGGTATACAGGGCACCAATGTTGAACAATACACATCCCTTCTCAAATGTGAGGGTTTTCTGAATATTGGGCACCCCAGTCAGAGAATCATACCTAAAACAAACACAAATAACAAATATGACACTGTGGCTGACCTTGTTTTATACCGTGTTTCCAAAAGCCTTACGATTGTTTTTCTCCTAAAGCAACTATATTCTTAGCACATAAAACTTTTACTCATCCCCTGTCCTTCACATAAATACGTTTTCAAGCATCTGCAAACAGAGTAGACCCAGATCAGATGGATCCTATAGGAGCCGTCTGATCAGGGTCTCCTGTTTGCTTATGGAATTTGAAAGATGTGAGTCTTTACTTTCTAAAAGGGCTACAATATTCCACATTCCATATTTCATTATAACTATTTCTCAATGAATATTCAATAGGAATAGTAAAACCACTCTCTACAATGACCACTAAATTACATCAAGTATTTTGTGTTAAAGGCAAGTTGCTGCTTAAAGCAAGGTGAAAGTAAAACAGAACGCTCCTCTGCTTTACTTACACCTTGATTTAAGCAACCACCTGCCCTAAATACCAACTAATTAACACAATTTATAGAGAGGTTTTACTGTATTTCAATTTAAAATAAACACAGAACAGGGAAAGTGTTAATAAATATTCACATAAACAATAATACATACATGTATATGAATATCAATCAAACGAATATTTATAGATTTCTTGTGTGCATGGGGAATTTTTAGGCCTGGCATAAAACAACTGTATACTCAGATGTATGTTATTCCATAAGCAAACAGGGCAAACCCTGATCAGAATCTCGTACAGAAGCTGTCTGATTTGGGTCTACTCTGTTTGCTTATAAAGAATTGCATAAATGGAGTAAGGGGCTAAGTATAATATTATGTTGTTGGGCAATGTTGGCAGAAATTTTTCCATTTTTCTTTGTTGTAAACAACTCAAATCACATGGCTCTTGTTGGAGCTGACTGATCAGGGTCTGATCTGTTTCCTTATGAAATTATAATAGATCTGACTCTATAGTTTATAACAATACAAAACATTCATGTTTACATATGCCATTCTAAAAATTCACCTAATAAATATTCATGATGTCATTATTTCTTACATGAACACTCAACTTAATATAAGACGACTTTTCACACCTTGCAAACAAAGTAGACCCAAATTAGATAGTTCCTGTAGAAGCTGTCTTATCTGATCTAAATGCTTATGGAAATTAATAATACATGAAGATCAGATCCTACAGTTTCTGCCATGGTCAGAAAATCCTGTATTCATATGAAATTACAGAAATCTACTAATAAATATTCATCATGTCATTATTTCTTGTATGAATATTCATAGAAAGGGTTAATCATTAAATGAAAGTAGAACAACAGTTATTCTATTGAAAAGTCTTAACCCCTTTACATCACAAATATTTATGTAAGAAATACTGACATCATGAATATCAATTAGATTAGTTTAACCCTTTCCCTCATATAAACATGTTTTCACGCACTTGCAAACAGAGTAGACACAGATCAGACGGCTCCTAGAGGAGCCGTCTGATCAGGGTCTGCTCTGTTTGCTAATAGAATTTGATAGATCTGTTTCGTTACTTTCTAAAATGTCTACATTGTTCCACCTTCCAAATTTGGTTATACCTATTTTGTTAATGACTATTCAGTAGGTATTGAAATTTGGCCTAAATACAGAACAGGGAAAGGGTTAAAATGTCATATGAACACAGGAACTTTGACCACTGCAGACACTACAGAATCAGATCTACATGTATATTATTTCATAAGCAAACAGAGCAGACCCTGATGACACCAACAGGAGACATCTGATTTGGGTCTCCTGTTTGCAAAGGCATTAAGAGAAGCAAATGGTAACTTAATCTTTAGTCTGCTATTGGCAGATGAGTGAATACCTATGTAAACAGTTTGGATCCAGATGAGACGCAGAGTAACTCGGTGTCTCTTCAGGATCCAAAGTGTTTGACATCCTGATTGTATTTTTCTAGACAAACTGATCATATATATAATTCCTGAAGGAGCCATTTGATCAGTCTTTACTATTTGCTTGTACATGTATGTCAGTCTAATTTAAAGTTATCAAAATGACGCCAATTTGAATTATGCAGCTTTAAACACTGGTAGAGGAGAAAGATTGGGTGTCTGAAAATTTAGGGCAATTAGAGAAATGACACTTAACCCGTAACCGAGTCAATATTAAAATAAGAAATAATGATATCATGAATATTTATTAGGTGAATTTCTATAATGAATTTTTATCATGGGAATGTTTTGCTTTGAAAAAACTATATCATGTCATAAGCAAACAAATCAGACCCTGATCAGACAGCCCCTGTTTGCAACTATGTGACAAGGCATTTAGATGAGGAAAACTTCTCTTGAGCTGTCAATATGAAGACATTTTACTGTACAAAGCTCACAAATGTTTTAAGGAATATATAGAATATTTTTTGTTTTCATGGAAGTACGGAAAAAAAACTTCGGCCACACTCTAAAGTTTGACCAAATTGATTTTGCATACCTCCAGGAAAACAAAAAAATATTCTATGTATTACTTATAATTTAATATCACTACTGAACGTAAGAAAGAAATTAAAACAATATTCACAAATCATTTGTTGATTTGCAACATTTAATACCGATTCATATACATGTACATGTAACTGTGGACAGATACACTAAGAGAAGTAGTCTCGGCCTTAGGTGTGGCTTAATTATATTTTTTTACATAATGGTATGAAAAAATAATACAGCCAATCACACCTCACCAAAAGTATAATGAAAATAAACAATATTAAATTATTCACCAATGAAACATGATTGGTATCCGTCTGTCGGGAGGGAAGAATCTTTTTTCCAGGAAATATAACTGGTTGTAGTACTCGGTCAACAGTTCTACACCGGCCTCATTCCTCTGTGGAGTCCGTAATGCCTGAAACATATAGAAGATGCCATTACTTCACTCTTTAACCAATTCCCGCATAGGCTATTTTTAGATCCAACCTCTTTGAATAAATTTACGGAAAAGGAGCATTTACTAGAGAAAAGGAAAATTTTAGAATTGTATAATTTTGAAACCATTGTGATAAACAGAGCATTTGCTCCTATGGAGCAAATGCTCTATTTATCACAATGGTTTCACAAAAGTGACTTTTACAGAGGCTTCAAAAGGCGTCAATATGCGGGAATGGGTTAACCCTTTACTCATGTAAGAAATAATGACAAATGAATATCAATTAGACGAATTTCAATTTTGGCTAATTCTGCCCTTTCAAAAACAGAAGAAAAATATCTGTATTATCCTATATGCAAACAGAGCAGACCCTGATCAGACAGCTCCAACCTCCTTTGAAAAGGCATTAAAAGGTGTATCTATGAGCTAAAGGATTAAATGGATTAAATAGCAAGTTTGATTCCATTTGCAAACATTTGGAACAAAATGAGGCACAGTAATCCAAAATATTCCGAATTGTTTGACATTCTGAAATATGAATAGAAATGAAAGGAAAATGTTTAGAATGAAAGTTACCAGCTGCTGAAAAGGTCAAGGCTAAGTAATCATCATATGCAAAATTTGTTGTCGCCTTCATTTTGTTTGCACCAATTATTTTAGTATTTGATGCTAAAGTACATTAACCCTTTCCCTCATTAGCTATTTTTAGATCCAACCTCTTTGAATAAGTCTACTGAAAAGGAGCATTAGCTAGAGAAAAGGAAAGTTTTTAGAATTTTGTAATTTGAAATCATTGTGATAAATAGAGCATTTGCTCCTATAGGCGCAAATGCTCTATTTATCACAATGGTTTCAACAAGTGACTTTTACAGAGGCGTAGAAAGGTGTATTTATGGAGGAAAGGGTTTAAAGCTTTAACTGGTTATAAACATTACAATTATAAAAGTTCATTCTCAAATGTCTGATTGGTCAGATTTTGAGTTTGACTCACGAAAATTATATTTAAATAATCTCAGGCCAATATTAGAATTTTGTGCATGGCCCTCAAATTATTATCCAAGGGCTCTGTCTTCTGAAAGATCGTTCTACTGAATTTTGTTGAAGGTTGGGATTGCCATACATGTATGTTAGCACTTACAGTAATTTGTATCGCACAAAGTGAGCCTTACTGGCTGCACACTAGAATATGTGAAAGTTTTGACTACACAATAGTAATTTTATTTGTTCGAACAATCTTTCAAACGATAGGCCCCAGAACTTTGGTATACAGTAGTAAATAAACGTAGGATCTTCTAAGATAGATGGTGCTTAACCTATTACTTCATAGATACCCCTTTTAACCCATTACCCCATGGGCTATTTTTAGACCCAATCTCTCCAAATAGATCTACTGAAAAGGAGCATTTACTAGCGAAAGGGAAAATTTCAGATCTGTATAGTTGTAGCTGTTGGAGCAAATGCTCTATTTATGACAATGGTTTCCAAAAATGGCTTTTATAGAGGCTTCAAAAGGCGTCAGTATGAGAGCATGGGTTAATGCTTTTGAGAACAGAGAAAACCCAGACCAGACAGCTGTTTGAGACTCTGATGAAGGTCTGTTATGGATTTAAATGGAGCTTATTCTGCAGTTTGCGCTATCATAAAAACATTTCCTTGTTTTCAGCTAACTAATATTCATGATGTCATTACCTCTTACATAAATATAAGGGAAATGGATAAAGCAGCAATATTTTTTTTCTAACATGTTGCTACAGCATTCCTCAAGACATCTAGACTTGTTTTCTGTACCCTTTCCCTGTTCTGTGTTTGTTTCAAATTTCAATACCCACTGAATATTCATGACCAAAATACATTTGTAGTTATAAACAAAATAGTTATAATGAAACGTGGAAGGTGGACTATTATAGCCATTTTAGAAAGTAAAGAAACAGATTGTTTCAAATTCCACTAGCAAACAGAGCAGACCCTGATCAGACGGCTCCTATAGGAGCCGTCTGATCTTGGTCTACTCTGTTTGCATTGTGTGACAAGGCGTTTGTATGAGGGAAAGGGTTAATGAAAGGTATTCAGAGCAACTGATAAGAGGCATGTTTCATATACAGAAATAATCATTTCTCGGCTATGGGGAAAGAGACAATTCTAAAGAGTGACATTTATAAAGAGTGGACACAACATAGGGTTTGACATAGGAATAAAGGAGATATTTTTAACTCTTTGCGCGCTAAGTAATTTTTCGTCTGCAACAATTGTTGTCTGCTTCAATTCTTAAAATAAACTTTCTCATTTCTTTGCAAAAATATGGTCAAGATGACAAACAGTTTGGATCCTTATGAGACGCCGCATTATGCGGCGTCTCATCTGGACCCAAAATGTTTGCATGGGTAATCACAGTTTCGCCGCTAACGTGCAAAAAGTTAATATTTTTCAATTCAGACATCTTTTATATCAAATGGTTACCAGTCTAAGCTCCTGCAGGTCTTGGATTTCTGTGTTGTAGCAGTCTGCATCTTCACTGTAGTGCTCAAGGATGAAATCCTAAAATGAGGAAATATATATAATGTGCAAAACCTTTCTACAGAATGAAATCCTGAATGAAGAAATACCAGTACCTTTCAACATGTAGGTCTTAAACCTTTGATCTCAAAGAGATGCCTTTCTATGCCTCTGTAAAAGTCACTTTATGAAACCATTGTGACAAATAGAGCATTTGCTCCTATAGGAGCAAATGCTCTATTCATCACAATGGTTTCAAAGCAAATGCTCTACTTATCACAATGGTTTCAAACTTCAAAATTCTAAAAAGAATTCCTTTTCTCTAGTTAATTCTCCTTTTGGGTAGATTGATTCCAAAAGGTTGGATCTAAAAATAGCCTATGGAGGAAAGGGTTAAACCTTTGATCTCATAGAGACGCCTTTTGCTGCCTTTGCAAACTGAGCACACAGATAAGACAGCTTCTGTAGGAGCTGATAGATCATGGTTGACTCTGTCTGCATAAAATTATGGAATTATGTTTATCTGATGCTGCAGTTTCTGTCATAGCCAAAATTTTCTGTGAGAAATTGTTGAATGAGTTCTATAAAGTCCCATCAGCAACCAGAGCAGACACTGATTCCACAGCTCCAACATGAGATATCTAATCTCTTTGTAAAGGTCTCATTATTTTAATAGTTGATTTTTTCTCCCTTTTTTCACATTAACACATAGTGTCAAACAGTTTGGATCTTGATGAGATATTCAGAAAATCAAAATCTCATTAACCCTTTACTCCATGAATAATTATTTTTAGAAATAATGATATCATGAATACTAGTTAGAGTAACTGTCACAGGATTTTTTTTAAATTGGCAGAACCTATAGCATCACATTTATATTATTATATATCATAAGCAAACAGAGCAGACCCGGATCATACAGCTCCTGTAGGAGCTGTCTGATCGGGGTCTTCTCTGTTTGCAAAGGCGCATTTATGGAGTAACGGGATAAAATGGTCCTCACTAATTTTTCTGCTTGTATTAAAAGTGTTAACCCATAACCTCATGAATATTCATGCAAGAAATGCTGCCATCATGGACATTTATTACCTGAACTTTTAAATGAAAATAGGATTTTTTGGCTTGGACAGAAACTGCAGAATCAGATCTATATAATTCCAAAGCGCAAAAAAGCGGCCCTGATTACATGGCTCATACAGGAGCTGCCTGTTCAGGGTCCTCCTCTGTTTGCAAAGGGTTAATTGAGGTGTGATTAACACATGTCTTTATCATTAGGTGACTGCTTAATGCAGGATGAAGGTAATGCAGAAGGTTCCTATAGTAGCTACCTGCAGAACTTTCATCCTGCATTAAGCTACCACCAACCTCTAGAACCCAAAATTTGACCCTTTTTCGTGGTTAGAGGAGTTTTACTGTATGTGAAATGTAAGTTAAGTAATGTCTTACCTTGATAGCAGTCTTAAACTCAATATCTTTGGTCTCCTTCAGACCAAGCGGAATCATAGGTGCCACATGGGTGCTAAGAATGGAAACAGAAAATTCAAATATTAAAACCTTAAACGACTATAATCAAACCTATGCAATATAACAGGTACCCAAGTAATCCAGACCAACAAACTCAGGCAAACAGTGCAGATCCAGATCAAACAGCCCCTGAAGGAGCTGTTTGATCACGGTCTACACTATTTGCTTCTATGTCAGTTAACTTGAAAGTTATCAAAATGGTGCCAATTCAATAATTCAGCTTTACAAAGTGTTGAAGATGAAGGACAGGGAATCTTTAAGAGTAATTAGCTCTGCTGTATTAACCCTTTCCTCCATAAATACACCTTTCTACGCCTCTGTAAATATCACCTGTTGAAACCATTTTGATAAATAGAGCATTTGCTCCTGTAGGAGCAAATGCTCTATTTATCACAATGGTTTCAAACTACAAAATTCTAATTTTTTTCCTTTACTCTAGTTAATGCTCCTATTTGGTAGATTTATTCAAAATGGTTGGATCTAAAAATAGTCCATGAGGTAATGGGTTAAGAGTAATTAGCTTTGCTGTATCAATGAGAACGAATGGTCCATAGATTATGTTCACCATTTACTGTATAACATAGGCCTTTTAACGTCTTTGCAGACAGAGTAGATCCAGATCAGACAACTATTGTAGGCCATCTAAGCAGAGCCTGCTATGTTTGCTAATCAAATAATATAGACCTGTTTCTACAGTTTCGGTCATGACCAAACTTTCCTCTGTTTATATACTATTTTTTCCTTACATACTAATATACAATTTCAGCCAATTAATATTTATGATGTCTTTAGTTCTTACATGCATACTCATAGAGTAAAGGGTTAATATATATTCAACATAATAATTATATCATTTTAAATACTTTTCAAAACTTAATATTACTAATGCATGATAAATAACATTGCACAGATGAGTCGCTTCCCATTACCACATAAATACTTCGGTAAGAAATAATGACATAATTATAAATTAGACGAATTGTATAATGGCTCATGATAGAAACTGCAGAAGCAATCTATATCATTCCATCAGCAAACACAGCAGGTCCATCTGATCTTGCTCTGTCTGCAAAGGTGACAAAAGGCTTCTCTATCAGGTAAAGGGTTAACTCCTTACTCCATGAATATGCCTGTCTAGTGTCTACGCCTTTGCAAACAGAGCAGCCCCAAATCAGATGGCTCCTATAGGTGTCATCTCTTCATGTATGGTCTGCTCTGTTTGCTTTAGGAATAAAAAAGATCTGATTCTACATTTTTTGCTTTAGTAAAAATTCCATACATGTGTTAATTTATATTCGCTATGTCATCATTTCTTCCATGAATATTTATGGAGCAAAGGGTTAACAAAAATTGTCTGTGTATCTTCATCAGCTTTAAAAATCATCATTTTGCAAGCCTCACATTGCACCCTCTTATCTCAGTGAGAACAAGAGATGTTTCCACCCCCCTACACACACTTCCTACCTGTCATGCATGTAGATCTGCACACTGTCAAACAGCTACCTACCTGTCATGTATGTAGAGCTATATGATACCATATAGCTACCTACCTATCCTGCATGTAGATCTGCATGCTGCCATACAGCTACATACCTATCATGTTTGTACATCTGGATGCTGCTATTCAGCTACCTACATATTATGTATGTAGATTTATATGATACCATACAGCGACCAACCTGTCATGTATGTAGAGCTATATGATACCATATAGCAACCTACCTATCCTGCATGTAGATCTGCATGCTGCCATACAGCTACCTACCTATCATGTTTGTACATCTGGATGCTGCTGTTCAGCTACCTACATATTATGTATGTAGATTTATATGATACCATACAGCAACCAACCTGTCATGTATGTAGAGCTATATGATACCATATAGCTACCTACCTATCCTGCATGTAGATCTGCATGCTGCCAAACAGCTACCTACCTATCATGTATGTACATCTGGATGCTGCTGTTCAGCTACCTACATATTATGTATGTAGATTTATATGATACCATACAGCGACCAACCTGTCATGTATGTAGAGCTATATGATACCATATAGCTACCTACCTATCCTGCATGTAGATCTGCATGCTGCCATACAGCTACCTACCTATCATGTTTGTACATCTGTATGCTGCTGTTCAGTTACCTACATATTATGTATGTAGATTTATATGATACCATACAGCGATCAACCTGTCTTGCATGCAGAGCTGCACACTGCTATTCAGCTACCTACTGTCATGCATGTAGATCTGCCTGCTGCTGACCAACTACCTACCTATCATGCATGCAGATATGCACACTGCTAATAAGCTACCTACCTACCTATCATGCATGTAGATCTGCACACTGCTAATAAGCTACCTACCTACCTATCATGCATGTAGATCTGCACACTGCTAATAAGCTACCTACCTACCTATCATGCATGCAGATATGCACACTGCTAATAAGCTACCTACCTACCTATCATGCATGCAGATATGCACACTGCTAATAAGCTACCTACCTACCTATCATGCATGTAGATCTGCACACTGCTAATCAGCTACCTACCTGTCATGCATGTAGATCTGCCTGCTGCTGACCAACTACCTACCTATCATGCATGCAGATATGCACACTGCTAATAAGCTACCTACCTACCTATCATGCATGTAGATCTGCACACTGCTAATCAGCTACCTACCTGTCATGCATGTAGATCTGCACACTGCTAATAAGCTACCTACCTATCATGCATGTAGATCTGCACACTGCTAATCAGCTACCTACCTGTCATGCATGTAGATCTGCACACTGCTAATCAGCTACCTACCTGTCATGCATGCAGATCTGCACACTGCTAATCAGCTACCTACCTGTCATGCATGTAGATCTGCACACTGCTAATCAGCTACCTACCTGTCATGCATGCAGAGCTGCACACTGCTAATCAGCTACCTACCTGTCATGCATGTAGATCTGCACACTGCTAATCAGCTACCTACCTGTCATGCATGCAGATCTGCACACTGCTAATCAGCTACCTACCTGTCATGCATGTAGATCTGCACACTGCTAATCAGCTACCTACCTATCATGCATGCAGATCTGCACACTGCTAATCAGCTACCTACCTATCATGCATGCAGATCTGCACACTGCTAATCAGCTACCTACCTGTCATGCATGTAGATCTGCACACTGCTGTTCAACTCCGACACTTCCTCTTTCAGCAGCTGGATGTTGGAGTTGAAGAACAGCAACTCTACAGACACTAGCTCCTTCAGTCGCTTGTTGTCTGTTGCCCTGGAAAAACCAAATGACCCATAACTCTTATGACACACAACACTATGGTCATCTGCAAAATAACTCTGCTACCTAAAGTTAATTTTTGTTCCATTTCCCCAGAAATTACAATCTGAATGTCAAACAGACCACAGGGGTCTGGACCGCTTCATGGGGGTCTATATGTACTATATAATAACCTTTATTATATAGTACATATCGATTCAATTGAACTTAAAATTATATGCCTGTGTCAAATTTGAGTCCCACTTGACCTCAAACAATCTACATGAGCATCATCAGTTTGCATACCGAAAGAACCATTCAACAGAGACTGCTATTCTGAAAGTTCAGAGCGACATCCTTCAATCCCTGGATAAAAACAAAATTACAATTCTGGTGATGCTGGATTTATCGGCTGCATTTGACACCATTGATCATGAAGTGTTGCTAAAACGCCTCGAAACAGACTTCGGAATCATTGGAAAACCCCTTGAGTGGATGACCTCCTATCTGAAAGACCGCTACCAAACAGTCTCAATAGATGGAAAATTGTCCACTCCAGTTAACATGAAATTTAGCGTGCCAAAGGGATCGAAACATTACATCATGTACACAAAACGTGTCGGCTCAATCTGCAGAAACCATGGACGTGACCACCATTTTTATGCTGATGACTCACAGTTAAACATGTCATTTAAGCTAAAGGACATTTCCTGTCAACAAGTAGCCTTAACACGAGTTGAGGACTGTCTGTAAAGTATAATCTCTTGGATGAACCAGAACATGCTTAAGCTCAATACAGAAAAAACTGAGGTCATTCTGTTCTACACAAACAAGAGGGCCATGATGGCCCTTAATCGCTCACCTGTTCGTAACAGATTAATGATTTCAATGACAGATTGCATAATTTGAAAAATCTTGGTAGAAAACCATCAGATGATGCTACATACTAAATATAAAGAGTGTAGACCTTAAAGATTTTCCTATGAAAAACTGTTAAGCCCCAGGGCGGGGTCAATTTTGATCCGGGGTTCATAATTTGAAAATCTTGGTAGAGGACTATTAGATAATGCAACATACCAAATATCTAAGGTCTATGCCTTACAAGTTCAGAGAAGACTTTTAAAGATTTTTAAGAGAAGATTTTTAAAACCTTTCCTATAAAAAACTGATATGCCCCTGGGTGGGGAAGTTTTCAACCCAGGGGACATGATTTGAACAATCTTGGTAGAAAACTATTAGATAGCGCTACATACCAAATATTAAAGGTCTCTGCCTTACAGTTTTGGAGAAGAAGATTCTTAAAGCTTTTCATATGAAAAACTGACAAGCCCCAGGGCGGGGCCATTTTTGACCCAGGAGTAATAGTTTGAATAATCTTGGTAGAAAACCATTAGATGATGCTACATACCAAATATCAAGGGCCTAGACCTTACAGTTCTGGAGGAGAAGATTTTTAAAGATTTTCCTATGAAAAACTGGTAAGCCCTTGGGTGGGGCCATTTTTGGTCCGGGGGTCATATTTTGATTAATCTTAGTAGAGGACGATTAAATAATGCTACATACCAAATATCAAAGGTCTATACCTTATAATTTTAGAGAAGAATATATTTAAAGATTTTCCTATGAAAAACTGATAAGCCCCGGGGCCGGGCCATATTTGGCCCAGGGGTCATAATTTGAACAATCTTAGTAGAGGACCATTAGATGATGCTACATACCAAATATCAAAGGTCTATGCCTTACAGTTTCAGAGAAGATGATTTCTTCAAGATTTTCCTCTGAAAAACTGATAAGCCCCGGGGCGGGGCCATTTTTGTCCTGGGGGTCATAATTTGAACAATCTTAGTAGAGGACCATTAGATGATGCTACATACCAAATACCAAAGGTCTATGCCTGACAGTTTCAGAGAAGAAGATTTTTAAAGATTTTCCTATGAAAAACTGATAAAAGGTCTCTGCCTTACAGTTTTGGAGAAGAAGATTCTTAAAGCTTTTCATATGAAAAACTGATAAGCCCCGGGGCGGGGCCATTTTTGGCCCAGGGGTCATAATTTGAACAATCTTAGTAGAGGACCATTAGATGATGCTACATACCAAATATCAAAGGTCTATGCCTTACAGTTTCAGAGAAGAAGATTTTTAAAGATTTTCCAATGAAAAAGTGATAAGCCCTGGGGCGGGGCCATTTTTGGCCCGGGGGACATAATTTGAACAATCTTTGTAGAGGACCATTACATCATACTACATACCAAATATCAAAGCTCTTGGCTTTGTAGTTCCAGAGAAGAAGATGTTTAAGTAAGTTGTGCGCAACGCACATACGCATGACGCCGGACGCCGGACATGGATCATCCCAATAGCTCACCTTGGCACTTTGTGCCAGGTGAGCTAAAAACACAAAAGTACCTGAAGACATTCATGTACAAGTAGAATCCTCTAAAACAAAACCATCCTTGTGTGTGAAGAATCTTGGTGCAAGACTTGATTCAGAAATGGATATGACACCGCATGTGAATTCCGTGTGTAGATCTAGTTACGCACAGCTCCGGCAAATAGGCCATATAAGACAATACCTATCACCTGATGCTACCAAGACTTTGGTAAACTGCCTGGTTACATCAAAACTTGACTACTGCAACTCATTGCTGCATGGAATTTCAAAAAGCACGCTGCGGAAACTTCAAAGGGTGCAAAACACAGCAGCCCGTATCATAACCAAGACTTCTTGATATAATCATATCACTCCAGTTTTGAAGGAACTTCACTGGCTTCCGGTTCAACATCGAATTCAAAATTTTGTCACTTACGTACAAAGCCATGCACAATGAATCCCCCAAGTACATTGTCAACATGCTTGACGTGTAAAGGCCTCGCAGAGAGTTAAGGTCAGCAAGTAGTTCAGTGTCGTTAATGGTACCAAGAAGTCATATGGTAAAATACGGGGATAGGAGTTTCATGCATGCAGCTCCAAAACTTTGGAATGCTCTACCGTCAGGCATCAGAGATGCCAACTCACTTGCATCCTTTAAAAAATGTCTGAAAACGCATTTCTTCAACTTATTTTACTAGGAAATTGCAAGGACAGGAAAATGTAGCTAATAACTATTAATCATGATGACTGCTGCCTTAGCCACGGAGTGTCGATCCTGCCATTCTCTTGTGACTGTCGGGACATTTTCAAATCCCTCTTATTTCAGACATTTCCTGCTTGTAAAATATTGGTTGAGGAGTGTCCTGTCAGTTGTTTTAGTTGCGCATTGTTTGTGGGCACATGATGTGTGGCTCGTGTTGTACGGGTGGTGGATCTTGATGGTAGGGATAGTCCCTGATCTCTTTGAAACCACCCGGTTTGCGGCTCGGGGCAGCATTGTGTGCCTCATTTCAGTGTCGGCTGAATTGATCTTATGATACTCCTTCACCAGTTTTGCATACTGGGTGTATATACTGGTGGGTTGTTTGTAATGTTTGTATTGCATTGTGTAGTTTATATACACTTTAACTACAAAATTGACCTATTCTGTTAACCCATTGTCCTACATAAGACAATATCTTATGTATAGTGTTGTATGCCAATCCAGGTGGTTCTGGCATACAGACACTGACCATATATATATAATGTTTCATTACAGTTTCAGTGATATGAGTGGACTGACTGACAAAATAAAGTCATAGCATGCGTCTATTTGCTATGATTTACGGGCATAAAAACGTACAGAGAATGATTATTTTGATTTTAGTTTTGTTCTATGATTCTTAAATTAATTCCATTTTTAATATTTTTTTTATCAATATCTCTATCTTAAATTTCATTTGTTTTAAACATTCTGTAAGCATTATATATACTCAGCTTTGTACATTTATGTTATTTATGTGAAGCGCTTTTGAATGCACATATCTGTGTGAAAAGAGCGCTATATAAATGTGGTGTAATAATAATAACAATAATAATACATATAGACCCCAATGAAGCGGTCCAGACCCCTGTGAAACAGACTAATATTCACATGTCATAAACTGATATTAACCCTTAATCCATAGATATGCCTTTAAATGCATTTGCAAACAGAGTATTCCCAGATCAGACAGACACTGTTTGCAAATGGAATAATATAATAAATTAACACTTATCTCTGTAGATATGCCTTTTAACACTTAAAATGCAAATAGAGTAGACCTTTATAAGATGGCTCCTATAGGAGCTCTTTTTTGGTTACGAAATAATACAAATCTGATTCCAGAGTTTCTACAACAGCTAAAAAATCTTATGTTAATACATATTCATGATGTCATGATTTCTTATATGATTAATTATGCAAGAAGTAAAGGGTTAAGCTAAGCACAGTTTGTACCTGAATAGGTTCTCAGCACCATTTCTCATTCGCAGCTCTCTGTTTATCTCATCATTGAGTTTCGCCCTTCTTTTCTGCAATTTGCCTCTTGCAGTACATAATACTGGATCAAAGCCCTATAACAATAATACATGCATTTATAGAATTACGGTTGTTTCGTCAAAATGCCAGTTCGTCAAAAAGGCGATATATAGTTTTGACGAAAGACGTTTTGTCAAAAAGGATATATTATCTGATAGAAATGAATAGTATTTCAATAAATCCTTTATATGTATATGTTATTTTGGTGAATTCAGAAACCAGAAAAATTAACCGATCCCCAAATTATATAGGGCTATGAGTAATTCTCGAACAACAAACAGATTTTTTGCGTATGCGGAACTATCGAGTTTGGAAATGATAGGACAGCACTTAAAAGTTGTAATATACAAATTACGAAGATGAATCTTGATACCGATTTGTTGATTAAAATGTTAAAAGTTTTATCAAGCAAGATATGTAAAGCAAAAAACAAATATTAATTACTCTATAAGTGTGCAAAAATTACATGTGATAGTCTAATTGCTTTTTCTCACCTACAAACCAATTAGCGACATGGGTTCGGCGCCACAACCTTTTATCAACACTTTATTGTGTAATTAACGTTAATCCTCCTTCCTAATCAATCAGCACCGCTAGTGAAACTGGTGCGTGGTCACTTTAATGTGCCCTTTTCGGATTATGCAGGAAACTGACAAATGCCATCTTCTGTATGTATAATCACACTTCAAAAATTTAATAGCCTTCAGTTTCCCATGTAATTGTCCTCGGCAAAATTCATAAAAAATGTCATTATAAAATAGCACCGAATGTCAAACAGTTTATACAGATCTTATCTGGATCAAAACTATTTGCAACAACAATAACGCTTTCAAAATGGCTAACATTCTGTTTGCTAATTCAGTGTTGCAGTCTTCAATATTTGATTTAATAGTTAATTATCGTGGATGTGCCACGTAGCGTGCATAAAGTATACGGTACTGTCGCATTCTTCACTATTTCTGAGTGAATTAATCACTACAAAGCATACAGTTCTGATTCAGATCTCATCTAGACCCAAACTATTTGAAACAGTAATCACGAATTGGCCCGTAGCACGCATAAAGTATACGGTACTGTCACATTCTTCACTATTTCTGAGTTAATTAATCACCACAAAGCATACAGTTCTGACCCAGATCTCATCTAGATCCAAACTAAGGTTAATATAGATCTAATGATATAGGTCATTTCGTCAAACTGCCAGTTCGTCAAAAAGGGGATATATAAATCAATTCGCTATATAATCCAAACGACAACCCCTTATGTACTGTATAACCTTTTTGACAAACTGACAGTTTGACGAAACGACCGTCACCCCATTTATATATATCAAAATTGAAATATCTACAATAAATTGCTGCACTGAAAAGCTTTTTTTCTGATTAAATTTGGACTTTCAAACAGAAACTGGGACCCTAGTTGTGAACAATGTAGAACTAGATCAGCTTATAACTTCATATATACTGCATATGATCACGCACTACTTTGTAAAATATTATAGTAAGCAGTGAATATATCATTATGATATCAACTACCACTGCAAACAATGCACACCCAGATCAGTCAGCTCCTGCAGGAGCCGTCTGATCAGGGGCTGTACGATTTGCTTATGATATTATATCAGAACTGTGATTCTGCAATTATCCCTTTGGTCAACATTTCATGTGTCCCTGTGCTAATGTAACATATAATCTAATTAATATTCATGATGTCATTATTTTTATATGAATATTCATGGAGTAAAGGGTTAAATATTAGGCACACATTTATACCGTCCCCCATTCATATGTTATGCTTATACATTTTGTTTTTATGTAGTGAAAACTTTAACCAGGAAATACTGTCATCATTGTAATTTGATGGGGATTAATTATTGAACAGGAGTGGCTGAGTGGCCAACACTGGAATGAACGGAATTCGGTCATGTTACGTTTTTTTGCTCGACATTTATACAGTAGATCTACCCACCTTTCTGTTCGACACCTCATTGCTCGGCACGTTAATGTTTTCTCCTAGCTCCTGGGTCACACTCATGCTGAGTATAAGAGGTCAGCATGCTAGAATGCTTCCAGTTTGATACTTGTTTTTATTTATTTTTCTCTTTGACAAATCAGACGGTGCTACTATAAAATTTACGTGTCATAATATTTTGATTTTCGTGAGATTCACTACAGTGACAATTGAACAGATGTGTTTTATATGGAATGCCGGTCACGACATGCTATTTGCCACTTGCTAGTTGCTAATTGCTAATTGCTTATAGTCACTTGCCAGTTGCTTCATTACATTTGCTACTTGCCACTTGCTATTTGCTGTTTGTCACTTGTTATTTGCTACTTGCTATTTGCTACTTGCCAATGAATTGAATACTTTGTATTTTGGTAAGAACCTGTTTAATTTGTAACTCTAGGGATGTTGAGGACGAATATCATTTTATCTTGGTTTGTAAGCACCTTTCAGAAATTAGACATACATACATTAAGAAATACTATTATACTACTAGACTTGGTGTTTTTAAATTTATACAGTTGTTGCAAAGTACAGAGAAAAAGGTATTGTTAAATTTGGCTAAATTTATTAAAAAAAAGCCTTAATCTTCCGCAATAACGTGCTTAATAATGTGACTTAAATAGTCGTGAGTTCATTCGCTTTTCTTGTATTGACCGTATTGGGTCTATGTTTTAGTTTTGTTCGCTATACTATTATATGTCATGTTATGAAACTATTGTATATACATATGTGTTGCAATGAGGTACTTAATGTACAAGTTTCTAATAAAGATTCTGTTCTGTTCTGTTCTGTTTATGTACGCAAATCAACACGAATTATAGACACGTTTAATAGAAATATGCCTGTAGTTGGTAAATTAAACACTGCATTGTGTTTTAAATTGGTGTTTTGCTTCCGGACGCTTCTCGACGTTAAGGACGCTTCGTGTCGCTTTTTAGGGAGACCGTTTCTGAGCGGTGTGTAGTTTTAACTCATACTTTAAATACAGTTGTATAGAATTCTTATGATCTGCAACGTTTAAGCTTGCATGTGTTTTATGTGTTGTACACAATTCTAAAACCCTCCTCTTTTTTTTTTTTATAGTTAATGCTCCTTTACGGTAGATTTATTCAAGAGGTTGGGTCTAAATATAGCCTAGGAGGGAATGAGTTAAAACCATGTGGATTTCTGATCCCGTGTAAACAGCGTAGATATTGATGAGATGTCAAGTAACATCTGGGCCAAAGCTCCTTGCTAGCCAGGTCGCTCTTAGCAGGATAAGGATTATATATAATGAAATGTATTATTCTTGATGATTGTTTTCACAAAGGATCACGTGATCTAAATTAGGATCAGGATAAAATTTTCATTTTTTTAAATTTATTCAACATGCTACTATTAATGCTAAAGCCCCCTTTCAATCTAAGACTGTTATAATGTGTTGTACCCATAAGGATCCAAACTGTTTTACAAACCACTCTGTCTCACATGTTAGAAAAGAAATTGACCACAAGTGCACTCTTAAACTTACAGCAAACGACATTGTTTGCAGACGAAAATTATTTGGCCACAAAAGAGTTAATGCTTACTACTCTCTTACAACACTATCCTCTGAGACCAGTTTCCAATTAATCTTGCCAATATATAACTTGACTCTTTACTCCACAAGCACGCCTATCAGTATAGTCAGAAATTAACTGTTGATAGTATCACCGTACATGTAGACCAAAATCAGACGATTTATTTGCTCGCTTATGGTTGGTTTCCTGTGTTATCATTATGGTAATACTTATATAATTGTAATTGTTTTACAGGAATATTCATGAAGTTAAAAGACAAACATACATACAGTTGAGCTTCGATATCTCGAACTCAGCTAACTCGAACTTCGGTATAACTCGAAGTAAAAGTTTTGTCTTTCCAAAATTGACAATACAGTTCTAAATGTTCTCAGATGTATCAGTACCAATAACTAAAACATATGTGACAGCTTAATGCAGGTCGAAAGTAATACTGAAAGCTCCTGTAGGAGCTTTCAGTATTACTTTAGACCTGGATTAAGCTGTTAACTTCATGCATTCTATAGATAGGATATCGGATGTCTCGAACCTCTGTTATGCCTAAGTAATTTGTATGGTCCCTTAAATTTGAGATATTGAAGTTTAACTGCATTAAACTACCAACTGGCATACAGACCCTTAATTAGACCCTTTTTAATGGTCACTCAAGACAGGTTCAACCGTATTTATTACCACGGCATCCTTGGTTAAACCTTTACGCCATGAATACTTGGTTGAAGGCATTCTATGAAAATACGCGGGATTTTTAACCCTTATCATGCTGAAAAAGTATATCTTCCAACACTCTGATAATTATGTTGCATTTTTTACTTACTTCTGATTCGTACAAGTGTTTGAGAAACTGTGTGATCGAGTGTCAAACAGTTTGGATCCTGATGAGACGCCGAGTTTGCAAAACTGTTTGAAAATATGTGTCAGGTCGCGCTTTTAGCATGATACTTTTTAAGGTTAATTCATAACCATTGAAAACAGGACTATTTGGATTTTAATGGAGATTACCACGAACAACTTATATCGTAAAAGCAGTTGTTAACCCATTTTCTCCTACTGATGCCTTCTTTGCTCCTCTGTAAAACTCATTTTTTGAAACCATTGTGATAAATAGAGCATTTGTTCCATGGTTTCATAACTAAACAAATATAAAATTCTCCTTTTCTATAGTTAATGCTCCTTTTCGATAGATTAATTCAAATAGGTTGGGTCTATAAATAGTCTAGGAGGGAATGGAGTTAAAAATTTAATAATTTATAACGGTTTACATCGCACTCGTTATTTCTTGGGAGTGTAGGACAAGTGTTCCTTTGGGCAATTGCGCCTTAGGACAATGCCTCTTAGGACGATTACCCCTTAGGGCAATTGCCCCCCTTTCATAATGCATGTATATGTAGTAGTATATTGTGATAAAAGCTATATGCATGTAGTACAAATACATGTATAATGTAAATAAAGGGATAAAAGGCAGATCTCTGGTCGACCATTTAGCACTCTTGTATTTACTCCAAATATTAGGGCAATAGGTTCATGAGAATAAGGTACATGTAATTATAACTCACAGCGCATATTGTAAATTGAACGAGCATTATAGGAACGTTCGAAGGCGATACATGCTTTTTATGTTGACCAGGCCCCGAGATTATAAAACGTTTTGCTT